>CM057346.1:542330745-543765087 GCA_030015575.1 Agapanthus africanus | reverse complement strand
AGATTAATTTAGGAGATGTGGGATGAACATTATTTTGAATATCATCAGTTGAAAGATCATTAGTCATGTTTTGGACTAAAATCAATTTGGGAAATGATGAGCGCAGGGGGTCACAGTTGATTGGAAGAATTTAGTCAATTTGGGCTAGATCTAGGTCTCCGTAATTACCCAATAGAGCTAAGTGCTGAGGCATACAATGTTCACGTGCATTTCATGTGAGGCACCTGATTAATGTTAAACACTAAAGTTCTGTGGTGCTCACGTGACACACGTGAGGCACCGGATTATAGGCACTGCCTATTTATTCCCCCGCTTTTTATCTAAGTGCTGAGCATTTGGTTCTTGTGGTGCTCACGTATGAAACACGTAAGACGCCCCAAAGTTGGATTCTGCCTTTTGGGTTTTATCCCCTTCCTTTTTTATAGGTGCTAAGCACCTGATTGGAGATCGAGTGGAAAACACGTGACTGTCCCAGGAGGCACTTCTTGTTCTACTTTTAAGCGCTTACGTGGGGAACACGTGCGGTCCTCGTTATAGTGCTTAAACAATAATGAATCATCAGTCTTTCCTTCTTTCTAGATGTTTGGAGATTTTGATCTCTTGTTGATGACCCTAGGGTTTGGAGGATCTTATGTTTCTTGGTTTGTAAGAATTAAATTCTTTTTATAGGGTTAAACCCTAGTTTTAATGTTTTTTGTAAGAATCAAATTCTTTGAACTCAATTCTTTCCCCTAGCTTTTGAATCTGCATGACAGAATTTTCCCGATGAGAATTAAATTCTCAATTTGTGAGGAGATCTGCTTCTACAGATCTCAACCAGAAGAAGAACTAAGTTCATTTATGAAGGGTTAAACCCTTAAAGAGGCAAAAGAGAGACAATATGATCTCTGAGTTTTGTTTTCTTTTTACCTAGGGTTTTAATGAAACAAATCTTCCTTTGTGAGAATTAAATTCTCTGTTTCTTTTGAAACTTTTCTTTCTTCTTCTCTTAAGCTTCTCTTTTTTCTAAGCTTCTGAGGGGATTCCTTTGTTTTCTCTCTCTCTCTCTCTCTTTCTTCACTCTCCATCTCTTGAGACTTGAAGTCTCTGGTCCCTTATATAGTGGAGAGAATTTTGTTTAATTCTGAGAAATCTCTTATTGAGAGATCCTAATTGATTTAATTGGTTCCAGAATTGACTTGGGGAATTTTTCCCACCATTGGATCTTTGATCCAAGGGTTTTTGTTTTACAGAACATATTTTTCTTGTTTTTAACAAGATTCGAAAAATATTTTTCCATATACAGAATCTTATTCTGTAAAATAGTAATTTTTTAAACCATCATTGGATTTTTAAACCAAGGGTGCTCGGCTTAACAGAGCATAATCTCTCTTTGTTTAGAAAGATATGAAAAATATTTTCCATCTCAGGGGATCTTTGATCTGCTAACTTTCTGTTTAACAAAAAATATCACTGCCCACTTAAAAAGATTAATAGAATTTAATTCTATATTTAATCACCATTGGATCTTTGATCCAACGGTTTCTTAATGAGTAGAATTTAATTCTACGTATGGAGGTGCTCTCACGTGTTCAACATGTAAGGCTTATTTATTTTGTCAGCTGTTTGATTGCAGCGCCTATATGCTTTGCATATAGGCGCTCACGTGAGGATTATTAGCCTATAGTTTGTTTGCATTGCAGTGCCTATATGCGTTGCATATAGGCACTCACGTGTTAAACACGTGAGGCTCCATTAGCCTAGTAGTTGTTTTAATTGCAATGCCTATATGCGTTGCATATAGGTACTTATGTGTTAAACACGTGAGGCTGTTTTAGTTTAACAGTTGTGTTAATTGCAGTGCCTATATGCGTTGCATATAGGTGCTCACGTGAGCCTTTGAATAGTGGGGAACTTTCCCTTACCCCTTTTTTATAAAGGAACAAATGCCCCCAGCGTTGCTCTCACGTGGCTTGCACGTGAGTGCAACGATGTCTACCCTTACAGCCGTTGGATTGCCTAGGAGAATGGAAGATGAACCGCTCCCCATCATGTCTTATAAATGCGGGGGGTTTGCCCTCTAGGATGACCACTGTTCTTTCATCTTCTTTCTTACTTATTTTCCTTGAGAATTTAATTCTCTTCTTCAGAGCTTAGTTCTTTACCCGCTGAAATTTCAGAGTTAAACTCTGTCAAAACTTTTTCTTTGGTAAGGATTATGAACGGAACCTTTTTTTTTGTTTTTGCCCTGGATTTTAAATCCATCGACAGAGCGTTGCTCTTTTCTTGAATTGATTTCCTAAAGATCCAAATCAAACACAATTTTTTTTATAGACTCTGAGATCTTGAATCAATGGGGATTATTAATCCTCCTCTTAGGGTTTTACCCTGTCACCGATCTTTAAGGATCCTTGGAATTTAATTCTATTTTCATTGCCTCCTTGCCATGGGGGTTTTCTGGGATTTAATCCCTTTATTAAAGGAATTTAATTCCGTATTTATAGAGCTTAGCCCTGAAAAACTCAGAAACTTTTGGGAATTTTATTCCCTATTGTTCTCGAATATTTTAGGGTTTTAATGCCCCTAATACAGATTTGAATCCGTCGTGCATTTCAACAGAACTCGTTTTAAGAGTCGTTTAAACTTCACTGTTTACTTGATGAGAATCCTTTTTTATTCTCACAATGATTAATTTGACTCATCATTGGTGAGCCGCTATTTATATTTTGTGAGGTCCATTGATTTTGCAGGCAGTGGTCCCATAAAACACACATCACGGTTTTCTTTTCTGTTATTTTATTTTACCTTATTATTTATTATTATAAATTTTTTTAAATGGGTTTTTTCCTTTCCTCTTATTTCAGGAACGATGGCCTCACTTCCCGACTTCGTTTACACTCGCTCAGAAGTCGCTTTTCCGCAATCGCCATTGGACGAAGAGATTATGGCGATGATCAGAGCACATGACAGGACCCATACTATCCTTCTCTTGTGGGAGACGTGGTACGGTCATATCATCAGGGGCCGCCGTAGTTTTACCTGCGAAGCGCCAACAGAACCCATCCGCTCTATATCATTAATAGAACGCCCATAGACTGCTTATGCGGTGGAGGCGACTAAGTGGACTCCCGTGGGCCGACTCGAGCCGTCAACGACCGGAATACCCAACCAACCTATGGTGGCCATTGATATTCTGGGGCGCCGAATATGTCAGGGTGAAGCTCGACTCTGAGGGCAGGTTTATAAGGTTGGCATTACCCCCTCCCCCCGCCATCCAGTGGGCTACCTTCCCTGGGCTCGGTACATTCTCTCCACCCAATGCGCACGTCTACAGAAGGTTGGGTTGTACCAAGTAGTGTACGCTTCGTTATTCTATAATCACGCCCTTCACGTCTGGTAGGTTAAGGCTTTCTTGAATCAATAGAATCTTCTCACCAACACGTTCTTGCTAGGGAATCGAGAGGTCTCAATTTCACTGGAAGAGTTTCGCGAGATCTCCGGGTTGCCGATCAGAGGATAGCACTATGAAGAGTTACTGCCTCCTGATGAGTATGTGTTTGATACGGTGCCCGCTATGCTTGACGGCCTGACGACTGAAAACACCGTTCTTCACAAGTACCCGAGTCTAATCAAGACCCTGGATATCTTTGAAAAGCTGTTCGTGAAATCAGAAGGGCAAGGTGTCACCTTTGACGCTTTTATTGCTTGCTTCCTTCGCGAGGATATCTTATCCATAAAGGCTCCAAAATTTGCGAAAATTGAAGACCCATTTGGATTCGGGCTGAGAAAACTGTCGGCCAAAGAGTAAGACCTTCCGCAGTTCTATATTGCAAACTCGTCGACCGTAGCTTTCGATGCGATTGCGGCTCCTGGCATTGATGAAGAAACCTTCTTTATTGGCTTTATCAGTCTCTGGCTCAACTGGTTCGCCATGCCGATGCATCGCCGCTTTATGAGAGCCTCCGTTTTTTATCCTACTCATCGCATAGCTTGAGGAGCATGATTAGCTGTTGGCGTCGCGAGGTTGTCGCATCTATATCACGGGTTAAGCGTTGCCGCTAATATATCGAACCCGGGTGCGAATACCGTGAATTTCTCCCTCCACTACTTCATGTCGTGGATCGAGATGCATGTGTTGCGAGCGTTTGCTGCGCACCAGTGACCCGATTTTTATGAATCATACACTTTCCCG
Organism: Agapanthus africanus; assembly: GCA_030015575.1. NCBI lineage: Eukaryota > Viridiplantae > Streptophyta > Magnoliopsida > Asparagales > Amaryllidaceae > Agapanthus > Agapanthus africanus. The sequence goes on along the minus strand of CM057346.1, from coordinate 543,760,916 downwards.
CAGATCATGACGTTGGTTGATGCTTCCGCTCCTGATCCGACCTAGTTAGGGGCTCTCCGCGTACTGCTGAACCCGTACTCAAATGAAGGCAGAATGGTGTTCAGCGATCGAGTCATTTCAGCTCCAGCGGGGCCCATTCAGCAATTGTTTGATTTGTCGAAGGGTGGGGTCCTGGATTTAAAGCCTAAGGAGATTATGCATCTATACTCAATCAGGCCGGGTTATTTGGTGTTCCGCCGGAAAGACACTGCTCTCTTCATGCGGTATAATCCGCATCACTTCGCCCAGCTGTTAGGCTACAACCACGGTGCTTCTCTAGAGGCATTTTTAGTTGAGCCCACCCTCTCCCTGGAGGTTACTCGCGATGTCATTCACCATTTCAAGTGGTTAAACACTGGCTCCCGCTTCATGATCGCGGAGCCCGACTATCTTCCGAGGCCTATGGGGTCCTTCAAGGGTTGGTATCGCCATCGGGTCGGCCCTGTCATTGCAGAGGAGAGAAGGGTGCTTTTTGAGTGTAGAGCTCCCGTTCCGGCTCAGGTCACCAGCTCTCTATTACGGCCGCGGTCGGTGGTTCACCCTCCTCTGAGGAATAGCGGTTCGGTGCTTATCCCTAAAGTCGCAGAAATAGAATCAACCCCTTGCACTGCTGATATGTCGGTGCGTTCTAGAGCCCAGGGAGAAGTTCCTGATAAAGCACCCGCGGTGGTGTCACCAAAGGGTGATACTGAAGGCGAAATTGGGCAACGCCGTGCCAAAGCACCAAGGGGAGGAAGCGCACCTCCGCTAGCATTATCACAGGCTCCAAAAGGAGAAAGAAATCGGTCGCCGGCCTACTCGACACTTTGCTTGAATCCGAGCCCTTTATTCAGGATGAAGGAGCCAGACGACGGTCTTCTCTTTCCTGGTTCGTCTGCCGAGGAGGCCGCGCAGTTGGCCGAGGCTTTAAGGCACTCACGAGATGAGACTGAAAACGTGTGCGACCCGAAGAAACCCTACCCCCGTTGTATTCTACGACGTTGACCCATCATTACGGAGGGTACACATAGGTCCTTTGTTAATGAAAGAAGAACGGGTCCTCAAACAGCCCATCTCGATTGCTTTTGAAGACGAGCTTGCACTAAAGACGGGTAGTCATTTATTTGCGCTTGAAGCCCGATGAGTGTATTTAATGAGAAAAGAACAACAGCTCGAAAAAGCCATACTTCAGACTTCCTGACGTATTGGTTGTAGGGTGTTTTTCGTCACCCCATTGAGATGGTAATACGCACGCGCTTGTCAGGCGCATTACAGATTCCCCCAGTCTATGGTTGGCCGGGGTTTAATGATTATGGGGATCCGAATCTCCGGCAGCCGTGGACTAAGCTGCCGTTAATTACCCCTCGTCTTTGGAGCGAGAGAACCTCCGATTAACGGGTTAAACTGGTCATGCGAACTCAATGTGCGGTGTTGTGTTTTGAAGGGGTTTTGGATATATCGGGGTCCCCGCAGAGTTTTTACGGGGGTCCCGCTACCCAGATAGCGGGCTGGGGGTCAAGGGGGCTAGCAGCCCCCTTGCGGGGTGCGGGGCAGCGACCCGGCCCAAAATTTTTTGGGAGGGATAATGTTGAAGAGTATGTGTGTGTGTGTATAACTATATATATATGTATATATATATATACATAAAAGGGAAAGGGTATCCAACGGATGCGTGGGGGCCAGTGCCTCGCGTGCATAGCACGCAGGCGCTGGGCGCTAGCGCACTAGGCGCTGGGCGCGAGCGCACTGGGCGCTGGGCGCACCACGTGTTGGCACGTGGGCGCAAGCGCACTGGGCGCAAGCGTACTGCGTGCTCGGCACATGGGCGCAAGTGCACTGGGCGCTGGGCGCATCACGTGGCGCACCACGTGTCGGCACGTGAGCGCAAGCGCACTGGGCGCTAGCGCACCACGTGCTCGGCATGTGGGCACTGGGCGCACTGCGTGTCGGCACGTGGGCGCAAGCGCACTGGGCGCTGGGCGCACTACGTGTCGGCACGTGGGCGCAAGCGCCCTGGGCTCTGGGCGCTAGGCGCCAAACAGAAAGGGAACTTCGGTCCTTGCACTGGGAGCTGTGCTCCCGATTTGTGGAGTTAAACTCCTAAAAGGTTTTAGAAGTGATCAAAAGGGGGCTGCTTTGTTTCTCCCTATTGCTCTGGATCTCCCTCAGATGAGATTTTTTTGGAGATGGGTCTCCTCCTTCCTCCTCTGTTGTTAGGATCTTGAAGATCAAGAGATGTGAGATCTAAAAATCTCTCCTTTCTGAGATCTGATGGCAGATCTAAGTTCCCCTTTATGGGTTTTGTGGTGAAAAACTATTTAGTTTTGGAAAAGAAAGAGTAAAACTCTTTATTTAATTCAAAAGAAATGAGAAGGTTTAGAACCTTGGAGAAGGAGCAGGAGGCACAAAGAGCCCTAGTTTTTAGGGGAATGAAAAAGTATTACTTTATTCATCATCATGTTGCCTTTTATAGGCTTACATATTTATATATAGCCCCTTGGGCTTTACAAAATGGCATTTGCCCATCCCATGGCTCATATGTCATTTCATTTTGCACATAAGCCATGGGCTTATAAAAATTTGGCTTTATTCCCATTTTGTTCACATTCATGCATAAAAAATTACATAAAAATTATTTATTACATAATTTCATTTTGGCATGGGGGAAGGCCGGCCACTTCATGTTCGGACTCGACCAGGGCATGGGCCCACTTGATCTGGGGTTGACCATGACTTTGACTTGGTCAACCGGGGTGCAATTTTCGACTTCAACAAAGTGCCCCATTAATAAATGCACACCACATATATGAGTCGTGTGCATGAAATTGATGGATCTTCTTTTGCATGGAGGCGACTTGCTTTGGTTCCCACTTTTTGGGATGCACTGCCCTTTTTACGACATGGACGGTCGACGCATGACGCGTCTTCGAGACGGAGTGTCCGTGGTAGACGTTTCCCTGACCCAGAGTGATCTGGTTCCCGCTTTGTAGGAAGCCTGCCCTGCCCTTTTCACGACATGGACGGTCGACGCTCTGATCCGGAGCGATTTGGTTCCCAATTTGTGGGAAGCCTGCACTGCCCTTTTTGCGACATGGACGGTCGACGCTTGACGCGTCTCCGAGACGGAGTGTCCGTGGTAGACTTTTCCCTGGCCCGGAGTGATCTGGTTCCTGCTTTGTAGGAAGCTTGCACTGCCTTTTTTGCGACATGGACGGTCGACGCTTTGATCCGGAGTGATTTGGTTCCCGATTTGTGGGAAGCCCGCACTGCCATTTTTGCGACATGGATGGTCGACGCTCTGATCCGAAGCGATTTGGTTCCCGATTTGTGGGAAGCCTGCACTGCCCGTTTTGCGACATGGACGGTCGACGCTTTGATCCAGAGTGATTTGGTTCCCGATTTGTGGGAAGCCTGCACTGCCCGTTTTGCGACATGGATGGTCGACGCTTGACGCGTCTCCGAGACGGAGTGTCCGTGGTAGACTTTTCCCTGGCCCGGAGTGATCTGGTTCCTGCTTTGTAGGAAACATGCACTTCCCTTTTTGCGACATGGACGGTCGACGCTTGACGCGTCTCCGAGACGGAGTGTCCATGGTAGACATTTTCCTGGCCCGGAGTGATCTGGTTCCTGCTTTGTAGGAAGCTTGCACTGCCTTTTTTGCGACATGGACGGTCGACGCTCTGATCTGGAGCGATTTGGTTCCTGATTTGTGGGAAGCCTGCACTGCCCTTTTTACGACCTGGACGGTCGACGCTCTGATTCGGAGCGATTTGGGTTCCCGATTTGTGGGAAGCCTGCACTGCCCTTTTTACGACCTGGACGGTCAACGCTCTGATCCGGAGCGATTTGGGTTTCCGATTTGTGGGAAGCCTGCACTACCCTTTTTGCGACATAGACGGTCGACGCTCTGATCCGGAGCGATTTGGGTTCCCGATTTGTGGGGAGCCTGCACTGCCCTTTTTGCGACGTAGACGGTCGACGCTCTGATCCGGAGCGATTTGGGTTCCCGATTTGTGGGAAGCCTGCACTGCCCTTTTTGCGACGTAGACGGTCGACGCTCTGGTCCGGAGCGATTTGGGTTCCCGATTTGTGGGGAGCCTGCACTGCCCTTTTTGCGACGTAGACGGTCGATGCTCTGATCCGGAGCGATTTGGGTTCCCGATTTGTAGGAAGCCTGCACTGCCCTTTTTGCGACATAGACGGTCGACACTCTGATCCGGAGCGATTTGGGTTCCCGATTTGTGGGGAGCTTGCACTGCCCTTTTTGCGACGTAGACGGTCGACGCTCTGATCCGGAGCGATTTGGGTTTCCGATTTATGGGAAGCCTGCACTGCCCTTTTTACGACCTGGACGGTCGACGCTCAGATCCGGAGCGATTTGGGTTCCCGATTTGTGGGGAGCCTGCACTGCCCTTTTTGCGACATGGATGGTCGACGCTTGATTTGACTTTCTCTGCTTCTTACAGTGTCAGGGGTGAACTTGAATTGCTCCGCTTGTTGCGGTGTCGAGATTGGATTCCGACTCGCTCCGCTTTCTGCGGTGTCGGAGTTGAAGTTGACTTGTTGATTGTGGATCATCATTTGCCATGAGAGGATTTAGGGATTTTGGTTTTCTGTCGGCATCTGCATTGCTGCACTGGAATAATGCCAGGAGCAACTCATCATTTGCCCCGGGAGGATTTGGGAATTGGTTTTTGTGTGGCATCTGCATTACTGCACTGGAATAACGTCAGGAGCAACTCATCATTTGCCCCGGAAGGATTTAGGAATTGGTGGCTTAGGAGACAGGTTTAGATCCCTATCACCTAAGGCTTTTCAATTTTATGGGCCGTAAGGGTCCCACAAAAGCATTTTCTCCCTACGAGTCGAAAGGATCTCGTAGGTGTATTTTCTCCTTAGGAGTTGTGGAGACTCCTAAGTGTGTTGCTCCTTTGTGAGTCGTAAGGATCTCACGCGGGAATTTTCTCCTCACAAAGTCGAGAGGACTTTGCGAGTGCATTTCATCTCTTCTTTTTTTACGAGTTTGCGCCCTTTCGGGTTTTCACAAACTCACCGGCAGTCCTGCTGTTTTTACTCACGGTGCCCTTTCGGGTTTTGATCCGTGCCAATTTTGCTTGTGGACATATCATTTTTTTTTTAATTATTTTTTATTTTTTTTATTTTATTTTTGGTGGGACTTTGAATATGGTCTCACCGGTAGAACTTGGGAGAGACTGGGATTGTTTTACGCCCGTGGATTGTATACGGTTTAGCCGGATGTATGATCCAGACCATAGGACCGGAAAAAAATTTGAGGACTTTGTCGGCGTCTGTATCGCTGCACTGGAATATGGTACCAGGAGCGACTCATCATTCACCGTTGGGGTATGGAATTTGGTTGGCGTCTGCATCGCTGCACTGGAATATGGTACCATGAGCGACTCATCATTCGCCGTTTGGGGTATGGGATTTGGAATTTGGTTGGCGTCTGCATCGCTGCACTGGAATATGGTACCAGGAGCAACTCATCATTCGCCACTTAGGGATTGGGGTTTGAAATTTGGTTGGCGTTTGCATCGCTGCACTGGAATATGGTACCAGTAGCGACTCATCATTCGCCGCTTGGGGATTGGGGAGCGATGGCTTAGGAGACAGGTTTAGATCCCTATCGCCTAAGGCTTTTCAATTTTATGGGCCGTGAGGGTCCTATAAAAGCATTTTCTCCCTACGAGTCGTAAGGATCCCACGGGTGTATTTTCTCCTTAGGAGTCGTTAGGACTCCTAAGTGTGTTTTTCCTTTATGAGTCGTAAGGATCCCACAAAGGTTTGTTCTCCTCATGTATCGTGAGGACACATGAGTGGGTCTTCTCAATGGAGCATAATTCTAAAGGCGGAGACCAGCCGTGTAACTGGTGATTACGGTGGGGTATGGGTATGATGAGAATTATTTGAGCCCGTGGATTGTATACGGTAGTCAATTTGGGGACTAGCCGTAGGGCTGGAAGAATTTTGGAAATTAGATTTTGGTTGGCATCTGTATCGCTGCACTAGAATATGGTACCAAGAGCGACTCATCATTCGCCGTTGTTTTGTTTGTTGCTTTGCTTTTTTTTTGTTTTTTTTTGTTTTACCGCGATTGCTCTATCATTTCAGCTTTTCTTATCGCGAAGGTCGCGATTGCCCTATCATTTCGGTTTTTTACTCGCGGTTGCCCCATCATTTCGGCTTTATTTTCATTTTTATTTTTACTCGCTGATTTTTATTGCGAGTTGCCCCATCATTTCGGTTTTTCTTTTTATTTATTTATTTACACATTCCTTTTTTTTATTTACACACATTTTTTTTTACATTCCCAGTTTAACGACTTAGAGGTCGATTATTCCCAGTTTAATGACATGGTGGTCAGTGGTTTGCTTATCCCAGCTCCTTGAACTTTGATCTTGGCGGGGCTGCGTTGATGGCCGTAGCTCTGTGGCTTGTCGGTACATCTGACGACTGTGAGGCTTTCCCGAGTTTGTATTGGTTCTCCACCCAATCTTTAAAAACATAGCAGTCTTCAATGGTATGACTCACCATTCTATGATATGGGCAGTATATGGGATTGCCGGTCATATTCATTTCATGTGGCCTTTTTGGAACAGGCAGTTGCAGACCGTTGTTCAAGGCGTCCACGAATATTTTGCGGACTTCATCCCTCCTGAAGGAGTATACCTTCTTCTTTCTCTCCATTGAAGTAGGTGCCTTTACTGATGCTGGTCCTCGAGGCCGATCAGTCTTTGGTTCACCCTTTTCAGATAATGGCACATGTCCGGGAGGATTAGGTCCCCGAAAGGCTTCGGTCTCCATTTGTATGAAATCGGCGGTCGTAGCTTGACTGTTTGCTAACACGCCTTTAGACAGTTCTATCTCTCCCGTTTTGTATTGCCTTTCGACCCAATCATTGAAGATGAAGCAGTCCTCAATGGCATGACCTATCACTCTGTGATAGGGGCAGTATTTGGGGTCGTTGGTCATATTCGCTTCTTGCGGTCTTTTTGACTCTGGCAGTTGTAGACCGTTTCTTAGGACGTCCCTGAATATCTTGTGGACTTTGTCCCTTTTGAAGGAATAGACCTAATCCAACTTTTCTTTTAGTGGAGATTCTCCTCCGGTGTATGTATCGGAGGGACTGGAGGCTGATCGCGGTTGTTTTTCGCGAAGGCGGTCCGCTCTTAGGTTGAAGGGGGTATCAGTTGGCTGTCCCCGGGTATCAATCCATGGCTCATGAACCAAAATTTGATTCTGCTGTAATTGCAATTGGGCGACTTGGGTCGCGAGATCTGCCGCGACGTTTGCCAATTCGTCGACCTTAGATTGTACCCTGGCTAACTTCTCATCCCTGTCCTAAAGCTGCCTATGAAGCCATCCGAATAATGCTTGTTCTGTAGTTCCGGTTATGACAACCGGGTCATCCTTATTGTCTGAGCTGAATTCCACAGGAACCACGGGCTCCTCTGGCTTATCGGCCTGAGTAGGCTCTTCATCATTCAGATCAAGTTGACGTTGGGTAGCGTCCACTGCATCATCACCATGGCTGTGAAGCATGGGAGGGTTCGTTTCTTCATGTCTGACCATGTAAACAGTGCGGACCACATACCCAACCATCTCTTTATCTTTGGCGGCTGATTTCGCGGAGCGGTCCGGGCTTTGGAAATTCATAAGTTTTAACATGGCCAGAGCCCTAGCCTTTTTATTGGCTTTGTATCTGAGCTGCTTCTGCCTCAGCTTCTCTGCCTTGAGTGCTTGGCAGGCTTCTGCTTTTCGGGAAGCCGCCATAGGCTGAGTGATGGGGAGGCTTGAGAAGACACCCAATCGAGCAGTTGTCAGAGGCGCCGCTGGAGGTTGCCCGAGATGCCTTGTTGCTTTGTTGGTGTTGATGGCCTTGCCCCCAGCTGGGGCCAAGGAAAGTCTTTCAAACACCGACTTGCGTTTGTGTTGGGGCGCCCTCGCGACCATGACATTCGGCCTTTTCCCCTTTGAGACCGGTTTGTCTGTTACCGGAGCTTGAGGAGTTGGGACGGCGTTAGCTGACACGAACAGAATAGAGCCGAACTGTAGCAGAGGCTCCTCCCACTGTCGCCCAAGACTGGCCGGGAGGACCGTCCTGGAGTCCATCTTCATCGTGTATGAGATGGGAGCCGAGTTCATTTTTGGAGATATTGTTGAAAAGTGATTGCTTGAAAACCTGCATGAAAGAGCATTATTTTAGTATAAATATAGGTATGTATATTGATTGAGTTCGCATGAACGTTTAACCCGAAATATGGGAGGAGAGATTGGTCCCACCGGGCGTGCCAGAATCTGTAGGGTGTTTTTTGTCACCCTATTGAGATGGGAATACGCGTGCGCTTGTCAGGCGCATTACAGATTCCCCCTGTGTAGGGTAGGCCGGAGTTTAATGATTGTGGGGATCCGAATCTTCGGCAGCCGCGGACTAAGCTGCCGTTAATTACCCCCCGCCTTTGGAGCGAGAGAACCTCCGATTAACGGGTTAAACTGGTCATGCGAACTTAATGTGCAGTGTTGTGTTTTGAAGGGTGTTTCCTGATTTAAAATCAGGAAAGCTTATGGAAAAAGCTTCAGAAGAGGGTCACGTGCTTACACGTGACCAGCAGTCACGTGTTGGCACGTGACACCCAAAAGTACCGGCAAAGCAAGTTCAGCTTCCTGACTACATCAAAGAAAAAGGGCTTGAGAAAGGGTCACGTGCTCCCACGTGACCAGGGTCACGTGTTGGCACGTGACGTTTTAAAGCGGATTCAAAGGCATATCGGTTCCCTGATCAAGTCAAGAAAAAAGAGTCCAGACCAGGGTCACGTGCTCACACGTGACCAGGGGTCACGTGGTGGCACGTGACGGTTAAGCAACAACCAGAAGACAGCGCAAAAGGAAAGAAGAAGGCTCATTCCAAAGGGGGTCACGTGCCCACACGTGACCATGGGTCACGTGGTCACACGTGACCGGCTTTCAAAGCCCATTTTGTCAACAGAATTAAATTCTGAAAGAAATTCAAATCTTTCCAAAGGAAAGCGGCTATCTGGAACCAATCGAATTAAAGATTCAGAGGTGATGAAATATCATCTATCTATGGGAAAATCTCGGGTTTGGAAAGATTTCCCCTTTAAATCTAACCGAAACAACAAAGGAGAATCCCTGGATTTGAAATCCAATGGTGAATAAAATTCACCTAATAATCCAAAGGTCCAAAACGAATGATGGATGCAAATCAAATCTCTCAATGAAGATTCGTCAAAAACTGATTGATTCGGCTGCTTCTCTTATAAATAGGAGCCAAGAGACACAGAGAAGAGATATACAGAGACAGGGAGAGAAAAAGAAAAGGAAGAGAGTTTCGATACTTGGAGAAACTTGGATCTTCTGCAAAAACCCTAGGTAAGAAAGGGAAAAGCTCCTTGAAAGAAAAAGAGAATTTAATTCTCAACAGAGTTTAACTCTGATACATAAAACAGAAGAACATATTTCTTCTCTCTTTGATAGAGGATCTGCAAAGTGCACATCTCCCCTTGAGGTTGAGAATTTAATTCTCAATGGGTTGAGATCCTGCCATGCAGATCCAAAACATAGAGAGGGAATGCAAGCACGAGAATTTAATTCTCACAGAACTATAGGAATTTAATTCCTTTAAAATAAAATTAGGGCTTGACCCTGTATCATGGGAATTTAATTCATTCAGAATAAAAAGAAACAGGGTTTAACCCTAATTAAGAATCTAGTTCTGTTGAAACAGCGGGGATTTAATTCCCTTGATCATAATTTAACAAGAGAGTGGGAATTTAATTCCTTAAAAGCTTTTATTAGGGTTTAACCCTATTTGGTTCTTCACATGAATGAGGAATTTAATTCCTGCAGAAAATTCAGAGTCCAACTCTATTCAGAATATAAACCTTTAAGAGAAAGTAGGAATTTAATTCCTCTGAAATTACTGTCAGGGTTTAACCCTACGAGGAATTTAATTCCTGGAAAAGATTAACAGATCCTCAAAACAATATACATAGAGACAGGGTCACGTGTCACCACGTGACCCCCCCAGGAGATCTACAGAAAACCCCTTTGAGGCAGCACCCCACGTGACCCACGTGACCCTTGACAGAAGCTTTAATACACAGGCATTTGAATGCCCATCACGTGATGGCACGTGATGCTCTGAAAGACGCAATAATCTCAGCAGAATAAATGAAGGGAGGGCGCTCTCACGTGCTGCCACGTGACCCCTCTTGCCTTAGTGTTTAACACTAAATTGAAGCTCTCGAACCCAGTGTTAAAACACTGTTGGGCCTTAGTGTTCAACACTAATCAAAAAGCTTTATTTGCAGTGTTCAACACTGAGCTGTTTTGGTGTTTAACACTAATTTGAAAAGCCTTGTTGCTGGTGTTTAACACCGATTATCTTTTAGTGTTAAACACTAACTTGTCAACCTCATTCCCAGTGTTCAACACCGATTGCTCTGTAGTGTTTAACACTAGGCTTTGGCCCAATTGGCTAAATGGATGGAGGCAAAGCCTCTCCTAATTGGACTTATCCCAAGGTGGCCATAAGTTCTCAATTTGTGATTAACTGGGCCAATGGGCTCATAACATAATTAATCGGTCTTGATCCCAAATTGGGTCAAAGACTATTTATGCCATTCCGGTTCTAGGGTACATCTCTTCACTCCTTTGATACTTGGCATTGTAATCCCTCAATGTCTTCAAAGAGGTGACGGGTCCCGACGACCGCACATTGATATGGACTGTGGGGTCCTTAAACCCGTGTCTAATGCAAAATTCCTGGTTACGTGGAACGCGGATAATGTCACTCTTTGACCCCGTGAAAAACGTCCAGAGCGGAGCCTGGTCCTCGCAGAGCGCGGCAGTGAACCCGTGTGAAGCATCCAGAGCACATACCGGACTGTGGGGTCCTTAAACCCATGGACTACGACGTTCTTAACCTTGACCGAGATGTCTTAAAACTAACAATGGACTGTGGGGTCCTTAAACCCATGGACTACGACGTCCTTAACCTTGACCGAGATGTCTTAAAACTAACAATGGACCGCAACGTCCTTAAACTACCCATGGACCGCAACGTCCTTAAACTACCCATGGACCGCAATGTCCTTAAACTACCCATGGACCGCAACGTCCTTAAACTAGAACAATAGAGCCCCCGTATGCTCTTTTGTCGGATCTAAACGGTCTCGTTTATGTTGATCTTAGCCTCAAAGAGGGCTAACGTATCCTTAAACCTTCAAACAGACTGGACTATGAATCCCCCCAATTGACTCTGGCTCGAGGGTACATCTCTGAACTCCTCTGACATCTGTCGTTGTAATCCTTCAACGTCGTCAGAGAGGTGACGGGTCCCGATGGCCATACATACGATGGACCACTATGTCCCTGAACTGAAACAATGGAGTCTAAACGCTCCTTTGTCGGATCTAGACGATCCCGTTAAGTTGATCTTAGTCTCAAAGATAGACTAACGTATCATTGACAAACGTTTGAGTTGATCTTAGCCTCAAGTATGGCTAACGTATCCTCAAACCAAACCACCAAACCCAAATCTAAGATAACACGGATTTGGATTAGTCCACGCCCTACGGGCGACGACATAACTCAGTCTCCGTAAACAATCCACGGGCAACAAAATACAAAACAAACACCCACGACACGAAGTGACCATCTGGAGAAGGAGAAAGTTGTTACCGCAATGCGGTAGCGTAATTAACTGCAGGGGCTTGCGCCTGCAGGGAAGAGCGTCCCCACAATCAAAAACCCCTCAAACGAGGTGGAATCTGACGAAGTCTGCTACATCGGACGCATCCATCTAAACCTTCGATACATGGTGCCATAAATCAACTTGGCATCTTCGAAGAGGTGGACGGATAGCACCAATTAGCATCTGCCCCGAATCTCAGCGCCAGGCCATCGCGGCCCTGCGCGCCGTCCTTCGGAGGGGAACAGATTCTGGCACGCCCGGTGGGACCTTTTCCTCTTTCCACTCCACACTTCGTGTGTCGTGACTCGCGAACCAATCGCGGTTCGCTAATGGTTGCCCTTGGGTTTCAAGATACTAAGAATTGGTGTCTTGCTTATCGCAGAAAGCAAAGGATCGATGGCTTCTACTTCTGCGAAATCCTCCAACCGCTCAGATTGCAATTGCAACCAACGCTCTGCCTCGCCAGGAGGTATAGCCTACGGACCCCAAGCTGCTTCGCTATTCACAATGCCCGTGGAACAGGTCACTCGCGCCACCACAGGATTGTTCTTCGGGACCATGCTCCCGCCGACAAACTTCACCGCTCCAGTGCTGACAACGGAAGCTCTCAAGAAGTCGGTCTTTGACCGTCTTACCCCTGCCGCGGCTCCTCTCAACGAGTCGCCCAACGTCAACACCTCGGTCTTCTCTAGATTGGGCCAGAAATCCTGCAAACTCATCATGGGGCCTACAATCTCAGAGAAGGCTGCTTCTAAGAAGGTGGCCGCTCCTGCTCCCGAGATCGTCAAGGCAGGTTCTTCGGCCAAAAGGTCGGTCTTTACGAGATTGACGGCTCCAGCTCCCGCTCCTGCTGCCCAAAGGATATCGGTCTTTGACAGGCTAGTACCAACAGCGACCCCCCACCCAGACAGAGGGCAAGACGAAACCATTCTTACCGCTGACCCTACGCCGTCCGCTCGACACGCTCGACGTCGCCATTGGCGCCGAGTAAGGAAGGCTGGGGGCAACTCCCCCTCCAGGTTGACTCCATCAGCCCCGGTGGCAGAAGTTAATGCTGCTGTTCCAACTGGGAACAGCTTCGAAATGCTAAATAAGGTGCGAAGGAATTCTGCTACTGCAGTGCTGAAGAGGTCTCCTCCCCTATTAAAAAAGGTTGTGGAAATAAAACCCGAACGGCCCCGATCTCCTCAACGGCTGTCTTCCAAAATCTATAAAGTTTGGCGGCAGGCCCGAGACTCGGTCATCGATCCAAACTTCTCCCGCCAGCACAAGAAGCTGAAAATCCAACCGGAAGCTGGTCACCAGGCTAAACCCCAAAAGGCTGTTGATCAACTGGCTCATAAAAGGAGGAGGCCAGAAAAGACCCCCCAGCATGCAACGACGGCTAAAAGCACTGAGCCCAGACGCCCTAAGTCTGGGGGCATGGTGGTGCACACTGTTTACATGGCCTCTGGAAAAGAGGAAAGCCGCACTTCTACGGGCCACCGACCGCTAACCCGATCCGTGACGAAAGCCCAGGAGCAGCAACAAAAGCTCCAGGAAATGATGAATGCTATGGCCGCACTTACTGGGCCAAAAGAAAACCCAGAAACGTCCTCAGACGCGCGCCAAGAGGAAGAAACCGACGCTGAATTCCTTCGCCGGATACTGGAGAAAAAGGACAAAGAGGCTGCTGAACAAGCGGCCAACATACAACGTATGGGCCTTCTCTTCCAAGATATGATAGGAATGATGATCCAGCAGGACTTACCCGCCGAGGATCCCCCAATCGTTCTTGAAGACGACCGAGGAGAAACGTCAAATCCACCACCAGCCTTCTCAACGGCCAAAGAGGAGGCAATCTCTAAGGCTGACTTGGTTGACTACCTAGCCCAGCAAATCCGGGTTCATCACGCGACTGAGGCAGCTGGTCAAGTCGTGGAAACGGGGCGGCCGTATCCGAGCTGGTACGACCAAATCAAATACCCACCAGGCTATACGATACCAAAATTCCACGTGTATAAGGGGACCGGCAATCCCCATCAACATGTCGCCCAGTTCCGGGCCCTCTGCGGTAACACCGGCGGTGATGATAAACTGCTGCTCCGCCAGTTCGTGGGTAGCTTATCAGAAACAGCGTTCGAATGGTATTCAGAACTCCCGAACGATTCTATCAAAACGTTCGCTGACATGGAGTTGTTGTTCACTCAGCGATTCGCAAGTGCCAGCGAACGCACTCCAATAACTGCACTGATTAACGCCAGGGTAAAACCAGGCGAAACCTGGGTCCAGTATGCTATACGCTGGCGAAATTTGTGGTCGAGATGCGAGCAACACATTGAGGAGGCACCCGCAGTGGGCATGTTCGTGGGAACCCTAGACCCCCACGCAACTATCTCCCAGTTTATGATGTTCTTTAAGCCAACCACATTCCAGGCTTTAATCGACAAGTTGGCTCAGATGGACCAGATGGGTCATAGACCACCTGCCCCGAAGTCAGAACCTCGGAATGACAAGAGTAAAGGAAGGGCAACCTTTGTCGCGAATGCCCAACAGCAACCTAACGCCCCGAAACCGGCAGATCGATTGGAAGAAAGACGCCGGTATTATAATGAGAAGATGAAGCGTCCCTACTCGTTCCCACGAGACAAGACGAAACGGTTATTCGAGCTGGCAATACGCAACAGACTTATAAGCCTACCAAATCCAAGGCGACCGCCGCAACCCACCGAGGTGAATAACCCTAACTATTGCCCTTACCATCAAGCGGTAGGCCATCCGATTGAAGATTGCTTCGTCTTCAAAGGATGGATTGAAGATCAGTACCTCCAGGGGAAGTTTGTACTGTCCGAAAAGTGGAAGGTGAACCCACCACAACCGCATACTCCTAAGAAAGCAGATACACCGGGGGCAACCTGCTCCTTTATTGAAGAAGCTCCAGGGGAGGTCGTGTTATCAACTAAAACCAAAAGAATACTGAAAGACCTTCATGCGTGCCCTGCGATCGAATGGAAGGACCCTTTTGAACCTCAAATTATCGAGGGGATGCTAAGGCGCCGCCCAACTACAAAGACTCGCGATAAGAGCCTAAATACTCACGCCCAATCGTCAAAATCTTCGAAGAAAAAGAAGAAGAAATCCAAGAAGTCCGTGAAGCTTGGAAACGAGCACACGAACTTGCAGAAGCAAATCGACGCGCTGGAAGAGTACAATCAAAAGGCGCGAACTCCCGTCACACTGCAAGAGTTCCTCAACCACATTTTTCAAGAGGGAGATGATGAAGAGAGCTCGTCGGATGAATCCGAAGGATATGTGGCGAGTTGTAACGTAATCTCCCACTCGTTTACCGATGATGGGAAAACTCCTGGCACTAAGAAGCTGGAGGCAGAGCCTGTACCAGAGCGTGCATGGCCAACAGATGAAATGATCGACGCTTTTCTAGACGAGATTCGTCTAAAATGTAAAGCGGACCAGGAGCGTGAGATGGCCACATCGGAAGGAGCCAAGTGCGGGCGACTGAACGGAAGAGTTGAACTACCAGAGCGAAAGGCATCCGAAGTAGACAAGAAGATATTCAAGACGAGAAAAAGGTTTGCCAAAGCCATGTCAATGGGGATGAAGCTACCGCCCTCGGAAGGAAACACACACGATGGGGTGGAGAGGCACCCTGACTATTGCGCATATCACCGGAAAATATCACATCCCACAGAGGAATGCGACGCCTTTAAGATATGGTGGCAAGGGTATGTCGCTCGTCGGCAACATGTTAAGCGCATGAAACGCAAGAGCCGTCGGGAGCGAAGAAGTACTATCGATGGGCACGACAGAGCTACTGGCAACTGTTACATGGTAAACGCCAGGGGGTCACAAGTTCTCACCTTTGGGAGCGACTCTGATGAAGAAATCGCTCTGGGCCCTCTCTTCAAAGAATCCGTGTTGGGGAAAGAGGAGGAATCGGAAATCTGCGAGAACATTCAGCTGCGCAATCGCACACTCCCAGAAAAGAATCTCGGGCCCGGGAATAGAAAGGATAAGGGAAAGGAAAAGGTCACTGAAGATATCACTTTAGATGACCTAGTCATGAGAGAGCTGGCTGCCAAAGACCCTCCTAGGAAGGGTAAAGTGGACTATAACATCCTAGCGCACCTAAGGAAGCTACCTTCTCAGCTTAGCATTCTCGATGCCCTCCTATTATCAAAAGAAGCGCGAGACTCACTAATTAAGGCATTACAAGAACCTGAACAATTCCAAGCCTTCCTCGCCACTGAAAAGATGAAGGATGAACTGGAGGAAGTGCATACGGCCGACATCACTTTCGGTGACGAAGACCTCCTTCTCGGGACTTGCGACCACAACCGTCCCCTATATGTTTCCGGATACTGCCATGATATCAAGATAGGAAAGATTCTGGTGGATAATGGATCCTCCGTCAATCTCCTTAATGTTCGGGTGTTGAAGGAAATCTGCATGAGAGTGCAACATCTCGCTCGTGACAAAATTACTATCTCCGGTTTCGATTCACAATCGTCACGGACTCTCGGATCTGTGATACTAACATTACGCTTTGGACTTCTCGTCACAGACATTAAATTCCATGTCATTGACGCCAAGACCTGCTACAACGCCTTGCTCGGTCGTCCTTGGCTACACGAGTACAACATCATCCCTTCTACACAACATCAGTGTATGAAGTACTTTAAGGATGGTTTCGAGTATACCGTAACAGGTGAGTTAAACCCATTTTCCGTGAACGAAGTCCGCAAATATGAAGATGCGAAGTACTTTTTGCCAGACTTCGAGGATACAGAAAGGTGTCGCAATCCGGAGAACAAAACCGCCGCCACCATCCCTGTTTTCAGGAGCGATACCGAAGAAGAGGAAGAGATAGTTTATGCAGGGCCATCTCAACGCAACGACCTGGGGACGCCCGCCCCCATGTTAGTCTTCGGAAGTGATTCAGAAGATGAAGTTAATGCTGTGTTCTCCAATCGGCTGTCAATACAAGCACCCCTTGGCGATGACCATAGTTTGCAAATCACCATGGTACCGCGAGAACACTACAAGGATCTCGACACGCTTCAGGCTCACGATGTGCAAGACCTGCAAATATTTTACGTCCCTCCCAGGCGAAGGGGTGAGAAGGTGATCCTATTCTACCGATCCTCAGAGTCGAAAATAGAGAAAGAGATCTGGCATGGCGCGGATGCTACACTTGACAGGCTCCAACCCATCCGTCTGCCCAGATACTATACAAATGGATTAAAGAAGCTATTGAAGCGCCAAGGAGTACCTTTAGAACAGACCGTTCGGCAGGCTCGGTTCTACAACAGGATTTGGGATGTCCCCGGGACTCAACGCAAATTGCCCAACGGGAAGATGGAAACACTCGGGCTTGGATACGCAAGAGCCGGAAAACGGGAACGGGCTCACAGCAGCTACGCTATATATACCTTTGATGAAGAGGAGGACGCCCTGTCAGGAGATGCCAACCCCCCATCAAAACTAGACCCCGCGATTGAAGCGCCGAGTCCGTCGTTTGAAGAACGAATGGGCAAGCCTATCAGGAAAGTGGGTCAGAAAGTTCGGGAAGACCACGACCGCGAAATGGCCATCTACGAGAAGGCCAGGATGCAATGTCTATTTCAACAGGTTGCAAAAGACAAAGACGCTCATCCTCGTCAATCCGCTGTACGAAAGGCCCGACGCAGAGACGGAAATAAATCAAGAAGCGGAAAGAGGAGCCGACAACAACGGCGCAGGATTAGAGGGTTACGTGATCGGGTATTGCACGGCTCGGATTTGTCCCTCATGAAGAAGATGAGTCGAGCGTACTCCTTCCCCCGAGATAAGACGGAGAGATTACTCAAGCTAGCCATAAAACATCAAATGATCGCGCTTCCAAGGTCTAGACATCCTGAGCAAGCTAACAAGGCTTCTCATCTGAGCTATTGCTCTTATCACTGAACCATAGGACATCCTACCGAAGACTGCTTCACCTTCAAAAACTGGGTCGAAGACCAGTACCAACAGGGCAGATTCGCTTTATCCAACGGATGGAGGGTAACGCCGCCACGAAAGCACGAGCCCAAGGCCGCAAGAGCAGAACCGGATCCACCTCAGTCCTGGGAGCGGATTCGCACCTGTTATACGATTACGATATTAAAAGAAGAGCCCAAGAGCATGGATGACCTTCCCCGGTGCTTTGAAAACAGCGATGATGAGGTGATCTCAGAATTTCCGCCAGCTCCGAAAGAACTGGAAGATGGTATACATACTACTGCAAATAACCTCAAGAAGATCGAGTTGGGATCGTCAGATGACCCGCGACCGACATTTGTCAGCGAGCTGCTCTCTGAAGAAAGGGTGGCTGCGTTAAAGAAAGTGCTTCTACAGCATAAAGACTGCTTCGCGTGGAACTAATCCGAGATGCCAGGATTAGATCCGGAGATTGCTGTGCATAAATTAGCAATATCCCCAGATATCAAGCCAGTCAAGCAGGCGCCAAGAAGGATGCGACTCGAGCTCGAGATGAGCATCAACGCCGGAGTCAAGAAACTGATCAATTCTGGATTTATCCAAGAAGTCCAATATCCCGATTGGATCGCCAATATCGTCCCGGTAATGAAGAAGAATGGGACGGTACGCATATGCGTGGATTTCAGGGATCTCAATAAAGCCTGTCCAAAGGACGATTTCCCAGTACCAGTAACCGAGCTAATGATAGATAACACGTCCACTCATGAGGTTTTCTCCTTTATGGACGGTTCGTCAGGATACAATCAGATAAAGATGCATCCCGAAGACCAGAAGCACACCGCTTTCCGGACCCCTTTGGGTATATTCTGCTACAGGGTTATGCCCTTTGGTCTAAAGAACGCTGGCGCTACCTATCAAAGGGCCATGACAAAGATCTTCGACGACCTCATACATGACATCGTCGAGTGCTATATCGATGACCTCGTGGTAAAGAGCATGTCATACGAAGAGCATTTGAAGCATCTGGAGACTGTATTTCAACGCCTTCGGCAATATAATTTGAAAATGAATCCCCTCAAATGCGCGTTTGGAGTCTCCTCGGGCAAATTTCTGGGATTCATCGTTCGACACCGAGGTATTGAAATAGATCCGTCAAAGATTAAGGCGATCATGGAAATGCCTCCGCCAAGAACCCTCAAGCAGTTGCGGTCTCTCCAAGGGAAGCTCGCATACATCCGGCGGTTTATCGCTAATCTTTCGGGCAAATGCCGTCCTTATAGCCACCTGATGAAAAAGGGAACTCCATTCGCTTGGGATCACAAATGTCAAGGTGCACTAGACGAAATCAAGCAGTACCTGCAGAACCCTCCGGTGTTGGCCGCGCCGGTCAAGGGAAAACCCCTCATTCTTTATACGACCGCCCTTGAGGGTTCCTTGGGCGCGTTATGGGCACAAGAGAACGATCAGGGGAGAGAGAGGGCACTCTATTACTTAAGTCGAGTTCTATTGGGGGCAGAAAGCAACTACTCTCCCATTGAAAATCATTGCTTGGCATTAATCTTCGCGATAACAAAGCTCAGGCACTATGCGTTGGCACATGAAGTCCGTCTCATTTCAAAAGTGGATCCCCTTAAGTACTTGATGTCGAAAGCCATATTGACGGGACGACTCGCTAAGTGGGCCCTGCTCTTGATGGAGTTCTCGATAACGTATCAACCTCTCAAGGCAGTGAAAGGCCAGGCCATTGCTGACTTCCTCGCTGAACACCCGATACCGGCCGATTCTCCTTTGAACTGTGATTTGCCGGACGAGCATGCATTTGATGCGATTAGCGGCGGAAGCACCCGATGGGAACTCTATTTCGATGGAGCATCCTCCATAAAGAAGCAGAAACAAGGTATCCCAATGATCAAATCAGGGATAGGCCTCATCTTTGCAACTCCACAAGGAGGGATAATGCGCTTCGCCTTCTCCTTAACAGAGCCGAGGACAAACAATGAAGCTGAATACGAAGCTCTAATAGCAGGCCTCGAGATCGCCATCGACATGGGAATTGAAGACCTCCTTATATACGGGGATTCTCAGCTGGTCGTTAGTCAAGTAAATGGTGACTACCAAACGTGCAAGCCGGAGTTGGTGAAGTACGGCGAAAAGGTGCAACAACTATTGACCCAAATTCCCTCCTATACTTTGGAGAACATACCGCACGCGGAAAACAGCAAAGCAGATGCGTTGGCCAAACTTGCTAAAGAACTGGCTGACAAGAACCTCGACGATGTCAGAATCGTGGTACAAAGCCGTCGAGTGCTCGCCCCGGCAGAAATACCTCCGGAATTATATAAAGAGGGAGCGACTGAGCAGACGACCTTACAAATAAAGGACCATGAGAAGGCCGAGGATTGGAGGGAAGTCTTTATAGACTACTTCAAGTCCCACCAAATGCCCGAAGATGCGTCCGCAAGACATCAACTCATAAAACGAGCTCTGTCCTTCGCCTTCGTCAATGATACTCTCTACAAGAGGTCATTCGATTCTCTGTGGCTGAGATGCTTAGGACCGGACGAATCAGAAAGAGTCGTTCAGGAAATTCATGACGGAATCTGCGGTTCTCACCAAGCAGGTCCAAAGATGAAGTTGAAGATCAAACGGATGGGCTCTTACTGGCCCACGATGATTCAAGACTGCATCGAATATGCGAAGCAATGCCACTCATGCCAAATCCACGGGGATTTCATCCACCAGCATCCGAATCCACTACATCCGACGGTGGCTAGCTGGCCATTCGAAATGTGGGGGACTGACATAGTCGGCCCTATCGAGCCAGCATCATCCCGGGGACACCGTTTTATCCTGGCGACAACTGATTACTTCTCCAAATGGGCAGAAGCAGTACCACTGAGGGAAGTGAAGACGGAGAATATCCTCCATTTCTTCAAGACGCACGTCATCTATCGGTTTGGAACCCCACGGCGGATTATCTCCGATAACGGTCCAGCTTACAGAAGCCATAAGATTAGCCGCTTCGCACAGCAGCACAATATAGACTGGAGATATTCTTCGGTTTACAATCCACGAGCTAACGGTCTGGCCGAGGCCTTCAATAAGACCTTGACGAAGATCATAAAAAAGACCGTTTCCAGGAATAAGAGAGACTGGCACGAAAGGCTGCAAGAAGCTTTTTGGGCTTATCGAACTACGTTCAAGACGGCCACGAACACAATGCCGTACGCGTTGGTATTTGGGACGGAAGCAGTGCTCCCCCTCGAGATAGAGTTACCCTCTCTGCGAGTAGCAGTCCACCACGAGCTGACGAACGAAGAAAATGCTCACCTTCGGCTTGAGGAGCTTGATGCCCTCGACGAAACCCGGCTCATAGCGCAACAACATCTAGAGGCCTACAAAGCAAAGATGACGCGCTCGTACGAAAGATTGACCAGGCCGAGGACATTCCGCCAAGGCGAGCTCGTACTAGTGGTCAAAAGACCTATGATCCCCAATCGTACCAAGCGGGGAAAATTTGAGCCAAACTATGAAGGCCCGTACATCATAGACAAGGTCTACCAGGGTGGAGCCTATCTACTCATGGACATGCACGGTGAAAGGCCTTTCAGGCCAATAAACGACCGCTTCTTAAAGAAGTACTATGCTTAATGAGCCACAGCCGGGGTCAATGATAGATGACGACGACTATGTCCGCTCGCTATCTTCCTAGGCTCAGACTTTCCAAGCAGCAGCCGTCCTTCCCATAACGACGGACCGAAATGTCCTTAAACTAACGACGGACCGAAACGTCCTTAAACTAACGACGGACCGAAACGTCCCTAAAACTACTACCGCAGCATCTTTAGGCTGACGAGATAAATAAAAAAAAAAAAAAAGAGAAAGAAAAAATATATATATATATATATATATATATATATATATATATATGAAAAAGAATTTAAAAAAAACGGTATGTCCATAAGCAAAATGGGCACGGATGAAAACCCGAAAAGGGCTCCGTGAGTAAAAACAGCAGGGCTGCCGGCAAGTGTTCGTGAAAACCCGAAAGGGCGCGACCTTGTATAAAAAAAGTGAAAAAGAAAAAAAACGGTATGTCCATAAGCAAAATGGGCACGGATGAAAACCCGAAAGGGCTCCGTGAATAAAAACAGCAGGACTACCGGCGAGTGTTTGTGAAAACCCGAAAGGGCGCAACCTCGTTAAAAGACGCTTGTAGGGTCCTCTCGACTTTGTAAGGAGAAACCACCGGCGTGAGATCCTTACGACTCACAAAGGAGCAACACACTTAGGGATCCTCACGATTCCTAAGGAGAAAATACACTTGCGAGATCCTTACGACTCGTAAGGAGAATTCTCTTGTGGGACCCTCATGGCTCATGAGATTTGAAAGTCTTTAAGTTACAGAAACCTAAACCTGTTCTTAAGCAAATCCTCCACAACCTTCGATATTGCCCTACAAGAGGCTCAATACTGACCCTTGTATACAATCCACGGGCGCGAAAAAACATTTCCCCAGCAAAGTCACACCCGTGACTGGGGACATGTCCATATGATGAGCAACCCTTGTAGGTCCTCTCGACCCATAAGGAGAAAACCCTCTTGTAGGATCCTTACGACTTACAGAGGAACATACACTTAGGAATCCTCACGATCCCTAAGGAGAAAATACACCTGCAAGATCCTCACGACTTGTAGGGAGAAATACCTTTGTGAGACCCGTACGGCTCATGAAGTCAAAAGCCTTGGTCGACAGGACCTTTAACCCTGTTTACTAAGCCACCTTTGTTCAATATCGACAGAAGCAAATGATGATTCGCTCCTGGCAACATCCCAGTCGCAGCAATGCTGATGCCGAAATCGGTGTCCAAAATCCGAGCTTGCGGCGAAAAAGCTAGCAAGCCACACATGCCTACAAAATAGCCGAAATGATGGGGCGACTTGCAATAAAAAGCAGCAAGTAAAAATGAAGGCATAAAAAAAAATAGCCGAAATGATGGGGCAACTCGCAATAAAAAGCAGCGGGTAGAAAATAAATAAATAGCCGAAATGATTGGGCACCGCGAAAAATAGCCGAAATGATGGGGCAATCGCGACCTTCGCGATATAAAAGCTGAAATGATAGAGCATCGCGGAAAAAGAAATAAAATAAAAATAAAATGTATGCCTTACAGGTGATGTTCCATCACACCCTGTATACAATCCAATGGCATAAACAAAAAGGGGACATACCTCCCTCCCCCAGGTTTCACCAAAGAAAGAAGCTAAATCTCGACGGGCCACAAGCGACCTAGAGATCATCCCAACACTCGTCTCGTAATAACGGACACAACTTCAAGCTAAGCGGAACAGCGGCAACTCCCAGCTCCGTGACTCGGTGGTATACATATCGCCAACAGTCAAACCTCCATCCCGTGAAATGCGGATACAATCAGCAAAATTCCTGGTTACGTGGAACGCGGATAATGTCACTCTTTGACCCCGTGGAAGACGTCCAGAGCGGATCCTGGTCCTCGCAGAGTACGGCAGTGAACCCGTGTGAAGCATCCAGAGCGGAGCCTAGTCCTCGCCGAGCGCGGCAGTGAACCCGTGCGAAGCATCTAGTGCAAAATTCCTGGTTACGTGGAACGCGGATAATGTCACTTTTTGACCCCGTGGAAAACGTCCAGAGCGGATCCTGGTCCTCGCAGAGCACGGCAGTGAACCCGTGTGAAGCATCCAGAGCGGAGCCTAGTCCTCGCCGAACGCGGCAGTGAACCCGTGTGAAGCATCTAGTGCAAAATTCCTGGTCACGTAGAACGCGGATAATGTCACTCTTTGACCCCGTGGAAAACGTCCAGAGCGAAGCCTAGTCCTCGTCGAGCGCGGTAGTGAACCCGTGTGAAGCATCTAGTGCAAAATTCCTGATCACGTGGAACGCGGATAATGTCACTCTTTGACCCCGTGGAAAACGTCCAGAGCGGAGCCTAGTCCTCGCCGAGCGCGGCAGTGAACCCGTGTGAAGTATCTAGTGCAAAATTCCTGGTCACGTGGAACGCGGATAATGTCACTCTTTGACCCCGTGGAAAACGTCCAGAGCGGAGCCTAGTCCTCGCCGAGCGCGGCAGTGAACCCGTGTGAAGCATCTAGTGCAAAATTCCTGGTCACGTGGAACGCGGATAATGTCACTCTTTGACCCCGTGGAAAACGTCCAGAGCGGATCCTGGTCCTCGCAGAGCACGGCAGTGAACCCGTGTGAAGCATCCAGAGCGGAGCCTGGTCCTCGCAGAGCACGGCAGTGAACCCGTGTGAAGCATCCAGAGCAAATACCGGACTGTGGAGTCCTTAAAATCCACGGACTATGACGTCCTTAACCTCGACCGTGATGTCTTAAAACTAACGATCAACCACCCCGATTCCCTACAGATTTTGCCTTGGTTTAAGGGTACATCTCTTCACTCCTTTGATGCCCGGCGTTGTAATTCCTCAACGTCTTCAAAGAGGTGACGGGTCCCTGCAACCAAACACCGGACTGTGGAGTCCCTAAATCCACAGACTATGAGGTCCTTAACCTTGACCGTGATGTCCTAAAACTAACAGCGAACTGTGGAGTCCTTAAATCCACGGACTATGAGGTCCTTAACCTTGACCGTGACGTCTTTAAACTACGATACCTTGAGAGATCCCTGACTCCGTGAAACATGGATAAGGATGATCACATCCGGCACTTGCAGGCCCTCACGACCTGTAAGGAAGAAAAACTCTCTTGTGAGATCCTTACGACTCTCAAGGGAAAACCCGCTTCAGGATCCTCACGATCTTTAAGAAGAACTCACACCTATGGGATCCTCTCGACCTGTAGGGAGAAAAACTCTTTATGAGACCCTCGTGGCTCGTAAAAAGCAAAAGTCTTAGGAAGCAGATCTTAACCCTGAGTCCTGAGCCATTGCTGTCCTGCAAGGAGATCAAGATAGAATATCCGCAGAATACATTCAATGAAAAGGGGACACATCATTGAGAAGAAAAATGTATCTTTTATTCATAAACCAAAATGAGTACAAAGTACAATTCATGAAAGAAACAAAAAGAAAATACTCTCATCCATGAGTATGTACAAAAAGGAAGGAAAAGATACAAATGTTTCAAGCCGGCGGGCGATTCAGCAACTTGGTCAGCTCATCCTGCTTTTGTTGGACCACGGCTTCATGACGCAAGATCTCCAAAAGATGAGCCTCCGCTTGAGCTTGTTGAGCATGATACGAAGCGAGCCGGGCTTCAAGCTCTTTCTCAGTGGCCTTATGAGCCTCGACCCTCTCACGAGTGAACGTGGCAGCTTTATCGAGAGCCACCACCTCTTTGATGGACTCCTGAAGCACCCGCCAGAGTTCATACGCTTTGTTGGCTTTGGCTGTGAGATTGGCTTGGAGCTCGCCCAGCGCCTTGGAGGCTAGCTCCCTCTCCGAGAACTTGCGACCGAGCCTCTTCTCACACGACGTCATGTTTGCTGCGCACCGTGCTATCAGCCCCCGTAACTCCGCCTTTGCAGCCACGGCCTCCGAGGAAAGGTGAGAACATTCGAGGGCGTGCAGGCAAGCCTCCACTTGCCGGCAGAACTCCACCCAGACTCGCACCACCTCTTCGCTGTGGTAGGTGGCAAGAAAAGGAAGAGAACCATTAGCATCGGCAGCGAATGCTTCAGCCGTGGTCGTGCTGCCAGCACGAAGCTCCTCGATCAGAGACGACAAGGAGACGAGGCTTAATTGGGCCAAGCGTTCTGAAGCCCGCAAGGCATAAGGGCCGGGTGGCATCATGATGCGCGACTCCAACGCCGTGGAGACTGGCAGAGCTGTTCAAATTTGGAAGACGTCGGCAAAATTCTTAAGCAAAGAACGAGTGAGAGTGCAATGAGATGTCACTCACCGACAGTCGTGCAAGTAGGAGCTGAAGGCTCCCCTGGCCCTTCGAGAACCTCGACCTCATCATCGGCTTCCAGAACTGTAGAAAACATCAATATCAGTACGCAAAATAACGACGATGCTATGAGAAGGGATGGACGACACCAACCTTGCCCAGACGAGAGGATAATGCGTTGAGGGGAGATCGCCTGCGGAGCTGCCATCTCCAATAAACGCTGAAATGACTGTCGAGGCGACAGATCCGCGATCGTGGCCGCCAAACCGCGCAATTCTGGGAAAGATAAAAGAGTTCAGACTATGAAGGGGTTGCTAAATTAAAACGCAGAGGAATACCTTCAACACTCCTCCCATTCTGAGCCGGGGGGATAGCAGCTTCAACGGTCCCCGCCATGACCTCAGGCTCCAACAAAGGGAGAGGAGTCCCGACTGCCTCGCTCCCAGCCTTTGGGCCGCCCTCAGTAAGAGTCATTGGAGCGGCGGTCTCCGAAGGAGCCTCCCCCGAAGGGGCAAGCACTCCCTGATCAAGAACCGCCGCTGGAAGTTCCACCATGAGAGGAGCAGCCTCGTCAGCCCCCTCCACATCCAGCAAGGCCTCATTGAGAATTTCGGCGGGCCTTAGCTTTAATGGGCCCGTAGGGAGCTCCCCCAGCGTCGAAGATTCCGCACGATTCAAATAAGAATAATGATATATATGCACGGGCATAAATGATCAGAAAAACTACAATAGAAACACAACATACCTATACGCAAAGAAGCCCTCAGTATGGCTTCTTCAAGCCGCTGCTCCTTCTCAGGGAGGTGGGCTCGCCGATGTTCGAGAGTGGACTCATGGCCGCCGGTCCATAAAGAAAGTGCGTCAGATGCATCTTCTGAAGCGGCCTGCTTCAAAGCCCTTTCTCCCCATTCCTCCAGAGGACCGATAAATCGCCGCCGAATCCACGAAGGGTCTTCGTAAAAAATTACAGCAGGATAAGACTTCTTCGGAATCTTGGCGTTATGAGACGCGTCTTTTGAACGCCGTATGGCCTCAGCCAACTGTGCGGCCTCCTCATCAGCCGAACTCGGAAAGAGAAGTCCAGCGTTTGACTCTTGCAGGGCCAATGGTTCATCTTCAAGAATAGGCTCAGACTCCGCCACAGAATCAAGCAGAGTGGTGGCCGCTTTCCTCCGCCGTTTAGACCCAGAGCCGGTCGCTGAGGATGACCGCTTCCTCCCTCGCGAAGCCTTAGGGCGGCGCTGGCCCACATCGCCCTCAGCGCCCTCATCCCTGTTACTCTCGCTCGGTGCCACAACCGAGGATGACATCGCCATTGTCGACGCCACAGGAGGCGGCGCCGCCACCTGCAGGGGTGCTACTACTGGGGCCCGTTTACCCCGCGATCGGGAACCCAAGGGCATACCAGCTGTTGGAGTAAGGTCTACCCCTGACTCCCCCAGAATGAGCGCGGTGCCAATCTCCCTCAAAGGGAAGCGGACCGGAACCCTCGGCCGTAGCTTAGCCCCCGAAACCTGAGGAGGGGCGTCATGACCAAGAAGCACCCTTCTTTCTTCAAGAATAATCGGACTGATCCGATGAAGATACCAGCCCGTAAATGCACCTACACATCGGGGCATGTACTCGGCTTCAGGGACCATGAAATGAGAGCCGGTGTTCAGCCTCATGAAATGATGAGCGGCATCGCGAACAGCATCAAGCGAAGGGATCGGGCCGACTATAAAAGCCTCAAAAGGAACACCCTGGTCGTATCCAAGCTGCCGGGCAAATCGATGCGGATTGTACCGCATAAAAAGAGCCGCACTGTCCTGGCGAAACACCAAGTAGCCCGGTCTAATTGCATACAAATGCGTGGCCTCCCGGGGCTTCAGAGAAGGCGCGTTGTCTTTCGACTGGTCCCAGAGTTGTTGAACGGGACCCGAAGGAGTAGACAAAACCCGATCATTAAAAACCAACCCGCCAACGGTGGCATGAGGAGAAATTAGCACCCGAATGGCCCCAAATTGAGTCGGGTCGGCAGCAGAAGCACCCACCAGTCGAATAAGTCGCGGGAAGGGATAGGCGTCGTAAAAGGCGGGCCTCTAATGCATAGCAAAAGACCCCAGCACATGCATTTCGATCCACGACGTGAAATAATGAAGCGAAAAGTTCACTATGTCCACGCCAGGCGTAGAGGTATTAGCTGCGGTGCCCAATCCATTATAGTGGTGCGCCAAGGCCGGGATGCCGATGGCCAACCGCATCCCCTCAGCAATACGATGAGCCGGGTAGATGGCCGAGGCTCTCATGAAGCGACGATGCATGGGGATAACGAACCAACTAAGCCAGACACTAACAAACCCCATAAAGAATGTCTCCTCGTCCATGCCCGGGACAGCAATGGATTCAAAAGATATCGGCGATATAATAGGGATGTAATACTGAGGTAAATCTGACTCGTTGGTCTGCAACCTCTTCGGACCGAACCCAAAGGGGTCCCCAATGTTGGCAAACTTCAGGGCTGTCTTCGATAAGGCGTCCTCACGAAGGAAACAAGCAATGAAGCTCTTGAAAGTGACACCCTGCTCCTCGGACTCGGTGAATAATCGGTCGAAGATGCCTAGGGCCTTAATTAAACTGGGGCGCTTATGGCGAACAGCATTCTCAGCGGACAGGCCGTCAACCGGTGCAGACTCGGGCTCGAAGACATACTCGTCAGGAGGCAACAACTCCTCATACAGTGCACCCCTGATTGGCAATCCCGAGATTTCATAAAATTCTGCAAGAGAGATCGAGACCTCACGATCTCCTAGAATGAAAGTGTTGGTGGGAAGATTCCATTGGTTTAAAAACGCCTTAACCCACCAGGCATGCGGGGACTTATAATGGAATAGTGACGCGTATATGGCCTGATAAAGCCCGACTTTCTGCAACCGCGCACGATGGGCAGAAAGGATGTAGCGAGCCCAAAGAAGGTAGCCCGTAGGATGCCGGGGAGTGAGCCCTATCTTGTAAATTTGCCCCCACGGGTGGGCCTCACCCTGGCAGATACGCCGCCCCAAGATGTCTATGGCCGGGATCGGATGGTTCGGAATACCGGTCGTCGAAGGCTCGAGCCTCCCCGTTGGAGTCCAGTTGGGCATTTCCACAGCAAAAACTGTCCTTGGAGGATCCATCGGTAAAAATGGGAAAGTGGGCTCCGTCGGCACCGCGCAAAGAAAACTCCGGCGACCCTGAATAATCTGACTATACCAAGATCCCCACTGAAGAAGGTTGGTGCAGTTCGGATCATGAGCCCGAATCATCGCCATCGCTTCCTCATCAGATGGTGACTGAGGAAAAGCGGCCTCCGAGCGAGAAAAAGGAAAGCACGGAACAGAAGCCATCGCACCTGAAATCCAGTAAAAGAAGACCGTTAAAAGAAAAGTCAGCGATATATATATTCATGCATGAGCATGAAGACTAGTTAAAGAAAGCAACAGCAGAGTTTCCTGGGACCATTGGCTACAAAACATATGGGCCCCACAGAATCCGGATGACGGCTCATTAATAATGAGGCCAAACAGTTACAATAAAACAAAGGGAATATCCTCATTTAATAAAGAATGATGACCATGCACATCCCCCCCAACAGGATCTGTCTCGGGCTCTACAGTGAATCCAACAAAATCAAAGGAATTAAATTCCCACAGAAAACATCATTACAAAACCCCCATTGCATTAATTGCAGAAGAACAACCTCGGGCCAAGAGACCCCAGGAAGCCTCTGTGTGAAGAAAGCGAGTTCTTCATTGGAATTAAATTCCTTATTAAGAAAAGGGAATTAAATTCCCAGAAAAATTGTCGAATGGAATTAAATTCCATGGAGTTGAAACACCATCATCATCTCCCCAAACATCATCTAAACCCTAAGAGATCTACAGTTTGAAGGTTAAGCGGTTTCATGTTCTTATGGAAAAACACGAGGGAAAAAGGGGAAAAACCCTTGTTTCAGGATTTAAAATCCAGAGGAATGTGAAGGTCCATCGTTTGTCCAAGAACATTACCTGAGGAAAGGAATTCTTTTCGAACAGAGTTGAACTCTGAAAATTATTTCAAGACAGAGAACTAAGCTCTGGAAGCGAGAATTAAATTCTCAAGGAAAAAGTTCTCAGAAGAAGAAGATGAGCAAAGTGAAGGCTCCTATGAAGAGACAGAGGTATTTATAGAAGGCAATGGAAACGTTTCATCTCCCCAGATCCCTAAAGGAATCCAACGGTCGCAAGAGGTGACAGTGTTGCACTCACGTGCTGACACGTGAGAACAACGCTGTGGGGGCATTTGTTTCCTGATTTAAAATCAGGAAAGCTTATGGAAAAAGCTTCAGAAGAGGGTCACGTGCTTACACGTGACCAGCAGTCACGTGTTGGCACGTGACACCCAAAAGTACCGGCAAAGCAAGTTCAGCTTCCTGACTACATCAAAGAAAAAGGGCTTGAGAAAGGGTCACGTGCTCCCACGTGACCAGGGTCACGTGCTCCCACGTGACCAGGGTCACGTGTTGGCACGTGACGTTTTAAAGCGGATTCAAAGGCATATCGGTTCCCTGATCAAGTCAAGAAAAAAGAGTCCAGACCAGGGTCACGTGCTCACACGTGACCAGGGGTCACGTGGTGGCACGTGACGGTTAAGCAACAACCAGAAGACAGTGCAAAAGGAAAGAAGAAGGCTCATTCCAAAGGGGGTCACGTGCCCACACGTGACCATGGGTCACGTGGTCACACGTGACCGGCTTTCAAAGCCCATTTTGTCAACAGAATTAAATTCTGAAAGAAATTCAAATCTTTCCAAAGGAAAGCGGCTATCTGGAACCAATCGAATTAAAGATTCAGAGGTGATGAAATATCATCTATCTATGGGAAAATCTCGGGTTTGGAAAGATTTCCCCTTTAAATCTAACCGAAACAACAAAGGAGAATCCCTGGATTTGAAATCCAATGGTGAATAAAATTCACCTAATAATCCAAAGGTCCAAAACGAATGATGGATGCAAATCAAATCTCTCAATGAAGATTCGTCAAAAACTGATTGATTCGGCTGCTTCTCCTATAAATAGGAGCCAAGAGACACAGAGAAGAGATATACAGAGACAGGGAGAGAAAAAGAAAAGGAAGAGAGTTTCGATACTTGGAGAAACTTGGATCTTCTGCAAAAACCCTAGGTAAGAAAGGGAAAAGCTCCTTGAAAGAAAAAGAGAATTTAATTCTCAACAGAGTTTAACTCTGATA
Source organism: Agapanthus africanus (assembly GCA_030015575.1). NCBI lineage: Eukaryota > Viridiplantae > Streptophyta > Magnoliopsida > Asparagales > Amaryllidaceae > Agapanthus > Agapanthus africanus. The sequence goes on along the minus strand of CM057346.1, from coordinate 543,730,070 downwards.
CATAAAACAGAAGAACATATTTCTTCTCTCTTTGATAGAGGATCTGCAAAGTGCACATCTCCCCTTGAGGTTGAGAATTTAATTCTCAATGGGTTGAGATCCTGCCATGCAGATCCAAAACATAGAGAGGGAATGCAAGCACGAGAATTTAATTCTCACAGAACTATAGGAATTTAATTCCTTTAAAATAAAATTAGGGCTTGACCCTGTATCATGGGAATTTAATTCCTTCAGAACAAAAAGAAACAGGATTTAACCCTAATTAAGAACCTAGTTCTGTTGAAACAGCGGGGATTTAATTCCCTTGATCATAATTTAACAAGAGAGTGGGAATTTAATTCCTTAAAAGCTTTTATTAGGGTTTAACCCTATTTGGTTCTTCACATGAATGCGGAATTTAATTCCTGCAGAAAATTCAGAGTCCAACTCTATTCAGAATATAAACCTTTAAGAGAAAGTAGGAATTTAATTCCTCTGAAATTACTGTCAGGGTTTAACCCTACGAGGAATTTAATTCCTGGAAAAGATTAACAGATCCTCAAAACAATATACATAGAGACAGGGTCACGTGTCACCACGTGACCCCCCCCAGGAGATCTACAGAAAACCCCTTTGAGGGAGCACCCCACGTGACCCACGTGACCCTTGACAGAAGCTTTAATACACAGGCATTTGAATGCCCATCACGTGATGGCACGTGATGCTCTGAAAGACGCGATAATCTCAGCAGAATAAATGAAGGGAGGGCGCTCTCACGTGCTGCCACGTGACCCCTCTTGCCTTAGTGTTTAACACTAAATTGAAGCTCTCGAACCCAGTGTTAAAACACTGTTGGGCCTTAGTGTTCAACACTAATCAAAAAGCTTTATTTGCAGTGTTCAACACTGAGCTGTTTTGGTGTTTAACACTAATTTGAAAAGCCTTGTTGCTGGTGTTTAACACCGATTATCTTTTAGTGTTAAACACTAACTTGTCAATCTCATTCCCAGTGTTCAACACTGATTGCTCTGTAGTGTTTAACACTAGGCTTTGGCCCAATTGGCTAAATGGATGGAGGCAAAGCCTCTCCTAATTGGACTTATCCCAAGGTGGCCATAAGTCCTCAATTTGTGATTAACTGGGCCAATGGGCTCATAACATAATTAATCGGTCTTGATACCAAATTGGGTCAAAGACTATTTAAGCCATTCCGGTTCTAAGGTACATCTCTTCACTCCTTTGATACTTGGCATTGTAATCCCTCAATGTCTTCAAAGAGGTGACGGGTCCCGACGACAGCACATTGATATGGACTGTGGGGTCCTTAAACCCGTGTCTAATGCAAAATTCCTGGTTACGTGGAACGCGGATAATGTCACTCTTTGACCCCGTGGAAAACGTCCAGAGCGGAGCCTGGTCCTCGCAGAGCGCGGCAGTGAACCCGTGTGAAGTATCCAGAGCACATACCGGACTGTGGGGTCCTTAAACCCATGGACTACGACGTCCTTAACCTTGACCGAGATGTCTTAAAACTAACAATGGACTGTGGGGTCCTTAAACCCATGGACTACGACGTCCTTAACCTTGACCGAGAGGTCTTATAACTAACAATGGACCGCAACGTCCTTAAACTACCCATGGACCGCAACGTCCTTAAACTACCCATGGACCGCAATGTCCTTAAACTACCCATGGACCGCAACGTCCTTAAACTAGAACAATAAAGCCCCCGTATGCTCTTTTGTCGGATCTAAACGGTCCCGTTTAAGTTGATCTTAGCCTCAAAGAGGGCTAACGTATCCTTAAACCTTCAAACAGACTGGACTATGAATCCCTCCAATTGACTCTGGCTCGAGGGTACATCTCTGAACTCCTCTGACATCTGTCGTTGTAATCCTTCAACGTCGTCAGAGAGGTGACGGGTCCCGATGGCCATACATACGATGGACCACTATGTCCCTGAACTGAAACAATAGAGTCTAAACGCTCCTTTTTCGGATCTAAACGATCCCGTTAAGTTGATCTTAGTCTCAAAGATAGACTAACATATCCTTGACAAACGTTTGAGTTGATCTTAGCCTCAAGTATGGCTAACGTATCCTCAAACCAAACCACCAAACCCAAATCTAAGATAACACGGATTTGGATTAGTCCACGCCCTACGGGCGACGACATAACTCAGTCTCCGTAAACAATCCACGGGCAACAAAATACAAAACAAACACCCACGACACGAAGTGACCATCTGGAGAAGGAGAAAGTTGTTACCGCAATGCGGTAGCGTAATTAACTGCAGGGGCTTGTGCCTGCAGGGAAGGGCGTCCCCACAATCAAAAACCCCTCAAACGAGGAGGAATCTGACGAAGTCTGCTACATCGGACGCATCCGTCTAAACCTTCGATACATGGTGCCATAAATCAACTTGGCATCTTCGGAGAGGTGGACGGATAGCACCAATTAGCATCTGCCCCGAATCTCAGCGCTAGGCCATCGCGGCCCTGCGCGCCGTCCTTCGGAGGGGAACAAAGGGGTTTTGGATATATCGGGGTCCCCGCAGAGTTTTTACGGGGGTCCTGCTACCCGGATAGCTGGCTGAGGGTTAAGAAGGCTAGCAGCCCCCTTGCGGGGTGCGGGGCAGCGCCCCGGCCAAATTTTTTTTGGGAGGGATAGTGTTGAAGAGTATGTGTGTGTATATAACTATATATATATGTATATATATATACACATAAAAGGGAAAGGGCATCCAAAGGATGCGTGGGGGCCAGTGCCTCGCGTGCATGGCATGCAGGCGCTGGGCGCGAGCGCTCTAGGCGCCGGGCGCGAGCGCTCTAGGCGCCGGGCGCACCACGTGTCGGCACGTGGGCGCAAGCGCACTGAGCGCTAGCGCACCACGTGCTCGGCACGTGGGCGCTGGGCGCACCACATGCTCGGCATGTGGGCGCAACCGCACTGGGCGCTGGGCGCACCACGTGTCAACACGTGAGCGCAAGCGCCCTGGGCGCTGGGCGCACCGCGTGTCGGCACGTGGGCGCATGCGCCCTAGGCGCCCGTGCACCACATGTTGGCATGTGAGCGCATGCGCCCTGGGCACCAGCGCACCACGTGTCGGCACGTGGGCGCAAGCGCCCTGGGTGCTGGGCGCCAAACAGAAAGGGAACTTCGGTCCTTGCACTGGGAGCTGTGCTCCCGATTTGTGGAGTTAAACTCCTAAAAGGTTTTAGAAGTGATCAAAAGGGGGCTGCTTTGTTTCTCCCTTTGGCTCTGGATCTCCCTCAGATGAGATTTTTTTTGGAGATGGGTCTCCTCCTTCCCCCTCTGTTGTTAGGATCTTGAAGATCAAGAGATGTGAGATCTAAAAATCTCTCCTTTCTGAGATCTGATGGTAGATCTGAGTTCCCCTTTGTGGGTTTTATGGTGAAAAACTATTTAGTTTTGGAAAAGAAAGAGTAAAACTCTTGATTTAATTCAAAAGAAATGAGAAGGTTTAGAACCATGGAGAAGGAGCAGGAGGCACAAAGAACCCTAATTTTTGGGGGAATGAAAAAGTATTACTTTATTCATCATCATATTGCCTTTTATAGGCTTTCATATTTACATATAGCCCCTTGAGCTTTACAAAATGGCATATGTCCATCCCATGGCTCATGTGTCATTTTTTTTTGCACATAAGCCATGGGCTTATAAAAATTTGGCTTTATGCCCATTTTGTTCACATTCATGCATAAAAAATTATATAAAAATTATTTATTACATGATTTCATTTTGGTATGGGGGAAGGCCGGCCGCTTCATGTTCGGACTCGACCTGGGCATGGGCCCACTTGATCTGGGCTTGGGCCCACTTGATCTGGGGTTGACCATGACTTTGACTTTGTCAACCGGGGTGCAATTTTCGACTTCAACATTGGTATGCGTGTTTTTCGTGTACTTCTTTTGGCGAGTAATTTGTATTACTTTTATGCCTTCTTATTTTTGCGAAAACTTTGCAGGGACTTCTGCAGCGGGAGTGGATTTGAGTCCAGATCGAGCCATGGCTGCGGATTCTACGAATATCTCCCGTGACACACCGGCGGGTATAGAGGAGATTGCTGAAGCTGCTACCCTTGCTGTGGAGTTCCCGGTGGTGGCTTTTGTCCCTTCAGCGTCTACTCCTCCGGCAGAGGTGGTCTTGCCGGCCATAGGTCCCATGGCTATTTCTAGTGACGCACTGGAGGGTGTAGAAGAAGTTGTCGAAGCTGCTATCCCTCCAGTTCAGGGCGGGCGAAGCATTGAAGGTAATCTTCCACACATACACATTTTGTTTAACGACCTCTCCTTTATCTGAACTTTTCCTTCCCTCTGAATTGCGGGAGTTGGCGGATTCCATCATGGATCTTTCCCCAAGAGAAACCTTCCAACGATTGCTTGACATGGCGGCCCCACAAGCAATACCTCCACAAAGCATAGTACTCTCTTCTGGCCAAGGTCGGTATTCTTTTACCCTTTTTGTTTTATATTTTTATAATGATGCTAATATGCCCTTCATTTTAAACCACAGTTCTGGAAGCCGACGACGAAGTCGAGATTCTTGATAGGCCTGGGGATCTCTCAAACCCACCTTGCATAACTGTGGGTAAGTGACGCTTTATCTTTGGCATCGTTCTGTTTACTCTATGTTTGGAAATACAACTGACCGTACATAAATCTTCACAGCTTTGCCAGCCCGGCGTTTATCTGAAAGGATGGTAAAACATAACGTTTACTCACTGGCGGCTCTTATTGAAAATCTTCGCGCTGGTTCCTCTGTCGCGGCCGAAGAATTTGCTGCTGAAGCCAACGCTTACTTGTCTGTTCTTGCTACCTATCATTACGAAGCATTGGTGCGTTCCTGGATTGAATATTATCGCCGAGTGGAGGATTGCCTACATGGGCTTGAGTTTATACGCCTTCCCTCCAACATCTTAACTGTAAAAGCAAGCCTGCAGGGATAGATCGAACGGTGTGCAGCCAATCTCCAGTCATGCGAGAAGAGGCTCAACCGGAATTTTTCAGAGAGGGAGTTGGCTTCAAACGTTTTGGGGGAACTTCAGGCTCAGCTTACTGCCAAGACCACCCGTGCGTACGAAATTTGGCGGATGCTTCAAGAAGCCATTACAGAGGTGGCGGCTCTTGACAAAACCGTTATTTTTACCCGTGAGATGGTTGAAGCCCATAAGGTCACCGAGAAGGTGCTCGAGAGTCGGTTTGCTTCATACCAGGATCAACAGACCCAGGCAGGGACTCGTCTTGCAGTCCTGATGGAGCTTGAAGCTGAAGTCCAGCGGAAGAACGACGAACTTGCTGGCCTATTGAACTGTCCGCCGACTTAAACATTTTTTTCGCTGTATATTCTCCCTCTTTTTTGTATTCATTCATAAATAAGAGTATCTTTTATTCATTTTGATTCATGAATAAAATACATATTTCATTTCATACTGGCGCTTTTCTTTCTTTTGCTGTCTTGACTTGGCATAAAGTAGTTTATATACTCATTGCGGAGTTTGTATTTTATTCACTCATTTCGGAGTCTCTAGTTATGAACTCATTTCGGATCTTGTAGTTTATTCACTCATTCCGGAGTCTCTAGTTTATGAACTCATTTCGGAGCTTATAGTTTATGGACTCATTTCAGAGTTTGTTTAGCTTACCTCCTTTGGGCTTGTAGGCAAACTTATCCTAACGTTATAGATAACCCCTGCTCTTTGCGACAGAGGTCCTTTAGGTTTTGTGGTACTAGGGTTTTTGTCCGTCGTACCGTCGTGTTGGCTGATGCATTCCACGATATGCAGTCTTTAAGCTGCTATTCGAGTAGCCCCGCGACTGCCGTGTCTCTGATCCCTTCGGGGGCTGGACAAGATGACTTCAATTAATCTCCTTAGGCAGTTTGACCATCGGAAGAGCAAGCATTAGGAATTTTGCCATGTCGCTTTTTTACTTATTGTTAGGCTCAGTTAGGGAGCCCCGATGATGTAACAACTCCAATTTTTGTATACATAAATTTGATTTAAACTTGAAGTATACTTGGAGTATTTAATGTAGCTGATAACACTTTAAGTATCTATTTCCCTACAATAATTACAAGAAGAAGCTTGTAGCTCATTGGTAACACCTTACACTGCTTAACCAAGTCACCAGAGTTCGAATCCTATGCCCCATATTATTTTTAGTTTATTTTTCTTTAAAAATTCTTGGAAGCCCAGCAGTCTACAGGCCATAACTCCCAAATATTGAACCGAACCCCAAAAACGGAGTATACCAAAATCTTAGTCGGAGAACCCCGCACCCAACCGTCGCCGATCCCGGCCGGGATCGGCCAACTCGGCCGGCCGGAGTCGGCCGGATGGCCGGGGTCACAAAATGAAAGTGGTGCCTTTTCGTATTCCAAACCCCCCTGTTAACTCCAAATTATTATATCAGTTCCAGAATTTTTATTACACCCTAATTACTACAAAATTTTAATGATTTTCTTTAAATTTTTACATTTTTTTAATAAACAAAACCCTTCACCTACCCTACCCTAGCTACCCTATAAATAGACCCCTACCCCCTAACTTCTCATTCCAAAACCTTAAAATTACTCTCTTGAAATTTCCACAAGAAAAGTGTGTTTTGAAACCGAGTTCACGGCGAAGCGCTGACGGATTCCGGCGACGTTCTTTGAAGCAACCGGCGACGAAACCACACCTCGGCCATTTTCCCAGTTCCTCTTTACTCTTTAGAAGAGTTTGAAACCCGTAAGTCCCATTCTTCTCTCTTTTCTATTTCTTAAAATACGGAATTATGAAAACCCGACGGAAATCGGAACAAACCGATTTCTGATTCGGTTTTTCTACAAAATCTCACTTGTCACCAATTCTATAATACCCAAACATATTCATGATGACTATTAATCACATAACAATTAATTTGGACAAAGTTTCTCACATGAAATGATAACTTTCTTGTAATATCGTATTTTTTTCATAAAAATACCATAAAGTTTATTTCTCTTCTTCTAATCAATTCCCTCATTCCTAAACATGTTCATCTTGACCACTAAATTTGTAAAAATCAATTTGAATGAGTTTTCACACATGAAATGATAAGTTTTACAAATACCGTATTCTTACACTTAAATACCCTCATGTTTAATTTATCATGTTTAACCCCTAAACATCACAATACCTTAAAATAAGTCACGAGGTAATAACCTACCTCCACACACAAGCAAATACAACCATAATTGATATCATCAAAATTTAGAATACGAAAATACAAGACTTTACATTAAAATACCATAATCTTCATAAAACCATTCTTAAAGATTTTAGATTTGTTACACTTTTTAGTAAATATTTCTTACTAGGAAAATACGATAAGTTGTGGATATCGATCGTTTATCTAAACTGACTTTGTGGTGTCTAGGCTAGGCAAGTGAGCTTGGGTAACTTTAAAAGGCCCGCCTCACGATTCGTGAGCGATCCCTCCCTCCTCACTTGTACTTGCCTGGCCACAATTGACGGTGAAGAGGCGATTTGAGGCTTCTAACGACTTGTCGTTTGGACCTTTAGAAATAGGCTAGTTGGCTTAGAGAACCCTAGAAACTAAAATACAGAAATTTACATTCTTTTACAAATAAATACCTTATCTTTATAAAACCGTTTTCTAAATGAATAGTATTTATTAAATCTTTGCAAAGCGCCACTACAACCCACCTTTAGGGACCCCGTTAGGGATAGTACGGTTTATCGTGCACCAGCAGGCTAGTAGTGCGAGATTCAGACCTCCGCAAGGAGCATTCGGTCTCGAAAGGTTTAAAATACGACATTTAAGAAAAATGAGATTTTTGGAAAATAAAATATCTATTTTAAATTATTCTTTTATTAGTATATATCTAATTATCATTTAAACGCCTATTTTATTATAAAATAAAGTTTCCACTTTTTCTAAAAATTACAAGATTAAAAGTTACATTAAAATACCATGAATTTCAAATAAATCAATATTATAAATTAATACTTTTATTAGGATATATTCACTAGAATAACACAAATAAAATTTACACTCATTATAACTATAAAGACGAATAATAAATACTTGAGGTGTATCTTGAAAACTATACAAAAGTACTTTTACATAAAAAAACCCCAAGTTTTATAAATTACAATAAGGACCCTAACAATTATAGAACTTCAAATTACTTTTCTTTTAGTCTGACTCGGGTTAGAGTCTGACTATTTCTGACTTGAATATGATTCAAGTCAATTTATATTCTTTTATATTCCAACTCAATATGAATACATGAATCCCTGAATCCAGTTAACAATCTATTCATTTTGACTGAATCAAACCATGGATATACATCCATTATCCTGTTATTCCATTTACCTGATTATGCAGTTACAACATGTTTACTGATATCATGGTTTTGGTCAGTCACCCAACTTACACAATACAATACAACAATAATGTTAAAACACTACGGGGTTTAAGGGGTAAATTGGTACGGAAGGTGTTAAAGTTGGCACGAGGTGGTCAGATTAAGACACCTAACCTGAATCCCATTGCTGTTGTACCGTGGCTTAACGGTTCCTTGTACTTTCCGTTTGCCCTGGTCTCTAGCATATAGAGACCCCCCTTGTATACACTGGCATCCTTCTATACCAAGCTACAAACAACAGCGATAACATAACATTACAACAATAGTTTACATTTTAAAAATGTACCTTCTTATTCTGTCTTCTCTACTTCCCTCTTACCTTTGGGATTTACCGAGCGATCTATTCGCTGACGACATTCTGTTTCTCTCTTCTTTGAATGTCGTCAGGTGACCTGGACCCGGCAGAAGTTGAGCCAACACAAGAAGACTTGGAGCAATTTGCCGAAGACCCTGCAGTATAATTTCATTGTACACTTTTCTTTTCAGTACTTTCCATTTCCTGTTATGCCACTGTTTAGGCATCTTTATTTTAGTTGTATTTTCCTTTCCATGTATTGTACAAAGAATGCTAATAAATAAAAGTTGATGTTCTTTTTATACTCTTGTCTCTTATGTAATTACTCTATATTGCTTAGCTACGCTTAGCGTATGTACTTCTTAGTACATACGTAGCGGACCTCGCCGCGTTCCCTTCGCCGTACACTAGGAAGCGGGGCGTGACAGGTTTTGTTGGTGGTCCATGCAGGTCAGAGCTATATGAATCCCTGTCATGCAGTTCTGGTCTGTGTGAACAACCTAAGCAATATAACACAAGAAACAGCAACTAAAACATTCTTTACAATTCATATTCCTTGAATCTTGCAAATTTCTATTCCTTGAATCTTATCATTTCATGTATTTGAATCTGTCCTAACCCAAATTTTTGTTCAGGGTTATGGATTCTCCGAACAACACCAGCACCAACGTCAACAACACCCCTTCAGCACTACCTCTCACACCGGCTGTTCCTACACCACCCACTGAGCAAACAATGCTATTTGAGGCGATCCGCGGTCTTCTCGAGGGACAGCAACAACTTCTGAACCGTCCTGAGACCGATGCACCGGGAGTAAAGCAATTCAGGGCTTTACATCCAAAGCAGTTCTCTGGTAAAGGAAGCCCTCTTGAAGCGGAAGAGTGGGTATAAAGCATCGAAGACGATTTGGCAGCAGCTCAAGTGCCAGACAACGCTTGGGTCCGTGTAGCAAAGCTACAACTCACGGATAATGCTCGCAATTAGTGGAAGGCGGAAGAAAGCCGTCTGGTACAGCCGATTGAATGGAAGAAAATTCGCGAGAAGTTCGACGCGAAATATTTCCCTATGACTGCCAGGTTCGCCATGGAGCAGCAGTTTATTCATCTACAACAAGGATCAATGTGGGACAAATCGGTAGATGAATACGACGCTGAATTCACAATGTTGAGCCGGTAAGATATGTCGTAATAGTTCAATTTTTAATTATCACATACTACACAGCTAACACAAACTTTAAACAGATTCGCGGCACACTTGATACCGACGGACGAGATCAGAGCCCGTCGCTTTCAACAAGGTTTGGACACAGAGATTAAGGCTGCTCTAGCCACAGGAAAGTTTTTGACTCATGTGGAAGCTCTAGAAGCTGCCCGCAGTTATGAGGCAGTAATAAAAGAGAGGGGAAGATCTCAGTCTGCAGGAGTCAAACGCCCTGCCAACCAGATGGCAGGTGGAGCCTTGTCCAGACCATCTTTCGTGCCAAGGAGACCCGGAGTACCAACCCATCGTCCTAGCCCAGCCTTTTGCACCTACTGCAAGAGAACTGGACATATGATGAAGGACTGCCGTCGAGCCAACCGCCTTTGCTTAGTCTGCGGCTCAGCTACTTACGATATTGGGTCTTGTCCCCAAAGACAGAACCCAGTTGCTGCACTCAGGCCAGCAATTACCTATCTGCAGCGACCAGCTCTTCAGGCACCTGCTCCCAGACTTGCACTGCCTGCACCACCCAGGGGACCACAAGCTGCACCACCTCCTTGACAGTTCCATCAAGCTCAAAGGAATGTTCAGAGGAATGCTCCTCAGGCCAGGAGGAATGTGCCAAAGCGCCAGGCTTTCATGATGTCTGTGGAAGAAGCTGAGGCCACTGGCCAAGTCATTACTGGTAAACTTCCTTCTCAAACTTATCTTTTAGTCTTATTTACCTACACACTTTCCCTATACCTAAACCTATCCCATATACCTTAGGTACAATTCTAGTAGCTTCACTACCTGCACTTGCACTGTTTGATACTGGAGCATCCCACTGCTTTATGTCACAACGGTTTGTCCGAACCCATGTGATTCCAGTCTCACCGCTTGTATCCAGCTGGAATGTCAGTTCCGAAAATGGCGTTCTAAAGGCAACTATGGGATACAGCCCGTGTCCAGTCGTCGTCTGCAGTCGAGAGTTTTATGCTGACTTCAAAGTACTGGACATACCGAACTTCGATGTGGTTCTAGGAATGGATTGGCTTGGAACCTTCTATGCTACCATCGACTGTCGTCAAAGGAGGGTAGTATTCGAGATTCTAGACCATCCGGTCTTCTATTTCAAGAGTGGAGACCGTACACTGGAGCCAAGTACCTACAAAGCGAAGCCAAGAGAAGCAGTAGTTGCAGCAGCTCAAGTAGAGGAAGAATCAAGACCAGAGGTAGTTCAAGAGTTCGACGATGTATTTCCTGACGATATATCAGGTTTGCCTCCCGATCGAGCTCTTGAATTCAGTATTGACTTAGTACCAGGAGCACAACCGGTGATCAAAGCACCTTATAGACTAAGTCCGGAAGGATTGAAGGAAGTCCGAACACAGTTGGATGAATTACTGGCGAAAGGATGGATTCGTCCCAGCACTTCAAGTTGGGGAGCACCTGTTCTATTGGTGAAGAAGAAGGAAGGTTCATACAGAATGTGCATCGACTATAGGGCCTTGAACGAAGTCACTATAAAGAACAAGTATCCACTCCCACGCATCGACGATTTATTCGATCAGCTAAGTGGATCTTGTGTCTTCTCTAAAACTAGATCTTCGTTCAGGTTATCATCAAGTGAAGGTCAAGGAAGCTGATAGTCACAAAACAGCTTTCAGAACTCGATATGGACATTACGAATTTCTAGTGATGCCATTTGGAGTGACCAATGCACCAACAATATTCATGAACCTAATGAACCAAGTTTTCCGGGAGTATTTAGACAGGTTTGTTGTCGTCTTCATCGATGACATCCTGGTATATTCGAAGAATCGGAAAGAGCATGCAGAACATCTACGAATTGTCCTGGAAACTCTTCGACAACATAAGCTTTATGCCAAGTACAGCAAGTGCGAGTTTTGGCTAAATCAAGTTGGTTTTCTTGGACATATCGTATCAGGAGAAGGAATTTCTGTGGATCCAGCAAAAGTTTCGGCAGTTAGCGAATGGCCTACACCAAAGTCAGTGAAGGATATTCAAAGTTTCTTGGATTTAGCTGGATATTACAGAAGGTTTATTGAAGGCTTTTCGAAGATAGCAACACCCCTGACCAAGCTCACACGAAAAGATGAAGAATTTGTGTGGTCAGAAGCATGCGAGCAAGCTTTCGTAGAACTCAAGTCAAGACTGACATATGCACCTATTCTCGTAATACCGGATCAATCTGGAGGATTCGAAGTGTATTGCGATGCATCCGGTAAGGGATCATGATGTGTTCTACATCAGCACGGTAAGGTTGTGGCTTATGCTTCAAGACAACTGAAGACTCATGAGCGCAATTATCCGACGCATAATTTGGAGTTGGCAGCCGTCATCTTTGCTCTCAAGATTTGGCGTCACTACTTACTTGGTGAACGAGTGAACATCTACACAGATCATAAAAGTTTGAAGTATGTGTTTATTCAGAAGGAGTTGAATATGCGGCAGAGAAGATGGTTAGAACTCATGGCGGACTTCGACATCAACTTGCAATATCACCCAGGAAAGGTAAACGTAGTACCTGATGCTCTTAGTCGCCAACCATTATCATTGAATCTCACCGCTCAGTAGAAGCTTCAGCAAGATCTACATCAGATGGAGATTGAAGTAGTCATGCCAGGTGATGCTTCAAGTTTGATGAATCTACAAGTTCAATCAACCATTGTCAATCAGATCAAAGCAGCTCAAGCCAGCGATGCTAAGTTGCAAAAGATCAGAGAACAAGTGGAGAATGGACTCAGAACAGATTTTATCATCCATGAAGACGGATCTTTGAGATACGGTAGCAGATTGTGTGTACTAAAAGGTCATGTTCGGGAAAAGTCAATGAAAGAAGCCCACAGCACTCCCTATTCAGTACATCCTGGAGGTACCAAAATGTACAAAGATCTACGTCAGAATTATTGCTGGTATGGAATGAAGCGTGAAGTAGCCAGAAGTGTCGCAAAATGCTTTGTGTGTCAGCAAGTAAAGGCTGAACATCACAGGACAGCTGGACTACTTCAACCGTTACCAATTCCAGAATGGAAGTAGCAGCACATCACGATGGACTTTGTAACTGCTCTTTCTCGCAGCACAAAGGGTAATGATGCGATATGGGTCATTGTGGATCGACTCACAAAGTCGGCTCACTTCATCGCATTTCGAGTTGGCCAATCTACTGAGACACTAGCAAAGAAGTACATGGAGGTAATAATCTAATTAAGATTTAAACTCTTCATAATGTACTATCTCTGATACCCATGAACTCATACAGGAAATTGTGAGACTTCATGGAGTACCGGTCTGCATTGTCTCCGATCGTGACACCAGGTTCTGATCGCAATTTTGGCAGAGTCTGCAAGCTAGCTTGGGAACAAGTCTGAACTTCAGCATGGCTTATCATCCACAAACAGATGGTCAGTCGGAACGAACTATTCAGATCTTGGAGGATATGCTCAGAGCATGTATGCTCGACTTCAAAGGATCGTGGGAAGATCAACTGCATCTTGTGGAGTTTGCGTACAACAACAGCTACCAAGCAAGTATAGGAATGGCACCTTTTGCAGCATTATATGGAAGGAAGTGTCGATCGCCATTAAGTTGGGACGACATCGGAGATAGGGAATTCCTTGGACCAGAGATGATAGTAGCGACCGTTGATGTGGTTCGTACTATCAGGGAAAGAATGCGCATAGCCCAAGATAGACAGAAACACTGGGCTGATGCAAAGAGACGACACTTGGAGTTCCAGCCTGGAGACCATGTATTCTTGAAGATATCTCCGAACCGTGGAGTGATCCGATTTGGAAGACGGGGTAAATTGAGCCCGAGATACATTGGACCGTTCGACATACTCGAACGAGTCGGTGAAGTGGCATACCGATTAGTGCTTCCACCCTCATTGGAAGGAGTGCATAATGTGTTCCACATATCCCAACTCAGAAAGTATGTGAGTGACCCTAGCCATGTACTTGATCATTCTGAGCTCACTATACAGCCCGACTTGTCTTGTGAGCAACAACCTGTGGAAATCCTGGACAGGAAAGTGAAGACACTTCGGAACAAGGAAGTTAACTTGGTCCGGGTAATGTGGAGAAAAGACACTCCAGAAGAATCTACGTGGGAAAGGGAAGATGAGATGCGTACAAGATATCCTCACCTTTTTGTAAACTAGTCCTCAAATAAAAGTTGTAAATTTCGAGAACGAAATTTTTGTAAGGAGGGTAGATTGTAACAACTCCAATTTTTGTATACATAAATTTGATTTAAATTTGAAGTATACTTGGAGTATTTAATGTTACTAATAACACTTTAAGTATCTATTTCCCTACAATAATTACAAGAAGGAGCCTGTAGCTCATTGGTAACACCTTACACTGCTGAACCAAGTCACCAGAGTTCGAATCCCATGCCCCACATTATTTTTAGTTTATTTTTCTTTAAAAATTCTTGGAAGCCCAACAGTCCACAGGCCATAACTCTCAAATATTGAACTGAACCCCAAAAACGGAGTATACCAAAATCTTAGTCGGAGAACCCCGCACCCAACCGTCGCCGATCCCGGCCGGGATCGGCCAACTCGGCCGGCCGGCCGGCCGATTTGGCGCCGCCGGCCGGAGTTGGTCGAATGGTCGGGGTCACAAAATGAAAGTGGTGCCTTTTCGTATTCTAAACCCCCCTGTTAACTCCAAATTATTATATCAGTTCCAGAATTTTTATTACACCCTAATTACTACAAAATTTTAATGATTTTCTTTAAATTTTTACATTTTTTTAATAAACAAAACCATTCACCTACCCTACCTTAGCTACCCTATAAATAGACCCCTACCCCCTACCTTCTCATTCCAAAACCTTAGAATTACTCACTTGAAATTTCCACAAGAAAAGTGTGTTTTGAAACCGAGTTCACGGCGAAGCGTTGACGGATTCCGGCGACGTTCTTTGAAACAACCGGCGACGAAACCACACCTCGGCCATTTTCCGAGTTCCTCTTCACTCTTTAGAAGAGTTTGAAACCCGTAAGTCCCATTCTTCTCTCTTTTCTATTTCTTAAAATACGGAATTATGAAAACCCGACGGAAATCGGAACAAACCGATTTCCGATTCGGTTTTTCTACAAAATCTCACTTGTCACCAATTCTATAATACCCAAACATATTCATGATGACTATTAATCACATAACAATTAATTTGGACAAAGTTTCTCACATGAAATGATAACTTTCTTGTAATATCGTATTCTTTTCACAAAAATACCATAAAGTTTATTTCTCTTCTTCTAATCAATTCCCTTATTCCTAAACATGTTCATCTTGACCACTGAACTTGTAAAAATCAATTTGAATGAGTTTTCACACATGAAATGATAAATTTTACAAATACCGTATTCTTACACTTAAATACCCTCATGTTTAATTTATCATGTTTAACCCCTAAACATCACAATACCTTAAAATAAGTGACGAGGTAATGACCTACCTCCACACACACGCAAATACAACCATAATTGATATCATCAAAATTTAGAATACGAAAATACAAGACTTTACATTAAAATACCATAATCTTTATAAAACCATTCTTAAAGATTTTAGATTTGTTACACTATTTAGTAAATATTTCTTACTAGGAAAATACGATAAGTTGTGGACATCGATCGTTTATCTAAACTGACTTTGTGGTGTCTAGGTTAGGCAAGTGAGCTTGGGTAACTTTAAAAGGCCCGCCTCACGATTCGTGAGCGGATCCCTCTCTCCTCACTTGTACTTACCTGGCCACAATTGGCGGTGAAGAGGCGATTTGAAGCTTCAAACGACTTGTCGTTTGGACCTTTAGAAATAGACTAGTTGGCTTAGGGAACCCTAGAAACTAAAATACGGAAATTTACATCCTTTTACAAATAAATACCTTATCTTTATAAAACCGTTTTCTAAAAGAATAGTATTTATTAAATTTTTGCAAAGCGCCACTACAACCCACCTTTGGGGACCCCGTTAGGGATAGTACGGTTTATCGTGCACCCACGGGCTAGTAGTGCGTGATTCAGACCTCCGCAAGGAGCATTCGGTCTCGAAAGGTTTAAAATACGACATTTAAGAAAAATGAGATTTTTGGAAAATAAAATATCTATTTTAAATTATTCTTGTATTAGTATATATCTAATTATCATTTAAACGCCTATTTTATTATAAGATAAAGTTTCCACTTTTTCTAAAAATTACAAGATTAAAAGTTACATTAAAATACCATGAATTTCAAATAAATCAATATTATAAATTAATACTTTTATTAGGATATATTCACTAGAATAACACAAATAAAATTTACACTCATTATAAGTATAAAGAAGAATAATAAATACTTGAGATGTATCTTGAAAACTATACAAAAGTACTTTTACATAAAAACCCCTCAAGTTTTATAAATTACAATAAGGACCCTAACAATTATAGAACTTCAAATTACTTTTCTTTTAGTCTGACTCGGGTTAGAGTCTGACTATTTCTGACTTGAATATGATTCAAGTCAATTTATATTCTTTTATATTCCAACTCAATATGAAGACATGAATCCCTGAATCCAGTTAACAATCTATTCATTTTGACTGAATCAAACCATGGATATACATCCATTATCCTGTTATTCCATTTACCTGATTATGCAGTTACAACATGTTTACTGATATCATAGTTTTGGTCAGTTACCCAACTTACACAATACAATACAACAATAATGTTAAAACACTACGGGGTTTAAGGGGTAGATTGGTACGGAAGGTGTTAAAGGTGGCACGAGGTGGTCAGATTAAGACACCTAACCTGAATCTCATTGCTGTTGTACCGTGGCTTAACGGTTCCTTGTACTTTCCATTTGCCCTGGTCTCTAGCATATAGAGACCCCTCTCGTATACACTGGCATCCTTCTGTACCAAGCTGCAAACAACAGCGATAACATAACATTACAACAATAGTTTACATTTTAAAAATGTACCTTCTTATTCTGTCTTCTCTACTTCCCTCTTACCTTTGGGACTTACCGAGCGATCTGTTCGCTGACGACATTCTGTTTCTCTCTTTTTTGAGTGTCGTCAGGTGACCTGGATCCGGCAGAAGTTGAGCCAACACATGAAGACTTAGAGCAATTTGCCGAAGACCCTGCAGTATAATTTCATTGTACACTTTTCTTTTCAGTACTTTCCATTTCCTGTTATGCCACTGTTTAGGCATCTTTATTTCAGTTGTATTTTCCTTTCCATGTATTGTACAAAGAATGTTAATAAATAAAAGTTGCTGTTCTTTTTATACTCTTATCTCTTGTGTAATTACTCTATATTGCTTAGCTACGCTTAGCGTATGTACTTCTGAGTACATACATAGCGGACCTCGCCGTGTCCCCTTCGCCGTACACTGGGAAGCGGGGCGTGACAGATGAGTCATAACCACTCCGCACTGGTGTGGGATGATCTCTGATAGTCTTTCGGGTTTTATTTGAGTTGTCGTCAAGACCTTGAAACTAGGAATTTGGCCTTCGCTTCCTTTGTCGACACTGTGTCTGCTGTAATGAGACGAATGTCAAGGTGATCTCTAGGTTGTTTTGTGAACCGTCGAGACTTGGAACTAGGGACTTTGCCATGGTTCCATTTTGTTTTGACCCTGGGGTTATTTGTTGACGTTGCGTCTGTATCCTGCTGGGGTGAGAAGAAACGCCGTTGTTGACACTATATCTGTTGTAACGAGACGAGTGTCAAGGTGGTCTCTAGGTTATTTGTGAACCGTCGAAACTAGGAACTAAGGACTTTGCCATGGCTCCATTTTGTTTTTGACCTTGGAGTCTTTGTTGACGTCGCGTCTGCATCCTGCTGGAGTGAGAAGGAACGTCGTTGTTGACATTGCGTCTGCTGTAACGAGACGAATGTCGAGGTGGTCTCCAGGTTGTTTTTGAACCGTCGGAAAATATGGTTCCCTTTTCGTTTATGCCTATGGATTGTATACAGAGGTTGATATGGATTCACCTGCAGGGCAAAAGTTTCAATTTTTTTTATTTCTTTCCGTGATGCTCTATCATTTCTGCTTTTTATATCGCGAAAGTCACGATTGCCCAATCATTTCGGCTTTTTATTGCGGTGC
Organism: Agapanthus africanus; assembly: GCA_030015575.1. NCBI lineage: Eukaryota > Viridiplantae > Streptophyta > Magnoliopsida > Asparagales > Amaryllidaceae > Agapanthus > Agapanthus africanus. The sequence goes on along the minus strand of CM057346.1, from coordinate 543,712,040 downwards.
CCAATCTTTTCGGCTATTTTTTCTTTTTACTCGCTGCTTTTTATTGTGAGTTGCCCAATCATTTCGGCTATGTATAATCACATATTTTTTTTCGCTGATTTTTATTGCGAGTTGCCCCATCATTTGGGCTATTTTTATATGCATTTTTTTTTGCTCGCTAATTTTTATTGCGAGTATGGAACTTAAGATCTGATACCAATCTTGGCATCAGTATCGCTACGACTGGAATATTGCCAGGAGCGAGTCATCATTTGCCATGAAAGAACTTGGCATTTGATACCGATTTAGGCATCAGCTCGCTACAACTGGGATATTGCCAGGAGGGAATCATCATTTGCCTTTGTTGATTTGAACAAAAGTGGCTTAGCAAACAGGGTTAGGATCCTGTCGACGAAGGCTTTTTGACTTTACGAGCCGTAAGGGTCTCATAAAAGTATTTCTCCCTACGAGTCGTGAGGATTTCATATGTGCATGTTCTCCTTAGAAGTCGTGAGGATTTCTAAGTGGTGTTTTCTCTTATAAGTCGTAAAGATCTCATAAGAATATTTTCTCCTTATAAATCGAGAGGACTTACAAGTGTCGTTCACCATATGAGGACATTCCTCGTGATTGGTGAAACTTGGTGGGGGAATCATTTATTTGTGCCCATGCATTATATACAAGGGCCAATATTGGACCGCCTGTAGGGCTACTTGGGGGATACGACGTCTTAAGAACAGGTCCAGATCTCTGTAGCTTAAGGCTTTGAATCCTATGAGCCATGAGGGTCTCATAAGGGGAGTTCTTCTTACGAGTCGAGAAGATCTTGTAAGCGAAAATTTTACGAGATTGCGTCCTTTCGGGTTTTCACAAGCTCGCCGGTAGCCCTGCTGGTTTTACTCACGATGCCCTTTCGGGTTTTCATCCATGCCCATTTCGCTTGTGGACGTATCTTTTTTTTAACAACGAGATTGCACCCTTTCAGTTTTTCACAAGCTCGCCGGTAGCCCTGCTGTTTTTACTCACGGCGCCCTTTCGGGTTTTTATCCGTGCCCATTTCTCTTGTGGGCGTACCGTTTTTTTTGGGTTGCATCCTTTGCCATTGGAGCTTTGATATCAACATAGATCCCCAGAGAAGATATCACCGTATTTGGGGCGATGCGCCATATTTGAGGCGGAGTACTAGTTTAGGGACATTTCGGTCCATTGCCAATTTAAGGACGTAGTGGTCCATTGCCAGTTTAAGGACGTAGTGGTCCACTATCACTATTTTTGAGGTGAGGTTTTAGTTTAAAGTCATTATGGTCCGTTGTTAGTCTAGGCATATCTCGGTCCATTATCGCCGTATTTGAGGCGACGTTTTAGTTTAAGGACGTTACGGTCCGTTGTCGCCATTTCGGAGGCAACGGTTAGTTTAAGTACATTTCGGTCCATTGTTGCCATGTTTGGGGCAGAAATTCTGTTGGATACTACTTTTAGAGTTTTAGCTCAGGAAGATAGCGAGTGGACACGAGCGTCGTCATCTATCATTAACCTAAGTCGTGACTTGTCAAGCATAATATTTCTTAAGGAACCGGCCGTTTATTAGTCGGAAAGGTCTTTCGCCATGCATATCCATGAGCAAGTAGGCCCCACCTTGGTAGACCTTGTCTATGATGTATGGGCCTTCATAGTTTGGCTCGAATTTCCCCCGTTTTGTACGGTTAGGGATCATAGGTCTTTTAACAACTAACACGAGTTCGCCTAGGCGTAATGTCCTTGGCCTGGTTAGTCTTTCGTATGAGTGCATCATCCTTTCTTTGTAAGCTTCCAGGTTTTGTCACGCCATGAGACGAGTTTCATCGAGGGCATCAAGCTCCTCAAGCCGAAGATGGGAATTTTCTTCATCCGTTAGCTCGTATCGAACTGCCACTCATAGAGAGGGTAGCTCTATCTCCAAGGGAAGTACCACTTCCGTGCCGAATACCAACGCGTATGGCATTATATTTGTAGCCGTTTTGAACATGGTTCGATATGCCTAGAGAGCTTCATGCAGTCTCTCGTGCCAGTTCTTTTTATTTCTGGACACCGTTTTCTTTATGATCTTCGTCAAGGTCTTGTTGAATGCCTCAGCTAGACCGTCAGCTCGGGGATTATAGACTGAAGAGTATCTCCGGTCTATATTATGTTGCTGTGCGAAGTGGCTGATCTTATGGCTTCTGTAGACCGGCCCATTATCCGAGATGATCCATCGCGAAGTACCAAACTGGAAGATGACATGTGACCTGAAGAAATGGAGGATGTTCTCCGTCTTCACTTCCTTTAGCGGTACTGCCTCTGCCCACTTGGAGAAGTAATCAGTTGTTGCCAATATGAACCGATGTCCTTTGGATGATGATGGTTCGATGGGCCCAATTATATCGGTTCTCCACATTTCGAACGGGAAACTAGCCAGTGTTGGGTGTAGCGGATTTGGATGCTGTTGGATGAAGTCCCTATGAACCTGGCACGAGTGACACTGCTTCGCATATTCAAGGCAGTCATGAATTATTGTGGGCCAATAGTAACCCATTCTCTTGATCTTCAGTTTCATCTTTGGCCTAGCTTGATGAGAACCGCAGAGTCCGTTGTGGGTTTCTTGGACGACTCTCCTTACTTCTTCTGGTCCCAGGCACCTTAGCCACAAACTGTCGAACGATATCTTATATAGAGTATCATTGACTAAAGCAAAAGACAGAGCTCGTTTCATGAGCTGATGTCTTGAAGATGCGTTTTCAGGTGTTCGATGGGATTTGAAGTGGTCTATGAAGACTTCCCTCCAATCCTTAGCCTTTTCTTCGTCCTCTAATTGGAAGGCTGCTTGTGTGGTCGCTTCCTTTCTTTCAGACGACTCCGGAGACATTTTTGCTGCGGCGAGAATCCGGCGGCTTTGTACAATGATCCTTACATCATCGAGGTTTTCGTCGGACAGTTCTTTAGAGAGCTTAGCTAACACATCCGCCTTGCTATTTTCCGCATGCGGTATGCTTTCTAAGATGTCGGAGGGAATTTAAGTCAGCAGTTGCTGCACTCTTTCGCCATATTTTACCAACTCCGGTTTACACGTCTGATAGTCGCCATTTACTTGGCTAACGACTAGCTGGGAATCTCCATATATGAGGAGGTTTTCGATTCCCATGTCGACAACAATCCAACCACAACAAAAATGAACTCTCACCCTCACACAAAGTGGCCGGCCCCTATAAGAAATGGTGGAGGGAAAAGGGAATCTTTTATTTTGCAAGAGAAGAAAATGAGATAATGAGAAGAAAAATGGTCACACCATTTCTAATCCAAATCCTATCTCATTAATGCAAAGGAAGAGATGGAAAAAGAATCTCATCATGCTAGAACCATCATGAAGCCTCATTTTACAAAATACCCCTCCACAAAAGCTAATTTGCAAACATGCAAATAAGCCCCTCCAACAGAAAAGTCCGGCCGTGAAGGAACAAAAGAAAACTGGCCGGAACGAAATGCAAACTGGCAACTTCAGAAAACTGATCCCGTAATAAATTACAGGAAAACCCCGCGACTGTATATACATACCCGCATTTGTATTCCCACTGAATACAAATGCAAAGAGACAAAATCTACACTGTACAATACTAGGATCCGGTTTAAACCAAAGCCCGCTAGTATTATCCGTCCGATCATGATCCGTGCAATACCGCACGTATCTGATCGAACCCTGCCATATCTCCATACGGCCTCTACAGCGTTTCGCCCGAAACTTGAGAAAACGGTCTATGGGGGACTCTAAAGACTCGTCAATACTTTGGCTGAGAATTTAACCACTAGCACGCCAGAGGTATTAGCCAATACGTAACGGGCTCCCAGGTACTGACCAAAAGGGACGTAGATGAGTGAACCCATCCTGACACCCTACTGAGCCTGTCAGTGACAATATCCGTACAGTCCGGTCCGTTCGTCTATGAGCATCGCATGGCGGGTCTAGAGAGTTGGTAAAAGTCAGACCCCCAAAAGCGGTACAAGTCGTGTCGGAGTATAGCCCAGAACACCCTGAGATACTACTGGAATACCTACCGGTAAATCTCCTGCCATGGCCAAGGACTTTCATGTACTGGCTCTCCTAGACACAGCGCGACCTCACCCCCAATACCGGGAGAGACGAACCCCTGCAGATCCGCTCACTGCCTCCATATGGCTCGGGACTGTACCTAACTAAAACCTGTTTGCACGTCTCCTTTGAGCGTGGTAGGGTAGTAATCAAAGTACAGTGGGAACTCACACGAGACAAATGACGATCTCAGGTCGATGAACTAACCTGTACACATGTCACCAGGGAACTGCTATCTGACGTCAGGTATAAGACCAACTAGTATGTTCCCGGCGAGTCCTGTCCGGTGTACTCATAACTCAATGAGCACCTGTATACATCTTAGATGAACCAACTGACACCAGTGGCTTGTGAGACCGGCCACCGCCCCTCATCGGGGTCTCGACTGTATACACTAGTCTACTCTGGAGTATCGATGCCCTGTCTCGAAACTCCCACGACTAGGGACCTTTTAAGGATGTGCTTAAAGACCCTAGCTCCTACGTATATGATTGCCCTCATACTGCTGGCAGTCAAGCAAGAATCCTAGGGGCTCTATCAACGTGTAATAGTGACTTGTAAGGTCGCCTGAAGCAGTACACGATGATAAAGGTAAACCAGATAGCATACAATCATCTTGAGTAAGACTGTCCTACTGGGACAGGTCCTCCCTCAATCATTGCAATCACGTGTCTGTGATCCAATAATTGACTCTGAGGGCACTATCTCCAACAAAGACCCGCTATCAAAGCTTCATACTCAGCCTCATTGTTTGTCATCGGCTCTGTTAAGGAAAGGGTGAAACGCATTATCCCTCTTTGCGAAGTCACGAAGATAAGGCCTATCCTAGCTTTGATTATGGGGGTGCTTTGCTTTCGCTTCTTCAAGAAAGATGCCCCGTCGAAGTATAGTTCCTATTGGACATTATTTCCTTCCTTCCCTCCTTCGATTGTATCGAATGCGTGTCCGTCTGGCAATTCGCAATTTAAGGGAGAATCGGCTGGTATTGGATGCTCAGCGAGAAAGTCGGCGATGGCCTGGCCTTTCACTACCTTGAGGGGTCGATATGTTATCGAGAACTCCATCAAGAGGAGGGCCCATTTGGCAAGCCTTCCTGTTAGTATGGCTCTTGACATCAAATATTTGAGAGGATCCACCATTGATGTGAGATGGACCTCATATGCCAAGGCATAATGTTAAAAGTTCGTTATCGCGAAGATCAGTGTCAGGCAATACTTTTCAATGGGGGAGTAGTTGTTTTCTGCCCCCAGGAGAACTCGACTGAAGTAGTAAAGAGCTCTTTCCTTTTCCTGATCGTTCTCCTGTGCCCATAGCACGCCTAGAGAACCTTCAAGGGCTGTTGTGTATGAGGGGCTTTCCTTTGACCGGAGCGGTCAGTACCGGCGGGTTCTGCAGATATTGCTTAGTTTCATCTAGTGCACTTTGGCATTTATGATCCCAAATGAATGGGGTCCCCTTCTTCATTAGATGGCTGTAGGGGCGGCATTTTCCGGAGAGGTTAGCTATGAACTATCGGATATATGCGAGCTTTCCTTGGAGAGACCGCAATTGTTTGAGAGTTCTTGGCGTGGGCATTTCCATAATCTCCTTGATCTTTGATGGGTCTATTTCGATGCTTCGGTGTCATATGATGAATCCTAGGAATTTACCTGAGGAGACTCCAAACGCGCATTTCAGAGGATTCATCTTTAGATTGTATTTCCGAAGACGCTGGAACACTATGTTCAGATATTCCCAGTGCTCCTCGTACGATTTGCTTTTCACCACAAGGCCGTCAATATAGCATTCGACAATGTTATGTATGAGGCCATCGAAGATCTTCGTCATGGCCCTCTGGTAGGTAGCGCCTGCGTTCTTCAAACCGAATGGCATCACCTTATAGCAGAATATACCTAGCGGAGTCCAGAAGGTGGTGTGCTTTTGGTCTTCAGGATGCATTTTTATTTGATTGTAACCTGAAGATCCATCCAAGAAGGAGAAGACTTCATGGGTAGACGTGTTATCGATCATTAACTCGGTAACGGGTACTGGAAAGTCATCCTTCGGGCAAGCCTTATTGAGGTCCCGAAAGTCCACGCAGATGTGCACCGTCCCATTTTTCTTCATCACTGGAATGATATTGGCGATCCAGTCAGGATATTGAACTTCTTGGATGAAACCGGAGTCAATTAGTTTCTTGATTTCGGCATTGATACTCATCTCGAGCTCGAACCGCATTCTTCTTGGCGCCAGTTTGATTGGCTTGACGTCCGACGATATCGCCAGTTTATGCACCGTTCAGACCAGAATATTGCATTTTAATTCATTATCTATTTTTTGTATTTATCGGTACTATTAATCAGTGTCTTCTCAGTATTATAGATTACAGGTATCCGTGACAAAATACTGGAAATACACTTAAAATCACGGATATTACAGTTGTGAGCTGACACTGCAACCAGAACCGTAAATCGACCGATAATTCTTGGGTTTCTTTGTGCAACATGCTTGTGTGCATACTTTTTATCTAAATGGACCAACACAATACAAGTGTGTACACAAGTGAGCACTAGAACCTAGGAGGGCTGCCATGGCACGCACTCATGATGGCTAGGAGCAAGTGGGCATGAGTGTGACATGCATTAAATGCTACAAGATGTGTGTTGACTTAAAGATCCAAGTTTCCCTCCAAAACCCAGAGTGCACACAAGATCAAATTGGAGAAAACCAGCTGCACCAAAGTGATATTAGGGACAACAAAAGACCACACCAAGTACGAGCCCATATTCTCGGAATTTGGCCGAGCACATGCCCACATAATCCGGCGTCGCCGGTCCCATCTACCCTAATGGCTCCTATCTTTCTGTGGGCCCTCCCTCCCTGCCACGTAGCCCTATTTTTATTGTTTGTTTAATCTTATTTTTTGCCTATAAAAGCAGGCAGTGGGCAAGGGGTCAAGGGTCCAAGTTTTGTTAAACATTTCATATATTTTGTATACTCTTTTGTTATCTTTTTGGTTCTCTTGTACATAGCTTTCCCTTGATTTCATACCCTTCTCTTGATCTTGCAACCTCTTTAGTGAGCTTGCAAGTTTAAGTTTAAGGTATTGATCTCAAGGTTGTATCTTGGACATAATAGAACTTTCATTTTGCACATTTGGGTTCCTAGTATTCTTGCTCTTTTTATTCTTGCTATTTTACATTCTTGCACTTTTCATTACTTGCAATTTATTATCATGCTCTTTTTTTACTTGCACTTTAAATTCCATGCACTTTCTTTCTTATAATGTCTTTTCTTTTCTTTGTTCTTTTTGGTTTGTTAATATGGTGTTGTTAATATGCTGTTTGTGAATATGTGTTGTTAGGAATAAAGAAAGTTATTGTAAGTTAAAATTTCATTTCCTATTTCCTTTTCCCGTATTTTTCCACTTGAAACTCCGCCCAAACCTTACGCAAGCGTTCCGTTAGGCACCCTACCCTACCAAGGTAACGGTGATTCCTAACCGCGACCGGTTGCGTTCGGTTTGGCCGGAGGCGAACACAAGAGACAAGAACGGAAGGACAAGGGTCAATAAGCCGGATTCCACGAATACCGTGCTTAAGCACCCTAACCCATGTTTTTTCCGATTGCTCTGGCTTCATTGGTTGAGTTCGGCTCAAAGGACTTGAATACGGATTTTCTTAACTTACACCATCCTATCAAATCCTAACAAACAGTTACTTTGCATATAACACTTAGGATAGATACAAACATTCCGCTTCGCGCATTAACTCGTTACGACAAGAACATAAAACTCCCCGTCTCCTTGTGGATCGACCCGTGCTCATCACAGCTAGCTGCAAAGCGACACCGTATTGATCGCGGTTAAACTTTAGAACTCTTAAAACTTGACACACCAAAAACGTACGATCATGCACCGCTATTTCTGGATCTAGTCCTAGCATCTCGGAATAATTCCATGCGAAGCAATCTTTATATTATATAAGCACGTCGTTTAGTGTGGCCGCCTATTTTTAGACAGCAGCTTACTGACGAACGTTAGTCTCGGATCGTTTTCCGTTCCCAAGTCAATTTTCCTTAGAATGTCCGCCGTAGTGTGTATCCCATCCTCCAGCTCTTTTGGCGTCGGTGGAAATTCTGAGATCATCTCGTCCTCATTCTCATTTGCGAAGCACTGGGAGAGGTCATCCATATTCTCGTGCTCCCCCTCCTTTGAGAATGTTATCACGTGACATGTATGAGTTCATTTCCAAGCTCGATGTTGATATGGACTTACCCTTGCAATATAGGTTGCTTTTGGCTCATACTTTCGTAGTGGGGTTACTCTCCAACTGTCAGATAGAGCAAACCTGCCTTGCCGATACTGGTCTTCGACCCAGTCTTTGAAGGTGAAGCAGTCTTCAAGAGGATATCCTATTGCTCGGTGGTAGGAGCAATAAGCTGGGTGATAGACCTCGTTTATTTGTTCGGGGTGCCGAGACTCTGGGACCATCATCATTTGATGCTTGATGACAAGGTTAAATATTTTCCTTGTCTTGTCTTGGGGGAAAAAGTATTCCCGACCCATCTTCTTCATAAAAGACGGATTCCAGCTGACTCTTTCTCGATTGCGTGGCTTTTGGATCTGCTTCGTTGTTTTAGAACATCATTCTCATTCTCTACCATGTTTTTGCCTCTGCGTCGGGCTTTTTCCTTGCCATGAGAGCGCACAGCGGGCTGAGGGTGAAGGGCATCGTAGTCTTCCCTTTCCGCAGACTGCTGAGTGAGACGTTGCGTCCTGGCTTTCTCGCAAATGGCCATTTTGCGGTTGTGGTCATCCCGAACCTTTTGACCTGCTTCCCTTATTAGCATAGCAACCTGCTCTTCGAACGACGGACTTGACGTTCTTATGGCGAGATCTCGCTCTGGTTCAATGTTATGACCATTTGGAAAAACGTTCCTTACTTTACCGATGCCATTTATGACGCGGCAATTGTGGAATCGCTCTCGTTTATTTGACTGAACGCATCCGAGCCAATCGTCTCCATTCTCCCGTTGGGCATCTCTCGCTGAGTCCCGGGGACATCCCAAATCTTTTTGTAAAACTGGGCTTGTCAAGCGGTTTGTTTGAAGGGTACACATTGGCATCTTAATAGCCTTTTCAATCCCTCTGTGTAATATCTGGATAGACGGATTGGTTGAAACCTGTCAAACGCAAAATCGGCACCTTGCTAGACTTCTTTTTCCACTTTAGTCTCCGTAGATTGGTAGAAGAGGATCGCCTTTTCACCTTTTCGCCTAGGAGGGACATAGAAGGTCTGCAGCTCTTATACGCCATATGTATCGAGCGCATCCAGTTCCCTGTAATGCCGCTGCGGAACCATGGTAATTTGTAAACTCTGATCAACTCCAGTAAAAGTCTGCATTGACGGACGGACGGAGAACACTGCATTGGCCTCGTCCTCAGAGTCACTGCCGAAGACCAAAATTGGAGTAGATGGTCCTGGCCTGTTGCCTTGGGGTTGCCCCGAGTAGACTATCTCTTCATCTTTCTCGGTATCGCTCCCAAAGATCGGGATAGTGGTGACGGCTTTTTGTTTATTCTCCGGCTTATGACATCTTTTCTGTCTTTGAAGTCCGGTAGGAAGTACTTTGCGTCTTCATATTTGCGGACTACATTTACAGAGAACGGGTTTAGCTCCCCTGTAACGGTGTACTCGAAGTCGTCTTTGAAATACTTCATACACTGATGTTGTATAGAAGGGATGACGTTGTACTCGTGTAACCAAGGCCAGCCGAGCAGAGCATTGTAGCAAGTCTTGGCGTCAATGACATGAAATTTGATGTCAGTGACGAGAAGCCAAAAGTGTAATGTCAATATCACGGACCCAAGCATCCGTGATGACTGCGAGTAGAAGCCGGAGATGGTAATTTTGTCCCGATCCAAGTGCTGAACGTTCATGCAAATCTTTTTCAGCACCTTCACATTGAGATGGTTGACGGAGGACCCGTTGTCGACCAGGATCTTCCCTATCTTAATGTCGTGGCAGTACCCGGTGACATATAAAGGACGGCTGTGCTCGCACGTTCCGATAAGGAGATCTTCATCGCCGAATGTAATGTCAGCTGTATGAACTTCCGCCAACTCTGCTTTCATTGATCTTCCATAAGGAAAGATTAGAACTGATCAGGCTCTTGCAATACCTTGATCAGAGAATCTCGTGCCTCTTTGGACAGGAGGAGAGCATCCAGTATGCTCAGTTGTGAGGGTATCATCCTCAGATGTGCTGTCACGCCCCGCTTCCCGGTATACGGCGAAGGGAATGCGTCTGGTCCGCTACGTATTTACTCTGAAGTAAATACGTTAAGCGTATCTAAGCAATATAAAAGTAAATACACAAGAGACAAGATATAATAAAAACAGCAACTTTTATTTATTAACATTCTTTTGTACAATGCATGAAAAGGAAATACAACTGAAATAAAAGCGATACCTAAACAATGACATAACAAGAAATGAAAAGTACTGAATGGAAAATGTACAATGAAACTAGAGCTCTGGTACTTCAGCAAACTGATCCAAGTCTTCTGCAGATGGCTCAATCTCTGCCGGGTCCAAACCACCTGACGACATTCAAAGAAAAAAGAAATAGAATGTCATCAGCGGACAGGTCGCTCGGTAAGTCTCAAAGATAAGAAGAAAGTATAATAGACAGAATAAGAAGGTATCTTTTAAAGTTATATTATCTTATTGTAATGTTGTATTAATGCTGTTGTTTGTAGCTTGGTACAGAAGAATACCAGTGTATATGAGAGGAGTCTCTATATGCCAGAGACTAGAGGCACGTATAGTACAAGGAACCATTTATGCCACGGTACAACAGCAACTGGATTCATATTACGTGTATTAAGTCTTACAGTCTCGTGCCTTTTTTAACACCTTCCGTACCAATCTACCCCTTAACCCCGTGATGTCTTGTTTGTATTGTCTGTCTTGTAAATTGTATTTATTGTATCATTGATTCACTGACCGAAACCATGATATCAGTAAACGAATGTAACCGTAGAATCATGTAAATGGAATAACTGGAGAACCATGTAAATGGAATGTATATCCATGGTTCGGTTCGGTCAAACAGTATAGATTGATAATTGGATTCATGAATTCATGTTGAATTGTAATATTGAAGATTGTAGATCTTTGATTGTACTTGAATCATATTCAAGTCAGATTAGACAGAGACTCAAACTGAGTCAGACAATTAGCAAAGTAAAGTGAAGTCCTGATTATTTTTATTAATTTGTCTACCTTAGATAGGCAATCACCCACTTCTTCGGCTCCCTGGGGCTCAAGAGATTGGTTCTGCTTAAACCTATGTTTACTAGGGTCCTTAGGGTAATTTATAGAACTTGAGGGGGTTTTCTGTAAAAATACTTTTATATACTTTTCAAAATACTCCTCAAGTATTTATTATTCGTCTTTAGAGTTGTAATGAATGTAAATTTTATATTGTGATATTTCTAGTGAAAATATCCTAGTTTCAGAAATAAAGTATTTATTTGTAATATTGATTTGTTTGGAATTCATGGTATTTTAGTGTAAACTTTATTCTTGTGATTTTTAGAAAATGGTGGAATATTTATATCATAATAAAATAGGTATTTTAAGGATAAATATACATATATTTATACAAAAATAATTTTAATAAATATTTTATATTCTAAAAATCTCATTTTCTTAAGATGTCGTACTTTAAATCTTTCGAGACCGAATGCTCCTTGCGGAGGTCTGAATCTCACACTACTAAGCCCGAGGATGTGCGATAAACCGCACCATCCAGAACGGGTTCCCCAAAATGGGTTGTAGCGGCGCTTTGCAAAGATTGTAAAATACTAAATCCTTTAGAAAATGGTTTTATGAAGTGAATGGTATTTATTCGTAAAGATGTCAATTTTTCCGTATTCTATGTTTTAGGGTCTCTGAAGCCAACTAGACTATTCATAACTGGTCCAAACGACAAGTTACGAGATGCCTCAAATCGCCTCTTCACTGCCAATTGTGGCCAGGTAAGTACAAGTGAAGAAAGGAGGGATCCGCTCACAAATTATCGTGAGACGGGCCTTTTAAAGTTACCTTTCTCACTTGCCTAGCCTAGACACCATAAAGTCAGGTTTAGATAAACGACTGACGACCACAACTTATCGTATTTTTCCTAATAAGTGGTATTTATGTATCAACACTAAATCCTTTATAAATGGTTTTATTTAGTATAGGGTATTTAAATGAAAATGTTCGTTTTCCCGTATTCTAAGTTTTCGATGGTATCGTGTTAGGTTGTATGTAAGTGTGTGAGGAGGTAGGTCGTTATCTCGTGATCTACTTTAAATTTATAGCAAGTTTGATGGAGTTAAATGAAGGATTGAAACAATGTGGTATTTAAGTGAAAAATACGATAAATTGAGATAGCCATCGTTTCATGTGATGAAACTTGTTCAAATTATTTGATTAGTGTTTAATAGTCAACATGAGAAAGTTTAAGTATGATTGTATTAGTGAGAAGTGGAATTTTATAGAAAACCGAATCGGAAATCGGATTTGTTCCGATTGCATCGGGTTTTGTAATTTCGTATTTTTAGAATAGGAGAGAGAGAGAAAAGGGACTTACGGGTTTTAGATTACACAAGAGAGTGAGAGGGAACTAGAGAGATCGCCGATGTGTTGCGTCATCGCCGGTAGTTCCTAAAACGATCGCCGGAAGTTCTGCCGGGAATTCGTCGGAGCTTCGCCTCGAGCTTGTTTTCAAAGTACACGATTCTTGGAAATTTTTGAGAGAGTGGGCTCAGGATTTTGGGGTGAGAGGGTAGAGGGTGGGGGTGTATTTATAGGATAGGCTAGGGTTAGGGTAGATGAAGGGTTTTTAATAAAAAAATTGTAAAAATGTAGGAAATTCATTAAAAATTGTAGTAAATGGGGTATATTTAACTCTCTGAAACCGATCCACTTAATTAGAGTGTGCAGGGGGTTAAAGGAGCTAAAAAGTCACAACTTTTCAGTTGACAACTCGCCGGAATCGGCAACTCCGGCCGGCGGCGGGCTAAGTACTCCGGTCCGCCGGCCGAGTTGGCCGATCCGGGACGAGTTCGACGGTCAGGAGGTGGGGGGTCTCGTGAGGTAGGCACTAGTGCTTTTAGTTTTTCAGGTTCAGTTCAAGTTTTGGGAGTTATTGTGTGTGGACCGTTGGGCTTCCAAAGAAATTAAAACAAAATAATATTAAAAATAATGTTGGGCAGGGGATTTGAACTCTGGTGGCTTGGTTCAGCAGTGCAAGGTATTACCAATGAGCTACAAGCTCCTTCTTGTAATTATTTGTGTGAAATAAATACTTAAAGTGGTAATAGCAACATTAAATACCTCAAGTATACTTTAAATTTAAATCAAATTTATGTATACTAAAAATAGAGTTGTTACAGTCTACCCTCCTTACAAAAAATCCGTCCTCGAAATTTACAACTTTTATTTGAGGACTAATTTACAAAGAGGTGAGGATATCTTGCACGCATTTCATCTTCCCTTTCCCAAGTGGACTCTTCTGGAGTGTCTTTCCTCCACATAACTCGGACCAAATTAACTTTCTTGTTCCGAAGTGTCTTCACTTTCCTGTCCAGGATCTCCACAGGCTGTTGCTCACAAGACAAGTCAGGCTGTATAGTGAGCTCGGAATGATCAAGAACATGGCTGGGGTCACTGACATACTTTCTGAGTTGGGATATGTGGAACACATTATGCACTCCTTCCAATGAGAGTGGAAGCGCTAAGCGGTATGCCACTTCGCCGACTCGTTCGAGTATGTCGAACGGTCCAATGTATCTCAGACTTAATTTACCCCATCTTCCAAATCGGATCACTCCGCGGTTCGAAGATATCTTCAAGAATACGTGATCTCCTGGCTGGAACTCCAAGTGTCGTCTTTTCGCATCAGCCCAGTGTTTCTGTCGATCTTGGGCTATACACATCATTTCCCTGATAGTACGAACCACATCAACGGTCGCTACTATCATCTCTGGTCCAAGAAGTTCCCTATCTCTGATGTCGTCCCAACTTAATGGTGATCGACACTTCCTTCCATACAATGCTGCAAAAGGTGCTATTCCTATGCTTGCTTGGTAGCTGTTATTGTACGTGAACTCCACAAGATGCAGGTGATCTTCCCACGATCCTTTGAAGTCTAGCATACACGCTCTGAGCAAATCTTCCAAGATCTGAATAGTTCGTTCCGACTGACCATCTGTTTGTGGATGATAAGCCGTGCTGAAGTTCAAACTTGTTCCCAAGCTTGCTTGCAGACTCTGCCAAAATTGTGATCGGAACCTGGTGTCACGATCGGAGACAATGCAGACCGGTACTTCATGAAGTCTCACAATTTCCTGTATGAGTTCATGGGTATCAGAGATAGTACATTATGAAGAGTTTAAATCTTAAATAGATTATTACCTTCATGTACTTCTTTGCTAGTGCCTCAGTTGATTGGCCAACTCGAAATGGGATGAAGTAAGCCGACTTTGTGAGTCGATCCACAATGACCCATATGGTATCGTTACCCTTTATGCTGCGAGGAAGAGCAGTCACAAAATCTATCGTGATGTGTTGCTACTTCCATTCTGGGATTGGTAATGGTTGAAGTAGTCCAGCTGTCCTGTGATGTTCAGCCTTTACTTGCTGACACACCAAGCATTTTGCGACACTTCTGGCTACTTCACGCTTCATTCCATGCCACCAATAATTCTGACGTAGATCTTTTTATATTTTGGTACCTCCAGGATGTACTGAGTAGGGAGAGTTGTGGGCTTCTTTCATTAACTCTTCCCGAACAGGACCTTTTGGTACACACAATCTGCTGCCGTATCTCAAAGATCTGTCTTCATGGATGATGAAGTCTGTTCTGAGTCCATTCTCTACTTGTTCTCTGATCTTTTGCAACTTAGCATCACTTGCTTAAGCTGCTTTAATCTGATTGACAATGGTTGATTGAACTTGTATATTCATCAAACTTGAAGCGTTGCCTGGTATGATTACTTCAATCTCCATCTAATGCAAGTCTTGCTGAAACTTCCACTGAGCGGTGAGATTCATCGATAATGGTTGGCGACTAAGAGCATCAGGTACTACATTCACCTTCCCTGGGTGATATTGCAAGTTGATGTCAAAGTCTGCCATGAGTTCTAACCATCTTCTCTGCCGCATATTCAACTCCTTCTGAGTAAACACATACTTCAGACTTTTATGATCTGTGCAGATATTCACTCGTTCACCAAGTAAATAATGGCGCCAAATCTTGAGAGCAAAGATGACGGCTGCCAATTCCAGATCATGCGTCGGATAATTGCGCTCATGAGTCTTCAGTTGTCTTGAAGCATAAGCCACAACCTTACCGTGCTGATGAAGAACACATCTTAATTCCTTACCGGATGTATCACAATGCACTTCGAATCCTCCAGATTGATCCGGTATTACGAGAATAGGTGCTTATTTCAACCTTGACTTGAGTTCTACGAAAGCTTGTTCACATGCTTCTGACCACACAAATTCTTCATCTTTACGTGTGAGCTTGGTCAGGGGTGTTGCTATCTTCGAAAATCCTTCAATGAACCTTCTGTAATATCCAGCTAAACCCAAGAAACTTCGAATGTCCTTCACTGACTTTGGTGTAGGTCATTCGCTAACTGCTGAAACTTTTGCTAGATCCACAGAAATTCCTTCTCCGGATACGAGATGTCCAAGAAAACCAACTCGCTTTAGCCAAAACTCGCACTTGCTGTACTTGGCATAGAGCTTATGTTATCGAAGAGTTTCCAGGACAATTCTTAGGTGTTCTGCATGTTCTTTTCGACTCTTAGAATACACCAGGATGTCGTCGATGAAGATGACAACAAACCTGTCTAAGTACTCCCGGAAAACTCTTAGAATACACCAGGATGTCGTCGATGAAGATGACAACAAACCTGTCTAAGTACTCCCGGAAAACTTGATTCGTTAGGTTCATAAATATTGCTGGTCCATTGGTCACTCCAAATGGCATCACTAGAAATTCGTAATGTCCATAGCGAGTTCTGAAAGCTGTTTTATGAATATCAGCTTCCTTGACCTTCACCTGATGATATCCTGAATGAAGATCCAATTTAGAGAACACACAAGATCCACTTAGCTGATCGAATAAATTATCGATGCGCGGGAGTGGATACTTGTTCTTTATAGTGACTTCGTTCAAGGCTCTATAATCGATGCATATTCTGTATGAACCTTTCTTCTTCTTCACAAGTTGTACAGGTGCTCCCCAACTTGAAGTGCAGGGAAGAATCCATCCTTTCGCCAATAATTCGTCCAACTGTGTTCGGACTTCCTTAAAACCTTTCGGACTTAATCTATAAGGTGCTTTGATCACCGGTTGTGCTCCTGGTACTAAATCAATACGGAATTCAAGAGCTCGATCGAGAGGCAAACCTGATATATCGTCAGGAAATACATCGTCGAACTCTCGAACTACCTCTGGTCTTGATTCTTCCTCCGCTTGAGCTGCTGCAACTATTGCTTCCCTTGGCTTTGCTTTGTAGGTACTTGGCTCCAGGGTATGGTCTCCGCTTTTGAAATAGAAGACCGGATGGTCTGGAATCTCGAATACTACCCTCCTTTGACGACAGTCGATGGTAGCATAAAAAGTTCCAAGCCAATCCATTCCTAGAACCACATCGAATTTCGGTATGTCCAGTACTTTGAAGTCAGCATAAAACTCTCTGCTGCAGATGACGACTGGACACAAGCTATATCCCATGGTTTCCTTTAGAACGCCCTTTCCTGAACTGACATTCCAGCTGGATACAAGCGGTGAGACTGGAATCGCATGGGTTCGGATGAACCGTTGCGACATAAAGCAGTGGGATGCTCCAGTATCAAACAGTGCTAGTGCAGGTAGTGAGGCTACTAAGATTGTACCTAAGATATGTGGGATATGTTTTAGGTATAGGAAAAGCGTGTAGATAAACAAGACTGAAAGAAGTTTGAGAAGAAAAGTTTATCAGTGATGACTTGGCCAGTGGCCTCAGCTTCTTCCACTGACATAGTGAAAGCCTAGCGCCTTGGTACATTCCTCTTGGCCTGAGGAGAATTCCTCAGAACATTCCTTTGAGCTTGATGGGACTGGCGAGGAGGTGGTGCACCTTGTGGTCCTCTGGATGGTGCAGGTAGTGCAAGTCTTGGAGCAGGGGCTTAGATGGCTGGGTGCTGTGGGTAATTGTTTGCTGACCTGGATGTAGTAATTGGATTTTGTTTGTGAGGACAAAACCCAATACCATAAGTAGCTAAGCCGCAGATCAAGCGAAGGTTGTTCGCACGCCGGCAATCTTTCGCCAGATGCCCATTTCTCTTGCAGTAGTTACAAAAGGCTGGGCTGGGCCTGTTGATTGGTGCTCCTAGACGTCTTGGCACAAAAGGTGGTCTGGACGAGGCTCTTCCTGCCATTTGGTTGTCAGGGCGCTTAACTCCTGCAGACTAAGGTCTGCCCCTTGCTTTTATCACTGCCTCATAACTGCGGGCAGCTTCTAAAGCATCCTCATGAGTCAGGAATTTCCCTGTGACTAGTGCAGCCTGAATTTCTGTGTCCAAATCTTGTTGAAAGCGACGGACTCTGATATCATCCGTCAGTATCAAGTGTGCCGCGAACCTGTTTAAAGGATTGTGTTAGTTGTGTATTATGTGATATTTTAGAAATTTGAAATACTGTGACATATCTTACCGACTTAGCATGGTGAATTCAGCGTCATATTCATCTACTGACTTGTCCCATATCGAACCTTGTTGTAGATGAATGAACTACTGTTCCATGGCAAACCTGGCAGTCACAGGGAAGTACTTCGCATCGAACTTCTCGCGAAAAGTCTTCCATTCAATAGGCTGTACAAGATGGCTTTCTTCCGCTTTCCACCAGTTTCGAGCATTCTCCGTGAGCTGCAGTTTCGCCACACGGACCCAAGCTATGTCTGGCACTTGTGCTGCCGCCAGATCATCCTCTATACTTTGTGCCCATTCCTTAGCTTCAAGAGGGCTTCCGTTTCCGGAGAATTGCCTGGGATGTAAAGCCCTGAATTGCTTTACCCCAGGTGCGTCAGTCTCGGGACGGTTCAGGAGTTGTTGCTATCCCTCAAGGAGGCTGCGGATCGCCTCAAGTAGCACTGTTTGCTCGGTGGGTGTGTTGTTGACGTTGGTGCTGGTGTTGTTCGGGGAATCCATAATCTTGAAGAAAAATTTGGGTTAGGACAGATTCAAGTGCATGAAATGATAAGATTCAAGGAATATAAAATTTTAAGATTCAAGGAACATGAATTGTAAAGAACGTTTTAGTTGCCGGTTCTTGTGTTATATTGCTTAGGTTGTTCACGCGGAACAGAACTGCATAATAAGGTTTCATACAGCTCTGACCTGCATGGGCCACCAACAAAACCTGTCACGCCCCGCTTCCCGGTATACGGCGAAGGGAACGCGACTGGTCCGCTACGTATTTACTCTGAAGTAAATACACTAAGCGTATCTAAGCAATATAAAAGTAAATACACAAGAGACAAGATATAATAAAAACAACAACTTTTATTTATTAACATTCTTTTGTACAATGCATGAAAAGGAAATACAACTGAAATAAAAGCGATGCCTAAACAATGGCATAACAGGAAATGAAAAGTACTGAATAGAAAATGTCCAATGAAACTAGAGCTCTGGTACTTCAGCAAACTGATCCAAGTCTTCTGTAGATGGCTCAATCTCTGCCGGGTCTAAACCACCTGACGACATTCAAAGAAGAAAGAAATAGAATGTCTTCAGCGAACAGATCGCTCGGTAAGTTCCAAAGATAAGAAGAAAGTATAATAGACAGAATAAGAAGGTATCTTTTAAAGTTGTATTATCTTATTGTAATGTTGTATTAACGCTGTTGTTTGTAGCTTGGTACAGAAAAATGCCAGTGTATACGAGAGGAGTCTCTATATGCCAGAGACTAGAGGCACGTATAGTACAAGGAACCGTTTATGCCACGGTACAACAGCAACTGGATTTATGTTAGGTGTATTAAGTCTTACAGCCTCGTACCACTTTTGACACCTTCCGTACCAATTTACCCCTTAACTCCGCGATGTCTTGTTTGTATTGTTTGTCTTGTAAATTGTATTGATTGTATCATTAATTGACTGACCGAAACCATGATATCAGTAAACGGATGTAACCGTAGAATCATGTAAGTGGAATAACTGGAGAACCATGTAAATGGAATGTATATCCATGGTTCGGTTCGGTCAAACTGTATAGATTGATAATTGGATTCATGGATTCATATTGAATTGTAATATTAAAGATTGTAGATTTTTTATTGTACTTGAATCATATTCAAGTCAAATTAGACAGAGATTCAAACTGAGTCAGACAATTAGCAAAGTAAAGTGAAGTCCTGATTGTTTTTATTAATTTGTCTACTTTAGATAGGCAAGCACCCACTTCTCCGGCTCCCTGGGGCTTAAGAAATTGGTTCTGCTTAAACCTATATTTACTAGGGTCCTTAGGGTAATTTATAGAACTTGAGGGGGTTTTCTATAAAAATACTTTTATATACTTTTCAAAATACTCCTCAAGTATTTATTATTCGTCTTTAGAGTTGTAATGAATGTGGATTTTATATTGTGATATTTCTAGTGAAAATATCCTAGTTTCAGAAATAAAGTATTTATTTGTAATATTGATTTGTTTGGAATTCATGGTATTTTAGTGTAAACTTTATTCTTGTGATTTTTAGAAAATGGTGGAATATTTGTATCATAATAAAATAGGTATTTTAAGGATAAATATACATATATTTATACAAAAATAATTTTAATAAATATTTTATATTCTAAAAATCTCATTTTCTTAAGATATCATATTTTAAATCTTTCGAGACTGAATGCTCCTTGCGGAGGTCTGAATCTCGCACTACTAAGCCCGAGGATGTGCGATAAACCGCACCATCCAGAACGGGTTCCCCAAAATGGGTTGTAGCGGCGCTTTGCAAAAATTGTAAAATACTAAATCCTTTAGAAAACGGTTTTATGAAGTGAATGGTATTTATTCGTAAAGATGTCAATTTTTCCGTATTCTATGTTTTAGGGTTTCCTAAGTCAACTAGACTATTCCTAACTGGTCCAAACGATAAGTTATGAGATGCCTCAAATCGGCTCTTCACCGCCAATTGTGGCCAGGTAAGTACAAGTGAAGAAAAGAGGGATCCGCTCACAAATCATCGTGAGACGGGCCTTTTAAAATCACCTTTCTCACTTGCCTAGCCTAGACACCACAAAATCAGGTTTAGATAAACAACTGATGTTCACAACTTATCGTATTTTTTTCTAATAAGTGGTATTTATGTATCAACACTAAATCCTTTATAAATGGTTTTATTTAGTATAGGGTACTTAAATGAAAATGTCCGTTTTCCCGTATTCTAAATTTTTGATGGTATCGTGTTAGGTTGTATGTAAGTGTGTGAGGAGGTAGGTCGTTACCTCATGATCTACTTTAAATGTATAGCAAGTTTGATGGAGTTAAATGAAGGATTGAAACAATATGGTATTTAAGTGAAAAATAAGATAAATTGAGATAGCTATCATTTCATGTGATGAAACTTGTTCAAATTGTTTGATTAGTGTTTAATAGTCAACATAAGGAAGTTTAAGTATGATTGTATCAGTGAGAAGTGGAATTTTATAGAAAACCGAATCGGAAATCGGATTTGTTCCGATTCCGTCGGGTTTTGTAATTTCGTATTTTTAGAATAAGGGAGAGAGAGAGAAAAGGGACTTACGGGTTTTAGATTACACAAGAGATAGAGAGGGAACTAGAGGGATCGCCGATGTGTTGCGTCGTCGCCGGTAGTTCCTAAAACGATCGCCGGAAGTTCCACCGGGAATTCGTCGGAGCTTCGCCTCGAGTTTGTTTTCAAAGTACACGATTCTTGGAAATTTTTGAGAGAGTGGGATCAGGATTTTGGGGTGAGAGGGTAGAGGGTGGGGGGTGTATTTATAGGGTAGGCTAGGATTAGGGTAGATGAAGGGTTTTTAATAAAAAAATTGTAAAAATGTAGGAAATTCATTAAAAATTGTAGTAAATGGGGTATATTTAACTCTCTGGAACCGATCCACTTAATTAGAGTGTGCAGGGGGTTAAAGGAGTTGAAAAGTCATAACTTTTCAGTTGGCAACTCGCCGTAATCGGCAACTCCGGCCGGCGGCGGCAGGCCGAGTCTGCCGGTCCGCCGGCCGAGTTGGCCGATCCGGGCCGAGTTCGACGGTCGAGAGGTGGGGGGTCTCGTGAGGTAGGCACTGGTGCTTTTAGTTTTTCAGGTTCAGTTCAAGTTTTGTGAGTTATTGTGTGTGGATTGTTGGGTTTCCAAGGAAATTAAAACAAAATAATATTAAAAATAATGTGGGGCAGGGGATTTGAACTCTGGTGGCTTGGTTCAGCAGTGCATGGTATTACCAATGAGCTACAAGCTTCTTCTTGTAATTATTTGTGTGAAATAAATACTTAAAGTGGTAATAGCAATATTAAATACCCCAAGTATACTTCAAATTTAAATCAAATTTATGTATACTAAAAATGGAGTTGTTACATGTGCCAGGACATTGTAATCCACCTTATTTTTCTTAGGCGGATCCTTAGCTGCGAGCTCTTTAACGACTCTATCATCGAGGGCAATTTCCTCAGGGACTTTTTCCTTCCCTTTATCTCTTTTGCTCGAACCTTTGTTTGTAGGACCGAGATTCTTTTTAGTCAACGTACGGTTACGCAACTGAATGTTCTCGTAGTTCTTCTCATCTTCTTCTTTTTCAGAGGTGGATTCTTTGAAGAGAGGGCCGAGGGTTATTTCTTCCTCAGAATCGCTCCTGAATGTAAGAACTTGAGATTTTCCTTTTGTCGAACTGGTATCAATCATATGACAGTTGCCAGCCATTCCTTCACGCTCGTCGGTCGCGCTTCTTTGTTGTCGACAGATTTTGCGCTTCATCCGCTTGAAGTGTTGCCGGTGAGCAACGTATCCTTGCCACCACTTCTTGAAGGCATTGCACTCTTCAGTGGGGTGTGTGTCCCTCCGATGGTATAAGCAGTAGTTCGGATGTTCATCCGTTTAGTCGAGGCATGTACTCCCGTGAGTGTTTTCCATGAGAGGGGGCAGCTTCATTCCCATTAACAAGGCTTTGGCGAACCACTTCTTCGCTTTGATCCTGTTCTTGTTTGTAGCAGGTGTGCTTTGGCTTGGGTGGAGTATTTTTCGACTCACCCTTACCGCGGCTTCTTCATCCTGACGCTGACGCTTAGCCTTTTCGTATATAGCCATTTCACGTTCTCGGTCAGCTTTGCTCTTTTGAAGGGCTTCGTTTAGCAGCCTGTCAATTGGGTCTTCTGACAGTTCCAGGGATTTTAGCGCCGATCCTGTCCCCAGTTCCTCTGCGTTGGTTTCCGACACCGAGGGAGTTTTTTCGTCATTTAATGACGAGTGAGAAACCATGTGGCAACTTGCTACATAATTCTCGGGTTCTTCTGACAAGTCATTTCCCTTATCATTGTCACTATCTCCGTTCTTAAGGATTTGGTTGAGAAACTCTTTGAGGGTGACGGGGGTCTGCGCTTTCTGGTTGTACTCTTCCAGCGCATCGATATACTTTTGCAAGTCCGTGCGCTTGTCGTCATACTCGGCAGGTTGCACAAGCTTCTTGGTCTCTTCTTTTTCTTCAAAGACTTCGAAGGCTTGGCTTGGAGGTCTTGTCCATCATTACCAGTTTTCGGTGTTGGGCGCGGTTTAAGCATCCCCTCAATGATCTCGGGCTCTGGCGGGCTTTTCCATTTGATCGCCAGACATGCTTGAAGATCCTTCAGCATTCTTTTAGTTTTAGCTGAAAGGACCACTTCCCAAGGAGCTTCTTCCACTAACGAGCATGATGCCACCGCCGTGTTTACCTTTTTAGGAGTATGCCTATGTGGCGGGTTCACCCTCCAGTTCTCAGACAGTGCGAATTTCCCTTGGCGGTACTGTTCTTCGACCCAGTTCTTAAAGACGTAGCAATCCTCAATTGGGTAGCTCACTACTCTGTGATTGGAGCAGTAGTTGGGATTGTTAACGTCACTAGGCTGCAGTGGACGTCTCGGATCCGGCAGTGTGATGAGTTTGTTGCGCACTTCCAGTTCGAACAATCTCCTCATTTTATCACGGGGAAATGAGTAAGCACAACCTAGCTTCTCTTCGAGGGATTGGCATGGGCGCGCGTTGTTTGGCGAGCAACCGGTTTCAGGTCATTCGGTTGTTGTTGAGTGTTGGCAACGAAGGCCGCTTTCCCTTTACCCTTTGCATTTCGAGGGTCCATTTTTTAAGAGGGAGGCCCATAGCCAATCTGGTCCATTTGGGCCAGCTTGTCGATCAAAGCCTGGAAGGTGGTCGGCTTAAAGAACGTCATAAACTGGGATACAGTCGCCTGAGGATTGAGAGTCCCCATGAACATGCCCTCGACAGGAGCCTCTTCGATGCGTTGTTCGCATTTCGACCGTAGGTTCCGCTACCGAATTGCGTATTGAACTCAGGTCTCTCTTGGCTTCACCCTGGCATTGATTAATACCGTGATCGGGGTGCGTTCGCTTGCGCTTGCGAACCGCTGTGTGAATAGTAGCACCATTTCTGTGAATGTTTTGACGGAGTCATTTGGGAGCTCCGAGTACCATTCAAAGGCCATCTTCGACAAGCTGCCAATGAACTGGCGAAGCGGCAATTTGTCTTCACCTCCAGTATTGCCGCATAAAGCTCTGAACTGAGCGACGTGCTGATATGGGTTGCAAGTTCCTTTGTACACATAGAATTTGGGGATCGTATATCCCGGCGGGTACTTGATTTGATCGTACCAGCCTGGGTACGGTCGCCCAGTTCTGACGACTAGGACAGCCACTTCACTCGCTTGATGAGCTCGTATTTATTGAGCTATGTAATCATCAAGGGCAGCTTTGGAGATCGTTTCCTTCCTGGTTGTCAACAAAGATGGAAGAGGGTTTGATGTTTCCCTTCTGTCGTCCTCGATAATTATCGGCGGGTCTTCAGCTGGAGGTTCTGGCTGGATCATCATTCCAACCATGTCCTAGAACAAAAGCGCCATCTGCTTTATATTAGCAGCTTGTTCCGCGGCCTCCTTATCTTTTCTTTCTAGCATCCTTCGCAGGAACTCTGTATCGGTCTCTTGCTCCTGGCGCTGTTCGGACGCCGATTCCGGGCATTCTTTCTGCCCGATGAATGTTGTCATTTTCGTCAGCATCTCCTAGAGCTTTTGTTGCTACTCCTGAGCTTTTTTCAACGACTGAGTTTGCGGCCGATGATCCACGGAAGCATGTCTTTCTTCTTTCCCGGAAGCCATGTAGACCGTGTGTACAACCATGCCCCCAGACTTAGGGCGTTTGGGTTCGGCGCCTTTAGAATTTTCCGTCAGTGGTGGGAGATACTCCAGCCTTCTCTTTTTGTAGGACGTGGAAGTTGAAGGAGCCATTGTAGCAGGCGCCTGTGTGAACGAGGCCTTCCATGGTATGGCGGAGGGATGGTCCTCCTCTTACCGAGCCTTCGTTTTCTTCAGTCGGCGAGAGTAGTCTTTATTGATCACAGAATCTTGGACCTTCCGCCAGACCCTGTGGACTTGGGAGGACAGCCGCTGAGAGGGCTGCTCCGGCACCACCTGTATCATGTTTTCAGCAGGTAAGGGAGATTTCTTCAGCACTGCAGTCGGAGAGTTCTTTCGCACCCTCCTAAGCAGATCAAAGATATTCTCGGTTAGAACAGCAGCATCAACTTCCACCATTGGAGCTGGTGGAGTAAGTCCAGAGGGGGAGTTGCCCTCAGCTTTCCTCACTCGGCACCAGTGGCGACGTTGAGCATGGCTTGCAGATGGGATTGCCTTAGTTGTGGGAGTGGCTCCGTCATACCCCCTGTTTTGGTAAGGGGCTGCTGCCGGTGCCAGCCTGTCGAAGACTGGCGTCCTTTGAGAGAGAATGGCCAATCTTTCGAAGGCCGACTTTCTGGTAGGGGAAGTACTTTTGATGACTTCACTTGCCGGAGGAGTTGGGAGGACTATCCGTTTTGTGATAGCCCCTTCGGGTATCGTGGGCTACTTTGCAGGCCCACTTGAGCTTCAGCTCAGCCTGTTGAAGACTGAGTTGGCAGACTTGGATGACCTGTGGAGAGGGGCCGTGGTGGTTGCAAGTCGATCGAAGACCGACTTCTTGGGAGCTTCCTGTGGTGGTACTAGGGTGCTGAAGCTTGCTGGCGGGAGCATGGTCCCGAAGAACAATCCAGTGGTGCCTTGAGTCACCTGCCACACCGGTATTGAAAAGATGGAGGCCGCATTCGGCCCGTATGTCACTCCTCCATTTCGGGCGGAGCGGGAATTGTTGTTGTAATTGCAGTTGGAAGCCATTGATTTCCTGCACAGGAGCAAGACACCAAATCTTAGTACCTCAAACCCAAGGGCAATAATAACAACTCGCGATTTTGTTCGCGAACACGACACATGAAGTGTGGAGTGGAAACAAGAAAAGGTCCCACCGAGCATGCCAGAATCTGTTCACATCCAAAAGAAGCGACCGGGACATTAGGACGTCTGGCCAGAATTTTAAGGGCAGATGCTATTTATATTTATCCGTCCACCTCTCCGAAAATGTCAAGTTGATTTATGGCACCGTATATCAGAGGTTTGGACGGATGCGGCCTTTGTAGCAGACTTTGTCAGATTCCCCCTCGTTTGTGAGGGATTTTTGATTGTGGGGATGCTCTTCCCTGCAGACGCAAACCCCTGCAGTTAATTATGTTTCTGCATCGCGATAACCACTTTCTCATGCTCCAGAAGTTCACTTCGTGTCGTGTGTGTTTGTTTTATTTTTGGTTGTCTGTGAATTATATACGGAGACTAATTTATGTCGTCGCCCGTAGGGCGTGGATTAGTCCAAATCCGTATATTTTTAGATTTGGGTTTGGGTTTATTTAAGGATCGTTGATCCGTTTTGAGATCAAGATCGACTTAAATGTATACGAGCAGTTGGGGGCACGGTTGGTTTTTTATTAAGGATATGTTAGTCCAATTTGAGACTAAGATCCACTTAATAAGGATTTAGGATCATTTTTATTTCAGATCCAACAAAAAAAGCATTTGGGCTCTGTTGTTTTAGTTTAAGGACGTTTCGGTCCCTTATCTCTATTTTGGAGGCGAAGTTGTAGTTTGAGAACATTTCGGTCTGTTTATCACCATTTTTGATGTGAGGTTTTAGTTTAAGCACGTTACGGTCCGTTGTCACCATTTTGGAGGCAATGTTTAGTTTAAGCATATTTCAGTCCATTGTAGTTTAAGAACGTTTTGATCCGTTGATCATCTTGCGCGCACGTGTATTTGTTACGTGACGGGATAAGCAACGATAATATGGGATGCACCCAGTTTGGGGCGTGGTTTGATTTGGGGTGTGCACGTCAGTTTAGGCAGTGCACCAAAATGCTGTTGTTTGTCGAGACCCTCCACCTCTCTGAAGACGTTGAGAAATTACAACGACGTGTATCAGAGGTGTGGAAAAATGTATCATTAAACCAAATCCCGTATTTGAGGGAAAAGATCATGGTGGATCATCTAAGAATCATTAGTCATTTTTGGAGACTAAAATTAACTTAGGAGATGTGGGATGAACATTATTTTGAATAACATCAGTTGAAAAATCATTAGTCATGTTTGGGACTAAGATCAATTTGGGAAATGATGAGCGCAGAGGGGCTTAGTTGATTGAAAGAATTTAGTCAATTTGGGCTAGATCTGGGTCTCCATAATTACCCAATAGAGCTAAGTGCTGAGGCATACAGTGTTCACGTGCATTTCATGTAAGGCACCTGATTAGTGTTAAATACTAGAGTTCTGTGGCGCTCATATGACACACGTGAGGCACCGGATTATGGGCACTGCCCACTTATTCCCCCGCTTTTTATATAAGTGTTAAGCACTTAGTTCTTATAGCGCTCACGTGTGAAACACGTGAGGCACCCCAAAGTTGGATTCTGCCTTTATGCCCTCCCTTTTTTATAGGTGCTAAGCACCTGATTGGAGATCGCGTGCAAAACACGTGACTGCCTTAGGAAGCATTTCTTGTTCTTCTTTTAAGCGCTTGCGTGGGGAACACGTGCAGTCCTCGTTATAGTGTTTAAACAATAATGAATCATCAGTCTTTCCTTCTTTCTGGATTTTTGGAGATTTTGATCTCTTGTTGATGACCCTAGGGTTTGGAGGATCTTATGTTTCTTGGTTTGTAAGAATTAAATTCTTTTTTTAGGGTTAAACCCTAGTTTTCATGTGTTTTGTAAGAATCAAATTCTTTGAACTCAATTCTTTCTCCCAGGTTTTAAATCTGCATGACAGAATCTCCCTGATGAGAATTAAATTCTCAACTTGTGGGAAGATCTGCTTCTGCAGATCTCAACCAGAGGAAGAACTAATGTCACGACCTAAAATTTAGCACGTGACGGCCCTTAAACTACGTAACGTCTCCAGGCGTAACGTAATTCAAGTAAGCCAAAATCTCAGCAATCTAAACCATCAAAAGTAGTAAGTGATAATAGTATTGTTAAAACTTTTGAAATCTTAATCAAAATTCTTTAAAGTCCAAATTTACTTTCTTTAAAATTTGGCAGCACCTCCTTTGTAAAACAAGCCAGCAAAAAGGGTAAAATCATAAATATATAAGTAAAGCATCCCCAACGGGAGCAAATCCACGCCCCAAAGACGGAAAACAACCACCACAACAGATATACGACGCCGTAGCGAAGAAAAAGACGATATAAAGTGAACAGCATGAAAATCTCCAAGTCACAAATAATATACAGTATCGTCCTCACAACTCGTCTCTAAGTCAATACATGAAAATGGTAGATGGAGAGTACTGGATACAACGAATATACAATGAGCAATATCGGATAACCGCAAAACCCACCTATAGCAAAACTGTACACAGTCAGCTGTAGCGGTATTCGCTGCAAAAGATGATACGATAGATGAAAGCCCTGCCTCTGACTGCTCTGAGGGTCAACCTGTACAACCTTGTTGCACAACGGGGGTGAGTTTCCAACTCATGAATAGTAAATAACATATGCAGGCAATCGCAAGTATGCACGTACTGCGCTAATTTATCACATGCAAGCTGATAGCAATAAACAGCAATATGTTAGTAATGTATATGCCCTAGAGGCCATTATTGTACATATGATGTATATTATAGTGGATGCTTGGATATATATAGAGAGGACTTTCTTACTCGACATAATAGTCTGCTATTTGGTTTCACTTTTTCTTAACATGTTGACTTCTATTAGTTTACTGTCTTGCTCTCACATGTTGATAAAGCCCTTAGGATATATACTCGACTACTGGGACTATGATGAGATCATACTAATGGGGCCAGGGTAGTCAACGAGTATATCCTATAACTGTTCCTAGTCGAGGGTGTATCGAGACAGGGCATCGATACACCAGAGTAGATTAGCGTATACGCATCTTGACCAATATGATGGGCGATGGATGATCCCATATCCATTGGTGTTTGACATCAGAGATGGTGTACGGGTGCTCAGTGGAGACTGGGTACACCGAACGGACTCGCCGAGAACTCCTAGATGGTATTATACCTCACGTCAGATGGCAGTTCTCTGGTGACACTGGTACAGGTTAGTCTGTAGACCCAAGATCGTCATAGAGTCTTATGTGATTCCCACTGTGCTTTGATTTCCATCATACCACGTCCAAGAGGGCGTGCAAAACGGTGGCTTTTGGGTACAGTCCCAAATCACATGGAGGCAATGAGCGATAGGAGGGGATTCGTCTCTCCCGGTATAGGGAGTTGATGTTGTGCTGTGTTCGATTGGCTATAACTGGAAGTCCCTGGCCAGGGCTGATATAGAGTACTACTGGTAAGTGTTATCAGTAGGTTCTCGACCTATTATGAGCCTCACATCGACAGGACTTATTGGTTACTGGGGTCTGACGTTTACCACCCCTAGACTAGATATGCAACATATCAGACGAAGAGACCGGACTGTACGGTAGTGTTACTGATTGGATTCACAGGAGAATGTACAGGCTTGCTTGTTGATCTCTTAATCGCTCAATACCTGGGTGGATGTTACGTTTAGCTGACCGCTTGCAGCTTGTGGGTGTTTGATATGATCATCACCTACTGCCGGCGTATTGACGATTCTTTAGAGTCCTACACAGAGGTTTCCAAGCTCAGGCAAAACGGAGTAGGAGCACATATGTGATGTGTACGAAACCAAGACTAATACGATATGAGATACCGTATTCTATTCTCGCGATATATGATATCGGCCAGGTATATGGGATATAGCCGGGTTATCGGATCAAGTGTTGATTCGATGAATCGGTACATGTTATATTAGTCGGTTATATGCGATATAGCCGGATTGTCGGATCAAGTGATGATTCGATGATTTGATGTATAATTATATATGTGATATATTACATTACGTTAACTAATATAAGCTCTCTTTATTGATTCATTTTCTCACCGGATAATACATTGATATATATGCGATATGTTAATTGTATTATTTTCTTTTGTTGCAAAATATATTATATATGTGATATATAATATTGTAACAAGTTATGATTACAAATACAACATGATTTGTGGAGATTAAACAAGTTAGGGTTTGATTTAGGTTAGCATTTGGGTTAGCTTTTTCAAGAAGCTTCAAGAAGCTTTCTTTTGTTTTATGCTAAGATATTTTGTGTTGATATTTTGTAGATATTTCTAAACCTAACCCAAACCCTTTACCTTAGGTTTATTCTCTACATAAGTTAAGCCATTTATTTCTTAACTCAAGGTTGTTTTGTTACAATAACAATAATTCATTATTCATCACAAAAGGTTTCATCTTCTTCTTCCTCCTTGAAAAGCTTACTAGCTTTTGTGTTTGTGATGATTTAGTGTGAGAAATTGAAAATAAAAGAATGCTAAATTCCTACTTCATCATTCTCATCCATGCTAGACACTTAGATTAGAGCGTTCACTTCTCTAATAAGTTGTTTAGTGAAGTGTAAGCTTGGGTTAGATATACTTCAAGGTAGATCATCTTCGAAAAGTAAGACTTCAAGCAAGTATGGATCATTCGGATTGTGGAGCCTCTCTAGAGTCCGGAAGTTCATGGATCGCATCGAAAGGACTACTACTCGGAGCTTATGAAGCGAAAGAACGGACTACAAAGGTTGTAATCCCTTTATCTTAGATGTAAAGATATTTACATGCTTTGTTAACCCTAATTATCTAGCAAAGATCCTCGCTTTAGATTGTTCGACACTTGAAAATTTTAAATACGGCATGGTTAATGTCTTATAGACCCTTGTGACAGTGCTTGGTAACCTTACAGTGGTATCAGAGCCTAGCTAGAGCATTAGGCGACGTGTAAACGAAGTTAAAAGTCCGATCGAACCCCGAAACATCGATTTTGACCCCCTCTCTGGAAATTTTCTAAAAAGTTGGTTTTTCCGTATTAAAAATACTCAGAAAATTAAGCAGGCGATTCTATGGATAACTGTGAAGTACGAGCTCCTAATTCCTTTAAGTCGCCGCGGAACCGCGGCAATACCATGCTTTGCGCGGCGGTTCCGCGCCGTACTTGGGTATTAGGGACAGATACTTCTAGGTAACATCCGTAGGTATTACTACATGCTGCTAGGAATTTTTAATATTACTCAAGTGTTGAGTTTTCTAGAGATCTATAAAATTCGTTGATTCGATCGGAAGTTTAACATCGTTTAGTTTTCCGGGTAATTTAGAACGTGTTAAAAGGTTCGAACGGATATCAATAACTTATTTTTCCCATAACGGAAAACTTTCAAGTGTTGAATTTTTCTCGATTTTGAAACTTTCGAAAAAACATACAAACATATCTGTGGACCCTCTAGAAGAACGTAACCTTAACTCGATTATGTAACCGTCAAAACTGCCACTGAACCCTAGGGTTTGTGGTAGTTTAGCGTTGCCACATATGAGGCGTTGGTTTGACCCTTCTACGGCTGGTTCATTGGGGCTGTGACATGTTCTGGGATTTTTGAACTCTGCTCAAGTGTTGAGCTTTTTGGGAAATATTGGGTATTTGATTATTCGATCGGAAAGTTTAACATTGTCTATTTATCTGGAATGTGATACAATATGTGGAATTCATATAGTTAGGCATGAAATGCGAAGTATGTGATATTTCGGATTTAAGATGTCTAAAGTGATTATGGATTCCAAATGTTGTATTTTTACACTTTCTTTTCTGTGACCGTAAGCGTAGTAGATACACCGGCTTCGTTGCTATACATCAACGAAAATCGGGATACACATACTTCCTTACGTTGATGATATGAGATATTATGTGTTGCTGTGATATGTTATATTGGATCGTCGTGTTCTGAATAGCCGGGGGTTTTATGTGAGATGGGGGTTTTTATTTTCATTCATGTAAAATTCATATGTATGTAATATTCTTTTATTGGGGCACTTCCGGGTTGAGGTTGATGTCACCATTATATATTGTTTAATTTTCCGCATTAGGATAGACCCAAGGAGGGGAGCACAAGTAACCGGGTTCTAGGGTCCAGTGGGAGGCCATCTCGAGGAGTCGAGACCGGGTCTCTTAATCCTAGAATTGGCAGTGTTGCTTGCTGCTCTCGCAGGGGTCTAGGGATGTAAGTTTGGCTATTCATCGCGACCGTGGAATCCGTGTTTTTACAGGCTCGATATAAAACACGGACGTCCAAGTATACCCAATATTTCATATGTTATCTTCTGCTGTAATGTTCTGTGATGAGATCATATTACTGCCTGAGACGAATGCTTATACTATATATATATGATGATATATAAATATTACTGCTTTCGTTTCTTCTATGATGCTTAGGAAGCATAATTGATGGGATTTATTAATGAGATTAAAAAAAGAAAAGATACCTAAAAGTTGTTGTAGAATCAAAACTTTATAAAAAAGGTAGCTACAGTCTTGCTTTGCACAGCGGTATATATGATATACCCTGCACCTTATTCGATGAGGAAAGAGCCGAGATCCCTTCACGGGGAGTGACCTCTTTAGCAAAACTGGCAGATGCTACAAACTCACGGTTTAGTTTTTGATTGCTTCTGTAGTTCTTGCTTTGCATAGTGGTATATATGATATACCCTGCATCTTATTCGATGAGGAAAGAGCCGAGATCCCTTCACCGGAAGTGACCTCTTTAGCGAAACTAGAAAAGCCTCAAAAAAACTCCTTTTCAAAATCACTTGTTTTTACAACGATATCAAGTTCATTACGCAATGGGTTTTCTGAAAAACCTGTCGTAGCCTTCCGTCTTTTCAGATAAATCCTACTTAGTATTCGTGCTACATTTGTTGACCTTGTCAAGGCACAGTGTACGGTAGCTAATTAATGTTTATCTGCTAAAAACATGAGATGTGATTGGATTAGGGTGTTCGTACGGCCTTGTTGACCTTGTCAAGGGTCATACGGGTAGGCTTAATTCAATCGGGAAAATAACGGGTTGAACTTGACTTGCGATTTATGGTTTGTTGACCTTGTCAAGGTCATAGATTGCTAGGGGCAGAATATTATCGGGAATTTTAAGTGTTGAAATTTGCAATGAGATTGCATACCTCCTATGAGATAGTTAGATCTCGATACCCACTGCGAGTAAAAGTTACTCCTGGGAGAGTTTTACACAGGACAATTAGCCAATCAAGTAGGCGACTAGAAAGGTGTTTACAGGGTTAAGCCTCTGAGAAAACGAGGTTTATTTTAATTAGGTCCGTGCGAAAGCACGGGGAACCTCCCTAAAAGTACCAACACTGATCTGGCTGAAAGATTGGCGAACTTGTAAGGTGTAATTAATCCCGGCTAGTCTTACTTTTTAGGGTTTGAAGGAAGATTTGATAAAAACAGTGGGAGACATCCTGATTAGATAAGATAATAAACAATCTAATCTTGCAAGAGCATACGTTAAAGTGTTTTCTTCTCCCTTTCTCCAGGTAGCGACCATATCAGGCCTTAATCAAGATAATAATATGGAGGTATTGACTGAACCCGCTTATTATACTGAACAAGGGAACGTTGGTCCCGTTCTTTCTTATAAGTGTTATAAGACTGAGCAGAAAATAGGAGAATATCTGGATTCTCACACCGCCCAAACGAAGAGCAAGCATGCTGATGCATCTTCTTCGGGTGTGTTAGTTATTGAGAACTGTTTCTCAGTTCACTCTACGTCCTGGGTATTAGATACCGGATCGGGATCCCACATATGTAATTTGTTACGTGGGCTACATAAAAGTAGAGAACTGGGAATGGGTGATCATTCTGTAAGAGTAAGGAATGGTGCAGATCTTGCAGCCAAAGCAGTTGGCGAATATCACCTTGTGTTACCAAAT
Organism: Agapanthus africanus; assembly: GCA_030015575.1. Lineage (NCBI taxonomy): Eukaryota > Viridiplantae > Streptophyta > Magnoliopsida > Asparagales > Amaryllidaceae > Agapanthus > Agapanthus africanus. The sequence goes on along the minus strand of CM057346.1, from coordinate 543,678,465 downwards.
AGTAATACATTGGTTCTGAACCAGTGCTATTACATTCCGACCCTGATATGCAATATTATATCAGTTTCTTTATTGAATAAAGAAGGATATAATTTTGTAGTAGAGGATAATGTTATGAACATATTCCTGAATCAAAAGTTGATAGGATCAGGATCGTTAAATAATGGCATGTACGTTCTCAACCAAACTACAGCACTTAATGTACAAAACACACACAAAAGGAAGAGTTTAGAAATGAACAAATCTTTTTTGTGGCATTGTAGACTAGGTCATATCAATGCGACACGGCTAGCTAAATTGCATAAGGATGGATATTTGAATCCGTTCGAATTTTCATCTTATGATACTTGCCAGTCATGTCTCAAAGGAAAGATGACCAAAACTCTGTTTAGTAGACACGGAGTAAGAGTTATAGAACTCTTAGGGCTGATACATAGTGATGTATGTGGACCCATGTCTACACATACCAAGAACGGTTCTTCCTACTTCATTACATTCACTAACGATCTTTCAAGATACGGACATGTGTTTCTGATGAAACACAAGTCTGAACCTTTTGAGAAATTCAGGGAATATAAGCACGAAGTAGAGAACAAAACGGGCAAAAGTATTAAGATCCTTCGATCTGATCGAAGAGGAGAATAATTGAGCAATGAGTTCCTAGACTATCTAAAACAGAATGGGATTCTCTCTCAGCTTACTCCTTCTTATACACCACAGCACAACGGTGTATCGGAGCGGAGAAATCGCACCCTATTAGATATGGTGCGCTCTATGATGAGCACTGCTGAGTTGCCTATTTCCTTCTGGGGTTATGCGCTTGAGACAGCAGCATACCTATTGAATCAAGTTCCATCTATATCTGTACCTACCACACCATATGAGATATGGAGTGGGAAGAGACTTTATCTTAAAAGAGTTAAGATATGGGGTTGTCCGGCCTATGTCAAAAGGCAAAATCCGGAAAAACTCGAGGCACGATCAGTTCTTTGCAAGTTTGTGGGATATCCAAAGAATTCTTATGGGTACTTTTTCTACCACAGTGAGGAGCAAAAAGTGTTTGTTGCTCAACATGCCACCTTTTTAGAAAAGGAATTTCTTGCAAAAGAAATTAGTGGCAAAGAGGTAGAGCTGGAAAAAGTTTCAGCACCACAAACTATGACTGAAGATTTAGTGGAACCAGATGATTCAGTAGTTCCCAATGAACCTCAGCCTCTCCGCCGATCTAGTAGGGTTTCCCATCCACCTGAGAGATACTATGGTTTTCTCATTGATGGTGGGAGCGAGGGTTGCATCATGGAAGATGATGACCCGACTAGCTTCGAGCAGGCCATCACGAGTGGGGACTCTGTGAAGTGGCTGGATGCAATGCGATCTGAGATGGAATCCATGTACACCAACAAAGTATGGACTTTGGAAGTTGCTCCTGAAGGGGTAAAACCCATTAGGAGCAAATGGATCTTTAAGAAGAAACTTGGTGTAGATGGAAAAGTGGAGACTTTCAAAGCTAGACTTGTTGCAAAGGGTTTCGTCAACGACCAGGTGTGAATTATGACGAAACCTTTTCTCCAGTGGCTATGCTTAATTCCATCCGGATCCTACTTGCCATTGCTGCATACCATGACTACGAAATCTGGCAGATGGATGTTAAGACCGCCTTTCTAAATGGTGATTTAGAAGAGTGCGTGTACATGACTCAGCCAGAGGGCTTCGTAGACAGTGGGAGCAGCGGAAAGGTGTGCAAGCTGCTTAAATCCATCTACGGGTTAAAGCAGGCATCGCGGAGTTGGAACATCTGTTTTGATGTTGTAGTTAAAGAGTTTGACTTCATCAAAAACGTAGATAAACCTTGTATATACAAGAAGGTTGCAGAGAGTAAAGTTGTCTTTCTCGTATTGTACGTGGATGACATACTCTTGATAGGAAATGATGTTCCAATGCTGCACTTGGTCAAGCTCTTCTTATCAAAAAGATTCTCAATGAAAGATCTAGGTGATGCCTCATGCATACTGGGAATAAAGATCTATAGAGATAGATCTAAACGGATACTGGGATTGTCCCAATCTAGGTACATTGACACCATACTAAAGAGGTTTAGTATGGAAGAATCCAAGTGTGGGAACCAACCCACGATCTCTGGACTCACTCTCTCCAAAGAGAAGTCTCCCAAGACTGATTTGGAGAGAGCTCGCATGCAAGGGATACCCTATGCTTCGGCAGTAGGCTCTATCATGTACGCGATGTTATGTACCAGACCCGATGTAGCATACTAACTAAGTGTAGTGAGTAGGTATCAAGCAGATCCTGGAGAGAGTCACTGGATAGCTGTGAAGAACATTCTCAAGTACTTGAGAAGAACTAATGAGATGTTCTTGGTGTATGGTAACGGAGAACTCCAGGTGGAGTCCTTTACCGATTCGAGCTTTCAAAGTGATAAGGACGACTCTAAGTCGCACTCGGGATTTGTCTTTACCCTCAATAGAGAGGCGGTGTGTTGGAAGAGTTCTAAACAGGAAACCGTTGTAGACTCGACGATGGAGGCTGAATACATCGCTGCCAACGATGCTGCCAAAGAGGCTGTCTGGATGAAGAAGTTCATCACTGAACTTGGTGTGGTTCCGTCCATTGAGTATCTAATACCTTTGTATTGTGATAACAATGGAGCTGTGGCTTAGGCCAAGGAACCCAGGTCCCATCAGAAGTCCAGACATATTCTGAGGCGGTACCACCTGATCCGGGAGATAGTTGATCGCCGGGAGATCGAGGTCAGGAGAGTTGATACGAAGGACAACACTGCGGATCCATTCACAAAGGCCATTCCCCAGATACAATTTGAGAGACTCTTCGGGATGTTAGATATGAGATACTACAACAGCTGGCCTTAGTGCAAGTGGGAGATTGTTAGTTATGTATATGCCCTAGAGGCCATTATTTTACATATGATGTATATTATAGTGGATGCTTGGATATATATAGAGAGGACTTTCTTGCTCGACATAATAGTATGTTATTTGGTTTCACTTGTCTTAACATGTTGACTTGTATTAGTTTACTGTCTTGCTCTCACATGTTGATAAAGCCCTTAGGATATGTACTCGACTACTGGGACTATGATGAGATCATACTAGTGGGGCTAGGGTAGTCAACGAGTACATCCTATAACTGTTCCTAGTCGAGGGTGTATCGAGACAGGGCATCGATACACCAGAGTAGACTAGCGTATACACATCTTGACCCATATGATGGGCGATGGATGATCCCATATCCATTGGTGTTTGACATCAGAGATGGTGTACGGGTGCTCAGTGGAGACTGGGTATACTGAACGGACTCGCCGAGAACTCCCAGATGGTATTATACATCACGTCAGATGGCAGTTCTCTAGTGACACTGGTACAGGTTAGTCTGTAGACCCGAGATCGTCATAGAGTCTTATGTGATTCCTACTGTGCTTTGATTTCCATTATACCACGTCCAAGAGGGCGTGCAAAACGGTAGCTTTTGAGTACAGTCCCGAATCACATGGAAGCAATGAGCAATACGAGGGGATTCATCTCTCCCGGTATAGGGAATTGATGTTGTGCTGTGTATTGGCTATAACTAAAAGTCCCTGGCCAGGGCTGATATAGAGTACTACTGGTAAGTGTTATCAGTAGGTTCTCGACCTGTTATGAGCCTCACATCAACACGACTTATCGGTTACTGGGGTCTGACGTTTACCACCCTTAAACTAGATATGCAACATATCAGACGAAGAGACCGGACTGTACGGTAGTGTTACTGATTGAATTCACAGGAGAATGTACATGCTTGCTTGTTGATCTTCTGATCGCTCTATACCTGGGTAGCTGTTACGTTTAGCTGACCGCTTGCAGCTTGTGGGTGTTTGATATCATCATCACTTACTGCCGGCGTATTCACGATTCTTTAGAGTCCTACATAGAGGTTTCCTTGCTCAGGAAAAACGGAGTAGGAGCACATATGTGATATGTGCGGAACCGAGACTAATACGATATGAGATACTGTATTCTATTCTCGCGATATATGATATCGGCCGGGTATATGTGATATAGCCGGGTCATCGGATCAAGTGTTGATTCGATGAATCGGTACATGTTATAGTAGTCGGTTATATGCGATATAGCGGGATTGTCGGATCAAGTGATGATTCGATGATTTAATGTATAATTATATATGTGATATATTACATTACGTTAACTAATATAAGCTCTCTTTATTGATTCATTTTCTCACCGGATAATACATTGATATATATGCGATATATGTTAATTGTATTATTTTCTTTTGTTGCAAAATATATTATATATGTGATATATAATATTGTAACAAGTTATGATTACAAATACAACATGATTTGTGGAGATTAAATAAGTTAGGGTTTGATTTGGGTTAGCATTTGGGTTAGCTTTTTCAAGAAGCTTTCTTTTGTTTTATGCTTAGATATTTTGTGTTGATATTTTGTAGATATTTCTTAACTCAACCCAAACCCTTTGCCTTAGGTTTATTCTCTACATGAGTTAAGCCCTTTATTTCTTAACTCAAGGTTGTTTTGTAACAATAACTATAATTCATTATTCATCACAAAAGGTTTCATCTTCTTCTTCCTCCTTGAAAAGCTTACTAGCTTTTGTGTTTGTGATGATTTAGTGTGAGAAATTGAAAATAAAAGAGAGCTAAATTCCTACTTCATTATCCTCATCTATTCTAGCCACTTAGATTAGGGTGTTCACTTCTCTAATAAGTTGTTTAGTGAAGTGTAAGCTTGGGTTAAAAATTCTTCAAGGTAGATCATCTTCGAAAAGGAAGACTTCAAGCAAGCATGGATCATTCGGCTTGTGGAGCCTCTCTAGAGTCCGGAAGTTCATGGATCGCGTCGAAGGGACTATTACTCGGAGCTTATGAAGCGAAGGAACGGACTACAAAGGTTGTAATCCCTTTCTCTTAGATGTAAAGATGTTTACATGCTTTGTTAACCCTAATTATCTAGTAAAAATCCTCGCTTTAGGTTGTTCGGCACTTGAAAATTTTAAATACGGCATGGTTGATGCCTTATAGACCCTTGTGACAGTGCCTAGTAACCTTACACAATATGTATATGCAACAGTCATGAAAGGTACTCTATCAGGTACTACTAATACATGAAGCAATGCATATCAAATAAATGCAGAGTACGGAATAAAACATGTCATCCTCACATCGGGCACATAGGCCCCTCATATCGGGCATATAGGCCTCTCACATCGGTCGCATAGGCCCCTCACATCGATCATAATATCGGCCCCTAATCTCGACCATAATATCGGTCCCTAATCTATAATGAATAAGAATACTTGCACAGATCATTATGATGATATATATTATAGGTATACATATATAACAGCGTCCCATACCACTGATATATATATATATATATATGTACATATATAACAGCGTCCCATACCACTGATATATATATACATGTATATATATATCAGCGTCCCATACCACTGATATATATACCCAGGAGTAAAACATCCAGAAAATATCATATGAAATCCATATATCAATGCGAAATCCATGAAATATAATATATGCAACATGAAACAGTAATATGAGCATATAAAGGAAAAATCGCTATTTAACCGCAACAAGTTATTAAATATATCCATGTCGGTATAGCAAGATATGTGTATCTACCTATCAGTAATGAAGTAATACCCTCCAGATATATGTAGAAGTATGTATGCAAGATAAACATGTAGTTATATCTCATATGTGTATATACCTGTCACTAATGGTACAATACCATATAGGTATATGGGTAACTAGCATGTAGGTATATCAAGGCATATGTGTAAGTATGTAGGTATAAAGGTATGCTATATGTCATATGCACAATAAGAATAAGGATCAATGTCTCAATGTCCCTATCCAATACAATCTCACGTATGTATAAGTGTTGTGCGTGTCATGACAATTATTGACGGTGTGAGTGGCATACAATCAGTACTTGTGCAACATGAGCCGTCAATAATAGTGAAGTGTCCAAAGGGTACAAGTCCAAGCACAACAAGTAATAACATGCAATGAAGTTTTATGCACAATCTCTATATGTGCAATATAACATGCGACTAATATCATATCATATCTAGCCCAGACACATAACGCCATGCGGGCGATTCCCCTGTAGATGTTAAATCTACTCACCAACTTCCCTGGCTAAGTAAAGCCAACCACTCGCTTTCCCTTCTTCGCAGCGCCCGAAGTCCTCACCTGAGAACCTAAGATTATAAAACAATATAACAAGTGTATATTAGCAATCGACCAATAACACGTACAAACTACGTTTAACCGACGCACCAGCTCCAAACATACACTCAAGTGTTCGTCTAGTGGCTAACATGCGTAGCGAAACTACAAAACCAACTTAAGAGCAACAACTACACAAGAACACGAACCGTATCGGATAATGTAACGCGCGTAATCAAAACATTAGAAACTAGCAAAGTGATCCCAGATTTTGCTGCACAAACAATTTGTAAAAGTTACACATATCACAAGACCACACACAACCTCAGAGACCCCCAGACCAAAACCCAAACCCAAACACCCCAGTCTGGCCGCAAATTGCGGCCAGAAGCAATATATTTGCGGCCGACTTACCATGGAATTGTCTCAGGTTTTATGGTGGGCTCTAGGTCACTACACAAGGTCACTGTGATGGGAACTTTTCCAACAAATATCTGGTTTGATAGCAGATCATCCGAGACCCAAAACTACACTAAAAATACGATATTTGCACAAAACGAAACTTTACGCATTCTAAACTGAAACTAACAAGCTACGCAACATTAAAAAGGCTTACTTAACAGAAAGAGATCATTACCTAACCACAAAAGCTCCAAGAACCTAGCTTTCCAAGCTCCAAGGCATCCAAGAGGCAAAACAAGGTTTATGAAGTGATTTGGGTGAGATTTTTGTGAAGTTTGTGATAGTTTTGTGATGAAATGTGCAAGTGTTCAGTTGAGGCTATGAGGAATGAGAAAATAGTGATGAAGAGATGAAGTGAGAGAGAGAAAGAGAGGGTGTGAAGAAAAGAGAGAGAGGTGAGAATAAGGGTGAGTGCACCATGCATTAACTCCCTCCATTAATGCAAGCCATGACTCTCATGCCACCTCCCTTCACTTCCAAAACACACAAAGAAACATCTCCCATAAATATCAAGGGGTTTAGGGTAAAGGTTAAACAAGGAATTGGATTAGGATTAGATTAAGTTTTCATGGTTGCTAAACTAGATTAACATAAACACACTCTCACATTAACGTGCACACGTGTGTGCAAGCTCATAACAAATAATATTAAAATATTAATTAATTGTTATAAAATGTGAGAAACCCGAATTGGTAAACTTTTTACAGAAAACCCGCACTATCGCTTAATTAACACTAATCGAATTCCTAAGGTGTTACAATTAAGTTCTTGTATGAAGGGTTAAACCCTTAGAGAGGTAAAAAGGAGACAAGATGATCTCTGAGTTTTGTTTTCTTTTTACCTAGGGTTTTAATAAAACAAATCTTCCTTTGTGAGAATTAAATTCTCTTTCTTTTGAAACTTTTCTTTCTTCTTCTCTTAAGCTTCTCTTTTTTTAAGCTTCTGAGAGGATTCCTTTGTTTTCTCTCTCTCTCTTTCTTCACTCTCCGTCCTCCTGAGACTTGAAGTCTCTGGTCCCTTATATAGTGGATAGAAGTTTTTTTAATTCTGAGAAAAATTCTCATTAAGAAATCCTAATTGATTTAATTGGTTCCAGAATTGACTTGGGGAATTTTGCCCACCATTGGATCTTTGATCCAAGAGTTTCTGTTTTACAGAACATATTTTTCTTGTTTTTAACAAGATCGGGAAAATATTTTCCCATATGCAGAATCTTATTCTATAAAATAGTAATTTTTTAAACCATCATTGGATTTTTAATCCAAGGGTGCTCGGCTTAACAGAGCACAATCTCTCTTTGTTTAGAAAGACATGAAAAATATTTTCCATCTCAGCGGATCTTTGATCCGCCAACTTTCTGTTTAACAGAAAATATCACTCCCCACTTAAAAAAGATCGATAGAATTTAATTCTATATTTAATCACCATTAGATTTTTGATCCAATGGTTCCTTGTTGATTAGAATTTAATTCTACATAGGGAGGTGCTCTCACGTGTTCAACACGTGAGGTTTATTTATTTTGTCAGCTGTTTGATTGCAGCGCCTATATGCTTTGCATATAGGCGCTTACGTGTTTAACACGTAAGGATTATTAGCCTATAGTTTGTTTGCATTGCAGTGCCTATATGCAACGCATATAGGCACTCACGTGTTAAAAACGTGAGGCTCCATTAACCTAGTAGTTGTTTTAATTGAAGTGCCTATATGCGTTGCATATAGGTACTCACGTGTTAAACACGTGAGGCTATTTTAGTTTAACAGTTGCATTAATTGTAGTGCCTATTTGTGTTGCATATAAGTGCTCACGTGTTAAACACGTGAGGCTTTGAATAGTGAGAAACTTTCCCTTATCCCTTTTTTATAAGAGAACACACACACACAAGCAAACACGCACACACACAAAAACAAGATCAAACCTTAATTCATCATCATTATTCTCTATATTGAACTCTTGTCAGATCCCACCCTAAACCCAATCCTAAATCCAAAATCTTAAACTCAATTAAGAAAACCATTAACTTTAAAAAAATGTACCCTAAACTAAAATATAGATGCCTTGAAATTGAAACGTAAACTTAAACTAATTCAAATTAAATATTAAACTTGTGTGTATGATTCGATGATAATATGAAATTTTCATATTCTTATCGATAATTAATCATATGTGAAAAATCAAAACGCGACTTAGTTCCCGTCTATCGGTTAACATACGTGCGATATTTGTCGTGACATAAAACTACACGAAAGTTGTTAAACACCGCATGGTATCGTTCGGTTTCTAACAACCGTCACGTAGTCTATGTGACAAGAATTGATATTCAATCGTATGATAAACGATAGATTTGTCCCATGTGGACAAGTTAAGAATGTAAAAAGCAGACATCTGCATTCACTTATGTTTTTCATTCATTTCAAGATATTTAGTTGATACCTTTTCGCTGGTTCTCCGTGTACAGCGATAGATGTTCATTTCAATAGTGTTTCACAGCATTGAAACAACATTGAAACGATTGTTTATTCTATTACAATGTACTCGGAGAACAACGGGGAGGTGCTGCCGAAATTTTCTCGAAATGGATAAACACACAAGTGAATGGGTGTATACTTTATACATTCTTAATGGGATCGGTACCTTACCCCTGACAGCCACTATCCTCGACATCTAATATAGAACATTTAATATCATTATCATATTTCTTGCAAGAAGAATCCAACTCCCCACCTATAAGAATTTGCTCTCTGTCCTTGATAATCTTTATAGCTAAATCATCAATTGAAACTTAAATTAACCAAGTTGTCAATTAAACACAGCACTAACGCTTCTTACTATCCCGTCTATTGTGTATCTGTCAAGAAATCTTAATCCGATGCGTCTTGTCTATAGGAACCTTGGTTCGTCCGGGCTGTTCCAATATGACATTCCCGTAGCTCCATGACAAGAGTTGGATGTACGTCGATACTCTCTCGAGAGTCAACCGCTTTTTCGTTGACGGTGTTAGATTTTTCATCGATTTTGCCTATGCATGTCTTGGGTTACCGAAAGAGCATGAAATCTATTGTCCTTTCTCTAAGTGTATGAATAAGCAATTGCTTAAGAAGTCGGAAGTTAAGTTACACATCGTGAGATACAGTTTCGTTAGAGATTACACTACGTGGAAATTTCATGGAGAAAAAGTCATTGTAACGGGAGACGAGGCATGGGTGCAATAGATGAGAAACGAATTCATCGAAATGGAAACCATAGAGTGGTAAGGGATAGTAGAAGAAAGGGATGAAGAGGAATGACAGTTTGAAGAAGACGAAGCCATCGAAGAAGATGATATTGTATTCGCGCCGATCGATGACATAGATGACTTTATAAATACCGCTGGACTTCCTTATGATACGAAAAGCACTGGACCCTCGTTATTAGAGAAGTTCAAAGCTGACACTAGCATCCCGCTATATCTAAATTGCAAAGGGTTTTCAAAACTGTCATTTATTATACGTCTTTTCCAGATCAAGGTAAACAGAGAAGAAGCAAGAAACATTATAAGCGGATCCACTCACTAAGCATATTTTCTCAATTACAGTTTGCATAACTGTTACTAGAGAAGTTGGTTATGGGAATACCACAATAATTGGCCTTAAGTGTTGTAACGTTTTAAAATAAATAAATAAATAAAATTCTTTAAGCGAATTTTATGATTCTCGGTAAAGTAAAACGTTGTTTTTGTAAAACTAAACCGTAATTAGTTTTCATTATAAATTTAAAAATACCTATTTTAATTATGTAATTACTAGTAAATGGTGTTTATTTAGCCACTTATAAATTTTTAGTTTAATTAAATATTTTTCCTAAATTAATTATTTTAAATATTAACATAAGCTTTATTTATACACTAAATTAGTGTAAATTACAAATCTGAATGGGTTTAATTCGCAAAAATGAACCATTGCATATTAGAATCTAGTGTGTATCATGCAAAATTTATTTGCAAATTTTTCCATGATTCTAGAATTTTCTTTAGTTGTTTTAGAAAAGAAATTAAATAAAATGATGAAAAGACATAAAGAGGTGATATTTTGGGAGAACTTTCTACATCATTCTTCACTCTTTTCTTTCTCTCCCTCACCTCCTAATTGTGGCCGGCCTCCTCCCCTTGGCAGCCCCCCATTTTCACCCCTTGATTTGGTTACAAAAAATTCATCAAAAATTCAATAAAAAATCCATAAAATCCTAATTAATTCCTACCCTCTATTCTTTGCTCATCTTTACATGGATTTTGGAGATGGAAAGCATTCATTTGGAGGCTTATTTTCATGTTTGGATTTCATGTTGTGGAGGTATAAATCTTATTTTTTTGATTTATTGTTATTGAATGTTTCATTTAAGCATGTTTAGATTTAATAAATTAATTATATTTATAAGTTTTAAAATTCAAGTTAGGATTTGTAAAATCAAGTTATGAATTTTATTAACTAAGTAGGGTTATAATAACTAGTTTAACATTTTTGGAATTTGAAAATCTTGTATGGTTGGTATAATGTAAATTGTTTATCCAAAGTTGTTTAAATTAAACAACTTTGTAAACTAGATTTCTATATATTATATATATTGGTGAAATAAAATTCTAATTAATATTTGTAACACTAGATTGTGGTTTTAGTGAGGATATTAACTTGTTAGTGGAATGAAAAACTTAAATTTGGTTACTAGCTTCTTTTGATAATTGAAAAATACTAATAAAAATGCTATTTTTGCTAACTAGATTTTGGAAATTCTTAAATAAATGAGATTTAAAATCTAATTTATGGTTTCATTATATTACTATCATCATAAATTGTAGTTTGATAAGTTAATTTTGGCAAAATCAAGTTTAGTCGTGAAATTATGAAAATTTTGCTTGCAAGGTGTTGAAATTGATAAAATTGTAAACTAGGAATTTATTTTTAATAAAAATTAGTATAATAAAAATATGGTAATGGTTTCTATAATCTAGTTAGGTTATTTAATGAATATTACGACCATTAGTTTCTTTTAAACATCAATTTTTGAAGTAAAACGGTAAATTGGCGTTTTCGGGTTTTACGAAATCGGACGATTTGATCGATTTTCAGGGTTTCGATGAATTAAATCATATTTTATATTATAAGTAATGAGTTTTAAAACTATGAGTTGTTTGCTAATGTTTATCTCGATTCAATCGGCGTTTGTACGCCGATATCGAGTGATATTTGGTTCTTTTGTATGAGCGGGACATAGGTTTTAACCTATGCGCGTTTAATAGATTTAAAACTAGAACGACAGTGATGCATGTAGATTAGGGTTTCTGGAGGGAAAAGGGTTCCCACTCTTAACCCCTATCTCGACATGGAACTCCGATCATATCTAGCCTTTACCAAAACAATAGTTAATCCAATCTCTAATCGTGGTCGCGATTATCAATGAATTGATAGCGCGCCTAATTAGGATGTTAACTATTCTTTTGATAAAGTTTATAAAGTTTATAAGACTTAAAAAGAGTTTAAGGATCTTCATCATCCACTAACCTACTCTAATCCCATGAACCCTAACAAGCGAAGAATTACTCGCGCATGTTGGGAGAAGAAGAGATGGAGAGAGAAATCATATTAAAAACTACAAAGAGATAGAATAAGAAAACTACTAGCTTTATTAATCAACAAAAATCATTTACACTTTGTTCCCTTAGAAAATGATTACAAAATACTAGTTTGCTTCTCGATCTCTTCTAAGGAGGTAGATGAACAGTTGATGATCAGCCTGGATGCGTGAGCCTGTCGTGGACTTCGTGATCTCTTCAGCTTGATGAATTTTCCAAGAGGCTCTCGGTCCTTATTTATAGTCCCAGAGCCAGAACCCTGGTTTCCTAATATGAAAACCAATGGTTAAGATCCCAACAGAAAAAATCTTATGCCCTAACTACCCTAGTTTCCTAATATGGAAACTAGTGGTTAAGATCCTAACAGAACAAATCTCAACTCCCAACTCGTTCAACACACGGCGGAACCGCGGCCAATAGGTGGGTTTGGCCGCGGTTCCGCGGCCAAGTAGAGGGATCGTCACATTGTTTTTCTGGGGCTTTATCTTGATGACACGAGGTGATCTTTTCACATCTCTGAAAACTGAAAATCTTCTCTTTGTCACTACCAGAATTGATTTCTTTAGTTTACTTTCTTAATTAAGCAGGTTTGTTTTGCCAACTTTGATTTCCTTAATTTCAGTCCTGAAAATTCTGCACAATAACTCAACAAATAATATTAGTAGAGTTTGTTTTATTGAGATATTAACTTAACCATTAAGAATTGGTCAAAGGTATTTAATAAGGTAAGCATATTTAAATGGGCAAAATGTTACATGGATATTATATGCTTACTTTTTCCTACCAAATGTTAATTATAATATATAAACACATGAAAATAGTATTTTAACAGATAAACCCTCATATGTATCATATATTATAATAAACACATTTTATTATATAGAAATAGTAGAAAAAATGTCATATTAAATGTGCAGTTTTATCAACTGAACATATGCTATGCACATATTATTATGAATAATGTTCTATACATTTATTTTTCTTATTTCTTATTTCTCTTTTTGCTTGGATAAGGATGAGGTGTATGCTATGTGGTATACACTCTCATCCCTTGTGCCAAGTGTGAAGATTAGAAGGAAAGAGAAAATGATATGGCTCGGTAATTCATTTTTCCCAAGCCATAATAATTTCTCCATTCTCTCTCATCCATCTAGAGAAAAAGAAAGAGAGGAAAAGAAAGAGATAAGAGAGTGAACAAAATTTCTACACCATCTCTCACTTCATGTCTTGCAAATATTAAGTGAGAGTTTCTTCTAGTCATTGAAGCCAAGCTAGTTAAAAAAGCTCTCAAATGGATCATCTTTGACTTAGGAGATCAACAAGCAAGCTCAATCTGGGAACTCAAATCTAGTCGAAGTCTACAGCGATCACACGGTTACACTACAAAAGTTGTGGTTCCTTTAAACTTGATTTTGTTATGAATTAGTCATTATTTTTGTGCATAGATGTTCTTATGACTTCGGATGCTTGTGCGATGTTTTAAAAGATTGTTGTTTTTCATTCCGCAAAGGTTCGCTCAAGTAGCGACCAGCGCAAAAGTTTCCAGCAGCTACCAAAACGCGTCTATCTCCCAAATCAATAGTTGGAATTAGAAGAGACTTGAACCGACATCTACATAATATCTAGGGCTATATTTATTGTTTTATTCCTGAGTTCATATGAGTTGAATAATCAGTAGTTTCCAGCACTTCTTAAGGATACTGTTTTTTTCATTTTATATCATTTATGCCTTGTTAACTTGTGATATATATACAGACCTGAGCTTGAACTATATTTTCATTGATATATTATTATTACCATGTGTTTATCATAAAGTTCATGAATTACAAATCTTGAATCTCATGAACATGACATGACTTATGTGTGCAATTGAAACCCGTGTTACTAGATATATATCTATATGGATGTATATATCGGTACTTTAATATCAAGAATATCATGGGGATGGGGTAGCTCGAAGAATAGGGTATTTATGTTTAACAGGGGATCATACTTGTTCCTCGTGGCCCCGGAGAATACGATACATTGCATTACATATAAATCTTGAATCTCATGAATCTCGTGTTGCTTTTGTTCTGTGGGAATAATGGAATATGCTAATTACATGTAAAACTCTCACAATTCGATCCTATAACATAAAACACTATAATAACTAATATCATGACACTGTAGTTATATTTTTTCCTGATAGATATATGCCTGACTTTATTGATCCACACTCTATTGATCTTCCGCCTGTCGCGCCTTACTTTCCAGTATACAGATAGACGTGACGGGACGCGACACATTTACTCAGAAGTAAACACGTTAAGCGTAAATAAGTAATATAAATAAAAGCATAAGAATGACAAGAGACGTAATAATAACAACAACTTTTATAAACATTCAACTTTACATTACAACTGCTTTTGAAAAGGAAAATACAATGATGGAAAGCAATGCCTAAATAATGGCACATGAACTGAAATAAGTACAAGTGAAAGCTAGTAGTCTATCTGGACCTCAATCTGCTCCAAGTACTCCTGACTGGGCTCGGTCTCCTGAGAGTCGGGTCATCCTGACGAACATTCCAAAGAAAGAAAAAAACAAGAATGTCGTCAGTGAACTAGCGCTCGGTAAGTCCCAAAGATAAGATAGAATAGAACAAGTAAAGAGGAGAGAACTGGTAATTAGTACAAGTATATGTTTGTTATGTTAACGTAGTTGTTTGTAGCTTGGTACATAAAGTATCAGTGTATACGAGAGGAGTCCAACTTTCTCCATGGACTGGTAACCCATAGTACAAGGCCTCGTCAAAACCCACGGGACAACAGCACAGGATGATCATGTAGGTGTCTTTTAGTGTTCATCATCGTACCACTTTTAACACATTCCTTGACCTATAGCTTCGGCTTCTACGGCCACTAAAGTGAAAACCTGACGCCGGGGTACATTCCTGTTAGCTAGAGGCACATTTCTCTGTCCTTGGGGTATGTTTCTCTGCCCTTGAAGCATGTTCCTCATTGCCTGATGGAATTGACAAGAAGGCTGTGTAGGAGGTCCACGAGAAGGTGGAGCAGGTAAGGCAAGACGAAGTGCAGGAGCTCGAATAGCTGGCCACTGCAGAAAGGTGGTGTGTGTTGGAACTGGGTTGCGTCTATGAGGACATGTTCCAATATAGTGATTTGATGCGCCACAAACTAAGCGCAGGCCGTTTGCACGTCTGCAGTCCTTTACCAGGTGTCCATCCCTCTTACAGTAGAAGCAAAAATCTAGACTTGGCCAATTAAATGTTACTTCTGGTCTTCTAGGTGCAAAAGTTGGCATAGAAGAGGCTCCTCCTGTCATCTGGGTGGTAGGGCACTTTACACCAGCAGTCTGAGGTCTGCCCTTCCTCTTCACCACTACCTCATATCGTCGAGCAGCCTTCAGTGCAAGATCATGGGTTGGGAAATCCCCTGTAGGTAGTGCAGCTTGGATCTTCGGGTCTAACCTTTGCTGAAATCTTCGTGCCCTGATTTCAGTAGTCGGGATAAGGTGTGCCACGAACCTTCTAAGCATGGTAAACTCAGTATCGTATTCATCCATAGATTTGCTCTACATAGAGCCTTGCTGTAAGTGGATAAACTATTGTTCCATGTTGAATCGGGCAGTCTCGGAGAAATATTTCGGGTCGAACATGTCGCGAAAAGTCTTCCATTTGATCGGTTGGGTGAGTCGGCTTTCTTCAGCCTTCCATCATACTCTCTGGTGTTGTCTGTGAATTGCAGCTTCGCAACTCTTACCCAAGCAATCTCTGGTACGTGTGTTGCTTCCAGGTCATCTTCAATAGACTGAGCCCATTCATCTGCCTCTAGTGGGCTCTCTTTCCCAGAAAAGTACTTAGGGTGTTCATGTAGGTGACTTTTAGTGTCCATCATCGTGCCACTTTTAACACATTCCGTACCAGTCTACCCCGTTAAACCTCGTAATGTATATTATATAAATTTTAGTTATCAGACTTGCCGAGACCATGGGTACAAGTTGTTCATGTAAACGGTTTCAGGATGTATCAAGTAGGCATGTAATCAAGTCAAGATATAGCCATGGTTCGATCAAGTCAAATCATATTTGCGTATTGATCTTGTTCTGGTATTCGGGTTCAGGTCAAGTATACATGTTGGATATATTGGATTCATGTTGAATTGGATTCAGGTTGAATTGGAATTATGATAGAATTCATATTTGGATTGGATTCATATTAGACTGAAACTCAGATTGAGTCAGACACTTAATAGATTTGGATCCTGAATTGGGTTTGGGTGTTATCGGTAATTACTGTACATGGACGGCAGGATTTGTGTCTTTTTCCAAGCAATTACCATTGATAACCCCATTTTAGTTTTCTACCTTAAATAGGCAAGCACCCACTTTCTCTGGCTCCCTGAGACTCAAGAGAATTGGTCCTACTTAAACTTATATTTACTAGGGTTCTTAATGTAATTTTATATATCTCGAGGGGGTTTTATGACAAAAATTTTATATACTTTCAAAATAAATCTCGAGTAATTATTTATGTTCTTTAGGGTTTCCAAGGATGTGAATTTTAAAGAGTGAGGTATATTAGTGAATAGTAACTTAACTTGAATAGTTCATTGTATTTTAATGTAACCTGTCTTGTATTGATACTTGATGGTATTTTAATGAAACTTGTCATTCTTTTATTTTCTAGAAAATATGGAATTTTATTATATATTAAAACATATGGTTTGATAATATTTATATAATTATTAAAAATTAATTTTATTTATTAAGTAGAAAATCTCGTTTTTCCTTAAAAAAATCGTATTAAGATTCTTTCGAGATCGTATGCTCCGTGAGGAGATCTGTATCTCGCTCTACTAGCCTGAGGATGTGCAATAATATGCACCATCCAATAGCGGGTTCCCCGAAATGGGTTGTAGAGGCATAATCGCAAAGAATTTGATAACACCATTTTAAAAAATTGAGTTTTTGTAGTTCAAGATATTTTGATGAAAGTCGTATTTTACCACAAAAGTTATATCTTAAAAGAATCGTGTTATGTCAATATGTGTGTATGTGAGAGGTAGGTCATTACCTCGTGAAGTTTTCTAAAGGTATGCTAAGCAAAACGTTTAAAGGTTAACGTATATAAACTTCATGGTATTTAAATATAAAATCTTAATTAAAGTGAATTAACATGGATTTTTAGAGTGAAAGTTATTTCTAAATCTTTATAATAGTGTTACAAATATTGTGTAAAAATTTGTTGAACAATATATAAATTAAAAGTGAGATTATAGAGTTCAGAAGATTTACATCGGTAATAACTCCACTTACCGATACTTTGTTTTGAAAAGAGAATCTAGCGAAGAGAGGGAGGAAATAGAAGGGACTTACAAGCTAGAAGGAGAGAGGAGAGGTAGAGAAAGTTGTCGTATCCTTCATGACGTCGTGGGGTTGCCGGAATCGCCTCCAATTCTCGCCGGAATTTGACCTTGGGCTAACTCCACTTGTACTCTTCTTGGACTTGAGAATTTTTGATAATTTTGACTAGAGATTTCAGAATGAGGATAGGCTAGGGTATGGGTTGTATTTATAGGGTGAAATTAGAGTTTTGGAATTGAAAGATTGAATTAAAAAGCATTAAAATGAGATTAAAGATAAATTTTAATTCTCTATTAAATTGCAGAGAAAACAAACAGAACGGGAGTAGTGGGGTAGGCCAAAGGGTGTGTGTGCAGAGCACAGGGACTTTTCCCCATGGGGGACCCGTCGCCGCCGGCCCAAACCAAGATCTCGCCGGCCATTTATGAGGGGATTACCGTTAGATCTCTATCATGTGTCCCTCTCAATTCATACAACATTTTGCACATGTTAGATTTATCTGACTTTTCATTTTTACGTGTATTGCACGTGTAAACTTTCGGTCTTCCAAAAAGTTTAAAAGAAAAATCAGGAAAAATAATATGTGGCTGATGGGATACGAACACAGGGGCTATGTAACAGCAGTGCAAGGCTTTACCAATGAGCTATAAGTTGCTTCTTGCTGTTCTTAAACTAGAATAACTTTTAAATTGTGCTCAGGCATGCAAACTCCTTTCTGTACTTTAAGAAGAAAAATTTTGTACAGAAAATTCAGGGTCGTTACAGCTTTTATCTTCATGTTTGTACTATTCTTCCATGCCATATTTTGTTTATTTTAAAGTTCTATTCTTTTTAATTGGGGACTTACCACACTTTAGTTTGCTCACCGCATTCCTTTTTTCTTGTTTTTGTTTTTTCTTGGGAATGTCGTTAGACGACAATGGGGCATGCTCTTGTTCTAGGCTTCATTTACGGCCTCTTATGTCCTTATTTCTTTTTGTTTGTGGAACACCTGTGTCTATTTAGATTTGATTTTTAATAAGTATTATTGAATATTTTATATGCTTTAAATTCTTGTTCTATATTTTCCCGTTACTACTTACACTGGCGCTTAGCGTATTTATGTCGGGAAGGAGTGCTTCTTGAAAGTATGTCTTAGCACCTCTACTAGGTTTATACAATATCACACCCCGCTTCCCAGTGTATGAGGAAGGAGACATGACGGGCACGCAACGTATTTACTCAGAAATAAATACGTTAAGCGTAAATAAGCAATATATAAAAAGCATAAGAAATGACAAGGGATATAATGTAAACATCAACTTTTATTAACATTCATATTTACAATACAACTGATTTGAAAAGGAAATGTACAATGATAAAAGCAATGCCTAAACAGTGGTATACAAACTGGAAAGTAAGTACACGTAAAGCTAGTAGTCTGGCTGTGCCTTAATCTGATCCAAGTACTCCTGACTGGGCTCGATCTTCTGAGGGTCATGTCCTCTTGACGAACATTCCAAAAAAAGAAAGAGACAGAAATGCCATCAGCGAACTAGCGCTCGGTAAGTCCCTAATGAAAGGAAGGAATACAATAAGTAATGTGAAAGGAAACTGTTAAGTTATACAGGTATCAGTTATTACTCTAACGTAGTTGTTTGTAGCTTGGTACAGAAGGTATCAGTGTATACGAGAGGAGTCCAACTGTCTCGTAGACTATGGTAACATGTAAGTACAAGGCCTCGTCAAAACCCACGGGAAAATGGCACAAGTGTTTATGTAGGTGTCTTTTAATAACCATCATCGTGTCACTTTTAATACATTCCGTACCAGTCTACCCCGTTAACCCCGTGATGTGTTGTATAGTTTATAATTATCAGACTTGCCGAGACCATGGATACAAGTTGTTCATGTAATTAGGTTCAGGATGTAAAAAAATAGTCATGTAATCAAGTCAAGTAATAGCCATGGTTCGGTCAAATCAAGTCATATTTGCATGTTGATATTGTTCTGGTATTCAGGTTCAGGTTAAAGTATACATGTTAGGATTTGGATTCATGTTTGAATTGGATTCTGATTTGTGTTGAATTCAAGCTTGATTTAAACTCAGACTTGAGTCAGACACTTAGAACTGATTTGGATCCTGAATTAGGTTCGGTAGCTATCGGTAACTGCTGCACATGGACGGCAGGATTTGTGTCTTTTTCCAAAACAATTACAGTCGATAACACCGTTAAGTTTTTCTACCCTAAATAGGCAAGCACTCATTTTCTCCGGCTCTCTAAGGCTCAAGAGAATTGATCCCACTTAAACCCATATTTACTAAAATCCTTAAATGTAATTTGATATAACTCGAAGGGGTTTTATGAAAAATATCTTAAATATATAATTCAAAATAACCTCAAGAAATTATTTATATTATTTAGGGTTTCTATGGATGTGTATTTTAAGAATTGAGGTATTTTAGTGATAGTTACCTTAACTTGAACAGTTCATGGTATTTTACTGTAAACTTGTCTTTTATTGGTATCTTTGATGGTATTTTGATGAAACTTGTAATTCTTTTATTTGAAAAAAATATAAGTTATTATATTTTGAAAATATATTGATTTTATAACATTTATATAATTATTAAAAATTAATTTTTATTATTAAGTAGAAAATTTCGTTTTTTCTTTAAAATCGTATTAAAAACCTTTCGAGACCGAATGCTCTGTGAGGAGGTCTGCATCTCGCTCTACTAGCCCAAAGATGTGCGATAATCCCCACTATCTAATAGCAGGTCCCCTAAAAAGGGTTGTAGAGGTATATTTGCAGAGGGATTTTAAATACAATCTAAAAGAAAACCGCTTTTATAGTATATGGTATTTTGATGTAATATGGTAACAAAAATATGTTTAAGGGATATCGTGCTATGGAAATATGTATGTATGTAAGGGGTAGGTTATTACCCCATGAAGTTTTCTAAAGGTATGTTCAACAAAGGAATAAAAGAGGACGTATATAAAGTTCATGATATTTTCATGTAAAAGTTAGATTAAAGTTATTTAGCATGATGTTTTTGAGTGAAAGTTGATTCTAAACATTAGTTTTATAGTTATAAACATAGAGTAAGAATTTGGATGAAAGATATGGAAGAAATAGTGAAATTTTTAGGGTTTAGAATAAAATGTCGATATTAACTCCACTTACCGATATGTTTTGAAAAATAGAACTTTTGAAGAAGAAAGAGAGGGATAGGGAGGGACTTACTAACTAGTTGTCCTAAGGAAATATAGACGAAGGAATGTTGATCTTCGTAGCGTCGCGGGGTCGCCGGAATAGCCTCGATTCCTTGCCAGAAATTGGTCGTTGGCTAACTCCTCTTCTACTCCACTTGTACTTGAGAAAATTTAAGAGTTTTTGCTAGAATTTTCAGAATGAGAAAGGTATAGGGCATGGGATAGTATTTATAGTGTGGAATTAGGGTTTTGGGATTAAAAAATGAATTAAAATGTGATAAATTGGGGAAAAGGGGGGTCTCTGTTTGATTGCAGAGTAATCAAATAGTGCAGAGGTGATGGGGGTAGGCCAAGAGTCATGTGTGCAAAGCACGGGCACAAATAGCCTCGGGAGGCCCGTCGGCTCCGGCCATAATGGGTATCTCACCGGTCATTTTGTGGAGGGGGCCCGGTGGATTCATGCTATGTGTCCTCCTCTGTATTTAAATCCTTTTCCACATGTTTATTTTTCCAGACTTTTCATTTTTATGTGCATTGCACGTGTAAATTTTTGAGCTTTCAAAAAGTTTAAAAGAAAAATCAGAAAAAATATAATGCGTCTGATGGGGTCGAACACAGGGCTACGTCACAGCAGTGCAAGGCTTTACTAGTGAGATACAATTTGTTTCTTACTGTTCTTAACAAAAATTAACTTTTAAATTCTACTCAGACTTGCAAACTCCTTTCTGTACATGTAACACCCTAGTTCATTTATATCAGTTCTATTTTGGGTATTTCTTTATTTATGGCTATTTCTTGATTTATTGTGTTTTGGGTTTGTGAAATTGGTATCTGTGTTTGCATTCGACCCGACCCGCATGCTGGAAACCCGTCTTGATTCCTGTTTATGATTTATCTCGGGTAGTTTTGAGGATCCGTGCATTTTCATGTTTTATAACTACATTATATCTGGCATCTGCATTTTTCAATATAACATTTAAAGTCAAATAAAATATTTTAAAAATATCCAGCATGGCCTGCATCATACCCCTAAACCTGTCGTAGCATCCGTACATCGTGTTCTTGTCCCGTTTAGTGAAACGGACTCGTTTGGATAGCTACGTGCACGCTACGTTTATTCGTTCTTGGGGGTATGCATTTTCGTGACCCGAATATCCTGTTTTGGTTTTGGTTGACACGTATATTATCCGTATTTTCAAACCGTAATTTTAGACCCGACCCGAGCGTGTTTTGGACTATTTTTGTATTAGCCAAAATCTCAAAATTTACAAATATTATATAATATATACGTAACTGATACAATTAACGATTATATATTTTATTAACAAAATATATTTTTTTAAAGATTTCAAATCTCACATGCTGTCTCTCTCTCCCTCTAATATATTTTATATTCCTAATCTTAACAAATCCTCACACACACTCTCTCTCTGTCTCTATTTACCTAATTATTTTACACGTCTCTCTCTCTCTCTTCTTCCTCCTTCTTCTTTCCCGCCTCCGCGAAATCCTAACCCACGCTCGCCCTCGCAACGCCGGAGCCCGACCTCGTCGTCATCACAACCCCCTTCTCCTCTCCTCCTCATCCTCGTCCTCACCTCCACGCACCTCTCTCTTCTCCCGAACCCATGCAAACCCACAACCCCGCAAGAGACCCGACCCAAGAACCCACGACACCCATCGCCTCCCATTGTCGGTGACCCCTCGCCGTCACCACCATCCCCGTCGCAATCACCACCTCTCGTTATCCTCATCTCCCTCTTTCTTCCCTTCAACACCTGACACCACCACCATCCCCGACGACAACTCCCTGCACACCCTGCAAACCTAGCACCCATAACCCCATCACCAGAAAACCCGTCAACGTCATCAGCCCCTCACCTTCTTCTCTGTCCCAGAACACCAAACCCACAGACTTCTTCTTCTTCTTCTTCTTCCTCTTCTTCTTCTTCTTCTCTTTCTTCTTCTTGATTCTTGGTTTTCCCGGTGATCGCCGGAGCCGTGCCGTTGACGACAATCAAGGCGACCCAGTGGACGTTCCCAGCCAGCGTGGTCACCTTCTTGCTTTGCCTGGTTCAGTTCTGTACGCGCCCGTGTGCATTGCAACGTTTACCCGACGCCGGATGCTACGTACGCACCCCGTATTGAGATCCGATCAGGCAAGTTTATCTTGCTTCATGCTATGCTATTATATTTACATCCATATGAATAAAAATATCACATGTTTACTGCATTGTGCAACCTATGTTACAGTTTTACAATATCCGTTCACATCCTTACAGCTTATTAATTATCTAGTCGCATGCAATTTTATCTTGTTACAGGTTATGCAACGTATTTTACATCCATAGGTATAGAATTATTACATGTTCATTGCATTTCACATCCATGTTACAGTTTACCGTTTCTCCGAAATCCGTTCGTATCCGTGTTATTGATTATATATCTAGTTGCATGCCATGTCATATTATATCATATTACCGTTATGGTTGCACCCCATGCTTGATAATGTGCATCATACTTAGTCATGGAGTTGTAGATATGATCCCTGATAAACACTTGTGCATCCGTGTTTTACTGTGCATCCGTACTTTCTACTTGTTACTTTTGGGGCATCCGTTTGATATATTGTGCACTACCTACCATGACCTGATACACCACTGCTTGACTTGATACCTGATCTTGTTGCTAATGCCGACAATCTTGACCTGTTGTCCCGATGGACATATCATGTTGTCTATTCAGACAAAACATATACCTGCTTGATTCTGTGTTGGCATTAGCTCCAGATTTATCAATACCTGACTTGAACACATAACCTTGGGGGTAAGGGAAAATCAATGATGAAACCTGACTTGTAACTCAACAGTTCGACGCTTATACTGATCAGTTTTACGGGCTAGGCCAGCCCCGGGATAATGCTGCTGATATCATTCATCTGTACATGTTTCCTGTTTAATGCCTAGGGGCATGTCTCGGTTTCAGCCCGAGAATCTGGACCGTGGTCCCGAGCATGCACGGGATACTATTGAGTTACATCGACAATTCATTAAATTGATTTCAAGGACTTGAGAGCAATTAACCCAATAGCATAGATTACTCACTGCATGCACATACACTTCACTGTTCCATATTCGTGTTACTGTTATACACTTATTACTGTTCATACTCATGCCTGCATATTTTGTTACCTCCTGATTATATTCTATTGTTTGATATTATGACGCACTGACGTCTGGGTTTTGCATGGCCCAGATCCTCTGTCTCTTTCGCAGGCTGATCAGGAGTATTTCCGCGGTCAGGTCGAGCAATGAGGATCCTGTTAGTATCTAATTTAGTTTAGTTTTATTTCTGTACTTTCATTTCCTGATGTGAGCCTGTATTTGGGACGTACTTTCCAGATGTTATTGTTTATTGGATTTATTGCTTCCGCATATTATTTCTTGACTCATTTATTCTGGCATATGGACATGTACTAGATGGTTTATTTTTATTTTACTGTTCTTGATATTTTATAGACAGCCGTAATGTGACTGTGGAGGGATGTTTCCTAGCCACAGGTAGCATGGTTGGCTCTGTCATGTGCCAATCTTAGCGCACTCTGATAAGCGGGGCGTGACAGTACATTAAACTAAAAAATTTCGTACAGTAAATTCAGAGTCGTTACATTCTACCCTCTTTATAAAAATTTCGTCCTCGAAATTTACAATTACATAAGGACTAATTTACAAATAAGTAAGGGTATCTTGCATGCATGTAATCTTCTCGTTCCCACGTTGATTTTCCTAGTGAATCTTTTCTCCACATCACTTGGACCAAGTTTACTTTCTTGTTCCGCAGTGTCTTTACCTTTCTGTCTAAGATCTCAACGGGTTGTTGCTCGCAAGTCAGATCAGTATGTACAGTGAGTTCGGAGTGATCAAGAATATGGCTGGGGTCGCTCACATATCTTTAGAGTTAGGATATATGGAACACATTGTGTACTCCTTCCAATAAGAATGGTAGTGCTAAACGATATGCTACTTCTCCGACTCGTTCGAGAATGTCGAACCGTCCTATATATCTCGGACTGAGCTTACCCCTCTTGCCAAAATGGATTACTCCTCGGTTTGGAGAGATCTTCAAGAAAACATGATCTCCAGGTTGGAACTCCAGATGTCAGTGCTTTGCATCAGCCCAATACTTCTGTCGGTCTTGAGCTATGCGTATTCTTTCCCTGATCGTGCGAACTACATCTACAGTTGCCATGATCATCTCTGGTCCAAGGAGTTCACGATCTCCGATGTCATCACAACTTAGTGGTGATCGAAGGATTTTAATAGTTTTACCTGTCTGGTTCTCTACTTCGCACTTATATTCCTTGAATTTCTCAAAAGTTTTAGATTTGTGTTTCAACGGGAACACATGTCTGAATCTTGAGAGATCGTCGGTGAATGTAATGAAGTACGAGAAACCATTTCTGGCATATGTAGACATAGGACTGCATACATCATTATGTATCGGTCCCAAGAGTTCAGTAGCTCTTTCTCCGTGTCCCATAAACGGAGTTTTGGTCATCTTGCCTTTGAGATATGACTGATAAGTTTCATAAGATGTAAATTCGAACGGATTTAAATATCCATATTTATACAACTTAGCTAGTCTGGTCGCACCGATATGACCAAGTCTACAATACCACAAGAAGGCCTCGTTCATTTTTGAACTTTTCCTCTTGTGTGTGTTCTATATATTTAGAACTGTATTTTGATTTAGAACATATATACCGTTACACAACGTACCAAACCCAATCAGCACTTGATTTAGGAAAATGTTCAATATTTTCCTCTAATGCAAAATTATATCCTTCTTTATATAATAAAGAAACGGATATTATATTGCACATCATCTTTGGTACGAAATAACAGTCGTTCAAAATCAATGTATTATCATTTGGTAATATTAGGTGATATTTGCCGACTGCTTTGGCTGAAACAATTGCTCCATTACCTACTCTGAGAGACATATCACCTTTTCCCAGTTCTCTACTTCTCTTTACCCATGTAACAGATTACAAATGTGGAATCCTGATCCGGATCTAATACCCAGGACGTAGAACAAACTGACAAACAGTTCTCAGTAACTAACACACCCGAAGAAGATGCATCAGGATGCTCTATCTTCGTTCGGGTTGCGAGGAAATCCTTGCATTCCCTTATCCCTTGCCCAAACTTATGACAGTCATAAGATAGAGCGGAACCAATGTTCCCCAGCCCAGTATAATAAGTGGGTTCGGTCAATACATCTATATTATTATCTTGATTAAGGTGTGTCATGGTCACTACCTAGAGAGAGAGAGAAGAAAATATTTTAGCGTGCGCTCTTGCAAAATTAGATTGGTTATTATCTTATCTAATCATGATGGCTCTCACTGTTTTTATCAAATCTTCCTTCAAACCCTAAAAGGTAAGATTAGCCGAGATTAATTACACCCTGTAAGTTAGCCAATCGGTCAGCCAGACAGGTATTGGTACTCCGAGGGAGTCTCCCTATGCTTTCGCATGGAACTAATTAAATAATCTCATTTCCACAGGGGCATAACCCCGTTAACACCTTTCTTAGACAACTACTGGATTAGCTAATTGCAAAGTGGAAAACTCTCTCAGGAGTAACACTTACTCACAGTGGGTATCGGTATACAACTATCATATAGAAGGTATGCAATCTCATTGCAAATTTCAACACTTGAAATTCCCAATATCTGTTTTTACCCCATGCGGTTTATGACCTTGACAAGATCAACAAAGCATAAACCGCAAGTCAAGTTTAACCCGTCATTTTGTGATTGAATTAAACCTACCCGCACGACCCTTGACAAGGTCAACAAGGTCGTACGACTACCATAATCCAATCGCATCATATGCGGAAGATAAGCACTAATCAGCTACCGCACACTACGCCTTGACAAGGCCAACAAATGCAGCACGAATACTAAATAGCACTTATCTAAAATGGTGGAGGGCTACGATTGATTTTGAAGAAAACCTTTAGCGTAATGAACTTGATATCGTTGTATAATCGAGTGATTTGAAAAGGAGTGGTTTAAGCTCCGCTTTAAAATCGAGTAGTTTTCAAAATAAACCGAGTGGGTTGTAGCATGTGCTAATTTTGCTACAGAAGTCATTCCCGGTGAAGGGATCTAGGCTCTTTCCTCATCGAATGAGGTGCTGGATATTCATAATGGAATACCACTATGCAAAGCAAGAACTAGAGTTACCTTTTTGAAAAATTTGATTCTACAATATTTTTAGGTTTCTTTTCTTTTCATTAATCTCGTTAATGACGTCCCATCATTTATGTTTCCTAAATATCACAGAAGAAACGAAAATAAAACACACATATATGCCATCCGCATTCGCCACAGGGACCCGTCTTCAACGTAAAGTTGCTTAACTTACGGCAGGACGGGGCCAAGACTAGCGCGGATGCAAAACATATATAGTGTCTACTAGTATATCATATATATAAGAAGCATCCGTCTCACGTATTTATATGATCACATCATATCACGGAAATAGAAAAAGCAAATATATGAAACATAGGACATGCTAGCAGGTCTGTGTTTTAGATTAAGCCAGTAATGGAAAACACGGATTCCACGGTCGTGATGAATAGCCAATGTAACGACTCCAATTTCACTGTACAAAATTTTTAAAATTTAACATACAGAATGGAGTTTGCTAACCAGAGCACAAGTTATAAATTTAATTTATTTAAGAACAGCAAGAAATAACTTGTAGCTCATTGGTAAAGCCTTGCACTGCTGTGATGTAGCTACTGTGTTCGAATCCCATCAGCCACAAATATTTTTAATGATTTTTCTTTTAAATTTTTGGAAGCCCAAAAGTTTATACGTGCAATACACGTAAAATAAAAAGTCACAGAAAATCAAACATGTGTTAAATGTTGTATGAGCAGCCGAGGACACATGGCCAATATCCAAGCACTCACCTCACACACATGGCCGGTGAGATGGCCAAATGGGCCGACGCCGACGGGTGAACTGAGGGGAATAGTCCTCGTGCTTTGCCCACTGACCCCTTAGCCTGCCCCCACTATCCCAGTACTTTTTTATTTTCCTGCATTTATCCAGAGAGTGTTAATTAACCTTTTAATCCAAATTTTAATGCATTTAAATTCTTTCTTCAATCCCCAGAACCCTAATTTTACCCTATAAATACAACCTCATCCCCTATCCCTCTTCATTCTGAAATCTCTTATTAAAAACTCTCAAAATTTTCCTAGTCAAAGAAGAGTACAAGTTGAGTTAGCTCAAGTTCACTTTCCGGCGAGAATTCAAGACGTTCCCGGCGACTCGGCGACACCACGATGATCTCAATCCCTTCCTCCCTTTATTCTTAACCCACACAACTTGTAAGTTCTACCTCTCTTCTCCTCTTCTTATCTTAAAATGATCTCTTTTCAAATCACGTCGGTAAGTGGAGTTATACCGATCTTTAATTCTATACTCTTTAAAACTATAACTTTTCTTAAGAACCACTTATCCATATTATTATACCTTGCTTGTTAAATATTAACTAATATTTAGAAACAAGTTTCATTTTAAAACTCCATGTAAAACAACTTTTATTAAGCTTTTTCGTTTAAATACCATAAACTTTACACATGCCATATTTTAATCTTTTTTCTTAGCATACCTTTAGAAAACCTCACGAAATAATAACCTACCTCTCACAAACACATATCTTGACATAGCACGATTTCTCTTGAACAATAGTTTTGTGGCAAAATACGACTTTTCAATAAAATACCCTAACCTATTAAAAACCATTGTAAATAGTATTTTAAATTCCTTGCAATTGTGCCTCTACAATCCAATTTTGGGGAATCCGAATCGATTGGTGCGGGTTATCGCACATCCATCGAACTAGTAGGGCGAGACGCAGACCTCCTCACGAAGCATACGATCTCGATGGAATTTAATACAATTTTTAAGAAAAACGAGAATTTCTATTTAATAATAAAAATTTATTTTAATAATTATATAAATATTATCAAACCACATATTTTAAAGATATTATTAAATTTCATGTTTTCCAAACAAAATAAAAGAATTACAAGTTTCATGAAAATACCATCAAGAATCCATACAAGTCAAGTTTATACTAAAATACCTTGAACTATTCAAACTATATATATATATATATATATATATATATATATATATATATATTCACTAACATACCTCATCCTATAAAATTCACATATATGAAAACCCTAAAAAATATAAATAAATACTTGAGCTTTATTTTGAAATTATACTAAAATTATTTTTCATAAAACCCCTCAAGTTATATTAAATTACAATAAGGACCCTAGTAAATATAGATTTAAGCGGAACCAATTCTCTTGGGCCTCAGGGAGCCGGAGAAAGTGGGTGCTTGCCTATTTAAGATAGAAAACTAAAATGGAGTTATCAAATAGTAATTGTCTTGGAAAAAGACACAAATCCTGCCGTCCATATGCAGCAGTTACCGATAACTCCAAAATCTAATTCAGGATCCAATTTTGTTTAAAGTGTCTGACTCAATCTGAGTCTCAGTGTAATCAGAATACAATCCAAACATGAATCCAACTACAATTCAACATGAATTCAGTATATCAAATATGAACACTTCAACTTGAACATGAATACCAAAACAATATCAACATGCAACTTGTTTTGACTTGACCGAACCATGGATATATTTTGACTTAACTACATGACTATCCATTTACATCCTGATCTGTTTACATGAACAACTTATACCATGGTTTCGACAAGTCTTATACCACAAAACAATACAATATACATTACGGGGTTTTAAAGGGATAAACTTGTACGGAATGTGTTAGAAGTGGAATGAGGCGGTCACTATAATACACCTAATCTGAACATCCGTGCGGTTGTCCCGTGGGTTTTGACGGGGCCTTGTACTCCATATACCTTAGTCCATGGGATAGTTGGACTCCACTCGTATACACTGGCATATTCTGTACCAAGGTACAAACAACTACGTTAACATAACAAACACTTAATTTATCCATTCTATGATCTTTACCTGTCTATTTCTATTCTATCTCTTGGGACTTACCGAGCGCTGTTCATATCAGAATTTTGCATTATTATATCGCCCATTCTTAATCATATTACAAATAAATAGGTGCTTTTGATCTATGTCTGCTAAATAGTTGCAGGTTACAGGTTCTCAAAACAATACAGTGAAATTCATGAAAAGACGCTACAAATGTGAGACTACGACCAAAAATAGATAAATCTGTATGATGCCGTCTACCAGTTCAAGGAACAAATGAAGATCAAAAGGCAGTTCAATGCACAAAGGCGATCCAAGATTCAAGACTTCAACGCGAAGCTTACGGTAAAAGTCCACATAATTCTGCACTGTTGGAAATCTGGTAGAAAGTAGAAAAGATTCTGAGAGACCAAGTGAAGAAAACAGAAGATAAAAGCAACTTGAAGAAACCCTAACGAATTGGGCCCATGAGCCCACCAAATGGCTGCGATCCATGGCCAAACAGGCTATTCTGCCGCGGTTCCGCGGCCGTGCAACACACGTGTCGGTGCACGTGTCGGTGGGGTGTCGGTGTTTTGACTCGGTTTTTGGGGTAGTTTTGTAATTTAGCTTATGGATCAGAATGTAAACCTAGGGTTTTCCTATCTATAAATAGGAGGGTTCAAACCCAAATAAAGGGTGACTCTTTTGGGTGCCTCTTTTGAGATGCCTCTTTTTAATTTCTAAATTAAATTTTAATTTCCTTGTAATCGTCAAGAGGTCATCAATAAAGGTATTTTTTTTATCGTGCATTCTTTTATCTGAATTTAATTCCTGAATTTTTATCTGTCTTTTATTATCTGCAACTTAGATAGTCTTTTAAAATTATAAAAATGAATCTTATCATAACTTCCCTAATGAGTGAGTAATTCCTCACTTGTTAGGGTTAGGATAGGGAAGGCTTGAGAGATGGAAATCTCTCTCATTCCTTTCATTGCTCGTATAAATTAATTAATTAGGACTCTATTTAAATTTACCACACACCGCTCACTATGGCACCCTATCCTACGAGATAGCGGTGATTCCCTAGTTAGACCGGTTGTGGTTGATTTACATAGAGGTTAGGGCAAAGAGTTAAGAAAGGATGGACAAGGACCAAAAGGAAGAAACCACGTTTCTTCCTAGTCGTGTTAATCCCCTTTGTTGACTATTACCCTAACACCTATGTTCTTAACTAGGGCAAAGAAAACGGTGGGTAGAATTCCTTTTCCAAACTAACATAATCCTAACCCTAGCAAGACTTTTAATCAATTTAATCTCATTCTTAGATCGTAAAACAAAACCCGACTTGATCGGATTAACTCGTTAGAACATAAAGAAAAGGAATCTATCTCCCTGTGGACCGACCCGTACTCAACCGGCTAGCTACCAAGCGACACCGTCTTGATTGAGGTATATTCCTAACTTTGATTTTTTTTTTAAAAACGCATGCGCAAAAGACCTCTCAATCAAATGGCGCCGTTGCCGGGGAGACGGTAGTCTCTTTCTTTGTGTAATTTCGGGTTAAAAAAAATAAAAAATTTTAAAATTATAAAAATTGAAAAATTTAAATAAAATAAAATAAAATAAAAATAAAAATCATCTTGCTCTTTTTGAAAGGTTTTTGTGCAAGTGTGCAGGCTTGGAGCAAACTCTGTTTCAGATCTGGAGCAAACCCAGTGAACAAATCAAGAAACAGATAATCTGAACAGACAGGGGAGAATCCAAACAACACAGAGAAAATTTTTGGAGATTTAAACCAACTAAACCACCGCGGTCAACCTGTGACGTCGACACCCCATTTTTCTTCTGTGAGTATCTTTTTTCTTCTCTCCTACTCTCTGAACTCCACTGACAAATTTTCCTGCAGGTATTCTTTGCACAAATTCTCTTTCTCCTATCCAATATATTGTTTTTGTGCAGAATTCTTTGCGCTGCCAAATAAAAAAAAATTGCAAGTGTTTTAGATTTTTTGTGTGTTACTGCTTTGCATATTTAAAACGGAATCTAAGGGTCTCTAACACCAATTAAGATTAGGTGGGAATTTCATTACCCTTCCTAAGACCCCGAAAATCACAAAGAGCATATGCATCACCCTTGAGCTAATTAAAAAAATATCTAGACTCAACCAATTAAGGATATCGCGCTCATTAGGATAAAGAAAGGTTGTGGGCATTCAGTCGTTTATCTAAACCTGATTTTGTGGTGCCTAGGCTAGACAAGTAAGAAAGGTAACTTTAAAAGGCCCGTCTCACGGTGATTCGTGAGCGGATCCCTCCTTTCTTCATTTGTGCTTACCTGGCCACAATTGGCAGTGAAGAGTCGATTTGAGGGATATCTCACAACTTGTCGCTTTGGAACAGTTAGGAGCAGTCTAGTTGACTTAGGAGACCCTAACTCTAGGTTTGATTGTGCATGTTTAAACTGTGGTTGTTTGAAATTATGCCGTGGTTCCGTACAAATTTTTGCAAAAACTCTTTCAACACTTTCAAAAAAATTTCAAAACTCCAAAAACAACCAATTTTTTTTTTTAAAAATTATATAAAATTAAAAAAAATTAAATAAAAATAAAAAAATTCATATTCTTTCTTTTCTTTCCTCACATCATGGGTACCCCACCTCGCAAAACTCTTGCCGAACTTTGGTACCTTCAACCAGACATTATTTCCTACGCTTCTTGTTTTGGTCGAATTTCTATCGACCTCTCCATGCCCAAAATTTCTTTGAAAGATCGAATAGATGCGTCTAGGGCATCCAGTTGGACTCTGCAATCCACCTTGTATCAACCATTTCAACCTTCACCATCTTCTTACGTTGATACTACTCTTTCGAGTCCTATTGTAACCCCGAAACCCATGTCTATTGCTGAACATATTGAACAATCTCGTAACCGATCTTTCACTCCTTTCACCACTACGAATTCTTTGAATCAACAATTCCATTCACCTTCTTATCCAAATGTTGATCCTACTTCTGTCCAACCATTCAATTCCTACCAGTCTGTAAGTCCATGTCACGCACCCCACTAACTCGCGGGGAGGCGGAATATATGAAAAACGATTATCAAACCTTCGTAACACGGACTTGAGCGCATGAATCATAATCTAAACCATTGCTAACGATATACTAGAGGTTTAACTACTCGGTACCGGAGTTATACCTCACGTTACATGTCCTTCGGGTCTTCATCGCTGTCCTCCACTCCTCGTAGGCTCCTTAGAACATCGGCAACTTCACGGCCTCCTCAAATCAAAGACGATCCACCCGAAAGCTCCTACGCCAAGCTAAATCTCAAACTTGAGATAACTAGGTTGCTTAAAGTGCTAATCTAAGCTACCTAGGGGATATAGAGTGAGGTTATGGATGTTTTAGTCTAGCTAACCCTTGATCTCAACACATGAGAGGTTAGGGTTAGGGTTTCAAGAGAGAGTGAGCTTGAGGAGAGAGAAGGAGAAGATGAGAGTGAGAACAAAAATCCTTCTCACTTGAATATATGATACATAATGAATTATCAAATAATATCAATTAATTGATTATTCACCATGTTTCATTTAATCAAGGAGAGTGATTCATCATGTGAGTCATTAGATCATTAATGAAGCATTAATGATATGATGAATCATATAAATGAGTCACACAAAGTAATCATGAAAAAGCCACCTCAACCCCTCATGTCACCACTCTTCTAGAACCTTCTCGACAAATTACGAGAACGCCCCTCCAATCCGTGAAAACACGGAAAAACTTTAGACTGTATAAATCCAATAACCTTATACTAGAATCTGGCTTAAACCAAAGCCGGCTAGTATAAACTGTCCGAAAAATCGTACGTGCGAAAACACACGTATACATCCGAACGCTCGTCGTAAAACCATACGACCTCTATATCGTTTCGCCTGGAGCAGGGAAACTCTCTATGTGGGACTCTA
This sequence comes from Agapanthus africanus, assembly GCA_030015575.1. Taxonomy (NCBI): domain Eukaryota; kingdom Viridiplantae; phylum Streptophyta; class Magnoliopsida; order Asparagales; family Amaryllidaceae; genus Agapanthus; species Agapanthus africanus. The sequence continues at coordinate 543,644,565 of CM057346.1, read as the reverse complement.
AAGACTCGACACTACGCTGGCAGTGGGTTTAACCACAGACCGCAAGCGGCACTAGCTGTACGTAACGGTCCCCAGGTAGATGTCGATAAGAAGGCCGATGAGGTAAATCATCCGAACTCCCACTGAGCCTGATGTGACAATCTTCGTACAGTCCGGTCTGTTCGTCTAAGACTATCGCATATCAAGCCTAGGGGGCGGCAAGCGTCAGTCCCCTAATAGCTGTATAAGTCGTGTTGGAGCGAAGCCCATTACACCCTGAGAAGCTACTGGAACCTACCAGTATATCTCGTTTGCCCTGGCCAGGGACTTTGTGTAATGGCTCTCTGACACATCGCGATATCATCTCCCAATACCGGGAGAGACGAATCCTATCTAACCGCCACTGCCTCCAAGTGCTCAGGACTGTACCTGTTTGCACGACTCCTTTGAGCCGTGGTAGGGTAGCAATCTAAGAACAGTGGGACACACTCGAGGCGAAGCAGCAGTGTCAAGTCTGCGGACTATGCTGTACTCATGTCATCTGGGAACTGACAACTGACGATGGGTATAATACCAACCAATCAGTTCCTCGGCGAGTCCTGTCCGGTGTATCCGTAACCTAACGAGCACCTGTATACTATCTCCAGTACGGCGTACTGATGGCTGTGGGACAGACCATTTCCCCAACTGGGATGAGAAGCGTATACACTTAGTCTACTCCGGAATATCGATGCCCTATCTCGACAATCCAACGACCAGGGACCTGTATAGGATGTTGCTTACAGACTACCCAGCCCCCACTAGTGTGACTGCCATCACGACGCTGGTAATCAAGCAAAGATCCTATGGGCTCTACTAATATGTATAAGTGATACGTTACAAGAGACATATGCACATATTAAAGTAGACACAAACCAAGTAGCATACTACCATTTTTAGCAAGACTGTATATATAACTGTGAATATCCCAAGCTTCCATTAAGTAATATACAATCTAGTATGATACAATAATGGCCTCTAGGGCATATACACTAACACAGTCCTACCCGACTTTCGCACCTTCCCTAGACATTGCTTCTACACAGCCATTTGGGAGTTTCCAGTATCCAAACAACTTTGAATTTTTTACTGAAACCCCTTCACAACCCATGTCTAGTCTGGAACAGTCGTTGGAAGATTTTATGGTAGCGTCAAGACAATAGATGATGGATTTGAATGCGTCAATGGCCGCCCTTATACAACCTAGTGACCCGGTAGCTAGTTTCCAACTAGCTCCAAATTTTCCAATGTATGATGAGGCGGTAGGACAGATTGAGAATTTGAGTGGAGAGAGTGAGCCGTGCACTCTTCCAAATCAAACCTACCCATCTCTAATTGAATCCCACAACTCCGGTTTTGAATGTCTATCAAGTGTCCCAAATGATTCACCAGTTGAAGATAAAACGTTTAATGAATTGTGCGACTTTGTAGTGTTTGATTTGCCAGATTGTGAAGGGTCCCTTTCGAGTGAACCCACACCCAATCCTTTTGACCTCTACACCTCCACTCTAGAACCTGAATTAATTGATGTCCATGCTTTTGATGAGGTGTTTGAGAAATTTAATTTTCACTTGATCGAGGATATTGACGCAGGAAATATTTTGGATGATGAACCCGCAGATTTGGCCGAGTTTTTCTCTCCAATTCATCATCCCGAGTCATTAAATGTTTTTCCCGAACATCATATGCGTCTTGATTTTGATGAAAGTTGCATGGATAAGCTAAATTTTGAGGAGAGTATTGAGGAAATTATTGAGGATGAAGCAGTTTTACTTGAGAAGTCGGATTTTCCAATTCATTCTATTCCTTCCATTGACTGCGCACACCCTCCTGAATCTTTAACCGACACCCTTCCTCAATCATTTCCCTCTATCCTTGTTCCGACTTTGCAAGAAACCGCTACACTTTCATTTTCAATGTCTAGTTTACCAAGTTCAACGTACCCATGTTTTCTCACGAATCTTGAGGGATTTGACCTCATTTCTCAGTGGGTTGATAGATTAGCACAATCTCTTTTTACACATCGGTCATTACAAATTGTGCTAATTTATACACTCCATCTCCCCTCTCAAGTTCGTATTCCACTTCTTTCTCCCACTTTCTCTGGTTCTTCTTCTAATCTTCCTTTAATGATACCGAGTGTTAATGAATCAAAATCCGATATTTTGAGTTCGATAATTCTAGAAAAACAACCTGATTTAGACTCTTTTGAAAATAAGGTAAATGAGCCTTACGATTATCCCACCCTCATAATTTTTGAAAAATCAAGTGTGTTGGATTCTGGCGCGACACTTATTAATATTGAAACGTTCAATCGGACCATCAATGAAAGTTTCGAAGATATTTTCGCCGACGAACTTGCATTCCTAAACGACACGGATTTTGTGATTAATCAACCTCCACCTGAAGAAATTGAACCACCACCATTTCTTTTTCCCTTCCGCCATTCTTCTCCTCACCCGAGACCGTATACTGCTTTTATCTCCACACGGTCTCGTGTGTTTCTCCTTTCTTTTCTCTACACTCCATTCTTTCACCAACCACACCATTACAAAGATAAAATTTTTGAATGGTTGGTGCTAACCTTTGGCCTGTGTAAGGCCTTGTATAGCTTGATACTGTGTTTTTCTCCCCCAACTCTGAACTTTAACGCTTAAACAATGGAAACACTGTTTCACTTTAACTTGGGGGGAACCTTTTGTGTATATATATTTTGTTTTTTTTTAATTATAAAATTTAAAAAAATAAAAAAAATAAACAGGGGAGTGCCGACAATTTTGACCCTCTTGGTGTAGCCTGACAGTGAGGACACTGTCAAGTTTATGTTTGGGGGTATGCTCGATAAGCTTTCTTCCTTCGCATTCATGTGTATATTTTTGCATTTGCATACTTATTTTAAAATCCATAAAAATAAAAAAAATAAAAATTATAAAAATTGAAAAGTTCAATGTTGGCCATATTTGACTTAAGTTCAATATGACGGTTGACTAGTTAGGAAAAACTAGATTCTAAACTTAGTAAGTTAAAAACCTTAAAAACAACATTTCTTAAAGTTTAACTGTAGAAAATATATACCCTTGTAGTTTATTTAGAAATAGGCAAATTTTGAGTTCAGTTCTTGGGCTAAGTCAAAATAAGGGAAGAGTATTGAAATTTTTATTTGAAGTGTAAATTTGAAAAATAATTCTGAACCTTAAGTCTAAATTCTGAAAATATATACCCTACAACTTGCACAAACACGCGCCTTGAAACTTGGAATAGTAGAGGATACCTTGAAATGCTCTTGTCTAAAATCCTTAGTGTGAAGGAAAATAAAATAAAATTATAAGTGGTGAATAAAGAGATAAAAAATGAACACTGGTTTTGTAATTACTTAAGGCAGCATAAAAAAAATATAGCAAAGGTGCTTTATCACCTAGTGCCTTAGACCAACTGGTTTGGGAGTCACTGCTAAGCCTTAGGTATTGCAAGACGAGAAATTACGCCTAAATGCGCGAACACATTTTGTAATCGGTCGTTAGTACCTCAAGAAGTATTAACGGTCGCATGAAGAATGGGTGAGCAATTTCATCTAAAATTCACAAACTAAAAGTATTTTGGACGATGGACAAGAGTATGATAGCTTGAATTGAATTTCCAAGTGTAGGGGTGATAATCACACACATGTAGGGGTATATGATTAGGGTTTGGATGAGAGATAGGAATGAAAGATAGGGCTTATATCTTCAGTAGAGATGATAAAAATTCCTAAGTTGAGATAGAACCTTAGAAGGAAAATTCAAAAGATGCTGAATGCTAAGTAAATTTACAGAACATATACGATCTTAAGTTAAATGATAAGTGAGTGTGAAAAATATGGGTTGATAATTTCTAAGTTGAAGATAATAGAATTTCTTGCTAGAACACCAAATTGAAGAATGAAAGTCAATAGGCCAAATTGATCGGATTTTGTGGGTAGTATCCGCTGAAAACCCTCAGGAGACAATACTCCTCTTACTAAAGACACCTAGAGGTTTAACGGCTTGTTGCACGAGCTCAGTGCAATCGTGATTCCCTGCGAAAGTGAGGTTAGGATTTTTCAAGAATAAAATTGGTTTTGCTCGGGACGAGCAAAAGATAAGTTTGGGGATATTTGTTCATATCAGAATTTTGCATTATTATATCACCCATTATTAATCATATTACAATTAAATAGGTGCTTTTGATCCATGTCTGCTAAATAGTTGCAGATTACAAGTTCTCAGAACAATACAGTGAAATTCATGAAAAGACGCTATAAATGTGAGACTACGACCAACAATAGATGAATCTGTATAATACCGCCTACCGGTTCAAGAAACAAATGAAGATCAGTAGGCAGTTCAATGCACAAAGGCGATACAAGATTCAAGACTTCAACACGAAACTTACGGTAAAAGTCCACATAATTCTGCACTATTGGAAATCTAGAAGAAAGTAGAAAAGATTCTGAGAAACCAAGTGAAGAAAGCAGAAGATAAAAGCAACTTTTGAGATGCCTCTTTTGAGATGCCTTTGAGGGTTCAAAGCCAAATAAAGGGTGATTCTTTTGGGTGCCTCTTTTGAGATGCCTCTTTTTAATTTCTAGATTAAATTTTAATTTTCTTGTAATCATCAGGAGGTCATCAATAAAGGTATTTTTTTTATCGTGCATTCTTTTATCTGAATTTAATTCCTGAATTTTTATCTGTCTTTTATTATCTGCAACTTAGATAGTCTTTTAAAATTATAAAAATGAATATTATCATAACTTTCCTAAAGAGTGAGTAATTCCTCACTTGTTAGGGTTAGATAGGAAAGGCTTGAGAGATGGAAATCTCTCTCATTCCTTTCATTGCTCGTATAAATTAATTAATTAGGACTCTATTTAAATTAACCACACACAGCTCACTATGGCACCCTATCCTACGAGATAGCGGTGATTCCCTAGTTAGACCGGTTATGGTTGATTTACATAGAGGTTAGAGCTAAGAGTTAAGAAAGGACGGACAAGGACCAAAAGGAAGAAACAACGTTTCTTCCTAGTCGTGTTAATCCTCTTTGTTGACTATTACCCTAACACCTATGTTCTTAATTAGGGCAAAGAAAGCGGTGGGTAGAATTCCTTTTCCAAACTAACATAATCCTAACCCTAGCAAGACTTTTAATCAATTTAATCTCATTCTTAAATCGTAAAACAAAACCCGACTTGATCGGATTAACTCGTTAGAACATAAAGAAAAGGAATCTATCTCCCTGTGGACCGACCCGTACTCAACCGGCTAGCTACCAAGCGACACCGTCTTGATTGCGGTATATTCTTAACTTTGATTTTCTTTTAAAAACGCATGCGCAAAAGACCTTTCAATCAAGCGCTAGTTCGTTGATGACATTCCTATCTCTTCTTTCTTTGGAATGTTGTCAGGAGGACCCGACCCTCAGGAGATCGATCCCAGCCAGGCCGATTTGGAGCATTTACATAGGAGCCAGAGTTCTAGTTCCTACTTGTACTTACTTTTCTTTCAGTTCATATGCCATTGTTTAGGCATCGCTTTCTTTCATTGTACTTTACTTTTCAGTTGTTTGTAAAGAATGAATATCAATAAAAAGTTGTTGTTTCATTACATCTCTTGTCATTCTTATGTTTTACATTTATATTGCTTATTTACGTTTAACGTATTTACTTTTGAGTAAATACGTCGTAGCCTCGCCACGCCTTCTTCCCCGTACACTGGAAAGCATGGCGTGACAGGTTTTGTTGGCGGCCTATGTAGGCCAGTTCTGCATGAAAACCTAAGCAATATATCATAATAATTATAATAATCAGCAACTAAAACATTCTTTACATTTCATATTTCTTGAATCTATCCTAACCCTATTTTTCTTTCAAGATTATGAATTCTCCCAACAATACGAGCACGAACGTTAATGGCAACACTCTACCTCCTCTACCACCATTTCTACTTACACCTACCGTAGCAGCTCCGATCAATGAGCAGACAGACTGCTATCCTCTTGCATCGCCCTTGGAGGGACAGCGGCAACAAACTGCTATCCTCTTGCATCACCCTGAGACCGAGGCATCCGAAGTGAAGCAATTCCGAGCACTGCACCCTAAGAACTTCTCTGGGAAAGAGAGCCCCCTGGAAGCAGAAGAATGGGCTCAGTCTATCGTAGACGACCTGGCAGCAGCAAAAGTGCCAGAGATTGCTTGGGTGAGGGTTGCGAAACTGCAACTCACGGATAATGCCAGAGTATGGTGGAAGGCGGAAGAAAGCCGACTCGCCCAGCCAATCGAATGGAAGACATTTCGCGATATGTTCGACACGAAATATTTTCCCGAGACTGCCCGTTTTGACATGGAGCAGGAATTCATTCACCTGCAACAAGACTCTATGTGGAGCAAATCTGTGGATGAGTATAATGCTGAGTTCACCATGCTGAGCAGGTAAATATATCTCAAATATTCGATTTTCTAATATCACATACTACACAGCTAACACAAGGCCATAACAGATTTGCGGCACATCTCATACTGACTGCTGAGATCAGGGTTAGACGATTTTAGCAAGGGTTGGACCAGGAGATCCAAGCTGCTCTAGCTACATGGGATTTCCCAACCCATGATTTAGCTCTAAAGGCTGCCCGTCGATATGAGGCAGTAGTGAAGAAGAAGGGCCGATCTCAATCTGCCGGTGTGAAGCGCCATGTTACTCAGATAGCAGGAGTAGCCTCTTCCAGGCCACTGTTTGTACCCAGGAGACCGGGAGTAACTTTTAACCGGCCCAGTCCAGACTTTTGTTTCTACTGCAAAAGGAATGGACTCCTGGCGAAGGACTGCAGGCATGCAAACGGCCTGTGCTTAGTCCGCGGCTCATCTACTCACGACATTGTTACATGCCCCCATAGACTCAATCCAAATCTAGCCCCCAAACCAGCAAACACTTATCCGTAGTGGACAGCTGTCCAGGCACCTGCAACTCATCTTGCTCTCCCAGCTCCACCTCCTCATGGACCTCCTGCACAAGATCCTCATCAGTTCCACCGAGCATAAAGGAGCCTACCTCAAGGACAGAGGAACAGACAGAGAAATGCACCTCCAGTAAGGTGGAATGTACCTAGGCGTCAGGCTTTCACAATGACTGTGGAAGAAGCTGAAGCCACTAGCCAAGTCATCATTCGTAACTTCCAATCTTTCAAAACCTTTTCAATCTTTGTGTACATAAATATATATCTTTTCCTATACTTAAATATATTCCACACAACTTAGGTACAATTTTAGTAGTCTCCCTACCTGCCTTAGCACTCTTCGATATTGGAGTATCACATTGCTTTATGTCGCAACGGTTCATCTGAACTTATGCGATTCCAGTTAAACCGCTCGTATCTATCTAGAATGTCAGTTCAGGGAACGGCGTTCTAAAAGCAACTTTGGAATACGATCTGTGCCCAGTGGTCGTATGCAGCAGAGAATATGCTGACTTCAAGGTGCTGGGCATACCGAACTTCGACGTTGTCTTGGGTATGGATTTGCTAGGAACTTTCTACGCTACCATCGACTGTCGTCAAAGGAGGGTAGTGTTCGAGATTCCAGAACATTCAGTCTTTTATTTCAAGAGTGGAGACCGTACCCTGGAACCTAGCAACTACAAGGCTAAACCAAGGAAGGCAGTGATTGCAACAATACAAGAGGAAGAAGACAAGCCAGAGATAGTTCGAGATTTTGAGGATGTATTCCCTGAAGACATCTCAGGTTTGCCTCCCGATCGAGCCCTTGAATTCAGTATTGACTTAGTACCTGGTGCACAACCGGTGATCAAAGCACCATATCGCTTAAGTCCAGAAGGATTGAAGAAGATCCGTACTCAATTGAACGAACTTTTGAAGAAAGGATGGATTCGTCCCAATACTTCAAGTTGGAAATCTCCAGTTTTGCTTGTGAAGAAGAAGGAAGGTTCATACAAAATGTGCATAGACTACCGAGCTCTGAACGAAGTGACGATAAAGAACAAGTATCCACTACCGTGCATCGACAATCTGTTCGATCAGCTAAGTGAGTCTTGCATTTTCTCAAAACTAGATTTTCGTTCGGGTTATCATCAGGTGAAGGTCAAAGAGTCTGATATTCCGAAGACGGCATTCAGGACTCGCTATGGTCATTATGAATTTCTCGTGATGCCATTTGGAGTGACTAATGCACCAGCCATATTTTTGAATCTGATGAACGACGTTTTCCGAGAGTACCTATACAGATTCGTTGTCATATTCATCGATGACATCCTGGTGTATTCAAAGAATCGGAAAGAGTACGCTAAACATTTGAGGATTGTCCTGGAGACTTTACGACGGCATCAGCTCTATGCCAAGTACAGCAAGTGCGGGTTTTGGCTAGATCAAGTCGGATTTTTAAGACATATCGTTTTAAGCGAATAAATCTCTGTAGATCCAGCTAAAATATCAGCAGTAAGCGAATGGACGACACCAAAGACAGTGAAGAACATTCGAAGTTTCTTGGGTTTAGTAGGATACTACCGAAAATTCATAGAAGGCTTTTCGAAGATTGCAATACCCCTGACCAGGCTCACACGTAAAGATGAAGCATTCGTGTGGTCAGAAGCATGTGAACAAGTTTTTGTAGAACTCAAGTCAAGATTGACATCAGCGCCTATTCTCGTAATACCAGACCAATCTAGAGGTTTCGTTGTACATTGCGATCAATCCGGTAAGAGATTATGATGTGTTCTTGTAACACCCTAGTTCATTTATACCAATTCCAGTTTCCGTATTTCTTTCTTTATGGTTTTTTCCTGATTTATCGTGTTTTGGGTGCGAATAGTATTTTACTTTAGTATTAGCATTCGACCTGACCTGCTTGCTTAGAACCTGTTTGATTCATGTTTATGAATTATCCTAACTTGTTCCATAGACTTGTGCACTTTCATGAATACTGCATACTGGCATTTTATCTGACATTTGCATTTTCACAATATAACATTTTAAGTCACGTAAAATATTTTAAAAATACATTGCATGGCCTGCATGATACCCCTAACCCCGTGGTAGCATCCGCGCATCTTGTTCTCGTCCCGTTCAGTGAAACAGACTTGTTTGGATGGCTACGCGCATGTACGTGCATCCGTTCTTAGGGGTATGCATTTTCGTTATCCGGACATTCATTTTTTATTTTGGTCGTCGCATATATTTTTCATATTTTAAAACTGAATTTTTAGACCCGACCTGGGCGTGTTTTGAACTAAATTTGTATTTACCAGAAAATCCAATTTTAATTAATATAATATCTTTATTAAAAGTTACAACAGTTAAAATTTAAATAACTAACATATCTTTTAAAATTTTTAATCCTAACCCACTAACAGATTTCTCTCCCTCTCTTTCTCTCTCTCTCACACTACAGACAATTTCATCTCTCCTCTCGCACCCCCTATCTCTCCCCTCTCGATCTCTCTCCTCTCTCTGTCTCTCTCCTCTCTCTTTTCTTTCTCTCTCTCTGCACACACTCTCTCCCCCCCCTCACAGATCCCTCTTCTATTTATTTTCTTCTTCGTTTCTTTTCTTTGAAAACCCGTATGCAACCGCGACGAGAACCTAACCCTAACCCATTCTCCTCTGCCTCCTCTTCCCTCGCCGTCGTCTTTATCATCACCCTACTTCCTCCCTCTCCTCACCTCCCTGCAGAATTCCGAACACAAAGAACCTGAGCACCCAACCAACCTGAGAAACCCACTGCAAACATAGCTCCGCCGTCGACAGCCCATCATCGTTGCCCTCTCGTCTCACTAACCCCACGATTGCCAAAGCCGTGATGTCACTGCCGTTCCTGACGACCCAGAAAACGTATCTTACCTGTGTGATCACCCTCGTGCGTTACTTGGACCCGTTCCGCGTGCCGTGCGTGTGTCGCGACATTTTGCCGACGTCGGACGTACCGTATATATCCGTTTCGTGATTCGTCTAGGCAAGTTTATCTTGCTACATGCTACATTACTTTATATACATTTATTTTAATAATTATAACACTGGTATTTTAAATCATGCATCCCAAATTCTCGTTTTACAGTTTTCCGACATCCGTATACATCCGTACGTATTATTTCACATCTTGGGTATGCAAGTTAATCTTGCTACATGCTATAATACTATAATCTATATCTATTTGAATTATAATACTTCAAAATGATTAATTTTGCAATCCACATTATTGTTTTTCAGTTTTATCGATTTATTCGACATCCGTATATATCCGTATATATCATTTCAGATCTAGTGCATGAAAACCTATCTTGTTACATACTATACTACAATATACTGCATCCAATTGAATATAACAGTTCATATTGTTTAAATTGTACATTCTATAATTACCAATTTATCATTTTACGGTTATATGATATCCGTTTGCATCCATATCATATAGTATACATATAGCTGCATCTATAGATCTCATTATTACATAATACTGTTATTTTAACACCCAATGATTAATAAAGTGCATCCTAATTAGTATTGGAAATATAAAAGATAACCCTAATCGATAATTGTGCATCCATACCATTTATTTTATACCTATTCACATACCATGTTACACTATTTCATTTTATTGTTATATTAGTACTCCATACTTGATTGTGTGCACCCATATTTACTACAGTTGATTATGAGCACCCACTTGATACCTGTGCACTACTTGACATGACTTGATACACTATTTGACATAACTTGATACATGTGCACTACCTGACATGACCTGATGTACCACAGCTTGACTTGATACCTGATCTTATTACTAATGCCAACAAATCTTGACCTGTTGTCCCTACGGACATTTCCTGTTGTCTATTTAGACAAACCTGTACCTGCTTCATCCTGTGTTAGCATTAACTCCAGATTTATCAATACCTGACTTGAACACATAACTTGGGGTATGGGGAAATCAAGAATGTAGCCAAACGTAACTCAAAGGGCTATTATCCTTTTACCGTGGTCCCGTGGGGAATGAACGGGACATAGACTCACAGTCTATTATATCATTTTACCGTGGTCCCGTGGGGAATAAACGGGGCATAGACCGATGGGTTACGATGAAGATTACATTATTTGATTTCAAATAATTTTAGAGTAGATAACCCTATAGCACAGTATAGACTACTCACTGCACTTCACCTGTATATATCCTGTTCACTGATCTTTATTCATGTTACTGTTTATTTCCTGATAACTTGTACTGTTTATACTTCATGCTTACATATTTCATTACATCCTGCTTGCTTAGAATTATTGATATTATGACGCACTAACGTCTGGGTTTTGCATGGCCCGGATCCCTTATCCTTATCGCAGGCTGCCCAGGAATATTTTGATCAACAGGCCGAGAAGTGAAGACCTGTTATTAGTTTAGTTTTCCTTTCAGTATTTTTTTATTCTTGATGTGAGCCCGTATTTTGGGACGTACATTCCAGATTATTATTGTACTTGGATCTTTTGCTTCCGCATTATTTTATTTCATGACTCTTTATTCTGGCTTATGGACATGTATTAGATAGTTGTTTATTATTCTTGATATCTCTACAGCCGTAATGTGACTGTGAAAGGATATTTCCTATCCACAGGTAGCATGGTTGGCTCTGTCACGTGCCTATCTTAGAGCACTCTGGGAAGCGGGGCGTGACAGGGTTTGTTTGGTATCAGAGCCATAGGATCTAGGTTAATCGGGTTTGATTCTTTTGTAGTTGGGTATTGGATCCAATACATGAATCGGTAAATCCGTGATTAGGAACATGTCCTGCCACTGTACCTTCTTGCCATTCTTGAATCTTAACTTTCTCTTGATCCTTTGCCTTGACTATATGCAAACCACTTTGCATCTCGACTTGAAACCTTTTGGTTCCCTATTTTTTCTCTCTATTCTGATGCTAGGATTTGGGCGACTTGAACTGAGTTATGTGATTGTAATTATGAACTGCAGCATGGTTACAATGCGGTACTCTATTTAAGTAACTTGGAGTTCTAGTTTTGATTCATATCCTTAATTCATGATCATTATTCTTCGCAAGTTTTGAATCTTGTTTATCATACTAATTCTCTTTGGTGTCTTGGTTGCGGGATCAATGCAGCCAGGAATCTACGATCGTACCAGAGGCGTATGGATGACACCACTTTGCTTGGAGTAATTCGTGCTTGCTAGAGAACCATAAGCAGCAGACCGAGCAGAAGCAGGCGTTCGCACCAAACCAAACGCCCGTACGTAGAGGTATTCCGGTGAACCGACGCGGCGTAGTACTGATGAAGAAAACAGTCATTGCTGATCGGAGAAAGAGCGTGATTTGTGACTTTTGCCATTTACCTGGACATGTGCAAAGGGAATGTCGGAGGAAGCTTGGACTCTGTTTAATTTGTGGATCGGCGGATCATACTATCAATGCTTGTCCGTCGAAGCTTCGTACGAAAGAAGATGTTCAGGGGCCAGTTTTGCCCAAGCAAAAAGGAAGGGTGTTGTGCAATTACTGCCAACGACCGGGTCACTATCAAAGGGATTGTTGTAAGAGGCTTGGACTTTGTTTTGTTTGCGGATCAACTGATCACATCATTGATACTTGTCCGTCAAAGCTAAGTTTGAAGGAAGATACTCAGAAGCCACCGCAAAAGCAGTTTCAGGAGCAGAAGCAGTTGACTCAGGGATCAAATCAAGCTCGAGCATTTACCCTGACGGCTGAAGAAGTCAAGGCTTCAGAGGAAGTCGTTTCAGGTATCCTATTTGTTCATGGTTTTCTCGCATTAGCGTTATTCGATTCTAGTGCATCCTATTGATTTATGTCGTCCAAGTTTAATACTACACACTCGATTACTTGCACGACCCTGTCTAGTATTGGATACACACTGGGAAAGGGAAAATCATAGCTAGTAGAGAAGGTAGGGATTGTTCTGTAGTTATTTGCGGACGGGAGTTATTTGCAGATTTCTTGGTGATTGATACCGGTAGTTATGAAGTTGTCTTGGGAATGTATTTTCTCGGCACTTTCTACGCTCACATTAATTGTAGAACAAAGAAAGTGATTTTCCAGATTCCCGAACATCCGGAGGTTGTTTTGGAGTTAGCGGTTCTGTCGGACCAGTCGAGTTTAAGGCTAGGCCGACAAACAATGTTCTTTCGTCAATGGAAGTTGAAACGCCAGCTGTAGTTCGAGATTTCATGGACGTGTTCGAGGACATCTCAGGTTTACCGCCGAAACGAGATGTGGAGTTCGCGATCGACCTTGTTCCTGGTGCAGCGCCGATCTCAAAGTCGTATTATCCAATGGCACCAATGGAGTTGGAAGAAGTCAATTAATATAGAAGGGTTGGATTCACAGCAGCAATTCACCTTGGGGAGCTCCAGTTCTTCTAGTAAAAGAAGACAGCACGCGGATAAATGTGCGTCAGTTTTGAGGCGTTGAAGCAGAGATTGATAACCGATCCTATTTTGACCGTACCAGATGGTTCTGGAGGATTGGTGATTCACAGCGATGCATCTGGGGAAGGATTAGGATGTGTTTTGATGCAGCATGGGAAGGTTATAGCCTACGCATCGAGACAATTGAAGATCCATGAGAAGAATTACCCAACTCATGATTTGGAGCTAGCAGCCGTGATTTTCGCTTTGAAGATCTGGAGACACTACTTATTAAGCGAAAGGGTCGAAGTATTCACCGATCACAAAAGCCTAAAGTACGTGTTCATGCAGAAAGAGCTTAACATGAGGCAGTGTAGATGGTTGGAGTTAATGGCTGACTACGATCTTGATCTTAAGTACCATCCGGGGAAATTAATGTTGTGCCGTATGCGCTTAGTCGGTTGTCAGCAATTCAAACGTTGACTGCATGGAAGGAGCTTATCGAAGACTTTTGGAGATTCGAGTTAGAGATCGTGCTACCGCATTCTTCGGGACAATTGATGCAGCTGCAAGTACAGTCGTCGTTGATCAAGAATATTAAAGCAGCGCAGTCACAGAACCCTAAATTGCAGAAGTTTCGAGAACAAGTTGAAGCTGGACTTTAAACGGACTTGTTGATTCATGAAGATGGTTCGTTGCGGTATGGTAGCCGTTTGTGTGTGCCAAAAGGAGACGTTCGTGAAGAAGTTATGAAGGAGGCACACGGTTCCACGTATTCCGTACATCCTGGAGGCACGAAGATGTACCGTGATCTACGACAGCATTTCTGGTGGGAAGGCGTGAAAAGGGAGATTGCCCACTTTGTAGCGAAGTGCTTGGTGTGTCAGCAAGTTAAGGCTGAACATCAAAGGGTTGCTGATTTATTGCAACCACTTCCGATTCCTCAATGGAAGTGGGAACATATAACTATGGATTTCGTGACGGTTTTACCGCGGAGTCCAAAGGGCAACAATGCAGTTTGGGTGATTGTTGATCGTTTGACCAAGGCAGCTCATTTCATACTATTTCGAGTTGGTCACTCAACGGAAGCGTTGGCAGAATGGTACATGCAGGAAATTGTGAGATTGCATGGAGTACGGGTGAGCTTCGTTTCCGACCGTGACACCCGATTCTTATCGCACTTCTGGAGGAGTTTACAGGAAAGTTTGGGGACGCGATTGAAATTTAGCAAGGCCTATCATCCTCAGACAGATAGCCAGTCAGAGAGAACGATCCAAACTCTTGAAGACATGTTGAGAGCTTGCATGTTAGACTTCAAGGGTTCAAGGGAGGATCATCTACACTTGGTGGAGTTTTCTTACAATAACAGCTTTCATGCGACTATTCAGATGGCTCCATTCGAAGCATTATATGGTCGCAAGTGTCGCTCACTCGTTTGTTGGGATGATGTTGGGGAGCGAAGACTGTCGGGACCGGTTTTGATCGTGCAAACAGTTGAGAAAGTTAATACTATCCGGAATCATATGAAGGCTGCTCAAGACCGGCAGAAAAGTTGGGCTGATACATCAAGAAGTCCTCTAGAGTTCGCTGTTGGTGATCTTGTGTTCTTGAAGATATCACCTACTAGGGGAGTGTTTCGTTTTGGGAGTCGAGGCAAACTTAGTCCTCGATTCGTAGGGCCTTTCAAGATTTTGGAACGTGTTGGAGAAGTGGCTTATCGATTGGCTTTACCACCATCTTTGGCGAATGTTCATGACGTGTTTCATGTATCTCAACTCCGTAAGTATATTCGAGATGAAACACACGTGCTAGATCATTCGGAGCTGACTGTAAGAGAGGACTTGACCTTTGAGGAACGACCGGTGTCGATCGTTGATCGAAGAGAAAGGTCCTTAAGAACAAGGTTATCCCTCTCGTACTTGTTTCTTGGGGGAATCGCTCGCATGGAGAATCAACATGGGAACGTGAAGATGAAATTCGACAGAATTTTCCATATCTTTTTTTTGTAGTTTCTTGATTGTTTATCTTTCCTTGTTCTTGGAATTTCGAGGACGAAATTCTTTTTGTAGTCGGGTATAATGTAACACCCTTGTTCATTTATACCAATTCCAGTTTCCGTATTTCTTTCTTTATGGTATTTTCCTGGTTTATCGTGTTTTGGGTGCGAATAGTATTTTACTTTAGTATTAGCATTCGACCCGACCCGCTTGCTTGGAATCTGTTTGATTCATGTTTATGAATTATCCTGACTTGTTCCGTAGACTTGTGCACTTTCATGAATACTGCATACTGGCATTTTATCTGACATTTGCATTTTCACAATATAACATTTTAAGTCACGTAAAATATTTTAAAAATACATTGCATGGCCTGCATGATACCCCTAACCCCGTGGTAGCATCCGCGTATCTTTTTCTCGTCCCGTTCAGTGAAACAGACTTGTTTGGATGGCTACGCGCATGTACGTGCATCCTTTCTTGGGGATATGTATTTTCGTTACCCGGACATTCATTTTTAATTTTGGTCGTCGCATATATTTTTCATATTTTAAAACTGAATTTTTAGGCCCGACCTGGGCGTGTTTTGGACTAAATTTGTGTTTACCAGAAAATCCAATTTTAATTAATATAATATCTTTATTAAAAATTATAACAGTTAAAATTTAAATAACTAAAATATCTTTTTAAATTTTTAATCCTAATCCACTAACAGATTTCTCTCTCTCTCTCTTTCTCTCTCTCACACTACAAACAATTTCATCTCTCCTCTCGCACCCCCCTCTCTCCTCTCTCTGTCTCTCTCCTCTCTCTTTTCTCTCTCTCTATGCGCACTCTCTCTCTCCCCCCTCACAGATCCCTCTTCTATTTATTTTCTTCTTAGTTTCTTTTCTTTGAAAACCCGTATGCAACCGCGACGAGAACCTAACCCTAACCCATTCTCCTCTGCCTCCTTTTCCCTCGCCGTCGTCTTCATCATCACCCTACTTCCTCCCTCTCCTCACCTCCCTGCAGAACTCCGAACACAAAGAACCTGAGCACCCAACCAACCCGAGAAACCCACTCCAGACATAGCCCCGCCGTCGACAGCCCATCATCGTTGCCCTCTCATCTCACTGACCCCACGATTGCCGGAGTCATGATGTCGCTGCCATTCCTGACGACCCAGAAGACGCATCTTACCTGCGTGATCACCCTCGTGCGTTACTTAGACCCGTTCCGCGTGCCGTGCGTGCGTCGTGACATTTTGCTGACGTCGGACGTACCGTACATATCCGTTTCGTGATCCGTCTAGGCAAGTTTATCTTGCTACATGCTACATTACTTTATATACATCTATTTTAATAATTATAACACCGGTATTTTAAATCATGCATCCCAAGTTCTCGTTTTACAGTTTTCCGACATCCGTATACATCCGTACGTATTATTTCACATCTAGGGCATGCAAGTTAATCTTGCTACATGCTATAATACTATAATCTATATCTATTTGAATTATAATACTTCAAAATGATTAATTTTGCAATCCACATTATTGTTTTTCAGTTTTATCGATTTATTCGACATCCGTATATATCCGTATATATCATTTCAGATCTAGTGCATGAAAACATATCTTGTTACATACTATACTACAATATACTGCATCCAATTGAATATAACAGTTCATATTGTTTAAATTGTACATTCCGTAATTACTAATTTATCATTTTACGGTTATATGATATCCGTTTGCATCCATATCATATAGTATACATATAGCTGCATCTATAGATCTCATTATTACATAATACTGTTATTTTAACACCCCATGATTAATAAAGTGCATCCTAATTAGTATTGGAAATATAAAAGGTAATCCTAATCGATAATTGTGCATCCATACCATTTATTTTATACATATTCGCATACCATGTTACACTATTTCATTTTATTGTTATATTAGTACTCCATACTTGATTGTGTGCACCCATATTTACTACAGTTGATTATGAGCACTGTTCAGTTGATAAAATTGCACATTTAATATTACATTTTTCCTACTATTTCTATATATTAAAAGGTGTTTATTATAATATATATAACACATATAAGGGTTTATCTGTAAAAATACTATTTTTATGTGTTTATATATTATAATTAACATTTGGTAGGAAAAAGTAAGTATATAATATCCATGTAACATTTGACCCATTTAAATATGCTTACCTTATTAAATACCTTTGACCAATTCTTAATGGTTAAGTTAATATCTCAATAAAACAAACTCTACTAATATTATTTGTTGAGTTATTGTGCGGAATTTTCAGGACTGAAATCAAGGAAATCAAAGTTGGCAAAACAAACCTGCCTAATTAAGAAAGTAAACTAAAGAAATCAACTCTGGCATTCCACATATTCAAATGATCACTACGTGTTATCAAGATGAAGCACCAGAAAAACTAACAGATGATCTCCTTGTTTGACCGCGGAACCGCGGCCAAACCCACCTATTGGCCGCGGTTCCGCCGCGGTTCAGACGATTTGCGAGTTGAGTTTTTGCTGTTAGGATCTTAACCACTGGTTTCCAAATTAGGAAGCTAGGGTTCTGGCTTTGGGACTATAAATAAGGACCGAGAGCCTCTTGGAAAAATTATCAAGCTGAAGAGATCACGAAGTCCACGACAGGCTCATACATCCAGGCTGATCATCAACGGTTCATCTACCTCCTTAGAAGAGATCGAGAAGCAAACTAGCATTTTGTAATTATTTTCTAAAGGAACAAAGTGTAAATGAATTTTGTTGATTAATAGAAGGCACTCTTTGTAGTTTTTAATATGATTTCTCTCTCCATCTCTTCTTATCCCAACATGCGCGAGTAATTCTCTGCTTGTTAGGGTTCGTAGGATTAGGGTAGGTTAATAGATGATGAAGATCCTTAAACTCTTTTTACGTCCTATAAAGTTTATAAATTTTATCAAAAGAATAGTTAACATCCTAATTGGGCGCGCTATCAATTCATTGATAATCGCGACCACGATTAGAGATTTGATTAACAATTGTTTTGGTAAAGGTTAGATATAAACGGAGTTCCATGTCGAGATAGGGGTTAAGAGTGGGAACCCTTTTCCCTCCAGAAACCCTAATCTACATGCATCACTGTCGTTCTAGTTTTAAATTTATTAAAGGATAAAAAGAGTAATTTTTAATTAATCATCCATAACTACTAAATCCTAATAAACCCTACAAGCCCCCTTTTAATATAAAACCCACATCCGTAGTTAATCTAGATCTATATTTTTGCATCCGTGTTTAACGTAGATCTAGATCGTACAACCATTCTTCACATTTCTTTATTCTCCCCCTTTCTTTCTCAACACGCCTAAAGTAAGAATAAAATATTCAACGTTTCCCAGAGGACGACCCGTACTCATCTCGGTCTAGCTACACACGACACCGTTATTGATTGCGGTTAAACTACACATAAATACAGACAAATCAAATGGCACCGTTGATTGATCTGTATTTTATGTGCAGTAGTTAACCGCAATCAGAACGGTGTCGCGCGTAGCTAGACCGAGGTGAGTACGGGTCGTCCTCAGGGAAACGTGGAACCTTTGGACGACCCGTACTCATCTCGGTCTAGCTACGCGCGACACCGTTCTGATTGCGGTTAACTACTACACATAAAATACAGATCAATCAAATGGCGCCGTTGCCGGAGATACGCGCGTAATTTTTATTCTTACTATTTGTGTTGAATTCTTATTCGATATATATCATAAAAATAAATAAAACTGCAAATTGTATATTTAACGATTATTGTGTGATTTTTGCGAGGGAATCTGGAGTCACTTTAGCGAGGAGATAAAGATTCAAAGACATTCATCAAGATCCAGAGGACCAAGGGAGGTGAAGATCCAGAGGACCAAGGGAGGTGACATAGCAAAACTCTTCATCAGATCTTCTTAGTCGGCGGCGGAACCGCGGCACAAAGAGCCTATTGGTAGCGGATCCGCGGCTTAAATGAGGAATTAGGGTTCCAAACTTCTCTGGTGAAATTTTCAACTCATTCTCTCTCCTCTGAAATCCAATAAAATATCTTTTCTGCAGGATTCTTTGCAAAATATCGCCGCTCAAAAATCTTTTTGCAAAGTTTTGTACTTGGTTTGTTTATTCATATTTTAATACGGATTTTAAGGGGAAAGACTAAAATGCAGATTAGGTGGGGATTTTATCACCCTTCCTAAGCCCCACAAATCACAAACCGAGCATCTGCGTCAACCCTACATTAATTTTAAAAAATATCTCGACAAGAGTCTAAGGACTGTCACGCTCAATAAGGACAGAGGAAGGTCGTGGGTAATCTATCGCTTATCCGCATTATTTTTGTGGTGCCTAGGCAAGTGTGTCGAAGGCAAGTGGTTACTTAATTAGGCCCGCTATTTTCGGTGATTCGTATAGCGGAAACCTTCCACTTAGCTGGTACTTATCTGGCCACAAGAGTAGTAAAGAGGTGGTAGATGATTGATCCTACGGCTTGTCCTTTGGAAGTCTAGGAGCGGTCTAGAGACTTGACCCAGGTAACCTTAGTTTCAGGGTTGTTTGTGCATTTTTGTGTGATTTGTCTAAGTCCGACACACTTTTTCAAAACAAACCAATTTTTAAATCACACACACGCTGCCACTTGCACTAAACCCGCTTAGTGCATGCTTGGCTGGACACGGGATTTTAGTGCCCGTCTTTTCCGCGTTCCTGCTATCGACTCCAAGATCGGTACTTCTTCATCTTCTTTTTCCCCACCACCCACCACATCGAACGAGATGGACGGTACTCCATCAAATTATAACACCACGCTGCCACCGCCCGTAGGTGAGCAGAATCCACCGCGCATTTCTCTCTAAGAGAGATGCTATCCTATCCGTGGTCCACTTCCTACTTGTCTATCCATTCCACCAGCCAACGGGGATAATTTTGAAATTAAACCCTACTACATCAATCTATTGCCCAAATTTCATGGGCTTGAGTCTGAAGACTCGTACATTTTCATCACTAAATTCGAAAATGTATGCGCAATGATGGGTACTTCACAACTGACTGTGGACGTTATGCGCTTGCGTCTTCTCCCATTCACTCTGTGCGACTTGGCAGAAAAGTGGCTTTATAATACTGCTGCACACTCTATCACTAATTGGGATGAATTCGTAATAGCATTTATTAAGAAGTTTTACCCAAACCATAAGACCGCCCGGGTTAGGAGCGAGATCAACCAGTTTACCCAGCTTCCTAATAAACCATTTTGGAAGTGCTTTGAACGTTTTAAGGATATGCTTGTCCAATGTCCTCATCATGGAATAAATAGATGGGATTTGTGCCGAATTATATATGAGGGCATTAATCCAGTGACAAAGCAAATACTTGAAATAAATTGTCAATGCAATTTCATGTCTAAAGATGATGGTGAAGCTTGGAAATATCTGGAAGATCTCGCTGAAAACACTTTGCAGTGGGAAAGCGTAAGACCACCTTCATCTAGGGAAGGTATTCATCAGCTCGATATTTCCATCACAGTAAAAGCCGAAATGGCAGCGATGCAGAAGAAACTCGACGCTATTGAGAACAAATTTTCATCAGTCTCCCTAAATCAGGTAACTCTTCCTAAGACCGTGTGTAGTTGTTGTTCAGATCCTTCACACTTGACGGAAGAATGTCCTATGAATGCACCGTTTCAAGGTCACGAGCAAACTAATAATACTTTTCAGCAGCGACCTAGAAACGATCCTTATTCTTCCACGTACAATCAAGGATGGAGGAATCATCCTAACTTTGCTTGGAACCAAAACCAACCCCAAAATCAAAACCAGTTCCAAAGCAATTATCAAAGACCTCCTCCACAGCAACAGCAACTACAACCACAAAGTCAGCACCCTTTTCAGTCACAAAATTTTCAAAATCCGGCCAACACTTCTGTACCGCAATTGGCCGGTACTGATAACTCTTCACTTGCATAAACTTTGGATTTGTTTATGAACATACCATTCAAATGTCGGCTGATATGAAGTCTTCTATTGATACCATAAAGAAAGACTCCGCCTCCCACGGTGAGAGTATTAAATCAATAGAAAACCAAATTGCACAGTTGAACACAGCAATGAGTGCGAGAGAGAAAGGGAAACTCCCATCTCAACCCCTACCGAATCCTGGCCGCTCACAAAATCATAATGTGAATGTCGTTACTACGTTGAGATCGGGAAGAGTGCTGGATAACCAAGTGGGTGAACAAGTTGATGATGTTAGTGATACCAATGATACCCTGGTTTTTACTTCTTCCCCTAATTCGTCTAGTCTCCCACCTACTTCTGAGCCTATTCTACGCTTCCCACAAGGCTCGAACCCTCATCCCACTTCTACAAATCTATCTAAAACGATCCCCACTCCGATTCTGGGATCCATTCCATCCCCACAATCCTCTCCAATGTTGGACCCAACCCATATTGATAAAGCATCTTATCCAAACAGGTTAAGGGGCAACACACCAATTCCACAAATGGAGAAGATTGTGGAAATTTTTAAGCAAGTTAACATAAACATTCCTCTCATAAATGCTATTCAACAAGTTCCGTCTTATGCGAAAATCCTAAAGGACTTGTGCACTAGGAAGAGAAAAGTTCAAGTACCTAAAAAAGTTTTCTTTGCGAGTAATGTGAGCACTGCTTTTACACAACAACTACCCAAGAAACGAAAGGACCCCGGAAGTCCTACAATTTCTATTTCTATTGGGGTAAAAATATCAATCGTGCTCTGCTCGATTTAGGTGCTAGTGTTAACTTGCTTCCGTATTCTGTTTATGAGTAATTAGGGATCAGAGAGTTAAAACCTACGCATTGCACTCTTTAGATGGCCGATCGATCTTTCACCCAACCTAGGGGTGAGCTAGAGTATGTGTTAATCAAAGTCGGGGAATTTATATTTCCTGTAGACTTTATCGTTATAGATACACAACCCGTAGCGAACCCACGAAACCAAATTCCGGTGATTTTAGGTCGACCTTTTTTTGCAAGTTCCAACGCAGTAATCAATTGTAGAAACGGCTCTATGACCCTATCCTTTGGAAAGAAGTCAATTGAGCTTAACATTTACAAGTTGGGAAGTGAACCCTCCGAACCCTATGCTCATGTGTGTTCTGTCGAATTAATGGATGTCGATAGCAGCGAATTTGATCAATCTCATGATACTGACTATTTTCATATGTTGTTGTTTGACCCAACCATGTATTATACATACACGGACTCTTCCACCGAGTTGTCCAGGTCAACATCTAACGCTGACGAGGAACGTTTTATAGAGTCTGGCGATCACCCCATTTTTTCTGATGACATTATTCTTCGGGGTATCAATGAAAGCTTCGAAGAAATCTTCGCTGACTAACTCGCATTTTTAGCAAACACGGGTGTAAAGATGAATCGTCTACAGAACAAAGAAATTGAACCTCTACCCCTTCTTCTGGACTATAAAGAGAATGCGAGTAATCCATTACAATCATTGAGTCGTCTTTCCAAACTGAGACGCAAATCCATTCCATCCTACCACTTATCTTTTCCCCATTTCTTCTTGGCTCTTTTCAACTTGTTCTTCCACCAACCGGTGCACTACACTGATAAAATCTTCGAATGGTTGGTGTTGACTTTCGGTCTTTGCAAAGCTTAGCATTGACCAATAACTTTGACCCCCTCTTATGATTTTCAAAGCTTAACATTGTTTAACTTAAGTTTGGGGGGGTATATTTTTGTCTCTTGAAAATAAAATTGTTAGTTATATGTATGCCCTAGAGGCCATTACTGTACATGAGATGTATATTGTAGTGGATGCTGGGACATATAAAGGTAGGACTTTCTTGCTCGACATGATAGTACGCTATCTGGTTGCTCTTTATCTTAACATGTATACTTGCAGTCTCTCTATTACATGTTGATAAAGCCCTTAGGATGTGTGCTCGACTTCCAGGACTATGATGTAGATCATACTAGTGGGGCCTGGGTAGTCCATGAGTACATCCTTCATTGTTCCTAGTCGTGGGAATATCGAGACGGGGCATCGATATTCCAGAGTAGACTAGCGTATATCTTCTCGACCCATGTGATGGGTGATGGATGATCCCATATCCATTGGTGTTTGACATCAGAGATGGTATGCGGGTGCTCAGTGGTGACTGGGTACACTGAACGGACTCGCCGAGAACTCCCAGATGGTATTTTACCTCACGTCAGATGGCAGTTCTCTGGTGACACTGGTACAGCTTAGTCTGTTGACCCGAGATCGTCATAGAGTCTTGTGTGTCTCCCACTGTGCTTTGATTTCCACCCTACCACGGCTCTACTGAGTCGTGCAAACAGGTGGTTTTTGGGTACAGTCCCGATTCACATGGAGGCAATGAGCGATAGGAGGGGATTCGTCTCTCCCGGTATTGGGGGTTGATGTTGCGCTATGCTCGACTGGCCATAACTGGAAATCCCTGGCCGGGGTTGTACTGATTTACTGGTAAGTGTTATCAGTAGTTTCATACTTGTTATGGACCTTACATCGGCATGACTTATCAAGCTACTGGGGTCTGACGTTTACCACCCCTAGGCGAGATATGCGACATATCAGATGAACAGACCAGACTGTGCGGTAAGTGTTACTGGTTGGATTCACAAGAGTGTGAGCAGGCTTGCTCGTTGATCTTCTGATCGCTCAATACCCGGGTGGCCGTTACGTTTAGCAGACCGCTTGCGGCTTGTGGGTGATTGATATGATCACCACCTACTGCCGGCGTATTGACGAGTCTTTAGAGTTCTACACAGGGATTTCCTGGCTCAAGCGAAACGAAATAGGAGCGCATATGAGATATGTGCGAGACCGAGAATAATACCAGTATGTGATACTATATTCTATTCTCGCGATTTGTATCATCGGGCGGTTATATGAGATATAGCCGGGTTACCGAATCAAATGTTGATTCGATACATTGATACACTAGATAATAGTCGGTTATATGCATTATGACCGGATCGTTAAATCAAGTGTTGATTTAATGATTTAATGTATAATTATATATTTGATATATTACTTTACATTAACTAGTATTAGCTCACATAAGAATTGTTTTCTCACTAGTTTGTGCACATTGTTTATATGTGATATATGCAAGTGTACATGTTTGTATCATGCTTGATGATACACACAAGATGGGTGTATGAGACTTGTATCAAGATTAGGTTTAGGATTAGGGTTATTGTTTTATCAAGAAATTTAACAAAAGAATTAAACTTGGTCAAAGTTGTCAAGCTTGAAGAAGCTTGGAGAAACTTTGACAAAGTCCACTCTTTTGTCATTTCTCTTGATGATTCTTTAACCTAACCCTTAACCTAATACCTTGGTCAATTCTCTACATGGTTAAGTATGAGGGCTTAACTCAACCATGGTGCCATAATTAAAAGGATAAGCTTTCTTTTGGATGAGATAATTCATTATTCTTTCTTTCTTCTTCTTCTTCATTAAGCTCCATCAAAAAGCTTGCTAGCTCCAATGGTGCCATGAGAAAAAGTGTGAGAAAAACAATTCTAAAGTGAGCCCACTTCCTATTTCTTCATCCTCTACTACTTGCCATGTAGTATAGGGTGTTCTCTTCACAAAGTTTTTGACCAAGTGAAGGAATAGCTTGAGTTTGAGTCTCCCCGACGTAGATCATCTTCGGCCTCGAAGTCAACGACCTAGCCCGCTCATTTCTCCGATGAAACCAACACTAGGGTCCGGAATCCCGATGATCGCAGCGAAGGGACGTCAACACGGAGCTTTAGAAGTGAAGGACCGGATCTACAAAGGTTGTATTCCCATTCACTTAGTAGCAAAGTTGTTTGCTTGCTTGTAGTTTCGCCTTATCTCTGGTAAACGATCTTGCATAGAGTTGTTAGGCACATAAAAAATTGATTTTGGCATGGTTGATGCCTTGTAGAACCTCTTGAGTGTGCCTAGGAATCATACAAAAATTTGTCCTCAAAATTGTGAGCCAAAAATAAGTTTGTAGGGGATTTTCACTTTCAATTTTTGTTGTCCCCGTTAATAACCTTTCCTTCCAAGTCTACAGGTTTTTGAGATTTAAAAGAAACAACAGTGAGGACACTGCTGCAAATAGGTTTGGGGGAGGTTTGTGCTTATTTGCGCGATACTATGCATTATACTATATATAAGCACAAAAAAAATTTGATAATGAAATTTTGAAAGTGAAAATTTACATATGAAAGATAGAAATAGTTTGAGAAAAACAAGAAAGTTAGATATTTTCTTAAACAAAACTAGTAATAAGTAGTTATGAGCTGTTGTCCCAAGGGTTAGTAAGATGAAGGAAATTGCTAATCTGAGGATAAAATAAGCCTGAAAAATAGTTCCTATTCTGGAAGCCAAACATTTGAACGTTGATACCCTACTATACGCACTCACACACATCTTGAAACTCGGGATAGTGGAGGACACCTTGAAATGCTCTTGTCTAAAATCTAAAGTATGAAAAAAATAAAAAAAATAAAAGATAAAATGGTGGAAAAATAAATGAACACTGGTTTTTTTATCACCAAGGCAGCAATAAAAAAAATATAGCGAGGGTGCTTCATCACCTAGTGCCTTAGACCAACTGGTTTGGGAGTCACTGCTAAGCCTTAGGTGTTGTAAGACGAGGAAAATACTATTTACGTCTAATCAGCAAGCACATGAGAAATCGGTTGGTTAGTACCTCAAGAAGTATTAACGGTCGCATGAAAAAAGTGTGAGCATATTCCATCTAAATATTCACCGACTAAAAAGTACTAAGCTAGATGGACAAGAGTATGATTGCTTGAATTGAATTCTCCGAGTGTAGGGATGTCCAGTTCACACATGTAGGGGTATATGATCGATGTTTGGAAAAAAAGATAGGAATGAAGAATAAAGACGATGTGATTTCTAATATTTTTTCATGACCATTAAGATAGTGCTTATAGCAACTGAAAAACTGGTGTAGTTGAAAACTCTTATTTTCAAGTTCTTTCTTTTATTGTTCTTTCTTTATGTGTAACTTTCATCGTCTCTCTTTTATTATAGGATTTTGTGGGTGTAATCCGCTGAAAACCCTCAGGAGACAACACTCCTCCTACTAGGGACACCTAGAGATTTAACGGCTTGTTGCACGTGCTCAGTGCAATCGTGTTGCCTACGAAAGTATGCTTAGCTTTCTCCTTTCTTTTTCTCCTTCTCTTGAATAAACTAGTTTCCTCGGGACGATCAAAGATAAGTTTGGGGGTATTTGTTCAGTTGATAAAATTGCACATTTAATATGACATTTTTCTTACTATTTCTATATAATAAAAGGTGTTTATTATAATATATAACACATATAAGGGTTTATCTGTAAAAATACTATTTTCATGTGTTTATATATTATAATTAACATTTGGTAGGAAAAACTAAGCATATAATATCCATGTAACATTTGACCCATTTAAATATGCTTACTTTATTAAATACCTTTGACCAATTCTTAATGGTTAAGTTAATATCTCAATAAAACAAACTCTACTAGTATTATTTGTTGAGTTATTGTGCAGAATTTTCAGGACTGAAATCAAGGAAATCAAAGTTGGCAAAACAAACCTGCTTAATTAAGAAAGTAAACTAAAGAAATCAACTCTGACAGTGACATAGAAAAGATTTTCAGTTTTCAGATATTCAAAAGATCACTACGTGTCATCAAGATGAAGCCCCAGAAAAACTAACAGATGATCTTTTTGTTTAACCGCGGAACCGCGGCCAAACCCACCTATTGGCCGCGGTTCCGCCGCGGTTCAGACGATTTGGGAGTTGAGATTTTGCTGTTAGGATCTTAACCACTGATTTCCAAATTAAGAATCTAGGGTTCTGGCTTTGGGACTATAAATAAGGACCGAGAGCCTCTTGGAAAAATCATCAAGCTGAAAAGATCACGAAGTCCACGACAGGCTCACGCATCCAGGCTGATCATCAACGGTTCATCTACCTCCTTAGAAGAGATCGAGAAGCAAACTAGCATTTTGTAATTATTTTCTAAGGGAACAAAGTGTAAATGAATTTTGTTGATTAATAAAAGGTGGTAGTTTTCTTATTCTATCTCTTTGTAGTTTTTAATATGATTTCTCTCTCCATCTCTTCTTCTCCCAACATGCGCGAGTAATCTCTGCTTGTTAGGGTTCGTAGGATTAGGGTAGGTTAATGGATGATGAAGATCCTTAAACTCTTTTTACGTCCTATAAAGTTTATAAATTTTATCAAAACAATAGTTAACATCCTAATTGGGCGCGCTATCAATTCATTGATAATCGCGACTACGATTAGAGATTAGATTAACAATTGTTTTGGTAAAGGCTAGATATGAACGGAGTTCCATGTCGAGATAGGGGTTAAGAGTGGGAATTCCTTTTCCCTCCAGAAACCCTAATCTACATGCATCACTGTCGTTCTAGTTTTAAATCTATTAAAGGATAAAAAGAGTAATCTTTAATTAATCATCCATAACTACTAAATCCTAATGAACCCTACAAGCCCCCTTTTAATATAAAACCCACATCCGTAGTTAATCTAGATCTATATTTTTGCATCCGTGTTTAACGTAGATCTAGATCCTACAACTATTCTTCACATTTCTTTATTCTCCTCCTTTCTTTCTCAACACGCCTAAAGTAAGAATAAAATATTCAACGTTTCCCAGAGGACGGCCCGTACTCATCTCGGTCTAGCTACATGCGACACCGTTATTGATTGCGGTTAAACTACACATAAATACAAACAAATCAAGCACCCACTTGATACCTGTGCACTACTTGACATGACCTGATACACTATTTGACATGACTTGATACATGTGCACTACCTGACATGACCTGATGTACCACAGCTTGACTTGATACCTGATCTTGTTACTAATGCCGACAAATCTTGACCTGTTGTCCCTACGGACATTTCCTGTTGTCTATTTAGACAAACCTGTACCTGCTTCATCCTGTGTTGGCATTAACTCCAGATTTATCAATACCTGACTTGAACACATAACTTGGGGGTATGGGGAAATCAAGAATGTAGCCGAACGTAACTCAAAGGGCTATTATCCTTTTACCGTGGTCCCGTGGGGAATGAACAGGACATAGACTCACAGTCTATTATATCATTTTACCGTGGTCCCGTGGGGAATGAACGGGGTATAGACCGATGGGTTACGATGAGGATTATATTATTTGATTTCGAATAACTTTAAAGTAGATAACCCTATAGCACAGTATAGACTACTCACTGCACTTCACCTATATATATCCTGTTCACTGATCTTTATTCATGTTACTGTTTATTTCCTGATAACTTGTACTGTTTATACTTCATGCCTGCATATTTCATTACATCCTGCTTGCTTAGAATTATTGATATTATGACGCACTAACGTCTGGGTTTTGCATGGCCCAGATCCCTTATCTTTATCGCAGGCTGCCCATGAATATTTTGATCAACAGGCCGAGCAGTGAAGACCTGTTATTAGTTTAGTTTAGTTTTCCTTTCAGTATTTTTTTATTCCTGATGTGAGCCCGTATTTTGGGACGTATATTCCAGATTATTATTGTACTTGGATGTTTTGCTTCCGCATTATTTTATTTCATGACTCTTTATTCTGGCTTATGGACATGTATTAGATAGTTGTTTATTATTCTTGATATCTCTACAGCCGTAATGTGACTGTGGAAGGATATTTCCTATCCATGGGTAGCATGATTGGCTCTGTCACGTGACTATCTTAGCGCACTCTGGGAAGTGGGGCATGACAGTTCTACACTGGCATGGAAAAATTGTAGCTTATGCATCAAGACAACTGAATATTCATGAGCGCAATTATCCGACACATGATTTGGAGTTGGCGGCCGTTATCTTTGCACTTAAGATTTGGCGCCACTATCTTCTTAGAGAGCGAGTGGACATATACACTAACCACAAGAGTTTAAAGTATGTGTTTACTCAGAAGGAGTTGAATATGCGGCAGAGAAGATGGCTAGAACTTATGGCGGACTTCGATATCAACCTACAATATCATCCAGGGAAGGTGAATGTAGTTCCTGATGCACTTAGTCGCCAGCCTCTATCAATGAATCTCACCGCACAGTGGAAGCTTCAACAGGAATTGCACAAGATGGAGATAGAAGTGGTTATGCCAGGTAACACTTCGTATTTGATGAACTTACAAGTTCAGTCTACTACTGTCAATCAGATCAAAGCAGCTCAAGAAAGAGATGTTAAGTTGCAAAAGATCCGAGAACTAGTAGAAAGTGGACTTTGAACCGACTTCATCATCCACAAAGACGGATATTTGAGATATGGAAGCAGATTGTGTGTACCACAAGGTTCTGTTCGGGAGAAGTTGATGAAAGAAGCTCATAACTCTCCTTACTTAGTACACCCTGGTGGTATAAAGATGTACAAAGATCTATGTCAACATTACTGGTGGCATGGCTTGAAGCGTGAAGTAGCCAGAAGCGTAACCAAATGCTTGGTGTGTCAGCAAGTAAAAGCTGAACATCACAGGACTGCTGATTTACTTCAACCTTTACCTATTACAGAATGGAAGTGGCAACACATCACCATGGACTTCGTGACTGCACTTCCTCGCAGCACGAAAGGTAACGATGCAGTATGCGTTATTGTGGATCGACTCACAAAGTTAGCTCATTTAATCCCATTTCGAGTTGGCCAATCTACCGAGACACTAGCAAAAAAGTACATGGAAGTAAGTCTGAACCTAAGTGAGATTTAACTCTTCATAGTGTATTATTTCTGATACCCATGAACTCATGCAGGAGATCGTGAGATTACATAGAGTACCGGTTTGTATTGTATCCGATCGTGACACCAGATTTCGATCGCAGTTTTTGTAGAGTCTGCAAGATAGCTTGGGAACGAGTCTGAACTTCAGCACAGCTTATCATCCACAAACAGATGGACAGTCTGACCGAACTATTCAGATCCTTAAAGCCATGCTAAGAGCTTGCATGTTATACTTCGGAGGATCGTGGGAAGATCACCTACATCTTGTGGAGTTTTCATACAACAACAGCTACCAAGCGAGTATTGGAATGACACCCTTTGTAGCTTTATATGGAAGGAAGTGTCGTTCACCATTAAGTTGGGATGGCATCGGATATAGGAAACTTCTTGGACCGGAGATGATCGTGGCAACTGTAGACGTAGTTCGCACGATCAGGAAAAGAATGTGCATAGCCCAAGATAGACAGAAGCACTGGGCTGATGCAAAACGCCGACATCTAGAGTTCCAACCAGGAGATCATGTGTTCTTAAAGATCTCTCCAAACAGTGGAGTAATTCGCTTTGGCAAGAGGGATAAGTTCAGTCCGAGATACATTGGACCGTTCGACATACTTGAACGAGTCGGAGAAGCGGCATATCGTTTGGCACTTCCACCCTCATTGAAAGGAGTGCACAACGTATTCTACATATCCCAGCTTCGAAGATATGTGAGAGACCCCAGCCACATCCTTGATCACTCCGAGCTCACTGTACAGACAGATATATCTTGTGAGCAGCAACATGTTGAGATCCTGGACGGAAAGGTAAAGCCACTTTGAAACAAGGAAGTAAACTTGGTCTGAATGATGTGGAGAAAAGATTCACCAGGAGAATCAACGTGGGAACGTGAGGACGACATGCGTACAAGATGCCCTTTCCTATTTGTAAATCCATCCTTATATAATTGTAAATTTCGAGAACGAAATTTTTGTAAGGGTGGTAGAATGTAACGACTCCAATTTCACTGTACGAAATTTTTAAAATTTAATATACAGAATGGAGTTTGCTAATCTGTGCACAAGTTATAAATTGAATTTGTTTAAGAACAGCAAGAAATAACTTGTAGCTCATTGGTAAAGCCTTGCACTGCTGTGACGTAGCCACTGTGTTCGAATCTCATCAGCCACATATATTTTTAATAATTTTTCTTTTAAATTTTTGGAAGCCCAAAAGTTTACACGTGCAATACATATAAAATGAAAAGTCACAGAAAATCAAACATGTGTCAAATGTTGTATGAGCAGCCGAGGACAAGTGACCAAAATCCAAGCACTCACCTCATACACATGGCCGGGGAGATGGCTAATTGGGCCGGCGCCGACGGGTGAACTGAGGAGAATAGTCCCCGTGCTTTGCCCACTAACCCCTTGGCCTATCCCCACTACCCCAGTACTGTTTGATTTTCCTACATTTATCCAGAGAGTGTTAATTCACCTTTTAATCCAAATTTTAATACATTTAAATTCTTTTTTCAATCCCCAAAACCCTAATTTTACCCTATAAATACAACCTCATACCCTAGCCTCTTCATTCTGAAATCTCTTGTTAAAAATTCTCAAAAATTCTCAAGTCAAAGAAGAGTACAAGTGGAGTTAGCTCAAGTTCACTTTCCGGCAAGGATTCGAGACGTTCCCGGTGACTCCGCGACACCACGACGATCTCAATCCCTTTCTCCCTCTATTCTTAACTCACACAACTTGTAAGTCCCACCTCTCTTCTCCTCTTCTTATCTTAAAATAATCTCTTTTTAAATCACGTCGGTAAGTGGAGTTATACCGATCTTTAATTCTATACTCTTTAAAGCTACAACTTTTCTTAAGAACCACTTATCCATATCATTATACCTTACTTGTTAAACATTAACTAATATTTAGAAACAAGTTTCATTTTAAAACTCCATGTAAAACAACTTTTATTAAGCTTTTTCGTTTCAATACCATAAACTTTACACATGCCATAGTTTAATCTTTTTGCTTAGCATACCTTTAGAAAACCTCACGAGATAATGACCTACCTCTCACAAACACACATCTTAATATAGCATGATTTCTCTTGAACAATAGTTTTGTGGCAAAATACAACTTTTCAATAAAATACCCTAACCTATTAAAAAACGTTTTCTTGTAAATAATATTTTAAATTCCTTGCGATTGTGCCCCTACAACCCACTTTTGGGGAATCCGAATCGGTTGGTGCGGGTTATCGCACATCCATCGGACTAGTAGGGCGAGATGCAGACCTCCTCACGGAGCATATGATTTCGATGGAATTTAATACAATTTTTAAGAAAAATGAGAATTTCTATTTAATAATAAAAATTTATTTTAATAATCATATAAATATTATCAAACCACATATTTTAAAGATATTATTTAATTCCATTTTTTCCAAAGAAAATAAAAGAATTACAATTTTCGTGAAAATACTATCAAGAATCCATACAAGTCAAGTTTACACTAAAATACCTTGAACTATTCAAACTATATATATATTCACTAACATACCTCATCCTATAAAATTCACATCCATGAAAACCCTAAAAATATAAATAAATACTTGAGCTTTATTTTAAAAGTATACTAAAAATATTTTTCATAAAACCCCCTCAAGTTATATTAAATTACAATAAGGACCCTTGTAAATATAGGTTTAAGCGGGACCAATTCTCTTGGGCCTCAGGGAGCCAGAGAAAGTGGGTGCTTACCTATTTAAGGTAGAAAACTAAAATGGGGTTATCAAATGGTAATTGTCTTGGAAAAAGACACAAATCCTGCCGTCCATGTGCAGCAGTTACCGATAACTCCAAAATCTAATTCGGGATCCAATTTTGTTTAAAGTGTCTGACTCAATCGGAGTCTCAGTCTAATCTGAATACAATCTAAACATGAATCCAACTCCAATTCAACATGAATCCAATATATCAAACATGAACACTTGAACTTGAACATGAATACCAGAACAATATCAACATGCAACTTGTTTTGACTTGACCGAACCATGGATATATTTTGACTTGACTACATGACTATCCGTTTACATCCTGATCTGTTTACATGAACAACTTATATCATGGTTTCGGCAAGTATTATACCATAAAACAATACAATATACATTACGGGGTTTTAAAGGGGTAAACTGGTACGGAAAGTGTTAGAAGTGAAACGAGACGGTCACTCTAATACACCTAATCTGAACATCCGTGCGGTTGTCCCGTGGGTTTTCACGGGGCCTTGTACTCCATATACCTTAGTTTACAGGATAGTTGGACTCCTCTCGTATATATTGGCATATTCTGTACCAAGCTATAAACAATTACGTTAACATAACAAATACTTAATTTTTCCATTCTATGCTCTTTACCTGTCTATTTCTATTCTATCTCTTGGGACTTACCGAGCGCTAGTTCACTGACGACATTCCTATCTCTTCTTTCTTTGGAATGTTGTCAGGAGGACCCGACCCTTATGAGATCGAGCCCAGCCAGGCCGATTTGGAGCAGTTTACAGAGGAGCCAAAGTTCTAGTTTCTACTTGTACTTACTTTTCTTTAAGCTCATATGCCATTGCTTAGGCATCGCTTTCTTTCATTGTACTTTACTTTTCAGTTGTTTGTAAAGAATGACTATCAATAAAAAGTTGTTGTTTCATTACATCTCTTGTCATTCTTATGTTTTACATTTATATTGCTTATTTACGCTTAACGTGTTTACTTCTGAGTAAATACGTCGCGGCCTCGCCACGTCTCTTTTCCCGTACACTGGGAAGCGCGGCGTGACAGCCAAGCCCACATCCCTAGACCCCTACGAGAACGGCAAGCAATCCTACCAATTCTAGAGTTAGGTGACCGCTGTCGACTCCTCGAGATGGCCTCCCATTGGACTCTAGAACCCGGTTACTTGTGCTCCCCGCCTAGGGTCTATCCTAATTCGAAAAAGTAAATAATATACATCAAAGGAGACAACAACCTCAACTCGGAAGTGTCCCAATAAAAGAATATTACATACAAATTTTTACATGAATGAAAATTGAAAAACTCTCATCTCACGCAAAACCCCCAGCTATTCAATCACGACGATCCAATATAACATATTAACCAGCAACACAATAACATCATATGTCATAAACATAAGTAAATATGTGTATCCCTAATGTCGTTGATGTATAGCAACGAGATCGGTGATACTGCCATATATTACACTTACGGTCGCAGAAAAGATATGAAAACTACAATAATTAGAATCTGCATCGTCCTTAAACATCATAAACCCGGATTATCATATATTCCGGATTTCATGCCTAACCCTATAAACCTTGCATTTAAGTCTCGAATTGAAAACACTTTTCAAAAACATGTCGGGCAATTCAACAAGATTCCCGATTAAATAATCGAATGCTTGTCAGAAACTTTAGTAGATGGCCGCACCCCCCGAGGCCGTCAACGAAGTGCACTTAGGCGAAACACTGTGGCCGCGAGCACCCGAGTGGATGCTTTTGGCCATGGGGTTCTCCTATAGTCACTTGGTCGGGGCTTGGGGCGTGGCTGTCTAGTAGTGTCTCCCGGCGACTATTCGCGTACAATACGAGATTGCGACAGCGTTTTGATCCGAATCAAAACTCCGTGGCAATCCATCAAATGAGACTAAAACGCGAGATTTACAAATCGCTAACTAGTTTTCACAAAACTAATCAATGTGGATTCCAAAAATTGTATCACATATCCATACTATTTAGACAATGTTAAACATTTCGATCGATATTTCAAACACCAGCAAATGACAGAGAGCTCAACAACTTGAGCCTCACTAAAAATCTTCAAAAAACCTAGAATATCAATTTGAAGTAGAACCTGAAAATTGAGCTCTCAACACCTTACTTCGGCGGCGGTTCTGCGGCCAAGTAATGGAGTTAAGATCTCGTATTTCATGATCCTTCATAGAAAACCCTGCACGATTTTCTGAATATTTTTAGTCTGGAAAATTCAACGTTTGAAAATTTTGGACAGAAACTCCAAAAATGCGGTTTCAAAATGTCGATCAAACACTTTAACATCATCTAGGCTACGCCTAAGTCTCTGGCTTGGCTCTGATACCATGAAAGTATGTCTTAGCACCTCTACTAGGTTTATACAAGCATCAAATATGCAATTTTAAAAAATCTAGAGGTCTAAACTATACTAACCTAGAATCGAACTAGAGAATTAGGGTTTTGAAGAAAGAAAACAAGTCTACACTAAGTGAAGAGGGTTTACAACCTTTGTATACTGGTCCTTCACTTCTAAAGTTCCAAGTAGTAGTCCCTCGAACTCTTTTTTGACTCCACTTGAAGAAAAAATCGAGCTTGCTAGAAGTCTTCGATGCCGAAGATGATCCACCTTGAAGTCTCTTTCACTCAAGCTCACTCTTCACTAATCAAGGTATTAATGAAGCCAAAAACCTAAACTAATGGGCTAGATTAGTGTAGGTTGATGCAGTAGGAGATTGGCTCAATCTAAATATTTTTCTCTTTTCTTTTTCTCACCTCATGAAATTTCTAGAGTGGAAGTGAAGAAGGAGATGAACTTGGATGAGAGAGAGAACCATGAGGTGAAGTGATAAGATAAGATAAGATGTGTGCAATAAATATCTTAGAATAAAATAAGGAATAATGGATGAGTCATGGCTTCTCAAGGCTTCTATAAGCCTCTTAAAAATGGCTCATTTCCTTTTTCTTGTAATTCTAAAATGTTTATTATTATCTCTTTTCATTTCACTTTAAGTGTGATTCTCATATACCCATGTTCTATGTATCATCAACCATGATACAAAAAAGCATATACAAATAAATATATATATCATATACATATATAAATATATGAGAATAATGGAGAAAAGAGGCCATGGGAGGGAATTTCCTCCTATGGCGTCGAGAAAATACAACCTCCATCATGTTTTCCGACGATCGGGCTCCATCATCTTCATCGTTATCATCTAAGATGTGGGTACACCAAATTTCATATGATTCTACAACTTTTTCTCCGTTGATTTAGCAATGTAAAAAGTTCTATTGTCGGTAAACCGTTAATTTTGAACCCATTAATTCAACGGTGAAAAAGTTGTAAAATCAGATGAAATTTGGTGTACCCATATCTTAGATAATAACGATGAAGATGATGGGTGCCGATCATCGGAAAAAACGATGGGGGTTGTATTTTTACGACGCCATAGGAGGAAATTCCCTCCTATGACATCTTTCCTCCATTATTCTCTCTCTCTCTCTCTCTATATACACACACACACACACACACACACACACACACACACATATATATATATCATATACATATATAAATGTATATAAAGAGAAATTAAATCTTTAGTGAGCAATAATATTAGTTAATATATATAAATATATCAAATTATTAAATCGACACTTGATTCAATAATCCGGTTATATCATATATAACCGACTAATATCATATATATATGTATATATATATGTGTATATCACATTATTAAATCAACACTTGATTCAATAATCCGGTCATATCACATATAACATACTAGTATTCGATATTCGATATTAAATCAACACTTGATTCAATGATCCGATCATATCATATATAACCGACACTTGATTCAATAATCCGGTTATATCACATATAACCTAAACGAAATCAAATATCGTGAAATTAGAATACGGTATCACATACTCGTATATAATCATGCTCCTGCACATATCTCCATATGTGCCCAACTTTGTTCCGCTTGAGCTAGGAAACCTCTGTATGGGACTCTAAAGACTCGTCAATACGCCAGCAGTAGATAATGATCATATCAGATACCCACAAGCCGTCAGCGGTACTAGATGGACGTAACGGCTACCCAGGTATTGAGTGAATAAAAGATCAATAAGCAAACTTGTCCAAACTCCTGTAAAGCCTATAAGCAACACATACCATACAGTCCGATCTCTTCGTCTAATATATCGCATATCGAGTCTGGGGGTGGAATCATCAAACCCCAGTAACTTGATAAGTCATGCCGATGTGTGGCTTACAACCTTTCGAGAAACTACTGATAACACTTACCAGTAAAATCTCAGCAACCCTAGCCAAGGACTTGCTGTTATAGCCAATCGAGTATAGCGCAACATCAACTCCTAATACCAGGAGAGACGAAACCCCTCCTATAGCTCACTGTCTCCATGTGACTCGGGACTGTACCCAAAATCCACCTGTTTGCACGACTCTTTTGCGCCGTAGTAGGGAGGAAATCAAAATACGGTGGAACCACACAAGACAC
Organism: Agapanthus africanus; assembly: GCA_030015575.1. NCBI lineage: Eukaryota > Viridiplantae > Streptophyta > Magnoliopsida > Asparagales > Amaryllidaceae > Agapanthus > Agapanthus africanus. The sequence continues at coordinate 543,607,019 of CM057346.1, read as the reverse complement.
TATGGCGATCTCGGGTCTACAGACTAACCTGTACAAGTGTCACCGAGAACTGCTATCTAATGATAGATACAGTACCATCTAGGAGTTCTCGGCGAGTCCTGTTCAGTGTACCCATTCTCTAATGAGCACATGTGTAAAATCTTTGATGTCAAACACCAATGGTTGTGAGATCAACCATCGCCCCATACAGGGTCAAGAGAAGTACACACTAGTCTACTCTGGAATATCAATGCCATGTCTCGATACTCTATCGACTAGGAACTGTTAAAGGATGTGCTTGTAGACTACACAAGCCCCACTAGTATGATCTGCATCATAGTCCTGGTAGTCAAGCCCACATCCTAAGGGCTTTATCAACATTATCAGAGAGACAGTATAATATACAAGTGTACATGTTAAGATAAAATGCAACCAGATAGCAAACTATCATGTCGAGCAAGAAAGTCATATATATATATATATGTGTGTGTGTGTGTGTGTGTGTGTGTGTGTGTGTGTGTGTGTTCGTTCAAGCATCTACTATATCATACAATAATGGCCTCTAGGGCATACATATTTCCAACGCTTCTCAGTATGAGTACATTGTGGGCCCCGTTCGTTCTCGCTCTCCGTCTTTTGGGAAGCGGGGCATGACAATTTTCGAGTGACAAATGAGAGAGGAAAACACAAAATACCATCGTTTATTTATAGGGTTAAAAACCCTAATCTCGAGCCAACTAGGAGTCGACACCCGCCCCAAATCGCGCCCGGCTGCTCTTTCCTCTCGCCTCAGCCGTCCGATCTCGTGATTGGATGATTGCGGTTTTGCCCACGTAGGTGTGGGCGAAACACATGCAACCACGCTCTTGCGCACGTGGGGCCTGTGTGTCAGCTGCTGTTGCTGCTGATGGGTCGGGTCAAATTGGGTTGGATCTGACCCGATTCGATCTGGCCCCAATGTTCTAATTTTTCAAAAATCTTTAAAAATACCAGAAAAATTATGGGAAAATATATAAAAATCTAATTTAATGTTTTCTTCAATTGTAGAAAAAATTTGGATTAAAAATTTATTTTCATTAACATTAAAATATCCCCTGCTTTCTTTTTTTCTTTTCTAAAAATTCAAAATAAATGTTTTAAAATTCCTAAAAATTCGATTAATTCTTTTTAAAGTCAAAACAACAATTTTAAAGCCCTTTCAAAACAAAAGAGGCATTAAGAAAAATAATTGACGCAATCAAATGGTATGGAAGATTTTTATTACATACTTGAAAATCGCAGACGTACATCAGTGTAAAACCACGATGGATAAAACCACGGCAGACAGGGAGAAAATTTCAGTGTAAAAATCCACAATAGTTGAAATGTGATGATGCTCGATATCGGTGATCTCCCAGACCATGACACGTGGCAGATGGCGTGTCCCAAAGCTCACAAGAAAAGATCTACAGTGGCCGACCAAGCCACTCCTGTGCCCGTCCCACAAGCAAACGCTGGCTCGCCTCCGAGCCCCCTGCACAATTGGCATCCTCGGCCCCCCAGCTCGTCTCCGGGCTACCGCAGAATCAAGATACTTCGGCTCTCCCACTCGTCCGTGAGCTCTCCCGCCGAGTTCATCTTCCGCGGTCTCATCGACCGATCAACAGCACCGCTCACAGGCGCAATCGCCATCCCGCGAATCTCGCCATATGCGAGATATCCGCCGGCCACATCCCACGTTCCATGCCATCACGATCCCTCATTAACGAGCCTGTCTCGCCATTAATGGGAGATCCCGCTCATCACGCGGGCGTGACGTCGGGAGCGTAACGGCCGGCGTGATTCCCGCGCCTGCCCTGCCTGCTGCCACCTCTATATAAACCCCTTCTTCAGACGGTTCGAATAAGTCATTTTTACTCCACTAAGCCGTTACTCTGCTCGGATTTCCTCTCTAACTTGACCGTCGGAGGGTCCTCGGTAGTACAACCACCCCGGGACTTCCTTGCAGGTAGCTCGGCAACAACAACCTCAAACCCATTAAGATCCACACGCTTCAAGAGCCTGCCTCCAGATCCAATCTCAGCCGTCCATCCCCGCCGTCTGCAGATCAACGGAAGGTAACATCTTAGCGTGATCCAGGTCGCGTCAGCTAGCGCCGTTTGTGGGAATCTCTTGATTCCACAAAAACAAAAGTTCATCTTCCGATCTCAATCTAATAGCGAGCGATCATCACGACGATCCAAGCACTAGTCGCCGCCTCCCCCTCAACGAAGGCGCGGACGAACCTCCTCTGCCGAAGGCATCAACGCCTTTGCCGGTCGGATAGACCGACTCGCGTCTGTCGTGGAGGCGCTCATCCACGTCCAAATGGCAGGCAAGATCCCCAGGTCACCGCTCCCCCGTCTCGGGACCGGGACCCCTACAGAGGGAGAGAAGGCTTCGCTCGTGCAAGCCTGGCCGATCGTCGCCTCACTGTTTCCAACAGCCGTGGGTCCCCCGGGCCGACATATTCAAGAACCCGGTGGGCACCACTTCTTTTGCCTCCAAGGTCTTACGCCAGAAAGCTTCGCCCTGAGTCTCGTCGCACCCTTATCCCTCCTGAGGCGGTTGCGGTCAGCTCGCCTGTTCGTAGGCATGACAGGCACTCCCTCCCTCGACGGGATCGCGCACGCGAGACTCGCCATGGCAGCTCAAAAACAACCTCACCGAAAGGAACCGAGGCTCATCAAAAATCATGGTCATGTCAGCGGGGGGTCCATCGAGCTCCTGCGAGAATCAGCGCACCGCGCCAACCATGGAGGCCGACAGCCGCCCGAGGAAGAAGGCCAGGGAGACCGCGCCCATCATTTTTTACGACGAGGACTTCTACGGCATATCCCTGCCCCACAACGACCCTCTAGTGATTACGGCTCGGGTCCACCAATACGAGGTGCACAGGATACTGGTCGACTCAGGTAGCTCGGCGGACATTCTCTTCTACGACTGCTTTTTATGCATGGGGCTAACCCCAGCAGACCTAAGGCTGACCTCCCACGTCCTTTCAGGATTCACCAACCACTCCATCCCGGTGGAAGGGGTAGTCACTCTGCAGTTTAACGTCGGGGAGGTCGGCCGCACGCAAACAGTGCCTGTGGAATTCATCGTAGTAAGAATCCCATCAGCCTACAACATCCTCCTCGGCCGCCCGATGCTGAACTCCCTCCGAGCCCAGATATCGACCTACCACCTGGCGATGAAGTTCCCTCTCGATCAGAGAGGGATAAGTCGGGTCTATGGGGACCAATGGATTGCAAAGGTATGCTTCACAGCGACATCTTCGTCTGAGCAGCCGACTGACGATGTCGAGGGTGAAAGCGACATCAGGGGTTCTCTGGACACTTGAGACGAGCAAAAAGAGGTCCGAGGAACCCCGGTCAAACCTCTGACAGAGGTCCCCCTGGTAGAAGGGGACGGCGAAAAGATCGTCCAGATCGGGTCGCTTCTGACAGGAACTCAGCGAGACGACCTGGTTCACTTCCTCAGGAAAAACTCCGACGTGTTTGCCTGGGCACCTGCTGACATGCCTGGGATCGACCCCAAAGTTATATCTCACAAGCTCAGGGTAGATCCTACGGCCAGACCCGTCAGGAAGAAAAAGCGAAGCTTCGCCCTGGTCAAACAGAAAGCTATCGAGGACGAGGTAGGCCGTCTCCTCGCCGCCCACTTCATTCGGAATGTGCCCTATTCGGAATGGCTAGCGAACGTAGTCCTGGTCAAGAAGTCGAGCGGGAAATGGCGCATGTGTGTCGACTTCACCGACCTCAACAAGGCCTGCCCCAAGGACAACTATCCCCTACCTCAGATAGATCAGCTCATCGACAGCTTAGCAGGCCACGAGCTATTGAGCTTCATGGATGCCTTCTCCGGCTACAATCAGATCCGTATGAATCCGGCAGACGAAGATCTTACTGCATTCACAACGGACTGGGGGGTATACTGCTACAGGGTGATGCCCTTCGGCCTCAAGAACGCCGGGGCCACATACCAACGGTTGGTCAACCGCATGTTCAAGCCACAGATTGGCAGGAACATGGAAGTTTACGTCGACGATATGCTCATCAAATCAGTTTCATCGACCGACCACGCCAAGGACCTGGGCGAGGCCTTCGAGGTACTCCGCAAGTTCAAGATGAAGCTGAACCCCGCCAAGTGTGCTTTCAGGGTCACCGGGGGAAAGTTCCTCGGTTTCATGGTCACCCACCGTGGGATCGAGGCTAACCCGAAAAAAATCGACGCTATCCTCAACATGAACGCGCCCAAGACCAACGTCGAGATCATGCGACTGACAGGGCAGGTAGCCACTCTGAGCCGCTTCATGTCGAGGTCTGGGGAAAAGTGCCTCCTATTCTTCAAAGCTCTAAGGAAAATCCCGAGGTTCGAGTGGTCAGAAGAGTGCCAGACAGCCTTTGACAAATTAAAAAGGCACCTTGTGACGCCACCACTGCTCACCCGACCAGTTGAAGGAGACGAGCTATCACTGTATCTGGCGGTGTCTGACCAAGCAGCAGGCTTAGTGCTCATCCGGGAGGTCGACGGAGTGCAGAAGCCGGTATACTACGTGAGCCATGTCTTCAAAGACGCGGAAACGAGGTATCCAGCCATAGATAAGATCGTCTTGGCACTCATCGTGACCTCAAGGAAGCTACGGCACTATTCCCAGGCACACACCATCCTCGTTCTTACCGAGCGCCCGCTGGGGGCTATCCTCGCGTCACCGGAATCCTCGGGCCGTTTAGAGAAGTGGAGATGGGAGCTGTCCTAATTTGACATAAAATATCGCCCGAGGCAGGCCATTAAAGCACAGGCCCTAGTCGATTTTATCGTCGAATGCACCATCCCCAGTAAGGAACCGAAGTCCACGCCAACCCTCGCAGCTCAACACCCAATCGTGGGGAGGCTCGACTCAATTCCTGAGTGGGTCATTTACGTCGACGGGTCTTCAACCGAGAAAGGCTGCGGTGCCAGCCTCATCATTCGAGGCAGAAATGGAGTACTCTCTAAAGCTCGGATTCAAGGCCTCAAACAACGTGGCAGAGTACGAAGCCCTACTAGCTGGACTGCGCATGGCCTCCGGGCTGGGGCTGAAAACAATTCGGATCCGCGGTGACTCAGCCCTAGTCGTCGGCCAAGTGACCAGCCACTTCGAAGCTCGGGAACCTCTAATGGTGAAGTACCTGGCCGAAGAAAGAAAACTTCGGAAGAACTTTGACGAAGTCCAGGTAGAGCAAATACCCAGGCAGCTCAATGCCCAAGCCGACACCCTGAGCAAGCTGGCTTCGTCCCACTCGACCAACAACAAGCAATCTATCCTCTTCGAGACCTTGCCCCGGCCCAGCGTGGAAGACTGAGCGACAATACTTCATGTATATACGGTGCAGGAAGATGACCAAGACTGGAAGAAGCCCCTCGTGGAATTCCTGAGGATGGCACGCTCCCAGAAGATCGGGGAGCAGCCCGCCGTCTCCGGGCCAAAGCCCGTCACTTCGTCTGGAGCAATGGGAACCTTTACAAGAAATCCTTCACTCAGCCCCTGCTCTAGTGCGTCAACCCCCACGAAACCGACTACGTCCTCTGTGAAATCCATGAAGGGGTTGGCGGCGCACACCAAGGGGCCCGAACCGTAATCCAGAAGGCATTGCTTCAAGGGTACTATTGGCCAACTGTTCACAAAGATGCCCAGAAGCTCGTCAGGAATGCAAAAGTTGCTAACTCCACGGAAGCATACCTCGCCTTCCGGCTACCAAGCTGACCGCTTTAACCTCCCCATGGCCGTTCGCCTAGTGGGGATTGGACATGATAGGCCAGTTCCCTACCGGTACGGGTAGGCACATATATGTCCTTATCGCGGTAGATTGCTTTACAAAGTGTATCGAGGCCATCCCCATCAGGAAACCGGATGCCGCCACAACCATCAAGTTCCTGCAGAACAACCTGATACTCCGGTTCGGTATCCTGAGGTGTATCATCACTGACCATGGGACGAACTTTGAAAATGAGAAAGTGAAGGATTTTTGCAATGAATATCATATCCTCATGAAGTTTGCCGCGATCGCACATCCCCAATGCAACGGGCAGACTGAAGTTGCTAACCGAGACGTCCTCCGAGGTCTCCGGACCCGCCTAGAAGGGCGCCAAGGCAGTTAGGTCGAGGAACTGCCCCGGGTCTTATGGGCCCTGCGCACGTCAAAGAAGACCCCCATCGGGGAAACCCCTTTCAGCCTCTGCTATGGGACTGAGGCAATGGTCCCGGCGGAGGTCGGGCTACCCAGTCATCGGATCAAACACTTCGACGACGAAGCAAACACCACGGCGCTACGGACCAACCTGGATATCTTGTTGGAGAAACGAGACCGGGCTCAGATCAGGGTTGCCGCCTATCAGCAGCAAACTACCTGATACTACAACTCGCGGGTCAAGCGTCGCTTCTTCGGTACCGGAGATCTATTCCTACGGAGAAACGAGTTCGTCGATCAAGGAAGGCTGCACAAGTTTTCCCCAAAATGGGACGGTCCTTTCCTCGTCTCTGAGGTACTTCCCGGCAGGGCCTACCGCTTACAGGACGCGAACGGGCACAAGTTTCCACGTCCTTACAACGCCGATAAGCTCAAGCTGTACCAGTGAAATCAATGCCTACTAGTGTATACCTCTCCTTTCACAAAGATGATGTAAATTTTTCTAAAAAGTCCTTTCCATTCGAATAATAAGAAGGGAACGTTAGAACATTGCAAAAAGAGGAGTTCTGTCTTTATGATTAAAGCCCTCAACAGGAGGCGGCCGAGCGGCTACCCCGCTCGGCTATCTTTGGCCGGTAGCTCCCCTACCCCACAACGCCAGGATCAAAGCCCTCGCCAAGAGGCACTGGATAGCAACCCTGCCCGGCCTGTCCTTAAGGATCAAAAGCCCTCGCAAGAGGCAACCGGGCCTGCCCTTACTCGGTTATCCCTGGCTGGCAGCTCCCTACCCCACAACGCCAGGGATCAAAGTCTTCGCCAAGAGGCACCCGGCAGCAACCCTGCCCGGCCCGTCCTTAAGGATCAAAAGCCCTCGCAAGAGGCAACCGGGCCCGCCCTTTCTCGGTTATCCCTGGCTGGTAGCTCCCTACCCCGCAACGCCAGGGATCAAAGCCCTCGTCAAGAGACAACTGAGCAGCTTTACTGCTCGGTCCATCCTTGGCAGGCCTCTTACGGCCTCTCCATCGCTAAGGATCTAAGCCTTTACTAAGAGGCAGCCGAGCGGCTACCCCGCTCGGCTATCCCTGGCTGGTAGCTCCCCTACCCCACAATGCCAGGGATCAAGGCCCTCGTCAAGAGGCAATCAAGCAGCTTCACTGCTTGGTCCATCCTTGGCAGGCCTCCCACGGCCCCTCCATCACCAAGGATCTAAGCCCTCACTGAGAGGCAACCGAGCGGCTACTCCGCTCGGCTATCCCTGGCTGGTAGCTTCCCTACCCCCACAATGCCAGGTATCAAAGCCCTCGTCAAGAGGCAATCGAGCAGCTTCACTTCTCGGTCCATCCTTGGCAGACCTCCCACGGCCCTTCCATTGCCAAGGATCTAAGCCCTCACTAAGAGGCAGCCGAGCGGCTACCCCGCTCGGCTATCCCTGGCTGGTAGCTCCCCTACCCCACAACGCCAGGGATCAAAGCCCTCACCAAGAGGCAGCCGAGCGGCTACCCTGCACGGCTATCTCTGGCCGGTAGCCCCCTACCCTACAACGCCAGGGATCGAAGCCCTCGCCAAGAGGCACCGGGCAGCAACCTTGCCCGGCCATCCTTAAGGGCCAAAGCCCTCGCCAAGAAGCACCGGGCAGCAACCCTGCTCGGCTCGTCCTTAGTACGCCTCTTACGGCCCTTCTCGCGCTAAGGATCAAAAGCTCTCGCAAGAGACAACCGGACCCGCCCTTGCTCGGTTATCCCTGGCTGGTAGCACCCTATCCCAACACACCAGGGATCAAAGCTCTCGCCAAGAGGCATCGGGCAGCAACCCTGCCCGGCCCGTCCTTAAGGATCAAAAGCCCTCGTAAGAGGCAACCGGGCCCGCCCTTGCTCGGTTATCCCTTGCTGGTAGCTCTCTACCCCAACACACCAGGGATCAAAGCCCTCACCAAGAGGCACCGAGAAACTACCCTGCTCGGCTTCGTCCTTAGTAGGCCCCTTACGGCCCCTCCTGCGCTAAGGATCAAAAGCCCTCGCACGAGGCAACCGGGCCCGCCCTTTCTCGGTTATCCCTGGCTGGTAGCTCCCTACCCCAACACACCAGCGGTCAAAGCCCTCGCCAAGAGGCATCCGGTCTATCTACGTCTGAGCGATCTACACCTCGATTTCGGGGCCATGGAGATAACGTCTTCCCGCTGATCTTTGCACACTTGGCAAGTGAACGGATTCAACTTGACGCGTAATCGCTAGACGAATAACCGACATAAAACGAAGGCAGTACTGTGCAAATACAAGTGTTTACCAACAAACGAAAATACGTGTGCAAATACGACTGCAAAAAGTTTTTATTCACAAAGCCAAAAGTCTTTACAAGGGTATTGTGGGCTTCCCAGCCTTATCAAATTACCCGGAGGCTTACAAAAGAGAGAGGAGGAAAACCCAAAAGTTCGAGCTACAAGCCCGCCTAGGCCTCACCTCCCTCATCACCGTCGGCCGGAGGCATGACTACCGAAAGTGGGACCCGAGCACGGAGCTCACCATCGGCAAACTCTGGAAACTGCTCCTTGACGGCATCAAGAGCTTTGTTCCATGCAATGGCAGAGGCTTCGCCGAGGTCGACGTAAAACTGGTCCGACCCTTTGTAATCAGTCACTGCCTTCCTAGCCCGAATCTTGGCAACCTCCGCCGCCTGAAGCGCCGCCTCGGCATCCCGCCTGCTAGCGTCCCTTGCCCTCTTCATGGCTGCAAAACGATCGGCCAGTTCCATCAACTTCACCTCGACAACTCGGTGGGACTCACTTAGGCGGTGATAGGACTCCCGGCACTTCGAGATGGTGAGCTCCGCGGCGGCCGATCGGGCTTCCAGGACAGCCGTCCTCTCCCTCTCTAGATGCAGCTCAAGTCGCAGATCCTCGACCTCCGAAGAAGACTCTCCCGTCGGCCTTGTAGCGTGGATAGCCCCCTCGGCCTCCATGCGAGTAACAAAGGCGCCACGCTGAAGGACCTGACGAGAAACAGCTGAGAGACTTAGAGACACTCGAACTAAAGAAAGGGCACTCAAAACAACGCATGAGGGAGTACATACCTGCACCGCCTCCTGAGCTATAGCCGCCATTTGGGCCCTCAAGGTCCCCCGCGGTATCTTGCCCCCGGCTGACTCTTCCATACCAGCGAGCAGGCCAGCAGGAACGGAAAGCCCAGACGGGGCCACGAAATGGAAGTCCCTCTCCTGCATAGGAAGTCCCTCACGAGTCTCCAACGGTGGTGCGCGAGAGACCGTCCTCTTCCTCTTAAGAGGAACCCCGTCTTCGTCCTCTCTTGCATCTCTCATCTGAGGCTCGGAAACCCGTGGACGCCTTTGGCCGCCGCCGGGACAATCATTAGGAGCTCGTGACGAGTAAAATGGCCCCGCCGCCGGCGGCACATTTGGTGCGGGGCTCGGGTCAGCCGGAGGCGTGGTCGCACCGCTGACCTCCCTCCGGGACAGAGCACCGAGGGCACCAAGAGCCCTGTATCGATCCATTTGTCCTACCAAAAGGAAAGGCAGACTCGACTCAGAAGGAGAAGAAGCAGGAGAAAACAAAAGAAGACATCTAACCTGGAGGAAAGAAATCCTCGGAAACGCAGAGATCCAACCTAAAACGGAGAGCGCCGAGCTAACAAGACTCAAAACGAGAAAAATATGAAGATATATGGGCCCTGAAGCGGACCCCACCTCTATTTATAGTTGATGGTTTTTTCTTAATCCCACCTCTACTACAGAACTCGTCCTCATCCAACGGCGACAGTCAACTCCCGCCAAAACTACTCCTCGCATTCGACGGCCACGATCGCCCCACCTGTCGCACGCGCATTGGCCGTATCCCATCAGACGCCAGAAGTCTGCACCCGTCGCGTTAGCCAACCAGCGCCCGACACGTGGACTGTCGCGCGATCCGGCGCACCCTCTTTAAAGCAGAGATCGCACCCCTGATTCGCTGGCGTCATCTAGAAAATACAACAGATTGCCCGGGAATACGTCCCGACGATATCTTCGAAAGGAGCTCACCTCGGGTGACCCGGCAGACCACTCTCGACCCAACCCGTCAGCTGGTCGGGACGAGAGTAGGGGGCTAATGATGATGCTCGATATCGGTGATCTCCCAGATCATGACACGTGGCAGATGACGTGTCCCAAAACTCACAAGAAATGACCTACAGTGGCCGACCAGGCCACTCCTGTACCCGTCCCTTAAGCAAACGCTGGCTCGCCTCCGAGCCCCCTGCACAATTGGCTTCCTCGGCCCCCCAGCTCGTCTCCGGGCTACCGCAGAATCAAGATACCTCGGCTCTCCCGCTCATCCGTGAGCTCTCCCGCCGAGGTCATCTTTCTCGATCTCATCGACCGATCAACAGCACCGTTCACAAGTGCAACCGCCATCCTGCGAATCTCGCCATACGCGAGATATCCGCCGGCCACATCCCACGTTCCCCGCCATTACGATCCCCATTAATGAGCCTGTCTCGCCATTAATGGGAGATCCCGCTCATCACGCGGGCGTGATGTCGGGAGCGTAACGGCCGGCGTGATTCTCGCGTCTGCCCTGCCTGCTGCCACCGCTATATAAACCCCTTCTTTAGACGGTTCAAGTAAGCCATTTTTACTCCACTAAGCCGTTACTCTGCTCGGATTTCCTCTCTAACTTGACCGTCGGAGGGTCCTCGGTGGTACAACCACCTCGGGACTTTCTTGCAGGTAGCTCGGCAACAACAACCCCAAACCCATTGCTGTTCAGATCCAATCTCAGCCGTCCATCGCCGCCGTCAGCAGATCAATGGAAGGTAATATCTTGACGTGATCCAGGTCGCGTCAAAATGTCAAAATTTTCTGATTGCAATATAATACCTTAAATTATGATTTTCAATAGATATTATTTTACTAAAATACCATAAAAATAGCACTTAATGCGCTTAAAATACTTTAATATCAAATGCTAATAAAGTGTTGAAATAGCAAGATGCGACATCTAATGAAACTTAAAGATGCTTTCCCTTGGAGAAATGTTGATCGTGGCATTATTCTTGCTGAAACTTTTTATTAACCAATCTTTGAAAAAATATCATTAAAACAATAACAAGATCGGTAATCAATCTACTCATATGCATGCTTAGAGCATATCATAAAGACATGACACAGCTTGATATGGACTTCCAGAGGATTAACGTTTATGCAATCATTAGTGAAAAGTTTGACCAAACATGTATGGAGTATGCAAAGTATTTCCTTTGTATATGATCTACAAAATTTGTTTTAATAAATAATGAATTTTTTTGTATTCCTGTTTTAATAGACAAAATGCAATTAACTTTTTATCAAATGTATAGTTATGTGGAGCTCTATCTATGTCACAAACATTCATATAATGCAAGACCCAGCTAAAAGACGATATATATTTTGAATTTAATAGCTGATGAAGGTCGGAATCTCCCTCAACTATTGTCCTCCGTCGATTTTGCAGCAAGCGTTCTTGAACGGTTGAGATTGGGAATGAAAATTGGATGTGTGGATCTCAATGGGTTGTTGTGGATACCGAGCCACCTGCAAAAAAAGTCCCGGGATGGATGACCACCGTAGGACCATCCGATGATCAAATAAGTACCGAGGTATAAAAGCAGGATAGCGGCGTATTGGAATCGATTTTGACTTACCTCAATCATTTGGAAGTGGGGGTTTATATAGCGGTCGCATAGGAACGATCCGGCGCGAGATTCCCGCCATCCGTTACGTCCTTACGGCACGTTTGCGTTGATGGTGGGATATGCCTATTAATAGAGAGATACGCTTGTTAGCGGAGAAACGTGCCAGCGTGGGATGCGGGACGTAGAGCGGTGGAAATCTCGTTCTGGCGAGATACGCAGAGTTGTTACGAGTGTGCTTGGGCTCCGTGCTCCGGGTTTGACAAGGAGGCCTTGGAGTCTCAGCTCGGTAGATAGCTCGGGGTCGAGCGAGGAGGACGAGGTGTCTCGGCTGCCTGAGCGCATATGGGGGGTACTCCGGGGAGGCTTTTCCGAAAGGTCAGGTACCACCTCGTCACGGGGTCCCGAGGAAGACTCGTAATGTGTCACACTGATTCCCCATCGTAGCCCCTAGGGGTCCAGAGGATATGCGCTGATGACACGTCATCTCACATGTGTCGCAATCTGGAGTGTTCCTGTTCATGAGCCTCATCATCAGCCCCCCACTCTCGCCCTGATCTATTTATGGGTCAGGATCGAGAGTGGTAAGCCCGGCTTTCCATGATTCGGCCGAAGATTTCCCTATGATGGGCTGCCCGACGACGGCGTGACGTTTGGCGGCGGCTCCTCTTAGGTCGCTGGATCCACATAGTGGCTTACGAAGCGCCTCAGTTCCCATGCGCATCATTGGTGATGTCAGCGGATCAGCGAAATGATTACGCTTTTAAAGAGAGGGCACCGTTTCGTTCACCCGTCGGTTGGATTACGTGCCACGCGTCCGCTGCTGGGTGGCGGGGTCATGAGGAATTGTCACCAAATCTTGCCATGAGGAGACATGTCCAATGGACGATCGCCATGTGGAGTCCCAATATCTATTAGGGGCGACGCTTCGTTTTGGCGGGAACTGATTTGGGTCATTGGATGCCTTCTCGTGGAGTGTATAAATAGGAGGGGCTCTCCTATGGCCGACATTTTGCCCTAATCGACTCTCATTGCCTGAAGATTGATCGGCGCCACTCTGCTTAGGTCGGAACTTCAACCAAAATTTTCCTTGGCGAGTCCTTTCTTGAATCAGGTTAGATGTCTTCTTCCAAAGTATCTGTTGGCGTAGTAGGGATCGAGTCGAGTGATGAAGCTTCAGTTTCTGAAACCGAGTCCAGTAGGTTTTCCTCCTCCTCGACTTCCGATAGCCGAGAGAGTTCCACTTCTTCTTTTTCATCTTCTGAGGGAGTGTCGACCTTGTCTCGCGTTGTCGGGGGCGACAAAGGCCCCTAAGATGCACATCGGGAACATCCGCTATGCGCCCTCAGCCTTGAACCGTCTGGATGAGCTTTCTGACATCCGGGTTTGATTTCATATCCCCTCCGGCTATTCACTTCATTTGGCCAGGGAGGGTGAACAGGCGGACCAGGTACAGGGTAAAGTGATTGCTCTGTACCTGAAAGCATTCCAGGCAGGGATGCATCTGCTCTTCCCGCCTGAAGTTTGCGTCGTACTACATTGTTTCCACCTTTCCCCGGGTCAGCTAGCGCCGAATTCATGGAGAATTCTCCGCGGATTTCTGGTCCGGTTGAAGATTGATCGGATCTCCTTTGATTTAAGCATCCTTCTTTCCTTCCTTTGTTATAAAAACCACCTCGGTACTATTAAGGAAGAATCAAGCTGGCTGTATCTTTCATTTAAAAAACATAAGGGTAGGGTGGCCGGGTTAGGGGTAGCAGTTGTCCCTTCCTCCATCTACAAATGAAAAGAAAAGTTCGTCTTCGTCGGGCCACCGGAAGGTGGGGTTGGCCGATGCCCGTCAGTGGCACAGGGCCGATTGTCCTAGGGTTAGGCAGTCAAACACCCCCGAGGCGAGGGTGGTGTCGCAGTGGGAACCAATCTAGCAGGCTGATATCCTGCTTTCCGAGCAGGCTCTGAGTTGGGCTGGGCTCAGTTCCGCGTGCTTTGTGAGTAATTCAGGGCCTTTGTCGATCTATCTAGACTTCGTTAAAATTTCGTTGCTGATCTTTTCCCCTATGTGTTCCTCGCAAAGCCTATGGATCGTCAGAAAATTATGGCTGCCATGGCCGCCAAGGCCCAGGGGAGGAAGAGCGGTGGCTCCAACTCGGCCCGGCCAGCTCCAAGCACGGCTCCTCGGCAAGCTCCTCCTGCCAAGGCTTCCGCAGCGCCCCCAGTTCCGGTGGAACGCCGTGGGGGAGGTCACAAGCACGCGCAGAATGAGGCGTCCTGAGCCAGGACGAAGGCGCCACCTGCACCAGAATCCCCTCTGAAGAGGTAGAAGAGGGTGGTTTCTCGGCCGCCTTCGATCGGGATTCAGGTGCAAGAAGGCGAGTTCATCATCGAGGTGCCCTCGGGGCTCTCTGTGGCCGACAGTTTGCTGGCGGACATGGAGAAGGCGATGGGGGCCAAGATTCCTTGAGGCACGATGAAGGCCCAAGTAGCCACGATAGCTCAGGAGGCTGTTCAGGTCGGTAATTTTTTTCAAGAATTTCTCTAGTGTTTTTTACTCGGTTTTTAGCTTTTTAACATGGTTCACGTTTTCCTCAGGTTCTCTAGCACTGCGCCCTCCTCGCTGCAATAGAGTCCGAGGAGGTAGCCCCGGCGATGAAGAAGGCGGGCGAATCTTCCTCACGAGAGGAGGAGCTCCTTGGCCGGTTGCAACAGGCGGAAGAGAAGGCAGCCCTTCTCGACTCTAGGTTGGTCGCGGAGGGTCTGACGATCGCCAAGTTGAAGGAGTCCCATCGGCTCCTGACCGAATCCAACTTGGTTATCCAGGCCTAGATAGGGGAGGTCAACGGGATCTACGATGCCATGAAGAGGCAGAGGGACTCGTTCAAGCGGGAGGCTCGGGCAGCTGGCGAGACGGTGAAGCTTGCGGAGGGCAGAGAAGAAAGGGCCATGGAGGAGTAGAAGACCTCTGACCAATTCTATCTCGACCTCGCCGATTCCGCGGCTGTTGGGTGGCACAACGCCCTCGACGCCGTCAAGGAAGTCACGCCCGTGTTCGACGATTGGGAGATTCGCGCCAGGTATCCCCTAGCCGAGGAAGCGCCACAGGGTAAAGGTGCCGAACCGGTTGGAGGGCAGCTGGTGGCGGTCATGGATGCCGAGCCTGAGGTCGCCATTGTAGCCCCCGATGGAAGCGCCGAGCTAGGGGAAGGACCGGCTGAGTAAGTGACCTGAGCTATCTCTGCTTTTAGTTATCAATTTTGTACGCCTCTGAGCATTTTTGTAAGGCTAGGGAGCCCATAATACCTTGTACATAATTTTTGAAACGTGAATAAAGTATTTTTAGCTTGTAAGTGTCTTTGCCTCCGAAACCTTTTTCTCCCGCAAGCCTTTTTATCTCGCAAGTGTTTTTAGCTCTGAAGCCTTTTCTCCCGCAAGCCTTTTTATATCACAAGTGTTGGGCGAGCGTGACGTAAGAGCTAAGCCAAGCATAGGCAGACCGGTGTCCACCCTTTCCCCAGAGTCAAGGCGACGACGTGCATCGAGTATGAACTGAGCGATAGCCAAGGGTAGGCAGACTGGTGCCCTTCCTTTCCCCGGTGTCGAGGCGGCGATAGTGCATCGAGTATGATTTGAGCGATAGACAAGGGTAGGCAGACCGGTGCCCCCTATATATAGGTCTTGTGCGAAATGAGCAGGGAACTAATCGGTCACCTCTTAAAGAGGGCTTTGGATCCGCGGATTGACTGGGCAGGAAGCTGCCCTCAACGAATGAGTTGAGCAGGAAGCTACACTGTTGCCTCTTTTCGAGGGCTTTGGATCCGCATATTGACTGGGCAGGAAGCTGCCCTCAGCGGATGGGCCAAGCAGGAAGCTACTCGGCTGCCTCTTATCAAGGGATTTAGATCCGCGGATTGACTGGGCAGGAAGCTGCTTTCAGCGGGTGAGTCGAGCAGAAAGATACTCGGCTGCCTCTTTTCGAGGGATTTGGATCCGTGGATTGACTGGGCAGGAAGCTGCCCTCAACGTATGGGCCGAGCAAGAAGCTACTCAGCTGCCTCTTATCGAAGTCTTTGGATCTACGGATTGACTGGGCAGGAAGCTGCCCTCAGCGGATGAGCCGGGCAGGAGGCTACTCGGCTGCCTCTTGTCGAGATCTTTGGATCCGCAGATTGACTGGGCATGAAGCTGCCCTCAGCGGATGAGCCGAGCAGGAAACTACTCGGATGTCTCTTATCAAGGGCTTTGGATCCGTGGATTGACTGGGCAGGAAGCTGCCCTCAGCGGATAAGCCAAGCAGGAAGCTACCCGGCTGCCTCTTGTCGAGGGCTTTTCTGAATTCAATAGTTTTTCTTTGGTATGTCGTTCAACATTCCGTGACCCATATAGGGGGGATGACGACCATCACGGATGACACGTAGCAGTACTTTATCGGGAAAGTGCGATATTCCGTGATTTGCGTTGTTGCGTGAGTGGATCTCGGCCGTTGAAAGATTTTTATTGAGGCTATAAATATCGAAGGTATGGTCTCACCTTCGAATCTTCATATTGGCTTCTTCCTAGTCGTGTGCTTCTCGAAGATGACCGGCCGCGTGTACACCATCAGGGAGATTGTATCTCGGGACGATATGTATTTTTATAATCTCGATCGTTCCGAAAAGACATACGAGGCGATGATAGGTCGCTTGGAGGGCCACTGTGAGCGCCTACTTCCCTGATGATCTCCTCTCGTTCAAGTGCTAATCTAAGCGATATGGAGGTATTCCCGGGGTCTGTACAACACCCTTTCTCCGCAATTGATGGACGAGGCGTTTGATAAAATGTATACGGTCCACGAGTTTGGTCTGATCTCGAAGAGCAGGCGGGACCGCTCGGTGGACCTTCTTCTTGAGTGTTTCCAGCAAAAGTTGGTCGTTGCATATTGCTCGGTGATTGATCTGCTAAAAAGTGTTTTGTAAAGTAACCACAATCAAGACGGTGTCGCTAGTAACTAGCCGCGATGAGTACGGGTCGTCCGCAGGAAAACGTGAACTCTTTTCTTACTTTAGACGAGTTGATAAAAAAAGGGTGATTATTGTTTGTCGTTACGGATATAGAATTTATAAAGAAAAGGCTTGTAGGGTTCATAGGACTTAGTAGTAATGGATGAATAATTAAAAATGACTCTTTTATCTTTTAATAGTTTAAAACTAGATCGATAGCGATGAATGTAAATTAGAGTTCTTGGAAGAAACTAGGATTTCCCCACTACTAACCCTTGTCCTTGCATTTATCTCTATTCATGTCTAGCTCTTAACAAAATAAGTATTAAACCAATCTCAAATTATGGTCGTGACTATCAATAAATTGGTAGCGCGCCCGATAAGAAGATTAACATTTATTTTGCTAAAGTTTATAAACTTTAAAATGTATAAAAAAATTAAAAGATTTTCTCATCCATGACTCTACCCTATCCTACAAATCCTAACAAGTTCGGAATTACTCGCCCATGGTTAAATTAGAAAAGAGGATGAAAAAGAATGAAAGCATGGTTAAGATGTAGAAATGTAAGTGCAAAAAATAAGTGCGGAAATTAATTGCACAATGAATAATAAAAACACTATCTTTATTAATCAACTATTGCATTCATAATTCTCCTTAGAAAGTAGAATACAAGAACCCTTGTTTGCTCTAGATCTCTCTCTTGTTGGAGCTAGATGAATAGATGATGAGCACTCGGATATGTGGACCTCTTAGATTTCTTGATCTCTTCGGTGATGATTTTGAATGTGCAGCTCTCGGTCCCTTATATAGTCCCTAAAACTAGAAACCCTAGATTCCATATAAAAATATATGCAGTTAACATCCAAACCACCAAATATCATATTGTAGGGCTATCAATTTGCCGCGGAACTGCCGCATATAGCCATGTTTGGTGGCGGTTCCGCCGTCACTTGGTGGAATCAGGTTTTGGGAATTTTTCTAGTCTTTTGTGTTGATGTTTGGAGATCCTCTTGATGTCTAGATTCTGAAAATAATACTCCGACTCTCTGCCGTTGCTAGATCTCTCGATTTGTTCTACATTTTGGCAGATTCGGTTTCAATATCCCAATTTGACTCGGATCTCTCACTTGGATTCCAGACCTAAGCTAATATATGCGCAATAACTCAAATCATAGTGTTAGTAGCATTTGGTATTTTAAGAATATTGATTAGAAATATCATCCTAATCATTTAAATGATGTAATATCTTAAGAATATTGATTAGAAATATTTGATATGATATGCATATTTTAATTACAAAGATTTCATATAAATATTATATGCATATATTTTCCCTCATTATGTTAATTATAATGTAGAAACATATGATAATAAACTTTTTACAAATAAACCCTCATATGTTTTATATTTACAATAAACACCTACTTAATAATAGTAGGGAAAATGTTCATTCAAATGTGCAATATTTTAGACTAATCACTCGGCGGATGGGAACCCCGGTGAGTCCATAGCTTCTAGGGTCCATGGGTACTGTTAGAGGGAGCGGGCAGAAGCCGCCTAGGCTCGGCTGGAGGAGCTTTCTTTTGAGTATCATCGCCAATGTTATCTTAATACTCGTCCTCTTTTGCTGTAATAGTTGTAAGGCTTGGGAGCCCATAATACCTCCGAATAAATAAATTTGTCTTTGATTGAGGTTATGGTGTATTGTCTCTTTCTTCCTTTCCATATTTTTTTTTCAACCCTAAGCTCGGGGCCGAGAAAAGTAATGAAGGGCTCGAGCCCCGGGGTGGTGCAGAAGTCTATTCTATGAGAGGACTTAGTTTGGAAAACTTAGTCAACGTGGAAAGAAATTGCATTATTCAAAAGAGAGTACATGTTTATCTATACAACTTAAGCTTTTCGGTGTTATATGGCCGGGGGAAATTACGCCCTCCGGAGTCTTGGAGGCGGTAGGCTCCACTGGGCAATGCTTCCATTACGAGAAATGGTCTGTCCCACTTCGGGAAGAACTTATGTAGGCTCTCTTGGTCTATGAACTCGTTTCTCTGTAGGACCAAGTCTCCTGTCTTAAAAGCTCGATGCTTAAATCGGGCGCTGTAGTAGCGGACGGTTTGCTGCTGATAGGCGGCCGCTCTGATTTGCGCTCGATCTCGTTTTTCTAACAAGATGTCCAAGTTGCTTCACAATGCCAAGGTGTTAGCTTCATCATCAAAGTGTTCGACCCTATAACTGGGCAATCCAATTTCTGCGGGGACCATTGCTTCGTACCATAGCAGAGGCTGAACGGGGTTTCTCCCGTTGGCGTTTTCCTTGATGTCCGCAGTGCCCAGAGCATACAAGGCAGTTCCTCGACCCAGCTGTCTTGCCTCCCTTCCAGGCGAGCCCGGAGCCCGCGAATGACGCTCCGGTTTGCTACTTCGGCTTGCCCGTTGCATTAGGGGTGCACTACTGCGGCGAACTTTATCAATATGTAGTAGTTGCTGCAAAACCCCTTGACTTTGTCATTCTCAAAGTTGGTCCCGTGGTTGGTGATGATGCACCTCGGGATTCTAAATCAGAAGATTATATTGTTCTGTAGGAACTTTATCGTAGATGTGGTGTCTAGTTTCCTGATGGGCACGACCTCGATCCACTTTGTGAAGTAGTCTATTGCAATAAAAATGTACTTGTATCCACCCGTGCTGGTGGGGAGCTGGCCTACCATATCCATCCCCCACTGTGCAAACGGCCATGGGGAACTTAGCGGCGTTAGTTCGGTGGCGGGGAGGAGAGGAATGCTGCCGAAGAGTCGGCAGCTTTTGAATCTTCTAACCAATTTCTCAGCATCTTGATATATTCTCGGCCAATAGTACCCCTGGAGTAGTATCTTTTGGACCAAGCTATGGGCCCTTTGATGCGCCCCTCTGACCCCTTCGTGTGTCTCCTGTAGAACGCAGTCTGCTTCTTGGGGATCGACACATCGGAGTAGGGTTGAGTGTATGACTTTTTGTATAGGTTTTCATTGCTCCATATGAAATGGCGAGTTTTGGCCCGAAGCCGACGGGCCACGACTCGGTCCTTTGGAAGAACCCCTTCTTTTAGATATTCTGCGATGGGCTTTCTCCAGTCTGGGGCGTCTTCTTGGGTCGTGTAGATTTGGAGTGTCGTCTCCACATCATCGATGCTGGGTCAAGATAGGACTTCAAAGAGAATATTTCTCTTGTGATTGGCTGAATAGGAGGAGGCGGGTTTGCTCAGCGCATCCACCTCGGCGTTCAAATTTCTAGGAATTTGCTCCACTTGGACTTCGTCGAAGTTTTTCCGAAGCCTTTTTACCTCCGCCGGGTATTTTATCATGAGCGGTTCTCGGGCTTCGAAACGACCGGTTACTTGGCCGACGACTGGTGCAGAGTCACTACGTATCCGGATGGTCTTTAGCCCCACTCCGGAGGCGATTCGTGGTCCTGCCAATAAGGCCTCGTATTCCACGGCATTGTTTGATGCTTTAAAACCGAGCTTTAGGAAATACTTTATTTCCGTGTCATTCGGGCCTTGGATGATCAGGCCTGCCCTACTTCCTTCTTCTGTGGAGGATCCGTCTACATAGAGCACCCAATCCGGGATTAGGCCGGATACTTCCTCGACCGAAGGCCATGAGTCGGGGCTCTAAGCAGTCATTTCTTCCCTCGTGGGAATGGTGCACTCGATAATGAAATCAGCCAGGGCTTGGGCTTTGATAGCCCGTCGGGGTCGGTATTTGATGTCGAATTGGGAAAGTTCCCATCTCTATTTCTCTAGGCGGCCCGACGATTCGGGGGAGGCGAGGATATTCCCTAGAGGTCTTTCCGTGAGGACGAAGATAGTGTGCTCCTGGAAATAGTGTCGTAACTTTCTGGAAGCGACGACGAGTGCCAGGACTATTTTTTCTATAGACGGGAATCTGGTTTCCGTGTCCTTGAAAACATGGCTCACGTAGTAGACCGACTTCCATGTCCCTTCGAATTTCCTGACAAGCACAGAGTCTGCGGCTTGGTCAGAGACAACTAAGTATAATAGCAGTTCGTCGCCTTCGACCGGTCTGGTGAGAAGTGGCTGGGTCGCCAGGTGGGTCTTGAGTTGTTCTAATGCGTTTTGGCATTCCTCGGTCCATTCGAACCTGGGAATTTTTCTGAGGGCTCTAAAGAAAGGGAGGCATTTTTCCCCAGCACTGGACATAAAGCGACTCAATGGGGCCACTCTCCCGGTGAGTCGCATGATATCGGTATTGCTTTTGGGCATTGTCATGTTAAGGATTGTTCTCCGCCGAAAGACGCGACCGGGACGTTGGGATGTCAGGGCCTGAAATTCGAGGGCAGATGCTAATTGGTGCTATCCGTCTACCTCTCCAAAGATGCCAAGTTGATTTATGACACAATGTATCGAAGGTTTAAACGGATGCGGCCGATATAGCAGATTTCGTCAGATTCCCCCTCGTTGAGGGGTTTTTTAATTGTGGGGACGCTCTTCTCTGCAGGCGCAAGCCCCTGCAGTTAATTACGCTACTGCATCGCGGTAATCACTTTCTCCTTCTCCAGATGATCACTTCATGTCGTGTGTGTTTGTTTTGTTTTTGGTTGCCCGTGGATTATATGCGGAGACTAATTTATGTTGTCGCCCGTAGGGCGTGGATTAGTCCAAATCCGTATCTTCTTAGATTTGGGTTTGGGGTTGGGTTTAAGGATACGTTAGTCTCATTTGAGACTAAGATCAACTTAAACGTTTGTTAAGGATACGTTAGTCTAATTTTAGGCTAAGATCAACTTAACGGGATCGTTTAGATCCAACAAAAGAGCATTTGGGCTCTATTGTTTAGTTTAGGGACTTTGCGGTCCATTATTAGTTTAAGGACATTACGGTCCAAGGTTAAGGACATCATAGTCCATGGGCTTAAGTACCCCACAGTCCATCAAATGATTGGTTATCGGGACCCGTCACCTCTCTGAAGACGTTGAAGGATTACAACGACAAATATCAAAGGAGTGAAAAGATATACCCTTGAACCAATGTTGATTGGGAAATCTGTGGTCCAATTTAGGACTAAGATTAATTAATTAGATTATAAGCACATGGGCTCAGTTAAATCTATATTGAGGACTTATGGACAACTTGGGCTAAGTCCAATTAGGTTTGAAATGTTGGACCTTTGTTGGGACTGTTGAACATTTGTCTGGGCTCAGCCACCCATTATTTAGCAATGCTAAACATGGGTCTGGGTTCTGACCATATTTTTATCTCTTATTGAGTGCTGAGCACTCATATGCCATATAAGATGATCAATCTTGGAAGGCAAGGATGTACTTGAGGGTCGGTAAAAAAAGGAAGTCTTGCCTCTGCAAAACTTAGCCAATTTGGCCTAAGACCAGTTTGAATATAGTGTTAAACACTAGCACATATTTGGCGATCATGTGTTCCCACGAGATACATTTAAAAAATAGTGTTAAACACTAAAAGAAAGAAGTGCTTAAAATAGTGTTAAACACTAGGGACAAAACATTCAAAATAGTGTTAAACACTAAAAATGAAGTGGTCACATGGGGTCACGTGAGGCGCCTGAGAATTGGGCCAGACTTCCTTTATTTTACTCTCAAAATCTGCAAATAAGTGTTAAACACTTAGTCTTTGTAATCATCACGTGTGGACACGTGATAGTGCCCATGTATTGGGTATTAATTCCTCTGTTTTCCCTCATTTGCCCTTTTAAAAAGGTGTTTGTCAGGGGTCACGTGGGGATACGTAAGGCGCCATAAATTAGTACTGCCTTTGATTTGTTCCTTTTTGTTTTGAGGGTCACGTGTGAGCACGTGAGGTATTGCCTCCAAGTTTTTTCTTTATCATCTTGAAGAGTCTATTTAAGCGTCACGTGGGGGCACGTGACCATGTCTCATTCTTTCTTTTTTTTTACTCATTAAGGAGGAGGGTCGCGTGTTACCATGTGATCATGTTGGATACTTGATCTTTTTACATGCTTGGAGAGTTCAAGTCCCTGGTTTGAGAATTGAATTCTTTGTAGGGTTAAACCCTAGTTTTATTTAAAGGAATTAAAATCCAATATGTATGAAAGAATTAAATTATTTTATAAGGTTAAACCCTAATCTTGTTGGAGGAATTAAATTCCTATGTGCTTTGTGAGAGAATATAATTCTCTGAACTTAAGTCTTCTCTTTGGTTTTAAATCTGCATGGCAGAATTTCTCCGATGAGAATTAAATTCTCAACTTGTGGAGAGATCTGCTTCTGCAGACCTTCAACCAAATGAAGAACTAAGTTCTTACTCAGAAGAGTTAAACTCTTAATTTGAGAATTAAATTCTCCTTTTTCTTTTGTGGAAGCTTATAGGATGATCTCTCACCTAGGGTTTCTTTCTTTTCTCAAGAAACCTTCTTTTCTCTCTGGAGAATTAAATTCTCTTCTTTTTTCTCTTTGTTGTTGTATCCTCTTGTTCTCTGTCTCTTTTTTTCTTCCCCCTTGGCTCTTAATTATAGGAGAAAGAAAAAAATCAGTTTGTTTAGTCAATCTTTCATTAAAAAATTGATTTTGTAACCAACATGATCTTTTAGATCACTCAGTGATTTTTATTCACCATTGGATTTTTAATCCAAAAGATATTTTGTCTGTTATTCCCGGCAAATTTCAGGGAAATCTTTCTTTGTATAGAATCTTTTTATAAATTGATAATTTTTAATCACCATTGGATTTTTAATCCAACGGTGCTCCACTTTACAGAGCACAATCTTTTTTGTTTGGAAAGATCTAGGGAAATATTGGGGTTTTTTATTTCCCTTAATTAGAATTTAATTCTATTAGTTCATAAGGTTTAAGAGCCTATCACGTGTTAGCATGTGACCCCACTTATTGACCATTTAATTAGAATTTAATTCTATTAATTCAGAGATCTTTAGCAACCCATCACGTGTTGGCACGTGACCCCCTGTCACGTGTGGGCACGTGATGCCCCGTTTAGGGTTTTTTTTCCTTTATCTCAGAGAGATTTTTTAAGGCTTCATCACGTGGTGGCACGTGACCCACTCATTAAGTTTTTAACCAAAATTTAATTCCGTTGTTTTAAAGAACTCAGGAATTATCACGTGTCAACACGTCACCCTTGGTCACGTGTTGGCACGTGATGCCCCATTGGGGTTTTTTCCTGTTGTTTTATTATACCTTTAATTCTTTTCAGTGGGTTTAAAGGCCCATCATGTGTGGGCACATGACCCCATCTCAAGTTTTGTATCTCAGCGCCTATAACTTTGCCCATAGAAGGTCACGTGTCCCGACGTGATGCCCGATCACGTGTGGACACGTGATACTTCTATTGTGTACTTCTTTGCTGCTTTATTCAGTTCCCATGAGGGAACAAGGATGGCGCTTATTTTCTCTGGGTTTGCCTCGATTCCTCGATGGGTAACCATGAAACCGAGGAATTTACTGCTTGTGACATCAAACGCGCATTTAGCTAGATTCAGCTTCATCTTGTATTTTCACAGGATATCGATTGCTTCGCCGAGGTCCGCAGTGTGTCCAGCTGACGAGGCGGAATTTACAAGCATGTCGCCGACGTAGACTTCCATGTTTTTCCCAATCTATGCTTTGAACAGATTGTTGACCAATTGCCAGTACGTGGCCCCGGCATTCTTGAGTCCGAAGGGCATTATCCTGTAGCAGTATACTCCCGATCCGTGGTGAAGGCGGTCAGCTCTTCGTTATCTGGATTCATTCGGATCTAATTATATCCGAAGATGGCGTCCATGAAACTTAGTAGTTCATGGCCAACCGAGCTGTTCACTAGCTGGTCTATTTGAGGAAGTGGGTAGTTTTCTTTGGGACAATCCTTGATCAAGTCAGTGAAATCGACGCACATGCGCCATTTTCCGTTTGCCTTCTTGAACATGACCACGTTTGCCAGCCAATCTGAGTAGTCCAGGTTTCTGATGAAGTTGGCAGCGAGCAATCGATCCACCTTGTCTTCTATCGCCTTCTGTTTAATCGGCGCAAAACTTCTCTTCTTTTGTCGGATCGGCCTGGCTTTTGGGTCGACCCTGAGCTTGTGGGACATAACCTTGGGGTTGATCCCAGGCATGTCTGCTGGCGTCCAAGAGAATACATCCGAATTGTCTCGGAGGAACCAGATCAGGCCTTCGCGGATGTCCCATGTCAACAGAGAGCCGATCCGGACCGTCCGGATGTCGACTCCCTCTATGAGGGAAACTTCTGCTAACGCTTCTACCGAGGGGCCTCGAACTTCCTTTCGGTCGTCACGAGTATCTAAAGACCCCTGAGGATCATGTGCATCTTCAAAATCATCGCCTTGCTCTCCGGCGGGGGACATTGAGGTGAGGCAGATCTTGGCGGTTTGTTGGTCCCCATAGGCTCGGCCTATTCTCCTATTATCTAAAGGGAATTTAAGCGCAAGGTGGTAAGTCGAGATCTGAGCTCGGAGGGCGTTTAAGGTGGGACGTCCCAAGAGAATGTTGTAAGATAACGGGACCTTAGCAACGAGGAAGTTCACCGGCATGGTTCGCGTCTTGCCCGCTTCCTCAATGTTGAGGAGGAGAGTGACTAATCCCTCGGCTAGGAAGGAATGGTTGGCGAACCCGAGAGAACGTGGGAGGTCGGCTGAAGGTCGGATGGACCTAATCCCATATGCTGAAAACAGTCATAGAACAGGATATCCGCTGAGCTCCTTGAATCGACCAATATTCTCTGGACCTCGCAGCGACGAACTCGGGCCGTTATCACAAGAAGGTCATTGTGAGGAAGTGATATGCCATGAAGGTCTTCGTCGGTGAAGATGATCTGGTCATCCTCCCTTCCTTTCTTGTGGGATGGATCACTTATGTCCCTGATTGGGAGGTGGTGGTGGTTCCCCCCACTTTCCAGAGTTGAATTCGTCAAAATGACCATGATTTGTCCGATTGTTAACTCCCCGGGTGGGGTTTGGTCTTTTTGCTCCCGCTCCGTTTGTCTCGTAGGTATTTCGCCAGGTGGCCAGAGCGGATCAACTCCTCGATGTAGTCACGGAGTTGCTTGCAGTTCTCGGTCTGGTGACCCTGCGACCTGTGATAGACACAGTACGGGCCGCGGAGCCGCTTGCCCATCCTCTGGGTAGCTGGTGGGAGCTTAAAGAACCTCTCTCCCTTAGCCTCTTCTAACAGATCGGTCTGGGAGGAGTGTACTCCTAGAACCTTAGGGAATAAGGTTTCGGGCGATCAACTTTCTTTTTCTCTTCCCTGTCCCGTCTTTTCCGGTCTGTTTAGTCGCCTCTGGACAGGTTGGAGTTCACCTCTGACTCGAGTTGGATTTCTCGCTCAGACCATGCTTTCACTTCGGCCATGGTCTTAGGTTGCGCCAATGCAAAAGAGCGAAGCCACTCTTTGTGCCTAAAACCCGACCTCATCGCGGTGATAACCGTTTCATCGTGATGCTCGGGAATCTCCAGGAGAGCGTTGTAGAAGCAGGTGCCATACCCCTTGAAGGATTCCTTGTCTCTGCTCTTGACGGTGAACAGGTAGTCGACCGTCCTTTTCTGTCGTCGGTTACCAACGAAATGACCAAGAAATTGGGTAGCAAGCTCTTCAAAGATTGAGATGGAACACGGCGCAAGCCTCCGAAACCAATCCCGACCAGCTCGGATGAGGGTGGTGGGGAAGGTCCTATATTGAGCCGCATCCGAGTTGTCTTGGAAGCTCATGGCGGCCGTGAACGCGTCCAAGTGGTCTTTCGGGTCGGAATTTTTGTCAAAAAGAGGCACTTTGGGCGGTTTGTTTCTGGACGAAACACGTTCGGCTAGGAGTTGTTCAATAAACGGTCTTATAAGTGAATCAGCGGAGTACTTCGCCCCTTCGCCGGCCGTGTGGTTGTCGTGTCGTATGTTTTCAATCTTCTTTTCGAGGATCTCGATTCGTTGGTAGTACCCTGAGGATTATCCATAGTCGGAGCGCCGGCTATCTTTGCTCCGGGTTTGCACAATGGTGTGGCTTCAGTTTCGCTCTATCATATTTCTTAAATCCTCGGACGAGGTCCTTCTTGAGTAGTCCCGACATTCGCCATTTGCGCGGCTTCAACGGGGGTGAGGGCGTCGGTCGTGCCTAGAAGCAGGCGAACTGATCGACACATTCTCAGAGGGTGAGAGCAAGTGGCGGGTGTCGGAACGACGGCCTGGTCTCCCCTGAGAGCAGGGCGTTGAACTGTCCGGAGCCCATTGGGTAATTGAATCATCCCCCGCATGTAGGTTGTAATTGCCGGAATCGACGTGCCGGCGTTCGTTAATATTAGGGTGATCACGATTGAGGTCAAGGACCTGAGTGCGTGTTCCCGCCAGCATGTGTACGTCCCCATCTTGTGGAAGGGGAACTGCGGTCTGGTGGGCATGGCCGGCCGCTTGAACGCGGGCGAGCGCGTCCACCATCGCCGTGAGCCTGTCGATCCTAAAGGATAAGGCGTTGATGACGTTAGGAGGGGGGTAGGACCGCTTCCGCCTCCTTTATTGGGGGCGGGGCGGCTCGTGCTGGGATCGCCGTCGCTTGCTATTGAATCGAAGGTGGGGGATCAACTTTTTGTGGTAGAAAATTCTTTCGTCCCCACAGATGGTGCTAGCTGATGGAGGTCAGAATCTCCCTCAGTTGTTGTCTTCCGTCGATCTTGCTGCAAACGTTCTTGAACGGTTGGGATTGGGAATCGAAATTGGACGTGTGGATCTCAATGGGTTGTTGTGGATGCCGAGCTACCTGCAAAAAAAGTCCCGGGATGGGTGACTGCCGTAGGACCCTTCAACGATCAAGTAAGTACCGAGGTATAAAGGCAGGATAGCGGCGTATTGGAATCGATTTTGACTTACCTCAATCGTTTGGAAGAGGAGGTTTATATAGCGGTCGCGTGGGAGCGATTCGGCGCGAGATTCCCGCCGTCTGTTACGCCATTATGGCACGTTCACGTTGATGGCAGGATATGCCCATTAATAGCGAGATACGCTTGTTAACGGAGAAACGTGCCAGCGTGGGATGCGGGACATGGAGCGATGGAAATCTCGTTCTGGCGAGATACGCGGAGCTGTTATGGGGGCGCTTGGGCTCCGTGCTCTAGGTTTGACAGGGAGGCCAAGGAGTCTCAGCTCGGTTGATAGCTCGGAGTCGAGCGAGGAGGCTGAGGAGTCTCGGCTGCCTGAGCGCATATGGGGTACTCCCGAGAGGCTTTTCCGAAAGATCGGGTACCACCTCGTCACACGGGCCCGAGGAAGACTCGTAATGTGTCACACTGATTTCCCGTCGTAGCCCCCAGGGGTCCAGAGGATATGCGCTGACGACACGTCATCACCCACGTGTCGCAAACTGGTTCCCGTTCATGAGCCTCATCAATAGCTCTCTGTATACAGTTTTATGTAGTTCACCCCCACAACCCTTGTACGGCTAATTAATGCAGCACCTTACCGGTTAACTCTCATGTATTAAAGTTCGAGTGTTTTCAAGGCATTCGGTCCATGAGTAGAGGGGGTATTTACGTCGATGAATGACATGAGTGCCAACCATAGTCACAAATTCGTCGTTCGGGAATTATTCGGTAAGGTCGAAAATTCGGATTCGGGGAACTATTCGGAAAATATCGGCAGGTATTCAAAAAAGATTCGGCACGTATTCGGGAAATGTTCGGAAAGGATTTCGAGCAAAAAATCAATATATGAGGCGCTGCGTTTTGATATTGCGAATTATTCGCTGTTTTTGTGAATTATTCGTTATTTATTTGAATTATTCGTGAAAAATTCGTGAATTATTCAAAGCGTTCGCCAGTGGCGATTAAATCGGAGAATTAATCGGCCAATCAAAAATTCACGAATAATTCACGAATTCACCCAATTATTCATGAAATTATGTGACTACGGTTCCAACCCTGCAATTTTCCAAAAATTACATGAACCCTCACCCAATTAAAGGACCCCACAAATGGACGTTTGAGATCATCACAAGGTCACGTGATCTTCATACGTGTACACAGTCTCTCTCTCTCTCTCTCTCTGAGGGCATCCTCGAGGTTTCAAGGCACCCCCTCACGCACCCCACCCCCGCACCCCGAACAAACGCCCCCCCCCCCCCCCCCCCCCTTTTTCCCCCTTCTGTCTTCTCAAAACCAACGGTGAGCGCTTTCGATCCCAATTCTCATTCCTCTCGATCTCGATCTCGATCGCGATCGCTTCTCAATCTCAGAGATTTCGAGCCCTCAATCTCAACCCAAGTCTTCGATTCTCGCGCGCGCGCGCGAGAGAGAACGGCGTCAATCGTCCTCTGCGATTCGAGCTCAAAACCTAGGGTTTCGCGCTGGTTCTTCAATGGCGGAAGAGGAATGGAGCTGTAATCGGAGGGATCTGTGTTTTCTTCGGTTTTGAAGCTATTGAGAGATCTAGGGTTTGTTGTTTCGTTGAAGGTTTGTGTATGAGAAAGAAGGAGAATGGGAGGGATGGACGTTGAAGTGGAGAGAGATGTGGCTTCGTTTGATCCAGAGTTGCTGCAGCTGCAAGAGATCTCTTCGATAGCGTTGAAGGATAATCCGCAGATCGCCGATCAGCTCTATCGTCAGTGGCTTACGCATCCGGGGACTGATCGATTGGTAATCTTTAAGTTGGTTGATTTAGATTGGTTTTGATGTTGATGCTCCTGAATAATTTTGGAGCACAGCTGCTTGTTTGAGCACAGCTGCTTGTTTGTTATATTAATTGTTTATTAGAGCTAGGCATGATAATTTCAACGAAGGAGCGATTGAGATACAGATACATCGACTAGTACTTAGGTCGGTGAATTCTTTGATCTAGTTTAATGTATGAAAAGGATCTGCGGCGTTTTAAGGATTTATTTTAGGAACAATTTATCGGTTTGCTATATTAGAGTTTTAGTCGTCACATATGGTTATTTGAAATAAAAGCATTAGCAATAAACCCATTTAATGCTACAGTAAAATGGCAAGGGAGCTTCTAAGGAAATTTGCATAGCGGCGAGGGGTGCTTTTTAATGAGTTTATTTAGGCATGACTTATTCTCGATATTTGGGATAGTTACCATTAAAGAAAAAGGTTCATTTGAGGTTGGATGCCAATAATTTTTTCTTTCTTATTTAAGAATTCCATGCTACAATGCATGATTATTGTGTTAGTTGACTAATTTGGGGAATGCTACTATGGTATCTCTACTATTATAATGCAAACTCCGAAGATGTAGCTAATATCATCAATTGATGTCTCTTCTTTTTAATAAAAATATTTAAAAACGAGAAAAAAATCTTCCACCGTATTCATCATATGAAGCTATCCATATCAACCTATTTAAATATTTTAAAATTTTAATCTAAATTAAATTCAAATCTCAAACCCATCCTCTCCCTCTTGTCTCTCCTCATACATTTAGTTATCAATATCCAAGCCATCATTTTCAATGTCTAAAGGTATCTCTATAAATTTATTATCAAACCTTAATGCTTAAATCATATAATATTTATATAAACATTTTCAAAAATAGATGGAAAAAAATTGTACATTCACATGCATTGCAAGTGCTAAAGTATCAGGCTTAGTTATGAGAGGACTTTTATTTGGATTTTCATTACCATTTAAAATTAATAATATAATAGTTAGACATTTTCCATGGTTTTAATAATTGTTTAAATGCAATTTTAATCTTAAACATGAGCTACTCCCAATTATACTTGGTCATACATAATGCCTTTATAAGCTATCAATCCCAAAGTTCTAGAAAGCTCACTTATAGTTGTTCTAACTTAACTTAATTTAATATATTAGATATTATAATATAATAGTGCACTTTATACCACTTATAATTATATTGTTAGATTTTCCTTTTTTAATAAAAGATTGTTTCTTTTTGAGAATTAAAAAAACCATATGTTAGTTTTTTTTTCCTTTTCTCCTTTTGGCTTAAAGTTTCGATTTCCATGGATTTGTAAATGAAACAATTATTTGGGAAGATCGGGGATTCCATGTATTGACAATCAATAATTTTTGTGATATTATATTTTGATGGTGATGTAATTATATGACCATAAAGTTAGTGATGAAAACTGCATTTTTGAGTGTTTTATTGTGTTATTGAAGCACATTGCCCTAATTTAGCCCAACATGAAGATTGAGCAACTAGTATTGACCTATGAAATCTTCACTTAATGAAAAATGCCTTATGGTGGTCTTTTCAGCCGGGTTTTTTGCTTGAAGTTTCTACTTATTTTGAACTTTAAATAAAATTATTATTTAAGAATGATCTAGAAGTCAATATACTAACAATCTACAATTTTTAATTTTATTATATTTAATGGTGATGCAAATATAGTTTCATATCAAGAACTTCATTATATTACAATAACAAATATATAACCAAGTGTGCTTACCCTTTACCGTTCCTAAATTTTTGCACAAAGTTCTTTGGAAACAATCATTAACCCCTTGCTCTTTTTTTCAGTGGTAGAGAACGACCCTTGTAAACCTTATGCTGCCATACTCAATTATCTTTGTTTCGGATGACTGCCAAATTCTATAATTAGGATAGGGTGATTAAAACAATCAAATCACACAAATAAAAACATAGCTCATTTGATATACTTTTCACATGGACTTCTGTCGTTACAAATCCAGAACCACAAAGAAGATTTATCACCCTTAAAGTGCTTGAGCATCTTTCTTTGTTTCCTATTTCCTATAAATTTTTTTAAAACATTTAACACCACCATTCAAATATTTTCTATAAAACTTTGTAGTTACTTAAAATTAATGACTTTAGATTTATATTAAGTATTTTAGTTCGAAAAACTTTTGACCGTTTTTTTAGAATCTTGGTGTCAATATTGGTATTGGGACGGTCATTTTGGGACAGGAATGCCATCTTGGCTATATTTGCCATCTCAAATTGGAATATCAATTTTTTTTATTGTTTGACTAAATGATTTTTTAATGTTCAATAATTTTTTAAATAAATAGTAAAATAACTATATAGATTTTGATGCAATTTTGGTAATTTAATTGCTTCTTGAGTGGTTTTTAAAATATGCTGTAAAGATAACCATAAACTTTTTAACTTTCTAAGTAATTAATGTCAAATAAACAACTAACCCATTGTTAAACTGAAAATCCATTAGTTATTAAGAAATTTAATACGAAAACTCCAACCATTGTATCGGAGTATCAAATCTCGGTATCAGAAATTCTAATTTCTAAAATCCGGATGATCATTTCGGATTGAGATTGGCTGAGTTAAAACTATGATTTTGATTTAAATTTCAAGTAAATTTTTATTGAAGAGTAAGTGGCATTATCTTAAAAATGATATAGAAAATAAGCTCTACCTATTGGTAATGGACTTTAAAAGTCTGAACAATACTTATCTCATTTCAGATGATTCATGCTTTACCCTATTAATTAGTCTTAGGATTTCATTGAGTCATACAAATATTTGTTGATTGCTGCTAACTAATAAGCGTGCAACCGGGTTGGTGGGATGGTTTATGACATTTTTATATCCAAGTTGAATTTTCTTGCCCAAATGAGAGTAACTATAATTTTTTGTATACAAACACTAAAACAAGATTTTGAGTGGGTGTAGACCAGTTTTTGGTTTAGGGAGTCGGGTCATGTTTTGTGGGCTTTGTCTTTTTTTGTTTGCATGATGTAGATGCAATTGATAAGTTTCGAATATAGAGAGCAACTTTGGGTTAGACGGATATATGTTATACAATCACAGTAAATTAAAAGAATTTCAATTATAATGTGATTTGGAAAAACGTTGGAAAATCAAATACCAAGAAAAGGCATGTGATAAATTGTTAGATTGGGATCCACTGAGAGAGAAGGTCAAGGTATAGGAAGAGGGGGAAAGAGGATATGATGAAGTTGATGGTCATTCTTTCTTCAAGCACATTATTCACCTTCATATTTTTTTATAGCAAATTAAGGATCAACTTGTGTATCACTGCATTTCTCTTATACTAGCATTCTCTTCAGTGTTGTATGTTGCTTTCATATCCATGCAGTATTAGTGAAGCCAACTTTGTATGGTGAAGATTAATTCTTATCTTCTTAAGAATTATAATCCTATAATAGTTTTCTTAGAGTTGTTAATAGACCCTAATTATTCAGTAAAAAAGCACCAACTTGCTTTGGTAAATAGTAGACAAAACCTCCCCAGCAAAACCAGAATTTTATGATGTTACAGTGTTGAGTATAGAGAGTAGGTCAGGGTAGGTCAATGGTCAGGTATAATGTTAGGGCATGTTTCTACCTTGTTTGGAAAACATATTTTGATTTGCATATTTGCCCGGTTAGAAGATTACTTAGCCAAAACTATACATGCCCAGATATACTCATTCGGAGTATGGAAAGGCCGAAAAAACAAATATATCGGGTTGGGTAAAGTCTATATAAGACCAAACCTTGTCTAACTTACACGTAAGTAGGGTTCCCTATCCTTTTCTCCATTTTTTCTATTTATTGTGTTTTGTCCCATCAGTTCGTCATTAGCTTGGATCTAATTGTCAATTTATAATCGGGTGGTAGGACATTTTAGTCCATATTTCAGAAGTATTTATATAGTTATTTCATGTACTGTTATCTCTTAGGGCCTGCTTTTGGTTATGGATTCTTAAGTTCTAGAAGGACAATTGTTTTAATAAGACTTTCATTTGGACTTGGACTTTTCCTTGAATTTTTTTTTGGACTTTGATTTTTTATACTTGAACTTGGGCAATATTAAAAGACTTAGTGTAACATAGCATTATTCTTCTATTTTAATTTTATGACATGTCATTATTCTTATAATAAAAAATCGAGTAATATTAAATAATTTTTATATTTAAATAATATCATTTATGATATATTATTATTTAATGTATGTTATTAAATGAAGAAATAACACAAAAAATAAATAGCATCATCACCAATATTAAATAACAAACTATTAATGTTCAATAAATTAAAAAAACAAATAATATTACTAAACACAAATAAATCAACACCATCGTCGTTAGTCCACCTCCACTCTAAAAACCTCAAAATTAACAACAATAATAACATTAACAAGGAAAATAAAAGATAAATAAATTAAAAGGAACAACACAAGCACCAGGAAACCCATCCGTGTGCTCTCACCACTCAATTCCAAGCCAACCCTCAAAATTTCTCCACCAAAAACACCACCAATAATCTCATCCCAATCTCTCCTCCTAAACCCAACACCCTCTTCTTTTCAAACCCCTTTCTTTCTTTCAAACAAATCAAGAAATCATTATTAGCCGCCGCCGCTGCTGCCATTGAGACCTATGACTCAACCTAAGAAGAGGAACAAATTGAGGACAAAAAATTGAGTGTGGTGGTGAAGGGATAGGAAAAACCTCGGCTTGTAGGAAGCGCCAGCGGTGGCGGTGAATGCAGATCCGAAGGATCGAGGGCGGCATTGAGATCGTTGGCGAGGGAGCGGCGCCGGAGACTGTGGATGGTGGCGGCATCAGTGGGAGGTGGAGGGGGCCACAGAGGGGCCGGGGTTGGGGGAGGGTGGCGAGGACTTGGGTAAGGTGCCGGGGGCTTGGGCGCAGGCGGCAACGGCGAGGAGAGCTAGGGTTAGGGCTGTTGAGGGCTGATTTGAGAGAGTCCAAGAGGGCTTGGGCATACCCTTCTCTTTTTTTCTTGGACTTTTTTTTGGAAGAGGGGTTATATAGTAGGACTGAAAACTAGAACTTTAAGAGTCACCCAATTTTAAGTCCAAGCAACTAATAACACAAAAAGGTAAAGTCCAATTTCAAGTCCAGAACCAATAACACAAAAAGATAAAGTCCACAAAAATGTCCAAGTCCAAATGAAAAGTCCTGAACCAATAACCCCCCTTACAATTGCAGTTTTTTCCTATGCTGCTTGATCATGTGAGCAACATGTTAATGCCTCGGTCTAACTGTTCATTTTTATAGTTGAGCCAGAACACAAATGGACACTCTTTGTCAACCATGAAACATCTGCCACCAATAGCCAGCCAAAGCTTGTGTATGTCTTCTGTCAGGTATATAGGATGGAAACGAAGCCCATGCAGGCTAACCAAAAAAATCAGTCAGCTTAAACCCACCTTAAAACTTAGAAGGCTTTAGATCATGGCAGATTTTTGATTTGATAGTAAATGCACTTTAAAGTAAATAAGCTGCCCCCAGGATTCAGTCTTCTATCAAGTTGCAACGAATGAGTGGCAACCCTCGATTGGTATTTTTCTTAACACCATATTATCTTTCAAAAAGGAAAATTGGGCCCAATTATTAATATAAAAAAAAGAAGATTGATAAACTGTAACAAGAAGAGGAAAGTCAATCAGAACTATGTCATCTTTGGGAAGATTTGTGAGCCCCATGTATACTTTGATTTTTTACCTAATAGTGGTTATTTATAACGTTTTCCCCTTGATTTTATTAGCAAATATATTTGTACTATCTTATAATTTCTGCAAGTATATTTTTGCAAAGCTTGTCCTGTCGTCTACTGCTGTTTTCATGAGGTAGTAGAAATTATTATTTGTTCTTTGGGTAACCAACTTCTCCTTTTCGGTTCCTTGTCTCCCTTATTTTTGTGCATTTTTCTGCGCTCACTCTTTAAACTAAGGGGCAGTATGTCTCACTAGTAATACTTGCATGTAGGTAAAATCTTTGATTGAAGATGTAAAGTCAGGACTGCCCCTAAATGTTGCTGGGAGCTCCAATGGTTCAAATGCTGCTGCAAGTAATTCATTGCCTTCCATGTTCCCTGCTGGCAGCGCACCTCCACTGTCTCCAAGAAGCACTTCTGGGTCTCCACGCTTTATGAAACGTGGTGTAGGTGCTGGTCCGTCATCTTTAGGATCACCCCTGAAAATTGTTAGTGAGATTGTGAAGGAAGTTATACCTCAGGTATTGGCTTACTGAACCTTTTTCTAATAGCCTACAGAATGTTTATCATACATGTGGCATTATGCTAAAGAAGCCATTACCTTTCCGGTAATACTTAGCCACTTGCTCGTTTTTTATGCAGTTCTATTTCCAAAATGGACCACCACCACCGACTGATCTGAAAGAGCAGTGCTTATCTGGAATTGATCAGATTTTCATTCGCCATATGGATGGACTTCAAGTTCAAGGTGGTGTTTACATCTGTCATTATTTTCAATTTTTTTACTGAATGCTGAAACCTATTTTTTTTTTTTGCTATATCAGATTTTAAGTCTGTCACGAAGGAAATCTGCAAGCTACCATCATTCTTTTCCAGTGCCCTTTTCAGAAAGATTGATGTCGATTGCTTAGGAACTATAACAAGGTGCTTGACTCTTGTGATATTAGCAAATTTTAAGATGATGATATGACCATTTTCTCAGTGATGTTTATATTTCAAGTTACAAATTAGTGTACAATAAGCTCCTTTGTTTCTTATTAGCATTGTGATTTCTCCAATGTATCTGACCTGTGCTAAGTAATGGGATCTTTATTTCGTAAGTAATGTACAACGCTAGCATTTAAGGATTTGTGGACACTGGATTAAACTTGAAAGAACTGGGATATGGATGTTTACTTGGGATATGGATGTTTCCTTGGGATATGGATATAACGTGTTTCTGTATGGGGCATGGCTACGACCTAATGTTGCTTGAAGAAGCACATTTAAACCTTTGACCCCACTTATTTTGATTCTGTGCACCAGCTATTACTTAACAGTTTAGTCACATAACAGGCCTGCACAAATTTTAAGTTGAATTTGGGGAACAATACATAACTCCTACTTTTAAAAATTAACATAAACGCCGGTATGCAATTCTTACTCCACATTGTCAGGGCATTTACAATTTGCATATTTTATTAACAATGTAAGTAATGAAGTCTATCAGTGGTAGTTGCAGAGCAGAATTTATATTGGCTGGAGGAAGGGGGACCACAGATGCAAAAATAAAACATTTTAGAGAAATGTAATCACACTGTATAACGGAGAGTTAGCTTTCAACCGCAATAGAAAGGAAATTTATCCTTGAATAACTTATGCATATCTATTTTTACATGCAAAACACCTATATACATGTAAGGAAATGAAATATGGGGTGGCATTTATGAACAATTTTTCTTAGAAAGTCAGATGTCCACCATTTGTGTAAATGAGTGGCGTGTTCAAGCTTAAGGTATAGATGCACGTAAGATCATGTGATTTTCATAGCCTTAGCCCTTGCATCTGATGATAGAAAAATATAAAATTTGTTGATAGAAGAATAATTTGTATCTTATATCAATGGGTAAAGAGCCAAAGAGTATCAAAAACGCATGAAAATTGTCATGTCAATTGTTTAGACCATGGAGATCAAGATAGACAGTTCCAATCATCAAAAAGGTTTGTCGCTAAAGAACTTCTTTTAAACCTCCGCTTCAGAATTCTATTTTAGAGTGCCATTCAATGTTTCATTTCCTCTCTCTATTTAAATTTCTTCTGTTTTAATTAGAAAGGGGAGGAGGGTCTCAATTTCCTGACCCGGCATCTTTTTCAAGAGAAAAGTTAAGATGCCATATCAACAAAACCACCTCCTCTGTCTACTTCTTTTCCCATGTGCATTGCACATGCTTAAGGTTAGCATCAAAATGATGTAAACTAATATATGCAATGCAAAGCATACATATGCTATCCAGCTTCAACAGAGAAGAAGAAATGATTGTAAAAGTCACATTGTTGGCTAAAGAAGTCACACTGTTGGCTAAAAAAAACCAAAGTAACAACTTTTTTTTTTGATATCGAGGATGAATTCTTCATTGCGAGCTTGATAAGCAGGATGTTCATAGAATCAAAGCCCAAGCAGGAGGACTAAAGTGGTGAAGTAAAGAACTCTATATATTAAAATAATGAAAAGAAATACATGGAATGCAACTTCAACAAATAATAAGAAATTGCAATATATTACTGTTGGCCAAGAAAACCAAAGATGGCCATATTCCCTATTGATATGTGGTGATTGAATAGGATGACGTTGATAGCACAACTGAGCTTCTAATTGTCTCTGGGAGAGGAGGAAAAAATAGGAGGAAGTTTTTTTTTTTTTGGGGATGGGGGGGAGGCATGTCAAACAACTTATACTTTTATTATTAGGTTTGACTACTGATTGATAATTATTTATTGGTGGTATGATACAGACTTAGTAGATGCTGTTCCTTTCATATCTATTTTCAGGGATGCCTTCATTAATTACTGGATTGATAGCAATATGCTGACGACGGATACAGCTACTCAAATATTCTCTATTTTGAAGCAACCCAATCGCAAGTACCTCACTCAGGTCGGTTTTATGATTAACAAAAACAATTGCACTGTTCTTATTATCATTACAGGGAAAGATTCTGATTATGTGCTTGTAGCATATATTCATGACTTTCTGTTCTTGCAAATATAGTGGTACTTTGTTTTTATAGTTCTATTTTTAATCTAATTTAATATATGTTCGTATAGGAAGACTTCAAACCTGTTCTTCGAGAACTTCTGTCAAGCCATCCAGGGTTAGAATTCTTACAGAGCACCCCTGAGTTCCAGGAAAGATATGGTAAGCTGTTTTGCCAATGGTATTCCAATGCATAGAGGTGTCATTCTTCTCTACTCTCGGGTAATCTCCATATAGATGCAATATGGCTGGCTACCTGATAGGTTCATGATTTCTTTGCATTGCATGTAAATGCAATATTTTTTTGCTTGAGTATCAGTATTTTGCTCTTACTTTGGTAAAACAGCTTGACATGTACCCCTTGTTCTTACTTTTGTA
The DNA here is from genome assembly GCA_030015575.1 of Agapanthus africanus. Classification (NCBI taxonomy): domain Eukaryota; kingdom Viridiplantae; phylum Streptophyta; class Magnoliopsida; order Asparagales; family Amaryllidaceae; genus Agapanthus; species Agapanthus africanus. Next base: position 543,568,432 of record CM057346.1, on the reverse strand, counting down.
ATACTACTAGCTTGGGTTGTGGTCTATCTATAGCTAGTCAACAACAGGTTTTGTTGTGTGGTTTTGACATTTGACATGAACAATTCCTATTTGGGTCTCTAGACAGCTTTATAGGAGTATAGGACTGAATATAACCATATGTAAACCTGACAGTGCATTTGTTGATTTGTTCACTGGCGTGACATGCTAACTATACTACGAACTAGCTTAGAATGCACTACTGGAAGTGGACAGATTCATGGTACTCCAATAGATGAAAGGGCATTAAGAATATTGCATAAAGTAAAAACCAGCCTGGCTTTATTTGTGGATTGAGATGCTGGGAAATAATAGAATGTGTGAAGCATATAAGAAGTATGAACGTACAGGGGAAAATACTAAAGGGGGATTGTGGTTACATTAAGGATGGCAACTCGTAGAAACAAACAAGGAAGAGATAGGCTTGTTTATGAATTTGAGGTTCTGGAAGAGAGAGAGTTTGTTTAGTCATGGGAAATTGAAAAGGTTGTGGCACAGACGAGGAGGGGATGTAGCTGCAGGTTCAAGTGGCGTGGTAAGAGATACCTTATAACCCACTGACATATTGTTTGTCACATGTTAGATGCGGATCCAAAGTCTGGAGATGAAACCTTGTTTGGTCGGTCGATATAACATGACTTATTAAATTTGCGTCTTTCTGTTTTCACCAGATATCTGATCCTATGGTAACTAATGTATGTTTATGTTTCTTGGACCTTGTGGCATGAATTATTTTGCACTCGCATTCTTAAGTTTTTTGCTCACGTGCATAACGTGTTCCATTGATAACATACCCTATTCGCTCTCCCATTACAGTTACTATTGATATTCCTGTTACTATTCAACCAAGCATTAACTGCCATCACTTCGAATTTAGAATCATCACTTCCACCTGCCTTTGTGTTATCTATGTTAAATGTTTGTCGCGTAATGATACATCAATTAAATAGAAAACCTGATAACGGGAATGACCCCATAACCAAGACCATGGTTTACAATCTCGGCCGATCCATCTGAGATGGCCATATCCGATCCCAAAAATGATCGGCCGTGTTCCAAGACCGATACTGAGTAGTATTAGGTTTACCATTTGTTTAGTGGGATTTAGTATGAAGGTTATTAATGGTTAGTGGGGTTTTTGATGGGCACATGGGTTCTTTAGAGATTTAATGGATTTATTATAGCTTATTGGGTTATTATGGTTATCTTGACACCATTAATATGATTTTACACATCATTAATTACTAAATAATTTGCCAAATTGTTATAGTTAATTTAGATGCTTATTAAAAAGAAAAGTTCCTAACTCTTATAAATTCTATTTCTAAACAATATAAAATCTACTGACATACTTTTACATGTTGAATGTGAACCCAAAGTATGGAGATGAAGCATTGTTTGGTTGATTTACATTTCTATATAAAACATGGCCTGCTTGTCGAATTATTATCTCTCTGTTTTCACCATTAATCCGATCCTACAGTAACTAATTTATGTTTGTGCTCGCATTCTTAAGGTTATTGCTCACATGCATAATGTATTCCATTGATAACATACCCCACTCGCCCTCCCATTACAGCTACTATTAGTGTTCTTGTTACTATTCACTGAAACGTTCACTACCATCACCATGGATTTGGAATTCTCACTTCACCTGCCTGTATGTTATTTTTTGTAACTATGCTATATATTTGTTGAGTAGTGATTCATCTATCAAATAGAAATCCTGATAACAGGAATGGCCCTATAAGGCTCTAACTAAGACCATGGTTTGAATTCTTGGCCAATCATCTGAGGTGACCGAATCCAGTCTCAAAATTGATCGTCCGAGTTCCGAGACCGCTTCCGAGTAATATTGGGTTTACCATTCAATTAGTGGGGTTTTAGTATTGAGGTTACTAAAGGTTTACCAATTTATTGATGGTTTAATGGGTTTATTGTAGGTTATTGGGATATCATAGTTACTTTGACACCATTAATATGACTTTCCACATCAGTAATTAACAAAGAATTTATCAAATTATTATAGTTAATTTAGCTGCTTATTTAAATAAAATTCCTAACACTTAAAAATTCTATTTCTCAAACAATAAAATTCGTTATTCTCGATCCGGGATGACCGATACTGTTGAGATTGTCGACATTTAAACCTTAATTACGACTTGTTACCTTTTGGGTATGATTCTTGTTCTTTTGTCGGGGGTGGCACGTCTTGAACTCAAACAAATTTGTTTGTAGCCCTAAAATATGATTTTAATGAATTAGGAGTTCAAGTCTGCCATTGTTTGGAGCAAGCTTTAAAATATCGGGATCAATACCTGTATCCCGGTATCGGACGATCATTGTTGGTATCGGAATCGGCAAAGATCAGCCATCTCGGATTGGAAAATTTGTTTTTTTATCATTTGGGTAAATCAATTTTTAAATATTGAATTTTAAAAAATAAATAATGAGATAACTAAAAACAATTTGACATCTTTCTTAGTAATTAATGATGGTCTAGAATGGTTTTTTCCATATGTTGTAAAGATGACTGCAAACTTTTTGGCATTTTATTGCCAAATAATGATGCCAAATAAACTGATTACCCATTAATAATCTATCTGGCCCCTTAATAAACTTAACAACCAATTGATGAATCCAATATCAAGGTTTAAAATCTCAATATCGGGACACGGCCGGTCATATTTGGGATTGGAATTGGCCATCTCGGATTGGGATTGGAATAGACCAAACCAAACTTTGGAGGGTACACTGATGGAAGCAAATGTAGGGGCATAATTTGACAACAAAAGCTTGGATATACGTGTCTTGTGGAAATCTTGCTGCTAGATCGATACATGATAAATTGATTGTAGACACTTGGGCTCATGGAGCTACATGATTGATTGTAGATTTGTATATATGAATCCTTATGTGCACATGTAACCACACTCTTTTGTACAGACACGGGCTAAAAATATTGGCTAATTTCTAGCATGGTTGACATCATTCAAACTGCTTGCGGAGCCTTCTTTAGAGTATATTCCATCAAGATAATTCATGGCTATGCTCATGATTTAAAGGGTTGTAGTTGGATTGCATTAGGTTCTAGGTTCAAGTCCATGGCTGCCGTTCTTTTTGTGGCTGATGTTTCTGTTGTCTTTTGAAGGGAATTTTGGCCACTGGTAATTCTTTGTAATGCCCATGACTGGCGACATGCTTGATATATTTATTTGGTTTTAAGTGTAGTGTTGCTCCCGTGATCCGTTCTTGGGCATGAGCCTTTGGATTGACTTCTGTTTTCTTTTACTTCCATTGGTAATCATGAACACCATCATCTTCACTTTTTATGGATGGGGAGCACTTCTATGCAGTGAAGTTAGTTTTAAGAGAAAAGTTGCGCCGCGCCTTGCGCTACAGATTGAACAAGGAGAGCCCACGCATGTGTGGTGGGGTCCAGACCCCCCCCCCCAAAAAAAAGCCATTTGTACCGCGTCCTAAGCTCTTGAGTTAATGGTTTCTTAATGACATCTTAAAGGTTTTCTTGTGTTTTTTTATTTTTTAATTTACTATTATGCTCATAACAAAGCATTAGAATTATACAGGTTAGAAATGCATGTTTGTCTAGAGGATGGCAGGCACTAGCGGGTGCCGTGGGGTGCTGGCCACTTTTGCCAAAATATAAAGATGAGGAAGGAGATGATATAGAGGGAAATATAGGGAGTAGAGAAGCGTACTTGTATGTCATGGGCAACTCTGCGTCCGTTGCCACCTTGTGTCGCAGGATGCTACCTTTGATCCGTCGTCATGACGAGAGAGTAGATATGTGTTAGGGCTATGCTCCAATTCATTTATCCCCATTCATTCTTAGTAGTAACAACAATTGGAAATGGGAGGCATCACTGCATTTCAGCTACTGGGTGTGTCTTCTTTCATAATTTCTTTATATCTGCGACTCTGCCTGGTCAGGGATCAATCCATTTTGGCAACAATCTAACCGCAGTACATTGATTGTTGTTATTGGCATAGAGGATTTATCACTAGAGGAGAATTCATACATGCTATTGCCTTTAAATATTTAGTTAGATTATTACGGCCTGTTATATTGGATAAAGTATAATTGATGCCAGCAGATATAGCATGTATTTTTAGAAGGAAATTGCCTCAAGTACACAATAAACAAGCAAGTTACTGGGACAATCTTCATTCTGTTTTTAGAAAATAATGATTGACACTACCAATCTTGCTTGAGATAAACTATGAAACACTTCACGTCTAAATCATGTCGTGTTGGACATGCGCCACATATTTTTGAATTTGTCATGTTGATTTGTGTAAGTTTTGATTCTTAGAGGCTACATTTACATTAAAGTAGCTTGCCTATATATTATGCATATTGTTGTGTGTATGGTATCGTTACGTTTTCTAAGCCTGTTTAGTGGGGGATGATATCCTATATGCTCTTTGTTTTATCTGATTTTACTGGAGATCATTAGCCCTTACTATTAAATCTCATTAGCCCGTTCATGGAATTGTTGTTTGATCAAATATCAATTTATTAGTACATATAATTCATTAATAAAATACTACAATTTTGTTTTCTTTGTGATGAATTGCTTAGTGTTGTTTACACATCATTTATCAATTAAGTTTATATTCAAGAGTTTCAGCATTTTTCTGACATATTATTCGGATCTTGTAACCAGCGGAAACTGTCATATACAGAATATTTTACTATGTGAATAGATCTGGAAATGGCCATCTCACGCTCAGAGAGCTGAAGCGTGGAAATTTAATTGCTGCAATGCAGCACGCCGATGAGGAAGAGGATATTAACAAAGTTTTAAGGTATGGATGTTGGCTGGTTTACACAAAATCTTTATGCTATTCACACAAATCATTTCCCCCAAAATTGGTGATTAGTTTAATGCATTGATTCTGGAAAGCTAGAATATGAGTTGTGTTTCTTATAGCTTAGCAGACGGTTTGAGTTTGTTTCCTGGAAATGCAAGAATAATTTTACCATAGAATTCATGCTGCGAAGATGTTTATCTCATTGAATGATTGCCTGCAAACTTGAGGATCAGAATGTGCACCCACACACAAATGCACCAATCCCACTGCCACACCCCTCAATCCTTACCAAGGAAAACAAAAAAGAATTGCATACAGCTGCATACGTACACATCCCACCCCCATCCTGACCCCCACCACGTTTTTCCATAGTCTTTGCTGGTACTGGAGAAATTTTGTCTGTTCTCTGGTTAATGAGCTGAACTGTATAGGCCCACCAACCAGGTTTCTGCTATATAATTATGGCACCAACATATGTTGACACCTGGCCAACAGAGCCTTGTACATTCTGCTCCTTAGATGGTGATGGGGATTAAGTGGTGATGGCACCAACCCATTTCCCCCCTTTATACCGCCTTCTTTTTTATCATGACTGTTGTGCATATAGCATCCAAATCAAAATTCAAATCATATTTTGAAATTTCTTACCCTATGCAGATACTTCTCTTATGAGCACTTCTATGTGATATACTGCAAGTTTTGGGAGCTGGATACAGATCATGACTTCTTGATCGATAAGGAGAACCTTATCAGATACGGAAACCATGCCCTTACCTACAGAATAGTTGATAGAATTTTCTCACAGGTTTGTATATAGTTATTTGGCTATATTCTATCAGATATTTTGCAAACATTTTATGTTGTAATGAATTTTAGTCTGCTTTATGCCATTTACTTTATGTTATCTGGAAATTTTAAATTATAATTTAGGTCCCAAGAAAATTTACCAGCAAAGTGGAAGGTAAAATGGGATACGAGGATTTTGTTCATTTTATGCTGGCAGAGGAGGATAAATCGTCGGAGCCCAGCCTTGAATACTGGTAATTTGATTCATTCCAATTAATCATTATAATCAGCAAATTTAGTATTTAGACCTAAATTTCCCATTTCCTCTGATGATTATAGATCTTTGCAGATATTTTGTTATCCTTAATTAGAATTTCATCTTTAGACATGCGAGATTTGGTTAGAGACAACAGCAAGAACAACAAAGCCTTTATCCCAAAATTTTCTTGTCGATTGCATGAATCTTTTTTCTTTTCTGGCTTTTTGCTAAAGGTCATCTCCCCAGTCAATTGACACTGCCGCTTTTTTGGACTAGTGTATGTTTATTCCGTTCTACCAGTGGTTTGAGCCGCTGTGTAAGACATCCACTACATATGATTGATTCTATAGGTCCTTCAAACTAGTGGATTCGTCACCCCCCCCCCCTCTCTCACACACACACGCACGCACAAACATGAATTGTTTATAAAACATCACAGATGCTTTGGACATTTGTCGATTGGTTCTTGATTTTGGTTGCTATTGTTGGAGCTTGGGGTTTTTGAAATTGCTTCCCCCCCCTCTCTCTCTCTCCGCGCGCGCATGACATCACCTAACCATTTGGTCCATTTCTTTAGATATTCTCGTGCTCTCTCTCTCTGTGACATCACCTAACCATTTCTTTAGATATTCCGGTGAATGTTTGCATATTTCTCCTCGTTGCCTTAGCCAATATCAAGTCCCTATGGTTTGGTCACTTTCTTTTGGCCGAATTGCAAGGGTTCTCGAAGTCCGGCCTTGATGTGTTCTAGATCTCTGTTGAAGTCCTGTTATGATCGGAGAATGTGGTCTAGATCATATATTCAGAGTTCAGAGCAAAGTTGAAAATAGCGATAGTGTGTAACGTAGCACTCTACCACCAAATAGCGTAGAGCACAAATAGCGTAACGTATAGCGTAAGCTATGCAGTTTATTAATATTTTAATGTAAAAAATATAAATATAGTTATACTATATATAACAAATAGCAAAAATAGTCTAAAACTTGAAGTGTTTTTTTTAAATTGCAAAGTGAATGTCTTTTAATCAGAAAAGTAAACTCAACTGAAATCAGAGTCAAAACTCACCAGAAAGGTGAAAATCAGACCCAATAGCTAGCAGATTCTCGATTTTGAGGGGTGAATCTTGCAGATGGTTGCTGGTATGCCTCAATGTTAGCCTCTGATGGTTCGAAGTTCGCCTCTAAGGTCTGCTGATGGTCGCTGAGGGGCTGTTGTTGGCCGCTGATAGCTGAAGTTGGCCGCCGATGGCCTTTGCTGATTGATTTGGGGAGAGGCCAGAAGGGGAAAGAGGAGTAGAGGTGTTCCCTAGTGGAATTGGGAACGGGAGATATCTTTTGGGTGTGTTTTATATAGCGGGTTTACAAAGTTTGGGTTAGGTTTTTGTAATAAAACCCCACTAAAAACCCAATGCTTTGTAGCGTACATAACCAAAGCTGCGTAGTGTGAGTTGGTAGCGTACGCTATTTATAGAATTAGTGTAAGCTACGTGGTACATGCACTATATGGGTGCGCTATATAGCGAAAGTGCTCACGCTACGTTACGTAGTGCGTTATAGCGTGCTACGTAGTGCGTTTTTTTCAACTTTGGTTCAGAGACGGTATTTATAGGAAAATATGCGCTTCAACTTCAAATTGCCTTCTGCTTAAACCTATGGATTGAAATGACTTATACGGTTCAAGATATATCCATTGTTGCTCATTTGTTGATTTTTGTAGGTTCAAGTGCATTGATTTGGATGGGAACGGAATTCTGACACGCAATGAAATGCAATTCTTCTATGAAGAACAATTGCATCGCATGGAATGCATGGCTCAGGAACCTGTACTCTTTGAAGACATTTTGTGTCAGATGGTTGATATGATTGCTCCAGAGGTTGTGGTGCATATATTACATTTATGCATTTATATTTATCTCAACTAGCTTTTGCAGTTTTAAAATATTTTGAAAATCTGACTACCTGCAGAATGAGAGCTACTTTACTTTGCGTGATTTAAAGGGCTGCAAACTCTCAGGAAATGTTTTTAATATCCTTTTCAATCTCAACAAGTTCATGGCATTTGAAACCCGTGATCCCTTTCTTATTCGTCAGGTGAGTGTAGTATAATGCAATTGCAGCAGCTTGACCATTATTCCATGATGCTACACTGTTATATTGGAAACATTAATAAGAAGTTTTGTTGTTAATGTTTCTGCAGGAGCGTGAAGATCCTACTTTGACGGAATGGGATCGGTTTGCACACAGAGAATATATCAGGTTGTCTATGGAAGAAGACGGTGAAGATGCATCCAATGGAAGTGGGGATGTTTGGGATGAATCTCTTGAGGCTCCCTTTTGAAATTGAACTCAGGTGAGCAGATTTGTAGCTCCCTTTTAACATACTTTTTTTCCAAGGGTCTCTATGGAAGAAGACGGTGAAGATGCATCCAATGGAACTTAGGGGACAAGTACCACAGCTTTGTGCCAAAATCACCCTCATTGGAAATTTCTCTTTGTTCTTAGAAACTTGGTCTCCTCACATATCTTTACGACATCACTAAAGCAGGATTTCAAATTTTGGGTGTATTGGTAAAGGATTTGGGTTGAACTTCTGGCCATCTCAGCACCCTATCTCTGTAACATATTTTAAAACTTGCACCTACCAAATAAAAGATTTCAGAGTCTGATTTCCAAATCTTTGCCTGTAACTTTTACCCAAACAAGAAAATTTGAATTCATGGGGGCATAAAACCATGAAAGTCAGAAATTCTAAATTTGGAGCATGGACGTTATTTTGATATCGGATGACTTCATTTTTATCACATTTCTAGATAATAAAGGAAAATTGCTACATATTCTAATTTTATGCTTGGTTAAGTACATATCTGTAAACAATTATCCGATTCATCCTTATTGGAGCATGAATGAGATGGAACCTTTTAATTCCTTTCATCGGGAAGAATCTTGCTTTTTCTGAGAGAAAAAATTGTTTAACAGTGGTTTCTTCCCTGTGGAGAATGTTATGATATATGTTAAGCTTGCTTTAATTAGTAAAAATAATTCTAATAAAAGTAGTTCTTGCAAATTACAGGTCACTCTAAGAAAGCTAGAGTCTGCTGATGCCCTCTTAAAGCTTACTGAAGCAGATACATAAAGTGGTGCATGGGCGTCTTTCATGAAAAAAGTTCTCGAAACTGGAGATATGGTATATACCGATACTACTTGAGTAGCGATCAAAAAAAGGTTCCTTTTTTAAAAAAATTTGTTGTTGAGGCAAGTACATATGCTAAATGGCTCCCTGCAGCTCTCTTGGTGAATAATCTTGCTTATACCACCGAGCAACAGATAGGGAACCTCCAATATCATTTTCCGATCCATTTTCCAGATACTGGGTATTTATCAGACATTGGTTTTAGTTAAGATTAGAATTAAAATTTATGGTCGGATGGCATTTTACTTTCTTTCGTTCGTTATAATGTTTTTGATTCTCCTGTTAAATTGTTGAGTAGGGACGGCTGTTGCCTTCCTTTGGTTCTCCCAGACTAGTGAATTCTTACTCAGGTGGTCTTATCTGTTGTTTTTTTATTGGTGCATTGTTTTTTATTTATTGGCTTGTTATTTTCGTTTGTTGGATTCATATAGCGGAGAAAAAATGTACACCGCCCATTAATTTCTTGGATTGGCTTTTTAATTTCTTCAAATTTGTGATGAAGATGGTGTTTCATGACTTCATAGTTTATTCCAGACATTATATTGTGTAGGGAATATTGCTGGCTTCAAGATGGTATCCAATGCATAAGTTCTGAATCCTGAGATCAGTATGAAAATTTCTCATCGTTGTCAAGATGAGTATGCCAGATTTATAGTGATTGAAAATGGCGTCCTCTTTGCCAATGAGTTATAGCTCAGCTAGTATGGGCATTTTCCCTCTTTGGGCCTCTTTGGGAGAGAGCACGGTTCGAACAGGAGGAAGCGTCGATAAATTAATGCTTTCGGGGAAGAGGGCTTGTCATGTGTGTTGTGTGCTTGTGTTGTGTGTGTTGTGCGCTTATGCGTTTTTAAAAAAAATTCCACCAGTGCCCCTCGTTTAACCTAAGATCTTATTGTTAAAAGATAAAATAAAAACCTCGCCTCTTCTTCTTCGGCCACTCACCACTGCAATGTGCTGCAATGTGCTGGTGTCCACCACCACCCTCTCCTCGTCCCTCCACCATCATCGATGCATCATCATCATTCCCCTCTACTACCACCATCACCGCCACTATCATCATCTTTATCTTTGCCCCACGCCCCCTTCCTCAACTTCCCTAGTCCTTGGTGCTGGCGCCTTCGCCGCTGCCAGCCAACAACTCTCCTCCGTCGCTGGGGCCTCCATTTGCTCCCTCTCCTGCCTCCTCAAGGAGCTGCTTCTTTTTTCCTTCCAAATTCACCCAGCCCCCTACCCCCTCATCCATCCACCATGCGTCGCCGCCATGATCTTCTTCAATTTCTTCGCCTAACCCACCCTGGTCCATTCCCCTTGGCTGCCCCACCTCGCCTCCTCCGACCACCGGCTCCCCCCCCCTCCCCCCCCCCCCAAAAAAAAAAAATATTAATTATGATGTTAAAATTTATTACTTATTAAAATTATTTTAATTGTAATTTATAATCAATTAATTATAGAGCAAAATGGTCATTTGATATAAACAATAACGTTGACCAATATTGACCGTCAAGTCTCTAGTAGGTCTTTGAACATTTCAAAGATATTTGCGGTTTTCTGATTTTGGCCCAAACTTATGGGGAGTATTTAGTGAATAAGCCTTAAAAAGATTGGGGAAACTCTTATCGTTGCTCTGCTCCTGCTGGCATCTCTTCTTCTTTATTGTTATAGAAGATGTGATTTACAAATCTGGATCTTGTTGAGCGTAGGACTTTGATTGCTGTGTAGCATGCGTATTTATGATAAATTAGTTTTCGTTCCTTCTTGTAACTGTCCATTTATTTTGTAGAATTTTTGTAAATAATTTCAGTACTTTGTGGACTGCATTAAGATCTATTATGTGCGGAATTTCGAAAATCCTAAAATTTTCGATATTTTAAACGCCATGACACAAAGAAAACATAAAATTTTTGAAAAATCTAAATATATATTTTTTGTTTTCTTTTGGGTTTTAGTTTATAAATATTTTCTCGTTATGACAAAAAAATCGTGAAATTTACAGATATCCAAAGTTCTCAATATTTTCTTCTTTTTTCCCTTTTCGGTGGTTCAACATTCTGCTTGCCACAACATACAAAAATTGCGAAAATCCCCATCATACTTATCATTGCTGCTGCTACAACTGCTGTTATTAGTAGGTTTTTTTTTAATATACAACCACTAAAAATATCATATTTTCAAAAACAACCATAAAAAAATCTATTTTGAAGAACAACCACCGAAATCTTTAACTTGATTAAATACAACCCTCTAATCAATTTGAATGCTAACTCTGTTTCATTATTGCTAGGGAAGTCAAAATGATTTTTTTGTCCTTTCAATGATTATATACTCTCTTCAAAACTAGACTCTCATCTCCATCCAAATTGTAGCACCACCACAAGTTATCCTTCAGCGGCGACATAACACTTATGTCCTCTTCTCAAGTCCTCTCCCAACCTCTACCTCACAGGCAAATGGAGAAAATTTTGCTAAATTTGTTATAAATTGAAAACCTTTATAAGGTGATGGCTTATGGAATTTCATAATTCTATTATTTAGTTTTTATGATTTTACACAATATTAATAGGTTATATGCGTGTGTGTTTCATATTGCATATTTTATTACACTGTATATGAGCTCGGTCGTGTTTAGGAAAGATTTCAGGATATCAACCGACACAAGCGTATGATGGATAATAGATGATATTGAGCTAAAACTATAAATTTATTGGAGGTTGGAGAATAATGGACTAGAGCTCTTTAATGAACAAATTCAAGCTCAAAAAACTAAGCAGCCAAAATTCCAAGTTTAAAGAATTCAAGAATCTAAGAAATCGAAGAAATCATGAGTTCGAGCAACAAGTGTATTCTCGAGGAAATCGATATAAGTACTTCTACTTTATCAGATTAGCATGAAAAATCTCGAACACATACACTATTGCATGCATGAAACTTTTGGACAAAACTTGGCAAAGCTTTTTCATTCAAATTGATTTTCAATTTCAAGTTCAATATTTTCTGTGCATTTCTTCTTCAGACGTCTGTCCAAGTCTTATTCAGACGTCTGTATACTATTGCAAAACATGCACAAGTTTTAAAATGGCATTTGCTTACTTCAAAGCAAACGTCCGGTTCTCTGTGTTTTCATTGTCTTAAAACTTTTGACAGAACAAACGTCCGTTAATACTTTTTCAGACGTCTGGTTGTTCTCTGTATTTTCATTGTCTTAAAACTTTTAACAGAACAAACGTCTGTCAATACTTCTTCAGACGTCTGGTTGTTCTCTGTGTTTTCATTACCTTAAAACTTTTGAGAGACCAAACGTCTGATCCTATTGGGAACAAACGTCTAAAGGTTAAAATCTTTGAAAATCTTTTCATCTTCAAACATGTGTCACTTGTTCTTCAAACGTCTGTCTGTTCTATGTACTTTCTTTGGTCATATTTTGAAAACCACGGCAAACGTCTGAAACTCTTGATAACAAACATCTGAAGCAATTTTTGTATGAAAATATTACCGTTATAGTGCATTTAATGCTATAACGGCTAGTTTTATTTTGCCTTTAGACATCTGTCTTCAGACGTCTATTCTTCTGCCTGAGCCGTAATAAATGCATGTACTTGAATATTTTTTGTATGGGGTTTAAAAGGAACTCTTGTGCAGTTATTGCAAAACAACTATTCTGAAAAATTGCATTCATTTTCTTGAGTCCATCTTCATCCACCAAAAGAAAAAGAAAACACTTGAGTTTTAATTACAAATCAAATACTCTATTGAAGTATTCTATAGTTTTGGTTGTAAACTCTTGAGAGAGTATTTTGGATTGTAATTTTCTTTCTCTTTTCTCTTTGTATAGAATCTCTTGAGTGCAAGCGAGTTCTTGTAAGTGAGGAGAAATCTTATGAAGAGAGTTACTCGTGTGTCGAGTGACGTATTATTGCGGGTGTGCAACGTGTTTGTCTCATCGGAGATGTGATTAAGTGGAACGGGCTCGTACGTCTAAAGAAAGAGGACTAGAGGATCTTCCGAGCCTCTATAAAATCGCTCTTGTTTGCGTTTGCTTATCTCTAACTCTCTCCTATACTTTCTAGCTATAATTGTATTTATTTTTAATTGCTAGTAGAATTTTAATTTGTGAGAATTCTTAGTATAATTCTATTCACCCCTCTCTAGGACTATTTCAATTGGTATAGAGCAAGGTGCTCTTATTTATTAGGATTAAAACCCTAGAGAGATCATATAGGTTTTTCTTCTTCACATAGTTGGGGACATTCCCAATCCATCACCAAACCTCCATATTTTGATGGAATTAACTTTACCATTTGGAAAGTTAAGATGGAGCCCTTTCCAGAATCATAAGGTAGAAATGTGTGGAGATACACTTTTTTGAAGGAATACGAATTATCCGCTGTTGGGGTCAAAAATTACACCCCGATTGACCAAGTCAAAGTCAGTCAACCCCCAACCAAATGGTTCCGAGCCCAAGCAAGCGGGCCCAAGTCTAAGTCAAGATCGAGCGTGGAAGGGGCCGGCTCCATGCCAAAAAGGAGGCAATAAATTAGTTTAAATGCAATTTTTTAGAAATAAATGATGAAAAATGGGCAAAAGGCCAAAATTTTGTAAATTTCATAGCTTATGTGCAAAAAAAATAAGCACATAAGGCATGCGGTGGCATAGGTGCCATATGGAAAAGCCCAAGTGGCTATATGTAAAGTGTATAGCTTATAAAAGACAAACATGGTAAAAAATCAAGAACAACTTTCATTCCCTCAAAAAATTCTAGGGTTTGTGCCTTCATCTTCTCTCTCTCAAGTTTTTTCTCTTTTCCTTTTCATTTCCAATTAAATCAAAAGATTAGCTCTCTTTTTGTCAAAACTAAATAAAGTTTCACCATAAAACCCTCTGAGGGGAGTTCAGATCTCCAATTAAATCCCTACAAGAGAGATTTTTAATCTCACATTCTTTTTCCCCTAAGATCCAGCAAAAGAGAGAAGGAGGAGGAAGACCCACCTCTAAAAATCCCACTTTGAGAGGATCTAAAGCTCAAGGGAGATGAAAGGGGTCCCCTTTGATCATCTCCGAAGATCTTTGAGAAGTTCAACTCCAACATCCAAATTCTCCAAGAAGTTTAACTCCAAATCCAAATCTTTTGGGAGTTTAACTCCAAATCTACACCCAATTCCAGTTCGGGAGTTCAACTCCAAGCCCAAGGGCTTAGCCCCTTCCTCCGCAGGTATTTTCAGTGGTTGCGTGTCGCGCACGTGACCCGCTGGCGCCCAGCGGCCGCGTGCCATGCACGCGTTCCGCCGCCGCCCAGCGGCTGCATGCCGCCCAGTAGCCGTGTGCCGCTCATGTGTCCCGCTGGCGCCCAGTGGCTGCGCGCAGAGCACGTGTCCCGCTGGAGCCCAGCGGCCACGTGTCACGCACTTGATCTGTAACGGCTCTGAAATCCCTATACAAAAATTTCTTGTTTATTGTACAAGAAGGGGTATTTCAGCCTGATGTGAAGTTATAAGTTATTTTTATTCAATAAAAGTAAGAAGCAATTTGTAGCTCACTGGTAAAGCCTCTACACTGTTGTGACATAGTCTGTACGTTCGAATCCCATCAGACCCTATTATTTTTTTTTCAGATTTTTCTTTTTAATTTTTGGAGGCCCAAGAGTTGCACGTGCAATACACGGAAAAATAAAAAGTTACAGAAAAATCAAACAGACGCAATGAGGTGTACATACCCAACTTGACATGTGGCACAAGTCTTGAGGCAGGACATTCAAATCCGAACGCCCATTCTCCCCTTTTGTCCTGCATCGACAGTCGATCTTACTCCATTTGCCTCCATGCTTTGCACACTTGTCCTTTCGACTCCTCTTAACTATCCCGCATTGTTTGATTTTCCTGCAATCAAATAGAGAATCTTCAATCCACAATTTAACACCTTTTTAATGCATTTTAATCTAAAATTTGAATTCCCAAACCCTAATTCTTCATTATAAATATCACCCCATGCCTTAGCTCTCCTCTATTCTGAAAATTTCTAACAAAATCACCTCAAAAGTTCTTAAGTGCAAGTGGAGTCAAGTGGAGTTAGCAACCAAGCTCCTTCCATCGAAGATCGAAGCCGTTTCCGAAGCTTCCGCGACGCCACGAAGTCCCCTCCCTTCTTCCTTACTCTCTTCTAGATATTACCAAGCCGTAAGTCTATCTCATCTCTTTTACTTTTCATATCATTTCATTCTTTAAACATATATCGTAAAGTGGAGTTACCTTCGATACATTCTTTTTAGAATTTGGAACTCCGTTTTCCTTAATATATAGGTTAAACTAATTTTACCACCCTACTTGTAACTTTAATTACAAACTTTTAGTTTGAGTTTAACCAAAATTTTCATGTGAAACAAACATAAACGAACTTTTTCATCAAAATACCTTGAATTTTAGTATAAACATCTTTTCGATAATTGTTAAAACAATACCTTAGGAAAACTTCACGGAGTAATGACCTACCCCACACGCACACTTTGGTTTCATAGCACGATATATATATATATATATATATATATATATATATATATATATATATATATATGGTTGGTTTAAAGAATAGTTTTTACATTAAAATACCACATCTTTTCAAAACCGGGTTTCTTTTAAAGCGGTATTTTGTAATCCTTGGAATTACGTCTCTACAACTCTCGTTAGGGGACCCGCTAATGGATGGTGCGGATTATCGCACATTCTTGAGATAGTAGAGCGAGATACAGAACTCCTCACTGAGCATTCGATCTCGAAAGGAAATAAAATACAGTTTTTAAGAAATACGAATTTCTAAATAAAAACTAAATTTTTGAAAAAATTATATAAAACTATGAATTCGTATTTTCAATAAAACATATTATGAAACTATATTTTTAAAATGAAAGATTAGAATTTTAAGAAAATACCATCAAGTTTTCAAAAGAGCTAATTTTCAATAAAATACCATAATCTTTTAAAAGCTAAGTTTTTATCATTAAAATACCCAATAATTAAAATACATGCCCATGAAAACCTTAAAGCTTATAAATCACCTTCGAGGTTTATTTTTAAACTATATTAAAGTATTTTTCATAAAACCTCCTCGAGATATGCAAGCAATATTTTAAGGACTTTAGTTTAATATAGGTTTAAGCGGGATCAATTCTCTTGAGCTCTAAGGAGCCGGAGAAAGCGAGTGCTTGCCTATTCAGGTTAGATAACTTAACGGAGTTATCAATGACAATTGTCTTGGAAAAAGACACAAATCCTGCCGTCCATGTGCAGCAGTTGCCGATTACTCCCGAACTTAAGATGTTACAAGAACAAAGTCCTTTTCATAAGATTTTAACTCAAATCAGAATCCAAAATCAAACACAAGCTTGAATACTTGATCATGAACACGAACACGCGAAATCAATTCAAACTCAAACTCGTATACTTGATTCGACTTGACCGAACCATGGTTATGACTTGACATGAACTTAACATGAATACCAGAACACAATGGCTGCTATTGAAACTGACTTGACTCGAACCATAAATACAACTTGACATGAATACATGAACACTTGACACAAATACTTGATAATTACATGAACTCAATCTTGCAACTTGATGTATTTATGGATTCGAGTAAGGCTAGTTATTTTAACTGTAACCTAAAATACACGGGGTGTTGGGGTAGTTCATGTGTGAATCCAACGAAATCTCAGGAGTCCCCTTAGATCATGAATCCATGTCTACTAACACAAGCAAGCTATCATGAGGGCCTGTGTTTTCTTGCTCCTGAATTATAGCCTGTTGAGTTTGGAATACTTCAACACTAGCTTGAAGTCCCGTTACTAACACTTGATTTGGGTCCGTGGTTCCTTACCCCTGGATTACAGCCTGTTGGGTTCGAGAACACTCTTGAAATTGGTTGACATTCACCCTTGAACTTACGTTACATTAGTTTACCCATGTAAAGACCTTTTAGGACACTTATATTCACTTTATGTCCACTACACCTACACTACACGGCCATGCTATACTATGCTCATGTTATTTTGCCATGATATATATATATATATATATATATATATATATATATATATATATATATATAGAACTGTATGTTAAACAGAATTTCCAGGCTTTTATTAAATGACATGTTTAAACACCATATCTCCTAGTACATTGATTCATGATATACATTTTTTTTGTCATTATACTTTTATACTTCACACCCATTTCTTAGGGACTTACCGAGCGAAAATTCGCTGATGGGCATTCACCCATCTTTGTTTCTTGGAATGTTCGTCAGATACTGTGGAAATTGAGGAGGTGGACACCATCGAGGAAGAGCACGATCAGATCGCGACTCAGGCCTAGACTAGTTATCCTCTCTTTCAGTTTATGTATGCCACTTGTTTAGGCATTTCTCTTCTTGTATTTTGTTTCAGTTGAACTCATGTATTGTAAATGTATCAAGTTGAATGTAAATAAAGTTGTTGAAATTTAAATCCCACGCTAATTTCTTGTCATTTTATATTGCTTATTTTACACTTAGCGTATTTACTCCGTGAAGTGACCTTTTCGAAATAAATACGTCGCGGACTTGTCATGTGCCTATTTCCGTCTTTTAGGAAGCGGGGAGTGACATAATCCACTGGCGCTTACGCTCCTGGCACATGACACGCTGGCGCCCAGCACCCACGCACCACGCACGTGACCCGCTGGCGTCCAGCGGTCACGTGTTGTCTCACGCGTCCTTACGACGCTCCTCACCCTTCTTTTTCTCACACGCTCCACACTCAAAATACATCCCCTGTTAGAAAAAATTTCTAACAGGGCGCTGCTCTGCACCCCACAAGGGGGCTGCTAGCCCCTTGACCCCCATCTCGCTATCCGTACAGCGGGACCCCCGTAAACTCTGTGAGGCCCCCGATACATCCAAAATACAACATACGCACACCACACATTGAGTACACATGACTAGTTTTACCCGTCAATCGGAGGTTCTCTTGCTCCAAAAGTGAGGGGTAATTAACGACAGCTTAGTCCGCGGCTACCGGAGATTCGGATCTCCACAATCATTAAATTCTATCCTACCCCATGGTAGGGGGAATCTGTAATATACCTGACAAGCGACGCGCATTCTTATCTTAATAGGGTGACGAAAAACGCCCTACAGACTGTGGCATGCCCGGTGGGACCTTTTCTCTCCTCTCATATTTCGGATCAAGCGTTCATGTGAACTCAATCAACATATATATATCAATTGCCTATACTGAAGTCATATTTTTTTGTGTGCAGGATAACGGCTTTCCAATCACAATCTTCAAATTCAACGAGAATGTCTCCAAGGACCAGTTCGATCTCCGAGGCAACTCCGATCTCGTACGTTGTCAAGATTAATGCTAACATAGTTCTCCCCGCAAGTCTCAGCCGGCAACGGGAGGAACCTCCCTGTCAATTTGGTTCCGTCATCATCTACCCTGTCGGAAGTGCTCATCTTGCGGAGGTCCCGGAAAACCAAGCGGCTAAACTGACCTCAAGGGGTAGGAGGTCGAACATTGTAGTTGCCAAAGCATTCTACCCTAAATGCAAATCCGTATTCGAACGGCTCTCCACTGTTCCGACTGGGGGCAAGGCCGTCAACACCAATGAAGTTACAAAGTATCTCCAGCAAACCCTGACAATGCCCCTAACAATCGCGCGAGCGGGTGTCTTCTCTGAACTCTCTGTCAATCGGTCTACGGCGTCTTTCCAAAGAGTCGAAGCCTCTCAAGTGCTCAAAACAGAAAGGTTGAGACAGAAGCGGCTCAGGTATCAAGCCAACAAGAAGGCCAGGACTCTGGCCAAGTGAAATCTTATGAGGTTCTAAAAGCAGGGTTATCCCACGACGACGGTTGAGTCGGCTGTAAAAGTCAACAATTCCTTCGAACATCTAAAGTGGGTTCAGAAAAACGCCATGACCGCCAGAATCAAGAAGACAGCAGTCCGAACGACACTACAAAGAGACGTGTCATAGCCTCAACAGAGAAAGCATGACGCCATCTCTTCAAGAGTCTATCAGGCGCTTTGTGCCGCGTAAAAGCAGCGGGGCAAATCTAGAAAAGAAGCGCCAGCACCACTCAAGAACCCAGTCAGGCCAACCGTATTCAATCGTTTGTCCATTATCGAAACAGAAGGGCTACGACAGCGGTCCATGAAATCAGCTGCCAATAATGAAAGGCCGGCCGGATATTTTATCTACACAGTCTATATGATGGGCACATGTCCCAGCGACAATTTTTGCAGCAAAAGCAAGGATGGGTCCTCTACATCCCAAGCCCAATCTGGCTTGAATGTGGTTGCCGCTTCCCAAGATCAGCCGCCTCCGTTGGACGATGAAACCCCTCTCGATGAGGCCGATAGGCAGAAAGACCCCTCAGTCCATATGGAGTCAATCTCAGATAGCGAAGAAGAGTCAACTTTCCGCCCCAGGACCGCAGAGCAGGAGCTGCTTCAAGAACTCCGAAAACAGCTCAGGAGCAAAGATAAAGAGATGACCAAGCTTTACTCAAAAATTGACGACCTGACGAACGTCGTGATGCAGCTAATGGCTCAAGTTGCTCGGGCACCCTCCAATCAAGCTCAAGTTTCTACTCATGAGCCGGGTGATACAACCCGAAGCAACCGATGCCTGTCCCCTTAGGTCTAAGTTTAGGCGAGCCGCACGAAAGCCGGCCACATTCCTCTTGTAAGGACGCCTTGGCCCCAGATGGAACCATCTTACTAACACATGATCGATGATGGATTTGTTCTCCAGCAAAGTCAAAACATTGGTGGCCTAAGCCGAGGCCCAAAAGGATGTTGGCAGCAATAAGAGTCGTACCTCGCACAGTACGATCCGATCGAATTCCCCAGTGACTACGTCATTCATAAGTTCGAAAGATTTGATGGGACGGGGAACACAAATCAACATGTTGCCCACTTTAAAGCATCGAGCGGAAATACATGGGGCAATGATGTACTCCTTCTTCGTCAGTTTGTCAATAGCCTGACCGGTGTCGCTTTCGACAGGTACGCAAGCATACTAGACGGGTCTGTCACTACTTTCACCCAAATGGAGTCTCTATTTCGGAAAAGATTCATGAGTGTCAGTGATAAAATCTCCATTGCTGACCTTGTGAGGACCAAGCTAGGGAAGAATGAAAGCAACACGGACTTTATCGTTCGATGGCGTAATCTCACGGTCAAGTGTGAACCGCCACTAGAGCAGGACCAGTCCGTCAGCCTCCTCATTGGGAACCTCGGCAATTGGATGGTCCCATTTCTATATACTGTGGGCCTCAAAACATTTCAGAAGCTGACCAAGAGAGTACAAATGTTGGAACGCTTGAAGCAAGAGTCTACCCTGGACTCTCAAGGTGACAAACCTTGGAAAAGCCAAAAGGATGACAACTGTAAAGGCGGGAGCTCCAACAATATCTATGCCTTCAATGCGTCTAGAAATGAAGACAAGCGAAAGGCGAGCGGATAAAAAACAGACCGGTCTCGAAAGCTAATGCTAGGAGGAGAAAGGCCTTCACTAGAGGAGAAAAAGAACAAAGTCTACTCTTTCAGAAGGGAAAAAGTCCGTAAGATATTCAAAGATATCTTGAACAACGATCTACAATTGCCGGAGTCGAAAAGACTTCTCGAAGCAAAAACGACCGACAATCCTTTGTATTGCCCATACCACCGAGTAGTGAGCCATGAGATCGAGAATTGCTATATTTTCAAAGACTGGGTCGAAAAGCAATACAAGACCAGAGAGATCGAGCTGTCCAAGAGTATGTTGGTAAACAATCTGTTGAATATGTATACCCTAGAGGCCTTCATTATATAGGATGCTAGGGATATATATGTACATGCCAATCTTACTCAATATGATAGTATGCTATTTGGTTTGTTTTTATCTTAACATGTGATATATTTTACTTATTATTTCATATCGATTATACATGTTGATAAAGCCCTTAGGATCTTTACTTGACTACCAGCGTTATGATGGCAATCATACTTGTGGGAGCTGGGTAGTCGATAAGCACATCCTTAAATGTCCCTAGTCGTGGGAGTATCGAGATTGGGCATCGATACTCCAGAGTAGACTAGTATATACATTTTTAGACCCCGACAAAGGGCGATGGTTGGTTCCGCAGCCATTGGTGTGATGCACCTAAGATTGTATACAGGTGCTCACTGGGGGTGAGTATACTGGACGGACTCGCCGAGAACTGGCTAGATGGTATTATACCTATCGTCAGATAGCAGTTCTCTGGTAATATGAGTATAGATAGTAAGTCGACCTGAGATCGTCATTTGTCTCGTGTGAGTTCCCACTGTGTTTTGATTATTACCCTACCACGGATCTACCGAGTCGTGCAAACAGATTTTAGCTAGGTACAGTCCCGAATCACATGGAGGCAGTAAGCGATTATTGGGGATTCATCTCTCCCAGTATAGGGAGTCGATGTCGTGATGTGTTCGGTTGGCCAACATCATAAGTCTTTGGCCATGGCGGATTAAGAATTACTGATAGTTAGATTAGTAGATTCTTGGATGGTCTTGAGCCACATCAGCACGACTTGTCAGGTTATTAGGGGTCTGACGTTTTCTACCCCCTATACCTGGAATGCGATACTTTCAGACAAACAGACTGGACTGTATGGAGATTGTCACGGACAGGCTCAATAGAAGTTCGGACGAGTTTGCTCGTCGGCCTTCTTTTCGACAGGTACCTGGGTAGCCGTTACGTACAGCTAGTGCCACCGACGTGCTTGTGGTTAAACCCACTGCCAGTGTACTGTCGAGTCTTTAGAGTCCCACACAGAGGGTTTCCCTGGTTCAGGAGAAACTATGTAGAGGCCATATGGTTTTACGTGCAGGGGTTCGATCATATATGCGTACTAGATACACGTATTTTTGATCGGACGGATAATACTAGCGGGTTTAGGATTAAGCCGCATTCTAGTATTATAATATTGGATTATTTTCATCTCTTGGTATTCGTAGTACAAATACGGGTATGTATATACAGTGTGGGGTATTCTTGTATTTTTCACAAAAGTGCTTCTAGAAGAAGACACCTCATTTGTAGTAAATCCATTTGTTTAAATGGATAATGAGGTGGAGGTATGAGGTGTTATTTAAGCATGATTGAAGCATGGCTACTTTAGATGACCCATTCATTTAGATAACTATTGAAGCATGTCATATTATTTTTAATGTAAATGATATGCTTGATATTATCAACACTTAGCCATTCTTCATCATATTCTTGACTTCACATTCTCTCCCCTCCTTTGCTCTCTTCTTCTTCCTAAAACCCTAACCCTCTCATAAGTTGAGAAACCTAGGATTAATGAGATAAATTAATCTAATAAACATTCTCTACATCTTCTAAGATATCTAGATTAGCAAACTAGGTATTTTAGTTACCTCATTTTTGAGGTTAAAGCTTGAACTATAGACTCTCGGGTGGATCTTCTTCGACACGAGGAAGCCAACGATCAAGCTCAATCCATACAAATGAGAAGACTAAGAAGAGAATAAGAAGATCCGAAGGACTTGAACATAAAGGTATAAATCACTTCATAGTAGATTAGAACCTTTGTTAGATATGCTAGTTAGGGCTTATGGTAAATCTTGAAAGTTTAGTCGATGTTGCTTGCTATAAAATTATTTTTTGTTAATTCCGCCTCTCTACAAACCCTGTGGAGTGTACGACATCGACTTACACAATCAAGCTGCAACCACCAATTTTATACAGACAAAAACTGAAACCTTCTGAGAGCAGACGGCTGAATCCGCTGCCCTGAGAAATGAATCCGACTCGCCACAGCCTCTGTGGAGTATACACATATCTAATAAGTCGAAGAAGATGCTAATGCTATTTTAGAAAGAGCTCAGAACAGAATAGGAGGGGCAAAAGGAGCCCACCGTTCCAGCTACCAATTCGGCTCAATCGGGCTCAAAATCCAAAAAGCTAAAGAAGAAGAAAAGGAAAGATGCGGCTCGAAGCGAAAGCGAGTCGGTGGGGAAATCAACCATTCAAAGGCATATCGATTCTCTCGAAAACTACAAGCAAAAGGAAAGAACTCTAATTCAATTGAAGGAGTTCTTCCCCATAGAAGCAGCTGAGATTCTGGAAGAGCTGGAAGAAGACTCAAATGATGAGATCTCCGTCGTGACTTGCTACGTCATCCACCTTGGTAGAGACTCTGAGGAAGAGCTTTGTTTTCCTGAAGAGGACGAAGAGCTCATCATGAAGGCCAACCAAATCCAGCTCAGAAGCGGTAAGACTCTACTGGCAAATCAAGGCAACGCCCCAAAAGGGAAGGAAAAACAAGCCGCTAATGAAGAAGATGGCAGAGAGCTTGCTCATGAAGACTCGAGTCCTTCCCCAGTGAACTATAATGTTTTGGCTTATCTCCGGAAGATTCCGTCTCTATTAAGAATCTATGATGCTCTAGTCCTATTCAAGGAGCTCAGAGATGTTCTCATTCATGCCCTGCAAAACCCCGAGCGGTATCAGGCTCATTTCGCGGAAATTAATATGAAAGAGTCCAGTACACTCTACATACAGCCGTGGTCACATTTAAGGATGAAGACCTGCTATTGAAAACAGTTGAGCACAACCGACCGCTTTACATGACAGGATACAGTGACAGAGATCGAATCAATTGCATATTGATCGATCCGGGGTCCTCAGTGAACATCATGAACTTGAAGACTTTGAAGAGTTTGTCAATGGATGCATGACACCTGTCAAGAGAAAGGATAGTCATCCAAGGCTTCAATCAAAACTGCCAGCAAGTTCTGGGGTCCATAGCTTTGCCAATCAAATTTGGGGATCTATAAACTGAAGCTAAGATATACATGATCGATGCCGACACTTCTTATAAGATTCTCCTGGTACAGCCGTGGCTCTATGATTATGGCATCATTCCGTCAACTCTCCATCAGTGCATGAAATATACCAAAAATGGTGAAGAAAGACGCATTGACGGAGACATCCGGCCGTTCGGTGTGCATGAAGTCCGATACGAAGATTCTCGGTACTTTGTAAACCCCTAAAGTGCTGAGCCACAGCTGACCAAAGACAGCATGTCCCCGAAACTCAAAGGAAAATCTGAGCCAGCTGTCACTTTCAAAAGCAAAAAACCCCAAGTGCATCCGTGTTTCGGCAGTGACACTGATGAGTCCGACGCTGGAAGTTCGTCCTTCCGTAAAACCCGCCCTTATTTCGGTAGTGATACGGACAAGTCTGACATTGAAGGCCCGTCCGGCAGCAAAATTCGCCCTCGTTTAGGCAGCGACACCAAAGAATCAGAGGAAGAGGATATGTCTTTCAACAGCTGTGTAGATTCGGCTCTCATGCAAAAAACAAAGTTAAGAGAGACCTTTGAAGTTACAGAAGGATCCCTAGCCAACATAAGAGTGCCAGAGCAAATGTGTACAGAGCTCGATGCATTATCAGTTTCCACCGTGGACCGGCTAAAAACCTTCTACGTTCCTGGAAGAAAAAGTGGACAGAAGGGCATCATGTTTTATGTGTCGAACCCTATCGTGCACCCGGACGATTTGTCTGTGACATGCCTTCCCTATGAGAGAGGCATAAGCTCCATCCTCAATGCCAGATATTATGCGCCCAAGATGCGGGAATATTTTAAAAAGTGCGGGTGTCGGCTATATCAAATGGACTCCGAAGCGAAGTTTTATAAAGGGCCATGACATCCACCTCAGGTCCGATCACTCATCGATGGACAAATCCCAGACAGACAGGGCATAGGTTTCATTCAACCTGATATTAGAGCATGCTACATGATCCATGTTGGTGAAGCTAACGAAAGGTCAAATGACGATGACGAGCTAGCCGAGCCAGAAGAAGCCCCTCGAGAGCTCGAAGATGGTGGATAAGCAACCTTCGACGAGCTAACCGAGATTGATCTGGGAACACCCGATAATCCAAGGAAGACCTACATTAGCTCACTCTTGTCAGAGGAAATGAAAGAATAGATAATCGCCTTGCTATATGAGTTTGTCGACTGCTTTGCATGGATGTACAAAGAAATGCCTGGCCTTTCTCCTGATGTGGCCATGCATAAGCTGGCTATATCTTCTGATGCCAATCCAGTCATACAAGCTTTTCGAAGAATGAGAAGGGAGCTAGAAGAAAAGGTCATTGAGAAAACTAAGAAACTTATCGATGCTGGCATCATCAGAGAAGAGAAATATACAGATTGGATCGCACGTATCCTCCCAGTGAAGAAGAAAAATGGGCAGATCTAAGTTTGTATCAATTTCAGGGACCTCAACAAGGTATGCCCTAAAGACGATTTCCCGCTTCCGGTCATGGAAATGATGGTCGACGATACTTCAAATTACGAGCTGTTCACCTTCATGGATGACTCGCTGGATATAATCAGATCAAGATGTTTCCCGAAGATGAGAAACACACAGCATTCCAAACCCCGATTGGTATATACTATTACAAAGTGATGCCGTTTGGACTGAAGAACGTAGGTGCCACATATCAAAGGGAAATGACCAAGATCTTTGATGACTTAATTCATAAAATCGTCGAATGTTATGTTGATGATTTGGTCATCAAGACTTAAACCAAGGCCGATCACATCCAAGACCTCAAACCGTTTTCACTAGACCGAGGGAATGAGATTTAAAGATGAATCCTCTGAAGTGCATTTTTGGCGTGTCGTCGGGAAAATTCTTGCGCTTCATAGTCCGATATCGGGGGATCAAAGTTGACCCTTCGAAGATAAAGTCCATCATAGAGATGCCTCCTTCGAAGAATCTGACGCAGCTGAGATCCTTTCAAGGCAAGCTTTCTTATATATGAAGATTTATCTCGAATTTAACGGGGAGATGTAGGCCCTTCTCAAAGCTTACGAAGAAAGGAGCTCTTTTTGTCTGGGATACCGAATGTCAAGATGCATTCGAAAGTATCAAATAGTATCTATTGCACTCCCCAGTGCTTGCTGTTCCCATTCCAAAAAAATCGCTGATACTCTACACTGCCGCACTATATGGGTCACTCGGCATGCTTCTTGCCTAAAGCAATAAGGAGGGAAAAGAAAATGCCCTCTACTAGCTCAGTCGAACATTAGTCGGCGCTGTTCACACCTGTTTAAGCGTTCACTTACAAACATTTGCGTACTTAGATGAATAATAGTGTTGAAAGCATGCTGATTTATATACGCATGTGGAAGGTTAACGCATGATGCGTGCATACGTGCAGGATGCATATATGTTTAAACAATACAATCAGTGGAAGAATATGTGTTGGAAATGAAGCATTCGGCAGTCAACAATAAAAGGAATGCATTTAAATAAACAGTTTATCTTACGGGGAAGAGATCACCAAACATGGGATCAAAACTACAAGGGTTTACAAAACAATAAACAAAGTTTTCTAAAGCCCTCTCATCCTTCTCCATCATATCGAAGCGGCGATCCTTATGAAAAGTCACTCCCCATCGATCAATGCCGTGCTCATCGGTGAAAGCATACATGATGGCCCCACTGAGCCCATATCTTGCTCAGCAAATGAACGGAGCGATTCCTCAGAGGCTTGATAATCAAGCACGCCTCATGAACGCATTCGAGCATCGCCCGAGTCATCTCCGCTGGATGAGAAGGAATATCATCAAGCATGACTAGGAAGATCACCCGGAGCCAAATAGAGCCGACGGGGAGATGAGATCCTCTATAGGTAAGGAGCTCATGCATCACGTGTCACATTGATCATCCATAAGAGCGGGATTCACCAAGTGTGTAGAAAAACGAGGAATAATTTCCTCGATAGACACCTCCTATGACTGTTAGTGATATATACCCTAGAAGCCATTATTGTATAGTACTGGATTGTATATTACATTTTGGAAGCTTGGGATATACACGGATATAATAATAGTCTAGCTCAAAATGATAGTATGCTATCCAGTTTGATTCTATCTTAATATGTGTATATGTTTCTTTTAACATATCGCTAATATATATTGATAGAGCCCTTAAGATCTTTGCTTGACTATCAGCATTGTGATGGCAGTCACACTAGATGGGACTGGGTAGTCTATAAGCGCATCCTTATACTTATCCTTAGTCATAGGATTATCGAGACAGGGCATCGATACTCCAGAGTAGACCAGTGTATACGCTTCTCATCCTAGTCAGGGAGATAGCCTGTCCCGCAGCTATTGGTATGCGATACCGGAGATAGTATACAGGTGTTCATTAGGTTATGAGTTACACTGGACGAACTCAATGGGAACTGCTGGTTGGTATTATACCTATCGTCAGTTAGCAGTTCCCGGATGACATGAGTACAGATTAGTCCGGTGACTTGACATTCATCTTGAGTATGTTCCCACTGTACTTAGATCACTATCCTACTACGGCTCAAATGAGTCATGCAAACAGGTAGTGGTTGGATGCAGTCCCAAAGCACTTGGAGGCAGTAGTGGTTAGAAGGGATTCGTTTCTTCCGGTATTGGGAGTTGATATCGCGCTGTGTTCGGATAACCGTTACACAAAGTCCCTGGCCAGGGCAAGCGAGATTTACTGGTAGGTGCACCAGTAGTTTCTCAGGGTGTATTGGGCTCTACACTGACATGACTTATTGCGCTATTAAGGGTCTGACGGTTACCACCCCCTGGCCCGATATGCGATACTCTTAGATGAATAGATCGGACTGTACGGAGATTATCACAGATAGGTTCAGTAGGAGTTCGGATGAGTTTGCTCGTCGGCCTTTATCAATAGATACCTGGGTAGCCGTTACGTATAGCTAGTGCCACTGATAGACTTGTGGTTAAACCCACTGCCAGCGTACCATCGGTCTTTAGAGTCCCACACAGAGGGTTTCCCTGATTCAGGAGAAACGATGTAGAGGCCGTATGGTTTTACGTGCAGGGTTCCGATCATATACGTGTACTAACTGCACAGATGTTGTTCGGACGGATAATACTAATGGGTTTTGGTTTAAGCCGAATTCTAGTATTATATTATTGGATTATTATTATCTTATCATATTCGTATTTTTGCAGTACGAATACAGGTATGTATATACGGTGAGGGCATTCTTGTAATTTCACTAGAGATGCTTCTAGAAGGGGACAACTCATTATTTGGATTTATCTATTTTTGTAAATAGATTAATGAGGTGGAAAATGGAGATATTTATGGTATGGAGTGAAGCATGGCTTATTGTTTTGTTTATTGGTTTGGCCTCACTATTCAAGCATGGTTGATATTTTCAATTAGAAAATATTGCATGCTTGATGTGAGAAAGAGCATGAGCCATTCTTCACTTGCTAAGACTTAGCTCATTTGCTCTTTTCCATCCCCTCTCCATTTTTTCCTCTCCTTCTTCCTCAAGACCCTAAACCCTCACATGTGTTGTGAACCATAGGGTCACTTGAGATTAAATACTCCAATAAACACTCTATGTCTCCTAAGCTACCTAGTTTAGCGAACTAGGTACTTTAGTTATCTCGGTTTAGAGGTTCGAGCTTGAACCATAAACTCTCGGTTGGATCGTCTTTGACACGAGGAGACCGATGTTCAAGCACGATCGGGATCTTCAAGGAGCTCAAGAAGAGGAGGAGAAGAAGACCCGAAGGACTTGTAACAAGGAGGTATAAACTCTTACATAGTAGTTAGAACCTTCAAGTAGTATAGCTAGTTAAGGTTTCCATAAAGATCGTGGAGTTTAAGTCGGTGTTGCAAGTCAAGCAAATCGTTTTTTGTAAATTCTGCCTACTCACAAGTGCGTGGGGGTGTGCGACATCAACTTACAGTAGTATCAGATCCTACTAAAATCTTAACTAGCAGATTAGACGATATTTAAAGTTACGAAATCGAAAGAACTCCGAAATAATTAAAACCATATCCAAGTTTCTGTTAATTTTTACTGAGCCTCTAAATTTTTTTTAAACAATTGCAGAATGCTCCTTTAGTTGTAACTAGAGCACCATAGAAAAACGAGATTGAAACTCAAAAGTTTGGCCGGCGAAATTGCCATTTTTCCCGGCCTCGCCGGTTCACTATAGGAGTTGGATCTTGAAATTTTTTTGGTGTTCTGTACACTTGGATTTCGGTTTTCAGGTACTGTTTGATTTTGCCCAGATTTCATGTACTGTTATCTTTGTGTTGGAGCAATATGGAGTATTTCAAAATCGCAGTTTTAACATCATTTATTCGTTTCAGTTTGTATATGTGTTGCTAAACATCTACTAATTGCTATATGTTGATTAGTGGGGGTTGCACATATCTAGTATCTTGTTGATAGTTTGCAGATATGAAGTATTGGATCGTCGTGAATGAATAGCCGGGGGATGTGAGAAGAGTGTTCTTTTCTTTCATTCATGTAAATTTGTAAATTGATGTAATATTCTTTTGCGGGGCACATCAGGGATGAGATTGTAGCCACCGCTGTATTATTTCATTTACTTTTTCTTTCTCCTAGGATAGACCTAAGGAGGGGGTGCACAAACTACCGGGTTCTTGAAGTGCCGAGTGGCCTAATCATTTTATTGAGGGAGGTTGCTTCACTTTGGGAATTTGGCGTGTAGTTTGCCGCACCCTTAGGGGTTTAGGGTGGGGTTTGGCTATTCATTACGACCGTGGAATCCGTTTTTCGTTCTAGGCTAAAACGAAACACGAAAATCCTAGTATATCCAATATATTCATCTGTGTTGCTGTGATCTGTGATCTGGAATGCCTATTATTGCGTGAGACGAATGGATATGTATATATATGTATGTATGTATATATATGTATGTATGTATGTATGTATGTATGTATGTATCTATATATATATATATATATATATGTATGTATGTATGTATGTATGTATGTATGTATATACATACATACATATATATATACATATATATGTATGTATATATGTATCTATGTATGTGTGTGTGTGTGTGTGTACGTACGTACGTACGTACGTACATACATACATAGATACATATATACATACATATATATGTATATACATACATATACACACACACACACACACATACATACATACATATACATACATACATACACACACACACACACACATATATATATATTGTATATAATAAACGTTGCTTATGTTTTGCACCAGCTGTAACGTTTTAAAAATCGTATAGGTGAATTTTCCGATATTTGGTAAAATAATTTGTGTTTTCCGTAAAAATCCAGATATAATTAATTTTCAACATAGATTTAAATACACCTATTTTAATTATATAATTGCTAGTATTTGGTATTCATTTAGTCATTTATAAATTGTTAGTTTACTTAAATATTTTTTTCTTAATTAATTATTTCAAATATTATTATAAGCTTTTACTTATACATTTAATTAGTGGTAATTACAAATTAGAAATGGGTTAATCTTTTTTTTAGTGAACCATGACCACTTAATAGCAAGTTTGTAACATGCTCTTTTTTTTTAAAATGTGATTCCACAATTCTAGAGAATTCTAGGTTAAATGAGCGGAAAATAAAATAAAATAAAATAAATTTATGAAAAGACTGAATGGATGTAATAATTTGAGAAGTTTCTACACAAACCCACACACCCACACCTCACTCTCTCTCCCTCTTCTATCTTGGCCGAGCCCCTTGATAGCAGCCCCAAAAATTCTCCACTTCATTTCCCCTCCAAAATCCACAAAAATTGCATTAAAAATCCACAAAAATTCCCACTAATTCTTCATTTAACTTTTACCCATTATTTCTTGGCCTAATCTAACTTGGATCTTGGTGCAAGAGAGCAAATTGAGAGGCTGAGTTTGCATGTTTGATCTCATGTTGTTGAGGTATAATCTTAACCCTATGTTTAATTTGTTATTTAATTACTTTGAATCAAATTTAATTAGGTAGTAATATGGTTTTACTTAAAAATTTGAAATGTCAAGAGAAGGGTTTGAATTCAAGTTAGGGTTTTTATCACATCATTAAGGTTGCGGAGTGTAGTTTAATATCTTAAGGCATGCAAAATGTAATCTAGTTGTTAAATTACTAATTGTTATTTTTAATTTGTCCTAATTAAACTTTCTTGCAAACTAGATTTTTATAATTAACGCAAATAGGTGAGATAAAATTCTAGTAAAGGTTTGTGTGGCTTAATTAAGTTATTAAGTGATTATTGTAGCCACTAGTTTTGTTAAAACATTAAGATTTGAACTAAAATGGTAATTGATGCTTACTAGGTTTTTGGAATAAATCGATTCTAATTAAGTTTGAGGTTTTGATGAGTTACAACCTACTTCATATAATATCTAGTGTGTTGTGAGTGCGCGATTGGTGCGATTGGATTTTAGGTTTGGGGATTTTCACGTATAGCAACCCTTGTTGTAGTTTGTGGCGTTGTCGCGAGCGCGTTTTGCGTACCAAGTGCGTGCGTGTTTAGTTAGTGCACGTGATTGACTTGTGTCGTTTGTTCCGTGACTATTCGTATATTTATCCTCTTAATTGCTTTTGTGCGATTCTAGGATCGGGTGTGTAGGCGTCGGATGTGGCGCGGAAAAGACATGGCTGAGATCGGATCAGATTAGCCGAGGCATCCCGGTGAGTAGATGTACACATCTACGGGGGAATCGTCTTGATGGCGCGAGGCGCCCGATGGTTTAGGATTACTTGTAGTACTTGCATTTTATATGCGTAGTTTCCAGTTATTTATTTCATTGCATCGCACCATTTTACATATATATATGTGTGATATCATCTCATAGGACAGTTGCACCATTACCATTGGTCCATGCCGCACGTGCACTATTCATGCGAACACACACGCCTTTGGTAATTACTATGTCACGAACACTATAAAACTTGCGTAAAATCAATTTCGGTGCATTGCATCATGTATTATATATAGATTGTTAGTCATCTTCCTCATCGCATCATCATTCATACATAGTTTTCTAACCATGCTTCGCATTGCAGGTTATTGATATTTTGGACATCCATTATTACCGCCACGTTTATATATTGTGATTCTTCTTGGGGATTTCAGTATTTATGAGATTTCTGGATTTTAGGGGAAACCACAAGAATTTTATAAACTCATTATCTTTTAAATTACAAGTTGCGGTTTTTCTCATGATATGATGATATGGGCCGATCCGGACTGACGGAGCCCGAGATAGTTTGGCGCGGCGGATATCTGTAGGATACCGACCGTGGTCATGATATGATGATATGGGCCGATCTGGACCGACGGAGCCCGAGATAGTTTGGCGCGGCGGATATCTGTAGGATACCGACCGTGGTCATGATATGATGATATGGGCCGATCCGAACCGACGGAGCCCGAGATAGTTTGGCGCGGCGGATATCTGTAGGATACCGACCGTGGTCGTGATATGATGATATGGGCCGATCCGAACTGACGGAGCCCGAGATAGTTTGACGCGGCGGATATCTGTAGGATACCGACCGTGGTCGTGATATAATGATATGGGCCGATCCGGACTGACGGAG
This sequence comes from Agapanthus africanus, assembly GCA_030015575.1. NCBI lineage: Eukaryota > Viridiplantae > Streptophyta > Magnoliopsida > Asparagales > Amaryllidaceae > Agapanthus > Agapanthus africanus. Next base: position 543,535,840 of record CM057346.1, on the reverse strand, counting down.
CCCGAGATAGTTTGGCACGGCGGATATCTGTAGGATACCGACCATGGTCGTGATATGATGATATGGGCCGATCCGGACTAACGGAGCCCGGGATATTGAGGATTTTGTGTCGATGCTTGACACGGATTTTCTGTTATTTCACTGATGATATTCCAGTTTTTATTATAAGGAGAATTCCCTTATGAGCCCCTCACGGCTCATAGGATTCAAAGCCTTAAGCTACAGGGATCTGAACCTATTCTTAAGCCATCACATTCCCCAAATTACCCTACAAGCGGTTCAATATTGACCCTTGTATACAATCCACGGGCATAAATAAACGTTTCCCTCACCAAGTTCCACCAATGGTGCGAAATGTCCTCAGGTAGTGAACGACACTTGTAAGTCCTCTCGACTTATAAGGAGAAAACACTCTTGTAAGATCCTTACAACTTATAAGAGGACATACACTTAAGAATCTTCATGATTCCTAAGGAGAAAACGCACCTACGAGATCCTCACGACTCGTAGGGAAAAACACCTTCATGAGACCCTTACGGCTCATGAAGTCAAAAGCCTTAGCCGACAAGATCCTAACCCTGTTTGCTAAACCACCTTTGTTCAAATCGACACAGGTAAATGATGATTCGCTCCTGGCAATATCCCAGTTGTAGTGATGCTGATGCCTAAATCGGTAACAAATTCCAAGTCCTTTTAAGGCAAATGATGATTCGCTCCTGGCAACATTCCAGTCGCAGCGATGCTGATATTAAGATTGGTATCAGGTCTTGAGTGCCATACCCGCAACAAAATCGGCGAGCCAAAAATGCATATGAAATAGCCGAAATGATGGGGCAACTCGCAATAAAAATCAGCGAGTAAAATATATGCATACAAAAATAACCAAAATGGTTGGGCAACTCGCAAGAAAAAGCAACGAGTAAAGAAAAAGAAAAATAGCCGAAATGATTGGGCAATCGTGACTTTCGCGATATAAAAAGCTGAAAAGATAGAGCATCGCAGAAAGAAATAAAAAATGAAATGAAAGAATGAAACTTTTAGCCTGCAGACGAGTCCATATGGACCCCTATATACAATCTATAGGCATAAACAAAAAGAAAATCACATTTCCCCCCAGACTCTGTCAAAGGGAAGCCGGATCTCAACGGCAACATCTACAGCTTAAAAATCACCACGATGTTTCTTCTCACTCCAATCAAATGCAGACGTAACGTCAACAACCGACCTCAGGGTCACAACGAAACAGAGCCATGGTAAAGTCCCTAGTTCCAAATCTCGACGGCCATATCTACAGCCTGGAGACCAGCAACGGCGTTCCTCCTCATTCTAGCAGGATACAGATGCGACACCATCAATCGGAGCCACGATAAAGTCCCTAGTTCTAAGACTCTGTAACAACCCCAAACTTTCTGTACAATTTTTTCAAAATTACAGAAAGGGGTACTTTTGCCTGAGCACAAGTTATAAGTTTGTTTTGCTTTTTAATAGCAAGAAAGAGCTTGTAGCTCATTGGTAATACCTTGCACTGCTGAATCAAGACATCATAGTTCAAATTCCATACCCCCACATTACTTTTAATATTATTTTATTTTGAATTTTTAGAATACCAAGGGTTTACACGTGCATAACTCATAAAAACCCCACTACACATGGAAAACTAACTGTACCAGGGGACTAATGAAGCGACATGGAGCACTCCGGCCACCTGACTCGGTCGAACTCGGCCGGTGGACCGGCCGACTCGGGCAGTCGCCGCCGGCCAAACTCGGCCGGACCGCCGAGTCGTTAACAGAGAAAAGGTGTCTTTTGGTCTCCCCTGTACACCTACATAGTTTAATTACTTAGACCAGTACCAGAGACTCTTTAAAACCCTAATTACTATGTTTTAATACATTTTATTACAATTTAATACAATTTTTCTTTATAACCCTTCACCTAACCCTAACCCTAGCCTTACCCTATAAATACAACCCCTAGACACACCCCCTCACTCCAAAATTCTGAACAAAACTCTTAAGAAATTTCCTAGAACCCTAGTGTACTTTGGAAGAAGCGAAAGGCGAAACTCCGACGATTTTTTCGGCGACAACCCTAGGAGATCCCGGCGATAAAACGACGCACCGGAAGCTATGTCCACTCCCTCTCTTCTAATATCTAAACCCGTAAGTCCCCCTCCCTCTTCTCTAATCTTGTTCTAAAAATACAAAATTTCAAAACCCGATGGAATCGGAGTTAAACCGATTTCCGATTCGGTTCTTCTAAAAATACAATATTTTCTTAAATACATTCACACAAAACTCTTACATGTTGACTATTAAATATTAATAAACATGTTGATCAAGTTTCACGACAATCTAATTCATTTTGTAACTTTTACCGTACTTTTTCAGTAAAATACCACATAGTTTCATTTCGACATTTAAACCTCACAAACTTGCTATACCTTTAAGTAGATCACGAGGTAATGACCTACCTCCTCACAACACTCATATGCAACATAGCACAATACTTTCGGGAACCTAGAATACTGGAAAACGAAACCTTTCAAATAAATACCATTTACTAATAAAACCGTTTTCTAAAAGATTAAGTATTTTACAAATCTTTGCAAAGTGCCGCTACAACCCATTTCGGGGAATCCGACTGTGATGGTGCGGATTATCGCACATCCCTGGGCTTAGTAGTGCGAGATGCAGACCTCCACAAGGAACATTCGGTCTCGAGAGATTTAAAATACGAATATCTTAAGAAAATGAGATTTCTAGAAATATAATATATATTAAAATTATTTTTATATAAATATGTATATATGTATCATTAAAATATCTATTTTGTCATAATATGAATATTCCAACTTTTTCCTAAAAACACAAGAATCACTTTACATTAAAATACCATGAATTCCATACAAATTCAATGTTACAATTAAATACCATATATTATGAAAAATAGGCTATTTTCACTAGAAATATCACAAATATAAAATCTACATCTATAACAACTCTAAAGACGATAATTAAATACTTGGGGTGTATTTTGAAAATTATACAAAAGTATTTTTATATAAAACCCCCTCAAGTTCTATAAATTACAATAAGGACCCTAGTAAATATAGGTTTAAGCGGGACCAATCTCTTGAGCCTCGGGAGCCGGAGAAGTGGGTGCTTGCCTATTTAAGGTAGACAACTTAACAACAGTGTTATCAACATGGTAATCGTCTTTGAAAAAGACACAAATCCTGCCGTCCATGTGCAGCGGTTATCGATAATATCAAAACAATCAGGACTTCAATTTCTTTTATAATTGTTCTGACTCAGACTGAGTCTTATTATAATAATCTGACTTGAATATGATTCAAGTACAATCTACAATTCAACATGAATCCATGAATACATATATTCAATCTATTCAATCTATATTGACTGAACCGAACCATGGATATACTTCCATTTACATGATTCTCCAGTTACATCCATGATTCTCCAGTTACATCCATTTACCGATATCATGGTTTCGGTAAGTCATCCAATTATACAATCTATATATTACAATTAAATTACAAGTTACAATACAAACAATACAATTAGGACACCGCGGGGTTTAAGGGGTAGATTGGTACGGAAGGTGTTAGAAGTGGCACGAGACTGCAACCATAAGACACCTAACCTATATTCCGTTGCTGTTGTACCGTGGCATAAATGGTTCCTTGAGTTCCTGATACCTTAGTCTCCGGGGCAAGTGAGACTCCTCTCGTATACACTGGCATTCTTCTGTACCAAACTACAAATAACAGCGTTAACACTCAATACAACAATATAACAATATGATACAATTTTAAAAGCTACCTTCTCTTTCTGTCTATTCTATTTCTCCCTTATCTTTGGGACTTACCGAGCGATTTGTTCGCTGACGACATTCTCTTTCTTTCTTCTTTGAATATCGTCAGGTGATCTGAACACTCCGGAGATCGAGCCCACTTGTGAAGACTTGGACCACTTCATTGAAGACCCAGAGCTTTAGTTCATTGTACACTTTTATTTCAATACTTTTCCTTTTCTGTTATGCCACTTTTTAGGCATTGCTTTCATCAGATGTATTTACTTTCCATGCATTGTACAAAAAAATGTTAATAAATAAAGTTGTTGTTCTTTACATTTGTCTCTTGTGTACATTTCTTTTATATTACTTAGATACGCTTAGTGTATTTACTTCAGAGTAAATACGTAGCGGCCTCGTCGTGTCCCCTTCGCCGTATACCGGGAAGCGGGGCGTAACAAACTCCACGGTTCACAGACAACCTAGAGTCAACCCTGACACCGCAGAAAGTGGAGCAAGTCGACCCTGACACCGTAGAAAGCGGAGAAAGTCAACCCTGACACCGCAGAAAGCGAAGAAAGTCAACCCCGACACCGCAGAAAGCGGAGCAAGTCAACCCGGACACCGCAGAAAGCGGAGAAAGTCAACCCGGACACCGCAGAAAGCGGAGAAAGTCAACCCCGACACCACAGAAAGCGGAGAAAGTCAACCCGACACTGCAGAAAGCGGAGAAAGTCAACCCGGACACCACCAAAAGTGGAAAAGGCTAACCCCGACACCGCAGAAAGCAGAGAAAGTCAATCCCGACATCGCAGAAAGCGGAGAAAGTTAACCCAGACACCGCAGAAAGTCAACCCCGACACTGCAGAAAGCAGAGAAAGTCAATCCTGACACTGCAAACAGCGGAGAAAGTCAAACCCGACACCGGAGAAAGCGGAGAAAGTCAACCCCGACACACACTAGAGAAAGCGGAGAAAGTCAACTCCCACACCGCAGAAAGCGGAGAAAGTCAACCCCGACACCGCAGAAAGTGGAGCAAGTCAACCAATAATCCCTCGAATCGTAGGGGAAAGCCTTAGGCAATGGGGATAAGGACCTGTTTCCTAAGCACTGGAGCCCTACAAGCAGGTCCAAATTGACTCTTGTATACTATTCACGGGCCACACTCTCTAAAGTCGAATATCGATAAGGAGGGAAAAAACCACTTACGAGTCCTCTCGACTTGTAAGGGGGGAAATTCTCTTGTGAGATCCTTATGACTCTCAAAAGAAAACGCACTTAGCAGTCCTCACGACTCCTAAGGAGAAAATACACCTACGGGATACTCTCGACTCGTAGGGAGAAAAGTCTTTGTGAGACCCTCACGGCTCATGAAGTTGAAAAGTCTTAGGCGGCAGATCTGAACCTGTTGCTTAAGCCATCGTTGCCCTACAAGAAGATCAAGATAAACTACATATGGGCCACATTCACCAGAGTTACATGCAAACATGATATAGAAAAAATATATGTCTTTTATTCATAAATTCAAAATGAATACAAGATACATGTCATAAAAAGAATCAAAATGGATACAAAATATTCTCTCATTTAGGTGTGAGTACAAGAAAAGAGAATATACAAAAATCTTTAAGCCGGCGGACGATGCAATAAGTTCGTCAGTTCATACTTCTTCCACTGGGCCTCGGCTTCAAGCTTGGATATTGCCACGAGACGGGTCTCCGCCTGAGACTGTTGAGCATGATACGAGGCGTGCCGACTCTCAAGCTCCTTTTCAGCAACTTTATGAGTTTCAACCATCTCGCGGGTAAAGATAATGGCTTTATCAATAGCTACCACCTCCGTGATAGCTTCTTGAAGTACCCGCCAAAGTTCGTACGCACGAGTGGTCTTAGCAGTAAGTTGAGCTTGAAGTTCCTCCAAAGCATTTGAAGCTAGCTCATTCTCCGAAAATTTCCGGTTGAGCCTCTTTTCGCAGGACTGAAGATTAGCGGCGCACCGCTCAATCTACCCCCGCAGGCTCATCTTGGCAGTTAAAAGCTCGGAAGGAAGGCGTATACAATCGAGATTATGTAAGCAAGCCTCCACCCTGCGACAATACTCAACCCAAATATGCACCAATACCTCATCATGATAAGTAGCAAGGAAGGGCAAAGAAGTATTGGCTTCGGCAGCAAATTCTTCGGCCGTAACAGAATTTCCAGCACGAAGATCTTCAATGAGAGCCGCCAAGGAGTAGATGCTTTGTCTCGCCATCCTTTCAGACGCACGACGGGCATAGGGACCCGGTGGCATGAAAATCCGTGATTCCAACGGAATTAGGGTTGGCAGAGCTGTCAAGATTTGTGAACGGTCAGTGAGAGTCATAAACATGGAATAGACAAAACAATGCCAAAGATAAAACCTTATTTACCCACAGTCATGCAAGGGGGGTTTAAGAGATCCCTAGGCCCATCAAGGATCTCGACCTCGTCATCAGCTTCTAGAACTATGGAGCGCATATTATCATCATTATAAAGAATAATAATAAAACAAAAAGGGTCAAAGAACACAGACCTTGCCTGGAAGAAAGGACGATGCCTTGCAGGGATATCGCCTATAGGGCACCTATGTCAAGTAAGCGCTGGAAGGATTTCCTGGGAAACAGGTCCACAATAGAAGCCGCTAATTCCCGTAGTTCTGAAAGGAAGGAAAGGTTCAGATAATAGAAAGACTATTAAAAACAAAGTATAGGAGACTACCTTCGATACTCTTCCCGCCTTGAACCGGAGGGATAGAAGTCTCGGCAGCCTCCTCCATACCCTCAGGAACATCACCGGAGACATGCGCTGGTGTGACAGCTTCCAATTGAGGGGCAATGGCCGCCATTTCAGGCTCGAATGAAGGGACGGCGGTCTCAACTACCCTTTCCACAATCTCTAAGCCGTCACCAGAAAGATCCATTAAGTCTATGGCCGATAAGGGCGCCTCTTCTGGAAGAACAGGCACCGGGGAAACGGAGGCTACCAGTGGAAACTCCACCGCAGGAATAGCAGCCGCAACAACCTCCTCCGCACCTACTAGTGTCTTATCGGAGACATGTACAGAATCCACAGTCAGGACGCGACTTGAGTTCAAATCCTCTGTAATTGCTGAAGTCCCTGCAAAGTTTTCGCAAAGATAAAAAGATATAAAAAATCGATACAAATTATTTGCCGAAAGAAAAAAGACGGAAAGCACACATACCGATGCGCCAGGATGCTTCTAGTATGGTTTTTTCAAGCCGTCGTTCCTTCCTGAGGATGTGTGCTTGCCGGAGTTCAAATGTAGATTCATGGCCACCGGTCTTCAATGCTAGCTCATCTTCGGAAGCGGCTGAGATAGGCTGCTTGAGGGTTATCTCATCTTCCTGTTGCAGGGGACCCATATGTACCCTCCGTAGTGATGGGGGATCTTCGTAGAATATGACGGGAGGATAAGGTTTTTTCGGGACACCCACGTTCTCAGTTTCGTCTTGTGAGTGCCTTATAGCCTCAGCCAATTGTGCGGCTTTCTCGACAGACGAACCCGAAAAGAGAAGACCATCATCCGGCTCTTTCATAGATATAGGTTCGTCTTGGACAATAGCCTCAGATTCGAGCAAGAAGTCAAACAAGCCAGTAACTGTTTTCTTCCTCCTTTTTGAACTAGAGCCAACATTGGAAGAGGATCGCTTCCTCCCCTTTGGTACTTTGATATGGCGCTGCCCAACTTCGCCTCCAATATCCTCTTTTGGCGGTACTACCGATGACGACACTGCCATTGAGGACGCCACAACTGATGAAACTGCTGCTGGCGCATTATCGGAAGCTTTTGTCCGGGCTCTAGTGCGCATTGGCATACCAACTGTAGGAGGAGTCGATTCCGCATCCGCCTCCTCAGGGATAAGTAAGGCACTATTACCCCTCAATGGAGGGCAAACTACTGTCCGAGGTCTCGGCGGAACGCCCGTGGCTTGGGTCGGGACGGGAGCTCTATATCCGAAGAGTATCCGCTTCTCTTCGGTAATGATGGGACCAACTCGATGACGGTACCAACCCGTAAAAGACCCCACACACCTCGAAATATAGTCGTCCTCGGGGATCACGAAATGAGAGCCGGTATTCAGCCGCATGAAGTGTGTATGATGTCACGAACAACTCCCATAGACGAGCTGGGCTCCACCAAAAATGCTTCGAAGGGAACACCCTGGTTGTAACCCAATTGCCAAGCAAAGCAGTGCGGATTATACCGCATGAAAAGAACCGTATCATTTCGATGGAACACCAAATAACCCGGCCTAATCGAATGCAAGTGCATAATTTCCTTAGGCTTTAAGGATGGTGCTCCCCCTTTCGATAAATCGAATAGCTGCTGAGCAGATCCCGAAGGAGCAGAGAGGACTCGGTCATTGAATATCATCCCACCTTCATTAGCATAGGGGTTAAGCAACATACGAAGGGCCCCTAGCTGAGTTGGATCAGGAGCAGAAGCATCCACCAACCTTATGAGCCACGGGAAGGTGTAAGCATCATAGAAATCTGGCCTCTGATGCACTGCGAACGCCCCCAATACATGCATCTCAAACCATGATGTAAAGTAATGGAGGGAGAAACTCATAATATCTACACCCGGGGTCGAAGTATTGGCCGCGACGCTCAGCCCATGGTATAAGTGCGATACCCACGGCCAGTTGTGTCCCTTCAGCCACGCGATGGGTAGGATAGATGACCAAAGTTCTCATGAAACGACGATGCGTTGGAATGGCAAACCAGCTAAGCCAAAGGATGATAAAACCGACAAAGAAGGTCTTTTCGTCCATGCCGGGAGCCGCAATCGAATCAAAGGAAACGGACGACAAGACCGGGATATAAAACTGCGGTAAATCTTCTGCTTTGGTCGGCAGTTTGTCTAGCCCAAACCCAAAAGGGTCGCCGATATTCGCAAACTTTGGAGCCGTCTTAAACAAAGCATCTTCGCGGATAAAACAGGCAATGAAGCTCTCAAAAGTGACGTCGTGTCCTTCCGACGCTGCGAAAATTTCTCAAAGATAACCAAAAGCTTGATTAAGCTAGGATGCTTATGGCGGATGGCGTTTTCAGTCATCAAGCCGTCAAGCGAAGCCGACATTGTCTCAAACACATACTCATCGAGAGGCGGCAACTCTTCATAATGCTCTCCCCTGATTGGTAGTCCCGAAACCTCGCGAAACTCTTCCAATGAAATAGAGACCTCGCGATCCCCTAGTAAGAAGGTGTTGGTGGGAAGATTCCACTGGTTCACAAAAACCTTAACCCACCAGATATGAGGGGACTGATAATGAAAAAGGGACGCATACACCGCCTGATAGAGCCTGACCTTCTGCAATCCCGCACGATAGGCAGATAGAACATATCGAGCCCAGGAAAGATAGCCCGTTGGGTGGCAAGGGGTAAGCCCTATCTTATAAATTTGTCCCCAGGGTTGGGCTTCATCCTGACAAATGTGACGCCCCAAAATGTCTATGGCCGGCAAAGGCTATTTGGGTATCCCAGTTGTCGATGGCTCAAGCCGGCCCATAGGAGTCCAATCAGCCGCCTCCACCGCAAAAGCAGTTTGTAGACGCTCCATTGGAAAAATTGGGCGAAGAGGCTCTGTTGGAAATTCGCAAGAAAGATGCGGCGGCTCCGGATGATATGTCCATACCAAGTTCCCCACAAGAGAAAACTGGTACAGTCCCTGTCATGGGACCGGATCATCGCCATTTCTTCTTCGTCCGACGACGATTGTAGAAAAGCGGCGTCTGAGCGAGTAAAAGGAAAGTAGGAAAGAGAAGCCATTGTTCCTGAAATAAAGGGATGAAAGACTGTTAATGCGACTTATATATATATATATATATATATATATATATAAACAGCAGAAGAAAACGACAAGAAGTTTATTCCATGGGACCATTTATTGCAAAAGTAATGGACCCCACAAAATCAGTATGACGGCTCGCCAATCACGAGGCAGGGATATCACTGTGAGAATAAAAAAATAGATTCTCAATAAATACACATTGGAGTTTAAACGACTTAGGACATCCTCACAAGAGAACACCCATTACAAACTCTGTCAAATGGATTAAAATATAAAAGAAAAATCCCTTAGAAAGATTTTCAAGAACACTGGAGAATCAAATTCCCGAAGGGCCCTCTTGATCTTTCAGAGCTAAGCTCTTCGATAAGGAATTAAATTCCTTTTATGCAACGGAATTAAATTCCAGAAACCTCATAAAGAGGAAATGAAAAATCAAATGCCATGCCCAAACATTGAGAGTTATTACTCAAAAATTACATCTTTGGATCTCTAAGAGATGGGTTTTAGAGGAAAACAAAGTTCTCATGATGGATTTAAAATTCAGAGGCTTTCTTTAAGAAAAAAGGGTTCTCTGATGTTTAAGAGCTTTACTTAAAAAGGGGTTCTTTTTGGCAGAGTTAAACTCTGGAAATTTTCAATGGATAGAGAACTAAGCTCTGAAGAGGAGAATTAAATTCTCAAAGCATGAAGAAGATGAAGGAACGGAGGCGTTGCAGAGACGAGACCCCTGCATTTATAAGACATGATGGGAACGGTTCATCTTCCCCATTCCCCAGACAGATCCAACGGCTACAAAGGTGACAGCGTTGCACTTACGTGCAAGCGACGTAAGAACAACGTTGTGGGGGCATTTATTCCCTTATAAAAATTCAGAAAGAAAAGAGGAAAGGAAAATTCCCCACTAATGGAAGCATCACGTGTAAGCACGTGATCATCGATCCCTTATAAAAAGACTCAGAGAGGGAAAAGAAAAACTTCCCGCTAGTGGAGCATCACGTGATGCATCTGTATACAGAGTAAGCGGCTCTACTTAGTAAGCAGCAATTAAAGCCTCACGTGCAAGCACGTGATCGTCTTTCACACAAAACGTGTAGGACCCGATTATAAAACAAACAAAAAGCAGAAAAGCTCACGTGTTACCACGTGATGCCTTCCCTCTGTTGGGATTGCTGCATACAAACGAACCAAGTTAATTTTGTGAAGGGTCACGTGCTGCACGTGAGAGATCTCAAATGCCTTCTGAGCCGATAGAATTAAATTCTAAATACAAGGATCCAAATCCTATTTGGAAAATATTTTCTCAATCTTTCTAAATAAGAAAGATTGTGCTCTGTAAATCAGAGTACCGTTGGATCGATCCAACGGTGATTAAAAATCACCAAGATACAGAATAAGCTTTGTATGGGAAAATATTTTTCCAATCTTGTTACAAAACAAGAGAAATGTATTCTGTAAAACAGAAGTCCTGGGATCAAAGATCCAACGGTGGATAAATTCCTCAAATCAATTAAGAAATCTCTCATTGAGAGATTTCCTTAACTGAATCAACAAATCAGCTTCCCCTATATAAAGGACCCAAGACTTCAAGTCTGGGAGAGAGGAACCCCCCATAAACTGAAAGTTCAAAAGAAAAGAAGAAACCTTAGGTAAGAAGAAACAAAAATACAGAGAACATCTTACCTCTTATTCGTCTCCAAAAGAGTTTAACTCTTCCAAAGAACTTAGTTCTTTCTTCTGGTAAAAGATTTGCAGAAGCAGATCTCCCCACAAGTTGAGAATTTAATTCTCGTCGGGGAGATTCTATTATGCAGATCCAAAACCTAGGGAAAGATCTAAGTTTAGAGAATTTAATTCTCCCAAAAGGCATATAGGAATTTAATTCCTCTGATAAAATTAGGGTTTAACCTTATATATGAATTTAATTCTTACGAAACAGTGGGCTTGAAAGTTTCAAAACTCAGGATCTTCATGCATGTAAAAGGACTACCACCCAACATGATAATGGCCGATCATGTGCTCCCACGTGAGCACCCCTGATGAACAAAAGAGGACAACTGAGATTGGCTCACGTGATCCCATGTGACCTCCAAAGAGTGCTTAGCACTTATAAAGCAAAAAAGGGAATAAATCATAGGCAGTTTCCATTTTGGGGCGCCTCACGTGATCCCACGTGACCCAATAGTGCTTAGCGCTCAGAAAAGAACAAGGGAATAAACCCAAAGAAACAGCGCCAACTTCAAGCGCCTCACGTGACCCCACGTGAGCGCCTCAAATTTTTAGTATTTAACACTACTTCAAGCGCCTCACGTGGGAGCACGTGAGCGCTGAGCATATACTAGTGTTTAAAACTATGAAAGACCAATATTAGTGTCACGCTCCGCTTCCCAGAGTGCGCTAAGATAGGTGCGTGACAGAGCCAACCATGCTACATGTGGATAGGAAACATCCCTCCACAGTTACATTACGGCTGTCTAGAGATATCAAGAACAGTAGAAATAAAATAAACTATCTAGTACATGTCCATGAGCCAGGATAAACGAGTCAAGAAATAATATGCGGAAGCAATAGATCCAAGTAACAATAACAATCTGGAAAGTACGTCCCAAATACGGGCTCACAACAGGAAATAAAAGTGCTGAAAAAAAACTAAACTAAAATACTAACAGGTCCTCACTGCTCGGCCTGCTGACTGAAATACTCCTGAACAGCCTGTGACAGGAAGAGAGGATCTGGGCCATACAAAACCCAGACGTCAGTTCGTCATAAGATCAACAATAATACAATCAGGAGGTAACAAGACATGCAGGCATGGGTATGAACAGTAATAAGAGTATAACAGTATCACAAATAAGGAACAGTGAAGGGTATAAGCACATGTGATGTGCAGTGAGTAATCTAAACTGTGTGCTACTGGGTTATTTATTCTAAAGTTTTCGAAATCAATTAATGTAATCCTCATCGTAACCCATCGGTGATTATCCCGTAACGCCCGGAAAAACGGCAAACAATAGGTATTCCGTAATGCCCGGAAAAACGACAAACAATAGGTATTCCGTAACGTCCGGAAAAACGGCAAACAATATGATAGCCCTTTGAGTTACGTTCGGTTACATTCTTGATTTCCCCATACCCCCAAGTTATGTGTTCAAGTCAGGTATTGATAAATCTGAAGCTAATGCCAACACAGGATCAAGCAGGTACATGTTTGTCTATACAGACAACATGATAAGTTCATCGGAACAACATGTCAGGATTGTCGGTATTAGAAACATAATGAGGTAACATGTCAAGTAGTGATATATCAGGTCATGTCAAGTAGTGTACATGTATCAGGTCATGTCAAATAGTGGTGTATCAGGTCATGTCAAGTACTGTATATGTATCAAGTCATGTCAAGTAATGCACAGGTATCAATCAGATGCTCATAATAAAACTGTAACAGGTACGGGTGCACAAATAAAGCATGGATGCACAAATATTTATCAGGGATTACATCATGACTATGTAGGATGCACAAAATCAAGTATGGGATACTAATGTAACAGTAAAATGAAATAATGTGATATGGTATGCAAATAGATATAGAATCAATGGTATGGATGCACAATTATCGACTAGGGTTACATTTATAGTTCCAATACTAAATAAGATGCACATTATCTATCATGGGGTGTTAATATAACAATAATATGTAATAATGGAATCTGTAGATACAGCTATATGTATATTAAATGATATGGATGTAAACGGGTATCCGAAAATGGTAAAACTTTTTGTATGGATGTATAATGTGATAAACGGGTAACATTTTACTCATATGGATGCATAATACTATACCTAGCATGTAGTAAGATGAATTAGCATGCGACTAGATATGTAAATAATGATATTGATATGTACGGACGTCGTATAACAGTAAAATGATAAACTGGTAAATGCGGGATGTACAACTAAACAATATGAAATATAAATATTCAATTGGGTACAGTATATTGTAGTCTATCATGTATCAAGATAAATTTGCATGCACTAGATATGAAATAACTTGCATGGATGCACACGGATATCTGAAAATGGTGAAACATGCAAAATGATAATGTGGGATGCATAACTAATCATTATGTGATGTTATTATTCAAATGAATATAGAATATAGTAGTATAGCATGTAGCAAGATTAACTTGCCTGAACGGATCGTACGACGGGCGCATACGGCATGTCCGACGTCGGGTAATCATCACTACGCACACACGACACGCGGGACGGGTCCAGGCAGGGCAAGAGGACAACCATGCAAGTAAGGAATGTTCGCTGGATTACTCGGATCGGCAGCGACGAGCACGGTTCCGGCGGTGACCGGAAAATACGGATCAAGAAAAGAAATGAAAAGAAGAAGTGTCACGCCCCGCTTCCCAGAGTACGCTAAGATAGGCACGTGACATAGCCAACCATGCTACCCGTGGATAGGAAAAATCCCTCCACAGTCACATTACGGCTGTAGAGATATCAAGAACAGGAAAGTAAACTAAACTATCTAGTATATGTCCATGAGCCAGAATAAATGAGTCAAGAAATAATATAATATGCGGAAGCAAAAGATCCAATAAATAAAACACCTGGAAAGTAAAACTGGATACCAACAGGATCCTCACCGCTCGGTCTAACAGCGGCAGTACTCTGGATCAGTCTGCAACAAAGGTAGAGGATATGGGCCATGCAAAACCCAGACGTCAGTGCATCATAATATCAAGCAATAAAATAAACAGGGGTAACAAGATATGCATGTATGAGTATAAATGGTAAAACACGTATAACAACAATATAAATCAGGGCAGTGAAAGGTAGTGTGCAGTGAGTAATCTAAACTGGTCTATTGGGTTAACTACTCTCAAGTTTTTGAAATCAATTTGATGAATCATCGATGTAACTCAATAGTATCCCGTGCGTGCCCGGGATCACGGTGAAGATTCTCGGGCTGAAACCGAGACATGCCGCTAGGCACTAAAGGGAAAAGGGGTAACGATGAATGATGTCAACAGCATCATCCCAAGGCTGGCCTAGCCTCTAAAAAGGTAGTGGGTAACGATGGATGATGTCAGCATCATCATCCCAAAGCTGGCCTAGCCTCTAAAACTGATCAGTAAAGGTATCGAACTGTCGAGTTACAAGTCAGGTTTCATCATTGATTTCCCCATACCCCAAAGTTGTGTATTCAAGTCAAGTATTGATAGATCTACAGTTAACACCAACACAGGATCAGTAGGTAAAGGTTTGTCTGGATAGACAACAGGGAATGTCCGTAGGGACAACATGTCAAAACTGTCGGTATTAGTAACAAGATCAGGTAACAGGTAAAGCCATGGTACATCAGGTCAAGTCAGGTGGTATATAGGTATCATGTCATGTCAAGAGGTGCACGGTACCATGTCGTGTCAAGTAGTAGGTGTAACAAGTCATGTCAAGGGTGCACAAAATGTCATGTGGGTGCTCATAATCAGACTAAAATAAGCAGGGGTATACAAAACAAGTATAGGGTACTAATGGAAACAATAAAATGGAACATTGTAATATGGTATGCAAATAGGTACAGATTAAAATATATGGGTGCACGGTTATCGATTAGAGTTCGGGTTATGGTTCCAACATTAAGTAAAATATACTTAAACAAATATGGAATCTTAAATTCTCATTATTATGGGTTAAATGATCTAGGGATGCAAATATATATAAAATAAGTTAAATGGATGCAGACGGGTGTCCGATAGGGTAGAAACTATTAAAAGAGTACTATGGGCTATGCAAATAATTATTATGTGATTTAAATATGGATGTGGGTCCTATGTATAGTAAATTAAAATGCAACAGGGTATGTCTCAAGTTCTGAATCTAAAAAGATATGAACGGAACATTGAAATGTTAAATTGGAACACGTGACTTTAGATTCGATTTATAGGTTTAATATGAAATTAAATAAGTATAAGATATTATGAATAGCATGTAGCAAGTTTCACTTGCCTCGACAGATCAAGAAACGGTATACGGAACGTCACACGTCGGCGGGAAAAGTCGCGACGCGCGCACAGTACACGGAACGGATCTAAACAACGCGCGAGGGTGGTCACGCAGTCCAGGTACGTCGTCTGGATCGTCGGCGTCGATCTCGGCTCCGGCGAACACTCAGAAAGAAGTTCAGTATCATCCACGGCATGAAGATCCAATAGCCCTGCTCAAAATTCCCCTCTTAGGTCAGGGGAGTAAAAGTCATCAACTGCACTGGGTGCTCCAAAACTTTAATTACCCAGATGAATAGATTGCCTTTAATAACAACACTTAAAACATGTTCTCCAAATAAGAGCAAAAGATTAACCTTTTCTTCATATCTACTCCATGTTGCTACCTCGAGATGAATAAAACCCAAAAGTTGCTGCGATGGAGTCAAGGTGGAGGCTATGGTGACCGATGGGTGCGCTGCTACAGCGGTTGAGACGGCAAGGGGGTGCGGTTCGAGGGTGAAGGATGCACTGGTGCTGTTGCGACAGTGAGGGTCTCGGTGGGTGCAGCTGCTAGGGATCGAGGGGCTGCGGGAGTCGATAAAGATGGCCGGAGTTAGGTGCTGTCGAGATTAGGTGTTCCAGCGATGACGAGGAGAGGAAGGAGATGGATTTAGAGGTGAGGAAAGATGCAGGCGATGGGCGCGAGCGATGGATTCAACGATGGTTGAAGGAGGGCAAGGAGTAGGTTCGGAAGAGGAGGGGATCTTGGTGAAGAGGGTGAAGGGGAGATACTCGGGGTTGATGGTGGTTGATGGGGGTGCTGGATTTTTGGCCGAGGTTGAAGCAAGGCATCAAGGCTCGATGGGTTCTCGGAGATGAAGAAAAGAGAGGCGTGGAGAGAGAGAGAGAAAAAGAACGAGAGGAGAGAGAGAGAGAATTGTGCATGTGAAAATTAGTTTTAAAAAAATATGTTAGATATAAGAAATATATTTTTAGGTAGAGAGGTCAGTGATAGTTAGGATCTATATAGTTTTAAAAATATAATATATATAAAATAATAACTGTTAAAGGATATAATAAAATATTTTAGTTAAAAGTATATTTATAGTTTATAAATATATATAAAGAATATAATATTAGTCCGTTTTGAGATTTTGGCAAATACAAACTTACTTTAAAACACGCCCGAGTCGGGTCCAAAAATTTAGATTTAAAATACGAAAAATATATGCAACTTTCAAAATTCAAAATGAATGCTCGGATAACGAAAATGCATACCTCCAAGAACGGATGCACGTACGTGTGCGTAGCCATCCAAATACGTCCGTTTCACTGAACGGGACGAGAACAATATGCGCGGACGCTACCACGGGGTTAGGGGTATCATGCAGGCTATGAAATGCAATTTTTAAAAATATTTTACGTGACCTAAAAATGTTATATGTAAAAAGTGCGATACTAGATGAAATGCCAGTATGCAGTCCACATTAAATGCACGTGTCTATTTAACAAGTCAGGGTAGTTCAGGAATATGAATCAACCAGTTCAAGCAAGTGGGTCGGGTCGAGTGCAATATAAAAGTAAACTACCATTCGCATCCAAACATGATAAATCAATAAAAACACCACAAACAAACAAATACGGAAACAGAAATTGGTATAACTGAACTCGGTTGTTACATTATACCCAACTACAAAAGAATTTCGTCCTCGAAATTCCAAGAACAAGGAAGGATAAACAATCAATCAAACTACAAGAATAGATGCGGAAACTTCTGCCGGATTTCATCTTCTCGTTCCCAAGTTGACTCTCCATGTGAGTGATTACCCCAAGAAACAAGTACAAGAGGGATAACTTTGTTCTTAAGAACCTTTTCTCTTCGATCCACAATCGACATCGGTCGCTCCTCAAATGTCAAATTTTTACGTACAGTCAACTCCGAATGATCCAGCACGTGTGTTTCATCTCGAACATACTTACGGAGTTGAGATACATGAGACACGTCATGAACATTTGCCAAGGATTGTGGTAAAGCCAATCGATACGCCACTTCTCCAACACGCTCCAAAATCTCGAAAGGTCCAACGAATCGAGAACTAAGCTTGCTTCGACTTCCAAAATAAATCACTCCTCTAGTCGGCGATATCTTCAAGAATACCAAATAACCAACCGCGAACTCTAGAGGTCTTCTCGATATATCTGCCCAACTCTTTTGTCGGTCTTGTGCTGCTTTCATATGATTCCGGATAGTATTAACTTTCTCCACTGTTTGCACGATCAAATCCGGTCCCAACAATCTTCGTTCACCATATCGTCCCAATAAACAGGTGAACGGCACTTGCGATCATATAAAGCTTCAAATGGAGTCATCTGAATAGTCGCCTGGAAACTGTTGTTGTAAGAAAACTCCACCAAATATAGATGATCCTCCTATGAACCCTTGAAGTCCAACATGCAAGCTCTTAACATGTCTTCAAGAGTTTGGATCATTCTCTCCGACTGGCCATCTGTTTGAGGATGATAAGCGGTGCTAAACTTCAAACGAGTCTCCAAACTTTCCTGTAAGCTCCTCCAAAAGTGTGATAAGAAACGAGTGTCACGGTCGGACACGATGCTCACTGGTACACCATGCAATCTTACAATCTCTTGCATGTACCGTTCTGCCAAAGTTTCTGTTGATTGACCAACTCAAAAAGATATGAAATGAGCTGCCTTGGTCAAACGATCAACAATCACCCACACTGCATTGTTACTTTTTGGACTTCGCGGTAGAGCCTTCACGAAATCTATGGTTATATGTTCCCACTTCCACTGAGGAATCGGAAGTGGTTGCAACAAACCAGCAACTCTTTGATGTTTAGCCTTGATTTGCTGACACACCAAACACTTTGCTACGAAGCGGGCAATCTCCCGTTTCATGCCTTCCCACCAGAAATGCTGTCGTAGATCTCGGTACATCTTCGTTCCTCCTGGATGTACGGAATATGCGGAACTGTGCGCTTCCTTCATAATTTCTTCGCGAATATCCCCTTTTGGCACACACAAACGACTACCATAACGCAACGAACCATCTTCAAGAATCAACAAGTCCGTTCGAAGTCCAGCTTCAACCTGTTCTCGAAACCTTTGCAATCTTGGGTCCTTCGACTACGCTGCTTTAATATTCTCAATCGACGACGACTGTACTTACAGCTGCATCAACTGTCTTGAAGAATGTGGTAGCACAACCTCCAAATCGAATCTCCGAAAATCTTCGATAAGTTCCTTTAGTGCAGTCAACATCTGAATTGCTGGCAACCGATTAAACATATCTGGCACAACATTAACTTTCCCCGGATGGTTCTTAAGACCAAGATCATAGTCACCCATCAGCTATCAAGCTCCTTCTGCGTGAACACATACTTTAGACTTTTGTGATCGGTGAAAACCTCGACCCCTTCGCCCAATAAGTAGTGTCTCCAAATTTTCAAAGCAAAAATCACAGCTGCTAGCTCCAAGTCATGAGTTGGGTAATTCTTCTCATGGGTCTTCAACTGTCTCGATGCGTACGCTATGACCTTCCCATGCTGCATCAAAACACATCCTAATCCTTTCCCAGATGCGTCGCTGTGAATCACCAATCCTCTGGAAATGTTTGGCACGGTCAGAATAGGAGCGGTTATCAACCTCTGTTTCAACGCCTCAAAAGATGACGCACACTTATCCGTCCACACAAATGGTACTTCTTTACGCGTAAGCTTGGTCAAAGGCTCCGCCAGACGAGCAAAGTTCTCCACGAACCTTCTGTAATACCCGGCAAGTCCAAGAAAGCTTCTGATCTCTGCAACGTTCTTCGGAATCGGCCAATCTCGAACTGCTGTAATCTTTTCAGGATCAACGGTGATTCCATCTCCAGACACGACATGTCCCAAAACTTCACTTCTTCAAGCCAAAACTCGCACTTGCTCATCTTTGCATACAATTTTTCTTGCCTCAATGTCTGCAGTGCGATCTTCAAGTGTTCTGCATGCTCTTCAATACTCTTGGAGTATACCAGAATATCATCAATAAACACCATTATAAACTGGTCCAAGAACGGTGAAAAGATTCGGTTCATCAAGTCCATAAATATCGCCGGTGCATTCATGACTCCGAATGGCATCACTAAATACTCGTAATGTCCATATCGAGTCCGGAACGCAGTCTTGCAAATATTTTCTGATTTAACTCGGACCTGATGATATCCGGATCGCAAATCCAGCTTCGAGATTACCCTCGCACCACTAAGCTGCTCGAATAATTCTCCAATGCGAGGGATCGGGTACTTGTTCTTAATAGTCACCCGGTTTAATTCTCGATAATCGATGCACATCCTCCTTGTGACATCATCTTCTTTACTAGAAAACTGGAGCTCCCCAAGGTGAGTTACTGCTGCGAAACCAACCCTTCTCAAGTAATTCGGTAACCTGCTTCTTTACTCCATCCAACTCTACTGGTGCCATCGGATAATACGCCTTGAAATCGGCGCTGCACCAAAAACAAGATCAATCGCGAACTCCACATCTCGTTTTGGTGGTAAACCCGAGATGTCCTCGAACAAGTCCATGAACTCTCGAAATATAACCGGCGCTTCCTCCTTATCAACTTCCATTGATGAAAGAACATTATTTGTCGGCCTAGCCCTAAACTCGACTGGCCCGACAGAACTGCTTCCTCCAGCAAAACAAACTCCGGATGTCCGGGAATCTAGAAAATCACTTTCCTTGCCCTACAATCAATGTGAGCGTAGAAAGTGCCGAGAAAATCCATTCCCAAGACAACTTCAAACAAAGGGATGCACCAGAATTTAATAATTCTAATGCGGGGAAACATGAACAGGTAAGATACTGAGATGACTTCATCCAAAATCAAGATACTGAAGAGGATTAAGCACGGTAAACATGATTCAAGCCGGCGATAAAACAAGAACTGGTAAGCAATGAAACCGAGAGAAGCAAGGTAATATAATCATGGAATAAGGAAGTGAATCAAGACCAGGACTCCAAGTTACTTAAATAGAGTACCGCATTGTAACCATGCTGCAGTTCATAGTTACAATCACATAACTCCACTCAAGTCGCCCAAATCCTAGTATCAGAATAAAAAAAAATAGGGAGAAACAATAGAGAACCAAAAAGGTTTCAAGTCGAGATGCAAAGTGGTTTGCATATCGTCAAGACAAAGGATAAGAGAAAGATATGATTCAAGAATCACAATAACAAGGTGGCAGGACATGCTCCTAATTACGAGTATTCTGATTCGTGTATTGGGTCCAATACCCAACTACAAAAGAATCAAACTCGATTAACCTATATCCTATGGCTCTGAAACCATAGAAACCATGTCACGCCCCGCTTCCCAGAGTATGCTAAGATAGGTACGTGACATAGCCAACCATGCTACCCGTGGATAGGAAATATCCCTCCACAGTCACATTACGGCTGTAGAGATATCAAGAACAGGAAAGTAAACTAAACTATCTAGTACATGTCCATGAGCCAGAATAAATGAGTCAAGAAATAATATAATATGCGGAAGCAAAAGATCCAATAAATAAAACACCTGGAAAGTAAAACTGGATACCAACAGGATCCTCACCGCTCGGTCTAACAGCGGCAGTACTCCGGATCAGTCTGCAACAAAGGTAGAGGATATGGGCCATGCAAAACCCAGACGTCAATGCGTCATAATATCAAGCAATAAAATAAACAGGGGTAACAAGATATGCAGGTATGAGTATAAATGGTAAAACAGGTATAACAGCAATATAAATCAGAGCAGTGAAAGGTAGTGTGCAGTGAGTAATCTAAACTGGTCTATTGGGTTAACTACTCTTAAGTCTTTGAAATCAATTTGATGAATCATCGATGTAATTCAATAGTATCCCGTGCGTGCCCGGGATCACGGTGAAGATTCTCGGGCTGAAACCGAGACATGTCGCTAGGCACTAAAGGGAAAAGGGGGTAACGATGAATAATGTCAACAACATCATCCCAAGGCTGGCCTAGCCTCTAAAAAGGTAGTGGGTAACGATGGATGATGTCAGCAGCAACATCCCAAGGCTGGCCTAGCCTCTAAAACTGATCAGTAAAGGTATCGAACTGTCGAGTTACAAGTCAGGTTTCATCATTGATTTCCCCATACCCCAAAGTTGTGTATTCAAGTCAAGTATTGATAGATCTACAGCTAATGCCAACACAGGATCAGCAGGTAAAGGTTTGTCTGGATAGACAACAGGGAATGTCCGTAGGGACAACATGTCAAAACTGTCAGCATTAGTAACAAGATCAGGCAACAGGTAAAACCATGGTACATCAGGTCAAGTCAGGTGGTATATAGGTATCATGTCATGTCAAGAGGTGCACGGTACCATGTCGTGTCAAGTAGTAGGTGTAACAAGTCATATCAGGGGTGCACAAAATGTCATGTGGGTGCTCATAATCAGACTAAAATAAGCAGGGGTATACAAAGCAAGTATAGGATACTAATGGAAACAATAAAATGGAACATTGTAATATGGTATGCAAATAGGTACAGATTAAAATATATGGGTGCACGGTTATCGATTAGAGTTCGGGTTATGGTTCCAACATTAAGTAAAATACACTTAAACAAATATGGAATGTTAAAATCTCGTTATTATGGGTTAAATGATCTAGAGATGCAAATATATATAAAATAGGTTAAATGGATGCAGACGGGTGTCCGATAGGGTAGAAACTATTAAAAGGGTACTGTGGGCTATGAAAATAATTATTATGTGATTTAAATATGGATGTGGGTCCTATGTATAGTAAATTAAAATGCAACAGGGTATGTCTCAAGTTCTGAATCTAAAAAGATATGAACGGAACATTGAAATGTTAAATTGGAACACGTGACTTTAGATTCGATCTATAGGTTTAATATGAAATTAAATAAGTATAAAATATTATGAATAGCATGTAGCAAGTTTCACTTGCCTCGACAGATCAAGAAACGGTATACGGAACGTCACACGTCGGCGGGAAAAGTCGCGACGCGCACGGTACACGGAACGGATCCAAACAACGCGCGAGGGTAGTCACGCAGTCCAGGTACGTCGTCTGGATCGTCGGCGTCGATCTCGGCTCCGGCGAACGCTCAGAAAGAAGTTCAGTATCATCCACGGCATGAAGATCCAATAGCCCTGCTCCAAATTCCCCTCTTAGGTCAAGGGAGTAAAAGTCATCAATTGCACTGGATGCTCCAAAACTTTAATTGCCCAGATGAACAGATTGCCTTTAATAACAAAACTTAAAACATGTTCTCCAAATAAGAGCAAAAGATTAACCTTTTCTTCATGTCTACTCCATGTTGCTACCTCGAGATGAATAAAACCCAAAAGTTGCTGCGATGGAGTCAAGGTGGAGGCTATGGTGACCGATGGGTGCGCTGCTGCGGCGGTTGAGACGGCAAGGGGGTGCGGTTCGAGGGTGAAGGATGCGCTGGTGCTGTTGCAGCAGTGAGGGTCTCGGTGGGTGTGGCTGCTAAGGATCGAGGGGCTACGGGAGTCGATAAAGATAGCCGGAGTTAGGTGCTGTCGAGATTAGGTGTTTCGGCGATGATGAGGAGAGGAAGGAGATGGATTTAGAGGTGAGGAAAGATGCAGGCGATGGGTGCGAGCGATGGATTCAACGATGGTTGAAGGAGGGCAAGGAGTAGATTCGGAAGTGGAGGGGATCTTGGTGAAGAGGGTGAAGGGGAGATACTCGGGGTTGATGGTGGTTGATGGGGGTGCTGGATTTTTGGCCGAGGTTGAAGCAAGGCATCAAGGCTCGATGGGTTCTCAGAGAAGAAGAAAAGAGAGGTGTGGAGAGAGAGAGAGAGAGAAAGAACGAGAGGAGAGAGAGAGAGAGAATTATGCATGTGAAAATTAGTTTAAAAAAAAATGTTAGATATAAGAAATATATTTTTAGGTAGAGAGGTCAGTGATAGTTAGGATCTATATAGTTTTAAAAATATAATATATATATAAAATAATAACTGTTAAAGGATATAATAAAATATTTTAGTTAAAAGTATATTTATAGTTTATAAATATATAAAAAGAATATAATATTAGTCCGTTTTGAGATTTTGGCAAATACAAATTTACTCCAAAACACGCCCGGGTCGGGTCCAAAAATTTAGATTTAAAATACGAAAAATATATGCAACTTTCAAAATTCAAAATGAATGCCCGGGTAACGAAAATGCATACCCCTAAGAACGGATACACGTACGTGCGCGTAGCCATCCAAACACGTCTGTTTCACAGAACGGGACGAGAACAATATGCGCGGACGCTACCACGGGGTTAGGGGTATCATACAGGCTATGAAATGCAATTTTTAAAAATATTTTACGTGACCTAAAAATGTTATATGTAAAAAGTGCGATGCTAGATGAAATGTCAGTATGCAGTCCACATTAAATGCACATGTCTATTTAACAAGTCAGGGTAGTTTAGGAATATGAATCAACCAGTTCAAGCAAGTGGGTCGGGTCGAGTGCAATGTAAAAGTAAACTACCATTCGCATCCAAACATGATAAATCAATAAAAACACTACAAACAAACAAATACGGAAACAGAAATTGGTATAACTGAACTCGGTTGTTACAAGAAAAAGAAAAGAGAAGAAGAAGAAGAGCAAGAAGAAGGGTTGCACTAGGGTTTGCTCGAGGGTTCAGAGAAGGCGAGGGAGTAGAGGCGACGACAAGTCGAAGCTCCGGCGAAGGTGCAGCGGCGAAGGCAGGGCTGAATGTTTGGGTGATCAGGGTTCTGGTGGCTGTAGGGTGAGGGTGGTGGTGTTGGTGTCAGGAGTTGAAGGTGGTGGTGATGGACGACAGGGGTCGGAGCTCAGGTGAGGGTTCAGACGAGGTTTTCCGGCGAAGCAAGGTGTGTGTAGGTTCTTGAGTTGGTGTGCAGGGAAGGCTGGGGTTCTTGCAGGGAAAAGGAGAGCTCGGGAAAGGGAGGAAGGAGGTGATGGAGATGGTGTCGAAGAGGGTCGAGGTCGGGAAGATGGGCGGCGGCGGTGAGATACAGGGATGAGAAGAGGTCAGGGTGTGCACGGGGTTTCGAGGTTACTGCAGGGGTGTCGGGGATGGAGGAGAGAGGAGGTGGTGACGTAGATGAGTGGACGAGGGTGGTGGCAAGGTGAGGAGGCGACGACGAGACCGTCAGCGGAGAGGACGACGACGACGAAGAAGGCAAGCGAGGGTGCAGCGATGGGTTCACGTAGGTTTCAGTCGGGGAACAAAGGTGGTCGAGAAGGGGAAAGAGGAGGAGAGAGAAAGAGGATGATGAGGGGAGGCCGACGAGGTCGACGGCGATGGTGGCGACGGGTGCGAGCACAGGGCGTGGGTTCTTGCTCGTAGAGGCGGGAAACAAAATTTTTTGAGAAGATGATGGAGGAGAGAGAACGTGGGGAAAATGTATAATAAAATAAAGAATTAAATATATATATATATATATATATATATATATATATATAGAGAGAGAGAGAGAGAGAGAGAGAGAACTGTGATATATATATATATATATATATATATATATATATATATATATATATATATATATATGCGAGAGGAGAGGGAGAGAGATGCGAGAGAGGAGAGAGAGAGTGGGGAGAGATAAATTTGTTTTTAGTATTAGGATTTTAATTTTAAAATATATTTTTCTGTTATTTAAATTTTAAATTGTTAATTATTTAAAATATTATATTAATAAAATTTGATATTCTGGTAAATACAAACTTACTCCAAAAGGCGCCCAGGTCGGGTCTAAAAATTAAGTTTCAAAATACGAAAAATATACATGTCGACCAAAACTAAAATTAGATATCCGGGTAACGAATGCATACCCCCAAAAACGGATGCACGTACGTGCGTGTAGCCATCCAAACAAGTCCGTTTCACTGAACGGGACGAGAACAAGATGCGCGGATGCTACGACAGGGTTAGGGGTATCATGCATGACATGCAATATATTTTTAAAATATTTTATGTGACTTTAAATATTATATTTAAAAATGCAGATGCCAGATAAATGCCAATATACAGTATGTAAATATGGAAGTGCACGAGTCCACGTAACAAGTCAAGATAAATCATAAACATGAATCAAGACAGATTTCAAGCATGCGGGTCGGGTCGGATGCAATACAAATGTCAAATACACTATTCGGACCCAAAACACGGTAAATCAGGAAAATACCATAAATACATAAACTAGAACTGGTATAAATGAACTAGGGTGTTACAGTTAGCCAAACTCGGACCAAATCTCCCGAGGACAATCAATTGAGCTTCTCATGTTCAGGGGCACTAAAACCGATCTCAGTCCCAAAGATAGCTAATGAGCTCCTAACAGATGGCATCTAAAATGATATTCATCCCATTCCCCCTTGTTTCCCCCAATCAGAGCAAAGCTCTGTTTTAGAATTCAAAATTTGAAAATTGAAGCAATGCTTCAAAGTCAACGCTAGGCGCGCTGCGCGCCACGTGTCAGACACATACGCGCTAGCGCCAGGTGCGCTGCGCCCTAGGCAGCGCACCCCCAATCAGAGCAAAACTCTGTTTTAAAATTCTAAACTCAAAAAATTGAAGCAACGCTTCAGATCCAACGCTCTGCGCTGCGCGCCACATGTCAAACACGGGCGCGTCTGCACAGTTGCGCTGCGCGCCACGTGTCGAACGTAGGTGCGCTAGCGCAAGGTGCGCCAGCGCTGGAATTAAAAATTCCCCACCGTTAGATCAAAGGGTCTAATAATAATAAATTATTAATTAATCAGAATTAAAATTCTGTTATGAAAAGATCTTTCCAATCTTATTAAAACAAGAAGATTATCTTCTGCAAAGCAGAAGCCTCATGATCAAAGATCCAACGGTGGGAAATATTCCCAAATCAATCAGAGAAAGATCTCTTAAAACTGATTTAACAAATCAATTGGCCCTATATAAAGACTCCAAGACTTCAAGTCTGAGATAGAGAAAACCCTCTGCAAACTTTGGGGAAAAACTCAAAGAGAAAGAAAAGCAAGCTCTTAAAAAAAAAGAAGATCATTTCTTTATCTTCAAGATAAAGAACTAGTTCTTGAACAACAGAGATGAAACCATCTCATAAAAAGAAGAACTATCTTCTAAAAAGATCATAGATCTATAAAAGACCAAGGTCTTTGATAAAAAGAAAAAGATCAAAAGATCTAATCATAAAAAAATAAAAGAAGTATTTACTTCTTTCACAGATCCTTGATTTACAAAGGCAGAGCCCTTTTATAAAACAAGAACTTTTGTTCTTGAATCTTGAGGCAAAACCTCCTTTAAGAAGAACATAAATTTGTTCTTTAATCTTAAATTTGATCAAATGCGCTTTGCGCTATTAGAAAGTGCTTTACACTCATGAATTGCGCTTTTGCGCTTCTTGGACCGGCGCTCAGCGCCAAAACATGCCACGTGTCAACCAAAGACACAATCTGCGCTTTAAGCTTCTGAAACAGCGTACTGCGCTCATGGACTGGCGCTCAGCGCCGAGCGCGCCACGTGTCACTCACTGGCGCGCCAACAAACTAGCGCAACGCGCTCATAAATTAAAAGCGCAATGCGCTAATAAACTAGCGCTTAGCGCTAAGCGCGACATGTGTCCCCTTCATGTGCGCTATCCGACAGAAGCTCAATGCGCTCTTTAACTGGCGCAAAGCGCCTGACGCGCCACGTGGCGCATTATCAGAACATACTTTGTTCTAATGAAGACAAAAGATGTCAGAACTCAATACTTAGCATTATTAAAAGGGCCGAGCCTAAATAAAGGCTTAACAGCCAGAACAACGAAAAATGTTAAACATTTTAATTGGACTTAGCCCAACTCTGGCTATAAGTCCTCAACTTATATTGAACTGAGCACATCTGCTCACAAATATTCAACTGATCTCAGTCCCAAACTGGGCTACAGATCTTTCAACCAACTCACATCGGTTCGAGGGTACATCTCGTTACTCCTCTGATATTTGTTGTTGTAATCCTTCAACGTCTTCAGAGAGGTGATGGGTCCCAATGACCACACATTTCTACGGACTGTGGGGTTCTTAAACTCATGGACTACGATGTCCTTAAACTTTATAGACTATGATATCTTTAAACCAGACTATAGGGTCCTTAAGCTCATGGACTGCGATGTCCTTAACCTGGACTGTGGGGTCCCTTTAAACCCACGGACTACGATGTCCTTAATCTGGACCGAAATGTCCTTAAACTACCGATGGACTGAGACGTCCTTAAACTAACATTGGACCACCACGTCCTTAAACTGGTAATCGACCGCAATGTCCCTAAACTAAACAATAGAGGCAGCCCAAATGCTCTCTTGTTGGATCTAAACGATCCCGTTAAGTTGATCTTAGTCTAAAATTAGACTAACGTATCCTTAACTAACGTTTAAGTTGATCTTAGTCTCAAACGAAGCTAACATATCCTTAAACCCAAATCAAAACCCAAATCTAAGAAAATACGGATTTGGACTAATCCACGCCCTACGGGCGACAACATAAATTAGTCTTCGTATACAATCCACGGGCAACCACAACACAAAAAAAACACCCACGACACGAAGTGACCATCTGGAGAAGGAGAAAGTTGTTACCGCGATGCGGTAGCGTAATTAATTGCAGGGGCTTGCGCCTGCAGGGAAGAGCGTCCCCACAATCAAAAACCCCTCAAACGAGGGGGAATCTGACGAAGTCCGCTACATCGGTCGCATCTGTTTAAAACTTCGATACACAGTGCCATAAATCAACTTGGCATCTTCGGAGAGGTGGACGGATAGCACCAATTAGCATCTGCTCCCAGATTCAGGCAAGACGAACGTCTTCCGGGTTTCCGGCGGTAAACAGATTCTAGCACGCTCGGTGGGACCTTTTCCTCTTTCCACTCCACACTTCGTGTGTCGTGTTCGCGAACGAATCGCGGTTTGATATGGTTGCCCTTGGGTTCGAGATACTAAGATTTGGTTTCTTGCTTGGCGCAGAAAGCGAAACATCAATGGCATCCACTTGCAAGAAGTGTTCCAACTGCAACTTCAACTCGTGCTCCGCCTCATCTGGAGGCATAGCCTAGGGGCCCCAAGCAGCCTACTTGTTCATGATGCCGGTGGACCAGGTGACTCAGGCCACCACCGGATTGTTCTTTGGGACTATGCTCCCACCAATGAGCTTCAGCACCCCTGTACCAACACCAGAAGCTCCCAAGAAGTCGGTCTTTGATCGGCTTGCTACTACCGCGGCCCCTCTCAACGGGTCGTCCAGCTCCAGCTCCTCGGTCTTCGCGAGATTGGGCCGAAGTTCATGTGAGCCCGTGATGAAGCCTGCAATCCCAGAGAAGGTTGTTCCGAAAAGGATAGCCATCTCTGCTCCTGAAGTCGTCAAAGCGGCTTCTCCCGCCAAAGGGTCGGTCTTTACAAGACTGACTGTTCTGGCTCCCACTACGGTTCCCGTCCCTACTCAGAAGTCTATTTTTGACCGGTTGGATACCGCTTCCCAACTGACATCAGTCTTCAAGAGGCTGACGCCAGCAACAGCCCCTCACCTGGATAGGGGGCAAGACAAAGCCATCCCCATCTCCGAACCAACACCATCGGCTTGACACGCTCGACGTCGCCACTGGCGCCGAGTAAGGAAGGTTGGGGGCAACTCCCCCTCTGGGCTAACTCCACCAGCCCCAACGGTGGAAGTCAATGCTGTTGTTCTAACCGGGAACAGTTTGAATTGCTGAACAAGGTGCACAGGAACTCTCCTACCGCCGTATTGAAAAGATCTCCTCCACCCATAGAGAATGTTACAGAGGCAAAGCCGGAACAACCCCCTCAGCGGCTGTCCTCCAAAGTTTACAAAGTCTGACGACAGGTCCAGGAGTCAATGATCGATCAAGACTATCTTCGCCGACAGAAGAAGCTGAAGGTTCAGCAGGAAGAAAACCGTCCTAGCAAGCCACAAAGGACGACAATCACCTGGGTGTCCGCTGCAACGGCCCCCTCAACGTCAACTGCTTAAAAGAAAAGGAGGCCAGAGAAAGCCCCTATGACTACAGCAGATCGCAAAGACGCTGAGTCCAAACACCCCAAGTCTGGGGGCATAACGGTGCATACCATTTACATGGCTTCTGGAAAAGAGGAAAGCCGTGCTTCGACGGGCCACCGACCGCTCACCCGATTTATCATAAGAGCTCAAGAACAACTGTAGCAGAAGATTCAGGAGATGCTGACTGCAATGGCCGCTCTTACCGGGCCAAAAGAAAGCCCGGAGGTATCATCAGAACAGCGTCATGAACAAGAAACTGATGCTGACTTCCTACGCAGGGTCCTCGAAAAGAAGGACAGAGAAGCAGCAGAACAAGCTGCCAACATAAAACAAATGGCGTTTCTCTTCCAAGACATGGTGGGAATGATGTTACAGCCGAATCCTCCAGCTGAAGACCCTCCGGTCATTATTGAAGACGATAGAGGGGAGACATCCAATCCTCCTCCGGCTCATTCAGCAGCCAAGGAGGAAACCATCTCAAAAGCCACGCTTGATGATTATATAGCTCAGCAAATACGAGCTCATCAGGCGAATGAAGCGGGTGGCCAAATTGTCAAGACCGGACGACCCTATCCGGGCTGGTATGACCAAATAAGTTACCCGCCGGGATATACGATCCCTAAGTTCCATGAATATAAAGGGACGGGGAATCCACATCAGCATGTCGCTCAATTCAGGGCCTTATGCGGCAACACTGGAGACGACGACAAACTGTTGCTTCGCCAATTCGTCGGCAGCTTAGCGGAAACGGCCTTCGAATGGTATTCGGAGCTGCCTAACGACTCCGTCAAAACATTTGCGGAGATGGAGCTGCTGTTTACATAAAGATTTGCAAGCGCTAGCGAGCGCATCCCGATCACCGCATTGATCAACGTCAGGGTAAGGCCAGGCGAAACATGGGTTCAATACGCAATACGGTGGCGTTATGGTCGAAGTGCGAACAACGCATTGAAGAAGCGCCTGCGGTAGGCATGTTCGTGGGCACTCTTGATCCGCAGGCGACCATCTCCCAGTTCATGATGTTCTTCAAGCCAACTACTTTCCAGGCCTTAATTGACAAGTTAGCCCAAATGGACCAGATGGGTCATAAACCGTCTCCTCCAAAGCCGGACTCTCGAAATGAAAAAGGGAAAGGAAAAGCAACTTTCGTCGCTATTACTCAACGACAGCCGAGCAACTCAAAGCCGGTTGTTCGCCAAAACATTATGCGTCCATGCCCATCCCTCGAGGTGAGACTAGGACATCCTTACTCGTTTCCCCAAGATAAAACGAGGAGACTGTTCGAGCTGGCATTGCGCAACGGGCTCATAAATTTGCCGGACCCAAAACGTCCGTTGCAGCCAAACGACGTCAATGATTCCAATTACTGCCCCTACCACCGAGTATTAGGCCATCCGATCGAAGACTGCTACGTCTTCAAAAACTGGATTGAAGACCAATACCAATAAGGCAAGTTCGCATTCTTGGAAAATTGGAAGGTGAGCCCGCCACAACCTCATGCCCCTAAAAAGGTGGACCTGTCGGGGGCATCGTACTCATTCATAGGGAAAGCCCCATAGACCGAAAAGTCAGTAAACTAGAGATTCGCCTCAAATACGGCGACGGTGGACCACTATGTCTTAAAGCTGGAGTCGGACCGGAATGTCCTTAAACTAACGATGGACCACTATGTCCTAAAACTAGCTAATGACCGAAACGTCATTAAACTACTACCAACTCGCGGCATCCTCACGCTGACGTGGCAAAAAAAAACGGTATGTCCATAAGCAAAAGGGCATGGATGAAAACCCGAAAGGGCTCCGTGAGTAAAAACAGCAGGGCTACCGGCGAGTTTTGTGAAAACCCGAAAGGGCGCAAGCTCGTTAAAAGACACTTGTGAGGTTCTCTCGACCTTGTAAGGAGAAACCATCTGCGTGAGATCCTTACGACTCACAAGCGAGCAATACACTTAGGGATCCCCACGATCCCTAGGGAGAAATTACACTTACGAGATCCTCACGACTCGTAAGGAAAACTCTCTTATGGGACCCTCACGGCTCATAAGATTTGAAAGTCTTAAGCTACAGGGATCTAAACCTGTTCTTAAGCAGCCCTCACAACCTCCAACTGCTCTACAAGCGGCTCAATGCTGGCCCTTGTATACAATCCACGGGCGCGAATAAACATTTCCCTAACAGAGTCCCATCCGTGACTAGGGATATGTCTACCCGGTGAACAGCCCTTATAAGTCCCCTCAACTTTTAAGGAGAAAACACTCTTATAAGATCCTTCCGACTTATAAGAGACCATACACTTAGTAATCCTCACAATTCCTATAGATCCTTACGACTCGCAGGGAAAGTCAAAATCCTTAGTCGACAGGATCCTAATCCTGTCTACTAAGCCACCTTTATTCGACATCGACAGAGGCAAATGATGTTTCGCTCTGGTAATATCCCAGTTGTAGCGGTGCTGATGCTGAAATCGGTGTCTAATTCCAGACTTGCAGCGAGAAACTAGTGAGCCACACATACATACGAAATAGCCGAAATGATGGGGCAACTTGCAACAAAACCAGCAAGTAAAAAAATGTATGCATGCAAAATAGCCGAAATGATGGGGCAACTTGCAACAAAACCAGCAAGTAAAAAAATGTATGCATGCAAAATAGCCGAAATGATCGGGCAATTCGCAATAAAAAGCAACGAGTAAAAATAAAATAAATAGCCGAAATGATTGAGCACCGCGAAAAATAGCTGAAATGATTGGGCAATCGCGACCTTTGTGATATAAAAGCTGAAATGATAGAGCATCGCGAGAAGAAATAAAAAAAATTCTGAAAAAATGAAATTTATGCCCTACAGGCGATATCACATCAATCCCTGTATACAATCCAGGAGCACAAACGAAAAGGGAACCATACCTTCCCACCAGGTTCCATCCGAAAGAGAGCCAAGTCTCGACGGTTCACAGACAACCTAGAGATCATCTCAACATTCATCTCGTTACAACAGACGTAATGTCAACAACGGCGTTCCTTCGTAATCCAGCAGGATGCAGACGCAACGTCAAAACAAAGCGGAGTGACGGCAAAATCCCAACTCCACCTCAGCATTCGTCTCGATACAGCAGACGCAACATCACTAAAAGGAGCCACGGCAAAATCCCTAGTTCCAAACCTCGACGGTTCACCAGCAACCTATAGACAACTGTGACATTTGTCTCGATACAGCAGACGAGATGTCACTACAGCATCCTTCCTCCAACAAGATTCGAACACGCCGAAGCAAACGAAGCGAAGGCCAAATTCCTAACTTTAGGGTCTTGACGGTAACTCATATAAAACCTGAAAGACTATCAGAGATCATCTCACACCAGTGCGGAGTGGTCACCATCTCGACGTTCTTCTCGATACAGCAGATGCGATGTCACCCCAGCGTTATTCCTTCAACGGGATTTGGACGCGCCAAAACAACGAAGCGAAGGCAAAATTCCTAACTTCACGGTCTTGACGGCAACTCATATAAAACCTGAAAGACCATCGGAGATCATCCCACACCGGCGCGGAGTAGTCACCACCTCGACGTTCGTCTCGACACAGCAGATGATATATCACCACAACATTCTTCCTCCAGCAGGATTCAGATGCGATAATCAAACAACGGAGCCAAGGCAAAATCCCTAGTTCCAAACCTCGACGGTTCACCGGCAACCTAGAGACAACCGTGACATTCGTCTCGATACAGCAGACGCAATGCCAGCAAACAAAGCAAAGGCAAAATTCCTAGCTTCACGGTCTTGACGGCAACTCATATAAAACCTGAAAGACTATCGGAGATCATCTCATACCAGCGTGGAGTGGTCACCACCTCGACATTCACCTCGATACAGCAGACAAGATGTCACCACAGCATTCTTCCTCCGGCAGGATTCAGATGCGACAATCAAACAACGAAGCCACGGCAAAATCCCTAGTTCCAAACCTCGACGGTTCACCAGCAACCTAGAGACAACCGCGACATTCGTCTCGATACAGCAGACGCAATGCCAGCAAACGAAGCGAAGGCCAAATTCCTAGCTTCAGGGTCTTGACGGCAACTCATATAAAACCTGAAAGACTATCGGAGATCATCCCACACCAGCGCAGAGTGGTTATGACTCATCAGGGCTCTCCAAAATGGGCCTAACCTCAAGTAAAAAGCGACATGGCAAAATTCCTAACGCTTGCTCTTCCGACAATCAAACTGCCTAGGAGGATTGCTTGAAGACATCTTGTCCAGCCCTCGAAGGGATCAGAGACACGATAGTCGCAAGGCTACTCGAACAGCAAGATTGCCTATCGAGAAATACATCAGCCAACACGACGGTACGATGGACAAAACCCTAGTATCACAAACCCTAATGGACCTTTGTCGTAAAGAGCAGAGGTTAACTATGACGTTAGGATATCCTTACGAGAAATGCTCAATTCATCTCAACTCGTAGGGAAAAGCCTTAGGCAATCGGGATAAGAACCGACTTCCTAAGCACTGGGGCCCTACAAGTTGATCCAAAATGAACTCTTGCATACTATTCACGGGCCATACTCTCCAAAGTCGAATCTCGACAAGGAGGGAAACAACCGCTTACGGGTCCTCTCGACTTGTAAGAGGGAAAATTCTCTTATAAGATCCTTACGACTTATAAGGGAAAACGCACTTAGGAATCCTCACGATTCCTAAGGAGAAAATACACCTACGGGATCCTCTCGACTCGTAGGGAGAAAAGTCTTCATGAGATCCTCACGGCTCATGAAGTTGAAAAGTATTAGGCAGCAGATCTGAACCTGCTTCCTAAGCCATCAATACCTCTCAAAGAATTCAAGACAGAATGCTCTTTATCATCTACAGGCTACACTTGCCAAAGAAACACACCAACAACACAGAAAAGAGAAGAAAACGACAGTGGGAGATAGGGAAAATGGGTCTTTATTCATGAGCTTAAATTGAATACAAGATACATCGTATAAAAGAATAAAAGAATGAATACATTTCATTCAAAATTACAAATGGTACAAAAAATTTATTGAAAGGGAAGCGCTTTCAATAATCTGACCAGCCGCTCGTGCACTTCCCTCAGCCCCTCTTCTTCATCAGCTGCCGCAACCAACTCTGCTTCGACCTGGGCTTGCTGCTGCAAGTAAGACGAAAGTTGTTCTTCGACGGCTCGCTGAGCTGCTTCACGATCCTGTGCATCCCGCTCGACGGCGTTGAGCTTCTGCCTCAATGTTAACTCATCAGAAATGCATCGCAGAAGGCCTTCGAAGATAACTTTCAACTGGGCAGCATTCGCATCAACCTGAGCATGCAGTCGAGTAGATTCGCTTGAAGTTTCTTTACATTCCTTCTGCTTTAAAGCCACTTCTTGTTCAAGATGGCGGAAGTAAGAAGTGCTCTGCTCGATCCACGCAGCCCGTTGAGTGCTCATAGCCAGAATCTCAGGTGCAGGACGCCTGAGCTCAAGCTCATGCAGGCAGGCCTCAATCTTCCGGCAATGGTTAACCCAAGACTCGACGACGCCTTTGTTATGGAAATTTACAAGCGTCGCCAGCATTAGGTTAACCTCCGCGGCAAAATCCGCGGCAGTTGTAGGAGTCTCCATGTTGAGCTCCTCAATATAGTCGCTCACCATGCGCTGACTATTCGCGGCACCTTTCAAAGATGGACGTCTGGAAAAGTGTCCGGCCGGCATTATGACGCGAGACTCGAATGGGGCTGGAGTCGATGCGACCGCTGCAAAACAAATCACAATCAGATGACGGCTCAAGAAACAAAGGGAATACACGAAAATAGAGTCTACTATACCGGCTGCAACAGGGGGCAAGTCCGGGATTACCAGTGGCATAACTGTTCTCTCATCTCCTCCTTCAATCTGTAGTACTGCAATCAAGACAAAGAAGAATCAGAAATGATTTAACTACCGGTAAAAGAAAGAATATTAACTGAAGGCTGTACTCACCAGCGCCACTAGATGAAGCAATTTCCGACGGGAAAGAGAAGTGTGGATGCAGCACCTGATACAGGTGGTCAAAAAGGACACCTGCAAAGACGCGGTAATGCAATATCAGTACATAAATTATACAGCCTAGAAGTAAGACTGATGGGCCATAAATCCGTACCTTCCAATATCTGAGACGGTGCGAGAGAAGGTTAAGAAGGAGTCACCGTCAAGGCGGTAACCGATGGCGTTGCCTCGGGTAGCGCGACTTCAACGCTCGCCACCTATATTAGAAACAAGATAATTACTGTCAGGAAAGATTAAAAAGGATGGCAGAATAAAAAGAAAGGCAATGACCCAAAATCTACCTGATGAGCCGCCAGTGGGGACCGTGACGAGGGCGTCACTTTATACATCGATGGCTTCTCCCTCCTCCATCGGGATGGTCTCACCTCCCGTCGCTTCATCCTCTGACTCTACAAGAGCCGTCGTAATGCTTGCGATGCCAGGAGATGGCAAAGAACCGTAGGCGGGAAGAGTGATGATCGGGGCAGTGCCCGACTTTTGAGAGAGAGCGGCCACCTCGGGCTTAGCAATTGTAACCATTTCACTCGCCGCCACCTCAGGCTCAGTAATTGTAGTCGTCTCATCCACCGCCGCCTTGGGCTCGGCTATGGTAGCCGTCTCACCTGCCGCCACCTCGGGCGCGGCAATGGTAGCTATCTCAGGCATAGCAATCATGACTGTCTCATCAGCCACTACCTCAAACTCGGCGATCACAGCCATCCCGCCTACTGCCGCCTAATATTCGGTAATCACGGCTACCCCCTCTACCACTACCATAGGCTCAGCGGTCGCCGCCACTTCTTCGGTAAGGCTCGGCCCTGCAAGATAAGATATATGAGAACTGATAATTTAAAACTTTGACAACGGAACCTCACGGCACATTACCTTGAGTTGATTTACCGTTTGCTTCCCGAGCCACACGTACCGCCCGTCTGTAAGCAGTAGACAAGGCAACCGAAGATTCCTCTGAGGGAGCAGGGGCAGGGGTAGTGGTGCTCGAACCCGCACCCGCGACTAAGGCGGCACTACGCTCCCTTGTTGCACGCACTCGACGTTTCCTTTCTGCCCGGGCCGTCAAAGTAGACCTTCTAGAAGCCTCCTTTAACAGGACGTCATCGTCCGCACCCGGGGTTACCTCTGGAGCCGTCAAGGATTCCGTCATCGGTCGTTTGAGTAAGATCTCTTTCGGCAGTGCCGAAGGGGGCGGGACTTCAGTGGCTGGCCCAGGAAGAATTTCCACATCACTTTGCGGGAGCGGCATTGTGGTCCCTGCGATAAGATAAAGACAGGGTCAGATTGTCTATAAGAAAGGAGAATGAAGATGCAATAAACTAAGACATACCGATGCCCAACAAACCACGATTCCTCTCTTCCTCTTCGAAGGACCTGAGGGAAGCCATCAGAATCTCTTCAGTGGTAAAGCCTGTTACAAAAGGAGAAATGTCAATCAAAACAAGACAGTAAAAATAAAGATATAATACAATAACAAGACGCGACTAATGTTTACTTGATTGCACGAGGACGGTTATTTCTGTTTGGTGAGTGGCGGAGCGCACAGAAGCTACAATAGCGGCCTCGAGATTAGTGTCTTCTGGCACTATGAAGAGACCCTCATTTGTCCCATATTCACTCAGGCCCTCGTTATAAGGAGCTTGAGGCTCCAGGCCGAGTACAGCATCTAGGGAAAGGATCGACTTCTTCTTCTTCTTCTTCTGTGCACGAGTTCCAGTCGCAGCAAGTACAAGCTTACGCTTGGCGGGCACTTTGGGGCGACGAGTCCCGATATCTGAGCCCATGCCAGATTTGGGGAAAGCTACATTTACCATCCCCGCGGGAGTACGGGGCACCAATGGTACATCCACCGTCTCCACAGGAGCACGGGGCAACCCGCGCGTAGGGCTTAGCACACGTGGAGGCTCAACTGCAGCGACTTCTCTTAGCGGAGGGGGGACAGTTGTCCGTCGCTTCAAAAGGACTTTACGATCACTGGCAGGAGGTGCACTTTTGCGATCAAGCAGCAACCGCCTTTCTTCCTTAATAACAGCGCCCGTCGAATGCTGGTACCATGCCGTATACACATTAAGGATCCGTGGGACGCAACTCGGCTCGCTGACAAAGAAGTGAGAGCCCGTATTCAAACGCATGAAGTGATGCAGCGCGCTCCGCATCCCTTCTTCAGTGGCAGTGGGTTCCAGCAAGAAAGCCTCCAGCGGCACTCCTTGATTATAGCTCAATTATTGGGCAAAACAATGAGGATTATATCTCATGAAAAGCGCCGCATCATTTTGCCTAAACACCAGGAAGCTGGGTCTGATAGAATATAAATGGAGGATCTCCCGAGCTGTCAGAACTGAGGCTCCATTTTTGAAAATATCCTGCAATAGCCGCACCGTTGTGGTAGACTCTTTTCCGATGGTTAACACCTTGTCGGTGAAGGTCATCCTGTCTCCAACCGTGCGGGGATGAAGGAGCAAACCTCTAGCATCCCGCGGTGATGGATTTACAATTGAGGCGCCGACTAATCGCATAATCCGAGGGAAGCTGCACCTGTCATAGAATGAAGGCCTTCTATGGATACCAAAAACGCCAAGTGCATGTAGCTCGAGCCATGACATGAAGTAATCTATCGAGAAGTTCACATGCTGTACACCGGGTTCAGTAGTATCCGCCGCTTGACTAAGGCCGTAGTACAGATGGGCTAAGCCGGCGACCCCGATAGCTACTTTCACCCCTGTTTACCCTAATCAGAGCAAAACTCTGTTCAAATT
Organism: Agapanthus africanus; assembly: GCA_030015575.1. Lineage (NCBI taxonomy): Eukaryota > Viridiplantae > Streptophyta > Magnoliopsida > Asparagales > Amaryllidaceae > Agapanthus > Agapanthus africanus. The sequence goes on along the minus strand of CM057346.1, from coordinate 543,497,319 downwards.
CCGAGGCGGGAGATGAAGCAACGCTTCATCTTCCCCTAATCAGAGCAAAGCTCTGTTGGAAATTCAAAATTCAAATTTTCTGAAGCAACGCTTCAAAATCCCGTGCGCTGCGCGCAACGCGCCACGTGTCAGAAGTTGATACGTCAGCACAGCGCCCGAGGCAGTGCGTCCAATCAGAGCAAGGCTCTTTTAAAACAAAAGTAAATGAAGCAACGTTTCAGTTGCGCAAGCGCTGCGCTGCGTGATACGTGTCTGCGCAGTTGCGCACACACAGCTGCGCAAGCGCTGCGCTGCGTGACACGTGTCTGCACAGCTGCGCAAGCACAGCTGCGCAAACGCTGCGCTGCACGACACGTGTCTGCGCAGTTACGCAAGCACAGCTGCGCAAACGCTGCGCGATACGTGTCACGCGCTGGGGCGTTTGCGCAAAACAGAATTGAGATTTTAAAGAAATCTTTTCTGTTCTTGTTAAAACAAGAAGATTTTCTTCTGTAAAACAGAGGCCTTGGGATCAAAGATCCAACGGTGGGGAAAATTCCCCAAATCACTCAGAGAAAGATCTCTTTAACAAATTTAACTATTTTATGAGCACTATAAAAAGGACCCCAGACCTCAATTCAAAGGGATCAACATTTTGGGAGAAATCTAGAACTTCAAACAGAGAGAACTTTGAAGAATTAGAGAGAATTTCTCAAGAACAAGAGAAAAAGGTAAAAACTTTTAGAAAAAGAGAAAATTCTCTTAAAAACAGATCATTGATCTAAGAACAAGATCAATGATCTTCTAGAAAAAAGAAAAATAAACAATAACAGTGCCTTGCACTTTTTATGAACCACTGGTTCTTTGAAAACAAGAAAAAACTTGTTTTCTTTGATCTAAAATTGATCCAAAAGAATAAGAACAGTGCCCAGCACTTGCTAAAACTGCACTATTACGCAAGCCGTCAGGAAGCGCCACGTGTCAGCAGTGCAACAGCGCAGCGCACTGACGCAGCGCACTGCGCTGTTGCGCTTGCGCTCATCAGAGCATGGCACATGTCACTTCCACATGCGCTTGCGCTCTTTAATTTGCGCAAAGCGCCTGACAAGCCATGTGGGGCACTGTCAGAGTATTTAATGCTCTGTATTATTAAGAAAAGGGACAGAGCCCAATTAAAAGGCCTAACAGGCCTAATAAAAAATGCTATGCATTTTAAAAAGGGCAGAGCCCAAACAAAATAGATGCTCTGCATCATTTATAAAAGGGCAGAGCCCAACCAAAACAAAGAAAAATAATGCAGTGAAGGGGCAAGGCCCTAGCACAGGTCCAATAGGCCAAAGACAAAAGAATATTGAAACTGGACTTAGCCCAGTCGTGGCCATAAGTCCTTAAATTAAATTGACTGAGCACGGCTGCTCCCTAAATCAATTTACATCCGGTTCGAGGGTACATCTCCGAACTCCTCTGACAGTTCTCGTTGTAATCCTTCAACAACGTCAGAGAGGTGACGGGTCCCAACGACTACATATGAATATGGACTGCGGGGTCCTTAAACTCGTAGACCGAGACGTCCTTAAACTAATATTAGACCGAGACGTCCTTAAACTAATATCGGACTGAGACGTCCTTAACTTAATATCGGACCGAGACGTCCTTAAACTAAAAGACCGCCACGTCCTTAAACTGGCGACAGACCACTACGTCCTTAAACTGGCGACGGACCACTATATCCCTAAACTAGAATATGGACCACCACATCCCTAAACTGGAACACGGACCACTACGTCCCTAAACTGGAACAATAGAGCCTCCAAATGCCCTTTTGTCGGATCTAAACGATCCCGTTTAAGTTGATCGTAGCCCCAAACACGGCTAACGTATCCTTAAACATTCAAACGGACTATAAAACTCCAAATCGACTTTGGTTCAAGGATACATCTCTGAACTCCTCTGACACCTATCGTTGTAATTCTTCAACGACGTCAGAGAGGTGACGAGTCCTGACGGCCATATAATAAAGGGATCACCACGTTAAGTTGATCTTAGTCTCAAACAGGACTAACGTATCCTTAACGAACGTTTAAGTTGATCTTAGCCGCAATACGGCTAACGTATCCTTAAACTAAAAACACCAAACCCAAATCTAAGTAAATACGGATTTGGACTAATCCACGTCCTACGGGCGACGGCATTACTCAGTCTCCGTATACAATCCACGGGCAACCACAGACAAAACAAACACACACGACACGGAGTGAAATTCTGGAGAAGGAGAAAGTTGCTACCGCGATGCGGTAGCGTAATTAACTGCATGGGCTTGCGCCTGCAGGGAAGAGCGTCCCCACAATCAAAAACCCCTCAAGCGAGGGGGAATCTGACGAAGTCTGCTATATCGGCCGCATCCGTCTAAACCTCCAATACACGGTGCCATAAATCAACTTGGCATCTTCGGAGAGGTAGACGGATAAAACCATATAGCATCTGCCCTGAATCTCAGGCAAGACGTCCTCATGTCTGGGCCGCCGTTCGGAGGGGAACAACCCCAATAGTCATTCGGTGAGCTGGATAAAAGACAGATGGTCTCATACGGCGAAGGTGCATCGGGAGCGCGAACCAGCTTAAGCATAGCCCAAGAAATCCCAAAAAGAATGCTTCCTCATCCATCTCAGGGACTACAATCTCCGCAAAAGGAACAACCGGGGAGTTAGGAAGGAAGAAACTCTTCTGATCTACCTCCGTCGTTGGCAGGTTGTCTAAACCTAAGTCAAAAGGGTCGTCAAGCGTAGCAAATTTAACAGCTTCCTTCGAGAGGGCTTTCGGGTGAAGAAAGCGAGCGATGAAATCCTCGAAACTAACCCCGCGGCTCCCAGATTCGAGGAAAAGACCCTCGTAGATATTCAACACTTTGATCAAACTAGGAAATTGGTGTTGAACGGCATTCACCGGAGTAAGGCCTATTATCACTGGCTTGGCACCGAAGACGTATTCGTCCGTGGGAAGCAGCTCCCCATAATTCTCCCCTACGACCGGTAAGCCAGAAACTTCCGCAAATTCCTCTAAGGAGATTGACACTTCCCGGTCCAGTGAAAGGAAGGTGTGAATAGGGATATTCCACTGTTCCAAAAAGGCCTTAACCCACCAGGTGGAAAGCGTAGGATACTAGAAGAGAGAAGCATAAACGGCGGTATACAACCCAAGCCTCAACAACTGCGACTTCTTCGCTGACAAAATGTAGCGGGCCCATTGCAGATAACCGGTCGGATGACGAGGAATCAGACCTATATTATATGGTTGCCCCCACGGCTGCGCCTCGCCTTGACAAATACGGCGTCCCAAGGTATCTAAAACCATGGGAGGCTAAACGGGAATCGAAGCTATAGCGGGCTGAAGAAGGCCTTCTGAAGTCCAATTAACCATCTCCACGGCGTAGTTCACTGGGGATGAGTTGGCGTAATGGATCGCCATAATGGGCTCCGAGGGTACCGCGCACGAAAATCTTTATCGACCCCTAATAATCTGATTGTACCATGACCCCCAGAGGTGAAGATTCTTATGTTCCGGATCATGGTCTCTGATCAAAGCTAGGGCCTCCCGGTCTACAGGTGCTCCCGGAAATCCTCCCTCTGAACGAACGAACAGAAACGAAGCATCGACAGACATGTTGCCTGCAAAAAAGGGGGACAGAAATCGATTGTCAGTGCTATAATTTAATTTTAAATTTCCGACACTCGGTACTTTAAAAATTGTACTACACTGCAATGCAGTGGGAAGGGGACCAAAAGGGGACCCACAAAATCCGGATGACAATGCATCAATTAATAAAACAGCCTCATCATTGGATAAGACTGTTAATTAATGAGGAAATCCTCAAGGAAATTCTCATTGAATGAGAAATCCCTCGGGAAAAGGAGAAAATCTCCCTTTGAGAGCAAAACTCTATGACAGAGTGACACTTGTCAAATTCTGATCATGAAGGAATAATCCTTAAAGAGCCTGGCTCGGTAATGATGATGGAAAAATCCATCAAAGATTAATTAAAATTAAAATTAATGAATTAAAAATTCTGGGATCTTCAAGATCCATGAAAAAACTCTTAAGAGTTCTTCATCAAAGATCAAGAAATCTAAATATTATCAAAGAGCAAAGCTCTGATTTATGGGCTAAGAAACCCCAAAAGATCTCTTTAGATCTATGGGTTCATGAGAACAAAGCTCTACTAATGAAATCCTAAATGGGTTTTCTTTAGATCAAAGATCTATGAAGAGCAAGGCTCTGTTAATGGGTAAAAATCCTAATTTATTAAAATTTTAAACTTTACCTAAGTTTTGGTAGAGTTCTGACTCTTGAAAAGTTCTTAAACTAAAGAGCTGCGCTCTGAATAAAAATTCTCAAGATAGAAGATGATAATCATCTAAGAGACCAAAGGTCCTATTTATAGGCATTGAACTGCCTCTTCAACTTCTGAGTTGATCCAAGGGCTCAGACTGCACTCACGTGTGCGCCACATGAGCGCAACGTTGGGGGGGCATTTGTTTCCCCCAATCAGAGCAAAACTCTGTTTTAGAATTCAAAATTTGAAAATTGAAGCAACGCTTCAAATTCAGCGCTAGGCGCGCTGTGCGCCACGTGTCAGACACATACGCGCTAGCACCAGGTGCGCTGCGCCCTAGGCAGCGCACCCCCAATCAGAGTAAATCTCTGTTTTAAAATTCTAAACTCAAAAAATTGAAGCAACGCTTCAGATCCAGCGTCTGCGCTGCGCGCCACGTGTCAAACACGGGTGCGCTAGCACAGTTGCGCTGCGCTCTACGCTGCGCGCCACGTGTCGCGCAATTGCGCTGCGCTCTGCACAGCGCGCCACGTGTCGAACACGAGTGCGCTAGCGCTCTGCGCTGCGCGCCACGTGTCGAATGTAGGTGCGCTAGCGCTGGAATTTAAAATTCCCCACCGTTAGATCAAAAGATCTTATAATAATAAATTGTTAATTAATCAGAATTAAAATTCTGTTATGGAAAAATCTTTCCAATCTTATTAAAATAAGAAGATATCTTCTGCAAAGCAGAAGCCTCAGGATCAATGATCCAACGGTGGGAAATATTCCCAAATCAATCAGAGAAACATCTCTTAAAACTGATTTAACAAATCAATTGGCCCTATATAAAGGCACCAAGACTTCAAGTCTGAGATAGAGAAAACCCTCTGCAAACTTTAGGGAAAAACTCAAAGAGAAAGAAGAGCAAGCTCTTAAAAAAAAGATCATTTCTTCATCTTCAAGGTAAAAAACTAGTTCTTGAACAACAGAAATGAAACCATCTCGTAAAAAGAAGAACCATCTTCATAAAAGATCATAGATCTACAAAAGACCAAGGTCTTTGATAAAAAGAAAAAGATCAAAAGATCTAATCATAAAAAAATAAAAGAAGTGTTTACTTCATTCACAGATCCTTGATCTACAAAGGCAGAGCCTTTTTATAAAACATGAACTTTTGTTCTTGAATCTTGAGGCAAAGCCTCTTTTAAAAAGAGCATAAATTTGTTCTTTGATTTTAAATTTGATCAAATGCGCTTTGCGCTATTAGAAAGTGCCTTGCACTCATGAATTGCGCTTTTGCGCTTCTTGGACCGGCGCTCAGCGCCAAAACATGCCACGTGTCAACCAAAAAACACAATCTGCGCTCTGCACTTCTGAAACAGCGCACTGCGCTCATGGACTGGCATTTAATGCCAAGCACGCCACGTGTCACTCACTGGCGCGCCAACAAACTAGCGCAACGCGCTCATAAATTAAAAGCGCAATGCGCTAATAAACTAGCGCTAAGCGCGACACGTGTCCCCTTCGTGTGCGCTACCCGACAGAAGCGCAATGTGCTCTTTAACTGGCGCAAAGCGCCTGACGCGCTACGTGGCGCATTGTCAGAACATACTTTGTTCTGATGAAGACAAAAGATGTCAGAACTCAATACTTAGCATTATTAAAAGGGCCGAGCCCAAATAAAGGCTTAACAGCCAGAACAACGAAAAATGTTAAACATTTTAATTGGACTTAGCCCAACTCTGGCCATAAGTCCTCAACTTATATTGAACTGAGCACATCTGCTCACAAATATTCAACTGATCTCAGTCCCAAACTGGGCTACAGATCTTTCAACCAACTCACATCGGTTCGAGGGTACATCTCGTTACTCCTCTGATATTTGTCGTTGTAATCCTTCAACGTCTTCAGAGAGGTAATGGATCCCGATGACCACACATTTCTACGGACTGTGGGGTCCTTAAACTCATGGACTACGATGTCCTTAAACTTTATAGACTACGATGTCTTTAAACCGGACTGTGGGGTCTTTAAGCCCATGGACTACGATGTCCTTAACCTGGACTGTGGGGTCCCTAAGCCCATGGACTACGATGTCCTTAACCTGGACTGTGGGGTCCCTTTAAACCCACGGACTACAATGTCCTTAACCTGGACCGAAATGTCCTTAAACTACCGATGGGACGAGACGTCCTTAAACTAACATTGGACCACCACGTCCTTAAACTGGTAATCGACCGTAATGTCCCTAAACTAAACAACAGAGGCAGCCCAAATGCTCTCTTGTTGGATCTAAACGATCCCGTTAAGTTGATCTTAGTCAAAAATTAGACTAACGTATCCTTAACTAATTTTTAAGTTGATCTTAGTCTCAAACGAAGCTAACATATTCTTAAACCAAAACCAAAACCAAAACCAAAATATAAGAAAATACGGATTTGGACTAATCCATGCCCTACGGGCGACAACATAAATTAGTCTCCGTATACAATCCATGGACAACCACAACACAAAACAAACACCCACGACACGAAGTGACCATCTGGAGAAGGAGAAAGTTGTTACCGTGATGCGGTAGCGTAATTAACTACAGGGGCTTGCGCCTGAAGGGAATAGCGTCCCCACAATCAAAAACCCCTCAAACGAGGGAGAATCTGACGAAATCCGCTACATCGGCCGCATCCGTTTAAACTTTCGATACACGGTGCCATAAATCAACTTGGCATCTTCGGAGAGGTAGACAGATAGCACCAATTAGCATCTGCCCCCAGATTCAGGCAAGACAAACGTCTTCCCGGTTTCCGGCGGTAAACACCCCTCAGTCGGGACATTGGTTCAAGGGTACATCTCTCCACACCTCTGATACATGTCGTTGTAATTCTTCAACGTCTTCAGAGAGGTGGTGGGTCCCAATAACCAATAACTCTTGGTATACCCCCAAACCAACAAACCATAAATCCACTGGACCGCAACATCCTTAAAACTAAAATTGTGGACCGTAGTGTCCTTAAACTAAATTCCATGACTGTAACGTCTTTAAACTAAACCCTTTGGACCGTAACATCCCTAAACTAAACTCTATAGACTATGATGTCTTTAAACTCTATGGACTATGATATCCTTAAACTCCACGGACTATGATGTCCTTAAACCCAATGGACCACAACGTCTCTAAACTAAACTCTACGGACTATGATGTCCTTAAACACCACGGACTATGATGTCCCTAAACCTAACGGATCGTAACGTCCCTAAAACTAAAATGATAGAGCCCAAATGCTCTTTCATTGGATCAAAAATGATCCCAAACCCCCATTAAATAGACCTTAGTCTAAAATTAGAATAATGTGTCCTTAACAAACATTTAAGTTGATCTTAATCTCAAACGAGGTTAACGAGCCTTAAATCAACCAAACCCAAATCTAAGAAAATACGGATTTGGACTAATCCCCGCCCTACGGGCGACAACATAAATTAGTCTCTGTATACAATCCACGGGCAACCAAAAAACAAAACAAACACACATGACACGAAGTGGACATCTGGAGCAGGAGAAAGTGGTTATCACTATGCGGTAACGTAATTAACTGCAGGGGCTTGTGCCTGCAGGGAAGAGCGTCCCCACAATCAAAAACCTCTCACCAACGAGGGGGAATCTGATGAAATCTGCTACAACGGCCTCATCTGTCCAAACCTCCGATACACGGTGCCATAAATCAATTTGGCATGTTCGGAGAGGTGGACGGATAAAACCAAATAGCATCTGCCTCTAAATTCAGGCAGGACGGCCTACGTGGTCCCGTCTCCCGTTTTCGGCGGTAAACAGTGATGTGTTTTGAGTGTGGGGTATATGAGAAAAAGAAAGAAAAAAAGAAAAAGAAACGGTAGGTAACGTCCTAAGGACGTGTGGACGCTGGGCGCCGGCGCCTTACGCGCCCAGCACGTGGACACTGGGCGTCTGCAGAAAGAAGGGACTTAGCCCCAGAATTAGGAGTTGAACTCCCGAAAGGATTTTTATTTAAGCAGCTAAACTCCAAAAGATTTTGAGTGGAGTTAAACTCCGAAAAATGATTTTTTATTTATGGAGTTAAACTCCAAAAGATTTTGAATGGAGTTAAACTCCTGAAAGGGTTTTATTTATGGAGTTAAACTCCAAAAGATCTTGACAAATGGAGTTGAACTCTCAGAAATCTTTGGAGATGATCAAAGGGGATCCCTTTCTTCTCCCCTTTAGCCCTAGATCTTCTTTTGAGCCTTTGATCTTTCCGAAGTGGGGTTTTTAGAGATGGGTCTATCTCTTTCTCCTCTCTGTTGACTGGATCTTGGAGAAAAAGGGTTGAGACTTAAAAATCTTCCCTTTTGGAGATTTGATGGAAGATCCGAGCTCCCCTTCAAGTATTTTATGGTGAAAAACTGTTTTTTTTAAGAAAAAGAAGAGTTAAAGTCTTGATTTAATTCAAAAAGGGAAAGAAGGTTTAAAACTTTAAGAAAGGAGAAGGAGGCACAGAAATCCTAACTTTTAAGGGAAATGAATTATTACCCTTCATTTTATTATCATGTTAGCTTATATAGGCTTACAAATTTACACATAATCCTTAGGCTTTACAAAATGGCATTTTGCCCATCTCGTATCTCATGTGCTTATTTCTTTTACACATGAGCTATGGGTTTTACAAAAACTTGGCTTTTTGCCTATCTATTTTACATTCATTCATGAAAATTACATCATACTTATTTAATACGTAATTTTCTGTAACACCCTGGTTCATTTATACCAATTCTAGTATTTCTTTATTTATGGTATTTCCTTAATTTATTGTGTTTTGGGTGCGAATAGTGTGTTTGACATTTGTATTTGCATCCGACCCGACCTGCTTGCTTGAAACCTGTCTTGATTCATGTTCATGATTTAGCCTGACCTGTTACATGAACACGTGCACTTTCATTTATTTGTATACTGCATACTGGCATTTTATCTGGCATTTCCATTTTTACAATATAACATTTTAAGTCACATAAAATATTTTAAAAATACATTGTATGGCCTGCATGATACCCCTAACCCCGTGGTAGCATCCGCGCATCTTGTTCTCGTCCCGTTCAGTGAAACGGACTTTTTTGGATGGCTACGCGCACGTACGTGCATCCGTTCTTGGGGGTATGCATTTTTGTTATCCGGACATTCAATTTTAATTTTGGTCGACACATATATTTTTCGTATTTTGAAACTGAATTTTTAGGTCCGACCCGGGCGTGTTTTGGACTAGGTTTCTATTTTCCAAAATATCAAATTTTATTAGTATTTTAAATATTCTTAACAGTTTTAAAAATTCAATTAACTGAAAAGATTTTTTAAAATTAAAAATCAAAACGTTTTAACAACCCACTCACACTCTCTCTTTTTCTCTCTCTCTCTTTCTCTCTCTCCCTCGCTGAGTCTCTCTCTCTCTCCCCACTCAGTTTCTCTCTCCTCTCGTGCTTTCTCTCTCTTCTTGGAGGCACTGTGCACTCCTCGATTCCACTCACCTCCCTTCACGCATCCTACGGTCACCTCCCTCTTTCTTTCTCTCCTCTTCTTTCTTTTAAACCCCCGAGCCATCGCCACGAGAACCCACAGCCTCCTCAAACCCTAACCCTAAAACTCCTCACTGCCCTCGACTTCGACCTCAACCCTCATCTCCATTCCCTTCTCCTCCTCCTCCTCTTCTTCATCTTCTTTTTCCTCCTCCATTCCCGAGCACCATTACCCTGCACACCCAAGCCCGTGAACCCATCACCCAAAGACTGCACCTCCATCGCCGCCGATCACCTCGTCATCGCCAGCACCTCCTCATCTCCATCATCTCCATCATCTCCTTCTTCTCTCCTCTCCCTTCCTCACCCGAGCACCACCTGCAGCCAACCCCGATCAAGAAAACCCTAACCCTCATCTCGCCGGCGCACCTCACCGCCGTTGATCTCGCCGACACCACAAGCTTATCTCATTAACCCCAGTGCATACCCTAGTAAGAAGCAACCTCTCCCCTCTCTCTTCTTCTTCTTCTTTTTCTTTTCTTTTCTTGGTTCTTGAAATCTTGTTTCCAGCCATCGCCGGAGCTGTGCTTGACACCGACGATCCTGTGAACGTACCTTACCTGCGTGATCACCCTCTTGCCTTGCTTGGACCCGTCCCGCGTGCCGTGTGTGCGTTGCGACGTTTTACCGACGTCGGACGTGCCGTGCGTATCCGTATCATGATTCATCGAGGCAAGTTAATCTTGCTACATGCTATATGATCAGTTGAAAATAATGTATGTTTAACACAACAATTTCCTTATCATTTGCACTCATTTAGAAGTGTTCGGTATTCATATTTCACATATTAGCAAAACAGTCGTTAAATATCAGATTACATGTGTTAGACTGTTAAACCGGCACTTTAAAGGAAATTGACCGCATTTCATGGCATCGCATCATCTCTGTATTTGCGCAACACTTGTGTCGAGATTTTTGCAGGAAATTGCAGGAGCAAAGCCAAAAAGAGCTGATTAAATATACGCCAACTCAATGATTTCAGATCTGATAGCAATGCAGAAGTAATTACAAAATTCAACACATGAAAACAAGGCCCAAATATTATATAGGGAGTTACCAGAAAAGATGGAAGCCCAAGGCCCACAAAGAGCCGCGGATCCGCGGCCAGAGCCTGCTTGGGCCGCGGATCCGCGGCGGTTCCAAAGCTTTAGCTCCCCATTTTTTCTGCAATACTTTTATCTCAAGGCCCACAGTCATTTCACATGTGCCAAATTCCAAAATTCTCCAGAGTCTTCTGCCAGATCAGCAAGGATCATTAAGTAAGGCTAATCTTAATTAAGCTCCTAACAAACTATTTCTAGAAGCTCCCTCCTAACTAATCACATCTAGAAGCTTCTCCTCTAACTAACTTTTGGAGGGAAATTCAAATCTCCTCAACAAACTTTTGGAGGGAAATTCAAATTTGAAATCCTAGATCTAGGGTTTTGATGTCTATAAATAGGAACCTAGATCTAAGGGTTGGGGTTGTTCATTCTATTCCCTCTTACATCATCTTCTTCCACAAGTCTAGTGGCAAGGCTTGTGCGAAACCCTAACCCTAATTCCAATCCAAATTCAAGATCCCGAGTACCAATCAAGTGAGAAGCCTTCAACCTTTTAGGAGCCGAGCCAATCTTTAATCGGGCAAATGATCCAAGCCGATCCGCGACTCACGGAGACGAGCGAAGCCAAATCGACGATCGAGTTCTTCCTCTTGTAGTTCTTGAGCGATTGTAACGAAATTGTTGATATAAATAAAAGGTGAAATTCTTTAATCTTGCTTTCTTTAAATTCTTGCATCATGATTCGATCTCAATTTGTAATTGTAGTTCTTGTTGTGATGTTTGAGTAAAACTCCGCTCGTCAAGGAGTCGAGAAGATCAATAGAATGATGATGTAACAAATCTTAACACGATTCTTAAGTCCTACGAGCTTTGTAAACCCTAGCAAGTTCAAGAATCGATGACCTAGTTTCGTTGCGATACTTTCTTGATTGTGATCGCTCGAAATTAGGGATCTACGATCGTTTCTTGAATTTACTAGAGGCTAGAATATGAATGATATCGATGAAAGAACAAGGGATAAGATGAAACCCTAGTTTCATAAGAAATCCCTAATTCTTGTCGATCATCATCGATCTAGTATCAATTCATCGAAGGATAAGAATACGTCATTATAAGATTACATCACATCTATAGATCCGATCGATTCCTACGAACCTCATTTCGATTCTTGATATTTGGTTTGGAAAAATCATCAAACATCTCAATTCTTGATTTTATCTTTTCTTGTTATTAGATCTAGATTTTCTAATTCTTGAACTTCAACTACAAATCATGAATTGTTTTCGTTTCTTTTCTTTAAAGTTTCAATTCACCTAATTCAAAAGACGAACGATTACACTTTTCCTGAGGACGATCCGCACTTACTAACGCGCTACATCCGACACCGTTATTGATTGCGGTCAAAATATTTTTGGTTGTGATTTCTATACAATTTTCCAATTACACAATCCGAAATCATTACAAATCAAATGGCGCCGTTGCCGGGGATAGTGCGCTAATTGTTCGTATTTTGAAATTTGAGTTGAAAAGTTTATTCCATCTAAATTTTTAGATCTAAACTCGCACAAACTCTAATACGTGTGTTGTGATTTGATTGCGAGGAATTCTGGAATCATTGGAGCTTGGATAAAATTTTTCTGAGCATTCCAGAGAGCTAAGGGGAGCAACAGAAGCATTGTCCTAAAAATTTTTTCCAGAGATCCCTTCAAGTGACCACTATTCCGCGGCAAAAGACCCTTACCTGCGGCAGTTCCGTGGCAACTCTAAGTCATCACTGCACCAAACTTTCTCTGTAAGCTTTTCACTTTCTTATCTCTTACCTCATCTACTCCAATTAACATTTCGTGCAGGTTTCTTTGCAAATAATCGCAGCGCCGCGCAAAAAGCAAAATTAAATTGTGCTTGTTTTGATTTTTGTGGTTGTTTGCATAATTAATACGGACATTAAGGGGCAAAGACCAAATCCAGATTAGGTGGGGAGTTCATTACCCTTCCTAAGCCCCGGAAATCACAAACCTGCATCCGCATTACCCTCATTAATTAAAAAATATCTAGAGATGACTCTAAGGACCATCGCGCTCACTTAGGACAGAAAAAGGTCGTGGGTAATTCATTGCTTATCCGCGTTTTCTTGTGGTGTCTAAGGCAAGTGTGTCGAAAGCTAGTGGTTATTAATTAGGCCCACTACTTAGGTAGTGGAGTACCTTCCCGCTTACCTGGCACTTACCTGGCCACAGGGAGACAAGGAGGCAGTGGAGGATTTATCCTGCGACTTGTCTTTTGGCAGTTAGGAGCGGTCTAGAGCCTGACCTAAGTGACCAATAGAATTAGGGTTTTGCTTGTTACATTTGTTGTGATCGCATCATTTTTTAAAAAAAATCCGTATATTTTCAAAACAAACACCGCATACTTCATTTCCTCTAATTATACCAACGCTGCCACTTATGCTACAACCATTTAGCACAATGTTAGGCTGGACACGGGATTCCATTTCCCGTCTTGTCCGTGTTTCTTTTATCGACCCCAGAGTCGGTAATTCTTCGTCTTCTCCCCCACCACCCACCACAACCGCGATGGACCCAAATCCATCAAACTTTAACACTACTCTGCCACCACCCGCAGGTGCGCAGAATCTTCCACGCATTTCTCTCCAAGAGAGATGCTATCCTACACGTGTTACCCTTCCCACCTGTCTTTCTATACCACCTGTCAACGGGGAAAATTTTGAAATCAACCCCCAATTCATCAAACTGTTACCCAGATTTCACGGTCTTGATTCTGAAAACGCATACATGTTTATTTCCAAATTTGAAAACGTATGTGCTTTGATGGGAAATTCACAACTGTCTTTTGATGCTCTGCGTTTACGTCTTCTCCCATTCACTTTGTGCGATTTAGCCGAGAAGTGGCTTTACATCACACCCGCACACTCTATTTCAACATGGGACGAATTCGTTGCAGCATTCCTTAAGAAATTTTATCCCAATCACAAGACCGCCCGTGTTCGGAGCGAAATCTCTAAATTTACCCAACTTCCCAATGAACCATTTTGGAACTGCTTTGAACGATTCAAGGATCTTCTTATCCAATGCCCTCATCACGGAATCTCCAGATAGGATTTGTGTCGAATTATCTATGAGGGTATTGATCTCACTACTAGGCAGATGCTTGAAACCATGTGTCATTGCCAATTCCTATCTAAAGATGATGGTGAAACTTGGAAATACTTGGAAGATTTAGCTCAAAACACATCACAATGGGAAAGTGTTAGACCACCACCGCCTAGGGAAGATGTCAATCAGCTCGATGTTTCCGTCACCATGAAAGCCGAAATGGCCGCAATATAAAGGAAACTCGACGCTATAGAAAACAAAATCTCTTCAGCCTCCCTAAACCAATCCACGCTTCCCAAAACCGTATGTGGCTGCTGTTCAAACCCTTCACATTTGACGGAAGAATGTCCTTTGAATATACCGTTTCAAGGTCACACTAATGCTGCACTTCAGCAAAGACCTGGAAACTATCCCTCTTCTTCCTCATATAATCAAGATTGGAGGAATCACCCGAACTTTGCTTGGAACCAATCACAATCTCAAAACACGGTTCCAATCCTAAACAATTTTCAAAGGGTCCCTCCACCACAACAGCAACCACCACTTCAATTGAGTCAGCACCCCTTCCAACCGCAAAATTTTTAAAATCCTACCAACACTTTTGCACTACATGAAAACTCTTTGCAATTGTCCGGTACTGATAATATCTCTGCACTGGTGCAAACCTTGGTTACTTTCATGAAACAATCCATCCAAGAGTCGGCAAGTTTTCAATCTTCCATCGATAATATGATAAAGATCATTCTCACTCAAAATGAGAATATCAAATCAATGGAAGCACAAATTGAACGAATAACAGCCGAAATAAGTGCTAGAGAAGAAGGGAATCTTCCATCTCAACCCGTACCTGATCCTAGACCTTCACATTACACTAATGTGGACGCTTTTACAAAGTTGAGATCTGGAAGAGTGCTAGACAATCATTCGGGTGAACAAATTGATAATGATGAATTGATCATTAACACTCCGGCTTCCACTTCCACTCACACTTCTATTTCTTACCCTATTTCGTCTAACTTACCTTCTTCTTCCGAGCCTATTCTCCATTTTCCCAAAGGCTCGAACCCTCCACCCACCTCATCTTTTCCACCCCTACAAACTTCTCCACAAATGTTGGACCCAACACTTATTGATAAAGCTCCATTTCCAAATAGGTTGAGGCCCAAGAAACATGATGCCCAAATGGAGAAGATTGTGGACATGTTTAAGGAAGTTAACATCAACATACCTCTCCTAGATGCTATTCAACAAGTTCCGTCCTATGCGAAAATTCTTAAGAACTTGTGCACTAGGAAGAGGAAGACTCAAGTGCCTAAAAAAATCTTCATGTCAAGTACTGTAGACACGGCTTTTCCCCAACAATTACCACGGAAACGTAAGGATCCTGGCTATCCTACTATTTCCATTTCTATTGGGGAGAAACACATCAACCGTGCTTTACTTGACCTTGGCGCTAGTGTTAACTTGCTTCCTTACTCGGTATACGAGCAACTAGGTATCGGAGTGTTAAAGCCTTCGAACATAACTCTTCAGATGGCTGACCGATCAATCACCAAACCTAGGGGTGAACTGGAGGATGTGTTAATAAAAATCGGGGAATTTGTATTCCCTGTGGATTTTATTATACTTGATACACAGCCTGTAGCAAACCCAATGAATCAAATTCCGGTGATTTTAGGTCGCCCCTTTTTGGCCACTTCCAATGCTATCATCAACTGTCGTAATGGTTCTATGACCCTATCTTTCGGGAATAGGTCAATAGAGCTGAACGTTTACAAGTTGGGAAGTGTACCCTCCGAACCTACTGCTCAGGTCTGTTCTGTCGACTTAATGTATGTCGACAGCAGCGAATTTGATGATCCTCCTGATACCGATCTAGACTCTTTTCATATGTTATTTGACCCAACGATGTATCATACACATATGGACTTTTCCACCGAGATGTCCGGGTCAACAACTAACACTGATTATGAACTGCTTTTAGAGTCTGAAGATCACCCCGCACCTTGTGATGACATTATTCTTCGGGGTATAGATGAAACTTTTGAGGAGACCTTCGCTGATGAACTCGCATTTCTGAAAAGCACGGGTGTTGAGATGAATCATGTCCAAATCAATGAAATTGAACCTCCACCCCTTCATATGGACTGTAAAAAGAATGCGAGTAATCCATCACACTCACTGCATCGTCTCTCCAAAATGAGACGCACACACATTCTTTTCCACCCCTTTCCCTTTCCACACTTCTTCTTCCACCAACCAGAGCACTGCATTGATAAAATTTTCGATTGGTTGGTGTTGATATTCGGTCTTTGCAAAGCTTGGCATCGACCAATAATTCTTGACCCCCTCATGTGATTTTCAAAAGATTAACATTGCATAACTCAAGTTTGGGGGGACATTTTTTCTGGCTCTTGGAAAGAAAAGTTTTACAAAATGATGAGCCAAAAATAAGTTTGGGGGAGGTTCTTCACTTAAATATTTTGCCCCCACTAATAAATTCCTCCCAAGCTTAAAGGTTTTTCGAGATTTAGCTGATGGCAACAGTGAGGACACTGTTGAAAACAAGTTTGGGGGAGGTTTGTGCTTATTTTCACATCATTTGCATATCATTTGCATAAGCACAAAACATTTTTTTTTTATAAAAAAACCTATAAATTTTTTTAAAAAAATTAAAATAAAAATAAAAATATTTTTGTACATCAATAAGATAATGAAAGTTTAGATAGTGAAAAATTACATCCATGAGATTAGAAAAATTTAAGAAAACTAAGAAAATTAGAAGTTTTCGTATACGAACTAGTAATAAGTAGTTATGAGCCGTTGTCCCAAGGGTTAGTAAGATGAAGGAAGTCACTAATCTGAGGATAAAAATAAGTCTGAAAAATAGTTTCTATTCTAGAAGCCAGGCATTTTGAACGTTGATACCCTGCTATTCGCACTTACACACGTCTTAAAGCCTGGGATAATAGAGGATACCTTGAAATGCTCTTGTCTTAAAGCCGATGTATGAAGGAAATAAAAAGAAAAGGTGAATAAAAAATATATAAAGTGGTGAGAAAAATGGACACTGGTTTTGTTATCATCAAGGGCAATAAAAAATATATAGCGAGAGTGCCTCTTCACTTAGTGCCCTAAGGCCAACTGGTCTGGGAGTCACTGCTATGCCTGAGGTGGTGCAAGACGAGGAAAATACACCATATAAGCAAACACATGAGTAATCGGTCGGTTAGTACCTCAAGAAGTATTAACGGTCGCATGAAAGTGTGTGAGCAAATTCATTTAAATATTCATTAATCAAAAAGTACTGAGGCTGATGGGCAAGAGTATGATAGCTTGAATTGAATTCTCCGGGTGTAGGGATGTCCTTTATAAACACGCAGGGTTATATGATCGATACTTGGAAGAAAGATATGAATGAAGAATAAGACGATATTTTATTGAGGGAGGACGTGATTTCTGACATCTTTTCATGACCATTAAGATAGGGCTCATGACAACCGAAAAGCTAGCTTAGTTGGAAACCCTAATTTTCAAGGCTTTTCTTCTACGATTCTTCTCTTTAAATGTAATATTCATGATCTTCCTTTTATTATTGGATTTTGTGGGTGCAATCCGCTAAAAACCCTCAAGAGACAACACTCCTCCTACTAGGGACACCTAGAGATTTAAAGGCTTGTTGCACATGCTCAGTGCAATCGTGTTGCCTACGAAAGTGGCTAGATAGTTTTTCTCTTTCTTTATTTTCTCCTTCTCTTTTGAATAAAACAATTCGCTCGAGATGATCGAAAATAAGTTTGGGGGAATTTGATCGGTCGAAAATAATGTATATTTAACACGGCAATTTCCCTATCATTTGCACTCCTTTAGAAGTGTTCGGTATTCATATTTCACATATTAACAAAACAGTCGTTAAATATCAGATTGTATGTGTTAGACTATTAAACCGGCACTTTAAGGGAAATTGACCGCATTTCATGGCATCGCATCATCTCTGTATTTGCGCAACACTTGTGTCGAGATTTTTGCAGGAAATTGCAGGAGCAAAGCCAAAAAAAAGCTGATCAAATATACGCCAACTCAATGATTTCAGATCTGGTAGCAATGCAGAAGTAATTACAAAATTCAACACATGAAAACAAGGCCCAAATATTATATAGGGAGTTACCAGAAAAGATGGAAGCCCAAGGCCCACAAAGAGCCGCGGATCCGCGGCCAGAGCCTGCTTAGGCCGCGGATCCGCGGCGGTTCCAAAGCTTCAGCTCCCCATTTTTTCTGCAATACTTTTATCTCAAGGCCCACGGTCATTTCACATGTGCCAAATTCCAGAATTCTCCAGAGTCCTCTGCCAGATCAGCAAAGATCATTAAGCAAGGCTAATCTTAATTAAGCTCCTAACAAACTATTTCTAGAAGCTCCCTCCTAACTAATCAAATCTAGAAGCTTCTCCTCTAAATAACTTTTGGAGGGAAATTCAAATCTCCTCAACAAACTTTTGGAGGGAAATTCAAATTTGAAATCCTAGATCTAGGGTTTTGATGTCTATAAATAGGAACCTAGATCTAAGGGTTGGGGTTGTTCATTCTATTCCCTCTTACATCATCTTCTTCCACAAGTCTAGTGGCAAGGCTTGTGCGAAACCCTAACCCTAATTCCAATCCAAATTCAAAATCTCGAGTACCAATCAAGCGAGAAGCCTTCAACCTTTTAGGAGCCGAGCCGATCTTCAATCGGGCAAGTGATCCAAGCCGATCCGCGACTCACGGAGACGAGCGAAGCCAAATCGACGATCGAGTTCTTCCTCTTGTAGTTCTTGAGCGATTGTAACGAAATTGTTGATATAAATAAAAGGTGAAATTCTTTAATCTTGCTTTCTTTAAATTCTTGCATCATGATTCGATCTCAATTTGTAATTATAGTTCTTGTTGTGATGTTTGAGTAAAACTCTGCTCGTCAAGGAGTCGAGAAGATCAATAGAATGATGATGTAACAAATCTTAACACGATTCTTAAGTCCTACGAGCTTTGTAAACCCTAGCAAGTTCAAGAATCGATGACCTAGTTTCGTTGCGATGCTTTCTTGATTGTGATCGCTCGAAATTAGGGATCTACGATCATTTCTTGAATTTACAAGAGGCTAGAATATGAATGATATCGATGAAAGAACAAGGGATAAGATGAAACCCTAGTTTCACAAGAAATCCCTAATTCTTGTCGATCATCATCGATCTAGTATCAATTCATCGAAGGATAAGAATACGTCATTGTAAGATTACATCACATCTATACATCCGATCGATTCCTACGAGCCTCATTTCGATTCTTGATATTTGGTTTGGAAAAATCATCAAACATCTCAATTCTTGAATTTATCTTTTCTTGTTATTAGATCTAGATTTTCTAATTCTTGAACTTCAACTACAAATCATGAATTGTTTTCGTTTTTTTCTTTAAAGTTTCAATTCACCTAATTCAAAAGACGAACGATTACACTTTTCCTGAGGACGATCCGCACTTACTAACGCGCTACATCCGACAGCGTTATTGATTGCGGTCAAAATATTTTTGGTTGTGATTTCTATACAATTTTCCAATTACACAATCCGAAATCATTACAAATCACTATACTACAATATACTGCACCCATTTGAATAATAGTATTACATATTGTTTAGTTATGCATCCATTTTACAGTTTTACTATTTTCGGATACTCGTTTGCATCTATATCGTTTAAAATATATAACTGCATCTATAGATCACATTAACTCATATTATTGTTGTAGTAACACTCCTTCTTAATAATGTGCATCCCACTTAGTTTTGGAACTCTAAACTTAACCCTAATCAATGTTTGTGCATCCATACCATTAATTATATATCTATTTGCAGTCCATGTCATGCTTTATATCACTGCTACATTAACACCCCATGCTAGATAATGTGCATCCTACATAGTTATAAAGCTATAGTTGTAAACCCTGATAGTTATTTATGCATCCACGTTTATTTGTGTACCCATACCATTAATTCTGCATAACCAGTTGCACTCATATTACATTAACTCATATTATTAATACATTAGTACCCCATGCTTGATATTGTGCATCCTACTTAGTCATAATGTAACCCTTGATCGATATTTATGCATCCATGCTTTTATTGTACATCCGTACTTTCACCCTGATTCAACACTTACTACAGTTTGATTATGAGCACATGTACACTACTTGACATGACCTGATACACCATTACTTGACATGACTTGATACATGTACACTACTTGGCATAACCTGATACATCACTACTTGACATGTTACCCGATCCTGTTTCTAATGCCAACAATCCTGACATGTTGTCCCGATGGACATATCTTGTTGTCTGTATAGACAAATCTCTTTCTGTTTGATCATGTGTTGGCATTAGTCCCAGATTTATCAATACCTAACTTAAACACATAACTTGGGGGTATGGGGAAATCAATGATGAAACCTGACTTGTAACTCGACAGTTCGATGCTTATACTGATCAGTTTTACGGGCTAGGCCAGCCCGGGGATGCTGCTGCTGACATCATTCATCTGTACATGTTTCTTGTTTAGTGCCTAGCGGCATGTCTCGGTTTCAGCCCGATAATTTGGACCGTGGTCCCGGGCACGCACGGGATACTATTGAGTTACATCGACGATTCATTAAATTGATTTCACAGAATTGAGAGTAGTTACCCAGTAGTTTAGTTCAGATTACCCACTGCACGTCACATATGCTTTTACTGTTAGTGTTATATGCCCTAGAGGCCATTATTGTATAGTACTATTCTGTATATTACATTTCGGAAGCTTAGGATATATATACACGGATTGATGATAGTCTTGCTCGATATAGTAGTATACTACTTGGCTTGTATCTATCTTAATATGTGTATATGTTTCTTTTAACTTATCGCTAATACATATTGATAGAGCCCTTAGGATCTTTGCTTGACTACCAGCGTTGTGATGGCAGTCACACTAGTGGGGGCTGGGTAGTCTACAAGCACATCCTTTTACAGGTCCCTAGTCGTAGGATTATCGAGACAGGGCATCGATACTCCAGAGTAGACTAGTGTATACGCTTCTCTTCCCAGGAGGGGAGATGGTCTGTCCCACAGCCATCAGTACGACGTACTGGAGATAGTATGCAGATGCTCATTGGGTTATGAGTTACACTGGACGGACTCGTGTGGAACTGCTGCTTGGTAATATACCTATCGTCAGGTAGCAGTTCCCAGGTGACATGAGTACAGCTTAGTCCGTGGACTTGACATTGCTGCTTCGCCTCGAGTGTGTTCCCACTGGTCTTAGATTACTACCCTACCACGGCTCTGCTGAGTCGTGCAAACAGGTAGTAGTTGGGTGCAGTCCCGAAGCACTTGGAGGCAGTGGCGGTTAGATAGGATTCGTCTCTCCCGGTATTGGGGGTTGATGTCGCGCTGTGTTCGGAACGCCGTTACACAAAGTCCCTGGCCAGGGCAAGTGAGATTTACTGGTAGGTACTCCGGTAGTTTCTTAGGGTGTTTTGGACAGTACTCCGACATGACTTATACCGCTATTAAGGGTCTGATGCTTGCCGCCCCCTAGGCCCGATATGCGACGCTCTTAGACGAACAGACCGGACTGTATGGAGATTGCCACAGACAGACTCAGTTGGGATACGGATGAGTTTCCTCGTCGACCTTCTCATCGACAGATACCTGGGTAGCCGTTATGTACAGCTGGTGCCGCTGACGCGCTTGTGGTTAAACCCACTGCCAGAGTACTATCGAGTCTTTAGAGTCCCACACAGAGAGTTTCCCGGCTTCAGGCGAAACGTGTAGAGGTCGTATGGTTTTACGACAGGGTTCGAACACATACGTGTACTTGTGCGCATATGATGTTCGGGCAGACATTACCAGTGGGCTTTGGTTTAAGCCGGATCCTGGTATTTGATTATTGGATCAGTTCGTCTCACTGTATTCGTATTTTTCGGAATACGAATACGGGTATGTATGCATACGGATGAGAGGTGTATTCTTGTCATTTAGATAAGATTAATATATGGAAGAAATGAGAAGGAAGCTTATGGTATTTTGTTGAAAAAGGGATTAGGGTTTTTATGTTGACTACTTTGACTTATTGACTTTGTTGACTTAGATATTTGTTTGTGATATTTGCTTGATCTTTTTAGATGGTTCTAGACTTAAAAGAGTTAAAACCCTTGACTTTTTCAACACATATAAGGCCTTCACAAAATATATCAGATACTTTTACTTTGCTTCACAAAAGAAAAAAGGAAAAACCTTAAGCTTCCATCATCTTCTTCAAGCTCTCTCCTTTCTCAAAGCAAACCCTAACCATTCTATATGTTGGAAATCATAGGGTTTAGTGAAACAACTTGATCCTTACTACTCTCTACACAACCTAGGGCACCTAGTTTAGCAAACCAAGTCACCTAGTTTAGCAAACCAAGTCACCTAGTTGCTTCAAGTTAGAAGCAAAGCTCGAAATCGGAACTCTCAAGTGGATCATCTACGATTCGGAGAAGACGACGAGGAGGTGGATTCTGTTCTCACGACAAGGAGCTCACCACTTGGAGAGGACAGCGAGGAAGTGAAGGACAGCGGGATCTTGAGGTATATATCGCACACATAGTAGATACAACATCATAGTTTATTCGTTAGTTGCGGTTTAGAAACGATTCTAATGTTTAGTCGATGTTACGAAGCCAATAAAAATCATTTTTTTTTGCTTATTCCGCCTCCCCGCGAACACGTGGGGTGTGTGGCATCGACTTATAGTGGTATCAGAGCCGACTAAACCATAGCTAACAGATTAAACAATAACTAAAACTACGAAACTGAAATATCCCGCAAACATCGAAACCTAGATTCTAGTTTCTGTTGATTTTTCTGAGCCTCTGAAAAATTATTTAAACAGCTGCAGAGTGTTCCTTTCACTGTTAAAAGTTCATGCACCAAAAACGAGACAAACCCCTGCATCCCCGGCCGACCACAGACCCCATATTTCCGGCCACCTCGGTTTTGTAGTGGGGGTTTGGTTCGTAGTTTTGGGTGTGGGTTTGTTGCTAGGATCTAGGATTTCAGGAGTTGTTTATTTTTGCCACTTTTGCATATGCTGTTTATTATTCTCTGTGGCAATTGAGGATGCTTCGAAGTCGTAGTTTGATATCGTTTAATGTTTTTGTGTTTGATAAATGTATTCGTAAACTTCCGCTAATTGCTATATGTCAGTTAGTTGCGGGTTGCACATTTCTGTAATGTTTGTTTGTGTATATGGACTTGTTGGATTGTCGTGATTGGATAGGGGATGTGAGGTGTTTTATACTTTCATTCAAATGTAAATTGTAAATGGTTGTAATATTTTTTCGCGGGGCACATCCGGGTTGAGATTGTAGCCACCGTTGTATTATTTCATTTACTGTTTATTGCTCCTAGGATAGACCTAAGGTGGGGTGCACAAACTACCGGGTACTTTGAAGTGCTTAGTGGCCTACTCACGTTGTTGAGGGAGACTGCTTCACTTCGGGTACTTGGCGGGTAGTTTGCCGTACCCGTGGAGGTCTAGGGTAGGGTTGGCTATTCATCACGACTGTGTAATCCGCTTTTCATTACAGGCTCAAAGGAAACGCGGATTGCTTGTATATCCAATGTGTTCATCTATGATCTGGAATGCCTATTATTGCGTCTGATGAATATATATATCTATATATGATATCTAGTAAGCGTTGCTTATGTTTTGCATCCACTCTAGTCCAGCCCCCGCTCTGTCGTTAGTTAAGTAACCTAACGGGTGATGACGGGGCCTAGTGGCGAATGCGGATGGTATAAGCGTACGTTATATTTTTCGTTGTTTTCTGCAATGATAGGTTAATGATGGGACTGCATTATATTAATGCAAAGCAAACAAACCAAAGCTTAATCGTTAGAACATTTTCAAAACCACTCGGTTTTTTCAAAACAGCAAAACTTTTAAATGCGGAGCTTAAACCACTCCTTTTAAAAAGCTATCAGGTTCCTTCGAATATATCAAGTTCACTAAGTTTACGGTTTCGCCAAAACCATTCGTAGCCCTCCGTCATTTCAGTTAAATATTAAGTAGTATTCAAGCTATGTATTTTGACCTTCGCCAAGGCATAGTGATTGATAGCTGCTAAATATTTATCTGTAGCATAGATAGATGCGTTGATTTGGAACAGTCGTACTGCTATTTTGGACTTCGTCAAGGGTATGTACGGGTGGATTCAAATTAATCTGGATAATGACGGGTAGAACTTGACATGTGACTTATGATATGTTGGCCTTCGTCAAGGTCATAAGAGCATGGGGAAAAAATCCACATCGGGGGTTTCTAAAGAAACTGAAACTTGCTGGTGTTGCATACCATTTGGAGTGTGATAATTTTGATAGGATTCCTTCAATTTTATCACACAATGATATTTGGATCTCGATCCTACTGTGAGTATATGCTACTCCTCGGGAAATTTTTTCACTTAACGATCAATGCTATAAACCAAGTAGGTGTTTAGAACAGTGTTAGCGGGGCTACGCTTTCAGGAAAAAGAGATTATTTAATTAAGGAACTTCGCGAAAGCGTCGTAAAACCTCTCTCGAAGTACCAACACTAGCCTGGCTGAACGGTTAAGCAAGTATTGTACGGTGAGATTAATCCTGACTAATTCTTCTTTCTGGTTTGAGGAAGGATTCGAGAAACAGTAGGAGCCATCCTGTTTAGATAAATTAAAAACCAATCTAAACTTGCAAGAGCATCATGCTAAAGTGTTTCTTCTCTCTCTCCTAATTGCAGCAACCACACAACAGAACGGGCCTTAAGTTATTGTTAGATAAAAGTATATTGACAGGGCCAAACTACAAAGATTGGTTCAGGAATGTCAAGATGGCTATTACTTATGACAAATTGGGCTATCTTCTCACCACTAAAGCCCCTGCCAAACCAGGTCCAGAATCCAGTGTCGCGAATAAGGAAATCCGTAATATACTGTGAGAAGGCCAAGTGCCTCGTGCTGGCCTCTATGGACAATGAGCACCAGAGGCGGCACGAGAATATGGATCTCGAATCCATATTCCTCCATACCAAAGAATTATAAGGAGAGCAATCTCGTATCGCAAGATACGAGACCTCGAAGAAACTTTTTCAGGCGAGGTTGGCCGTCGGATCATCATTAGGGAACACGTTCTTAAGATGATCGGTTATATCGAAGAGCTCGCGGACCTGGGGACCACATTAGAGAATGAGCTGTACACGGACTTGATTCTTCAGTCCCTCCCTTCCACCTACGCCCAGTTTATCTTGAATTTCAACATTCAAGGTAAGAAAGTTGAACTTCCAGAACTCCTCAACATGTTGAGGAGTGCAGAGGGCACCCTGCAAAAAGTCAGGGAAACACCTGCTCTATTTGTTGGTGGTGCTTCTTCTTCTTCTAAGTCCAAGGCGAAAGCCAAGGGAAAGAAGAAGAAGTCCCCCACCAAACCGAGAGGCGGTGTTAGTAAGGTGGAAGCAAAGGGCAAGGCAAGGATAGCGGGGCTGACAGTAGGAAAAGAAGAATGCTTTTACTGTCACAAGAAAGACCACTGGAAGAAAGATTGTGGGGCTTGGAAAGCCAAGAACCAGGACCTGAAGCAGGTTGTGGCTTCGGCTTCAGGTGTGTTTGTAATTGAAAACTATCTATCAATCAACTCTACTTCCTGGGTATTGGATACCGGATCTGGATCTCATATCTGTAATTCTTTGCAGGCACTGAGAAGCCGTAGGGTTCTGAAGACCGGTGATATGACCCTTAGGGTTGCAAACGGAGCGAGCGTGGATGCTGTGTCCGTAGGGGAATATCACTTTGGATTGACGAGTGGACATATTTTAGTTTTGCGCAACTGTTTTTGTGTACTTAGTTTGACTTGTAATATCATCTCAGTATCTTTATTATCAAAAGAAGGTTATGATTTTATATTTGTAAGCGATGTCGTAAACATCCACCTTAATCATGGTCTGATTGGGTCAGGTACTTTAAACAACGGTATATAAGTATTAAACCAACTACAAATTTTCAATGTCCAGAACACACATAAAAGAAAGACTCCAGAAATAAATCATGCTTTCTTATGGTATTGTAGACTAGGTCATATCAATGAAACACGGTTGACTAAATTACATAAAGAGAGATATTTGGATCTGTTTGAATATCAATCTTATGCAACTTGTCAATCTTGTCTCTTGGAAAAGATGACAAAGACTCCGTTCACTGGACACGGAGTTAGAGCGAGCGAGCTCTTGGGACTCATACACAGCGATGTATGTGGTCCAATGTCTACATATGCGCGAAATGGTTATTCTTACTTCATTACTTTTACGGATGATTTCTCTAGATACGGACATGTCTTCTTGATGAAGTATAAATCCGAAGCTTTTGAGAAGTTCCGGGAATATAAGAATGAAGTGGAAAAACAAACAGGCAAAAGTATCAAGACACTAAGATCTGATCGAGGTGGTGAATACTTGAGTGCCGAGTTCCTGGATTACCTAAAAGAGAATGGAATTCTCTCTCAGCTTACTCCTCCATACACGCCACAACACAATGGTGTATCGAAAAAACGGAACAGAATCCTATTAGATATGGTTCGTTCAATGATGAGTAAGGCTGAGTTACCGCGTCATTCTGGGGCTATGCACTAGAATCAGCTGCATATCTTTTGAACAAGGTTCCTACCAAGACTGTGCCTACCACACCATATCAGATGTGGAGTGGGAAGAAACCCTATCTTCAATATCTGAATATATGGGGATGTCCAGGTTTTGTCAAAAAGCAGCATGCGGACAAACTCGAGGCAGAACGACGGCAATGGATGGGAATTCCAGCAATTCGGGCTTCTCGACCCGGTTTTGACGGGAAGGGGTCAGTACTGTGTAAGTTTGTGGGATACCCAAAGAACTCCAGGGGTATTTTTTCTATTACGCAGAGGAACAAAAGGTTTTTGTTTCTCGTCATGCCCACTTTCTGGAACATCAGTTTTTAGAAAAAGAAACAAGTGGGAGCGCAATAGAACTGGAAGAAATTCCAGACCCGCAAGCTATTACTGAAAGCTTGGTAGAACCAGAAGTTTCAAAAGAACAGAGCATTCCCGCACCTCTCCGCAGGAGTAGTTGGCTATCTCATCCGCCTGAAAGATACTACGATTTTCTCGTAGACGGGGATAGAGAGGATTGCATCATTGATAATGATGAGCCTACTAGCTTTCAGCAAGCCATTCAGAGCGGCGACTTGGTAAAATGGCTGGATGCAATGCGGACCGAGATGGAGTCCATGTACACCAACAAAGTATGGGCTTTGGACATTACTCCAAAAGGGGTAAAACCCGTAGGCTGCAAATGAATCTTCAGAAAGAAGATTGGTGTAGATGGACAGGTTGAAACCTATAAGGCTAGACTTGTTGCAAAAGGATTTCGTCAAAGACCTGGTTTGGACTATGATGAAACCTTTTCTCTAGTGGCTATGCTCAAATCCATTCGGATCCTTATTGCCATTGCTGCCTTCCACGATTATGAGATTTGGCAGATGGACGTAAAGACCGCTTTTCTAAATGGAAATTTGGAGGAGTGCGTCTATATGGACCAGCCAGAGGGTTTCATTCAGAGTGGGAGCAGCGGAAAAGTGTGCAAATTGCTTAAGTCCATCTATGGACTAAAGCAGGCATTGCGGAGTTGGAACATCTGTTTTGACGAGACAGTCAAAGAATTTGACTTTATCAAAAATCCAGATGAGCCATGCATTTATAGTAAGATTGTAGCACGAATTGTTGTGTTCCTCATCTTGTACGTGGTTGACATTCTCTTGTAGAAAATGACATTCCTATGGTACAATCTGTCAAAGGGTTCTTGTCACACAGATTCTCCATGAAAGACCTGGGTGATGCCTCTTACATTCTGGGGATCCAGATCTATCGTGATAAATCAAAGAGGATGTTGGGACTTTCACAGTCCGGGTACATCGACACCATACCGAAAAGATTTAGTATGGAAGATTCAAAGCGCGGTAATTTACCGGCTTGTCACGGAATCACCCTCTCCAAAGATATGTCTCCCAAGACTGATTTGGAAAGGGATCGCATGTCTATTACACCCTACGCTTCTGCAGTAGGCTCTATAATGTATGCGATATTGTGTACCAGACCAGATGTAGCTTATGCACTAAGCGTAGTAAGCCGATATCAGTCAAACCCTGGGGAGAACCACTGGATAGCAGTAAAGAACATTCTCAAGTACCTGAGAAGGACAAAGGAGATGTTCTTGGTTTACGGCGGAAAGGACCTCCAAATTGAGGCCTTTGCTGACTCCAGCTTACAGAGTGACAAGGATGACTCCAAATCCATGTCAGGTTATGTCTTTACCCTCAATGGAGGGATGGTCTGTTGGAAGAGTTCCAAGCAGGAAACCGTTGCTAACTCGACGATGGAAGCAGGGTATATCACAGCTTCAGATGCCGCAAAAGAAGCTGTCTGGATGAGAAAGTTCTTAACAGAACTTCAGGTGGTTCCGTCCATTGTTGATCCAATACCTCTGTATTGTGACAACAACGGGGCTATAGCTTTAGCAAAGGAACCCAGGTCTCATCAGAAGTCTAGACACATCTTGAGGCGGTATCACCTGATCAGGGAGATCGTGGATCGCCGGGAGATCGAGGTTCGGAGGGTTGCTACAGAAGACAACACTGCAGATCCATTCACAAAGGCCATCCCTCAAACGCAGTTCGAGAGGCTATTCGAGATGATAGGTCTGCGATATGTCAGCACATGGCCTTAGTGCAAGTAGAAGATTGTTAGTGTTATATGCCCGAGAGGCCATTATTGTATAGTACTAGTCTGTATATTACATTTTGGAAGCTTGGGATATATATACACGGATTGATGATAGTCTTGCTCGATATAGTGGTATGCTACTTGGTTTGTATCTATCTTAATATGTGTATATGTTTCTTTTAACTTATCGCTAATACATATTGATAGAGCCCTTAGGATTTTTGCTTGACTACCAGCGTTGTGATGGCGGTCACGCTAGTGGGGGCTGGGTAGTCTACAAGCACATCCTTTTACAGGTCCCTGGTCATAGGATTATCGAGACAGGGCATCGATACTCTAGAGTAGACTAGTGTATACGCTTCTCTTCCCAGGAGGGGAGATGGTTTGTCCCACAGCCATCAGTACGACGTACTGAAGATAGTATGCAGGTGCTCATTGGGTTATGAGTTACACTGGACGGACTCATGGGGAACTGCTGCTTGGTAATATACCTATCGTCAGGTAGCAGTTCCCAGGTGACATAAGCACAGCTTAGTCCGTGGACTTGACACTGCTGCTTCACCTCGAGTGTGTTCCCACTGTTCTTAGATTACTACCCTACCACGGCTCTGCTGAGTCGTGCAAACAGGTAGTAGTTGGGTGCAGTCCCGAAGCACTTGGAGGCAGTGGCGGTTAGATAGGATTCGTCTCTCCCAGTATTGGGGGTTGATGTCGCGCTGTGTTCGAAACGCCATTACACAAAGTCCCTGGCCAGGGCAAGTGAGATTTACTGGTAGGTATTCCAGTAGTTTCTCAAGGTGTTTTGGACAGTACTCCGACACGACTTATACCGCTATTAAGGGTCTGATGCTTGCCGCCCCCTAGGCCCGATATGCGACGCTCTTAGACGAACAGACCGGACTGTATGGAGATTGCCACAAACAGACTCAGTTGGGATACGGATGAGTTTCCTCGTCGACCTTCTCATCGACAGATACCTGGGTAGCCGTTATGTACAGCTGGTGCCGCTGACACGCTTGTGGTTAAACCCACTGCCAGAGTACCATCGAGTCTTTAGAGTCCCACACAGAGAGTTTCCCGGCTTCAGGCGAAACGTGTAGAGGTCGTATGGTTGTACGACAGGGTTCGAACACATACGTATACTTGTGCGCATATGATGTTCGGGCAGACATTACCAGTGGGCTTTGGTTTAAGTTGGATCCTGCTATTTGATTATTGGATCAGTTCGTCTCACTGTATTCGTATTTCTCGGAATACGAATACGGGTATGTACGCATACGGATGAGAGGGGTATTCTTGTCATTTAGACAAGATTAATAGATAGAAGAAATGAAAAGGAAGCTTATGGTATTTTGTTGAAAAAGGGATTAGGGTTTTTATGTTGACTACTTTGACTTATTGACTTTGTTGACTTAGATATTTGTTTGTGATATTTGCTTGATCTTTTGAGATGGTTCTAGACTTGAAATAGTTAAAACCCTAGACTTTTTCAATACATATAAGGCCTTCACAAAATATATCAGATACTTTTACTTTGCTTCACAAAAGAAAAAAGGAAAAACCTTAAGCTTCCATCATCTTCTTCAAGCTCTCTCCTTTCTCAAAGCAAACCCTAACCATTCCATGTGTTGGAAATCATAGGGTTTAGTGAAACAACTTGATCCTTACTACTCTCTACACAACCTAGGGCACTTAGTTTAGCAAACCAAGTCACCTAGTTGCTTCAAGTTAGAAGCAAAGCTCGAAATCGGAACTCTCTGGTGGATCGTCTACGATTCGGAGAAGACGACGAGGAGGTGGATTCCGTTCTCACGACAAGGAGCTCACCACTTGGAGAGGACAGCGAGGAAGTGAAGGACAGTGGGATCTTGAGGTATATATCGCA
Organism: Agapanthus africanus; assembly: GCA_030015575.1. Classification (NCBI taxonomy): domain Eukaryota; kingdom Viridiplantae; phylum Streptophyta; class Magnoliopsida; order Asparagales; family Amaryllidaceae; genus Agapanthus; species Agapanthus africanus. The sequence goes on along the minus strand of CM057346.1, from coordinate 543,466,574 downwards.
CACATAGTAGATACAACCTCATAGTTTATTCGTTAGTTGCGGTTTAGAAACGATTCTAATGTTTAGTCGATGTTACGAAGCCAATAAAAATCGTTTTTTTTTTTGCTTATTCCGCCTCCTCGCGAACACGTGGGGTGCGTGGCATCGACTTACATTTACCCTTCACTGTTCCACATTCATGTTACTGTTATACCTTTATTACTGTTCATACTCGTGCTTGCATGTTTGCTACTCTGATTATATTATTGTTGATATTATGGCGCACTGACGTCTGGGTTTTGCATAGCCCAGATCCTCTACCTTTGCAGCTGACCGATCAGGAGTATTTCAATGAACAGGCCGAGCAGTGAGGACCTGTTAGTATTTTAGTTTGGTTTTCTTTCAGTATTTTCATTCCTGATGTGAGCTCGTATTTGGGACGTACATTCCAGATTATTATTGTTTATTGGATCTATTGCTTCCGCATATTATTTCTTGACTTGTTTATTCTGGCTTATGGACATGTACTAGATAGTTTATTACATTTCTACTGTTCTTGATATCTCTAGACAGCCGTAATGTGACTGTGGAGGGATATTTTCTATCCACAGGTAGCATGATTGGCTCTGTCACGTGCCTATCTTAGCACACTCTGGGAAGCGGGACGTGACAGGGTTTGTTTGGTTTCAGAGACATAGGATTTAGGTTAATCGGGTTTGATTCTTTTGTAGTTGGGTATTAGACCCAATACATGAATCAGAAAACCTATAATTTAGGAACATGTCCTGCCACATTGTTATCGTCATTCTTGAATCATATCTTTCTCTTGATCCTTGTCTTGACGATATGCAAACAACTTTGCATCTCGACTTGAACTTTTGGTTCCCTGTTGTTTATCTCTAGGATTTGGGCGACTTGAGTGGAGTTATGTGATTGTAACTATGTACCGCGGCATGGTTACAATGCGGTACTCCATTTAAGTAACTTGAAGTTCTAGTCTTGATTCATATCCTTGATCTATGGTATTATTCATCAAAAGTTTGAATCTTGTTATCATACTAATCCTTTTCGGTGTTTTGGTTTCAGGAACATGGCAGACAGAAATCTGAGATCGTACCAGAGGCGTGTTGATGACGCTGCTTTGCTTGGAGTAATTCGTGGGATGCTGGAGAACCAGAAGCGGCAGACCGAGCTGAACCAGCGGCAAGCCGAAGCTTTTCAGGAAGGTTTGCGGACCGTCCAGCAGTCCGTAAACAATGTTGTGGCCAAACCAGTTGAGCGTGTGGGTACCGTGGCGGATTTCAGGAGACTTGGTCCGTCCGTCTTTACCGGTATGGAAGAGCCGTTGCCAGCGGAGCAATGGATGGTTGATACGGAGAATTTGCTCGTTACGGCACAGATTCCAAAGGACAAGAGAGTGGATGTACGCATCCAATTGGTGGACTATGCCCGTGAATGGTGGCTTGTGGAAGAGACCCGCTTGCCCAAGCCAATCAGTGGGCAGATTTTTCGAAGAGTTTCTTGGAGAAGTTCTTCCCGCAGACTGCACGGGAGGAAATGGAAGAAAAGTTTATCAGTTTGAAGCAGAATGGCGTATCTGTGGATGCGACACGGCTTAGTCGATTCGCTGGACCTTTGGTAGCCAAAGAAGCTGATAGGGCACGAAGGTTTATGCGCAGTTTGGACGTGGAAATCCAGAGGCACATTATATCTCTGGGATTGACCACTTTCTCGCAAGTGCTTAAAGTGGCCAGAGAGCAGCAGAGCTTATCAGCGAAGACTGGGAATGTGCAGCAGCAGGCAGTTGTGGTGCGGAAACCGGCGGTTGCGCCGAACCGAGCGCCTATACGTAGAGGAATTCCGGTGAACCGACGTGGCGTAGTGCCGATGAAGAAGCCCGTCGTTGATCAGAGAAAGAGCGTGATTTGTGATTACTGCCATTTACCCGGACACGTGAAGAGAGATTGCCGAAGGATGCTGGGACTTTGTTTGGTTTGTGGATCAGCGGATCATACTATCAATGCTTGTCCGTCGAAGCTTCGTTTGAAGGATGATGTTCAGAGGCCACCGCAGAAGCAGTTTCAGGAACAGAAGCAGTTGACTCAAGGACCCAATCAAGCTCGAGCCTTTACCCTGACGGCTGAAGAGGCCAAGGCTTCAGAGGAAGTTGTTTCAGGTATCCTACTTGTTCATGATTTTCCCGCATTAGCATTATTCGATTCTGGTGCATCCCATTGTTTTATGTCATCCAAGTTTATTGCCGCACACTTGATTTCTTGCATGACCCTATCTAGCTGTTGGGACATACACACTGGGAATGGGAAGATCTTAGCTAGTAGAGAATGTAAGGATTGTTCAGTTGTTGTTTGTAGACGGGAGTTATTTGCAGATTTCTTGGTGATTGATACCGGCAGTTATGAAGTTGTCTTGGGAATGGATTTTTTCGGCACTTTTCACGCTCACATTGATTGTAGGGCAAAGAAAGTTATTTTCCAGATTCCCGGATATCCAGAGTTTGTTTTCACTGGAGGAAGCAGTTCTGTCGGGCCAGTCGAGTTTAGGGCTAGGCCGACAAGCAATGTTCTTTCGTCAATGGAAGTTGATAAGGAGGAAGCGCCAGTTGTAGTTCGAGAGTTTATGGACGTTTTCGGGGACATATCGGGTTTACCGCCAAAACGAGATGTGGAGTTCGCGATCGATCTCGTTCCTGGTGCAGCGCCAATCTCAAAGGCGTACAATCTAATGGCACCAGTGGAGTTGGAAGAAGTCAAGAAGCAGGTTACCGAATTGTTAGAGAAGGGTTGGATTCGCAGCAGCAATTCACCTTGGGGAGCTCCAGTTCTTCTAGTAAAGAAGAAAGATGGCACAAGGAGGATGTGCATTGATTATCGAGAATTAAACCGGGTGACTATTAAGAACAAGTACCCGATCCCTCGCATTGGCGAATTGTTCGAGCAGCTTAGTGGCGCGAAGGTAGTCTCTAAGCTGGATTTGCGATCCGGATATCATCAGGTCCGAGTTAAATCAGAAGATATTTGCAAGACTGCGTTCCGAACTCGGTATGGACATTACGAGTATTTAGTGATGCCATTCGGAATCACGAATGCACCGGCGATATTTATGGACTTGATGAACCGAATCTTTTCACCATTCTTGGACCAGTTTATAGTAGTGTTCATCGATGATATTCTGGTATATTCGAGGAGTCTAGAAGAGCATGCAAAACACTTGAAGATCGCACTGCAGACGTTGAGGTAAGAAAAATTATATTCAAAGATGAGCAAGTGCGAGTTTTGGCTTGAAGAAATGAAGTTTTTGGGGCATGTCGTATCCGGAGATGGAATCGCTGTTGATCCCGAGAAGATTACAGCAGTTCGAGATTGGCCGATTCCGAAGAACGTAGCAAAGATCAGAAGTTTTCTTGGACTTGCCGGATATTACAGAAGATTCGTGGAGAATTTTTCCCGTTTGGCTGAGCCTTTGACCAAGCTTACGCGCAAGGAAGTACGTTTGTATGGACGGATAAGTGTGCGTCAGCTTTTGAGGCGTTGAAGCAGAGATTGATAACCGCTCCTATTTTGACCGTACTAGACAGTTCCGGAGGATTGGTGATTCACAGCGACACATCTGGGAAAGGTTTGGGATGTGTTTTAATACAGCATGGGAAGGTTATAGCTTACGCATCGAGACAGTTGAAGATCCATGAGAAGAATTACCCAACTCATGATTTGGAGCTTACAGCTGTGATTTTCGCTTTGAAGATTTGGAGACACTGCTTATTGGGCTAAAGGGTTGAAGTATTCACCGATCACAAAAGCCTAAAATACGTGTTCACACAGAAAGAGCTTAACATGAGGCAGCGTAGATGGTTGGAGCTGATGGCTGACTACGATCTTGATCTTAAGTACCATCCGGGGAAAGTTAATGTTGTGCCGGTGTGAATTATTTGCAAGTATAAAGTTGTTAAGAAAAAGATACGAGATTGTAAGCTAAAGAAATCCGTACTCAAAACCTTTGAGCCGAGTCTTGACCAACTGAAGCTAGAGCAATCGGCAACAACGTGGATTAGGGGATTTAAGCGCGGTATTAGTGGAATCCGGCTTATTTACCCTTGTCCTTCCGTTCTTGTCTCTTGCTTTCGCCTCCGGCCAAACCGAACGCAACCGGTCGCCGGTAGGAATCACCGTTACCTTGTTAGGGTAGGGTGCCTAACGGAGCGCTTGCGTATGGTTTGGGCGGAGATCAATGGAAAATAACGGGAAAAGGAAATGAGCAAGGAAGTATTAACTTACAATATCGTATTGATTCTTAACAACAACAATAATTACAACCATTCACAAAAAGAACCAAAAAGAGCAAAAGAAAAGAACAAAGAAAAGAAAAGATTACAAGTAAGTAAGTGCATGAATTTAAATTGCAAATAAGTAAAGCAAGGTAATAAAAAGCAAGTAATAAATAAGCAATAAAAAGAACTAGAAACTAGAACTCAAGACAAGCATGGGATCAATAGCCAACCCTTAAACTTGCAAGCTCAATCAAGAGGTTGCAAGATCAAGAGAAGGGTAGAGAACGCATGTGAAATGAAGCGCTAATTCCATAAGAAAATACGACCCTTGAGATCAATAACTAACCCTTAACCTTTCAAGCTCAATGAAGAGGTTGAAAGATCAAGAGGAAGCAAAAATCTCAAGGGGAAGTTAAACAAAAGAGAATGATACAAAAACCCTCATCTTCATTAACATCCACTCAATACTCTCACTACATTTTCATGGAGGAAGAATGAAGAAGAAGAAGAAAAGGACTAAATCCTAACAAAAAGAGGAACAAAGAATGAACACCCAATTGGACCCTTGGCTTAGCTCAGTTCTGGAGTATTTATAGGCTGCTTACAGAAACCCTAGGGCCAAATTCTGACCCCATATGAAATCCCAAAAATACCCCTAAAAGATGACAGAATGAGGAGGCTATATGGCCGCGGAACCGCGGCTTAGACCCCCCATTGGCCGCGGTTCCGCGGCCACGTAGTGGAGTTGGGTTGTGGGCTTTTGTTGTTTTCCCTGATTTAATTTGTCCTTGTGTTTGAAATCTTAAAACTGCACAAAAGTCTTCCAGAATATCTTCAGAATTCTTAGTCCAAGATTGCACTCTTTTCTTTACTTTTGACTTTATCTCCCTCGAGCTCCGCGCACCCATTGATTCTTGTGCAGCCCCCCTCGTGCTCTGTGCTTGTCCTAGACACGAATGACCATTGTCATATGGCTTGTCTTTGGAACTGGTACTCAGCACTGGATGGATATGGATGACCGGAACCCGGCTTTTATCTGCAGTCAACAGATGTTCTGTATTTGGTGTAACTGTGGAGATTCTGTCTTGATTTGCGATATTTGGACTGGAAACCTGTAATCTGTAAATATGTAACAAACACGGATTAAAAGCACCTACCTATAAACACACGAGCGTAAGAATGGGCGGTATAAAATGCAATATTCTGGTATGAACAAATACCCCCAAACTTAACATTTGCTCGTCCCGAGCAAAACCAATTATTCACAAAAATAAAATCCTAACCGCACTTTCGCAGGGAACGCGATTGCACTGAGCACGTGCAACAAGCCGTTAAACCTCTAGGTGTCCCTAGTAGGAGGAGTGTTGTCTCCTGAGGGTTTTCAGCGGATACTACCCACAAAATCCCGTCAAGCTAGTGTCATAAGTCAACGTCGATTCTACTCCTACAGTTTAGTATTTACGTTAGAAACTCTATCATCCTAAGTTAGAAATATTCAACCCTTATTTTTCACACCTCCTATCTATTTAACCTTAGATTATATACGTTCTAAAAAAGTTTAAAAAGATATTGGTTCTCCTGAGTTTTCCTTCAAAAGTGTGGTCTTAAATCAGGGATTTTTATCAACTTTACAGAAAACACAAGTCTTATTCTTTATTTCTATCTCTTATCCAAACATCAATTGTATACCCCTACGTGTGTGTATATTTACACCCCTACACTCAAGAATTCAATTCAAGCTATAATACCCTTGCCCTAATACCTAATACTACTTCTTTTCATTAAGGATGGACGGATTTGCTCACACACTTTTCATGCGACTATTAATGCTTCTTGAGGCACTAACGACCGATTACTGAATGTGTGAACTTTAAAGCGTAAATAGCAGTTTCCAGGTCTTGATTTTATTCTATTTTTTTCTTTTTTCTTTTTCTTTTTCTTTTTCAAGACCGGATATATTTTTCAATATGCTCTTTTGGTGTTTAGCTTTAAATACCGTTTTTTCTTTCATACTAGGCTTTCAGGCAAGAGAATTTCTAGGTATCCTCTACTATCCCAAGTTTCAAGGTGCGTGTAAGTGCAGTTTGTAGGGTATCTACATTCTAAATTTTAACTCGAGAAAAGAAACTATTTTTCAGACTTATCCTTCAGTAAAGTATCAATACTTTCCCTTCATCTTGACTTAACTCAAGAACTGAACTCAAGATTACCTATTTCTCAAAAAAAAACTGTAAGGACGTATACTTACCAAAGTTAGACAGAATGAGGGTTATTTTTAGGGTTTTCAATCCCTAAGCCTAGAATTTAGTTATTTCTATCATATCAACTAAACTTTCGGAATAAAGATCTAAGTTACCCTATTAGCTAACTTGACGATAAAGTTTTTATATTTTTTGGAAAATTTTTAATTTTTGTGGGTTTTTAATAAGGTATGCAAATGCAAAATATACAAATGAATGCGAAGGAAGAAAGCTTACCGAGCACACCCCCAAACTTAAACTTGACAGTGCCCTCACTGTCAGGCAACACCAAGAGGGTCAAAATTGTCGGTGCTCCCTAGAAACAAATTATATTCAAACAAAAAAGGAAAACAAAAAATATATACAAAAAAGGAGTCCCCCCAAACTTAAGTAAAACAGTGTTTTCACTGTTAAGCGTTGAAGTTCAGGATTAGGGGGGAAAGAGAATAGTACCAAACTATACAAGGCCTTACAAAGGCCAAAAGTTAACACCAACCATTCAAAAATTCTATCTCTGTAAGATGCGGGTTGGTGAAAGAAGGTGAAGAGGAAAGAAATGGAGAATACGCGAGACCGTATGGAGATAGAAGTGGGATACGGTCTCGGTATATCAGAAGAAGAAGAATGGCGGAAGGGAAAAAGAAGTGGAGTACGAACTTGAGGGTGCAAATGGAGTGAATAGATCAGCACAATTTGTGATGAGCGATGTGTAAAAAGCGATTGTGCTAATCTATTGATCCATCGAGAAATGGGGTCAAATCCCTCAAGATTCGTGAGAAACCATGGGTACGCCGAACTTGGTAAACCAGACATATGAAATGAAAGTGAGACGGGTTCTTGCAAGGTCGGAACGATGGAAAGGATGGAGGTAGGTGATTGAGGAAGGTTATCGGTTAAAGGTTCAGGAGGGTGTACACAGTCAATGAAAGGAACAGGATGAATTGGAAAATCCGACTCATCAATTAAAACCGGTTCATCCTCAAAGCTATCCTCAAAATTCTCCTCAAAATTCAGCTTATCCATGCAAATTTCATCAAAATCCAGACGCATATGGGGTTCGGGAAAAATATTTAATGACTCGGGATGATGAATTGGAGAGAAAAACTCTACCAAATCTGCGGGTTCATCCATTTGATTGAAAGAATTAAAGTTAACCGCAATCAAGACGGTGTCGCTATGCAGCTAGCCGGTTGAGCACGGGTCGATCCACAGGGAGATGGTTGTATGTCCTTTCGTCTTTTAGACGAGTCAATAAAAAATTTGTATGAGTTTGTTCAATCTAACCTATGTGTATTATTTGCAAGTATAAGGTTGTTAAGAAAAAGATACGAGATTGTAAGCTAAAGAAATCCGTACTCAAAACCTTTGAGCCGAGTCTTGACCAACTGAAGCTAGAGCAATCGGCAACAACGTGGATTAAGGGATTTAAGCGCGGTATTCGTGGAATCCGGCTTATTTACCCTTGTCCTTCCGTTCTTGTCTCTTGCTTTCGCCTCCGGCCAAACCGAACGCAACCGGTCGCGGTTAGAAATCACCGATACCTTGTTAGGGTAGGGTGCCTAATGGAACGCTTGCGTATGGTTTGGGCGGAGATCAATGGAAAATAAAGGGAAAAGGAAATGAGCAAGGAAGTATTAACTTACAATATCGTATTGATTCTTAACAACAACAATAATTACAACCATTCACAAAAAGAACCAAAAAGAGCAAAAGAAAAGAACAAAGAAAAGAAAAGATTACAAGTAAGTAAGTGCATGAATTTAAATTGCAAATAAGTAACGCAAGGTAATAAAAAGCAAGTAATAAATAAGCAATAAAAAGAACTAGAAACTAGAACTCAAGACAAGCATGGGATCAATAGCCAACCCTTAAACTTGCAAGCTCAATCAAGAGGTTGCAAAATCAAGAGAAGGATAGAGAACGCATGTGAAATGAAGCGCTAATTCCATAAGAAAATACGACCCTTGAGATCAATAACTAACCCTTAACCTTTCAAGCTCAATGAAGAGGTTGAAAGATCAAGAGGAAGCAAAAATCTCAAGGGGAAGTTAAACAAAAGAGAATGATACAAAAACCCTCATCTTCATTAACATCCACTCAATACTCTCACTACATTTTCATGGAGGAAGAATGAAGAAGAAGAAGAAAAGGACTAAATCCTAACAAAAAGAGGAACAAAGAATGAACACCCAATTGGACCCTTGGCTTAGCTCAGTTCTGGAGTATTTATAGGCTGCTTACAGAAACCCTAGGGCCAAATTCTGACCCCATATGAAATCCCAAAAATACCCCCAAAAGATGACAGAATGAGGAGGCTATATGGTCGCGGAACCGCGGCCTAGACCCCCCATTGGCCGCGGTTCCGCGGCCATGTAGTGGAGTTGGGTTGTGGGCTTTTGTCGTTTTCCCTGGTTTCATTTGTCCTTGTGTTTGAAATCTTAAAACTGCACAAAAGTCTTCCAGAATATCTTCAGAATTCTTAGTCCAAGATTGCACTCTTTTCTTTACTTTTGACTTTATCTCCCTCGAGCTCCGCGCACCCATTGATTCTTGTGCAGCCCCCCTCGTGCTCTGTGCTTGTCCTAGACACGAATGACTATTGTCATATGGCTTGTCTTTGGAACTGGTACTCGGCACTGGACGGATATGGATGACCGGAACCCGGCTTTTATCTGCAGTCAACAGATGTTCTGTATTTGGTGTAACTGTGGAGATTCTGTCTTGATTTGCGATATTTGGACTGGAAACCTGTAATCTGTAAATATGTAACAAACACAGATTAAAAGCACCTACCTATAAACACACGAGCGTAAGAATGGGCGGTATAAAATGCAATATTCTGGTATGAACAAATACCCCCAAACTTAACATTTGCTCGTCCCGAGCAAAACCAATTATTCACAAAAATAAAATCCTAACCGCACTTTCGCAGGGAACGCGATTGCACTGAGCACGTGCAACAAACCGTTAAACCTCTAGGTGTCCCTAGTAGGAGGAGTGTTGTCTCCTGAGGGTTTTCAGCGGATACTACCCACAAAATCCCGTCAAGCTAGTGTCATAAGTCAACGTCGATTCTACTCCTACAGTTTAGTATTTACGTTAGAAACTCTATCATCCTAAGTTAGAGATATTCAACCCTTATTTTTCACACCTCCTATCTATTTAACCTTAGATTATTTACGTTCCAAAAAAGTTTAAAAAGATATTGGTTCTCCTGAGTTTTCCTTCAAAAGTGTGGTCTTAAATCAGGGATTTTTATCAACTTTACAGAAAACACAAGTCTTATACTTTATTTCTATCTCTTATCCAAACATCAATTGTATACCCCTACGTGTGTGTATATTTGCACCCCTACACTCAAGAATTCAATTCAAGCTATAATACCCTTGCCCTAATACCTAATACTACTTCTTTTCATTAAGGATGGACGGATTTGCTCACACTTTTCATGCGACTATTAATGCTTCTTGAGGCACTAACGACCGATTACTGAATGTGTGAACTTTAAAGCGTAAATAGCAGTTTCCAGGTCTTGATTTTATTCTATTTTTTTCTTTTTTCTTTTTCTTTTTCTTTTTCAAGACCGGATATATTTTTCAATATGCTCTTTTGGTGTTTAGCTTTAAATACCGTTTTTTCTTTCATACTAGGCTTTCAGGCAAGAGTATTTCTAGGTATCCTCTACTATCCCAAGTTTCAAGGTGCGTGTAAGTGCAGTTTGTAGGGTATCTACATTCTAAATTTTAACTCGAGAAAAGAAACTATTTTTCAGACTTATCCTTCAGTAAAGCATCAATACTTTCCCTTCATCTTGACTTAACTCAAGAACTGAACTCAAGATTACCTATTTCTCAAAAAAAACTGTAAGGACGTATACTTACCAAAGTTAGACAGAATGAGGGTTATTTTTAGGGTTTTCAATCCCTAAGCCTAGAATTTAGTTATTTCTATCATATCAACTAAACTTTCGGAATAAAAATCTAAGTTACCCTATTAGCTAACTTGACGACAAAGTTTTTATATTTTTTGGAAATTTTTTAATTTTTGTGGGTTTTTAATAAGGTATGCAAATGCAAAATATACAAATGAATGCGAAGGAAGAAAGCTTACCGAGCACACCCCCAAACTTAAACTTGACAGTGCCCTCACTGTCAGGCTACACCAAGAGGGTCAAAATTGTCGGCGCTCCCTAGAAACAAATTATATACAAACAAAAAAGGAAAACAAAAAATATATACAAAAAAGGAGTCCCCCCCAAACTTAAGTAAAACAGTGTTTTCACTGTTAAGCGTTGAAGTTCAGGATTAGGGGGGAAAGAGAATAGTACCAAACTATACAAGGCCTTACAAAGGCCAAAAGTTAACACCAACCATTCAAAAATTCTATCTCTGTAAGATGCGGGTTGGTGAAAGAAGGTGAAGAGGAAAGAAATGGAGAATACGCGAGACCGTATGGAGATAGAAGTGGGATACGGTCTCGGTATATCAGAAGAAGAAGAATGGCGGAAGGGAAAAAGAAGTGGAGTACGAACTTGAGGGTGCAAATGGAGTGAATAGATCAGCACAATTTGTGATGAGCGATGTGTAAAAAGCGATTGTGCTAATCTATTGATCCATCGAGAAATGGGGTCAAATCCCTCAAGATTCGTGAGAAACCATGGGTACGCCGAACTTGGTAAACCAGACATATGAAATGAAAGTGAGACGGGTTCTTGCAAGGTCGGAACGATGGAAAGGATGGAGGTAGGTGATTGAGGAAGGTTATCGGTTAAAGGTTCAGGAGGGTGTACACAGTCAATGAAAGGAACAGGATGAATTGGAAAATCCGACTCATCAATTAAAACCGGTTCATCCTCAAAGCTATCCTCAAAATTCTTCTCAAAATTCAGCTTATCCATGCAAATTTCATCAAAATCCAGACGCATATGGGGTTCGGGAAAAATATTTAATGACTCGGGATGATGAATTGGAGAGAAAAACTCTGCCAAATCTGCGGGTTCATCATCCAAAATATTCCCAGCGTCAATATCCTCAATCAAGTGAAAGTCAATTTTCTCAGACACCTCATCAAAAGCATGGATTTCAATCGATTCTGGTTCTAAGATGGAGGTGTAGAGGTCAAAAGGATTGGGGGTGGTTTCACTTGGCAAGGTCCCTTCATAATCGAGTAAATCAAACACTGCAAAGTCGCACAACTCATCAAACATTTTATCTTCAATTGATAATTCAGTTGGGACACTTGATAGACTTTCAACACAGGAGTTGTGGGATACAATTTGAAACGGGTAGGTTTGATTTGGAAGGGGGTACAGCTCATTCTCTCCACTCAAATTCTCAATCTGTCCAACCGCCTCATCATACATTGGAAAATTAGGAGCTAGTTGGAAACTAGCTACCGGGTCAGTAGATTGTATGAGGGTGGCCATGGACGCATTCAAATCCATCATCTGTTGGCATGACGCTACCCTAAAGTCTTCCAACGACTGTTCCAGACTAGACATGTGTTGTGATGAAGTTTCAGTAAAAGATTCGAAGTTGTTTGGATACTGGAAACTCCCAAATGGCGGTTCTGAAGCAATGTCTAGGGAAGGTGCAAAAGTTAGGTAGGATTGATAGGAATTGAATGGCTGGACAGGAGCAGGATCAACATTTGGATAAGAAGGTGAATGGAATTGTTGATCCCAAGAATCTGTAGTGGTGAAAGGAGTGAAAGATCGGCTACAGGATTGTTCAATACGTTCAGCGATGGACAAAGGACGACTTGCAAAAGGGGTATCAACATAAGAGGGTGGGGGAGGTTGAAAAGGTTGATACAAAGTGGATTGCGAAGGGCAAGTGTTTGTCCTAGATGCGTCTATCCGATCTTTCAAAGAGATTTTAGGCATGGAGGGGTCGTTCGATATTCGGCCAAAGCAAGAACCGTAAGATGTAATGTCTGGTTGTAGGTACCAAAGTTCGGCAAGAGTTTTGCGAGGTGGGGTACCCATGATATGATGAGAGAAGGAAAGAAAGGAAGAGAAAAGGAGGGAAAAAGAATGTTGATTTTTTATTTTTTATTTTTTTTAAAAATTTTTTTTTAGTTAGTTATTAACAAAAGAATGAAATATACATACAAAAAAAAACTGGACAAAAACAATCACGACACAAAAAATACCACACACCTAATCGTTCTAGGGTTCACCTAGGTCAACTAGACCTGCTCCAGAACTTGATTGTCGAAGTAAAACTTTGTCGAGAAACGGGCTCAAGATACACAGATCACGAGGCCAGATAAGTGCAGAGATAAGGGGAGGTTTTCCAACGCTTTCGCGAAGTTCCTTAATTAAATAACCCTTTCTCTTTTGGCGGTTTCGCCGTTAACACTTTCCTAGACACCCCGTAAACAATATACCGTTAAGCGAGGTTCTAAACACAGTTGACTTCTCCTAGTGAGCGCGAAGTCCTTAAGGCTTAAAGTCTAGTTTCTTTTAAATTTTGTGCGGGTAAACGTTATGCTCAAGTTCGTGATTTGTGAGCCACGGAAAAGGTGATGAAATCCTTTACCGTATATTGTGGGGTTCGCTTGCCCTTAAGTCCGTATTCATTGATGCAATGCGCAATTCAATAAAAATTCTATAAAGAATCAAAAAAATCGTATTTTAGTTTAAGCGCGGCACTGCAACAAATACGGGTTAGTCAATTTTTAGCGTTTGTTAGCGAACTTGCAAAGAATCCTGCAAAGAATAGTATATTGGATGAGTCGGATTTGAGAAGAAGGTGTTAGTAAAGTACGTACCGTTAAGTTTTTGGGTTAGGAAACCCCCGTTGAATCAAATCCGGTAAGCTTGAAAAGTTCGCTTGCGCGGGTCAAACTACCCGGATCTTTGACACTGTACTTTGCAATCACCTTAGCCTTGAATGTACACTTTGCTCCCCACAATCGCAGTTTGCAAATCTGCAAAAATCTGCACTCTTGCCCACAAAAATGATCAAAAAAAAAACAAAAAGATTTTTTTATATATATATATATATACAAAAAGAATATTAACCCGAATAACAAGAAAAGAAATACGTTACCGTCTCCCCGGCAACGGCGCCATTTGATTGAAAGAATTAAAGTTAACTGCAATCAAGACGGTGTCGCTATGCAGCTAGCCGGTTGAGCACGGGTCGATCCACAGGGAGATGGTTGTATGTCCTTTCTTCTTTTAGACGAGTCAATAAAGAATTTGTATGAGTTTGTTCAATCTAACCTATGTGTATTATTTGCAAGTATAAAGTTGTTAAGAAAAAGATACGAGATTGTAAGCTAAAGAAATCCGTACTCAAAACCTTTGAGCCGAGTCTTGACCAACTGAAGCTAGAGCAATCGGCAACAACGTGGATTAAGGGATTTAAGCGCGGTATTCGTGGAATCCGGCTTATTTACCCTTGTCCTTCCGTTCTTGTCTCTTGCTTTCGCCTCCGGCCAAACCGAACGCAACCGGTCGCGGTTAGGAATCACCGTTACCTTGTTAGGGTAGGGTGCCTAACGGAGCGCTTGCGTATGGTTTGGGCGGAGATCAATGGAAAATAACGGGAAAAGGAAATGAGCAAGGAAGTATTAACTTACAATATCGTATTGATTCTTAACAACAACAATAATTACAACCATTCACAAAAAGAACCAAAAAGAGCAAAAGAAAAGAACAAAGAAAAGAAAAGATTACAAGTAAGTAAGTGCATGAATTTAAATTGCAAATAAGTAAAGCAAGGTAATAAAAAGCAAGTAATAAATAAGCAATAAAAAGAACTAGAAACTAGAACTCAAGACAAGCATGGGATCAATAGCCAACCCTTAAACTTGCAAGCTCAATCAAGAGGTTGCAAGATCAAGAGAAGGGTAGAGAACGCATGTGAAATGAAGCGCTAATTCCATAAGAAAATACGACCCTTGAGATCAATAACTAACCCTTAACCTTTCAAGCTCAATGAAGAGGTTGAAAGATCAAGAGGAAGCAAAAATCTCAAGGGGAAGTTAAACAAAAGAGAATGATACAAAAACCCTCATCTTCATTAACATCCACTCAATGCTCTCATTACATTTTCATGGAGGAAGAATGAAGAAGAAGAAGAAAAGGACTAAATCCTAACAAAAAGAGGAACAAAGAATGAACACCCAATTGGACCCTTGGCTTAGCTCAGTTCTGGAGTATTTATAGGCTGCTTACAGAAACCCTAGGGCCAAATTCTGACCCAATATGAAATCCCAAAAATACCCCCAAAAGATGACAGAATGAGGAGGCTATATGGCCGCGGAACCGCGGCCTAGACCCCCCATTGGCCACGGTTCCGCGGCCATGTAGTGGAGTTGGGTTGTGGGCTTTTGTCGTTTTCCCTGGTTTCATTTGTCCTTGTGTTTGAAATCTTAAAACTGCACAAAAGTCTTCCAGAATATCTTCAGAATTCTTAGTCCAAGATTGCACTCTTTTCTTTACTTTTGACTTTATCTCCCTCGAGCTCCGCGCACCCATTGATTCTTGTGCAGCCCCCCTCGTGCTCTGTGCTTGTCCTAGACACGAATGACCATTGTCATATGGCTTGTCTTTGGAACTGGTACTCGGCACTGGACGGATATGGATGACCGGAACCCGGCTTTTATCTGCAGTCAACAGATGTTCTGTATTTGGTGTAACTGTGGAGATTCTGTCTTGATTTGCGATATTTGGACTGGAAACCTATAATCTGTAAATATGTAACAAACACGGATTAAAAGCACCTACCTATAAACACACGAGCGTAAGAATGGGCGGTATAAAATGCAATATTCTGGTATGAACAAATACCCCCAAACTTAACATTTGCTCGTCCCGAGCAAAACCAATTATTCACAAAAATAAAATCCTAACCGCACTTTCGCAGGGAACGCGATTGCACTGAGCACGTGCAACAAGCCGTTAAACCTCTAGGTGTCCCGAATAGGAGGAGTGTTGTCTCCTGAGGGTTTTCAGCGGATACTACCCACAAAATCCCGTCAAGCTAGTGTCATAAGTCAACGTCGATTCTACTCTTACAGTTTAGTATTTACGTTAGAAACTCTAACATCCTAAGTTAGAAATATTCAACCCTTATTTTTCACACCTCCTATCTATTTAACCTTAGATTATATACGTTCCAAAAAAGTTTAAAAAGATATTGGTTCTCCTGAGTTTTCCTTCAAAAGTGTGGTCTTAAATCAGGGATTTTTATCAACTTTACAGAAAACACAAGTCTTATTCTTTATTTCTATTTCTTATCCAAACATCAATTGTATACCCATATGTGTGTGTGTATTTGCACCCCTACACTCAAGAATTCAATTCAAGCTATAATACCCTTACCCTAATACCTAATACTACTTCTTTTCATTAAGGATGGACGGATTTGCTCACACACTTTTCATGCGACTATTAATGCTTCTTGAGGCACTAACGACCGATTACAGAATGTGTGAACTTTAAAGCGTAAATAGCAGTTTCCAGGTCTTGATTTTATTCTATTTTTTTTTTCTTTTTCTTTTTCTTTTTCAAGACCGGATATATTTTTCAATATGCTCTTTTGGTGTTTAGCTTTAAATACCGTTTTTTCTTTCATACTAGGCTTTCAGGCAAGAGTATTTCTAGGTATGCTCTACTATCCCAAGTTTCAAGATGCGTGTAAGTGCAGTATGTAGGGTATCTACATTCTAAATTTGAACTCGAGAAAAGAAACTATTTTTCAGACTTATCCTTCAGTAAAGCATCAATACTTTCCCTTCATCTTGACTTAACTCAAGAACTGAACTCAAGATTACCTATTTCTCAAAAAAAACTGTAAGGACGTATACTTACCAAAGTTAGACAGAATGAGGGTTATTTTTAGGGTTTTCAATCCCTAAGCCTAGAATTTAGTTATTTCTATCATATCAACTAAACTTTCGGAATAAAGATCTAAGTTACCCTATTAGCTAACTTGACGACAAAGTTTTTATATTTTTTGGAAAATTTTTAATTTTTGTGGGTTTTTAATAAGGTATGCAAATGCAAAATATACAAATGAATGCGAAGGAAGAAAGCTTACCGAGCACACCCCCAAACTTAAACTTGATAGTGCCCTCACTGTCAGGCTACACCAAGAGGGTCAAAATTGTCGGCGCTCCCTAGAAACAAATTATATACAAATAAAAAAGGAAAACAAAAAATATATACAAAAAAGGAGTCCCCCCCAAACTTAAGTAAAACAGTGTTTTCACTGTTAAGCGTTGAGGTTCAGAATTAGGGGGGAAAGAGAATAGTACCAAACTATACAAGGCCTTACAAAGGCCAAAAATTAACACCAACCATTCAAAAATTCTATCTCTGTAAGATGCGGGTTGGTGAAAGAAGGTGAAGAGGAAAGAAATGGAGAATACGCGAGACCGTATGGAGATAGAAGTGGGATACGGTCTCGGTATATCAGAAGAAGAAGAATGGCGGAAGGGAAAAAGAAGTGGGGTACGAACTTGAGGGTGCAAATGGAGTGAATAGATCAGCACAATTTGTGATGAGCGATGTGTAAAAAGCGATTGTGCTAATCTATTGATCCATCGAGAAATGGGGTCAAATCCCTCAAGATTCGTGAGAAACCATGGGTACGCCGTACTTGGTAAACCAGACATATGAAATGAAAGTGAGACGGGTTCTTGCAAGGTCGGAACGATGGAAAGGATGGAGGTAGGTGATTGAGGAAGGTTATCGGTTAAAGGTTCAGGAGGGTGTACACAGTCAATGAAAGGAACATGATGAATTAGAAAATCCGACTCATCAATTAAAACCGGTTCATCCTCAAGGCTAAATTCTCCTCAAAATTCAGCTTATCCATGCAAATTTCATCAAAATCCAGACGCATATGGGGTTCAGGAAAAATATTTAATGACTCGGGATGATGAATTAGAGAGAAAAACTCTGCCAAATCTGCGGGTTCATCCATTTGATTGAAAGAATTAAAGTTAACCGCAATCAAGACGGTGTCGCTATGCAGCTAGCCGGTTGAGCACGGGTCGATCCACAGGGAGATGGTTGTATGTCCTTTCTTCTTTTAGACGAGTCAATAAAGAATTTGTATGAGTTTGTTCAATCTAACCTATGTGTATTATTTGCAAGTATAAAGTTGTTAAGAAAAAGATACGAGATTGTAAGCTAAAGAAATCCGTACTCAAAACCTTTGAGCCGAGTCTTGACCAACTGAAGCTAGAGCAATCGGCAACAACGTGGATTAGGGGATTTAAGCGCGGTATTCGTGGAATCCGGCTTATTTACCCTTGTCCTTCCGTTCTTGTCTCTTGCTTTCGCCTCCGGCCAAACCGAACGCAACCGGTCGCGGTTAGGAATCACCGTTACCTTGTTAGGGTAGGGTGCCTAACGGAGCGCTTGCGTATGGTTTGGGCGGAGATCAATGGAAAATAACGGGAAAAGGAAATGAGCAAGGAAGTATTAACTTACAATATCGTATTGATTCTTAACAACAACAATAATTACAACCATTCACAAAAAGAACCAAAAAGATCAAAAGAAAAGAACAAAGAAAAGAAAAGATTACAAGTAAGTAAGTGCATGAATTTAAATTGCAAATAAGTAAAGCAAGGTAATAAAAAGCAAGTAATAAATAAGCAATAAAAAGAACTAGAAACTAGAACTCAAGACAAGCATGGGATCAATAGCCAACCCTTAAACTTGCAAGCTCAATCAAGAGGTTGCAAGATCAAGAGAAGGGTAGAGAACGCATGTGAAATGAAGCGCTAATTCCATAAGAAAATACGACCCTTGAGATCAATAACTAACCCTTAACCTTTCAAGCTCAATGAAGAGGTTGAAAGATCAAGAGGAAGCAAAAATCTCAAGGGGAAGTTAAACAAAAGAGAATGATACAAAAACCCTCATCTTCATTAACATCCACTCAATGCTCTCACTACATTTTCATGGAGGAAGAATGAAGATGAAGAAGAAGAAGAAAAGGACTAAATCCTAACAAAAAGAGGAACAAAGAATGAACACCCAATTGGACTCTTGGCTTAGCTCAGTTCTGGAGTATTTATAGGCTGCTTACAGAAACCCTAGGGCCAAATTCTGACCCCATATGAAATCCCAAAAATACCCCCAAAAGATGACAGAATGAGGAGGCTATATGGCCGCGGAACCGCGGCCTAGATCCCCCATTGGCCGCGGTTCCGCGGCCATGTAGTGGAGTTGGGTTATGGGCTTTTGTCGTTTTCCCTGGTTTCATTTGTCCTTGTGTTTGAAATCTTAAAACTGCACAAAAGTCTTCCAGAATATCTTCAAAATTCTTAGTCCAAGATTGCACTCTTTTCTTTACTTTTGACTTTATCTCCCTCGAGCTCCGCGCACCCATTGATTCTTGTGCAGCCCCCCTCGTGCTCTGTGCTTGTCCTAGACACGAATGACCATTGTCATATGGCTTGTCTTTGGAACTGGTACTCGGCACTGGACGGATATGGATGACCGGAACCCGGCTTTTATCTGCAGTCAACAGATGTTCTGTATTTGGTGTAACTGTGGAGATTCTGTCTTGATTTGCGATATTTGGACTGGAAACCTGTAATCTGTAAATATGTAACAAACACGGATTAAAAGCACCTACCTATAAACACAAGAGCGTAAGAATGGGCGGTATAAAATGCAATATTCTGGTATGAACAAATACCCCCAAACTTAACATTTGCTCGTCCCGAGCAAAACCAATTATTCACAAAAATAAAATCCTAACCGCACTTTCGCAGGGAACGCGATTGCACTGAGCATGTGCAACAAGCCGTTAAACCTCTAGGTGTCCCTAGTAGGAGGAGTGTTGTCTCCTGAGGGTTTTCAGCGGATACTACCCACAAAATCCCGTCAAGCTAGTGTCATAAGTCAATGTCGATTCTACTCCTAAAGTTTAGTATTTACGTTAGAAACTCTATCATCCGAAGTTAGAAATATTCAACTCTTATTTTTCACACCTCCTATCTATTTAACCTTAGATTATATACATTCCAAAAAAGTTTAAAAAGATATTGGTTCTCCTGAGTTTTCCTTCAAAAGTGTGGTCTTAAATCAGGGATTTTTATCAACTTTACAGAAAACACAAGTCTTATTCTTTATTTCTATCTCTTATCCAAACATCAATTGTATACCCCTACGTGTGTGTGTATTTGCACCCCTACACTCAAGAATTCAATTCAAGCTATAATACCCTTGCCCTAATACCTAATACTACTTCTTTTCATTAAGGATGGACGGATTTGCTCACACTTTTCATGCGACTATTAATGCTTCTTGAGGCACTAACGACCGATTACTGAATGTGTGAACTTTAAAGCGTAAATAGCAGTTTCCAGGTCTTGATTTTATTCTATTTTTTTCTTTTTTCTTTTTCTTTTTCTTTTTCAAGACCGGATATATTTTTCAATATGCTCTTTTGGTGTTTAGCTTTAAATACCGTTTTTTCTTTCATACTAGGCTTTCAGGCAAGAGTATTTCTAGGTATCCTCTACTTTCCCAACTTTCAAAGTGCGTGTAAGTGCAGTTTGTAGGGTATCTAAATTCTAAATTTGAACTCGAGAAAAGAAACTATTTTTCAGACTTATCCTTCAGTAAAGCATCAATACTTTCCCTTCATCTTGACTTAACTCAAGAACTGAACTCAAGATTACCTATTTCTCAAAAAAAACTGTAAGGACATATACTTACCAAAGTTAGACAGAATGAGGGTTATTTTTAGGGTTTTCAATCCCTAAGCCTAGAATTTAGTTATTTCTATCATATCAACTAAACTTTCGGAATAAAGATCTAAGTTACCCTATTAGCTAACTTGACGACAAAGTTTTTATATTTTTTGGAAAAATTTTAATTTTTGTGGGTTTTTAATAAGGTATGCAAATGCAAAATATACAAATGAATGCGAAGGAAGAAAGCTTACCGAGCACACCCCCAAACTTAAACTTGACAGTGCCCTCACTGTCAGGCTACACCAAGAGGGTCAAAATTGTCGGCGCTCCCTAGAAACAAATTATATACAAACAAAAAAGGAAAACAAAAAATATATACAAAAAAGGAGTCCCCCCCAAACTTAAGTAAAACAGTGTTTTCACTGTTAAGCGTTGAAGTTCAGGATTAGGGGGGAAAGAGAATAGTACCAAACTATACAAGGCCTTACAAAGGCCAAAAGTTAACACCAACCATTCAAAAATTCTATCTCTGTAAGATGCGGGTTGGTGAAAGAAGGTGAAGAGGAAAGAAATGGAGAATACGCGAGACCGTATGGAGATAGAAGTGGGATACGGTCTCGGTATATCAGAAGAAGAAGAATGGCGGAAGGGAAAAAGAAGTGGAGTACGAACTTGAGGGTGCAAATGGAGTGAATAGATCAGCACAATTTGTGATGAGCGATGTGTAAAAAGCGATTGTGCTAATCTATTGATCCATCGAGAAATGAGGTCAAATCCCTCAAGATTCGTGAGAAACCATGGGTACGCCGAACTTGGTAAACCAGACATATGAAATGAAAGTGAGACGGGTTCTTGCAAGGTCAGAACGATGGAAAGGATGGAGGTAGGTGATTGAGGAAGGTTATCGGTTAAAGGTTCAGGAGGATGTACACAGTCAATGAAAGGAACAGGATGAATTGGAAAATCCGACTCATCAATTAAAACCGGTTCATCCTCAAAGCTATCCTCAAAATTCTCCTCAAAATTCAGCTTATCCATGCAAATTTCATCAAAATCCAGACGCATATGGGGTTCGGGAAAAATATTTAATGACTCGGGATGATGAATTGGAGAGAAAAACTCTGCCAAATCTGCGGGTTCATCCATTTGATTGAAAGAATTAAAGTTAACCGCAATCAAGACGGTGTCGCTATGCAGCTAGCCGGTTGAGCACGGGTCGATCCACAGGGAGATGGTTGTATGTCCTTTCTTCTTTTAGACGAGTCAATAAAAAAATTTTATGAGTTTGTTCAATCTAACCTATGTGTATTATTTGCAAGTATAAAGTTGTTAAGAAAAAGATACGAGATTGTAAGCTAAAGAAATCTGTACTCAAAACCTTTGAGCCGAGTCTTGACCAACTGAAGCTAGAGCAATCGGCAACAACGTGGATTAGGGGATTTAAGCGCGGTATTCGTGGAATCCGGCTTATTTACCCTTGTCCTTCCGTTCTTGTCTCTTGCTTTCGCCTCCGGCCAAACCGAACGCAACCGGTCGCGGTTAGGAATCACCGTTATCTTGTTAGGGTAGGGTGCCTAACGGAGCGCTTGCGTATGGTTTGGGCGGAGATCAATGGAAAATAACGGGAAAAGGAAATGAGCAAGGAAGTATTAACTTACAATATCGTATTGATTCTTAACAACAACAATAATTACAACCATTCACAAAAAGAACCAAAAAGAGCAAAAGAAAAGAACAAAGAAAAGAAAAGATTACAAGTAAGTAAGTGCATGAATTTAAATTGCAAATAAGTAAAGCAAGGTAATAAAAAGCAAGTAATAAATAAGCAATAAAAAGAACTAGAAACTAGAACTCAAGACAAGCATGGGATCAATAGCCAACCCTTAAACTTGCAAGCTCAATCAAGAGGTTGCAAGATCAAGAGAAGGGTAGAGAACGCATGTGAAATGAAGCGCTAATTCCATAAGAAAATACGACCCTTGAGATCAATAACTAACCCTTAACCTTTCAAGCTCAATGAAGAGGTTGAAAGATCAAGAGGAAGCAAAAATCTCAAGGGGAAGTTAAACAAAAGAGAATGATACAAAAACCCTCATCTTCATTAACATCCACTCAATGCTCTCACTACATTTTCATGGAGGAAGAATGAAGAAGAAGAAGAAGAAAAGGACTAAATCCTAACAAAAAGAGGAACAAAGAATGAACACCCAATTGGACCCTTGGCTTAGCTCAGTTCTGGAGTATTTATAGGCTGCTTACAGAAACCCTAGGGCCAAATTCTGACCCCATATGAAATCCCAAAAATACCCCCAAAAGATGACAGAATGAGGAGGCTTTATGGCCGCGGAACCGCGGCCTAGACCCCCCATTGGCCGCGGTTCCGCGGCCATGTAGTGGAGTTGGGTTGTGGGCTTTTGTCGTTTTCCCTGGTTTCATTTGTCCTTGTGTTTGAAATCTTAAAACTGCACAAAAGTCTTCCAGAATATCTTCAGAATTCTTAGTCCAAGATTGCACTCTTTTCTTTACTTTTGACTTTATCTCCCTCGAGCTCCGCGCACCCATTGATTCTTGTGCAGCCCCCCTCGTGCTCTGTGCTTGTCCTAGACACGAATGACCATTGTCATATGGCTTGTCTTTGGAACTGGTACTCGGCACTGGACGGATATGGATGACCGGAACCCGACTTTTATCTGCAGTCAACAGATGTTCTGTATTTGGTGTAACTGTGGAGATTCTGTCTTGATTTGCGATATTTTGACTGGAAACCTGTAATCTGTAAATATGTAACAAACACGGATTAAAAGCACCTACCTATAAACACACGAGCGTAAGAATGGGCGGTATAAAATGCAATATTCTAGTATGAACAGCCGGATGCGCTTAGTCGGTTGCCAGCAATTCGGATGTTGACTGCACAGAAAGAGCTTATCGAAGATTTTCGAAGATTCGAGTTGGAGATCGTGCTACCGCATTCTTCGGGACAGTTAATGCTGCTGCAAGTACAGTCGTCATTGATCGAGAGTATTAAAGCAGCGCATTCGCAGGAACCAAGATTGCAGAAGTTTCGAGAACAGGTTGAAGCTGGACTTCGAACGGACCTGTTGATTCATGAAGATGGTTCGTTGCGATATGGTAGTCGTTTGTGTGTGCCGAAAGGAGACGTTCGTGAAGAAGTTATGACGGAGGCGCACAGTTTCGCATATTCCGTACATCCAGGAGGCACGAAGATGTACAGCGATCTACGACAGCATTTCTGATAGGAAGGCATGAAAAGGGAGATTGCTCATTTTGTAGCGAAGTACTTGGTGTGTCAGCAAGTTAAGGCTGAATATCAAAGGGTTGCTGGTTTATTGCAACCACTTCCGATTCCTCAATAAAAGTGGGAACATATAACCATGGATTTCGTGACAGCTTTACCGCGGAGTCCAAAGGGCAACAATGCAGTTTGGGTGATTGTTGATCGTTTGACCAAGGTAGCTCATTTCATACCGTTTCGAGTTGGTCAGTCGACGGAAACGTTAGCAGAACGGTACATGAAGGAAATTGTGAGATTGCATGGAGTACCTGTGAGCATCGTTTCTGACCGTGACACTCGATTCTTAACGCACTTCTGGAGGAGCTTACAGAAAAGTTTGGGGACGCGATTGAAGTTTAGCACAGCTTATCATCCTCAGACAGATGGCCAGTCGGAGAGAACGATCCAAACTCTTGAAGATATGTTAAGAGCTTGCATGTTAGATTTCAAGGGTTCATGGGAGGATCATCTACACTTGGTGGAGTTTTTTTACAACAACAGTTTTCAGGCGACTATTCAGATGGCTCCATTCGAAGCATTGTATGGTCGCAAGTGTCGCTCACCTGTGTGTTGGGACGATATTGGAGAGCGAAGATTGTTGGGACCGGATTTGATCGTGCAAACAGTTGAGAAAGTTAATACTATCCGAAGTCATATGCAGCACAAGATTGGCAGAAGAGTTGGGCCGATACATCGAGAAGACCTCTAGAGTTCGCTGTTGGTGATCTGGTATTCTACCGACTAGAGGAGTGATTCGTTTTGGGAGTCGAGGCAAGCTTAGTTCTCGATTCGTAGGGCCTTTTGAGATTTTGGAGCGTGTTGGAGAAGTGGCTTATCGATTGGCTTTACCATAATCTTTGGCGAATGTTCATGACGTGTTTCTTGTATCTCAACTCCGTAAGTATGTTCGAGATGAAACACACGTGCTGGATCGTTCGGAGCTGACGGTAAGGGAAGATTTAACCTTTGAGGAACGACCAATGTCGATTATTGATCGAAGAGAAAAGGTCCTTAAGAACAAGGTTATCCCTCTCGTACTTGTTTCTTGGGGGAATCGCTCGCATGGAGAATCGACTTGGGAACGAGAAGACGAGATTCGACAGAAGTTTCCACACCTGTTCTTGTAGATTCTTGATTGTTTATCTTTTCTTGTCCTAGGAATTTCGAGAACGAAATTCTTTTTGTAGTTGGGTATAATGTGTAAGTCCACGGTAGCGCCCTGGCCGTCTAACAGACGCCAAATGCGGAACAAAAACTTTTTACAAACTGGCGCTATCGTGTACCGTAACCCGGATCTGCCATTAAAGCTAAACTAACAAACTACAAAGTGGGTAGAAAAGTTATACCAAACGATCCGAGTCCTTCGGTCTTCAACCATCATCCCACACTGGTTGCGGCTGCTCCGATCTCCTGAATCTCCAATCTTCTCGTCCAAGTGGCACCACGTCGACGGATCTTTAAACGGGCTCCCGCCTCTGAACCGAGGCAACTCGGTCGTCAAGTTTGCTAAAAAAGATGACCAAGATGAAGTAGAGAATGAGTAGAACACTTTGTCTCTTTACGTCCAAGGCTATGTACGAACGGTTAATGAAGTTGCCTTTTGGAATCGGGTGAAATGAGAAATGAGGCTTATCTAATTTCCATGAGTCCAAAACTATATCAATCTTTTTCTAGCAACAATCATACATATCTCAAGAGGAGGGGCGGCCAAGATATAGTGAGGGGGTGAGTGTAGGAGACAAGAGAGTGACTATTAGCACTAATACAAATGAATGAGTCACAAGACACCTTGTATGAATGCATTAATGAAAACAATGAATCACTTAACCTAGTCACCTTGTCATTAAATGCACCATTAATGACCTAATGACTCACAAGCCTCGTCACCCTCTCTAGAACCTTCTAGAACACTGACTCACCTCATCAAGAAAAGATAAATCCGCATTTAACCGAATGTCAAAATACGGCTGATAGAAAACTGGAAACTGGCAACTTCCAAAAGTGATCCTGAAACGAATTTCAGGATAACCCCGTAATAGTATAAACATACCCGCATTTGTATTATAACCGAATACAAATGCAGCTGAGACAAAGATATTATATCTACACAGTATAATACTGGGTTCCGGCTTAAACCAAAACCTACCAGTATTATCTGCCCGAAAAATGACACGTGTGAAAACGCACGTGCATTTTCCGAACCTTGCCATAAACTCATACGGACTCTACAACGTTTCGCCCGAACTTGGGAATGTGTCTGTGGGGGACTCTAATGACTCATCAACACACTGGCACTGGGTATAACCACTAACACGTCAGAGGTACAAGATGTACGTAACGGTTTGTCTATGTATTGATTGGAAGGGAAGCTGACGAGCGAACACATCTATAAACCCTACCGAGCCTGACAATGACAATGTATATACAGTCCGGTCCGTTCATCTAAAGAGTATCGCATATCGAGTCTGGGAGGGTGGATAAAGTCAGACCCCTAATAACGCGATAAATCGTGTCGGTATGAAGCACATCACCACCTGAGAAACTACTGATCCAAATCAGTAATTCTCCACTACCTCGGTCGAGGATTTTAAGTGATGGCCACCCGTGCACTGTGCGACATCAACCCCCAATACCGGGAGAGACGAATCCCCGACGATCCGCTCACTGCCTCCATATGGCTCGGGACTGTACCCAACTAAAACCTGTTTGCACAACTCCTTTGAGCGTGGTAGGGTAGTAATCTAAGCACAGTGGGAACTCACACGAGACAAACGACGATCTCAGGTCGACAAACTAACCTATACACATATCACCAGGGAACTGCTATCTGACGATATGTATAATACCAACTAGCATGTTCCCGACGAGTCCTGTCCGGTGTACTCATAACCTAATGAGCACCTGTATACATCTTAGGTGAACCAACTAACACCAATGGCCCCTCGTCGGGGTCTCGACTGTATACACTAGTCTACTCTGGAGTATCGATGCCCTGCCTCGAAACTCCCACGACTAGGGACACTTTAAGGATGTGCTTACAGACCCCAGCTCCCACGTATATGATCGCCATCATACTGCTGGTAGTCAAGTAAGAATCCTATAGGCTCTATCATCATGCAATAGTGAACTAAAGCATGTATACGATGATAAAGACAAACCAGATAGCATACTATCATCTCGAGCAAGACTGTCATATCGGTATAGGTCCTGCCTCAATCATTGCAATCACGTACCTGCGATCCAATAATTGACTTTGAGGGCACTATCTCCAACAATCTCCCACTTGCACTTAAGGCTAATTATTGCGATGTCGCATACTCACAGCCAGTGTGATACCGAACATCCAACTTCTCTACTAATCAGTTTCATAAAGCTAGTTTGTAAAACTCTTGTGTTCGAGAAATAGCCTCAGTGAGTGGATCCGCCCTGATGTTTCTTTCTATATCTCTCTAAATCTCAAGTTTGCGGAGAAAGCCATCTCCCGAATCGAGTAATACCTGTCTTAGAATATGTCTGGATATCTGATGGGACCTAGTTCATAAATGAACTCCAAATCCAAACTTCTTAGACTGTATCGATAACTGAACCTAATCAGTATCCAGCACCATGCCTCCCACAGTATCCTCTTGGATCACCTGTCCATAATACTGTCCCTTGTCAGAGGGAAAACTATAACTCTGACAATCACTCTGTCATCCATGTCACCTTTGAAGCCTAGAATGATAACCGTCTCCCGAAGGAGGCTGTCGTCATCAAATCCGTAGAGTAAGCACTTATGTTCTAAAACAGCTTCCTTATGTTTCTTCAGGATTGGATTAATATAAACTTATCGCATCAAGTGCAAAAACTACATCTGGTGTGGTACTTGACATCTCATGATTGACTCAATTGCCTAAGCAAGTGATCTGCCAATCATGCACATCCCTCTCTCCTTTAGTCTCTAAGACACCTTTAGAGAGGGTGGCTCCATCACCTGCAGGTACACCACCATGCCAGGAGTCATCTATTCTAAAATACTATTAGAATACTGTCAAAGTACCCACATTAGAAAACTACCCAAATCTAGATCTAAAACCATAGATCTAGTAACTGGTATGTCTGATATTAAATCCATATCCTTTATGGAGAAACAACTGTGTGACGACGTAAGTACAACCGATTGTAGTATAGGATTTTTCTTCCTACTCTGTGTATGTCATCTAAATACTAGGACATCACACCCTACTATCTTCTTAACAGATCTATCCCCTATTCTGATGAAGTCAAACCTATGATTGTCACATCAAAATTAGATGATCTTATCTCCGCTATATCTGCTCAAGTCTATAAATAGACATAAGCTACTTGCCCACTATGCTTCCGCTGCTCCCACTGACTACGACAACCCTCAAGCAGAATAATATCTACGTACACTTCTAAAGCTTGTTTAGAACAACGTTATACTTATTCTCTTGCCGGGTTTCATAGTCTGGAACAACAGTAATGTTAAGTCTGGGTAAACAAGAACCTCCCTGTTCCTTGAGGCTACCGGAGTACCTCTCGGATGTCTGAGGTTACCCACCATATCTGCGGAGTGGCTAATGGAATGTCAAACCTGATTGAACATTTAGGTCCTATTAAATCTTCCGTAATCGTTTGCCGTTCTGGAATCACTTCCAGTTCTACCATACTCCCATTACTGTTTTCTGAAAAAATCCATTTTAATAAAACTGTGGTGAGTCAAGAACAATATCACTATTGATCTTCCAGATGGTAGAAATGTCAACCCTCGTCAAAGCCAGGGTCAACCCACAAACTGCCATTACAGAAACGTGCCTTGAGTTATCCAGTGTCTGGTTTTAAGCATAAGCTGGACAACTCCCCGTATCTTAACATCGTTAAGATATGAACCATACAATATAGAAATAGAGGCACTAATTTAATTGGAACCAGATTCAAATCATGCAGCTGTCTCCAGTGCATATCAACTTAATGGAGAGAGGCTAATCAGCATTACTCAATTTAGGAATGCATCAAATTATG
This sequence comes from Agapanthus africanus, assembly GCA_030015575.1. NCBI lineage: Eukaryota > Viridiplantae > Streptophyta > Magnoliopsida > Asparagales > Amaryllidaceae > Agapanthus > Agapanthus africanus. Next base: position 543,438,076 of record CM057346.1, on the reverse strand, counting down.
AGTAACCTGAAAGAGAAACAAGTTTCTCAAAACCATTACTATCATCTGAATACTAATCACAAGAATCTACATCTTCAATCTCTTTGAAAAATCCTGATACTTGTGATACCTGGTTCTCTACTTTATTCTTATACCCACAACTTCTCAAAACTTAGACATTGTATTTCTACGAAACACTTGTCTAAAAACTAGAGAAGTCATAAGTAAACAGAACATAGTACGAGGACCTTCCCCTTTGTCCTGATGGACACTGGACAATATACAATACTCTGTATAAGTCCGCTGAGTTGAAATAACTCAATACTTGTGCATCGTAGGTTGAAAACTGTACCCAGATGATTTCCTCAAATATCACCAATTACAACGAATTCCGATATAATGAGGATGATCACCTTATTCCCAATAACTTACTCCCACTCATCATCTGTAAAACCATACAGATATGAGAATGAAACCTGGTAAATACATACCCTGGAGTAAGTATTTAATTGGGAAAATAGTTTTCTTTTAACAATGCGCAGTGAAATTGAAACATTAAAATGTCTCGTAGGGGTATCCTGGTATTCCTAGTAATGCCTCTTCCATAATCCTATTCATGACTGTAACCGTATATTTCTTTGCCATCTCTCCAAATCCTTTTATTTGTCTTTAGTCGTTACCTTCTGTACACCTTCGTTATGCTAAATGGTTTTCTTCCTTCCCTACCGTTCGGCACCAGCCTATGGTTTGGAATAAGACTATCCAATAAACGTAATAGGTGTACTCTCCTAATCCTAGGAGTACTCGCAACTTGAGAGAAGGTGATGATAAAAGACTACTGAATAAAACCTTATTCTATTTCTCCCAAACTGGGGAAAAAGCAAAGGTGAAATAGGAGTGGCGATGAAGTACGCGGTTTGGTCATGAATGATAACAGTCGCAATTTACTTTGCCCTCTTTGTAATCCCTTTATCTTATCTTTACATATTACCTTCTGCACACCCTACTTAAGCTAATTGGTTTTCTTCATTCCCTACCTTTCGGCACCAGCCTATGGTTTGAAATAAAACTATCCAATAAGCGTAATAGGTGTACTCTCCTAAACTAAGGAGCCCTCGCAACCTGAGAGAAGGTGATAATAAAAGACAACTGAATAAACTAATTCTATTTCTCCTTAACCTGGATCCATCCTCAAAGAAGTCCCTTCGAGATCGTATATAACCATACGATGGATCTATCCAATGGAAGTGGATATCCGTAGTAATACGGGGTGTTCTGAGAAATACAAAGGGTAAAAGAAATAGTGGCAATGACTTATGCAACTATAGACAATCCAAAAGCCAATATTTTAAGAAGGTTCGGTCAACTTGGTCACTGAGTCATAGTCTCGGGTCGGTCAAAGGTCGCTGCCAAAAGGAGAGAGAGAAAAGAAACACTCTGCGTGCACTCTAACCTAGATCAGAATGGTTATCATCTTATCTAATCAGGAAACTTCCCACTGTTATCTCAAATTCTCCTCCAAACCTGAAAGAAGAATTAGTCGGGATCACCCGAAAAGTAAACTAACTCATCAGTGGGAATCGGGATCCAACTATCATCGCATGATAACTTGATGGAAGCCACTCAAGTTATCACACTCCAGAAGGTATGCGCATGCCTGGCAAGTTTCCTGTATGTTTGAAACTCCCGATATGATTTTTTGCCCCATGCTCTTATGACCTTGACGAAAGCCAACAAATCATAAGTCACATGTCAAGTTCTGCCTGTCATTATCCAGGTTAATTTGAACCCACCCGTACATACCCTTGACGAAAGCCAACAAGGTAATACGACTGTCCCAAACCAACACATCTATCTATGCTACAAATGAATACCCCAGCAGCTACCAAGCACTGTGCCTTGACGAAAGCCAACAAACATAGCTTGAATACTACTGACCATCCATAAGATACGACGGAGGGCTACGGCTGGTTTTTGGCAAAAAACCTTTAACGTAATGAACTTGATCTCGCTGAAGAAACCGGATAGCTTTTTATAAAAATATAGTGGCGAAAAACCTTTGCTAAAGAGGTCACTCCCGGTGAAGGGATCTCGGCTCTTTCCTCGTAGAATGAGGTGCAGGATATTCCAACTGAATACCGCGATGCAAAGCAACTTGTAATCGACTATAGTGAAGTTATTACCCTGACGCAAACTTCTGCCCAAGGGGTCACTCCCGGTGAAGGGATATCGGCCCTTGCCTCGTCGAATGAGGTGTGGGATATTCTAACTGAATACCGCTATGCAAAACAAAAGGAAACGTCTTTGTAATAACACCTTTTAAAATTGGTTCCAACAACATCAAATATAGGTTTGTTTTATCCTTGCATTGATATGAATCAATGCAGTCCCATCAATCAATCACACCAGAAAAGAACGAAAAATAAAATGTACGTATATGCCATCCGCATTCGTCACTGGGTCCCGTCATCACCCGTTAGGTTACTTAACTAACGACAAAGCGGGGGCTGGACTAGCGCGGGTGTAAAATATATACAACATCTAATAGTATATATACCAATATACAATAATCGCTCCAGGCGTGATAATATGCAACATTACAGAAAAGTAATAAGCATCACAGAACAATACAGATAATCTGGGATCCCCGGGTTTCACAGAGCCGCTACTGAAACCCGACGTTCCCCTGGTCGTGTGGATAGCCTGTGCAATGAAACCTAGACCCCTACGGGCACGGCAAGTTACCCGCCAAAACCTGAAGCGAGGTAGTCCCCCACAGCATAGTGAATGGAACACCCGGCACTTCACGGAATCCGGTAAATTGAGCACCCCTCCTTGGGTCAAACTGTACCCCCTACGAGTGCGGCGAATAGTCTGCTAATTCTGAAGTGAGGTCCCTCTGCCTCTCAATGCCATGAGATACGGACCCGTTGCCCTCCAGAACCCGGCTATCCATGCACTCCTTCGGGATAAACCTAGTACAGAAATAAAAATATGTACAACAGGTACATCGACCTCAACCCAGTCGTGACCCAAAAGAATATTATACAAACAGGCAGTAACGGCAGTCCACATGTTGGACGCTCGCCCCGCAATATCAAATGTACAAATAAATCCAAACTGCACTATCATTGCACGCTGCTATCCAACACAACATATCCGCAACATCACAGCACAACACGGAACATCAACGCGAATGTCACGTTCGCAAACCCGTCTAAAAGAACTATAGCAATCAGACGCGGTTTACCGATCAAATGACATTCCCGGTCGGAGATATAATGTAAATACTGCATACTAACAAGTTTAAATTTCGATCGACCAAATTTCCCGAAGTGGGCCCCACATACATCTGCTGTGCAGTAACAAAATCTGGGCCTAAAAAAATATTACAAAAAGCCACAATTTCCTGTGAATAAGCTACTGCAAAAATTTGGATCACTGTTCCTACAGTGTTGCCGCGGATGCGCGGTCAAACCCTGGGTTTGACCGCGGATCCGCAGTGGTACTGTAGGATCACGTGACCAACTTTTTGTAGTTTGCTTAAAAAACCCTGCTTAATTTTCTGGGATGATCAAAATTATTTTTAGGCCCTTTAAAAATTCGACAGAAACTTGTGTGCTAAAAATCGTGATTTCGGAAATTTCGTTCGATCGATCTTTTAAACGCGTTAGCACAAATTAGTATAGCTTAATGGTGAGGCTCTGATGCCACTGTAAGTCCATGGTAGCGCCCCGGCCGTCTAACAGACGCCAAATGCGGAACAAAAACTTTTTACAAACTGGCGCTATCGTGTACCGTAACCCGGATCTGCCATTAAAGCTAAACTAACAAACTACAAAGTGGGTAGAAGAGTTATACCGAACGATCCGAGTCCTTCGGTCTTCAACCATCATCCAACGCTTGTTGCGGTTGCTCCGATCTTCTGAATCTCCAATCTTCTCGTCCAGGTAGCACCACGTCGACGGATCTTTAAACGAGCTCCCGCCTCTGAACCGAGACAACTCGGTCGTCAAGTTTGCTAAAAGAGACGACCAAGATGAAGTAGAGAATGAGTAGAACACTTTGTCTCGTTACGTCCAAGGGTATGGACGAACGGCTAATGAAGTTGCCTTTTGGAATCGGGTGAAATGAGAAATGAGGCTTATCTAATTTCCATGAGTCCAAAACTATATCAATCTTTTTCTAGCAACCATCATACATATCTCAAGAGGGGGGCCGGCCAAGATATAGTGGGGGGTGAGTGTAGGAGACAAGAGAGTGACCATTAGCACTAATACAAATGAATGAGTCACAAGACACCTTGTATGAATGCAATAATGAAAACAATGAATCACTTAACCTAGTCACCTTGTCATTAAATGCACCATTAATGACCTAATTGTAGGGTGTTTTTCGTCACCCCATTGAGATGGGAATACGCGCACGCTTGTCAGGCGTACTACAGATTCCCCCTGCCTAGGGTAGACGGGGGTTTAATGATTGTGGGGATCCGAATCTCCGGCAGCCGCGGACTAAGTTGCCGTTAATTACCCCTCGCCTTTGGGGCGAGGGAACCTCCGATTAACGGGTTAAACAGGGCATGCGAACTCAATGTGCAGTGTACGTGTGTTCTGTTTTGAAAGGGGGGTTTTGGATATATCGGGAGCCACGCGGAGTTTTTACGGGGGAGAATGTTGCGGAGTATGTATATGTATGAATTTGTATACATATGTATATGTATATGTATGTACATAAAAAGAGGGGGGAAAGGCATCCAAAGGATGCGTGGGGCCAACGCCTTGAGCGCTGTGCGCTTAGGTGCTGTGCGCTCAGGCGCAAGCGCGCCACGTGTCAGCACGCGGGCGCTTTGCGCATGAGCGCTGTGCGCAGGAGCTCAGGCGCAAGCGCCACGTGTCGGCACGCGGGCGCTTTGCGCAAGAGCGCTGCGCGCTGGAGCGCAAGAGCGCTGCGCGCTGGAGCGCAAGCGCGCGCGCGCCACGTGTCGGCACGCGGGCGCTTTGCGCACGAGCGCTGCGCGCTGGAGCGCAAGCGCGCGCGCCACGTGTCGGCACACGGGCGCAGTGCGCTGGAGCGCAAATGCGCCACGTGTCGGCACGTAGATGGTTTGCGCTCGAGCGCTAGCGCGCCGGCAAGGATAAGAGGCTTTTAGCCTAAAAAAAAGGATTTCTCAAAAGAGAAATCAGAGAGGAGTTGGACTCCTGAATGTGTTTTGGGGTTAATGGAAGGGGTTCTTCTTCTTCTTCCTGTTGCTTGCTGGATCTTGAAGATCAAGAGATATGAAATCTCAAAATCTCTCCTTTTTGAGATCTGATGACAGATCCAAGTTCCCCTTTATGGGTTTTGTGGTGAAAAACTAATTTGTTTTATAAAAAGAAGATTAAAACTCTTGATTTAATTCAAGAGAAAGAAGAAGGTTTTGGAATCTTGAAGAAGAAGAAAAGATATCAGATCTGGAAACTTTTTTAGAGAGAGAAAAAGTTGTGAGATATTTTCATTATCTTTGCCTTTATAGGCCATACATTTTACACATAGCCCCTTGGGCTTCACAAAATGGCATTTTGCCTATCCCATGGCTCATGTGCCATTTCTTTTTGCACATAAGCCATAGGCTTTACAAAAATTTGGCTTTATGCCCATTTTCTTACATTTATCCATAAAAATAAAATAAAAGAAAATGCAACAAAATTATTTATTACAAAAATTTTATCTTGGCGTGGGGAGGCCGGCCGCTTCATGTTCGGGCTCGGCCCGGGCATAGGCCCACTGGGTCTGGGCTTGGGCCCACTTGGCTTGGGGTTGACTTGGATTTTGACTTGGTCAACCGGGGTATAAATTTTTACCCCAACAAATTGCCCCCTATCAATAAATGCACACCACATATGTGGGTCGTGTGTATGAAATTGATGGATCTTCTTTCACGTAGAGGCAACTTGATTTGGTTCCCACCTTTTGGGAAACTGGCACTGCCCTTTTTACGACATGGACGGTCGATGCAGTCCTTTTGCGACCTGGACGGTCGATGCTGCCCTTTTAGCGACTTGGACGGTCGGTGCTCCCCTTTTAGCGACGTGGACGGTCGGTTCTGCCCTTTTTGCGACGTGGACGGTCGGTGCTGCCCTTTTAGCGACTTGGACGGTCGGTTCTGCCCTTTTTGCGACGTGGACGGTCGGTTCTGCCCTTTTAGCGACGTGGACGGTCGATGCTGCCCTTTTAGCGACGTGGACGGTCGATGCTGCCCTTTTAGCGACGTGGACGGTCGGTGCTGCCCTTTTAGCGACTTGGACGGTCGGTTCTGCCCTTTTTGCGACGTGGACGGTCGATGCTGCCCTTTTAGCGACTTGGACGGTCGGTTCTGCCCTTTTTGCGACGTGGACGGTCGGTTCTGCCCTTTTAGCGACGTGGACGGTCGATGATGCCCTTTTAGCGACGTGGACGGTCGATACTGCCCTTTTAGCGACGTGGACGGTCGGTGCTGCCCTTTTAGCGACTTGGACGGTCGGTTCTGCCCTTTTTGCGACGTGGACGGTCGATGCTGCCCTTTTAGCGACTTGGACGGTCGGTGCTTGATTTGACTTGCTCTGCTTCTTGCAGTGTCAGGGGTAGACTTGACTTGCTCCGCTTCTTGCGGTGTCGAGATTGGATTCTGATTTAGGTTGACATCAGTATCGCTATACTGGAATATAGTACCAGGAGCGAATCATCATCTGTCATTTAGAGGATTTTGGGATTTTGGTTTTTGTTTGGCATCTGCATTGCTGCACTGGTATAATGCCAGGAGCAACTCATCATTTGCCCCGAGAGGATTTGGGATTTTTTTTTTTTGGGACTTTGAATGTGGTCTCACCGGTAAAACTTGGGAGAGGTTGGGATTGTTTTACGCCCGTGGATTGTATACGGTTTTGCAGGATGTATGATCCAGACCGTAGGGCTGGAAAAATTTCAGGGCTTTGTTGGCGTCTGCATCGCTGGACTGGAATGTGGTACCAGGAGCGACTCATCATTCGCCGTTGGGGTATAGGATTTGGAATTTGGTTGGCGTCTGCATCGCTACACTGGAATAATGCCAGGAGCGACTCATCATTCGCCACTTTGGGGTTGGGGACTTGGAATTTGGATCTTATTTGGCATCAGCATTGCTGCACTGGAATAATGCCAGGAGCAACTCATCATTTGCCTTGGGAGGACTTGGGATTTGGGTTTTTGGTCGGCATCAGCACCGCTAAAACTGAAGCGAAATGCCAGGAGCGACTCATCATTTGCCGTTGCCCGTTGGGGAACGATGGCTTAGGAGACAGGTTTGGGTCCCTATCACCTAAGACTTTTCAATTTTATGAGCCGTGAGGGTCTCATAAAAGCATTTTCTCCCTACGAGTCGAGAGGATCTCGCAGGTGTATGTTCTCCTTAGGAATCGTGAGGATTCCTAAGTGTGTTGCTCCTTTGTAAGTCGTAAGGATCTCACGCAGGGATTTTCTCCTCACAAGGTCGAGAGGACTTTGCGAGTGTATTCATCTCTTCTTTACGAGTTTGTGTTCTTTCGGGTTTTCACAAACTCGCCGGTAGTCCTGCTGTTTTTACTCACGGAGCCCTTTCGGGTTTTCATCCGTGCCCGTTTTGCTTGTGGACATACCTTTTTATTTTTTCCTCTTTTCTTTTCTTTTTTTTTCTTCTTTTTTTTTTGCCGCTGGTGGGACTTTAAAAGTAGTCTCACCAGCAGAATTTAGGAGAAATAGGGGTTATTTATGCCCGTGGATTGTATACGGTTTTGCAGGATGTCTGATCCAGACCGTAGGGTTGATGTGCTCAATTCGCCTGTGACTTGGAGCATTCATGTGTAGTATTTCTTGAGATATCGGCCATTGATGGGTGGCATGGGCCTTTCTCCCTCGGCACTTATTAGTTGGTAGGATCCTCCGTCGAACACTTTCTCGATGACATATGGTCCTTCCCAGTTCGGCTCGAATTTTCCCTTGGCATGTCGATTGGGGATGATCGGTCTTTTGAGGACCAACACCAATTCACCTTTCTTGAAAGCGCGGAGACGGGTTATCTTGTCATAGGCCCGTGACATTTGGGCTCGGTATAGCTCCAGATTTTGCTGCACCGCGAGCCTCTTTTCTTCGAGGGCATCAAGTTCTTCAAGTCGAAGGAGCACGTTTTCTTCCTCCGTCAACTCATGTTGGACGGCCATTCTTAAGCTTGGAACTTCGACTTCAAGGGGGAGGACCACCTCCACGCCGAAGAGCAATGAGTATGGAGTGGACTGAGTTGGAGTACGGTGCATGGTACGATATGCCCACAATGCCTCGTGAAGCTTGAGATTCCAGTCTCTCTTGTTGGCTGAAGCATTTTTCCTCAGGAGCTTGCATAGAATCTTATTGAAGGCTTCGGCTAGCCCGTTGGCTCTTGGATTATAGATGGAGGAATATCTCCAGTCTATCTTGTGCTGAGTAGCGAACCTTGAGACATTGAAGCTCTTGAAAGAAGGCCCGTTGTCAGAAATGATTCTTCTTGGTGTACCGAAGCGGTATAGAATATTATGCTGGAAGAATGTCAGAATATCTTTTGTCTTGACTTCTTTCAATGGGACAGCTTCAGCCCATCTGGAGAAGTAGTCCGTCGCGGCCAGTATGAACCGGTGGCCTTTGGATGCGGAGGGTCAATTGGGCCAACAATGTCGGTGCCCCAGACTTCGAAGGGCCACGACGCCACCGTAGGATGCAACGGATTGGGATGCTTGTGAATGAAATCACCATGGATTTGGCAGATCTGACACTTCTTTGCATGCTCTCCGCAATCCCGTATCATAGTGGGCCAATAATACCCAAGCCGTTTGATTTGAAGTCGCATCTTGGGGCCAGATTGGTGAGCACCGCAAATGCCCGAGTGAACATCTTTCATGACCTTTTGGGCTTCGGCCAGTGACAGACACCTGAGCCAGAGTTGGTCATATGACCTGCGGTATAACGTGTCATTTACAAACACGTATCGGAGAGCTCTTTTCTTCAGCTGAATCCTCGCAGATTTTTCTTCAGGCAGCTTGTCGTATCGGAGGTATTCTATGAAGGGTTCTCTCCAATCAGGCTCGTCTTGGATGATCGAAGCTTCTTCGGCAGGACTGCTCTCTTGTTCCGCGCTTTCCTCTTCTCATAGACAGACTGGGGGTAGAATTTGTCGGCTCCTGACTGTGATTAGAATTTCGTCCATGTCAGGATTAGCCAGCTCCTTGGCTAGGCGAGCGAGTATGTCGGCTTTTCCGTTCAATGCTCTAGGGACCCTTGTTAGTTCAATGTGAGTGAACCGTTTCATGAGTTCCACCACCCGGCTTCTGTACCGAGCTAACTCGGGTTTGTATATCTTATAGGTGCCGCTTACTTGGTTGACGACAAGCTGGGAGTCACCGTAAACCCGTAGCCGAAGGATTTCCATTTCTATGGCGAGCTCCAAACCAGCTATCAGAGCTTCATACTCAGCTTCATTGTTTGTCCGAGGCTCGGTGAGAGCGAAAGAACATCGTAAGGTTCCCATTGATGGCGTGATAAACACCAATCCTATCCCTGCTTTTATCTCCGGGACGTTTGATCTGCCGGAGCTCCTTATTGATGAGACCCCATCGAAGTAGAGCTCCCAATATGGCTCGTCTTTCTCGAGGTGCAGCACTTGTTCGTCGGGTAACTCACAATTTAGCGGCGATCCTTCTGGTATGGGATGAGCAGCGAGAAAGTCTGCAAGAGCTTGCCCTTTTACTGCTTTCTGAGGAGCATAAACTATGTCAAACTCAAGTAGCATGACAGCCCATCTCGCCATTCTGCCGGCTAGGCTTGCTTTGGTCATCAAGTGTTTGAGAGGGTCGACCTTGGAGATCAGCATAACCCGATGAGCGAGCAAATAGTGCCTCAGCTTCTTCACAGCAAATATTAGAGCCAGGCATTGTTTTTTGATTAGGGAGTAGTTGTGTTCTGCCCCGACTAGAGTTCGACTGAGGTAGTAGAGGGCATTTTCTTTTCCCTCCTCGTTATTCTGGGCAAGGAGCGCACCGAGTGACTCATCCAGCGCGGCAGTGTAGAGAATCAGCGGTTTATTTGGAATGGGAGCGGCCAGCACTGGCGAGTGCAACAAGTATTGTTTGATGCTTTCGAACGCCGCTTGACATTCGGCATCCCAGATGAAAGGAGCTCCTTTCTTCATAAGCTTTAAGAAGGGCCTACATCTCCCCGACAAATTTGAGATAAACCTCTGTATATAAGCAAGCTTGCCTTGGAAAGACCTCAGCTGCGTCAGACTCTTTGGAGGGGGCATCTCCATGATGGCCTTTATCTTTGATGGGTCAATTTCGATCCCTCGATGCCGGACTATAAAGCCCAGGAATTTTCCCGATGACACGCCAAAAGCGCATTTCAGAGGATTCATCTTCAGGTCAAATTCCCTCAGTCTGGTGAGAACGGTCCTAAGATCTTGGATGTGGTCGGCCTTGGCTTCAGTTTTGACGACCAGATCATCAACATAGCATTCGACGACTTTATGGATTAGGTCATCAAAAATATTAGTCATTGCCCTTTGATATGTAGCGCCTGCGTTCTTCAATCCGAACGGCATCACCTTGTAGCAATATATTCCGATCGGGGTTCGAAATGCTGTGTGCTTCTCATCCTCAGGCGACATCTTGATCTGATTGTATCCAGACGAGCCATCCATGAAGGTGAATAGCTCATAATTTGAGGTGTCATCGACCATCATTTCCATGACCGGTAGCGGGAAGTCGTCTTTAGGACATGCCTTGTTGAGGTCCCTGAAGTCGACACAAACTCGGATCTGCCCATTTTTCTTCTTTACTGGGACTATGCATGCGATCCAGTCCGCATATTTCTCTTCCCTGATGAAGCCGGCGTCGATGAGCTTCTTAGTTTCCACGATGACCTTTTCTTCTAGTTCCCTTCTCATTCTTCGAGGAGCTTGTTTGACTGGCTTAGCATCAGGAGATATAGCCAACTTATGCACAGCCACTTCAGGGGAAAGGCCTGGCATTTCTTTGTATGTCCACGCGAAGCAGTCGACGAACTCATGCAGCAGGAAAATTATCTGCGCTTTCATTTCCTCTGACAAGAGCGAGCTGATGTAGGTCGGCCTTGGATTATCGGGCGTTCCTAAGTCAATCTCGGTTAGCTCGTCAAAGGTTGCTTGTCCGCCATCTTCGAGTTCTTGAGGAGCTTCTTCTGGCTCGGCTCTCTCGTCGTCATCATTTGATCTTTCGCTGGCCTCACCAACATGGATCATGTAGCACGCTTTGGAATCAGGTTGAATGTAGCCTATGCCCCATCTATCTGGAATTCGTCCATCGATGAGTGCTCGGACCTGGGGCGGATGCCATAGCCCTTCGTAAAACTTTGCTTCGGACTCCGTTTGATATAACCGGCATCCGCACTTCTTAAAGTATTCCCGCATCTCGGGCGCATAGTATATGGGATTGAGGATGGCTCTTATGCCTCTCTCATATGGAAGGCACGCGACAGACAAATCGTCCGGGTGCGCAACAGGGTTTGACCCATAAAACAAGATGCCCTTCTGTCCACTTTTCCTCCCGGGAACGTAGAAAGTTTTCAGTTGGTCCACGGTGGAGATTGATAATGCATCGAGCTCTTTGCACATTTGCTCTGGTACCCTTGTAACGGCTAGGGACCCTTCTGCAACTTCGAAGGTCTCTCGTAGTTTCGCTTGTTGCGTGGGGTCCCAATCTGCACCGTTGTTGCACGACAGGTCCTCCTCCTCTGACTCATCAGTGTCGCTGCCAAGATGAGGGCGGACTTTACTCCTAGATGGGGCTTCAGTGACGGATTCATCCGTATCGCTGCCGAAACGAGGGCAAGTTTGATGGAAGGACGGGCTTCCAGCGTCGGACTCATCAGCGTCGCTACCGAAATGCGGGCGCACTTGGGCATTTTTGCTTTTGAAAGTGACAGCCGGCGCAGATTTGCTTTTGAGTCTTGGGGCCGGTCTATCCTCGGTCAGTTGTAGCTTAGCATTTTGGTGGTTCATAAAGTACCGAGAATCTTCATATCGGACTTCATGCACACCGAACGGCTGGATGTCTCCGTCAATGCGTCTTTCTTCGCCATTTTTAGTATACTTCATGCATTGATGGAGAGTTGACGGAACGATGTCGTAATCGTGGAGCCACGGCCGCCCCAAGAGAATCCTATAAGACGTGTCGGCATCGATCACGTATATCTTAGCTTCAGTTTGCAGATCCCCGAATTTGATTGGCAAAGCTATGGACCCCAGAACTTGCTGGCAATTTTGGTTGAAGCCTTGAATGACAATCCTTTCCCTTGACAGGTGTCGGACGTCCATTGACAAACACTTCAGTGTCCGCAAGTTCATGATGTTCACTGAAGACCCCGGATCAATCAATATGCGATTAATCCGATCTCCGTCGCTGTACCCAGTCACGTAAAGCGGCCGATTATGCTCAGCCGTTCCCAGTAGCAAGTCTTCATCCTTAAATGTGACCGCGGCGGCATGCAAAGCGTGCGGAGCTTCTTTCATATTAATTTCCGCAAAGTGAGCCTGATACCGCTCGGGGTTTTGTAGAGCGTGAATAAGAACATCTCTAAGCTCCTTAGATAGGACCAAGGCGTCGTAGATGCTCAGGAGAGACGGAAGCTTCCGGAGATGTGCCAAGACATTATAGTCCACCGAGGAAGGACTTATGTTTTCATCAGCCAGTTCTCTGCCATCTTCTTCATTAGCGACTTGTTTTTCCTTCCCTTTTGGGGCGTTGCCCTGATTTTGCGGTAGAGCCCTGCCGCTTCTGAGCTGGATTTGATTGGCCTTTGTGGTAAGCTCCTCGTCCTCTTCGGGAAAACAGAGCTCATCCTCGGAGTCGCTGCCAAGATGGATGGCATAGCAGGTCACTACTGGGATCTCTTCATTGGAGTCTTCTTCTAACTCCTCCAGAATTTCAGCCGCTTGTACAGGGAAGAACTCCTTCAATTGAATCAATGTTCTTTCCTTTTGTTCATATTCTTCGAGGGAATCGATATATTTTTGAATGGTCGATCTCCCTGCAGACTCTTTTTCGCGTCGAGCTGCACTTTTCTTCTTCTTGAGCTTCTTGGATTTTGAGCCTGATGGAGCCGCATTGGCAGCTGGACTGGTAGGCTTCTTCTGCCCTTCCCATTCCGTCCTGGGTTCTTTTCGAAGTAGCTTTATCATCTTCTTCGTCTTATTAGATATGTGTGTACTCCACGGAGGCCGCGATGAGTCCGTTTCATTTCTCAGGGCAGCGGGTTCGGCTGTCTGCTCCCAGAAGGCTTCAGTTTCTGTCTGTATAAAGTTGGTGGTTGCAACTTGGTTGTTCACCAACACACTTTTGGACAGCTCGATCTCTCCAGCCCTGTACTGCTTCTCGACCTAATCTTTGAAGATATAGCAATCCTCGATCGCATGGCTCACTACTCGGTGGTACGGGCAATACAAAGGATTGTCGGTCATTTTTGCTTCCTGGGGTCTTTTCGACTCCGGCAATTGTAGGCCGTTGTTCAAGGCATCTTTAAATATCTTGCGGACCTTGTCCCTTCTGAAAGAGTAAACCTTGTTCTTTTTCTCCTCTAGAGAAGGCCCATCTCCTCCCAGCAGTGGCTTTCGAGACCGGTTAGTTTTGGATTCGGCCGCCCTTCGCTTTTCTTCATTATCGGAGGCATTGAAGACATTGGTACTGCTGGAACTCCCGCTTCTACGGTTATCGTCCCGCTTGCTTTTCCAAGTTTTGTCTCTCTGAGAGTCTGGCGGGGACTCTTGCTTCGAGCGTTCCAGCATTTGGACTTTCTTGGTTAGCTCCTGGAATGTTTTGAGGCCTGCTGTACACAAGAATGGGACCATCCAATTGCTGAGGTTCCCAACGAGAAGGCTAACAGACTGGTCTTGCTCCAGCGGCGGTTCGCACTTGACCGTGAGATTACGCCATCGGGCAATAAAGTCGGTGTTGCTTTCATTCTTCCCCGGCTTGGTCCTCACAAGGTCGGCAATGGAGATTTTATCACTGACACTCATGAACCTTTGCCGAAACAGGGACTCCATTTGGGCAAAGGTAATGACGGACCCGTCCGGTATACTCGCATACCAGTCGAAGGCGACGCCGGTCAGGCTATTGACAAACTGACGAAGAAGGAGCGCGTCATTGCCCCCTGTATTTCCGCACGATACTTTGAAGTGGGCGACGTGCTGATTTGCATTCCCCGTTCCATCAAATCTTCCGAACTTAGGAATAACGTAGCCGCTTGGGAACTCGATCAGATCGTACTGCGCGGGATATGGCCGCCCGCTACTGCCGATTTCTTTCTGAGCTTCAGCTTCGGCCACCAATGTTTTAACCTTGCTGGTGACCAAATCCATTATCCGATCCTGTGTTAGCGGGATAGTATTATCTGGGGCCAAGGCGTCCCCAGAAGCGGAATGTGGCCGGCTTTCATGCGGCTCGACCAGTCTTGGTCCCAAAGGAACAGGCATTGGCTGCCTCAGATTGTCATCACCCGGCTGATTAGTAGTGGTTTGTGCTTGGTTGGGAGGCGCTCGAGCGATTTGAGCCGTAAGCTGCATCACCACGTTCGTTAAGTCGTCAATCTTCGAATAGAGCTTGGCCATCTCTTTATCTTTGCTCCTGAGCTGTTTTCGAAGCTCTTGAAGCAGCTCTTGCTCCGCAGTCCTGGGACGGAAAGTCGGCTCCTCCTCGCTGTCCGAGCTTGACTCTTCATGGACCGAGGGGTCTTTCTGCCTATCATCCTCATCGAGAGGGTTTTCTTCATCCAGCGGGGGCGGCTGTTCTTGAGCGGCGGCGACCACATTCAGGCTAGATTAGGCTTGGGATGTGGTGGCCCCATCCTTGCTTTTGCTGCGAAGGTTGTCGCTGGGGCGGCCGCCCGCCATATAGACCGTATGGATGATGTATCCGGCCGTCTTTCTATCATTGGAAGCTGATTTCACGGATCGCCGTCTTGACCCCCTTGCTTCGGTGGCTGGTAATCGATTGAAGACGGCTGGCCTAACCAGGTTCTTGAATGGTGATGGCGCTTCTTTTCTGGATTTGCCCCGCTGCTTTCGTGCGGCACAGAGCGCCTGATAGACTCTTGAAGAGACAGTGTCATACTTTTTATGTTGGGGCTGGGACACCTCTTTTTGTAGCACTGTTCGGACCGCTGTCTTCTTGATTCTGGCGGTCATGGCATTTTTCTGAACCCACTTCAGAGGCTCGAAGGAATTGCTGATTCTTACGTCCAACTCAACCGTCGTCGCAGGGCAACCCTGCACTTGGAACTTCACACGATTCCATTTGGCCGAAGCCCTGGCCCTCTTGTTGGCTCGCTACCTGAGCCGCTTCTGCCTTAACTTTTCTGTTCTAAGCGCCTGGCAGACTTCGGCTTTTCGGGAAGACACCGCAGACTAGGCGATGGAGGGCTTTGGAGATACACTCGATTGTGCGTTTGTTGGAGTCATCGCTTGAGCTCGTCCGCGACATTTGTTATTGCCCTTCGCACGGGAAGTCTTGCCCCCAGCTAGAGCGTCAGGGAATCGTTCAGACACCATCTTAAGTTTCGGTTGTGGTGCCTTAACAATCACAACATTCGGCCTCTTGCCCCTTGGGACCGGCTTGACCACCTGTTCCACCGGGATTTCCGCCAGATGAGCGCTTCCAGCAGGGTAGATGATGACGGAGCCAAACTGGCGGGGCGGTTCCTCCCACTGTCGACTGAGGCTTGCAGGGAGAACCACACGAGCGTTGATCTTGACCACGTATGGAATCGGGGTCACGTTGGAAGCTGAATCCGTCTGGAAAGACATTGTCGTCGAAGGTTGATTGCTGCATAGAAAAGAAAATATCATTTCAGTGTAGACAATAGATATGTATATTAATTGAGTTCGCATGAACGTTTAACCCGAAATATGGGAGGAGAGAAAGGTCCCACCGGGCGTGCCAGAATCTGTAGGGTGTTTTTCGTCACCCCATTGAGATGGGAATACGAGCACGCTTGTCAGGCGTACTACAGATTCCCCCTGCCTAGGGTAGGCGGGGGTTTAATGATTGTGGGGATCCGAATCTCCGGCATCCGCGGACTAAGCTGCCGTTAATTACCCCTCGCCTTTGGGGCGAGGGAACCTCCGATTAATGGGTTAAACAGGGCATGCGAACTCAATGTGCAGTGTACGTGTGTTCTGTTTTGAAAGGGGGGGTTTTGGATATATCGGGAGCCACGCAAAGTTTTTACGGGGGTCCCGCTACCCGGATAGCGGGCTGGGGGTCAAGGGGGCTAGCAGCCCCCTTGCGGGGTTCGGGGCAGCGCCCCGGCCCGAAAATTTTTTGGAGGGGGAGAATGTTGCGGAGTATGTATATGTATGAATTTGTATACATATGTATATGTATATGTATGTACATAAAGAGAGGGGGAAAAGGCATCCAAGGGATGCGTGGGGCCAGCGCCTTGAGCGTTGTGCGCTTAGGTGCTGTGCGCTCAAGCGCAAGCGCGCCACGTGTCGGCACGCGGGCGCTTTGCGCATGAGCGCTGCGCGCAGGAGCGCGCGCCAAGTCGGCACGCGGGCGCTTTCCGCATGAGCGCTGCGCGCAGGAGCGCAAGCGCGCGCGCGCCACGTGTCGGCACGCGGGCGTTTTGCGCACGAGCGCTGCGCGCAGGAGCGCAAGCGCGCGCGCGCCACGTGTCGGCACGCGGGCGCTTTGCGCGCGCGCGCAGTGCGCTGGAGCGCAAATGCGCCACGTGTCGGCACGTAGATGATTTGCGCTCGAGCGCTAGCGCGCCGGCAAGGATAAGAGGCTTTTAGCCTAAAAAAAAAGGATTTCTCAAAAGAGAAATCAGAGAGGAGTTGGACACCTGAATGTGTTTTGGGGTTAATGGAAGGGGTTCTTCTTCTTCTTCCTGTTGCTTGCTGGATCTTGAAGATCAAGAGATGTGAAATCTCAAAATCTCTCCTTTTTGAGATCTGATGACAGATCCAAGTTCCTCTTTATGGGTTTTGTGGTGAAAAACTAATTGGTTTTATAAAAAGAAGATTAAAACTCTTGATTTAATTCAAGAGAAAGAAGAAGGTTTTGGAACCTTGAAGAAGAAGAAAAGATATCAGATCTGGAAACTTTTTTAGAGAGAAAAAGTTGTGAGATAATTTTATTATTTTTGCCTTTATAGGCCATACATTTTACACATAGCCCCTTGGGCTTCACAAAATGGCATTTTGCCTATCCCATGGCTCATGTGCCATTTCTTTTTGCACATAAGCCATAGGCTTTACAAAAATTTGGCTTTATGCCCATTTTCTTACATTTATCCATAAAAATAAAATAAAAGAAAATGCAACAAAATTATTTATTACAAAAATTTTATCTTGGCGTAGGGGAGGCCGGCCGCTTCATGTTCGGGCTCGGCCCGGGCATGGGCCTACTGGGTCTGGGCTTGGGCCCACTTGGCTTGGGGTTGACTTGGATTTTGACTTGGTCAACCGGGGTGTAAATTTTTACCCCAACACTAATGACTCACAAGCCTTGTCACCCTCTCTAGAACCTTCTAGAACACTGACTCACCTCATCAAGAAAAGATAAATCCGCATTTAACCGAATGTCAAAATACGGCTGATAGAAAACTGGAAACTGGCAACTTCCAAAAGTGATCCTGAAACGAATTTCAGGATAACCCCGTAATGGTATAAACATACCCGCATTTGTATTATAACCGAATATAAATGCATCTGAGACAAAGATATTATATCTACACAGTATAATACTGGGTTCCGGCTTAAACCAAAGCCTACCAGTATTATCTGCCCGAAAAATGACACGTGCGAAAACGCACGTGCATTTTCCGAACCTTGCCATAAACTCATACGGACTCTACAACGTTTCGCCCGAACTTGGAAAAGTGTCTGTGGGGGACTCTAATGACTTATCAACACACTGGCACTGGGTATAACCACTAGCACGTCAGAGGTACAAGCTGTACGTAACGGTTTGCCTATGTATTGATCGGAAGGGAAGCTGACGAGCGAACTCATCTATAAACCCTATCGAGCCTAACAGTGACAATGTATATACAGTCCAGTCCGTTCGTCTAAAGAGTATCGCATATCGAGTCTGGAGGGTGCATAAAGTCAGACCCCTAATAACGCGATAAATCGTGTCGGTATGAAGCCCAACACCACCTGAGAAACTACTGATCCAAATCAGTAATTCTCCACTACCTCGGCCGAGGATTTCAAGTGATGGCCACCCGTGCACTGTGCGACATCAACCCCCAATACCGGGAGAGACGAATCCCCGACGATCCGCTCACTGCCTCCATGTGGCTCGGGACTGTACCCAACTAAAACCTGTTTGCACAACTCCTTTGAGCGTGGTAGGGTAGTAATCTAAGCACAGTGGGAACTCACACGAGACAAACGACGATCTCAGGTCGACAAACTAACCTATACACATATCACCAGGGAACTGCTATCTGACGATATGTATAATACCAACTAGCATGTTCCCGGCGAGTCCTGTCCAGTGTACTCATAACCTAATGAGCACCTGTATACATCTTAGGTGAACCAGCTAACATCAATGGCTTATGAGACCGGCCATCGCCCCTCGTCGGGGTCTCGACTGTATACACTAGTCTACTCTGGAGTATCGATGCCCTGCCTCGAAACTCCCACGACTAGGGACACTTTAAGGATGTGCTTACAGACCCCAGCTCCCACGTATATGATCGCCATCATACTGCTGGTAGTCAAGTAAGAATCCTATAGGCTCTATCATCATGCAATAGTGAACTAAAGCATGTATACGATGATAAAGACAAACCAGATAGCATACTATCATCTCGAGCAAGACTGTCATATCGGTATAGGTCCTGCCTCAATCATTGCAATCACGTACCTGCGATCCAATAATTGACTTTGAGGGCACTATCTCCAACAATCTCCCACTTGCACTTAAGGCTAATTATTGCGATGTCGCATACTCACAGCCAGTGTGATACCGAACATCCAACTTCTCTACTAATCAGTTTCATAAAGCTAGTTTGTAAAACTCTTGTGTTCGAGAAATAGCCTCAGTGAGTGGATCCGCCCTGATGTTTCTTTCTATATCTCTCTAAATCTCAAGTTTGCGGAGAAAGCCATCTCCCGAATCGAGTAATACCTGTCTTAGAATATGTCTGGATATCTGATGGGACCTAGTTCATAAATGAACTCCAAATCCAAACTTCTTAGACTGTATCGATAACTGAACCTAATCAGTATCCAGCACCATGCCTCCCACAGTATCCTCTTGGATCACCTGTCCATAATACTGTCCCTTGTCAGAGGGAAAACTATAACTCTGACAATCACTCTGTCATCCATGTCACCTTTGAAGCCTAGAATGATAACCGTCTCCCGAAGGAGGCTGTCGTCATCAAATCCGTAGAGTAAGCACTTATGTTCTAAAACAGCTTCCTTATGTTTCTTCAGGATTGGATTAATATAAACTTATCGCATCAAGTGCAAAAACTACATCTGGTGTGGTACTTGACATCTCATGATTGACTCAATTGCCTAAGCAAGTGATCTGCCAATCATGCACATCCCTCTCTCCTTTAGTCTCTAAGACACCTTTAGAGAGGGTGGCTCCATCACCTGCAGGTACACCACCATGCCAGGAGTCATCTATTCTAAAATACTATTAGAATACTGTCAAAGTACCCACATTAGAAAACTACCCAAATCTAGATCTAAAACCATAGATCTAGTAACTGGTATGTCTGATATTAAATCCATATCCTTTGCGGAGAAACAACTGTGTGACGACGTAAGTACAACCGATTGTAGTATAGGATTTTTCTTCCTTCTCTGTGTATGTCATCTAAATACTAGGACATCACACCCTACTATCTTCTTAACAGATCCATCCCCTATTCTGATGAAGTCAAACCTATGATTGTCACATCAAAATTAGATGATCTTATCTCCGCTATATCTGCTCAAGTCTATAAATAGACATAAGCTACTTGCCCACTATGCTTCCGCTGCTCCCACTGACTACGACAACCCTCAAGCAGAATAATATCTACGTACACTTCTAAAGCTTGTTTAGAACAACGTTATACTTATTCTCTTGCCGGGTTTCATAGTCTGGAACAACAGTAATGTTAAGTCTGGGTAAACAAGAACCTCCCTGTTCCTTGAGGCTACCGGAGTACCTCTCGGGTGTCTGAGGTTACCCGCCATATCTGCGGAGTGGCTAATGGAATGTCAAACCTGATTGAACATTTAGGTCCTATTAAATCTTCCGTAATCGTTTACGGTTCTGGAATCACTTCCAGTTCTACCATACTCCCACTACTATTTTCTGAAAAAATCCATTTTAATAAAACTGTGGTGAGTCAAGAACAATATCACTATTGATCTTCCAGATGGTAGAAATGTCAACCCTCGTCAAAGCCAGGGTCAACCCACAAACTGCCATTACAGAAACGTGCCTTGAGTTATCCAGTGTCTGGTTTTAAGCATAAGCTGGACAACTCCCCGTATCTTAACATCGTTAAGATATGAACCATACAATATAGAAATAGAGACACTAATTTAATTGGAACCAGATTCAAATCATGCAGCTGTCTCCAGTGCATATCAACTTAATGGAGAGAGGCTAATCAGCATTACTCAATTTAGGAATGCATCAAATTATGAGTAACCTGAAAGAGAAACAAGTTTCTCAAAACCATTACTATCATCTGAATACTAATCACAAGAATCTACATCTTCAATCTCTTTGAAAAATCCCGATACTTGTGATACCTGGTTCTCTACTTTATTCTTATACCCACAACTTCTTAAAACTTAGACATTGTATTTCTACGAAACACTTGTCTAAAAACTAGAGAAGTCATAAGTAAACAGAACATAGTACGAGGACCTTCCCCTTTGTCCTGATGGACACTGGACAATATACAATACTCTGTATAAGTCCGCTGAGTTGAAATAACTCAATACATGTGCATCGTATGTTGAAAACTGTACCCAGGTGATTTCCTCAAATATCACCAATTACAACGAATTCCGATATAATGAGGATGATCACCTTATTCCCAATAACTTACTCCCACTCATCATCTGTAAAACCATACAGATATGAGAATGAAACCTGGTATATACATACCCTGGAGTAAGTATTTAATTGGGAAAATAGTTTTCTTTTAACAATGCGCAGTGAAACTGAAACATTAAAATGTCTCGTAGGGGTATCCTGGTATTCCTAGTAATGCCTCTTCCATAATCCTATTCATGACTGTAACCGTATATTTCTTTGCCATCTCTCCAAATCCTTTTATTTGTCTTTAGTCGTTACCTTCTGTACACCTTCGTTATGCTAAATGGTTTTCTTCCTTCCCTACCGTTCGGCACCAGCCTATGGTTTGGAATAAGACTATCCAATAAACGTAATAGGTGTACTCTCCTAATCCTAGGAGTACTCGCAACTTGAGAAAAGGTGATGATAAAAGACTACTGAATAAAACCTTATTCTATTTCTCCCGAACTGGGGAAAAAGCAAAGGTGAAATAGGAGTGGCGATGAAGTACGCGGTTTGGTCGTGAATGATAACAGTCGCAATTTACTTTGCCCTCTTTGTAATCCCTTTATCTTATCTTTACATATTACCTTCTGCACACCCTACTTAAGCTAATTGGTTTTCTTCATTCCCTACCTTTCGGCACCAGCCTATGGTTTGGAATAAGACTATCCAATAAGCGTAATAGGTGTACTCTCCTAAACTAAGGAGCCCTCGCAACCTGAGAGAAGGTGATAATAAAAGACAACTGAATAAACTAATTCTATTTCTCCTTAACCTGGATCCATCCTCAAAGAAGTCCCTTCGAGTTCGTATATAACCATACGATGGATCTATCTAATGGAAGTGGATATCCGTAGTAATACGGGGTGTTCTGAGAAATACAAAGGGTAAAAGAAAGAGTGGCAATGACTTATGCAACTATAGACAATCCAAAAGCCAATATTTTAAGAAGGTTCGGTCAACTTGGTCACTGAGTCATAGTCTCGGGTCGGTCAAAGGGCGCTTCCAAAAGGAGAGAGAGAAAAGAAACACTCTGCGTGCACTCTAACCTAGATCAGAATGGTTATCATCTTATCTAATCAGGAAACCTCCCACTGTTATCTCAAATTCTCCTCCAAACCTGAAAGAAGAATTAGTCGGGATCACCCGAAGAGTAAACTAACTCATCAGTGGGAATCGGGATCCAACTATCATCGCATGATAACTTGATGGAAGCCACTCAAGTTATCACACTCCAGAAGGTATGCGCATGCCTGGCAAGTTTCCTGTATGTTTGAAACTCCCGATATGATTTTTTGCCCCATGCTCTTATGACCTTGACGAAAGCCAACAAATCATAAGTCACATGTCAAGTTCTGCCTGTCATTATCCAGGTTA
Organism: Agapanthus africanus; assembly: GCA_030015575.1. Classification (NCBI taxonomy): domain Eukaryota; kingdom Viridiplantae; phylum Streptophyta; class Magnoliopsida; order Asparagales; family Amaryllidaceae; genus Agapanthus; species Agapanthus africanus. The sequence goes on along the minus strand of CM057346.1, from coordinate 543,415,634 downwards.
ATTTGAACCCACCCGTACATACCCTTGACGAAAGCCAACAAGGTAATACGACTGTCCCAAACCAACACATCTATCTATGCTACAAATGAATACCCCAGCAGCTACCAAGCACTGTGCCTTGACGAAAGCCAACAAACATAGCTTGAATACTACTGACCATCCATAAGATACGACGGAGGGCTACGGCTGGTTTTTGGCAAAAAACCTTTAACGTAATGAACTTGATCTCGCTGAAGAAACCGGATAGCTTTTTATAAAAATATAGTGGCGAAAAACCTTTGCTAAAGAGGTCACTCCCGGTGAAGGGATCTCGGCTCTTTCCTCGTAGAATGAGGTGCAGGATATTCCAACTGAATACCGCGATGCAAAGCAACTTGTAATCGACTATAGTGAAGTTATTACCCTGACGCAAACTTCTGCCCAAGGGGTCACTCCCGGTGAAGGGATATCGGCCCTTGCCTCGTCGAATGAGGTGCGGGACATTCTAACTGAATACTGCTATGCAAAACAAAAGGAAACGTCTTTGTAATAACACCTTTTAAAATTGGTTCCAACAACATCAAATATAGGTTTGTTTTATCCTTGCATTGATATGAATCAATGCAGTCCCATCAATCAATCACACCAGAAAAGAACGAAAAATAAAATGTACGTATATGCCATCCGCATTCGTCACTGGGTCCCGTCATCACCCGTTAGGTTACTTAACTAACGACAGAGCGGGGGCTGGACTAGCGCGGGTGTAAAACATATACAACATCTAATAGTATATATACCAATATACAATAATCGCTCCAGGCGTGATAATATGCAACATTACAGAAAAGTAATAAGCATCACAGAACAATACAGATAATCTGGGATCCCCGGGTTTCACAGAGCCGCTACTGAAACCCGACGTTCCCCTGGTCGTGTGGATAGCCTGTGCAATGAAACCTAGACCCCTACAGGCACGGCAAGTTACCCGCCAAAACCTGAAGCGAGGTAGTCCCCCACAGCATAGTGAATGGAACACCCGGCACTTCACGGAATCCGGTAAATTGAGCACCCCTCCTTGGGTCAAACTGTACCCCCTACGAGTGCGGCGAATAGTCTGCTAATTTTGAAGTGAGGTCCCTCTGCCTCTCAATGCCATGAGATACGGACCCGTTGCCCTCCAGAACCCGGCTATCCGTGCACTCCTTCGGGATAAACCTTGTACAGAAATAAAAATATGTACAACAGGTACATCGACCTCAACCCAGTCGTGACCCAAAAGAATATTATACAAACAGGCAGTAACGGCAGTCCACATGTTGGACGCTCGCCCCGCAATATCAAATGTACAAATAAATCCAAACTGCACTATCATTGCACACTGCTATCCAACACAACATATCCGCAACATCACAGCACAACACGGAACATCAACGCGAATGTCACGTTCGCAAACCCGTCTAAAAGAACTATAGCAATCAGACGCGGTTTACCGATCAAATGACATTCTCGGTCGGAGATATAATGTAAATACTGCATACTAACAAGTTTAAATTTCGATCGACCAAATTTCCCGAAGTGGGCCCCACGTACATCTGCTGTACAGTAACAAAATCTGGGCCCAAAAAAAATTACAAAAAGCCACAATTTCCTGTGAATAAGCTACTGCAAAAATTTGGATCACTGTTCCTACAGTGTTGCCGCGGATGCGCAGTCAAACCCTGGGTTTGACCGCGGATCCGCGGTGGTACTGTAGGATCACGTGACCAACTTTTTGTAGTTTGCTTAAAAAACCCTGCTTAATTTTCTGGGATGATCAAAATTATTTTTAGGCCCTTTAAAAATTCGACAGAAACTTGTGTGCTAAAAATCGTGATTTCGGAAATTTCGTTCGATCGATCTTTTAAACGCGTTAGCACAAATTAGTATAGCTTAATGGTGAGGCTCTGATGCCACTGTAAGTCCATGGTAGCGCCCCGGCCGTCTAACAGACGCCAAATGCGGAACAAAAACTTTTTACAAACTGGCGCTATCGTGTACCGTAACCCGGATCTGCCATTAAAGCTAAACTAACAAACTACAAAGTGGGTAGAAGAGTTATACCGAACGATCCGAGTCCTTCGGTCTTTAACCATCATCCAACGCTTGTTGCGGCTGCTCTGATCTTCTGAATCTCCAATCTTCTCGTCCAGGTAGCACCACGTCGACGGATCTTTAAACGAGCTCCCGCCTCTGAACCGAGACAACTCGGTCGTCAAGTTTGCTAAAAGAGACGACCAAGATGAAGTAGAGAATGAGTAGAACACTTTGTCTCGTTACGTCCAAGGGTATGGACGAACGGCTAATGAAGTTGCCTTTTGGAATCGGGTGAAATGAGAAATGAGGCTTATCTAATTTCCATGAGTCCAAATCTATATCAATCTTTTTCTAGCAACCATCATACATATCTCAAGAGGGGGGCCAGCCAAGATATAGTGGGGGTGAGTGTAGGAGACAAGAGAGTGACCATTAGCACTAATACAAATGAATGAGTCACAAGACACCTTGTATGAATGCAATAATGAAAACAATGAATCACTTAACCTAGTCACCTTGTCATTAAATGCACCATTAATGACCTAATGACTCACAAGCCTTGTCACCCTCTCTAGAACCTTCTAGAACACTGACTCACCTCATCAAGAAAAGATAAATCCGCATTTAACCGAATGTCAAAATACGGCTGATAGAAAACTGGAAACTGGCAACTTCCAAAAGTGATCCTGAAACGAATTTCAGGATAACTCCGTAATGGTATAAACATACCCGTATTTGTATTATAACCGAATACAAATGCATCTGAGACAAAGATATTATATCTACACAGTATAATACTGGGTTCCGGCTTAAACCAAAGCCTACCAGTATTATCTGCCCGAAAAATGACACGTGCGAAAACGCACGTGCATTTTCCGAACCTTGCCATAAACTCATACGGACTCTACAACGTTTCGCCCGAACTTGGAAAAGTGTCTGTGGGGGACTCTAATGACTTATCAACACACTGGCACTGGGTATAACCACTAGCACGTCAGAGGTACAAGCTGTACGTAACGGTTTGCCTATGTATTGATCGGAAGGGAAGCTGACGAGCGAACTCATCTATAAACCCTATCGAGCCTAACAGTGACAATGTATATACAGTCCAGTCCGTTCGTCTAAAGAGTATCGCATATCGAGTCTGGGAGGGTGGATAAAGTCAGACCCCTAATAACGCGATAAATCGTGTCGATATGAAGCCCATCACCACCTGAGAAACTACTGATCCAAATCAGTAATTCTCCACTACCTCGGCCGAGGATTTCAAGTGATGGCCACCCGTGCACTGTGCGACATCAACCCCCAATACCGGGAGAGACGAATCCCCGACGATCCGCTCACTGCCTCCATGTGGCTCGGGACTGTACCCAACTAAAACCTGTTTGCACAACTCATTTGAGCGTGGTAGGGTAGTAATCTAAGCACAGTGGGAACTCACACGAGATAAATGACGATCTCAGGTCGACAAACTAACCTATACACATGTCACCAGGGAACTGCTATCTGACGATATGTATAATACCAACTAGCATGTTCCCGGCGAGTCCTGTCCGGTGTACTCATAACCTAATGAGCACCTGTATACATCTTAGGTGAACCAACTAATACCAATGGCTTGTGAGACCGGCCATCGCCCCTCGTCGGGGTCTCGACTGTATATACTAGTCTATTCTGGAGTATCGATGCCCTGTCTCGAAACTCCCACGACTAGGGACACTTTAAGGATGTGCTTACAGACCCCAGCTCCCACGTATATGATCGCCATTATACTGCTGGTAGTCAAGCAAGAATCCTATGGGCTCTATCATCATGCAATAGTGAACTAAAGCATGTATACGATGATAAAGACAAACCAGATAGCATACTATCATCTCGAGCAAGACTGTCATATCGGTATAGGTCCTGCCTCAATCATTGCAATTACGTACCTGCGATCCAATAATTGACTTTGAAGGCACTATCTCCAACATAATGTAACACCCTAGTTCATTTATAACAATTCTAGTATTTCTTTATTTATGGTATTTTCTTGATTTATTGTGTTTTGGGTGCGAATAGTGTATTTGACATTTGTATTTGCATCCGACCCGACCCGCTTGCTTGAAACCTGTCTTGATTCATGTTCATGATTTAGCCTGACCTGTTACATGGACACATGCACTTTCATTTATTTGTATACTGCATACTGGCATTTTATGTGGCATTTGCATTTTTACAATATAATATTTTAAGTCACACAAAATATTTTTAAAATACATTGCATGGACTGCATGATACCCCTAACCCCGTGGTAGCATCCGCGTATCTTGTTCTCGTCCCGTTCAGTGAAACGGACTTGTTTGGATGGCTACGCGCACGTATGTGCATCCGTTCTTGGGGGTATACATTTTCGTTACCCGGACATTCAATTTTAATTTTGGTCGACACATATATTTTTCGTATTTTGAAACTGAAATTTTAGACCCGACCAAGACGTGTATTGGACTAGGTTTGTATTTTCCAAAATATCAAATTTTATTAGTATTTTAAATATTCTTAACAGTTTTAAAAATTCAATTAACTGAAAAGATTTTTTAAAATTAAAAATCAAAATGTTTTAACAACCTACTCACTCTCTCTCTCTTTCTCTCTCTCCCTCGCTGAGTCTCTCCCTCTCTCCCCACTCAGTTTCTCTCTTCTCTCGCGCTTTCTCTCTCTTCTCGAAGGCACTGTGCACTCCTCGATTCCACTCACCTCCCTTCACGCATCCTACGGTCACCTCCCACCTTCTTTCTCTCCTCTTCTTTCTTTTAAACCCCCGAGCCCTCGCCACGAGAACCCACAGCCTCCTCAAACCCTAACCCTAAAACTCCTCACTGCCCTCGACCTCGACCTCAACCCTCATCTCCATTCCCTTCTCCTCCTCCTCCTCCCCATCATCTTCTTCTTCCTCCTCCATTCCGGAGCACCATCACCCTGCACACCCAAGCCCGTGAACCCATCACCCAAAGACTGCACCTCCATCGCCGCCGATCACCTCGTCATCGCCAGCACCTCCTTCTCTCCTCATCTCCATCATCTCCTTCTTCTCTCCTCTCCCTTCCTCACCCGAGCACCACCTGCAGCCAACCCCGATCAAGAAAACCCTAACCCTCATCCCGCCGGCGCACCTCACCGCCGTTGATCTCGCCGACACCACCAGCTCATCTCATTAACCCCAGTGCACACTCCAGTAAGCAGCAACCTCTCCCCTCTCTCTTCTTCTTCCTCTTCTTCTTCTTTTCTTTTCTTGATTCTTGAAATCTTGTTTACAGCCATCGTCGGAGCCGTGCTTGACGCCGACGATCCTGTGAACGTACCTTACCTGTATGATCACCCTCTTGCCTTGCTTTAACCCGTCCCGCGTGCCGTGTGTGCGTTACGACGTTTTGCTGACGTCGGACGTGCCGTGCGTATCCGTATCGTGATTCATCGAGGCAAGTTAATCTTGCTGCATGCTATACCACAATATACTGCACCCATTTGAATAATAGTATTACATATTGTTTAGTTATGCATCCATTTTACAGTTTTACTATTTTCGGATACCCGTTTGCATCCATATCGTTTAAAATATATATAACTGCATCTATAGATCACATTAACTCATATTATTATTGTAGTAACACCCCATTCTTAATAATGTGCATCCCAATTAGTTTTGAAACTGTAAAGTTAACCCTAATCGATATTTGTGCATCCATACCATTAATTATATATCTATTTGCAGTCCATGTCATGCTATTCATATCACTGCTACATTAAGACCCATGCTAGATAATGTGCATCCTACATAGTCATAAAGCTATAGTTGTAAACCCTGATAGTTATTTATGCATCCACGTTTATTTGTGTACCCATACCATTAATTCTGCATAACTAGTTGCACACTATTACATTAACTCATATTATTATTATATTAGTACCCCATGCTTGATATTGTGCATCCTACTTAGTCATGATGTAACCCCTGATCGATATTTATGCATCCATACTTTAATTGTACATCCGTACTTTCACTCTGATTCAACACTTGCTACAGTTTGATTATGAGCACATGTACACTGCTTGACATGACCTAATACACCATTACTTGACATGACTTGATACATGTACACTACTTGACATAACCTAATACATCACTACTTGATATGTTACCTGATCCTGTTTCTAATGCCAACAATCCTGACATGTTGTCCCGATGGACATATCATGTTGTCTGTATAGACAAATCTCTTCCTGCTTGATCCTGTGTTGGCATTAGTCCCAGATTTATCAATACCTGACTTGAACACATAACATGGGGATATAGGGAAATCAATGATGAAACCTGACTTGTAACTCGACAGTTCGATACTTATACTGATCAGTTTTACGGGCTAGGCCAGCCCGGGGATGATGCTGCTGACATCATTCATCTGTACATGTTTCTTGTTTAGTGCCTAGCGGCATGTCTCGGTTTCATCCTGAGAATCTGGACCGTGGTCCCAGGCACGCACGGGATACTATTGAGTTACATCAACGATTCATTAAATTGATTTCACAGAACTCAGAGTAGTTACCCAGTAGTTTAGTTCAGATTACCCACTGCACGTCACATATGCTTTTACCCTTCACTATTCCACATTCGTGTTACTGTTATACCTTTATTATATTATTGTTGATATTATGACGCACTGACGTCTGGGTTTTGCATGGCCCAGATCCTCTACCTTTGCAGCTGACCGATCAGGAGTATTTCAGTGAACAGGCCGAGCAGTGAGGACCTGTTAGTATTTTAGTTTGGTTTTCTTTCAGTATTTTCATTCCTAATGTAAGCCCGTATTTGGGACGTACATTCCAGATTATTATTGTTTATTGGATCTATTGCTTCCGCATATTATTTCTTGACTCGTTTATTCTAGCTTATGGACATGTACTAGATAGTTTATTACATTTCTACCATTCTTGATATCTCTAGACAGCCGTAATGTGACTGTGGAGGGATGTTTTCTATCCACAGGTAGCATGGTTGGCTCTGTCACGTGCCTATCTTAGCGCACTCTCGGAAGCGGGGCGTGACATTTTCTTCTTGGCATGGGGGAGGCCGGTTGCTTCGTGTTCGGGCTTGACTTAGGCATGGGCCCACTTGACCTGGTCTTGGGCCCACTTGGCTTAGGGTTGGCTTTGAGTTTGACTTGGTCAACCGGAGTGTATTTTTGATCTCAATAGCAGTGAGCTCGATGAAGGGGTCGGTAGCTGGAGGAGAGATGGAGTCGAGAGGAAGAGGAAGTTCTCTGGTGGAGATGATGGCCGGAGGAGGCCAACGTAGTGCTAAGGTGGTGAACAGGGAACTCGAAGGGGAAGATGGTGGAGCAGGGGTCGAAGTGGGATGCTGGCGGCGATGGTGCAGTGATCTCTGTTGGGGTCAAAAATTACACCCCACTGTCGAAGTCAACAAGCCAAAATTAACAAGTCAAAGTCAATGCCTAAAAAGTAGGTCCGGCTCCAAACCTGAATCCAAGTCAAGTAGGCCTAAATCCGAACCCCACTCCAAGAAAGTAGGCTCGAGCCCAAGTCGAGCCCAAGTTTGAAGAGGCCGGCCCCCAATGTTGAAGGAATAATTGTTAAAGCAATAAATAGGCTTAATGTAAGTTCTATGAATAAATGTAATAAAAATGGACAAAAAAACCCCCAAATTACGTAAAAGCCCATAGCTTATGTGCAAAAAAAAGGAAACACATGGCATAGAAAAGGCACATATGCCATTTTGAAAAGCCCAAGGAGCATAAGTAAAATGTAAAGCTTATATAAGGCATTATGATGAATGATAATAAACAAGATTTTTCCCATATCAATTTAGGATTCTGTGCCTCCTTCTTCAAGGTTTTAAACCTTCTTCTTTCTCCTTTTGAATTAAATCAAGAGTATAACTCTTCTTTTATAAAAAAGAAATGGATTTTCACCATAAAACCCTTGAAGGGGGGTTCAAATTTCCCATCGAATCTCTAAAAAGGGAGAATTTGAATCTCACCATCCTTTTTTTCAAGATCCAAGAAAAAGAGAGGAGGAAAGAGTAGACACATCTCCAAAAGTTACATTTTTGGATCCAAGGCTCAAAAGAGAAGAAAGCGATCCCCTTTCATCATCTAAGATCTAAAATTTAGATCTTAAAGTTTCAAGAGATCTCTTTCTTTGGTTTTCGTCTCAAAAATCTTTAGGAGTTCAACTCCATTAAAATCTTTCGGAGTTCAACTCCATAAAAATCTTTGAGAGTTCAACTCCATATTTTAAAATTTTTTAGAGTTTAATTTCATTAAAAATCTTTGGGAGTTTAACTCCATTAAAATCTTTAGGAGTTTAACTCCAAATCCGAAGGTTTAGCCCTTCCAGTCCCCGCAAACCGAGCCTATGCCCGTGGCCGTGGCCGCCCGCTTGGGTGCGCGCCCGCGTCGCGCGCGCATGCACGTCCGCATCGCACACGCATGCACTGCGCACTTGCGCTTCACCTCTACACTTGTTCTTTTAAAAATTTAAAAATAAAAATAAAATTAAATGTTTCATTGAATTAAAAAAAATTTGTCACAAATAGAATAAATAAAAAAATGAAATGAACACGCCCTTCTGCATTACTTTCAAATACCAATATCTTATATTGAGTTCACATGACCAGTTTGACCCGTCAATCGGAGATTTCTTCGCTCTAAAACGAGAGGTAATTAACGCCAGCTTAGTCCGCGGCTGCCGGAGATTTGGATCTCCACAATCAATAAATCTCTGCCTATCCTAGACAGGGAGAATCTGTACATGCATAACAAGCGTGCACATTCTCATCTTAATGGGATGACGAAAAACACTCTACAGGCTTGAAAGGGGTTGGGTCAATCTTGGTGGGTGTTTTGGGAGGTTCAACGAGATGAGGACAGCGTCATGGTTTGTCGGTGGAGATGGGTTGGCAAAGGAGATGCTGTTGCCGGCAGTGTTGATGGCAGCGAATGTCGACGATGGTGGCAGTGATGGGGACTGAGGTGCTCGGGGGTTTAGGTGTAGGTGTTAGGGGAGCCGGAGGTTAGTGGTGAGAGGAGGTGGGTGGCGGAGCAGCTGAGGTGCCGGGGGTTCATTTGTGTGTAAGGTGGTACCCAGCGGTGGGAAAAAGTCGTCGGCGATGCAGTTGTCATGGATTATGATGGGGAAGGTGCTGGAGGAGTTTGAGAAAGAAAGAGAGGAGTTCTTCGATTGAAGGGATGAGGGAGGCCGGTGAGGAGATCTCGGGGGTAGTTGTGCATGGGCTTCATCATGGCGTTGTCGGTCACGAGGAGACGTTTCACGAAGAGGAAGGAGGAGACCGCGGGGGAGAAGAAGTCGTGGTCGAGGAGGGAGAAAAGAGAAGGGAAAAGAGAATGGGATAGGGACCAGGGTTAAGCTTTGGGTTTGGGTTTAAGGAAAAATATATAAAAGAAAAGATTTAATTAGAAAAATGAAATAAGAAAATATTAGGAAAAATAGAAAATATAATTGAGGAAAATTCAAAGGAAAATATTATTGAAAAAAACGAAAATTACAAGCAGACGATACCGGTTATTACAGGTATGTTCAACGCCTGAGTCCGAGGAGGTCCAATCACCGTGGCCAAATTTTTGAGTAGTTGGTTGGCGCACATAATACTTTTGTTGTCGTTCCTGCGAGTAGTTCAGCTTTGCCGCTTTTGGATCTTCGCATCGGAGTAGGTTGAATTTGTTTTAAGTTCAACGTTTAAGAACGCACAACATCTCTCCATCTTTCATTGTTTCGTAGCAGATAGGTTTTCATAACCTCAGTTTCTATTTCGTGGTCCATTTGCTCCCCTGCTTCAACAATTATTGCCTTCATGTGCAGTCTCCATCTTAGGGCAGATTTGTTTGATATGAAAAACCACGGAAGTAATAGAAGTAAGGTGTTTGGAAGTTACTTCCGGTATTTCAAGTGTTTGTTTTGATAGAAGAATTGTTTTGAAGTTACTTCCAAATGATGATCCTATGTGGCATGACTACTTCCAAAAATTTCTTCCCCTCATTTTGGATAGAAAGTGAGTATGGAATACAAGGAACGTGACAACAAATAATTTTTTAATACTACTTCGTTATTACTTTCCAAAAGAAAAATATATGGCTCATATAAATTATTTTTTGTTTGTTTGTTTTGTTGGTTCAATGCGTTACTTCATAACTATTTTTCTCTTCCAAAAACAAGCAAATTGCAAACGTTAGAAATAACTTCTAGGACATCTTATATGTCGACCTTTCTGCTGGAAGTTATTTCAAGAATACTTCCGATTTTTCCGGTCATCCAAACGGACCCTTATGTTGGATAAGATGCAGCGAGTTCATTTTTTAAGTTGTACTCTATCCCCTCCTTTGGAAATTATTTGTTAATTGCATCAATGGATTTTATTTGCTTCTTTACTGTTAAATACGATTGTCCGCATAAATTATAAGGTCTGATATGCATATTTGGTTCTTGTTAAGCGTTAGGTTGCCATTTTGTGTAAGATCCAGGACTTCGATTTTCATGTCACCCTGCGCATTTATGATAAAACTTTCCTTCCTTTTAGTAACGTCTTTTTATTTTATCGGAAATTTTGGATAGCTTGTAAATTTATTTATTTCAGCACTTTGTAATATGTATAAATTTTTGTTACATTAAAGCAATATGTTTTATACCAATTTAATTGGATTGTGATATTAGCAAGGATAGATTCAATTATCATTCTGCTAATTTCAGACATAGCTATAATTGAAATTTTATAATTTCAAAATAAGTCCTAAGTTGTGTATATTAATTCAAGTGCTTTATATTAACCATGAATTCAAAGAATCCAAAAAAAAAGGCTTATTTCACCGAAACCACCGTAGGGTTTACTCGAGTTTTTCAAAACCATAGTTCAAACTCATCACGAAACCCTTCTGAACTTTTAATTCGTTGTACAAGAACTCCTTGTGATTTGATTTGTAAAGTTTTTTCGTAATAAATAGGTCATATGACCCCACATTTGACCGATTCTTATAGTTTTATCCTAAATTATCTATCCTAATCCCATTATATCAGTTACTTTTCTCTTAATTTGGATGTAACTCAAAATGAGCATTCTTCTCCAAAGTCTCAAATCTGAACTATTCTTCTCTAAATTAGACCAAATTACCTGCTAAACGGCATCACCAGTATGATTTACCTTCGGCGCATCTGGAAGATCGGTATTTTCATTAAAATATGTGTTTAATTTAGTTAACTTTTGTAATAAATAACCGCATGGGGTTTCTGTGTAATGAAATAAAAGTTCGGAGGGTTCTCATGATGGGTTTAAGCTATATGGCGTTTTTGGAAAAATCGAGTAAACCACCGGACGGTTTAGCTTGGTTCATGTGAAATAAGCCAAAAAGAAAAAGAAAAAGAAAATAGTAAACACGGTCAAGATCATAAATTATAAAGTCCTGAGTCCATGCCTCAAACAAAGGAGATCCATATAAGGAGAGAAGAGGTCAAAATCAATTAATGGAAAACAGAAAAAACATGCAAATTTATAGGAGCATCAAAGTTCTTATGTCCATAATTATGAATGTTAAATCACCTCAACAAACCCCATATTTTTAATGATTAAGTAGAGAGAAAAAATTAAATGCAGGGGATTTGAATTTTTAAATAGAAGAGCCATGTTTTTGGGTGATATAAAGAAGCAAGCTTCTTCTTTCATCCAAGAGAAGTGCAAGACAGCCAAATTGGCCCTCACCGATGTAACACAAGCTGAACAGTAAGTTATTCATAGATTTCCGCCGACAAGAGATTAAGTTTTATTGAAATTTTTTTCCGATTTAATCTTGTACAATTTCAACTAGTGTATTTTTGGTTTATATTGTTAACTTGGTAAATAAATTGAAAGTTTGGGAAATCTCAGATATAATTAATTACATCTCGATCTCTAATTATCGTAGATTAACTGAAGAAGCAACAAGCAGTGATCCATGGGGTCCCGATGCTAAGACCATGACCAGAATATCAGAAGCTGCTTTCGAAATGGATGATTACTGGAGAATCGTCGATATAATCCACAGGAGGTGATCACTAGCATTTTCTTGTTTTTATCCTTATTAAAAATGTAAATGTTCAGGTAAATTACACTAAACTACAATGAGATTGGACTTGTTTTGAGATAAATAACACCAACTTTATAAATTGCATTAAAACGCCATGAAATCAACTTTCCATGTACCTAATTTATCCTTGTAGCTTCTTCAGAAACCCCCGATAGCACTTTCATGAACAAACGAAGAAGTATATGGTATTTTAAATGATTTATAAAGTTCATGGTATTTATCTCTAAACTGTGAAAACGAATGTTCCGTTGTGTGCTATTCATATTGTATTCATGCATATATGCTAATTTTTGTTCTTTGTTTTGAAGGTTACGGTACGTAAATTATCAAGAATGGAGGCAATCCTACAAAACCTTGGTGCTTCTTGAATTCTTGCTTACACATGGTCCTGAAGATATGTTTGAAGAATTCCACTGCGACACGAGAGTCATTAGAGAGCTCGGAAAGATGAATTATGTCGACGAAAGAGGGTAAGTAAATCATAAGCCTCACATTTAAATATAGCCTGAAATATGTCTGATTTCGGATAAAATCTGAAATTTTCGGGTTGAGAATTTTTAAAGGATTGCATTCTTAAATATAACACTAGCTAAATTTCAGAAACCTCTAATATTTGTTCATGTAACATGATATCACAATCTTTTTCGGGGAAAAAAAACCTTATGTTAAATTTAGGAGACATGGTATTAAGCCCTTAACTTTTTTTCCCTGGATTTATCTTTTTAATCTTTACATGTTAGATTCAATTGGGGTGCATGCATGAAGCAGAAATCACAAAAGCTAATAAAGCTCCTAACCGACGAGGCTCACCTCAATGAAGAAAGATCCAAAGCCCTCAAAATCTCAAAGGAAATCCAAGGTTTCGGAAACTTGATGGTCTCTCCCTCCTCTTCCTCTAATTCTCCCTCGTCGTCTTCCTCCTCAAAAACCTCGAGAACTTCGTCCTTCGGCTCCTACGGTTGCGAGAGCCCGGCATGGTGCAGACAAGCAGTAGAGCCGAATAAGCCAAAAATACAGAATAGGTCGTCGAATTTGCTCGAAAATGAAGTAAAGGGGCTACATCTATGGGATAGTCCTATTGAAGAGGACGGCTCTCTTATCGATAATAAAAACGATGATACAAAAGAGAAGGAGAAGGAGAAGGAGAACTCACCAAAGAGCTGGTCGAAAGGATTTTACACGCGATTTTTTGGAAATGGTAACCGAAGTGTGGAAAATAAAGCGTCGGGCTTGCGAAGCCTCTCGGATGCAGGGAAGGGGATGCAGAAGAAGAAAATTGATAGGCAACTGTCACTAGGATCTTAATATCTTTTATTAAAGATTATTTTTAAGTTCCTAGGATTTTGATCATCGGTTCAATCTATAAAATGTATATTTTGTATTAGTTTAGTAGTAAAAGCCTGAAATGGCCCGGAACACGAATGCGACGCTCGATGTAGCGAAAGAGAAGTTGGTGTACAATGAATTTTGTTGTTAATTTTTTATGTGATTCATTGAAAGACCAAGAACTTTCGTTGTAGCTCGGTAACTTCAAAGGAAATTGTGGAGGCTGAGTTCATTCGTTGTTTCGGTGTCTTTTAGTATTTATCTCCCATATTGTCCTTCATATTTCTATAATCCTATGTTACTATCATTTTCAACTCTATTAATTAACAACTATCCCCGTCATCATTTGATTAGACCTACCTTCGCTTCTCGTGTTTCCATTGACCGAACTTCAGTCGCGTGCTTCTCGTATCGACCTATATATCAGTGCTAATTTCACGTGCGTAAACATATCGAATAAACATGTACAAAATCACAAATGTGGCTACAAGTTGTCTATGAGATAATTAGACACACATGCATCTCTATGCACTCAATTATAACTGTCATACCTTGAACTTGATTTTTCTGTATGTATAATGTGATCTTATACCGATATTTCCAGGCACAAGTTAACCAAAAATATGTTTAATTTTTTTTGTAAGTTATAAGCAAATCACTCGAAGTGAACATTTTAATTTCATTTGCGTTAAAATGCACATTCTATATCATGCATCCACAAATCAAAAATCATAACCACACCAAGTTACAACAACCACTTCTTCTCTACTCCTCAATTTCACTATATCCTATACACTATATTAAAAAAAACCGCGATAAGAAATAAGTGATATTGCAATAAGAGACCGATTGTTAGTTTGTCAGTGAAATCGAATCACGGCGCACGCGATTGTGGATTTGGTGAATCTATTGAGAGCCTCCTCGGCTAAACACTCTGCAGCCTTCTCAGCATCCTCGATGTGCGCTATCAAGTCTACGGCTTCTTGGTTTCTCATCACCTAAAACACACACACAAAAAAAAAACACTCAAGTTAAAATGTAATTGCTTAATATTTGAAATTTAATTTTGTGATGCTATGTAATTACCTGCCATATTCCGTCGCTTGCTAATATAATGAACTCGGTCTCAGGTTCGACTTTTTGGGCTGCGAAAACGAGCTTCACGGTTTTATGTGGGTTTTCTTCATCTTTGATGGAAGTAGTACTGCATTGCGAGTTCCACAGGTCTGCATCAACATAGAAAGAGCTCAATGAGACTCAAAACATAAATTAAAACAAGCAAAGTACAAGATTTAGTTAGTTGATTAATTGTATGTCGGTTTGTATTAGGACTTGTATGACATTTGAATTGCTTTTGGTTTAAATAAAACAATTTTTACCTTCAGTAGTTTTGATGAATATTGTGTGTTGAACCTTTAAGTTTATAATCCTCGTTTCGCAACGAAACTTTTCCAGGCAATGTTTATATGTTCTTAGGAAACCGTTTTCGTATGTGTCTAAAACTTTTACCCGGTTCAGAGACATCCGGATTAATATACAACATAAGAGTTTATTTTTAATCAAAGTACCAAAGTGCAACAAAAAATAAGAAAATAAAAAAAAGGAGGGAAAAAATAATATTATGATAATTTTGAGAGCAAATTTGAATAGTTTTCGCACGGAGAGTACATACCCGATACAGACCATTTCCTTTTCGTTTTTCTCGAACGCTCAATTCCTAATTGAGTCGCCATCCCTTTTCTACACAAAATGGCTCTGTAATTACCAAGCGATGCCGTGACAAATCTCTCGCCGTTGATGGCAATCATCGTAGCAAAACCTCTAACATCGTTTGTTTTCTCCGAATCTTGAGTATTTGCCACAGTAGAAAGATAGGCCTTCTTCATTGTCTCTTTCGCCCTTCTCCTAATTTGATGCTACACGAAAAATATCGCGAAATTTCAAGACAAGGGGTGCTAGAACTTCATCATTAAGAACATAAATGCGACTTTTATCAAATGCCTTGTCACGACAAAAATTTAATCGACATGAAGTTTATCAAGATAAAAATCTACCTCGTTAAGATTGTTATTGAAAAGATTTGACTCTAAGTACTCGTTAATTCCGGAACCCAATTGCTCATCATATGCTCCAAACAACCAAAACTCAAGACCTTCTACTTGCTCTCTTTGTGCATGAACACAGCCATCTATGATGTTATCCTCCTCGACCGTGTGAAGCCCGTGCGAGATGCCCGCCCAAATCCTCCGTGTTTCGCCCGTGTTCTTAGTCGCCTTTGCCGGAACATTCTTCACCTAATGCATCATTGAAATATTTTATTCAAATGGTTACAAAATATTTTGTGTTCTTTATATGCAATTGATTTTTTTTATGAAAATTGATATAATTGAGTCATAAACTTAAAACAAAAAAAAATGATTTCATATTCTATAATTTACAAAATAAAGGATCATTTTAGATGTTTATTTCAAAAGGGAAAAAATTCATTTGTTCATAGAGTTGCCTTAAGATTAATAATACTATTATTTATTATTAATTGGTAATCAAAATCTTGTAATTTAAAACTCTGATGACATTTTGAATAAAATATTCAGATTAAATCCAGCCAAAAGAAACAAAATCACATATGGGTTCTTCAAAAAAAAAATTGAAAGTGATTAAAGAATCAAAAAAAAAAATTATATTAAAAATGGTACCTTGAATCTTTTACGCAGGACCTTGAAAGCCATCTAAGATCAGCTTTTTTGCTAATTTTTTCTTAAAATTTTATTTAAAAACGATGAAGATACAAATTAAAAGAGAGTGGAAGAGTCGTTTATCTCTGATTAATTTTGATTATTAATTATTAATTATCAATTAATGATAATTATCATGACATCAGTTGACGAGCTCGGAGTCTTCGGAGATTTTCTGCCCCTTGTGGGCTCAGCCTCATGAAGATTGACACGTGGACCAATGAGCGTGATCCAAGCAATTGAGGCAGTTGGGATTGTAACGCTTGAAGGTGGGGCCAGGTGAAGCATGGATGGTTGAGATTGAAGGATTGATGAAAATGGACGGTCGAGATTATTTTCTTATATTTCTTAGAATATGCGGAATCTTTCGGTGTTATTTGGTTGTTAGTAAATGGAACTGCACCCTACATTTGCAAGGATTTGCATATAAATTTTCGGTAACAAGAAAATCGAATTTATCGATAGAGCTTTTTTTTATTATTAACCAAAAGTTTAAATTTTATATGATTATGCATCCGTTTTCTCTTATTTATTTATAGCCTTTGTAAAAGATCAAACAAAATCTAATTAGGTTCGATGTGGCAAATTGGCATCAAAATGGGCTATATGATTTGATTCACTTAAATTGAATCCAATAATTTGGTACCATACAAATGTCATATTTAAATTAAATCTCTCTTGCCTAGAACAGAAACGTGTAAGCTGTTTTGTAATACCCGGAAGCTTACCTCATTTTTCTTGGTGTTTTGTTTCAATGTGTATATGTCCTGAAATACACCGCGTTGACTAATAATTGACATAACATATAATCAGTTTTAGGCATCTGTACTTGCAAACCTGATGTAAATAAGATTTAAATATGCTTTCTGTTCGGCACGATTTATTGCATTTTAATACCGCTCATTTCCTATCATTTTATCGATAAACGGTGTTATCTAATCTGTGTCTGCTCATTAGTACAGATTACAGGTACAAGGACATAAACACTGAAGACGGTACACAGTATGAACAGAAACAGCGGTTTTTATCCGGAACTGCAAACGGGACAGAATACAGATCAAGTCAAATGCGTTTGCAACAAATAAAGTGGTGTATAAATAATTCATTCTTTTGGTCCAACATGATACATGTGTGAACATATAGCATTGCAAGCTGGCACACAAATAAACAAGTCATGATACACAAGTCGACATGGTTTATGATAAGGAAAGTTTTGATGTGATGTGCAAGTTGACACACAAATGGGACAGACATGATTTTGTGAATCATGGCTTGTGCAGGTTGCACAACTGGATCACGAGATAAAGTCTTGATGTGAAGTGTGAAATGGAAATGTTGCCCTCATCTCTGTTTTCAAATTCGTGTGAGCAATCCAGTTTGAGTTAAAGAATATAAAGATATCCAAAAATCGTTATTTCATATCAGGAGAAGGCACAAGAAAATTGGAGGGCTAATTCTAAAAGACGACTGCGGTTCCACGATTATTTGTGAAGGAGGGCGGCGGATGCACGGCCATATCGGCGCCAAACGTCTCCGTATTTTAGGGGTATTCTTGTAACTTCATATCACTTTGGAAAACATCCATAAACTTTCATTTCAAAGCTTATAAATACAACAGTTTAGAATAGAGAAGAGCGGAATATTCTTTTGCCCAAGTTTTTGTTTGGTTTTGAAGAGAGTCGTGTGGAGCATGTAAGTGCACGGCGGCGCCCCGGCCGTCAATCCGACGCCGGAATACGGAAACGGTGATAAACTTAAATTTTGCGGACTTTGCAAACCGGCACCACCGCGCACTAAACTCCGGATCGAACCATTAACTAGTCTACGCTACTAAAAAGAAAGGGAAGAGATGTATACCGACGATCCAAGTCCTCCGGTCTTCATCTCCACTCCGATCTCCTCGCGGGATCTCCGTCCTTCTCCTCCTCGTCGCCTCCTCGCCGGAAAGGGCACCACATCGCCTTTGTCTTTTACGGGCTCCCGCCTCAATACCGAGGCAACTCGAGCATGAAGCCGGCAACTCGACATGCTCAAGATATGCTGTAGAATGTAGTGTAGAAGATGCTTGTCTCTTTGGGGTTATGTTGTTGCCAATGAGGATGATGGAGGAAACAAGGATTAGAAAAATGGTGCTTGCATTTTTCTAGCATGAAAACTAAATCAAGAAAGAAAACTCTCATGAATGAAGCTCTCTCTTCTTCTTCTCACAACCATGAAAGACTTATCAACTTAGAAATGTAGAAGGAAAGAATATGAAGCCTTAAGGGAGGTGAGTGTAGGAGTGAAGAAGAGGTGACCACATCCAAGGGACAAAGAAACATACAACCATGCTTCACCCTTTTTCAAACCATACCCTTTCATGTCACTCAAATCCAAAGTATGGAGCAAAAGAAATGAAAGCTATCATAATCAATCTTTTACAAGAAACCCCCTCCACAAATGTTATTTGCACAATTGCAAATAACCCCCTCCATCGGAAAAGTCCGGCCGGGAAAGAACAAAGGAAAACCGGCCGGAACGGAATGCAAACTGGCAACTCCAGAAAACTGGTCCCGTAATAAATTACAGGAAAACCCCGATACTGTGCATACACACCCGCATCTGTATTCCGTCCGGATACAAATGCAAATAGACAAAATCTACACTGTACTAAACTAAGACCAGCTTAAGCCAAAGCCGGCTAGTTAAATCCGTTCGATCCTGATCCGTGCAATACCGTACGTATCTGATCGAACCCTGCCATATAACCATACGGCTACTAATACAAACCGTCCGATCCTGATCCGTGCAATACCGCACGTATCTGATCGGACCCTGCCATATCTCCATACGGCCTCTACAGCGTTTCGCCCGAAAGCTTGAGTAACTGAAAGTGTGGTGGACTCTAAAGACTCGTCAATACTATGGCTGTGGTTTTAACCACTAGCACGTCAGAGGTATAAGCCAATACGTGACGGGCCACCAGCTATTGACTAAATGGGACGTCGATGAGGAAACTCACCCCGACACCCAACTGAGCCTGTCAGTGACAATATCCGTGCAGTCCGGTCCGTTCGTCTATGAGTATCGCATGGCGGGCCTAGGGGGTTGGTAAAAGTCAGACCCCCAAAAGCGGTACAAGTCGTGTCGGAGTGTAGCCCAGAACACCCTGAGATACTACTGGAATACCTACCAGTAAATCTCCTTGCCTTGGCCAAGGACTTTGTGTAATGGCTCTCCTAGACACAGCACGACCTCACCCCCAATACCGGGAGAGACGAACCCCTGAAGATACGCTCACTGCCTCCATGTGGCTCGGGACTGTACCCAACTAAAACCTGTTTGCACGACTCCTTTGAGCCGTGGTAGGGTAGTAATCAAAGTACAGTGGGAACTCACACGAGACAAATGACGATCCCCAGGTCGATGAACTAACCTGCACACATGTCACCAGGGAACTGCCATCTGACGTCTGGTATATGACCAACTAGCATGTTCCCGGCGAGTCCTGTCCGGTGTACTCATAACCCAATGAGCACCTGTATACATCTTAGGTGATCCAACTGACACCAGTGGCTTGTGAGACCGGCCACCGCCCCTCGTCGGGGTCTCGACTGTATACACTAGTCTACTAATGGAGTATCGATGCCCAGTCTCGAAACTCCCACGACTAGGGACCTTTTAAGGATATGCTTGTAGACCCCCAGCTCCCACTTATATGATCGCCCTCATACTGCTGGTGGTCAAGCAAGAATCCTAGGGGCTCTATCAACGTGTAATAGCGACGTGTCAGGTCACCTAAAGCAGTACACGATGATAAAGGTAAACCAGATAGCATACTATCATCTCGAGTAAGACTGTCCTACCGGGATAGGTCCTCCCTCAATCATTACAATCACGTACCTGTGACCTAATAATTGACTCTGAGGGCACTATCTCCAACAATCTCCCACTTGCACTCAAGGCTAATTATTGCGATGTCGCATACTCACAGCCCGTGTGATACCGAACATCCAACTCCTCTACTAGTCAGTCTCACAAAGCTCGTTTGCGGAACTATTGCGTTCGAGGAATAGCCTTAGTGAGTGGATCCGCCTTGACGTTTCTTTCTATGTCTCTCTATATCTCATGTTCGCGGAGAAACCCATCTCCCGAAATGAGCAATACCTGTCTTAGAATGTGTCTGGATGTCTGATGGGACATAGCTCATAAATGAACTCCAAATCCAAACTTCTTAGACTGTATCGTCAACTGAACTTAATCAGTATCCTGCGCGCCATGCCTCCCTCAGTATTGCCTTGGACCACCTGTCCAAAATACTGCCCCTCATCAGAAGGAAAACTATAACTCTGACAACCTCCTTGTCGTCCATGTCACCTTGGAAGCCTGGAATGATAACTGTCTCCTGAATGAGGCTGTCGTTATCATCTCCCTAGAACATCCACTTATGTTCTAGAACTGCTTCCGACTGTTTCTTCAGGATTGGATTAATGTCAACTTATTGCATCTAGTGCAAGAACAACATCTGGTGTGGTACTTGACATCTCACGATTGACTCAATTGCCTGAGCAAGTGATCTGCCAATCATGCCCGTCCCTCTCCCCTTTAGTCTGTAAGGCACCTTTGGAGAGGGTGACTCCATTACCTGCAGGTACACTACTGTGCCAGGAGTCGTCCACCCTAAATACTCTTAGAATGCTGTCAAGTACCCTGATTGGGAAACCACCCAAATCTAGATCTAAAACCATAGATCTAGTAACCAGTATGTCTGATATAATACCCAATTCCTATGTGGAGAAACAACTGTGTGACGACCAAAGTACAACCGATTGCAGTATAGGAGTTTCTTTTCCTATTCTATGTATGTTATCCAAATACCAGGATATCACACCCTACTACCTTCTCAACAGATCCATCCCCTATTCTGATGACGTCAAACCCATGACTGTCACATCAGAAATAGATGATCTATCTCCGCTACATCTGCTTTAGTCTATAAATAGATATAAGCCTGATGTCCACCAATGCTTCCGCTGCTCCCACTGACTACGACAACCCTCTGCCAGAGTCATATAGACGTGCACTTCTAAAACTAGTTTAGAACGACGCTATACTCATCCTCCTGCCGGGTCTCGCAGCCTGGAACAACAACAATGGCAAGTGTGGGTAAACAAGAACTTCCCTGTCACCGTCCTTGAGGCTACCTGAGTACCTCTCGGGTGCCTGAAGTTACCCACTTTATCTGCGGAGTGGCCAATGGAATGTCAATCCAGATTGAATCTTTAGGTTCCTTATCAAATCTTCAGTAATCGTTTGTGGTTCTGGAATCACTTCCAGTTCTACCATACTCCCACTACTGTTTTCTGAAAAAATCCATTTTTATTAAAACTGTGGCGAGTCTAGAACAATATCGCTATTGTTCATCCAGATGGTAGAAAGTCAACCCTCGTCATAGCCTGGGTCAACCCACAAACAGCCATTACAGAAACGTGCCTTGAGTTGTCCAGTGTCTGGTTTTAATCATAAACCGGACAACTCCCCGTACCTTAACATCGTTAAGATATGAACTGTTCTATATCCCATATAGGACCAGAGGCACTGATTTAATTGAACCAGATCCAAATCATGCAACTGTCTCCAGTGCATGTCAACTAAATGGAAGGAGGCCAGATCAGCGTTACTCAACTTAGGAATACTTCCAATTATGAGTAACCTGAAAGAGAAGCAATTTCTCTTTATCATTACTATCAACTGAATACCATACACAAGTATCTACATCTTCGATCACTTTGAAGAATCCCGATGCTTGCAACACCTGGTTCTTTACTCTATTCAAATACCTATAACTCCTCAAAACTTAGACCCTGTGTTTCCACGAAACACCGGTCTAAAAACTAGAGAAGTCATAAGTAAACCGAATATAGTACGAGGACCTACCCCTCTGTCCTGATGGACCCTGGACAACATACAATACTCTGTATAAGTCCCTTGAGTCTGATAACTCATTCACTGTGTGCCGTAGGTTGAAAACTGTACTTATGGTTAAGAAGAATCACACCGCTGTTTAATGCTCCTTACCTAACCATCCACTGATATAGGTAAATGTCGTAGACATAATTTCAGAAAGGTATATCTCACTCTATGAAAATAGACGTACAGATATATCAATTTGAAATTGGTGCATAACAGCGGATATTCAAAACCAAATATTTGCCGACCGGCAAACAGGCCAGGTGATTTCCTCAAATATCACCGATTACAACGAATCCCGATATAATGAGGATAATCACCCAATTCCCAATAACCTACTCCCACTCATCATCTGTAAAACCATACAGATGTGAGAATCATACCTGGTAAATACATACCCTGGAGTAAGTGTCTAATTGGGAAATCAGTTTTCTTTTAATAGTACACAGTGAAACTGAAACATTGAAATGTTTCGTTGGGGTATCCTGGTATTCCTAGTAATGCCTCTTCCAGATTCACGACTGTAACCGTATAGTTCTTTGCCACCTCTCCAAATCCCTTCATATGTCTTTAGTCTTTACCTTCTGCACACCCCTTTAGGCCAAATGGTTTTCTTCCTTCCCTACCGTTCGGCACCAGCCTATGGTTTGGAAGAAGACTATCCAATAAGCATAATGGGTGTACTGTCCCAATCCTAGGAACACTCGCAACACGAGAGAAGGTGAAGATAAAAGACACCTGAATGTACTTTATTCCTATTTCTCCTGAACCAGGATCCATCCCCGAACTGGAACAAGTTCCTTTCGAGTTCGTATATAACCATACGATGGAATATCCAAATAAACTGTGGATCTTCGTAGTGATACGGAGTGTCCTGGAGAAATACAAAGGTGATGTGGGAGTGGTAACGAAAAATTTGGTTTGGTCGTGAAATATCTGTTGCAATTTACTTTGCCCTCCTACTAATCCCTTGCTTTGTCTGAACTTAATACCTTCTGCACACCATCGTTATGCTAATTGGTTTTCTTCATTCCCTACCGGTCGGCACCAGCCTAAGGTTTGGAAGAAGACAATCCAATTTGCGTAATAGGTGTACTACCCCTAAACCAAGGAGTACTCGTAACCTGAGAGAGGGTAAAAGGAAAAGACAACTGAATAATCCTATCCGTTTTCTCCAGAACCGGAAACCATCCTCGAATTCCTTCGAGTTCGTATCTAACCATACGATGGTTTTGTCCAATGGAAGTGGACGTTCGTAGTAATACGGGGTGTCCTGGAGAAAAGGGTAAAAGTAGGAGTGGTAATGAGGTCTGCAACTCTGACAATCCAAAAGCCAGTGTTAAGAAGGTTCGGTCAACTTGGTCACTGAGTCATAGTCTAGGGTCGGGTCAATGGTCGCTGCCAGAGAGAGAGAGAAAAGAAACACTCAGCGTGCACTCTAACCTAGATCAGAATGGTCACCAATTTATCTAATCTGGAATCCTCCCACTGTACCTCAAATTCTCCTCCAAACCTGAAAGAAGAATTAGTCGGGGTCACCCGAGGAGTAAACTAACTCATCAGTGGGAATCGGGATCCAACTATCATTGCATGATAAAGTGACGGAATCCGCTCACATCATCATACTCCAGATGGTATGCGCATATCTGGCAAGTTTCAGTTCTTTTGAAACTCCCGATGTGATTTCTGCCCCATGCTCTTATGACCTTGACGAAGGCCAACAAATCATAAGTCACATGTCAAGTTCTACCCGTCATTCTCCAGGTTGATTTGAACCCACCCGCACAAGCCCTTGACGAAGGCCAACAAGGCTATACGACTGTCCCAAACCAACGCATCTATCTATGCTGCAGAAAGGCAACAAGCAGCTACCATACACTATGCCTTGACGAAGGCCAACAAACATAGCATGAATACTACGTGCTACCCGTCTGAAACGACGGAGGGCTACGAATGGTTTCTGGCGAAAACCTTTAACGTAAAGAACTTGATATCGTTGAAGGAACTGATAGCTTTTAAAAATATAGTGACGAAAAACCGTTGCTAAAGAGGTCACTCCCGGTGAAGGGATCTCGGCTCTTTCCCCGTAGAATGGGGTGCAGGATATTCCAACTGAATACCACGGTGCAAAGCAAAAGTAATCGGCTATAGTGAAGTTAATGTCCTGACGCAAACTTCTGTCCAAGGGGTCACTCCCGGTGAAGGGATCTCGGCCCTTGCCTCGTCGACTGAGGAGCAGGATATTCCAAATGAATACCACGATGCAAAACAGAAATGAACGTCCTTGCAATAACAGCTTTTTGAAAAGTGTTCCAACAACATCAGATTAGGTTTGTTTAACTTGCATTGATCCGAATCAATGCAGTCCCATCAATTGATCACACCAAAAAGAACGAAAATATACTGATGTACGTATATGCCATCCGCATTCGCCACTGGGTCCCGTCATTACCCGTTAGGTTAGCTAACTAACGACAGAGCGGGGACTGGACTAGCGCGGATGTAAAACATATACAACATCTACTAATATATATACCAATATATTATATTCGCTCAAGGCGTGAATGAAATGCAACATCACAGATAATGAACAGCATCACAGAAACAATACAGATATTTGGGATCCCCGGGTTTCACAGAGCCGCTGAAACCCGACGTTCCCCTGGTCGTGTGGATAGCCTGTGCAATGAAATCCTAGACCCCTACGGGCGCGGCAAGTCACCCGCCAAAACCTGAAGCGAGGCAGCCCCCTTCAGCGCCGTGAATGGACCACCCAGCACTTCACGGAATCCGGCAACTTGGGCACCCCTCCTGGGTCAACCTGTACCCCCTACGAGTGCGGCGAATAGCCCGTCAATCCTGGAGTGAAGCCCCCTCCGTCCCAATGCCATGAGATGCGGGCTTGTTGCCTTCTAGAACCCGGCTATCCGTGCACCCCTCCGCGGGGCAATCCTAGTACAGAAAGTAAAATATACATACACCGGGTACATCGACCGCAACCAGGTCGTGCCCCAAAAGAATAATACAAACAGGCAGTGACGGCAGTCCACATGTCGGACGCTCGCCCCGCAATATCAAATGTACATTATACAACCACAACTGTACTAGCATTGCATCCAGGCTATCCCACGACCGATCCGCAACATCACAGCAAATACATAGAACATCAACGTGAAAGTCACGTTCGCAAATCCGTCTAACCGGGCTATAGCAGTTAGACCGGATTTACCGATCGAGTGACATTCACGGTCGCAGATATAATGTAAATACTGTGAAAAATGTGTTTAAAATTTTCCGATTGATCAAACATTAACAAGTGGGCCCCAAAGAAAACTGTAGCACTCACAGAAACAATTGGCCCAACTTTAATATTCCAAAGCCCATATTTTAAGCCCAGAAGGCCTCTGTAAAAAATTGGTGAAGTGATGTGAATAGTGTGCGGCGGAAGGGCCGCACAAATGGGGTTTTCGCGGCGGTTCCGCGCTCCAACTGTGGAGTCACTTCATCGAATTTTTACAGAGCTCTTAGATTTTCCAGTACATCAATATTTTACAACCTGAAAAATTTTTAGACTTCAAAAAATTTCAACAGAAACTGATGTGAAGGAAAAATACGGTTTTTGGAATTTTGGTCGATCGGAACTGAAAAACACATCAAACGAAGCTAGACGAAGTTAATGGCTAGGCTCTGATACCAATGTAAGTGCACGGCGGCGCCCCGGCCGTCAATCCGACGCCGGAATACGGAAACGGTGATAAACTTAAATTTTGCGGACTTTGCAAACCGGCACCACCGCGCACTAAACTCCGGATCGAACCATTAACTAGTCTACGCTACTAAAAAGAAAGGGAAGAGATGTATACCGACGATCCAAGTCCTCCGGTCTTCATCTCCACTCCGATCTCCTCGCGGGATCTCCGTCCTTCTCCTCCTCGTCGCCTCCTCGCCGGAAAGGGCACCACATCGCCTTTGTCTTTTACGGGCTCCCGCCTCAATACCGAGGCAACTCGAGCATGAAGCCGGCAACTCGACATGCTCAAGATATGCTGTAGAATGTAGTGTAGAAGATGCTTGTCTCTTTGGGGTTATGTTGTTGCCAATGAGGATGATGGAGGAAACAAGGATTAGAAAAATGGTGCTTGCATTTTTCTAGCATGAAAACTAGATCAAGAAAGAAAACTTTCATGAATGAAGCTCTCTCTTCTTCTTCTCACAACCATGAAAGACTTATCAACTTAGAAATGTAGAAGGAAAGAATATGAAGCCTTAAGGGAGGTGAGTGTAGGAGTGAAGAAGAGGTGACCACATCCAAGGGACAAAGAAACATACAACCATGCTTCACCCTTTTTCAAACCATACCCTTTCATGTCACTCAAATCCAAAGTATGGAGCAAAAGAAATGAAAGCTATCATAATCAATCTTTTACAAGAAACCCCCTCCACAAATGTTATTTGCACAATTGCAAATAACCCCCTCCATCGGAAAAGTCCGGCCGGGAAAGAACAAAGGAAAACCGGCCGGAACGGAATGCAAACTGGCAACTCCAGAAAACTGGTCCCGTAATAAATTACAGGAAAACCCCGATACTGTGCATACACACCCGCATCTGTATTTCGTCCGGATACAAATGCAAATAGACAAAATCTACACTGTACTAAACTAAGACCAGCTTAAGCCAAAGCAGGCTAGTTAAATCCGTTCGATCCTGATCCGTGCAATACCGTACGTATCTGATCGAACCCTGCCATATAACCATACGGCTACTAGTACAAACCGTCCGATCCTGATCCGTGCAATACCGCACGTATCTGATCGGACCCTGCCATATCTCCATACGGCCTCTACAGCGTTTCGCCCGAAAGCTTGAGTAACTGAAAGTGTGGTGGACTCTAAAGACTCGTCAATACTATGGCTGTGGTTTTAACCACTAGCACGTCAGAGGTATAAGCCAATACGTGACGGGCCACCAGCTATTGACTAAATGGGACGTCGATGAGGAAACTCACCCCGACACCCAACTGAGCCTGTCAGTGACAATATCCGTGCAGTCCGGTCCGTTCGTCTATGAGTATCGCATGGCGGGCCTAGGGGGTTGGTAAAAGTCAGACCCCCAAAAGCGGTACAAGTCGTGTCGGAGTGTAGCCCAGAACACCCTGAGATACTACTGGAATACCTACCAGTAAATCTCCTTGCCTTGGCCAAGGACTTTGTGTAATGGCTCTCCTAGACACAGCACGACCTCACCCCCAATACCGGGAGAGACGAACCCCTGAAGATACGCTCACTGCCTCCATGTGGCTCGGGACTGTACCCAACTAAAACCTGTTTGCACGACTCCTTTGAGCCGTGGTAGGGTAGTAATCAAAGTACAGTGGGAACTCACACGAGACAAATGACGATCCCCAGGTCGATGAACTAACCTGCACACATGTCACCAGGGAACTGCCATCTGACGTCTGGTATATGACCAACTAGCATGTTCCCGGCGAGTCCTGTCCGGTGTACTCATAACCCAATGAGCACCTGTATACATCTTAGGTGATCCAACTGACACCAGTGGCTTGTGAGACCGGCCACCGCCCCTCGTCGGGGTCTCGACTGTATACACTAGTCTACTAATGGAGTATCGATGCCCAGTCTCGAAACTCCCACGACTAGGGACCTTTTAAGGATATGCTTGTAGACCCCCAGCTCCCACTTATATGATCGCCCTCATACTGCTGGTGGTCAAGCAAGAATCCTAGGGGCTCTATCAACGTGTAATAGCGACGTGTCAGGTCACCTAAAGCAGTACACGATGATAAAGGTAAACCAGATAGCATACTATCATCTCGAGTAAGACTGTCCTACCGGGATAGGTCCTCCCTCAATCATTACAATCACGTACCTGTGACCTAATAATTGACTCTGAGGGCACTATCTCCAACACTCAAGCCATGGTTTTCTTCTTCTTCTTCCTTTTTGGAGCTCTCATTTGAGAGCTCCATTAAGAAGGTTGAACAAGTAACCTATCATGTATCTCAACTTCTTCACCTATTAATAAGAATTGTTGTTTTTCTGTGTTTATTTGCTTCTTAACCTTGTTGTTGTTTTTCATTTCTTTCTATGATGATGCTTGAGTAATTCATTTGGTTGTGGTGATGGTTATGGTGATAATGAAAGCTTAAGCCTTCCTCCATCCTCTTGTAATTGTTCTTTTGCTTAATATTTGATAGTAATCTTAAGATTGTAATTTGGTTATTGGTTGATAGGTTATTTTGCTTTCAATGGTTACAAGTAATCTTTAGCACATAATCTATTCTCTCAACGCTTTCATTTTACAATGTTAAAATTAGAATTAAGTTTTAGTGTTGGGTTTGCTAAGCAATTTAGATAGGGTATGTTACTTATTGTTGCTTTGACACACTTCGTTAAGTAAATATCGTATACTCACCCAAAACACTTAGCGAATTTTAAACTAAACACCTTACTTCTTATTTGCCATTTGTTGTTATTGATGTGGCATGTCTTGTGATCGTTAGCGATGTGTTTCGATACGACATGTTTGGACATACAAACGGTAAGTGAGAACGTAACGATTCGGTTCGTTTCTCGCATTGTAAGCTCGTTGTTTTGATGGTTTATACTTCGCCACCGTCTTGATAAGCCATCCTTCATTTCGGATTCTAATAAAAAGAGGGATGATCAAGAGGGGGTCGAAGACTTCGCCACGATTCGTCCATCCGAACCGGAGCCACTGCCACTTTTCTTAACCCTGCGCTATATTTTCGTATTTTTCTTAATTCCGTGACAAACCCAAATTCTTTCTCCTTGAACCTTTAACAACAATCTCTAATCACCAATTCCCTATGAATCGACCCGTACTTGCCGGCTCGCTACAATACGCCGTGCACTTACGGTTTATAAATTTTAAAACGAGACCGAGCTCGTGTGCGCACTATTTTAAAAACCATTTCTTTTAAAACTATAAAGACATGCGCGGGTAAAGCCCCAACACTTTCACACATCCACTAACCCACACCTTTTTATTTTCTTCCTCCACTTTTTTTTACCCTCATTTTTCCCTCTTATCCTATAAGATACTCGACTCTTCTTATGGTCTTTTTTTTCACGAAATTTAGATGGTTCTTTGAATAAACAGCAGGAAATGCGATCCGATCAAAAAGAACTTACACGGCACATAAAAGAAGATTCTTTTTGGATAAGTCGGGTAAATTACAAGATAGTTTTTGTAAAGCAAGACAAAAAATATCATTAAGATATAAATAAGTAGCAATATACCCAAAAAAAATATATAGAAAGAAGTCAAGCTTCAAAAGGTTAAGTTAAGAGATCGGATCGGATCTTACATAAATCTAAACCCGAATCCATTCTAATTCCCTTCCATCCTTCTTCTCTCGGATCAAACCCCTAATCGAGAGAGAGAGAGTAAAAAAGGATTATCAAGAGGTAACGATTAGATCGAGAGCGAGAGAGAGAGAGAGAGAGAGAGAGATCGAAGGAGATGAAGGTCGTTGCTTTGGTCAGTGGCGGAAAAGACAGCTGCTTTGCTATGATGAGATGCATCGATTACGGCCACGAGGTCACTCCATCCTCTCAAAATCTCATTTTTTAACTTGTTTGTTTAATCTTCAATCCATTCTTTTTTTTTTTGACAATTTTGGTTGATTTGATCGATGAATAGATTGTTGCGTTGGCTAATTTGTTGCCCCTTGATGATTCCGTCGATGAACTGGACAGCTACATGTATCAAACTGTAAGCAATTATCCTTTTCTTCCAAATTTTCATCTTTTTTTGTTTATTATGTGTTTTAATTTTCTATATTTTATCAAAGTCCATTTTTTGAAGTGTATTGGCAGCAGAAAAGATTTTTTAATTAATATATGCAGTTTAGTTTAGGACATTGGGCATTTGTAATGTATATTCTGTATTTTTGGAATTGTAGGTTGGGCACCAAATTGTTGTTACCTATGCAGAGTGTATGGGGTTGCCGTTGTTCCGGAGGCGAATTAGAGGATCAACAAGGTAATATTGCAGTCCTCCTTTCCAATTTCTCTAGTATATTAATCCATAGAGTCTAAAGTTAGATTGCATTGTAGTTATCTAATGCGATTTCACCTGGATTTTATTCAATTTTTTGTTATCCCAATCGTTGCAAGGTTTTATGATTTCCTATTAGTTATTCTACTAACTTTAAGCTTTATCAGTTTTCCCCAACGCAATTGTTTTTTTCCGCTTGCTAATCATTTGATCATTAATCGACCAGCAAGGGGAGATGTAGATCCAAAGAAGGATGGTTCTATGTGGCTAAAATTTATATCTTATTTGTTAATTTAATTGAGGAGATTGGTTAGCAGAACTGAATGTAAGGGGGAAAGAATTTATATAGCAATCTAAATGTTTGGAATAATGGCTTGTTAGTTGTTGTTTTTACTTGTCACTCATCATTTAATTAATCTAATCTGGAGTTGGTGGCTCTCTACTTTCTAGAGTTTCAAGCATCCCATAATGAGGACCAGTTAAGGGACTAGACAGGAAAATGATGATATCAAATCTGTAAGGGCGTGTTAGGGAAAAAATGATTGCAGATTATGGATGCCGGTAGGTTATGGGGAAGAGTGTAGAAAAAGGAGCTGTTTTCTTTTCTTTTGTTTTTTATTTATTTTTTGCCCTCATTTCACCTTTAATAGAGATGAACAAGAGTGAGAGAGTAGCTTTGGTCATCTGTACTCCTGAGACGAGATTGTTAAATGCAGTGCTGTCAATGCGCAAGGCGCAGTGCGAGACGCAAAGGGTCTACTTCGCTCGCCTGAGATGCGCGCTCGAGTGTGCAACGCGTATAAGTTTGTAATGTGATAAGAACCACATAAATCTCCCAATCATAAATTTAAGTTCAGACTAAAAATCCAACACCAATAACGTAAAAAAAAAAGGGGGAAGAAGAGAAACTATACCTAACTTTATATTTTGGGTTGCTCTCGGGTTGTTCTAGCCGAGAAGAGAAGATGCTATAACTCGAGAAGAAGAGGAGAACTTGAGAAGAAGATGGAGAGACCCTATCCGCCGCCGAAGAACTCAAGGAGCCGCAGGTGAGCCGACGAACTCAAAAAACCCAAGAAGACGATGAACTTGCAAATGAGAGAAACCCTAGCTCGTTTGGGGCGCTATCTAGTTGGTCTGTGGTCACTGTTGCCCAATAGCCACTTAATTTTATGTTTTGGGTTTGGTTTTGTTAAAAGAAACCTAATAACCAAACCCATTCGACCCGTTTACCTAAATCTAGACACTTGGTACGAGACACATGCCTCACATGAGGTGCAAGGCGCATGTGCAGCGCACGCCTTGAGCACCTAAACGTGCGCCTCGCAATTGCACAGCGTCTCGAAGCTTCGAGAGGCACACTTCAGCGTCCGGTTATGCCTTTCGCCTTTCGCGTAACGCCTTTCGCGTCTTTGACAGCACTGGTTAAATGGTTTGAACAAAGCTCCTCATATTTCTGTTTTAGTCATCTTTGGTGCTCATGAGAAAGGGATATCCCTTGTGATTGGACCTCACTTTCTGCCATACCCCCTAGAACCAATTCATCTCTTATGGATATCCCTTATTGTGCCTTTTCAAGGCATAAATCTTGTGGTGCATTATATATATATATATATATATATATATATATATATATATATATATATGGCGTCGAAAAAATACAACCCCTGCCATTTTTTCCGACAATCGGCATCCATCATCATCATCGTTATCATCTAAGATGTGCATACACCAAATTTCATGTGATTCCATCACTTTTTCACCGTTGAATTAGCAATGTAAAAAGTTCTATTGTCGGTAAACCAATAATTTTGCACCAACTAAATCAACGATGAAAAAATGGTATAATCACATGAAATTTGGTGTATCCACATCTTAGATGATAAAAATGGAGGTGATGTATGCCGATTGTCGAAAAAAATCACGGTGGGTGCATTTTTCGGACACCATAGGAGGAAATCCCCTTCTATGGCACCTTTCCTCCATTAACCTCTCTCTCTCTCTCTCTCTCTCTATATATATATATATATATATATATATATATATATATATATATATATATAAGAACTTCTCATCCACCAAGACAATTTCAACTTGTTTGTTCTCTTATTATTTCATATCCAACCTCTAAAGCATACTTGTCAATTTTTTATCCCATCTACGAGGCACATTTGATCTCTATGCCTTGTCTTTTGCTTCTAAATTTGGCTCTTCTTTAACCGTATCTCGAAATGTTAAATATTCCAGAGTATGCTTTAAAGCTGCACTGAGGTGGTGTTTGTTAAGAAGGGCATTTTCTGTGATTTAAAATGTTGCATCTTCTTCGCTGTATCTTCAGATGTTTTGCATATTTACTGCTGTACTTTACCTTTTCCTTCTCTTGTTTGTGTAGACATCAAGATCTTAGCTACAAAGTTACCCCAGGAGATGAAGTCGAAGATATGTTTATCTTGCTAAGTGAAGTTAAGCAACAGATTCCATATGTAGAAGCAGTGTCTTCTGGTGCCATTGCATCTGACTATCAAAGGCTTCGAGTTGAGAGTGTTTGTGCAAGGTTAGGTCTTGTTTCTCTCGCTTATTTATGGAAACAGGACCAAACTTTCCTCCTCGATGAAATGGTAACTCTTTATTATTTTCTTATTATTTTTTAGTGTGCTAATGTACCAGTAAACTTAGTACAATTCGTCATTGCTTAATGGCTCATTTTATTGCTGTTCAATAGATAAGGAGGGGAATTATTGCTATCACTATCAAGGTAAAAGTTATCACTTCTGTCGTGCCTTATATAATACGGATTTGGCTCATAGTGTTGTCGCTGAATTGCTCTGAATATGAATTAATTATTCGTATTCACAGGTCGCAGCTATGGGGCTGAATCCTGCAAAGCACTTAGGGAAAGAACTTTCAGATTTGCGCTCCCATCTGCATCAAATGAAAGAGTATGTTGGTGTCCGTCAAATCAATACATTATTTCATACTTATGTTTAAGATATTCTTTAAAGAAGCAAATACCGTGAAATTATCTCAGCTGTCAAATATTTTCAATCACATTCCCAGCGTGTTTGAATAAGGTCACGCGAAAGTTTGTAACTAGGCTGTTACATAACTGGATAAGCAGGTAGAGCCATTCTAGGATGAGACTAAGAGATAAAATTCAAAGAAAATTAGGTATAACTAACACCATGATAAAACATTATGATAGCATTTATTTTATATCTGTTGGAATAAAAATACTTCTTTTATTTTGTACCTGAAGATTCATTCACACTTACCTAGCATATGACCATATGAATTAGGTGAACGCAGAGCTTTGATTGAATTGTCAAATATCTTGTCTCTGGCAATACCTGTAGTAACTCTCCTACATCCTATTCTTATAGTGAATTGCAATAATAATTTCTGATTTGTCTACATGGAATCAGATGTCTAATTCTGACATGGATACTGAAAATACAGTGCAGCTGAATACTGTAGATGAAATGTAAACTATTTTTCTGTTTTGACCACCAGCCTTTCCCCTCTGTCACCTCTTACTTATTCCCAATAATATGAGTATTCATGAAACAATTAGTTATTGAATACTTTTAATCTGGTCATATATGCTGATGGACTATTGTCATTCAGGGCAATTTTGATTTTTTTTTATAAAAAAAAACATATGAAAAAATATATAATAAGAAGTGTCCACTGTGACTTCTTATGGTATGTTTCCTATGGAAAGATGCAGAAATCTTGTTGCATAGATCTACCTACAGATTAAATACGGAGTTATCTTTTCCCCCATTAGAGGATCGTTCAACCCATTTGATTGCTCATTGTTGTTGATCCTGCAGTCTAACCAATTCTTAGGTTACATATGTGAAATCTAAGCTAGGAATTTAATGTACTTGCATTTATAGTGTTTTCATATCATGGATGCATGTTTTCCATTTGTGATCAGGCTTTATGGAATAAACGTATGTGGTGAAGGAGGAGAATATGAAACATTAACTCTTGGTTGTCCTCTCTTTAAAGTAAGTTTTCATTCTCCCTCGGTATCTGTACATAGTATATTATTTTGGCTATTATTTTTGAGTTAATTCTCTTACCATTATCTCTCTATTAGTGAGCCATCAATTTTCCTTGTCTCTGTAAGGTTGATTATACAAATTTTCATAATAGAAATAATCAAGAAATTAGAAAGTGGTATATTTTGAAACACATAAATCATAAAAAAAAACACCTGGTGTGCTGCACACTTTTAGTTTCTTGAAATTGGTAAAGTGGAAAGCTGAAATCTTATTGCTGTTCCATTGTCATTTGTATTATTTGCATCATTTTTTAACATGTACAAAATTTCCAGAATGCACGAATTGTTCTTGACAAGTTTCAAGTAATACTGCACTCACCTGATTCCATTGCGCCAGTTGGTGTCCTTCATCCCCTGGCCTTTCATCTCCAACCCAAGAGCGAAGCCCAATCATTGGGCAGAGCAAATAATCATAATGATTCAGAAAGCATGCGTCGTGTTTATGAAGTACAAGGTGATAATTTGCAAGGTTGCATGGTCAAATGCCAGTCCACAGACTCAGCATCTGGTGTTGGCTTGACTAAGAAGCCAAGCTTGTGTATCTCAACATTTAAGAGGGACATTTTTTCTTTTGGTTGTTGGATCCAGAGCTCTTCCAAATCTTTGGAAGGTGAGCATCTACAACTTCGTAATTTTCATGACTTGACATTTAAATTAGGCTAAGTTACAGTAAGCTATCCTTAACTATCACTTTTTTTTATCATAAACTTCCTTAAAAGTTTCTTATTACAGTAAACTCCATCAATCTTGTATTATAAGGGAGTTTCTTTTGGGTGAAATGCCTTTTAATGCAGCACTACAAGGGAGCTTACTATACTTAAAAGAACTTTAAGGTAGCTAACTGGAAAATACTCATAATCAAGGACAGCATAGTGTAATTTAGCCTTCTAATTATAACTAGCATCATGCAGGTTCATATAGTGAAAGTTATATTGGTTATTTATTGGTTTCAGGTCTTCAAGAAGATATGACGATATCGCTGAGGAGAATTGAATCACAGCTAAGCATGGATGGTTTTGACTGGGCCAATGTTTTGTATATTCACCTCTATATATCTGATATGAAGCAATTTGCTTTGGCCAATGAAATTTATGTAAGATTTATTACAGAAAAGAAGTGTTACTTGGGCGTTCCATCACGCAGTACAATTGAACTTCCTTTGACGCAAGCTGCCCTAGGTAATGCGTATATTGAGGTATTAGTTGCAAATGATCGAAGCAAGAAAGTTCTACATGTACAAAGCATTTCATGCTGGGCACCTAGTTGCATTGGACCATATAGTCAGGTAAGCCCTACCATTTAAGCTTTTTATATTCTCTGGTTGGATCATCTTGGATTTTTTTTTAAATGACCAGAATAAACACACTTCTTTAAGCATCTCATGCTTTCTAATTCCATTCAATTATTATGTTGATTGTCAAGGCCTTTCTCATAAGCTCAACCTTATGTTCAAAGATGAATGCAAAGTTAGAAAAAACCACATAATTTCTGTCCTTGCTTCCCTGCTTAGGCTTGGAACTTGATTAAAGAATTTGGCCAACCTTTCCACAATATCTTCATTTCTTTGGTGTTATTTTTCTTAGTTGACCTAATTTAATGATTGATGATGGTGTTTGTCTACAGTTTCCTTTTTATAGTCAACTTCTATCCAATCAGAACATTTTTTTTTTTTTTGCCTTCAAATTTTAACCATGTCTACTTGCCCCCTATCCGAGGCACATATTTGGCTGACATAACCTGTAGCTTTCAGCTTGAAGTAACAACACGATTTTGTTCTAGTGATTTTTTCAGGCCCATTGTTTGAAACTGATTTATTTTTAAACCCATGAACTTTCAAATTTGTGAAAACTCCTATATGTGTACATTTATATTTTTAAAACTGGAACCTACATGTATAGGTATTCTATGTATTATATGGTATTTTTCTTTTTAAATGACAATACTATTCTTCTTCATCCAAATTAAACTCATATGAGAACCCAAATGAGAACTCATTTTAGATCTATGTTTCATTATTTGTTTTTTCGTTTTTGCTTTTCTTTCTCGTTGTTTACTCTCTCCACTCCAAAATTCATTCTCCTACAGATCAACTCCTTCCTTGCATATGATCTCATCCTATTCTCCATCGAATAGAGAACTATAAAGTTATTAACCAAATTCCCATCGACATCCAGAACAATTGAATCCACTCCATGCTCCATATGCATAGAAGAACTGATACACATATAAGAGATTAGATAAAATCGAAGAGTAAAATAAAAAAGTTATTATAAAAAATCGATTTCGAGATTGATGTAGTTAGGGATTGAAGAGAGTGACAAATAATGAAATAATAGCATTGCCCAGTGAATCATATCATCTTTAACTGTATAATGGATGTTTTATGACATAATATAATATTTTTCAAAACCATAACATACATCAACTTATCTTAGTATGTTACAGAAAAACACATCTTAGCGTCTTCTTATTATTTTACCTTAATCAATAAATAATCACAAAACATAACCTACATTTCTTAATCCGGAATTTTATACTTAAATGATGTGCTGGGTTTTCCAACCATGAAGAAACACGTTGAGCTTAAAGAATATATAACTTTTCAACGTTGGGGCTGCAAATAATCTATTTAGAATAATTTTGAGGGACAAATCGGAACTTCAAAAAATATCCATCTGTATTGTTCGTTTGATGTGAGTTGGGTTTTTTCACAATTTTGAAAGTTGTGGGTTTAAAAACAAATCACTTCCAAACTTTGGATCTGAGAACAAATTTCCCTTTTTTATCAGAGATAAACTGAATCTCTCTCTCTCTCTCTCTCACACACTCTCTCTCTCTCTCTCTCTCTCACACACACACACACACACACACACACACACACAAAGAGGAAGAACTAATAGCTTGAATATATTCTTACATGTTACATGACATTGTCATGACAATAAAAATGTAACTTAGAGTTTTTATTTTCAACATTTTAAGTTGTATATTATTTAAATTAGCAATACTTAGAACGAGAACCTAATTTTCAAAATACATTGATCCTTACTGTTACCAAATATGCTACTAACATCTGCACAGACTTGCTTTAAGCTTAAAATATGGTGTTACCCTTTTTCAGTGCTATTTTTTATTTTCAATTTTGCATTTGGTTCTTCTATTAAAGGTAAAAAATTTTGCTTTTTCCTTTTCCTTTCAGGCTACTCTATATAAAGAAGTTCTTTATATGGCCGGGCAGCTAGGTCTAGATCCCCCTACGATGACGCTTTGCACTGGAGGTGCAGCTGTTGAAATGGAACAAGCACTGGAAAATTCTGAGGCAGTAGCTAACTGCTTTAATGGCTCTCTCGCTACCTCCGCTGTTAGTTTTGTCATTTATTGTTCTGCATCTCTAACCTCTTCCCAGAAGACTGAAATCCATAGCAAGATTAATCATTTCTTGCGACAAAGAACCTCAAATCCCACTTTTCTATATGTTCTTGCTCCCGGTCTTCCGAAAGGGTATGAATTTTTATCATATGATACACATTATTCAAGATTATCTCTACTAATTGTTGTTTAGAACAAAAATAGATGAGAGGAAAATAAAGGAAAAGAAAAGAAGAGAAAAATGATTAAACCAAGGCCATGTGCAATATCATCATTTTCATGTATTTTGGGCAAATAACGACATTGTGAGATTGACTTTGCATAGATAAACCAACCTGTAATCTGGTAAAACTTCCATGGTAATTTATTAGTCTTGAAGAAATTACCCATAAAAGAAGGATGCTTTGAATGAGTTGTGTTGAAATAGGTAAAAAGAATGTTTTGTCTCTTTCTTTCCATAGGGTAACAAGTAGGTTACCACTTTTCATTAGATTGAGATTTTGTAAAACTCAAAATTGCAAGCCCGAGATGTCACATTATAAATTTATTAACAGTAAATATCATTTAACTGTGCAGAGCACTTGTTGAAGTAAAACCAGTCCTGTATATTCCCGGTAATGGAGAAGATGAAGCTAACTCAATTGCACTGCCAACAATTACTACAGAGATACCAAATTGTTGGGGGTTTCGGTACCCGGACTGGCGTGATTGCTGCTGCCAGGTATTTACTATTTATGGAAAGCTATGCTCAGCTGTAGTTTCTATAACAAGAGATACAGCGGCAAGCATTTGTTCCGTAACTGATCAGAGTTTGGGGAGTTTTCAATATTATGGCTCTGAAGAGCACATGATTTCGATCGCTCGACTCTGTATCTTTCTTCTTGATAAGATTCTTTCTGAGAACGATTTCTCATGGAGCGATTTGGTGGTAAGTTCCATATCTTAAGCCTCTTATCGTAACTGACATGTTCTGTCTGTAGTATTGCAAGATAAAGACCTAATTTTATATCTACCTGACATATACTGTCAACTTTAAACTGTGTTTGACATATGCATAGTTAGCCCATGACCGCTTTGGATAAATTCAAGATCGAGTATGCAATCATGCTGAAATTTCTATAATTAATTCCAAAAACATGCCCGAAATGAATAATACAACCCATTTCCACATTTTTTGTTCTTTTCGACCTCTGATATGTTGTGTTTCTGGTCAATTTCTTGTGGTGATATAAATTTATTGGGTTTCTTTTCTTTTATAATCACAGATAATGTGAATCATTCTTATCTCTTTTCTGTTCTGACTTATTTTGCAGCACCTGAGGGTTTATTTTGCAGCTGATCTCTCGATTCCTTCAGATATGTTGTCTCTCGTATATTCCAAGGTTCTTAACGAATTCGCAGAGCAAACTAAAAGAATTGAGATGGGTAATGAGCTAATATTTAACGTTGTGCCAGTGTTGGGATCAGGTAGATCAGCATTGATGGATGATATAATAACATGCGAGTTATTTGTTTTGAAATCATGAAGTTCTCAATTATCATTTTATTGCATTTATTTGAGGTGATTTTGATGAAAAGATTTTAGGGTTCCACAAGAGTCTTGTTTGTTGCATGAAAATATCTTGGTGCATCCTGCAGTTACCACCATCCTGTAGAACACTTGAGGATACAGAAATTTCATGTATATTATCTTTATACTCAAAAAGAGAATGGTGTATGGTAACAATCCCCAGTTTAAAACTCATTGCACTACAATCATTGTTAATCTATAAAAACATTTCATAATTATTTCTATTCCTTCGTATATAGGCGAGTAAATTTAAACGGGCCAGCAACTATATATCAGGGATATTTCGAATATTTGGCTAGTATATGTTAATGATGTTAGGGATGCACTATTTAGAAGAGTTTGAACCTGAAAGGGTCTCTAATCTGTTTACCATGACACGGACACATGCCATGTTTGACTCATCCAATGTCTCATGCAATGGTACCACATTACATTCCTTGCTATTGTCAGATTAATTAAGCTCTAAACCCCGGCGTCCTTAATTTTCTTGCCCTTTTTAATCGCTGCAAAATTGACCATGGATGATGGACAATGTAAGTATTTGTCAAGTTTGAAACGATGTCTGGCTTATCTCTTAGCCAAAACCAAACATAGATTAAATGTTTTAAATTTCGGATGTTTGTGTCATGTCGGTCTGAAGATTTTGATGTCCGATATCATATATTGTGAAATGTCAGGTGGTTTTATCAAATATTTGGTTTTACATTTTTTGTAATGTAAACATCATTTATATCTTATTTTTTTGAAAAAATATTAACTAATTCAGATTTTTAGTTTAATTAAATTTATATTTTTCTCGATAGCATGTGGTAGAGCGCTTGCATATTCAGCGAATGGTCGCAGGCAATGACGGTCTTTTATTCTCAATTTTTGCAATGGACGGGTTAATTGCTTAATGTACAAAACCCAAAATCCGAAAGAAAATTACCAAAATTTTTTGCCACGTATGAGAATATGTCGGTTTGACATCCCACAACTCTTACAAAATATCGGTAACTGATTTAGTTATGCATATCTGTGTTATTTTTTTCTCAAAACCAACATGCCACTGATATTTAGAACTAGATAACCCATTTTGTATAGATAGTTATGAATCCAAAGCTTAAAGCCACCAAAAATTGCCGAGTACTGTACTCAATGAAACAATTCACTTCAATATCCAAGCTTAACAATAAATTCAATATTTCAGTTAGACAACATAAAAACTCTAAAATAAGCACATATAGTAATTTAGCATTTATATTCCAATACTTGTAGGGGAAAGAAGAGAGTTTTTCTCCACATCCACACTACATAACTAGCTAGAAAACTAATATTATTCAAGGTAATTCAGTATATGCACCTACCAAATCAAATGATGTTTTTCTAGGTAGCCAGTAGCTCACAGCACCTTGCAGTTGTTAAGGACTATTTTTTCTAGGAATTTATCGAGAGAGAAAAAATAACAATATATTGGTTGACATTAAATAATACCATATATCAATGTGGCGTGCACGTATTATTTAGATAAACATATAGGCGTATAATTAGCATTATAAAACCAACATTAAAATTTCCAGCAGAGTTCACATATCAACCATCAAATAACATTAAACAAGGAGCAACCATCAAATAACATTAAACAAGGAGCAAAATTACCATTAGCATTTCAGAATCAAATAGAAAGCTTAGTTTGATATAAATTTCAAACAAAATCATGTCTGGCTGAAATCATGGACCCACAAAACATAAAGCATTAACCCTGCTATGACAAAACTTCTAAATTCAAAAATGTAAATAAATGACAATCGAATGTCACAGCTTTAATTTAATAAATCAGGCTGATAAAGAGGTAATCTCTAAGCTGCAGTTTGCTTCTTCAGTTTTGCGAGCTCCTGCCTAATAGCGCCTCCCCTCTGGTACACAAAAGCAATCATGTATATAAGCATTTGATTCTCACACAAAATCAGAAAAACGAAACCATCTATATATTTGCAAAAACTGTCAAATTTGCAGCCGATCTCACATTAACCTAATTTATCGGCCTAAATGCCTATATCATAGCAATTGTAGACTGAC
Source organism: Agapanthus africanus (assembly GCA_030015575.1). Classification (NCBI taxonomy): domain Eukaryota; kingdom Viridiplantae; phylum Streptophyta; class Magnoliopsida; order Asparagales; family Amaryllidaceae; genus Agapanthus; species Agapanthus africanus. The sequence goes on along the minus strand of CM057346.1, from coordinate 543,374,337 downwards.
ATGTATTTGCAAAGGCCTACACAACTTAGTATTTTGAAGGGTATCAAGTTCAAAGTGTATGTGTGCGTGTACACACACACACACACACACACCGATTTACCTTTTTTTAAAAACTAAATTACACTGAACTATCCAAAACTATGGCTTCATCTTTTTTTAACCATCTTAAAAGATTTTCTTAAAACTATGACCTTTCGTTCATAATAGTATTTCTTGCAATGATACACTTAAATAAATGTTGAACAGCGGTAGTTAAAGGCGTAAAGGTACGTTAGTGTAATTCAGCCTATTTAATTTAGTATTAAATACCAGTATTGCATGGGTTTAATAATGATAGTCATTACTCTATGTGCCCAAAAATGCAAGTATTATCTAACCTTGATCTTGGCCAACATGACCTTGAACCTGTCGAAATCGTTCAAGGATGCTCTTCTCTTCTGCACGATCAGCTTCCTCCCCCAAGAACTGTTCTCCCACTTGTTCTTCACATCTGCGTTTTAAAAAATTCCAAATTATACCATAAACAACAATTTGGACTTGCAAGTTTTGTAGTGTAAAAGTTATTGAGCTGTAAGAAAAGGTCAGAGAAGTTACCAGCAGCTTCCATTGAAGCAATTAAAGACTTCTTCTTTGGGATTCTTGGGATATCGATCTTTATATCAGTGAGGGTAAGCCTCTTAAAGTTCATTTGGCCTCGCACCATGTCGGGGGCATCGACCAGCGCCTGAAACAGTTTCCATCAGCGCCCAAACTAAAATATTTAACAAGTCCAGAGAAAGAAAGTATGAAATCGATAATACCTCGTGAATTGCAGAGGTGCACAACCGAAAAGCCTGATGTATGATTTTAGATTTTTAACATGTAATAAAAGGCATGATAAGGAAAACACGGTGCTTAAAAAATTGCATTCTGCAGTGTAAAGAATAGTTTTGGGTTCCTTGTTATAGTAGAGATCTCTTACATTGTTAGAATTCTTCTTTGACCTTTGATTACAGTGACCATTTTACACATGTTAAGTTATTCAGACCTCTATCATGAACATGGAGTTATCAGTTATAGCAGAAAAAGCAGATTACAGGCAACCAAATGCACATGTTAACATACCGATCAATTTTTTCCCATTCTAATTCTCACTTACATTTCTCACGTTAGGATAGGATATGCGGATGTTTCAAAATGCAAAAATCATCTGCCCAAAAGGAGTGCATATTCTGCACTAGAATATGAATTATGAAAATTGAAAATGTATATGAAACATGCAGAGTAACGACAGCATTTGGCAATCCCATTGGGAAATAGCATACAACAATAATACAATCATTATTAGCAAAAAGGGTAGGAGGTTAATCATTAATTGATTAAGGGAAGCAAACTCCAAGTATTTTTGCAATAAAACAAAGATGATGGACATAACTCTTTGTAGAGAAATAAGGAGATCAAGTTTATATACTCCATCAACAATCTTTTTGATACTTGACGGAGCAAGGAAAACTCGATAAACATTTAGTGTGATATGTATAATTGCATCATGCCAAAGACAAGGGAAAAAACTACCGCTGATGAGGAAGATGATTGTAAATAATATAAAGAATGTCGAAGCTATAGGATTCATTAACCAGTCATTATGATAAATCATGAAACATGATTGGACTGTGGGAATATTTTTGTTTGGCTACTGGCTTTTAACTTTGCGTGATCATGCCTCGCAATCGAAAGTATTCCTTAATCGAACATCTATTGTCTTTCCCCTTCTACTAGGCTTCCTAGTCTAGGAAAATTTGCAGGACCCCAACTAGTCTTTTGGATGGTGGCAAGACGCACCCTAGTCCATGGTTTTGAAGCAAATAAAATGACAGTCATAAGGGAACGTGAACACTTCACATTTATGACGACTAATGTTGTCAATACGCAAGGCGTTGTGCGAGGCGCAAAGGGTCTAATGCGCTCGAGGCGTGTGCCTGAGTGTGCAACGTGCACAAGTTTGTAATGTGATAAGAACCACAAAAATTTTCCAATCATAAATTTAAGTTCAGACTAAAAATTCAACACCAATAACGTAAAAGGAAGGGAAAGAAGAGAAACTATACCTAACTTCATATTTTAAGTTGCTCTCGGGTTGTTCTAGCCAAGAAGAGAAGCTGCTATAATTCGAGAAGAAGAGGAGGATCTGAGAAAAAGATGGAAAGACCCTAGCAGCCATCGAAGAACTCCAGGAGCCTGCCGGCGAGCCGACGATGAACTCAAAAAACTATAGAAGCCAACGAACTTGCAAATGAGAGAAACCCTAGCTCTTTTGGGGTGCTATCTAGTTGGTCTGTGGTTCCTGTTGCTCAATAGCCACTTAATTTTGTGTTTTGGGTTCGGTTTTGTTAAAAGAACCCTAATAGCCGCACTCATTCAACCCGTTTACCTAAAACTAGACACTTGGTACGAGGCGCACGCCTCACGTGAGGCAAAAGGCACACGTGAAGCGCACGCCTCGAGCGTCTAAACGCGCGCCTCGCAGCTGCACAACGCCTCGAAGCTTCGAGAGACGCACTTCAGCGTCCGGTTGCGCCTTTCGCGCCTTCGACAGCATTGATGACGACAACGACACGACAATTAAACAAGACCAAGCTCATTAACTATTCAAAATGTACATTCAATTTTTTAATTGCTACATAAGCTCGAATTCAGCACCTTGCTCACTTTCTTGTTTTTCAATTAGCAAGTAGAATAAGAAAATAGAGAAAGCAGCAAGAACATATAAGGAGAAGCAATTCTTATTCCACAAACATATTTGTTTGGCCCAAAGAAACATAAAAGGATGTTGACTTGGAACTGATATAGAAATTTGTACACACACACTATGAGTGACGAAATGGATTAAAATAAGGTCTAAATGATTTTTTGATTGATTTACCAAGTACATGGAACATATGGAACCATGAAATTAATTAACAGAAGTTTTTTTGTCCCTCTCCCTCACCCTCTCCAAGCTATCCTTTCATATAAGTGGCTATCAAGAGGCGGTCGATGTTGCAAGGTCCAAGTGCAATATTAGCACATTTTCTATCCTCTTTTTCAAATTCGAATGTGTAAGGGCACAAACATTATCGAATCGGTGTTTTATATATTAAAAAAAGCATCTTCCTAGCTTAGAATCCGTTGGTCGAGAACAGCTAGGTAACCTAGTTTACATTTCAAATGGGCATATCACAATCAGTATGACCATTTATTCGAATGAGAGATATATAAATCATGCAACTTTTGAGTAAATCATATTAAATTACGTTGTTCAATTATATTTAAACAAATAGTTCTACAGACGCCATAAACACATCAAGCCTTTCAAAAAAACTTGTGCTCTAAGATGAATGAAACATCATAAATCCTAAAATTTAGGCCAAAAATAATCCATTGGCCGATCAAAATCATCAAATACTGAGAGAGAGAGAGAGAGAGAGAGAGAGATTACTCTGTTCTGATCAAGGACATCAACGATGACGACGAGCTTGCCGTAATCCTTGCCGTAGTTGACGAGAGCAATTCGGCCGATCTCCACGTATCGCTTGAACGGCTTCAAATCGAACAAAAAAACAATGAATGAATCACCGAAAAAATTGAGATAACCGAGAGAGATGACGATCGATTGGAGATAGAATTCTCACCATGGCTGCAGATCTGAGGCAAGAGAATGGGAATTAGGGTTAGGGTCTCTCTCTCTCTCTCTCCCTCCCCTCTCCCTCGCTTGTTAGGGTTTTGTCTGCGTGCCAACGAACGGGCTTTTTTTCTGTTCGTTTCCATTTCAGTTGGAATATATGTATCAAAATTGTTTCGATTGGGCTTTGCTAGCCCAAGCCCATGATGAAATCGAAATGTATCCCTTTTGCAATTTTTTTTAATCGGTTAATTAATCTCTACCTATACTTTCTCTGCTTCTCTTGGTTGCATACCTTGAATTTGCAATTCTTATGCCTATAAGAATTAATTAATCCGTTAATTAATTCTTTCAAGGCGGTATATAATTTCGTCCTGGCTCAATCACTAATATCATTTGTTTTTAAATGTAAATCAAAACTACTCGTACCTTGGTTAAAGTTAAATCTTTAGGATTGCATTTATATTGGAAAAGAAAAGAAAAGATAAGTATTCTTAATGTAATATGGCTAGAAAAATATTTAGTGTTTTTAATATATGGGGATATTTTTATATTATAGTATATATGTTTCACTTGACTCCCCTAAAATAATTCTTCTGCCTCCGCCGATGTCTCGACCTCATTAACCTCTAAAAGAAATATGCTCCATTGGATTTAGGTATATAAGATAAAGTCTGATAATAACATATTAGTCAATGTAGCTGCAACTAGAGTGAATCCAATGAAATATCACTAGAAAAATATATATGGCCACCGGACGGCGCTCGACGGCGGAGGTGAGGGTCGGGCGGGAGCTGCAACGGTTGTGGCACTGGTTAGCCATATCTGCAAAGCACTGCCGAGCCCAAGTGGGAACAAGCGCAACAGGTATTCTGACAAATAACGTCACGACGAATACCGTAACAAATGATCCTAGTCTTGACATTTCTGATTTATTTCTTTTGTTGGGTCCCGACTACTCTGCCATTGTTGTTTCATTCCTATTCGTGGTTATGACATTCAATATTCAAATAGCGAATATAAACAAAGAATTGTTGCCCTCTACCATTTACCGGTGACTTGGCATTATTGGATTGATCTTTGAGCTGAAATGCTATTCGTTTTAGATAATGAGACCATTCCATCACTATCAACCCATAGAGTAGCAGTTAGACCTTTTTGACATATACGGTTTATGTCAGAAAGATACGAAGTAGGTTTAAAAGGTAATATTTCATGGGAATATTGGGACAGTAACCTATTGTAAATTCTCTTACATATCTTTAACTTCTTTGAAATATTAATATCAAAATTTAATGTAAAAATTCTGCATATCCTCCTCTCTTTTGTTTTTCAAAATAAAAAATTAAAATATGTTTCATAAAGATAAAAGCAACTAATCAAAATTCACTAGAACTAATATAAATTCAACCGAGAAAGGGTAAATTGGGAAGATCACAGTAACTCCTCTGGCTGTTGCCCTTGATGAACAGGTGGCTCAACGGTCTCCCTCAAATTTCGTAACCAATTTCTTCCCGCGCTTCGCGGACAAACCCTGTAAAAATATTTCACATTCATCCCAAATAATGGCCAAGGCTATAAAATAACAATAATTAGTTGAAATTTTGCCCCCAAAAAAATAAAGGGAAAAAGGGGAAAAAAATATTGCAAGCTCCCATCTATATTTTCAGATTAAATCAAAGTAAACGAAACCTAAATTTGGCTTTAAATGTGTTTCTGTCGTTCCAATCAAGCCTTCTCTTTCTTCTTCTTGTTCTTCTTTGTTTTCCTAAATTAAAGAGAGAGAGAGAGAGAGAGAGAGAGAGAGAGAGATTTTATTACGGCTTCTGACAATTTCTGCCGGTAATTAACTCTTTATAATGTTCGTATATTTGAATCCGATCGGATGGACATGAGAAAGAATGGTGTTGTGAAAGCCGTGTGGGGGTCTGAGGTATTGTACCGCAGGTCATTAAAAGGTATGATCGCTTTATTTATTATTAAAAGAGTATTTATTGTACTATAATTGTTTCTGCATTAGATCTTAGATGTATATTGGATTAAGATATACATAAGGAATGTTTAATAATAAAAAAGTTTGATAATGGCTATAATTCAAAAATAAATGTTGGATGATGGTTCTAAATGCTCATGGATTTTTGTAATTGTATGATCGTTTTGAGATTCAAATATTTCTTCCTAACAGATTTCTACCTGCATTTTAATTGTAGTTTTGTTGATGATGTTTACATTACCATTCAAATGATGGGTATTTGAGTTAATAACACAATTATTCAAAAATAATCTTGGGTCGAAAATCATAAATGCTTATTTTGGTCATACTATTTTTCCTGAAAAATAAACAATTGTTTACTTATCTTTGAAAGAGTATTTAATGAAGAGATCCTATATAAATTGATAATAAATAGAACAATATTTTTCCTACCAACTTTATAGGCCGGTAAGAATGCTATCTGGCCTTCTATTGGAAGCCAGGTATTTCGTCCCTTTCGGGGTCCTTAAAGTATTGGCCTTCAATTGGGCGTCAAATACCACCCTCAAGGCTGATAGAACCAATATTATCAAGGAATTAAATTCGTTATTAGGCCATGCATTTGATTCACCAAATACATCATTATTGTATACTCTTTGATATACATGGCGCAACCCAATCGCCGTTTTTCAAGTTTAAATATTAATTTAAAAAATTTAAAGCATATGAATAATTGCCTCTTGATATTATGAAACAATTAACAGGTTGATATCTTTGTTAATTCTTTCAGGTTCATATCATGGGCACCAAGATGAAGGGCTTGTTGAGAGGCCTAAGATACATTTCTAACATATTTGGTAAGTTTTTTTTATGTTAATTTTCCATTGGGTTCACTAAACTATTTTATTGTTTTCTAATTACAGTAAAGCACCTCAAACTATAATTTCAAGGGATTTGTTTTACTAAAATACCATCAAAAGTAGCATTTTGTATTAATTTTTTTTTATTTTCCTGAAAAAACAGAACAATTAAGGGAATTTTAGTGTAATTTACTCTTTTAATATACAAGGCTAGATGCATACACGACCGGTCTCGATCCTGAATAAATGTATCTTCTTACCGTATTTTATACTTATTATCATTTTGTCACAATGCTCATGGCTACCTACTTCCATCTCTTAGGAGCTAAGTCTTCATATCAAATGCATATGTATAATACTACAATTCTTGGTGCTAACTTTTGTATGAGTTTGTGCAATGCAGAGTCGGATGACAAAGAGCCAGAGATGCAGATCGGTTTCCCAACAGATGTCAAACACGTGGCGCACATCGGTTGGGACGGTCCTTCCGTAAATTCGCCTAGCTGGGTAAAATTTCTCCACTTCTCATTGTAAATAATTTCACAAATCCTAAGAAATTTATTGAATTTTGATCTGATATTTGCAATGTTTCAAATAGATGTATGAATTCAAGTCAGCATCCTCAGAGCCACCCACCAGTACTGCCAGAGGAGAAAGAAACCAGGCTGCTAACTCCCCTAGATCACCTTCTCAAGGTTTGCATCTCTTGTTTCTATTTGATATATTCATAAATTTCGCAAAAATACCATGTTTTTTAAAAACCTTTTTTACAGAAAATAATTTATAAATTCAAAATAATTACAATGAGCTTAGGATTTTCTTAAAAAAAGAATTAAAAGAACAAACAATGAGAATTTCGGTTTCATAGAAAGCGACTTATGCATGAAATTACATCGAAGAAGAATAAGCTACGGTCATTGTATGTATTTGCAATTTACAAAGTAACGCCTTTCAGCATAATACGTCCTACGACAAATATCACTAAACCGTTTTCTTTTCAAATTTGCTCACTTCAGACAACAATGTAGCTCGTTCGCCCCGCGATTTGCCAGTGGTCCCGCTGCCAAGGCCATCAAGACGCAACCCCTCTTCTTCTTCTTCTGCTTCTGCAACCAACCCAGGTTCACCCCGCAATCGCGAGGCGCGGCATTCGAGGCGCCACCAGTCTACCTCGGGCGCCACGAATTCCCCGGACCACGACAAATCCGGTGGATCGAGACGCAGGAGCACAAGAGAGAGACGCAGCGACATCATATCCTCTTCTTCTTCTACCACCATGCAAGATGACGAAGCGGCTGCGGAAGCCGAGAAAAAGGCGAGACGAAGGAAAGTGAAGGGCTCTTCTGCATCTTCCAGCGGGAGTTCCACATCGTCTAATAAGGCTTCGAGATCGAAAGGCGTGGAGCTGCCACCGTTGAAGCCAATGAGCGAAGATGCAGGAGAAGAATGATATCAAAGGGTTTTTCTTTTCCTTCTATGTTTTAAGGTGATTGCTGTACTGTGCTTCGTTGATCATATATAGTGTACAAAGAGAATTTAGTGCCATATATACACACCATAGTTTTTATACTGCTTTCATTTTTGCTAGCTAATCATATTTGCAGGAAATCCTCTGCTATGCTTTTTCCTGCTAATTATTTGGGCCCCTGTCCACATTGAATTGCATCAATCAATTTTAATCAGAATCTGTAAACTGTAACTCAATATAAAACAAGTAACAGTATTGTGCCGTGAACTTCTATTTGAGCATAGAAGAACTAGTAAATGGATAAAGCCATCTTCATTGTCTTTTTTAAGGTTATATCATATATGTGGATTGAATTTTTAAAAAAAAATTGAAAATTGAATTTTCAGAAATGTTGGCGTCGTATGGTCAAATTTAGTTTGACAGCTGTAGAAACATAAGCCATTTCGATTTCTGAAGACACCTGGTTCAATTCCCAAACAAAAGACATAAAAAAAGAAATTAAAAAAGCTGGAATCATATTTGCAACCACAAATTAAAAGACAACAATATAAAAACTAAATTTAGATTTTACAACCTAAGGAAAGAGCATCAAAACATGCAATATTCTAAAAATTGCCCTAATCAACCCTTGTAATTGACATAATCAAATAAACAAATAAACTTGAAAATTAGCTTTTCCAAAACAAAACAAAACAACAAAACTAGCCATTTTCCCAAATTAGCTTGTCCTAATATAAACACATTAATTGTCCCTTCCCCTAAAATATAAACAAGACAGCAACTCCCCAAAATACCTATAGAGCCAAAACGACTACCAAAACGCCCAAAATGCCCCTCCCCAAAAGAGAAGCAGCCCCTGATGAGAAAAGGACAGGATGGGGAATTTCCATTTTCTTACACTCTACCAGCTCCCCTACGCTACCCCTGCCCCTCACGTGACCTACCAGCTCCTTCCCCAAACACAGCTTATCGTTACCGCCCACCTTAAGCTTACCCCCCATCTTATTAACGAACCCAGCGGAGAACGGGACCCGACCTTCGAGATAATTACCATCCAGCCCTAGGTAACTTACCTTTTCCAGAAATAGCCCCATCGAAGCCGGAATATTACCGATCAGCCCTATTCTTGACATCCCTATCCCCAAAATACCCCTCAGATTCCCCCAAATCTCCGGTATCTCCCCTCCGAGGGAATTCCCGCTCAAATAAAGATCCTTCAACCTCACCATTGATCCAATCGCCGCCGGGACGCCACCGGTGAGGTTGTTGGAGCTTAGGTCCAAGAACTCGACCATTCTTAATCGCTCAAACTCGCTCGGAATCGGCCCGGATACGCGATTCGAGCCGAGATCGAGCTTCACGAGCTGGTTCAGAGAGCCGATCTGGGCCGGGATATTGCCGGAGATGCGGTTGCCGCTCAGATCTAAAATCTTCAAATTCTTCAGGTTTCCGATGCTCGCGGGGATCGATCCGCGGATTCGGTTCCGAGAGAGGACGAGCTGGGTGAGGGATTGGAGGCCGCCGATCTCGGCGGGGATGGAGCCGGAGACGGCGGTGTTGATGAAGATGAGGCGTTTCAGGTCCGGGAAGCTGCCGATGGCGCCGGTGAGGCGGCCTGCGAGGGCGGGGTTGTTGATGAAGACGATCTGCTCCAAGGATGGAGGCAAGGTCCTGAAAAAGGTGTTATGCAGATTGGTTTTCGAGATGGAGAAGCAGTCGTAGAAGAAGATTTTGCGGAGGAAGGGGAGGGAGGAGAGGGAGGAAGGGAGGGCGGCGGAGGAGGGGGCGCAGGCGGGGTTGGATGAGTAATCGGAGACGAAGCCGAAGTTGAGCTCCGTGATGTGAATAGAAGATGATGGTGAAGATGAGTTGTTGGTGGTGCTGAAGAGATCGCAGACGATGCCGTGGGGGCCCGAGAGGCAGAGATCGGACGAGTAGAGATCTCGCCAGCTCGTGGCCGGATCGATCGACTCGAGGGCGAGGTAAGCTGCCTCTTGCTCCGACGGCGAGAGGCTGAGGTCGTCGCCCGAAAAGACGGCGACGACGGCAGCGGCGAGAATGAGGAGGAGGAGATGATGAGGAGGCGACATTGGAGATATTTTCGGTGATGCCACTGGGGTTTGAGAGAGGGGAGGGGAGTTTTAAGAAAAAGTAGAAAGGAGGCAATGACGGTTTTGCCCCTATGTTTGGGTCAGAATAGAAGCCGCAGCAGAGAGAGCCCAGAGGGCGCAGGGCTTGCAGCCTTGCAGAGGTAGTGGGGATGAGTGAAATGACGAGGGTGCCGTTGGTGGTCAATGTGGTTTGTTGTCACAGACGGTGGTAGTATCGGCATTTGGGGCTGTTTTTGGGCCAGGCATGAATTTCTGAGAAAAGCAAGGTGTCTTGTTTGCTTTGCTAATTGATCTGCTTTGATATTTTCTTGTTTTGTGATAGAATTTGTTGGGAGATTTATTTGTCATGAGGCTTGTTCAGCTAGAAATAGACGGAAAGGCACCTCCCCCACCAAAAAAAAAAGAAGATATAAAATATGGTATATCTATAGTCAAATGTTCATTATTCTTGTAGGAAAATTGAGTAAAAAAGTTTATTTAAAAATAAATTTTATATCTATAGTCAAATGTTCATTATTCTTGTAGGAAAATTGAGTAAAAAAGTTTATTTAAAAATAAATTTTAGATCTTATTTCATTTGTTTAATGTATATTAAGTTATAAATTATAAAATTACTATTACTATTGCAAGCAAATCGATTCCTATGGATATTTGTGCCAAAAAATTTGTAAATCCCCGGTTCTCGTATATATTTTTCCGTATTTTCTTCAGATTTTCCTAGATTTTTTTATTATTTTTATTATTTTATTTAATTATTAATCCTAACTCTAAACACATTACCTAACCTACCCGACCCGACCCGACCCGCTCACCCCACTTCTTCACTTATTCTTCCTTGCTTCTATCCTTTTACCGTTTCTTTTTCCCTCCAACGTTTTCCCGCTTCTTGTGCCCGTGACGACCGTGTCCATCTCGATGAGACCCGCGCCACATCGCTAACGAACTCCCCGCGATCCCCTCCACCAAATCTCCTCCCTCCAGCGGTTCCCCTCTCTTGTTGATGGAGGTCATTTTCGGGTCTCCGTCAGATGTTGTCTTCCGTCGATCTTCCGGTGGATCTTGGAGGTGATCTCCTGTTGCGTGTGGGTCTCAATGGGTTTTGAGGAGATTGGTGGTTTTGAGGAGTTTGTGTCGAGTACCTGCAAGGAATTCCCGGGTGGTTTGGTACCACCGAGGACCCTCCGACGATCAAGTTAGCACAAGATCCGAGCAGAGTAACGGCTAAGTGGGTGAAAAAAGCTTACTTGACCCCTCTGTGATGGGGGTTTATATAGTGGCGGCAGCACGCAGTAGCAGGCGCGAGAATCTCGCCGGCCGTTATGCTCCCAACGTCACGCCCGCGTAATAAGCGGATCACCCGTTAATGGGGACCGTGATGGCGTGGAACGTGGGATGTTGCCGGCGGAGAATCCGCGCATGGCGAGATTTGCGGAGCGGCGGTTACGCCTGTGAGTAGTGGAGTTGGTCGGTCGGAGGGACCGAAGAAGATGGCCTCGGCGGGAGAGCTCGGGAACGAGCGGGAGGGCCGAGGCATCTTGGTCCTGTGGTAGCTCGGGACGAGCTGAGAGGCCGAGGAGGCCAATTTGCAGGGGGCTCTGAGGTGAGCCAGCTTGTGCTTGCAGGTCGGGTACAGGGGTGGCCTGGTCGGCCCCTGTGGGCCCTTTCTTTTGAGTTCTGGGACACGTAATCTGCCACGTGTCCTGATCTGGGATATTGCCTATATAGAGCATCATCATTAGCCCCCCACTCTTGTCCCGACTAGTTGACGGGTCGTGTCAAGAGTGGACTGCCGGGCCGCCCGGGATGAGCTCCCTCCTAAGATTTCGTCGGGACGCGTCCCCGGGGTGTCAGCTGTCTTTTCTGCCAGCGAATTAGGACGAGATCTCTGCATTTAAGGAAGGTGCGCCGGTTCGTGCATCCTGTCACTGAAACGACGGTCCGCGTATCAAGCGTCGGTTGGCCGACGCGACGTGTGTAGACATGTGGCGTCTGATAGGATGCGGCGCAATGTGGGAGCGACAAGTGGAGCGATCGGGGTCGTTGGACGCGAGGAGGCGTTATGGCGGGGGATAAAGGACGCCGTTGGATGAAGGCGATTGCATTGATAAATAGGGGGGCCCGCTTCAAGGCCCCTACTCCTTCATATTTTTCTTCCTTCTAAGTCTTGGCTGCTCGGCACTCTTCCTCTTTTGGGTTAGATACATGATTCGTTCCCACTCTTTGGGTTTCTCGTTCCGAAGGGAGGCCAGCGGTGCGGCCGTATCCCCGGCTGGCTCGTGCCCTGCGCCGAACATTTCGCCGGCGGCAGGGCCGTCCGCTTCGCTGAGGGCTCCTGGTGATTGTTCCGGCGGCGGCTAGAGACGTCCATGGTCATCCGAGCCCCAGACGAGGGACGCAGGGGAGGGTGAGGACGGGGTCCCCCTGTTTCCCCCAATCAGAGCAAAACTCTGTTCAAAATTCAAATTTTGAAATAAAACAACGCTTCAGATGCAGCGCCAGGTGCGCTGCGCCCTAAGCAGCGCATCACGTGCAAAGCACGCGTGCGCTAGCGCTAGGTGCGCTGCGCTCTAAGCAGCACACCATGTGTGCGCTAGCGCTAGGTGCGCAGCGCACCACGTGTCAAGCACGGGAGCGCTAGCGCAATGTGCGCTGCCCTTTAAGCAGCGCACCATGTGTAAAGCACGGGTGCACTAGCGCTGGAACTAAAAGCTCCCCACCGTTAGATCAAAGATCTAATAATAATGATAAATCATTAATAGATCAGAATTAAATTCTGTTAAGGAAAGATTCCTTAAAATCTTTCCATATAACAAGATTGTGCTCTGTAAATCAGAGCACCGTTGGATCAATGATCCAATGGTAAATAAAAATTACCAAAAGACAGAATAAATTCTGTATGGAAAGATTTATCAATCTTGTTAAAAACAAGAAGATTGCCTTCTGTAAAACAGAAAACCTAGGATCAAAAATCCAATGGTGGGGAAACATCCTCAAATCAATCAAAGATCTCTTTAACTGATTCAACAAATCAACCTACCCTATAAGAAGGCCCCTAAACTTCAAGTCTCAGATATATAGAAAGAGGGAGAAAAACCTCCCCAAAAAACTTAGAGAAAATCAAAAGAGTAAGCACTTGCAAGAAGATTTTTCTTCAAGGTAAGAATGAATGATGATGAACACAGAGATGAAATCATCTCATGATTAAGAAAGAAAAATTCATTTCTTTAAAAAGATCATAGATCTACCAAGATAAAAAGTCTTTCACAAAGAGATCAAAAGATCTCATCATAAAATAAAAGAAGAACTTACTTCTCACAGATCATAGATCTATAAGACTAAAGTCTTTCTCAAAGAGATCATGAACATCTCATTGTAAAAAGGAGGGGAGAATAATTCAATTCTCTTAAGTATCATAGATCCATAAAGGCAAAGCCTTTCATCAATAAAGAGATTGAAACAAAATAAGAACGGTTGTTCTTAGATCCTGAGACAAAGTCTCTTTTAAAAGAACATAAATTGTTTCTCAGATCATAAAATTGATCAGATGTGCTTTGCGCTCTTGAACCGCGCTTCTGCGCTTTCTGGACTGGCGCTCAGGGCCAAATGCGCCACGTGTCAATCGCGCGTGTACTGCTTAATAACTAGCGCCTTGCGCTTCTGAAATAGCGCACTGCGCTCATGGGCTGGTGCTCAGCGCCAAGCGCACTACGTGTCACTCACGTGTGCGCCAATAAACTGAAAGCGCAATGCGCTCATGAATTAGCGCTCTGCGCTCATAAACTGGCGCAGTACGCCCATCATCTGGCGCTTAGCGTTAAGCGCGACGCGTGCCCCTCACGTGTGCGCTACTCGGCAGAAGCACACTGCGCTCCTTGACTGGCGCAAAGCGCCAAGTGTGCCACGTGTCACGCTGTTAGAACATAAATTGTTCTTTTAATAAGCACAATACTATGAGGAATGCTCAGCATCTAGCAAAGACAAAAACACTATCAGGGCCAAGTCCAAATAAAGGCTCAACAGCCCAAAATAAATTGTTAAACATTTTAACCTGATTGGACTTAGCCCAAGATGGGCCATAAGTTCTCAACTCATATTAATTGAGCCCATCTGCTCATAAATATTTTAACAGATCTTAGTCCCAAATTGGACTACAGATCTTTCAACCAACTTACATTGATTCAAGGGTACATTTCTGAACCCCTTTGATATATGTCGTTGTAATCCTTCAACGTCTTCAGAGAGATGACGGGTCCCGACAATCATACATCCCATAGACCAGTACGTCTTTAAACTGGACTGTGGGGTCCTTAAGCCCACGAACTATGATGTCCTTAATCTCGGATTGTGGGGTCCTTTAAAACCCACAGACTATGATATCCTTAACCTTGACTGTGATGTCTTTAAACTCACGGACTATGATGTCCTTAACCTTGACTGTGAGGTCTTTAAACTCACGGACTATGATGTCCTTAATCTCGGACTGTGGGGTCCCTTTAAACCCATGGACCGAGATGTCCTAAAACTAACATTGGACCATAATGTCCTTAAACTAACAATGGACCGCAAAGTCCCCAAACTAAACAATAGAGTCTAAATGCTCTCTTGTTGGATCTAAATGATCCCGTTAAGTTGATCTTAGTCTAAAATTATACTAGCATATCCTTAACAAACGTTTAAATTGATCTTAGTCCCAAATAAGACTAACGTATCTTTAAACCCAACCCCCAAACCCAAATCTAAGAAAATATGGATTTGGACTAATCCACACCCTACGGGCGACAACATAAATTAGACTCCGTATATAATCCACGGGCAACCAAAAAACAAAATAAACACACACGACACAAAGTGACCATCTGGAGAAGGAGAAAGTAGTTATCGCGATGCGGTAACGTAATTAACTGCAGGGGCTTGCGCCTGCAGGGAAGAGCGTCCCCACAATCAAAAACCCCATAAATGAGGGGGAATATGACGAAGTCTGCTACATCGGCCGCATCCGTTTAAACCTTCGATATACGGTGTCATAAATCAACTTGGTATCTTCGGAGAGGTGGACGGATAGCACCAATTAGCATCTGTCCCGAAATTCAGGCAAGACGGACCCGTGCGGTCTCGTCTCCGTGTTTTCAACGGGGAACACCCCCTTAAGAGGAAAAGGACAATCTCTCGTGCACCGCCGTCGAGGGTCCCTGAGGGGATTCCCGTACAGGAGGGGGATGCCGTCTTCATGACCCCATCTGGGTTTTCCGTCGCTGCCGGACTGCTCGCCGGAATGGAAGAGTCGGCCAGGGGGAGGCTTCCGCATGGCACCCTGAGGGTCCAGATGGAGGCTATAGCCTAAGGGGCGGTCCAGGTATGAACTCCTCCACGCGTTGTTTTTTTTTTGACCTTTCTTTCTTTGGCTCGAGCGTTTCCAAGTTTCTCATCCGTTTCTCATCAGGTCCTTCAACACTGCGCCCTCGTTACTCGTATGGAGGCCGAGGGGGCGTTCCACGCACCGAAGCCGGTGGAAGCGTTTCCTTCAGAGGTCAAGGTCCTGCGACGTGACCTGCGTCTGGAGAAAGCGAGGGCCGATGTCCTGGCAGCCCAAGCGGAGGTTGCGGAGCTCGCCATCTTAGCGAACCGGGGTGCCTATCGTCGCCTGAGTGCATCCCACCGAGTTGCTGAGGCGAAGCTGGCGGATCTGGCCGATCGTTTCGCAGCCATGGAGAAGGAGAGAGACGCTAGCAGGGGGGATGCCGAGGCGGCGCTTCGGGCGGCCGGGATTGCCGAGATTCGGGCTAGGAAGGCTGTGGCCGATTACAAGGTGTCAGAGCAATTTTGCGCCGAGCTTGGCGAGCATTCCGCCGTCGCGTAGAATAAGGCTCTAGATGCCGTGAAGGAGCAGATTCCTGAGTTCGCCGATGGAGAGCTCCGTGCTCGGGTCCCACTCCCGGTGGCAAAGCCTCCGGCAGACAGCGATGAGGGAAGCAAGGCGTATCCCTGGTGGCAAAGCCTCCGGTGGTGAAGCCCCCGGCAGACTGCGATGACAGCGATGAGGGAAGTGAGACGCAGAAGGGGGTTTGTGACTTAAGCCTTTTCGATATTTCCCCGTCCCTCTTTTGTAAGCGTCCGGAACTTTGTAAGGCTGGGGAGCCCCCAATACCCCTGTAAAAACATTTTGCTTGTGCAAGTAAAACTCTTGTTGTTTCATTGCTTTGTACTTTATCTTCTGTTTGTGAAGAATGCTCGTAAAATATCCTTGCTTGCACTGTTTGGGCTTCCATGTCAGGTCGGCTATCTGTCTAGCGATCGTTCGTCGAGTTGATTTCGATCACTTACCAAGTGTGCCAAGCGCTGCTGAGAAGGAGGCGTCTCCATGGCCCCGAAGTCGAGGGGGATCACTCAGACTTGGATATACCCGACGTCTCTTGTTGGGGCTTCGGATCCACTGCATATGACGAGCAGGGGATGTCCGCCGTAGTTGTGCCGAGCATAAAAGGGCTTAGTGGCCTCGTTATGAGGGATACAAACCCGCAGCGTCTGTTGTGCAGGAGAATACCTGCTGGGGATGACCGAGCAGGGAAGCTGGTCGGTTGTTCTTGGCGAGGGCTTTGATCCCTATCGGTTGTGGTGGGAAGCTACCAACCGGGGATAGCCGAGCAAGGGTCGGGCTCGACTGCCTCTGGGAGGACTTTGATCCTTAGCGTTGGAGGGGCCGTAAGAGGCCTGCTAAGGATAACCGGGCAGTGAAGCTGCGCGGTTGCCTCTTGTCGAGGGCTTTGTTCCCTGGCGTCACGGATAGGGAAGCTACCAGCCAGGGATAGCCGAGCAGGGAAGCCGCTCGGTTGTCTCTGGGAGGACTTTGATTCTTAGCGTTGGAGGGGTTGTAAGAAGCCTACTAAGGATAACCAGGCAGTGAAGCTGCGCGGTTGCCTCTTGGCGAGGGCTTTGATCTCTGGCGTCGTGGGTAGGCAATCACCAGCCGGGGATGACCGAGCGGGGTAGCCGCTCAGTTGCCTCTTGCGAGGGCTTTAATCACTGGCATCATGGGTAGGGAGCTACCAGCCGGAGATGACCGAGCAAGGTAGCCGCTCGGCTGCTTCTCAGGAGGGCTTTGATCCTTAGCGCGGGAGGGGCTGTAAGAAGCCTACTAAGGATAACCGGGCAGTGAAGCTGCGCGGTTGCCTCTGGGCGAGGGCTTTGATCTCTGGCTTCGTGGGTAGGCAACTATCAGCCTGGGATGATCGAGCGGGGTAGCCGCTCGGATGCCTTTTGCGAGGGCATTGATCCCTGGCGTCATGGGTAGGGAGCTACCAGCCGGAGATGACCGAGCAAGGGTCGGTCTCGGTTGCCTTTTGCGAGGGCTTCTGATCCTTCAGGATGGGGACCGAGCAGGGTTACTGCCCAGTGCCTCTTGGCGAGGACTTTGATCCCTGTCGGTTGTGGCAGGAAGCTACCAGCCGGGGATAGCCGAGCAAGGGTCGGGCTCGACCGCCTCAAAGGAGGACTTTGGTCCTTAGCGTGGGAGGGGCTGTAAGAAGCCCACCAAGGACCCTTGGCCGGGCAGGGTTACTTCCCGGTGCCTCTTGGCGAGGGCTTTTGTCCTGAAGGATAGCCGAGCGAGGGTCTGGCTCGATTGTCTCTGGGAGGGCTTTTGATCCCTGTCGGTTGTGGTAGGAAGCTACCAGCCGGGGATAGCCGAGCGAGGGTCGGGCTCGACTGCCTCTGGGAGGACTTTTTGATCCTTGGCGTTGCGAGTAGGGAAGCTACCGGCCAGGAATAGCCGAGCAGGGTAGCTGTTGAGCTGCCTCTAAGGAGGACTTTGATCCTTAGCGTTGGAGGGGCCGTGGGAGGCCTGCTAAGGATAACCGGGAAGTGAAGCTGCGCGGTTTCCTCTTTGCGAGGGCTTTGATCCCTGGCGTTGCGAGTAGGGAAGCTGTCGGCCAGGGATAGCCGAGCAGGGAAGCTGCTCGGCTGCCTCTAAGGAGGACTTTGGTCCTTAGCGTTGGAGGGGCCGTAGGAGGCCTGCTAAGGATAGCCGGGCAGTGAAGCTGTGTGGTTGCCTCTTGGCGAGGGCTTCGGATCACAAAGACAGAACTCTATTTGCAATGTTCTGACGTTCTTTTTATTTAAATGGAAAGGATTTTTAGAAAACATTTACATCGACTTCGCGAAAGGAGGGGTACACACTCGTTGGCCTTGACCTTATTGGTATAGCTTGAGATTCTCGACGTTGTAAGGCCGCGGGAACTTGCGTCCGTCCACGTCTTGTAGACGATAGGCTCCGCCGGGGAGTACCTCAGAGACGAGTAAAGGACCGTCCCACTTTGAGAAGAACTTGTGTAGCCTGCCTTGATCGATGAACTCGTTCCGCCGTAGGACCAGATCTCCGGTCTTGAAGGAGCGGCGCTTGACCCGAGCGTTGTAGTACCGGGCCGTTTGTTGTTGATAAACGGCAGCCCTGATCTGAGCCCGGTCTCTCTTCTCCAACAAGATGTCCAGGTTGGTCCGTAGCGCCGAGGTGTTCGCATCGTCGTCGAAGTGCTCGACCCGATGACTGGGTAGCCCGATCTTCGCTGGGACTATTGCCTCGGTCCCGTAGCAGAGGCTGAAAGGGGTTTCCCCGGTAGGGGTCTTCTTTGACGTGCGCAGGGCCCATAAGACCCGGGGCAGTTCTTCGACCCAACTGCCTTGTCGCTCTTCTAGGCGGGTCCGGAGACCTTGGAGGACGTCTCGGTTAGCGACTTCGGCCTGCCCGTTGCATTGGGGATGCGCGACCGCGGTGAACTTCATAAGGATATGATATTCCTTGCAGAAGTCCTTCACTTTCTCGTTCTCGAAGTTCGTCACGTGGTCGGTGATGATACACCTCGGGATGCCGAACCGGAGTATCAGATTGTTTTGCAGGAACCTGATGGTCATGGCGGCATCCGGTTTCCTGATGGGGACGGCCTCGATCCACTTGGTGAAGTAGTCTACCGCGACGAGGACATATTTGTGCCCGCCCGTACCGGTAGGGAACTAGTCAATCATGTCCAATCCCTACTGGGCGAACGGCCACGGGGATATTAGGGCGGTCGGCTCGGTGGCGGGGAGGCGAGGGATGCTGCCGTGGAGTTGGCAACTCTTGCATCTTCTGACTAGCTTCTGGGTGTTCTCGTGAACAGTGGGCCAGTAGTACCCCTGGAGCAACGCCTTTTGGATCAACGTTCAGGCCCCTTGGTGCGCACCGCCAACCCCCTCATGGATTTCACGGAGGACGTAGTCGGCTTCGTGGGGGTCGATGCACCGGAGTAGGGGCTGAGTGAAGGATTTCTTGTAGAGGTTCCTATTGCTCCAGATGAAATGACGGGCTTTGGCCTGGAGACGGCGGGCGGCTCCCCGATCTTCTGGGAGCGTACCGTCCTTCAGGAATTCCACGAGGGGCTTCTTCCAATCTTGGTCGCCTTCCTGCGCCGCATATACGTGGAGTGTTGTCGTTCCGTCTTCCACGCTGGGCTGAGGCAAGGTTTTGAAGAGGATAGACCGCTTATTATTGGCCGAGTATGACGAAGCCAGCTTGCTCAGGGCGTCGGCTTGGGCATTCAGCTGCCTTGGTATTTGTTCTACTTGGACTTTGTCAAAGTTCCTCCGGAGTTTCCTTACCTCGTCCAGATACTTCATCATCAGAGGCTCCCGAGCTTTAAAGCGGCCGGTCACTTGGCCAACGACTAGGGCCAAGTTGCTGCGGATTCGAATTGTCTTCAGCCCCCAGCTAAGCGGCCATGCGCAATCCAGCCAGGAGGGCCTCGTACTCTCCCGCGTTGTTCGAGGCTTTGAAACCGAGCTTCAGAGAGTACTCCATTTCTGCCTCGTTCGGGACCCGGATAATGAGTCATGTACCACATCCTTCCTCGGTTGAAGACCCGTCAACGTAGATGACCCACTCAGGAACCGAGCCAGGCCTTTCCGCGATGGGACACTGGGTTGCGAAGGTCGGCGTGGACTCCGGTTCCTTGCTAGGGATGGTGCATTCAACGATGAAATCGGCCAGGGCCTGCGCTTTGATGGCCTACCTCGGGCGATATTTTATGTCAAACTGAGATAGTTCCCACCTCCACTTCTCTAAGCGGTCCGAGGAATCTGGTGATGCAAGGATAGCCCCCAACGGGCGCTCAGTGAGGACGAGGATGGTGTGTGCTTGGAAGTAGTTCCGTAGCTTCCTTAAGGCCGCCACGATGGCCAAGACAATCTTCTCTATGACTGGATATCTCGTTTCTGCATCCTTAAATACATGGCTCACATAGTACACTGGCTTCTGCACACCACTAAACTCTCGGACGAGCACCGAGCTCGCTGCCTGGTCGAATACCGCCAGATACAGCGACGGCTCGTCTCCTTCAACTGGTCGGGTAAGCAGTGGTGGCGTCGCTAGGTGCTTCTTCAATTGGTCGAAGGCGGCCTGGCACTCCTCCGACCACTCGAACCTCGGGATCTTCCTCAGAGCTTTAAAGAACGGGATGCATTTCTCCCTCGACCTGGACATGAAACGGCTCAGAGCAGCGACTCGTTCCGTGAGCCGCATGATCTCGACGTTGGTCTTGGGCGCGGCCATGTTGAGGATAGCGTCGATTTTCTCTAGGTTAGCTTCGATTCCACTGTGAGTGACCATGAAACCGAAGAACTTTCCCCTGGTGACTCTGAATGCGCATTTGGCGGGGTTTAGCTTCATCTTGAACTTGCGGAGCACTTCGAAGGCCTCGCCGAGATCCTTGGCGTGGTCGGCCGACGAGACGGATTTGACGAGCATATCGTCAACGTAGACCTCCATATTCCTGTCGATCCATGGCTTGAACATGCGATTGACAAACCGTTAGTACGTGGCCCCAGCGTTCTTGAGGCCGAAGGGCATCACCTTGTAGCAGTATACCCCCCGGTCCGTTATGAATGCAGTAAGATCTTCATCTTCCGGATTCATACGGATCTGATTGTAACCGGAGAAAGCATCCATGAAACTCAACAGCTCGTGTCCGGCCGAGCTGTCGACGAGCCGATCTATCCGAGGGAGAGGATAGTTGTCTTTGGGGCAGGCTTTATTGAGGTCGGTGAAGTCGACGCACATTCGCCACTTCCCGCTTGACTTCTTGACCAGAACTACGTTCGCCAGCCACTCCGAGTAGGGTACATTCCGGATGAAGTTGGCGGCGAAAAGTCGATCAACCTCATCTTCGATAGCCTTCTGTTTGACCAGGACGAAGCTTCGCTTTTTCTGTCTGACAGGTCGGGCCGTAGGATCAACCCCGAGCTTGTGAGAAATGATTTTGGGGTCGATCCCAGGCATGTCAGCAGGCGCCCAGGAGAAGACGTCGGAGTTATTTCTGAGGAAACCGATCAGGTCATCTTGCTGAGTTCCTGTCAGGAGTGATCCGACTTGGACGGTTTTTTCATCGTCCCCCTCTTTCAGGGGCACCTCGGTCAGCGGTTCAACCGGGGTCCCCCGGACCTCCTTCTGCTCGTCTCGGGTGTCCAGAGAACCCTTGATGTCGTCTTTTACCTCAGCGTCGTCGGCCGGCTGCTCGGACGAAGATGTTTCGGTAAGGCACACCTTTGCGGCCTACTGGTCTCCGTAGACCTGACCTATCTCGCCCTAACCGAGAGGGAACTTCATCGCCAGGTGGTAGGTCGATATCTGGGCCTGGAGGGAGTTCAGCGTCGGGCGGCCGAGGAGGACGTTGTAGGCCGATGGGACCTTTGCTACGATGAAGTCCACAGGCAACGTACGGGTGCGGCCAGGCTCCCCGACGTTGAACTGCAAGGTGACCACCCCTTCCGCCGGGATGGAGTGGTTGGTGAACCCTGAAAGGACGTGGGAGGTCGGTTTCAAGTCTGCTGGGGTGAGCCCCATGCGCAGAATGTAGTCGTGGAAGAGGATGTCTGCCGAGTTGCCCGAGTCGACAAGTATCCGGTGGACCTCGTATCGGTGGATTCGGGCCGTGATCACCAGAGGGTCGTTGTGGGGTACGGATATGCCGTGAAGATCCCCGTCGCTAAAGGTGATAGGCTCATGGTCCCTGGCCTTTTTGCTCGGGCGGCCGTTGGCCTCCGTTGCCGGCATGGGGTGCTGAGTCTTGCAGGCGGTCGACTAACCCCCTGTCGTCATGACCATACTTGATGGGCCTCGGTTCCTTCCGGCGAGGCCCCTTAGGCCTCGTGGTGAGGTTGCCTTCGAGCTGCCTTGGCGGGCCTCATGGGCGCGACCCCGTAGAGAGAGGGGGTGCCGGTCATGCCTGGAAGCGGCGAGCTGACCGCCACCACCTTGGTAGGGACAGGGGTGTTTTCCCCAATTAGAGCAAAGCTCTGTTCAGAATTCAAAATTTGAATTAAAGCTGCTCTTTTATAAAAGCGCTGCACTACAACTAGCACACCCCGTGCAAAGCGCATAGGCGCTAGCGCTAGATGTGCTGCGCTACAAGTAGCGCAGCACGTGCAAAGCACGTGTGCGCTAGCGCTAAGAGCGCTGCGCTCCACGTAGCGCACCATGGGCAGAGCGCATAAGCGCTAGCGCTGAAACTAAAATCTCCCCACCATTAGATCAAAGATCTAATAATAATGATAAATCATCAATTAACCAGAATTAAATTCTGTTAAGGAAAGATTTCTCAAAATCTTTCCAAACAACAAAATTGTGCTCTGTAAATCAGAGCACCGTTGGATCAATGATCCAACGGTAAATAAAAATTACCAAAGACAGAATAAATTCTGCATGGAAAGATTTCCCAATTTTCTTAAAAATAAGAAGATTGCCTTCTGTAAATCAGAAGCCCTTGGATCAAAGATCCGACGGTGGGGAAATTCCCCAAATCAATTGGAGAAAAAATCTCCTTAACTGATTGAACAAACCATCTTGCCCTATATAAAGGACCCGAGACTTCAAGTCTTGTACAGAGGAACCGCCCCCCCTAAACTTTGAGAAAATCTCAAGAAGAAGAAGAAGCTCTCGGCAAAAGAAGATAATTCTTTTTCAAGGTAAAAAGAATAGAAAGACGAAATCGTCTCAATAAAAACAGAAGTACTTACTTCTTTCACAGATCATAGATCTATAAGACAAAGTTGTCTTTCACAAAAGAGATTATGAACATCTCATTATAAAAGGGGGGAGAATTATTCAATTCTCTTAGGATCACAGATCCATAATGGCAAAGCCTTTCATCAAAAAGAAATTGAAATATCTTCTATGAACTAAGAACTTTGTTCTTAGAATTTTGAGACAAAGTCTCTTATCAAAGAACAGATAATCTGCAGAGCGCAAAGTTGACCTAAGAAGAGCCTAAGCGCTCCTAATCTAATAAGAGCCTTAGCGCTCCTAATTCAAAAGTGCCTTAGTGCTCTTCACCTAGCGCAAAGCGCTGCAGTGCCATAGCGCTTCAAACACAGCGCACTGCGCTCATTGGCTAGCGCTCAGCGCTGAGTACGCCACGTGCTCCTCACGTGTGCGCTGCATTACTGAAAGCGCTGTGCACTCATTATATGGCACTGGCGCCAAACGCCTCAATGCTTCAACTAAAAGCGCATCAGCGCTCTTCACCTGGCGCAAGCGCTAAGCGCATTAACGCTTCATATTTGGCGCTAGTGCCGAATGCACCACATACTATTATGTGCGCTTGGACAGAACATAAAATGTTCTTTGAATAAGCTTAGGGCTATGACTAATGCACAACATTCAATTAAAGACAAAATCATTGTCAAGATAAAAATCAATGCTCAGCATTGTTGAAAGGGCTGAGCCCAAACAAATGCTTAACAGCCCAAAATAAATGTTAAACATTTCAACTTGACTGGACTTAGCCCAAGACTGGCCATAAGTCCTCAATTCAGATTAATTGAGCCCACATGCTCATAAATATTTTAACAGATCTTAGTTCCAAATTGGACTACAGATCTTTCAACCAAAATTGGTTCAAGGGTACATCTCTGAGCCCCTTTGATATATGTCGTTGTTATCCTTCAACGTCTTCAAAGAGGCGACGGGTCCCGACAACCATGCATTTTATAGACTATGATGTCTTTAAACTGGACTGTGGGGTCCTTAAACCCATGGACTATGATGTCCTTAACCTTGACTGTGAGGTCTTTAAACTCACGGACTATGATGTCCTTAACCTTGACTGTGAGGTCTTTAAACTCATGGACTATGATGTCCTTAACCTTGACTGTGAGGTCTTTAAACTCATGGACCATGACGTCCTTAACCTTGACTGTGAGGTATTTAAACTCACGGACTATGATGTCCTTAACCTTGAACCGAGATGTCCTTAAACTAACGCTGGACCGTAACGTCCTTAAACTAATCGACCGCAATGTCTCTAAACTAAACATTAGAGTCTAAATGCTCTTTTGTTGGATCTAAACGATCCCGTTAAGTCGATCTTAGTCTAAAATTAGACTAACGTATCCTTAACTAACGTTTAAGTTGATCTTAGTACCAAATGAGACTAACGTATCCTTAAACCCAACCCCCAAACCCAAATCTAAGAAGATATGGATTTGGACTAATCCACGCCCTACGGGCGACAACATAAATTAGTTTCCGTATACAATCCACGGGCAACCAAAAACAAAACAAACACACACGATACGAAGTGACCATCTGGAGAAGGAGAAAGTTGTTACCGTGATGCTGTAGCGTAATTAACTGCAGGGGCTTGCGCCTGCAGGGAAGAGCGTCCCCACAATAAAAAACCACTCAAATGAGGGGGAATCTGACGAAGTCTGCTATATCGGCCGCATCCGTCAAAACCTTCGATACATGGTGTCATAAATCAACTTGGCGTCTTCGGAGAGGTGGACGGATAGCACCAATTAGCATCTGCCCCGAAATTCAGTCTAGACGGACCCGCCCGGTCGCGTCTCCGTGTTTTCAGCGGGGAACAGATTCTGGCACGCCCGGTGAGACCTTTTCCTCTTTCCACTCCACACTTCGTGTGTCGTGTTTTTCCCGTGATCAGATAATCGCGGTGTGTATGTTTGTGGTTGCCCTTAGGGGAGTGGATACCGAAGTCGGCGTTTCGTCTCTATGAAGAATGGTGTTTGTTCCCACCTTAGCAACACTGGCTCTGTCATATCTAGTGGAGTCAAGTATGGGCCACTTGCAGGCTTAAATCTCTGCAATCCGGCTCTTCAAGAAATCAACGGGCTTCTCTTTGGGTCGATACTCCAACCTCCCATCCTCGGTGCCTCAACGCCGATGGAGGAAGCCCAGAGGAAGTCTGTCGTCCACAGGCGGGCTCCCCGAGCAGCAACTTTGCCGATGGAATCAGTCCTCAAACAAATGGCACATGCCAAGGACCAAGGTCGACGCAGGGGGCAGAATATTCAAACTCTCAAAGGAAACAGGGGGCAGGCTCGGCAAAATCCTGGAGCTAATCAAATCCCGGCCGTAAGAAATGGTCGACGTCGATATCAACGTCATACAAAATGAGCCGGGGGCAGTTCTCCGTATGGTTCTGTTTCAACCCCTGCAATGAATGTTGTTGTTCCAACTGGGAACATCTTCAAATTGTTGTGAAGGGTTAGACAAAATTCTCCTACCACAATATTGAAGAAGTCTCCGCGGTCATGGAGATCCCACGAGAGCAGAAACAAGTTCGCTCACTGAGACAACTTTCCTCATCTATATATAAGGTGTGGAAGCAGGTGAAGCGGACTCACCACAAGACGGAGCCTGATACAGCGGTTCCTCCCAAAATCAAAGCGGCTTTTCCCAAAAAAGAGAGGCCCAATAAAGCTCAAGTGCCCGAAGCAAACTCCAAAGGCTAAAACTCCAAATGCCCCAAGTCTGGGGGCATGGTGGTGCACACCATATATATGGCATCCAGAAAAGAGGATAGCCGTATCTCCACAGGTCATCGACCGCTTACGCGATCAGTGACTAAGGCTAAGGAGCAGCAACAAAAGCTCCAAGAGATGTTAACAGCTATGGCCGCACTCACTGGACCGAAAGCAAGCCCGGAGACATCCTCGGGGCAACGCCGTGAGCAGGAAACTGATGCTGAATTCCTTCGGCTTGAGAAGAAGGACAAAGAGGCCGTGGAACAAGCGGCCAATATAAAACAAATGGCCCTTATGTTCCAAGATATGGTGGGCATGATGATCCAGCCCGACCCTCCAGTCAAAGATCCTCCATTAATAATTGAAGATGATAGAGGAGAGACATCAAATCCTCTGCCGGCTCTGTCAGCAGCCAAGGAGGAGACCATCTCCAAAGCCATGCTCGATGATTATATAGCTCAACAAATACGAGCTCATCAAGCGAATGAAGCGGTTGGGCAAATTGTTAAGACTGGGTGACCCTATCCGGGTTGGTACGACCAGATAAAGTACCCACCGGGATACATGATCCCCAAATTCCACGTATATAAGGGGACGGGAAATCCACATGTTCCCTGATTAAAAATCAGAAATTACCTCAATGAGGTATCACGTGTTCACACGTGACCAAGGGTCACGTGTTGACACGTGATCTCTTTACAGAATTAAATTCTAATCAAGCAAAAGTGTAAACAAACGGCTAAGGAAAAAACCCCAATGGGGCGTCACGTGCTCACACGTGACCAGGGGTCACGTGTTGACACGTGATGATCCTTCGGCCCAGTTAAAAGACACAATTAAATTCTGAATGAGGGAGGGTCACGTGCCAATACGTGATAGGATTTGAAAGCCTTATAACTTGATAGAATTAAATTCTAATTGAGGGAAATTAAAGACCCTAACTGGGAAAGTATTTCTTCAAATCTTTCCAAACAAAAAAGGATTATGGGGGACCGTTGGATTAAAAATCCAAGGGTGATTAAAAATCACCAATTTATGGAAAGATTTTAGACAAGGAAAGATTTCCCTAAATTTCACCAAAAATAACAAACAGAATATCTTTTGGATTAAAAATCCAATGGTGAATAAAATTCACTGAGTGATCTAAAAGATCATATTAGTTATGGACAAAAACAAACAAAATCTCTCAATAAAAGATTTACTAAATAAATTGATTCTTTTCCTTCTCCTATAAATATGAGCCAAGGAGAGGAAAAGAAAGATATAGAATTTTGGGATCTTGAAATTTTCTAAAGGCAAATAGCAGAGAGAAAAGAAAGGAGAATTTAATTCTCAACAAAGAAAACCCTAGGTAAGAAAAGGGAAAGGGATCAAAGCTTCATAAAACAAAAAAGAGAATTTAATTCTCGATCTAAGAGTTTAACTCTTCTGCAAAAGAACTTAGTTCTTCCTCTGGTGAAAGATCTGCAGAAGCAAATCTCCCCATAGGTTGAGAATTTAATTCTCTTCGGGGAGATTCTGCCATGCAGATCCAAAACTTAGAGGGAGAATTGAGTTTTGAGAATTTAATTCTTCCAATTCACAGGAATTTAATTCCTCCAAGATAAAACTAGAGTTTAACCTTATATGAGAATTCAATTCTCCCAATTCACAGGAATTTAATTCCTCCAAGATAAAACTAGGGTTTAACCCTATATGAGAATTCAATTCTCCCAAATTTACAGGAATTTAATTCCTCCAAGATAAAATTAGGGTTCAACCCTGCTTGAGAATTCAATTCTCCCAATTCACAGGAATTTAATTCCTCCAAGATAAAACTTTGGTTTAACCCTATATAAGAATTTAATTCTTTCACATACAGGGGAATTTAATTCCTCTAAAAACGAAATTAGGGTTTATCCCTACAAAGAATTTAATTCTTAAAAAAATAAAGAGACTTGAAAGATCTCCATGCATGTAAAGAACTAAGGTCACGTGTCCCCACGTGACCCCTAAACAGATCCCCCAAAAATTAGAAGGAAAAAGCATTGAGGCAATGCCTCACGTGCTCCAACGTGACCTCCAAAACAAAGAGAATAAAAGCAAAGGCAATATTGACTTTGGGAGCTCTCACGTGTTACCACGTGACCCTTAATAAATGCTTTAATAACCAATGCACAAATATCCATCACGTGTCAACATGTGATGGCCAGAAAATCAAAAGTGTTTAACACTTATTTGCAGAACAAAGTAAAGGAGATCTGGCCCCACCTTTGGATGCCCTGACGTGTCCCCACGTCACCCATTCCTATCTAGTGTTTAAAACTAATTTGAGGGTTTCATTTCCAGTGTTTAACACTGTTGTCCCCTAGTGTTTAACACTACTTAGAGCATTTCATTTCCAGTGTTTAACACTGTTGTCCTCTAGTGTTTAACACTATTTTATAGCCAATCTTAGCCAAATTGGCTAAGTTTCCATAGGCAGGAACCTCTCCTTTAACTAAACCTCAAAGTTGAGTAAAACTCATAACTACAATGTTTAATGCTCAGTCAAAGACAAAAATTTATTAGAGCCTTCAAACTCTGGTTTAGCATTGCTAAATAATGTGGGTTTGAACCCAGACAAGTGTGTAATGGTCCAACAAAGAGCCAATATTTCTAATCTAATTAGACTTAGCCCAAACTGTCCATAAGTCCCCAATTCAGATTTAACTGAGCCAATGAGCTCATAATCTAATTAATTGATCTTAGTTCCAGATTGGACTACAGATCCCCAATCGACCTTGGTTCAAGGGTACATCTCTTCACTCCCTTGATATTTGTCGTTGTAATCTCTCAACGTCTTCAAAGAGGTGACGGGTCCCGACAACCACACATTTCACAGACTATGACGTCTCTAAACATTGGACTGTGGGGTCCTTAAACTCACGGACTATGATGTCCTTAACCTCGACCGTGATGTCTTTAAACTAATATTGGACTGTGGGGTCCTTAAACTCATGGACTATAACGTCCTTAACCTTGACTGTGAGGTCTTTAAACTCACGGACAATGATGTCCTTAACCTCGACCGTGATGTCTTTAAACTAACATTGGACCGTAATGTCCTTAAACTAACAATCGACCGTGATGTCCTTAAACTAATATTCGACCGCGATGTCTTTAAACTAACATTGGACCGTAATGTCCTTAAACTAATCGACCGCAATGTCCCTAAACTAAACAATAAAGCCCAAATGCTCTTTTGTTGGATCTAAACGATCCCGTTAAGTTGATCTTAGTCTAAAATGAGACTAACGTATCCTTAACAAACGTTTAAGTTGATCTTAGTCTTAAATGAGGCTAACGTATCCTCAAACCCAACCCCCCAAACCCAAATCTAAGAATATACGGATTTGGACTAGTTCACGCCCTACGGGCGACAACATAAATTAGTCTCCGTATACAATCCACGGGCAACCACAAACAAAACAAATATCCACGACACGAAGTGACCATCTGGAGAAGGAGAAAGTTTTTACCGCGATGCGGTAGCGTAATTAACTACAGGGACTTGCGTCTGCAGGGAAGAGCGTCCCCACAATCAAAACCCCCTCAAACGAGGGGGAATCTGACGAAGTCTGCTACATCGGCCGCATCAGTTCAAAGCTTCGATACATGGTGCCATAAATCAACTTGACATCTTCGAAGAGGTGGACGGATAGCACCAATTAGCATCTGCCCCGAAATTCAGGCTAGACGTTTATCGCGTCTCCTCGTTTCGGAGGGGAACAGATTCTGGCACGCCCAGTGGGACCTTTTCCTCTTTCCACTCCACACTTCGTGTGTCGTGTTCGCGAACGAATCGCGGTTTGCTAATGGTTGCCCTTGGGTTCGAAATACTAAGATTTGGCGTTTTGCTTGGTACAGAAAGCAAAGGATCAATGGCGTCCACTTGCGCGAAGTGTTCCAGCTGCAACTGCAACTCACGTTCCACCTCATCTAGAGGCATAGCTTACGGCCCCCAAGCGGCTTCCCTGTTCACGATGCCGATGGAACAGGTCACTCAGGCCACCACTGGATTGTTTTTCGGGACTATGATCCCGCCAACGAGCTTCAGCGCTCCTATACCAACACAAGAAGCTCCCAAGAAGTCGGCCTTTGATCGGCTTACAACTACTGCGGCCCCTCTCAACGAGTCGTCCAGCTCCAGCGCCTCGGTCTTCGCCAGATTAGGCCAAAGTTCCTGTGGGCCCATGATGAAGCCTGCAGTTCCAGAAAAGGTTATTCCGAAGAGGATAGCCATCCCTGCTCCCGAAGTCGTCAAAGCGGCTTCTCCTGCCAAAGGGTCGGTCTTTACAAGACTAACTGTTCCGGCTCCCGTCCCTGCTCAAAAGTCTGTTTTTGACAGATTGGATACTGCAACTCAACGGATATCAGTCTTCAAGAGGCTGGTACCGGCAGTGCCTCACCTGAACAGGGCCAAGACGAAGTCACCCCTCAAGCTGAACAATCCCAGCAGCTCGACATGCTCGACGTCGCCACTGGCGCCGAGTAAGGAAGGCTGGGGGAAATTCCCCCTCTGGGCTAACTCCATCAGCCCCAACGGTGGAAGTCATTGCTGCTGTTCCAGCCGGAAACAGCTTCGAACTGCTGAACAAGGTGCGCAGGAACTCTCCTACCGCCGTACTGAAAAGATCTCCTCCACCGGTGGAGAATGTTACAGAAATAAAGCAAGATCAGCCCCCTCAACGGCTGTCCTCCAAAGTTTACAAAGTCTGGCGACGGGTCCAAGAGTCGGTGATTGATCAAGACTATCCCCGTCGACAGAAGAAGCTGAACCCCCAGCCCGCTATCCGGGTAGCGGGACCCCCGTAAAAACTCTGCGTGGCTCCCGACATATCAAAAAAAACCCTTTCAAAATACATCACACGCACACTGCATATTGAGTTCGCATGACCAATTTAACCCGTCAATCGGAGGTTCCCTCGCTCCAAAGGCGAGGGGTAATTAACGGTAGCTTAGTCCGCGGCTGCCGGAGATTCGGATCCCCACAATCATTAAACCCCCGCCTACCCTAGGCAGGGGGAATCTGTAGTACGCATGGCAAGCACGTGCGTATTCCCATCTTAATGGGGTGACGAAAAACACCCTACACCCGAGAATATGGACGACCTCCCCTTGTGCTTCGAAAACAATGATGACGAGGCGATCTCAGAGTTTCCACCGGCGCCGAAAGAGCTGGAAGATGGAATACACATTACTGCAGATAACCTCAAGAAAATTGATTTGGGGACGGCAAGTGACCCGCGACCGACATTCGTCAGTGAGCTGCTGTCTGAAGAAAGGATGGCTACACTAAAAGACGTGCTTGTGCAGCATAAAGATTGCTTCGCATGGAATTATTCCGAGATGCCAGGACTAGATCCAGAGATTGTTGTCCAAAAATTGGCAATATCCCCGGACGCTAAGCCGATCAAACAGGCACCGAGAAGAATGCGGCTCGAGCTTGAGATGAGCATCAACGCCGAGGTCAAGAAGCTAATCGACTCTGGCTTCATCCAAGAGGTTCAGTATCCTGACTGGATCGCCAACATCGTCCCGGTGATGAAGAAAAATGGGACAGTGCGCATATGCGTGGACTTTCGGGATCTCAATAAAGCCTGCCCAAAGGACGACTTTCCAGTACCAGTCACTGAGCTAATGATAGATAACACATCCACTCACGAAGTCTTCTCCTTCATGGACGGATCGTCAAGATATAATCAGATAAAGATGCATCCCGAGGACCAGAAGCACACCGCTTTCCGGACCCCTTTGGGTATATTCTGCTACAAGGTGATGCCTTTCGGTCTAAAGAACGCCGGTGCCACCTATTAGAGGGCCATGACGAAGATTTTCGACGACCTCATACATGAAATTGTCGAATTCTATATCGACGACCTCGTGGTGAAAAGTAAATCATACGAGGAACATCTAGAGCATCTGAAGATCGTATTTCAACGCCTTCGGCAATACAACTTGAAGATGAACCCTCTCAAATGCGCGTTCGGAGTTTTCTCAGGCAAGTTCCTAGGATTCATCGTCCGACGCCGAGGCATCGAGATAGATCCGTCAAAGATCAAGGCGATTATGGAAATGCCCCCGCCAAGGACTCTCAAGCAACTGCGGTCTCTCCAAGGAAAGCTCGCGTATATCCGGCGATTTATAGCCAATCTCTCCGGCAAGTACCGTTCTTACAGTCACCTGATGAAGAAGGGAACCCCTTTCGTCTGGGATCGCAAATGCCAAAACGCACTGGACGAAATCAAGCAATACCTGCAGAATTCGCCAGTACTGGCCGCTCCCGTTAAAGGAAAACCTCTCATTTTGTATACAGCCACACTTGAAGGTTCCTTAGGCGCATTATGGGCACAAGAGAACGACCAAGGGAAGGAGAGGGCCTTCTACTATTTGAGTCGAGTTCTACTGGGAGCAGAAAGCAATTATTCTCCCATCGAAAAACATTGTCTGGCATTGATCTTCGCGATAACAAAGCTCAGGCACTATGCGTTGGCGCATGAAATCCGTCTCATATCGAAGAAGGATCCTCTCAAGTATTTGATGTCAAAGGCCATATTGACGGGGCGGCTCGCTAAATGGGCTTTGCTCTTGATGGAGTTCTCGATAACTTATCAGCCTCTTAAGGCAGTGAAAGGCCAGGCCATCGCCGACTTCCTCGCTGAGCATCCGATGCCTGCCGATTCTCCTTTGAACTGCGAATTGCCAGACGAACATGCGTTTGACACGATCGACGGAGGTGATACCCGGTGGGAACTTTACTTCGATGGAGCATCTTCTATGAAGAAGCGCAAACAAAACAAGCCCATAATCAAATCAGGGGTAGGCCTCATCTTCGTAACTCCACAAGGAGGGATAATACGCTTCGCTTTCTCCTTAACAGAGCCGAGGACAAACAATGAAGCCGAATATGAAACTTTGATAGCAGGTCTCGAGATCGCCATCGACATGGGAATTGAAAACCTGCTCATATACGGGACTCCCAGCTGGTCGTTAGTCAAATAAACGGCGACTACCAAACGTGCAAGCCAGAGTTGGTGAAGTACGGTGAGAGAGTACAGCAACTGTTGACTTAAATTCCTTCCTACACCCTAGAAAGCATACCACGCGCGAAAAATAGCAAAGCGGATGCATTTGCCAAGCTCGCTAAAGAATTGGCCGATGAGAACCTCGATGACGTAAGAATCGTGGTACAAAGCCGTCGGGTTCTTGCACTGGCAGAAATATCTCCGGAGTCGTCTGAGGAAAAGGGAGCGACCGAGCAAATGGCTCTACAAGTAAAAGACCAAGAAAAGGTTGAGGATTGGAGAGAAGACTTTATAGACTACTTCAAATCCTGTCGAACACCCGAAGATGGGTCCTCAAAACATCAGCTCATGAAGCGAGCCCTATCTTTCGCCTTTGTCAATGATACTCTGTACAGGAGGTCATTTGATTCTCTGTGGCTAAGATGCCTGGGGCCTGAAGAAGCAAAAAGAGTCGTCCAAGAAACTCACGACGGACTCTGCGGTTCTCACCAAGCTGGCCCGAAGATGAAGCTGAAGATCAAAAGGATGGGCTACTATTGGCCCACGATGATCCAGGACTGCCTCGAATACGCGAAGCAATGCCACTCGTGCCAGATTCACGGGAACTTTATCCATCAGCATCCAAATCCACTACATCCAACGGTGGCTAGCTGGCCGTTTGAAATGTGGGGAACTGACATAATCGGCCCCATCGAACCAGCATCGTCCAGAGAACATCGGTTCATTTTGGCGACAACTGATTACTTCTCCAAATGGGCAGAAGCAGTACCGCTGAGGGAAGTGAAGACGGAGAATATCCTCCATTTCTTCAAGACACACGTCATTTATCTGTTTGGAACTCCGAGACGGATCATCTCCGATAACGGGCCAGCCTACAGAAGCCACAAAATCATCCACTTTGCACAACAACATAACATAGACTGGAGATACTCTTCGGTCTATAATCCCCGAGCTAACGGTCTAGCTGAGGCTTTTAACAAGACCTTGACAAAGATCGTGAAAAAGACGGTGTCCCGAAATAAGAAGAACTAGCACGAGAGACTGCATGAAGCTCTATGGGCGTATCGAAATACGTTCAAAACGGCCACGAACACAACACCATACGCATTGGTATTCGGTACAGAGGCGGTACCCCCTCGAGATAGAGCTACCCTCTCTACGAGTGGCAGTTCATTACGAGCTAACGGATGCAGAGAATGCTCACCTTCGGCTTGAGGAGCTCGATGCCCTTGATGAAACCCGGCTCATAGCGCAACAAAATCTGGAGGCTTATAAAGCAAAGATGACGCGCTCGTATGAAAGATTGACTAGGCCGAGGACATTCCGCCAAGGCGAACTCGTGCTAGCGGTCAAAAGACCTGTGATCCCCAACCGTGCCAAGCGGGGAAAATTCGATCCAAATTATGAAGGCCCGTATATCATAGACAAAGTCTACCAGGGTGGAGCCTATCTACTCATGGACATGCATGGTGAAAGACCTTTCCGGCCAATAAACGGTTGATTCCTAAAGAAATACTACGCCTGACGAGTCACGGCCTAGGTCAACGATAGATGACGGCGCCTATGTCCGCTCGCTATCTTCCTAAGCCCAAACTCTATAAGTAGTAGCCGGTTTACGGACCGAAACGTCCTTAAACTAACAACGGACTGAAACGTCCTTAAACTAACGATGGACCACTATGTCCTAAAACTAGTTGTTGACCGAGATGTCGATAAACTACTGTAGATTGCAGCATCCCAAGGCTGACACAAAAAAAATATAAAAGAATAAAAAAAAGAGAAAAAATGAGAAAAAAAACAGTATGTCCATAAGCGAAATGGGCACGGATGAAAACCCGAAAGGGCTCCGTGAGTAAAAACAGCAGGGCTACCAGCGAGTTTTGTGAAAACCTGAAAGGGCGCAATCTCATTAAATGACACTTGCAAGGTCCTCTCGACTTTGTAAGGAGAAGCCACCTGCGTGAGATCCTTACGACTCACAAGGGAGCAACACACTTAGGGATCCCCATGATTCCTAAGGAGAAAATACACTTACGAGATCCTCACGACTCGTAAGGAGAACTCTCTTATGGGACCCTCACGGCTCATAAGATTCAAAAGTCTTAAGCTACAGGGATCTGAACCTGTTCTTAAGCAACCACCACAACCTCCAACACTGCCCTACAAGCGGCTCAATGCTGACCCTTGTACACAATCCACGGGCGCGAATAAACATCTCCCTAACAAAGTCTCATCCGTGACTAGGGATATGTCTATACGGTGAACATCCCTTGTAAGCCCTCTCGACTTATAAGGAGAAAGCACTTTTGTAAGATCCTTATGACTTATAAGAGATCATGCACCTAGGAATCCTCACGATTCCTAGGGAGAAAATGCACCTACGAGATCCTCACGACTTACAGAGAGAAATACCTTTATGAGACCCTTACGGCTTATAAAGTCAAAAGCCTTAGTCGACAGAATCCTAACCCTGTCTGCTAAGCCCCCTTTGTTCGACATCGACGAAGGCAAATGATGATCCGCTCCTGGCAATACCCCAGTTGTAGCGGCGCTGATGCCGAAATCAGTGTCTAATTCCAAGCTTGCAGCAAAAAGCTAGCAAGCCACACATGCATACGAAATAGCCGAAATGATGGGACAACTTGCAACAAAGTCAGCAAGTAAAAATGTATGCATGCAAAATAGCCGAAATGATTGGGCAACTCGCAATAAAAAGCAGTGAGTAAAAATTAAAAAAAACAGTCAACATGATTGGACACCGTGAAAAATAGCTGAAATGATTGGGCAATCGCGGCCTTCGCGGTATAAAAGCTGAAATGATAGAGCATCGCGGAAAGAAATAAAAAAATAATATAAATGAAATTTATGCCCTACAGGTGATATCACATCAATCCCTGTATACAATTCAGGGGCGCAAACAAAGAGGGAATCACACCTTTCCTCCCCAGGCTTCATCAGAAGAAAAAGCCAAATCTTAACGGTTCACAGATAGACTGGAGATCATCTCAACATCCGTCTCATTACGACAGACACAACTTCAGAAAAAGCGGAGCCGCGGCAACTCCCAGTTCCATGATTCGGCGGTGCACAAAAGACCGAGAGTCAAACCCCGACTCTGTGAAATGCGGATAAAGTCAACAATTCCTGGTTACGTGGAACGCTGCTTATGTCAATCCTGACCCCATGGGAAATGTCCAGAGTGGATCCTGGTCCTCGCAGAGCACGGCAATGACCCCGTGTGAAGCATCCAGAGCGGAGCCTGGTCCTCGCAGAACACGGCAGTGAACCCGTGGGAAACATCCAGAGCAAATTCCTGGTTACGTGGAACGCGGCTTATGTCAATCCTGACCCCGTGGGAAACGTCCAGAGCGGATCCTGGTCCTCGTAGAGCACGACATTGACCCCGTGTGAAGCATCCAGAGCGGAGCCTGGTCCTCGCAGAACACGGCAATGACCCCGTGGGAAACATCCAGAGCAAATTCCTGGTCACGTGGAACACGGCTTATGTCAATCCTGACCCCGTGGGAAACATCCAGAGCGGATCCTGGTCCTCACAGAGCACGTCAATGACCCCGTATGAAGCATCCAGAGCGGAGCCTGGTCCTCGCAGAACACGGCAATGACCCCGTGGGAAGCATCCAGAGCAAATTCCTGGCTACTTGGAACGCGGCTTATGTCAAATCCTGACCCCATGGGAAACGTCCAGAGTGGAGCCTGGTCCTCACAGAACACGGCAATGACCCCGTGGCAAGCATCCAGAGCAAATTCCTCGTCACGTAGAACGCGGCTTATGTCAATCCTGACCCCATAGGAAACGTACAGAGCGGATCCTGGTCTTCGCAGAGCACGGCAATGATCCCGTGTGAAGCATCCAGAGCGGAGCCTGGTCCTCGCAGAACACGGCAATGACCCCGTCGGAAGCATCCAGAGCAAATTCCTGGCTACGTGGAACGCGGCTAATTTCAAATCCTGACCCCGTGGGAAACGTCCAGAGCGGAGCCTGGTCCTCACAGCACACGGCAGTGAACCCGTGGGAAGTATCCAGAGCAAATTCCTGGCTACGTGGAACGCGGCTTATGTCAAATCCTGACCCCGTGGGAAATGTCCAGAGCGGATCCTGGTCCTCGCAGAGCACGGCAATGACCCCGTGTGAAGTATCCAGAGCGGAGCCTGGTCCTCGCAGAACACGGCAATGATCCCGTGGGAAGCATCCAGAGCAAATTCCTGGTCACGTGGAACGCGGCTTATGTCAATCTTGACCCCGTGGGAAACATCTAGAGCGGATCCTGGTCCTCGCAGAGCACGACAATGACCCCGTGTGAAGTATCCAGAGCGGAGCCTGGTCCTCGCAGAACACGGCAATGACCTCGTGGGAAGCATCTAGAGCAAACTCCTGGTTACGTGGAACGCGGCTTATGTCAATCATAACCCCGTGTGAAGCATCCAGAGCGGAGCTTGGTCCTCGCAGAACATGGCTATAACCCCGTGGGAAGCATCCAGAGCAACTCCTGATTCCGTGAAATGCGGATGATGATAACCTCACCCATCACTTACGGGTCATCACGACTCGTAAGGGAGCAAACTCTCTTGTGAGATCCTTACGACTTGCAAGAGAAAACATACTTAGGAATCCTTACGATTCTTAAGGAGAATTTACACCTACGGGATCCTCTCGACTGGTAGGGAGAAAATTCTTTATGAGACCCTCACGACTCATAAAGTTGAAAAGTCTTAGGAGGCAGATCTTAACCCTGAATCCTAAGCCATCGTTGTCCTGCAAAGAAATCAAAATAGACTATCTGCAGAATACACTTGCTAAAAAGGGACACACCATCGTGAAGAAAAAATATATCTTTTATTCATGAATCAAAATGAATACAAAGTACAATTCGTGAAAGAACAAAAAATATACTCTCATTCAGGAGTATGTACAAAGGAAGAATGGAAATATATATATATATATATATATATATATATATATATATATATAATTCTTCAAGTCGGCGAGTGATTTAATAGATTAGCCAGTCCGTCCCTCTTTCGCTGGGCCTCGCCTTCATGGTTCAGTATCGTCAAGAGACGAGCCTTCGCTTGAGCCTGTTGGGCCTGGTATGAGGCAAGCCGGCATTCAAGTTCTTTTTCAGTAGCCTTATGGGCCTCAACCATTTCACCAGTGAATACGGCAGCCTTATCAATGGCTACCACCTCCTTGATCGCCTCTTGGAGCACTCGTCAAAGTTCGTATGATTTATTGGCCTTGCCGTAAGGTTGGCTTGAAGCTCCCTCAGCGCTTTAGAAGCCATCTCCCTCTCCGAAAACTTGCGGCCTAGCCTCTTCTCACATGATATCATATTCGCCGCACATCGCTCAATTAGACCCCGTAAGCTCGCCTTCGCAGCCACAACCTCCGAAAAAAGGCTTGTACATTCAAGCACATGCAAGAAAGCCTCCACCTGCCGACAAAACTCAACCCAGACTTGCACCACCGTTTCACTATGATAGGTGGCAAGAAAGGGAAGAGAGCCGTTAGCTTCAGCAGCAAACGCTTCGGCCGTGATTAGACTGCCAGCGCGGAGTTCCTCAATTAGGGATGACAGGGAGTCGAGGCTTAACTTGGCCATCCGTTCCGAGGCTCGTAGGGCATAGGGGCCGGGTGGCATGGTGATGCGTGACTCCAGCGCGGTAAGAACTGGCAGAGTTGTTCAGATTTATAAACAGTCAGCTGAACGTGTAAGCAAAAGAACAAATGGAACAACGTTGGGACTTTACTTACCCACAGTCATGCAAGAGGGATCTGAAGGCTTCCCAGGCCCTTCAAGAATCTCAACCTCGTCGTCGGCCTCCATAACTGTAAAAGACATCAATGTCATTTTATGAAATAGTAATAATGCTGTGAAAAGAGGCTAAACCACACTAACCTTGCCCGGAAGAGAGAACGATGCGCTGAGGAGATATCGCTTGCGGAGCAGCCATCTCCAACAGGCGCTGAAAAGACTGCCTGGGAGACAGATCAGCAATAGATGCCGCCAACCCGCGCAATTCTGAAAAGACAGAAGGGTTCAGATAATTGAAAGATTACTAATTTAAAATATAGAAGGCTACCTTAGACGCTCCTCCCATTCTGAGCTGGAGGGATGGCAGCTTCAGCAGCCTCCTCCGTGACCTCAGGCACATTATCGGGGACGCGGACTAGTGTAGCGGCTTCTGAGCGAGGAGCAGCGGCTGCCACAGCAGGCTCCAACGAAAGGACGGTAGCCTCGACTACCTGTACCCTAGTCTCCGGGTCGCCCTCAGGAAGAGCCATTGGAGCGGCGACCGGCAAAGATGCCTCCCCCGAGGGAGCAAGTGCTTTGGGAGGGCGAACCACCGAGGGAGACTCTATCGCAAGAGCAATAGTTGCATCGACCCCCTCCACACTGATTTGTGTTTCACTGGGGATATCAGCAGAATCCACGGTCAAAGCGCGACTCAGAGCCTCCGCTGCCGCCGAAGTCCCTGCAAAGTTTGTACAAGGATAAGGATACATATATATGCAAGCAATATGAAATATTACAAAGAAATACAGGAACATACCGATGCGCAAGGGAGCTTCTAGTATGGCTTGTTCAAGCCGACGCTCCTTCCTAAGGAGGTGTGCTCACCGAGGTCCGAGGGTGGACTCGTGGCCACCGGTCCACAGTGAAAGCGTGTCCTCGGCGTCGGCCGAAACAACCTGTTTAAGGGCCCTTTCTCCCCATTCTTCCAAAGGGCCTATGAATCGTCGCCGTATCCACGAAGGGTCCTCGTAAAAGATGACGGCAGGGTAGAGCTTCTTCGGAATCCTTACGTTCTCCGATTCAACTTGCGAACGTCGTATAGCCTCAGCCAATTGTGCGGCTTCCTCGGCAGATGAACTCGGGAAAAGTAGGCCACCATCCGATTCTTGCATAGCCAACGGTTCATCCTGAAGAATAGGCGCAGACTCTATTAAAGAGTCGAGCAGATTAGTATCCGTCTTCCTCCGCCTCTTGGATCCAGAACCAACCGCCGAAGATGATCGTTTCCTCCTCCGTGGAACTTTGGCACGACGCTGACCCACTTCACCTTCAACGCCCTCGCTTGGCGGTGCTACCGAGGACGACACAGCCATTGTCGACGCTGCGGACGATGATACTGCTACCGGCGCCCTATTAGCCCTCGATTAAGCCTGAGTACCCAGTGGCATACCAGCTGTGGGAGTGAAGTCCACTTCCGCCACCTCCGGAATAAGCGCAACACTGGTGTCCCTCAGAGGAAAGCGAACCGGTGCACGCGGTCGCGGTGGAACTCCCGTGGCTTGAACCAGAATGGGAGCGCTGTATCCAAGAAGCACCCTTTTCTCCTCAGCAATAATTGGACTGACCCGATGAAGCTACCAGCCCGTGAAGGACCCCACACATCGGGGAATATGGTCAGCTTCAGGAATCATGAAGCGAGAACTAGTGTTCAACCTCACAAAATGATGAGCAGCATCACGAACAGCTTCAGGTGATGGGCTGGGCGCAACTGTAAATGCCTCGAAAGGAACGCCCTGATCATATCCAAGTTGCCGGGCAAAGCGGTGTGGGTTATACCGCATAAAAAGGGCCGCGCTGTTCTGACGAAATACCAGATAACCTGGTCTGATCGCGTACAGGTGCATGGCTTCCCTGGGCTTCAGAGATGGTACCTCCTCTTTCGACAAGTCACAGAGTTGTTGAATCGGACCTGAAGGAGCAGATATAGCCCGATCAATGAATACCATTCCGCCCGTATTAGCATAGGGAGCGATCAACACGCGAATAGCCCCAGACTGAGTCGGGTCAGGAGCAGAAGCATCCACCAGCCGCATGAGTCGCGGAAAAGTGTAGGCGTCATAAAATTTAGGTCTCTGGTGCGCAGCAAAGGCCCCCAACACGTGCATCTCAATCCAAGATGTAAAGTAATGAAGAGAAAAATTTACCACATCTACACCTGGAGTTGAGGTATTAGCCGTGACGCCTAACCCATGATAAAGATGCGCTAGCTTTGGGATGCCTACAGCTAGCCGTGTTCCCTCAGCAATGCGATGAGCAAGGTAGATGACCGAGGCTCTCATGAAACGGCGATGCATGGGAATGACGAACCAGCTAAGCCAAACGCTGATAAAGCCCACAAAGAAAGTCTCCTCATCCATACCAGGAGCTGCAATCGACTCGAAAGATACCGCCGACATGATAGGAATGTAATACTGTGACAAGTCCTCTTCCTTAGTTGGCCGCCTGTTTAAACCAAACCCAAAGGGGTCATTAATGTTCGCGAACTTCGGAGCCGTCTTCGATAGGACCCCCTCGCGAAGGAAGCAAGCAATAAAACTTTTAAAAGTGACGCCATGCTCCTCTGACTCTGTGAACAGTTTGTCAAAAATACCCAGGGTCTTGATCAAACTCGGGGGCTTGTGGCGGACGACGTTCTCGGTAGACAGGCCATTAAGCATTGCAGGCTCGGTTTCAAAGACATACTCATCGGGAGGCAGCAATTCTTCATAAAGTGTCCCCTTGACCGGCAACCCCGAGATCTCGCGAAATTCTTCCAAGGAAATCGAAACTTCGCGGTCCCCTAGAAGGAAGGTGTTGGTGGGAAGATTCCATTGGTTCAAGAAGGCCTTAACCCATCAGGCATGAGGAGATTGGTAGTGGAAGAGGGATGCATATATCGCCTGATAAAGCCCAACCATCTGTAGTCGTGCGTGATGGGCGGACAAGATGTAACGAGCCCAAAGAAGGTAGCCCGTGGGGTGTCGATGGGTAAGCCCTATCTTGTAAATCTGCCCCGATGGCTGGGCTTCGACCTGGCAAATGCGGCGCCCCAAAATATCTATAGCTGGTACCGGATGGTTCGGAATACCAGTTTTTGAAGGCTCAAGCCGTCCCATAGGGGTCCAATTCGGCATCTCCACAGCAAAGACAGTCTGTGGAGGATCCATCGGCAAGAATGGATAAGTAGGCTCCGTCGGTATCTCACAAAGAAAACTGCGACGACCGCGAATGATGTGACCGTACCAGGTCCCCCACAAAAGCAAGTTGGTGCGATTCGGGTCATGAGCCCGGATCATAGCCATTACTTCCTCGTCAGACGGTGACTGAGGAAAAGCAGCTTCCGAGTGAGTGAAAGTGAAGTATGGAACAGAAGTCATTGTGCCTGAAATAAAAGAAGGGGAAACTGTTAAAGCGAAACTAACAGTGTATATATATATGTTTATAAATGTATATATATAAAAAGACAGTGGAAGAAAGCGACAGAGGACTTATTTTATAGGGCCATTGGTTACAAAACATACGGGCCCCACAAAATCAAGATGGCGGCTTGCTAATGATGAGGCAAAGCAATTACTATGAGACAAAAAGAAGATTCTCAATAAATGAACAGTGGATTTCAAATAACCCTACGCATTCCCCAAAAAAGAAATCCATCTTGGGCTCTGCAAAGAATCAAACAGAGCAAGGGAATTAAATTCCCAGAAAACACCACTGCAAACTTCTTCTTTTTGGTTGCAAAGAAACAACTCAGGGCAAGAAAACCCCAAGAAGTTCTCTGGGAAGAACTAAGTTCTTCAAAGGAATTAAATTCCTTTTGAAAAAGGGAAATTAAATTCTCAGAAACATTTTTTCAGAGCCAAAGCTCTTTGAGGTGGAATTAAATTCCACGGAAAAGACAAGCCATTGATCCTTGAAGATCGGAGAAACCCTAACTAGGTCTGTTGTTTAGAGATTGAGTGGTTTTCTTTTTAAAAGAACTTAAGAAAAATGGGTTATTGTTAAAGGAAAAAAACCCTTGGTATGGATTTAAAATCCAACGAAAATTTCTGCAAAAGTTCTTCAGCCGTTCAAGATCATTACCTGAGAAAAAGGAAATCTTTCAACAGAGTTAAACTCTGGAAATTTTTGAAACAGAGAACTAAGCTCTGAGAAAAGAGAATTAAATTCTCAAAGGGAAAAAAGTTAGCAAGGAAGAAGATGAGGAAAGTGGAGGCGCTTCTGAAGAAACACTGGCATTTATAGGATGTGATGGGAAACGTTTCATCTCCCCTATTCCCTAGACAGATCCAACGGTCACAAAGGTGACAGCGTTGCACTCACGTGCAGATACGTGAGAGCAACGCTATGGGGGCATTTGTTCCCTGATTAAAAATCAGGAATTACCTCAATGAGGCATCACGTGTTCACACTTGACCAAGGGTCATGTGTTGACACGTGATCTCTTTACAGAATTAAATTCTAATCAAGCAAAAGTGTAAACAAACGGCTGAGGAAAAACTCCAATGGGGCGTCACGTGCTCACACGTGACCAGGGGTCACGTGTTGACACATGATGATCCTTCGGCCCAATTAAAAAACAGAATTAAATTCTGAATGAGGGAGGGTCACGTGCCAACACGTGATAGGCTTTGAAAGCCTTATAACTTGATAGAATTAAATTATAATTAAGGAAAATCAAAGACCCTAACTGAGAAAGTATTTCTCCAAATCTTTCCAAACAAAAAAGGATTATGGGGGACCGTTGGATTAAAATTCCAAGGGTGATTAAAAATCACCAATTTATGGAAAGAATTTAGACAAGGAAAGATTTCCCTAAATTTCACCAAAAATAACAAACAGAATATCTTTTGGATTAAAAATCCAATGGTGAATAAAATTCACCGAGTGATCTAAAAGATCATATTAGTTATGAAAAAAATCTCTCAATAAAAGATTTACTAAACAAATTGATTCTTTTCCTTCTCCTATAAATATGAGCCAAGGAGAGGAAAAGAAAGATATAGAATTTTGGGATCTTGAAATTTTCTAAAGGCAAATAGCAGAGAGAAAAGAAAGGAGAATTTAATTCTCAACAAAGAAAACCCTAGGTGAGAAAAGGGAAAGGGATCAAAACTTCATAAAACAAAAAAGAGAATTTAATTCTCGATCTAAGAGTTTAACTCTTCTGCAAAAGAACTTGGTTCTTCCTCTGGTGAAAGATCTGCAGAAGCAAATCTCCCCATAGGTTGAGAATTTAATTCTCATCGGGGAGATTCTGCCATGCAGAT
The DNA here is from genome assembly GCA_030015575.1 of Agapanthus africanus. Lineage (NCBI taxonomy): Eukaryota > Viridiplantae > Streptophyta > Magnoliopsida > Asparagales > Amaryllidaceae > Agapanthus > Agapanthus africanus. The sequence goes on along the minus strand of CM057346.1, from coordinate 543,330,389 downwards.
CCAAAACTTAGAGAGAGAATTGAGTTTTGAGAATTTAATTCTCCCAATTCACAGGAATTTAATTCCTCTAAGATAAAACTAGGGTTTAAGCCTATATGAGAATTCAATTCTCCCAATTCACAGGAATTTAATTCCTCCAAGATAAAACTATGGTTTAACCCTATATGAGAATTCAATTCTCCCAAATTTACAGGAATTTAATTCCTCCAAGATAAAATTAGGGTTCAACCCTGCTTGAGAATTCAATTCTCCCAATTCACAGGAATTTAATTCCTCAAAGATAAAACTAGGGTTTACCCCTATATAAGAATTTAATTCTTTCACATACAGGGGAATTTAATTCCTCTAAAAACGAAATTAGGGTTTATCCCTACAAAGAATTTAATTCTTAAAAAAATAAAGAGACTTGAAAGATCTCCATGCATGTAAAGAACTAAGGTCACGTGTCCCTACGTGACCCCTAAACAGATCCCCCAAAAATTAGAAGGAAAAAGCTTTGAGGCAATGCTTCACGTGCTCTCACGTGACCTTCAAAACAAAGAGAATAAAAGCAAAGGCAATATTGACTTTGGGCGCTCTCACGTGTTACCACGTGACCCTTAATAAATGCTTTAATAACCAATGCACAAATATCCATCACGTGTCAACACGTGATGGCCAGAAAATCAAAAGTGTTTAACACTTATTTGCAGAACAAAGTAAAGGAGATCTGACCCCAGAACAAAGTAAAGGAGATCTGGCCCCACCTTTGGGTGCCCTCACGTGTCCCCACGTGACTTATTCCTATCTAGTGTTTAACACTAATTTGAGGGTTTCATTTCCAGTGTTTAACACTGTTGTCCTCTAGTGTTTAACACTACTTAGAGCATTTCATTTCCAGTGTTTAACACTGTTGTTTTCTAGTGTTTAACACTATTTTAAAGCCAATCTTAGTCAAATTGGCTAAGTTTCCAGAGGCAAGAACCTCTCCTTTTAACTAAACCTCAAAGTTGAGTAAAACTCATAACTACAATGTTTAATGCCCAGTCAAAGACAAAAATGTATTAGAGCCTTCAAACTCTGGTTTAGCATTGCTAAATAATGTGGGTTTGAACCCAGACAAGTGTGTAATGGTCCAACAAAGAGCCAATATTTCTAATCTAATTGGACTTAGCCCAAACTGGCCATAAGTCCTCAATTCAGATTTAACTGAGCCAATGAGCTCATAATCTAATTAATTAATCTTAGTTCCCGATTGGACTACAGATCCCCAATCAACCTTGGTTCAAGGGTACATCTCTTTACTCCTTTGATATTTGTCGTTGTAATCTCTCAACGTCTTCAAAGAGGCGACGGGTCCCGACAACCACACATTTCACAGACTATGACGTCTCTAAACATTGGACTGTGGGGTCCTTAAACTCACGGACTATGATGTCCTTAATCTCGACCGTGATGTCTTTAAACTAACATTGGACTGTGGGGTCCTTAAACTCATAGACTATGATGTCCTTAAGCTTGACTGTGAGGTCTTTAAACTCATGGACTATGATGTCCTTAAGCTCGACCGTGATGTCTTTAAACTAACATTGGACCGTAATATCCTTAAACTAACAATCGACCGTGATGTCCTTAAACTAACATTCGACCGCGATGTCTTTAAACTAACATTGGACCGTAATGTTCTTAAACTAATCGACCGCAATGTCCCTAAACTAAACAATAAAGCCCAAATGCCCTTTTGTTGGATCTAAACGATCCCGTTAAGTTGATCTTAGTCTAAAATGAGACTAACGTATCCTTAACAAACGTTTAAGTTGATCTTAGTCTCAAATGAGGCTAACGTATCCTCAAACCCAACCCCCCAAACCCAAATCTAAGAATATACGGATTTGGACTAGTCCACGCCCTACGGGCGACAACATAAATTAGTCTCCGTATACAATCCACGGGCAACCACAAACAAAACAAATATCCATGACACGAAGTGACCATCTGGAAAAGGAGAAAGTTGTTACCGCGATGCGGTAGCGTAATTAACTGCATAGGCTTGCGCCTGCAGGGAAGAGCGTCCCCACAATCAAAAACCCCTCAAACGAGAGGGAATCTGACGAAGTCTGCTACATCGGCTGCATCCGTTCAAACCTTCGATACATGGTGCTAGAAATCAACTTGGCATCTTCAGAGAGGTGGACGGATAGCACCAATTAGCATCTGCGCCGAAATTCAGGCTATACGTTTATCGCGTCTCCGCGTTTCGGAGGGGAACACCACACCAGCACGTTGCTCAATTTAGGGCTCTGTACGGCAACACCGGAGGTGATGATAAGCTACTGCTTCGCCAATTCGTCGGCAGCTTGTCGGAGACAGCATTCGAGTGGTATTCTGAACTTCCGAATGATTCTGTCAAAATAGTTGCAGAGATAGAGCTGCTATTTACCCAACGTTTCGTGGGCGCTAGCGAACGTACCCCAGTCACAGTACTGATCAATGCCAGGGTGAAGCCTGGAGAGACATGAGTGCAGTATGCGCTACGGTGGCGGAATTTGTGGTCAAAGTGCGAGCATCGCATCGAAGAGGCGCCTGCGGTAGGCATGTTCGTGGGTACTCTCGACCCTCAGACGACCATTTCTCAATTCATGATGTTCTTCAAGCCGACCACCTTCTAGGCCTTGATTGACAAGCTAGCCCAAATGGACCTGATGGGCCATAGGCCTTCCTCTTCAAAGTCGGAGCCTTAGAATGAAAAGGGCAAAGGGAAAACAATCTTCTTCGCCAACGCTCAACAACAACCGAGTGGCCCGAGACCGGTTGTTCGCCAAAGCAACAAGCGGCAATCCCTCGATGAGAAGTTGAGACGTCCTTACTCGTTTCCCTGAGATAAAATAAGGAGACTGTTCGAATTAGCAGTGCGCAACGGGCTCATCACTCTACCGGAGTCGAGACACCCACTGCAACCGAACGACGTCAATGATCCCAATTACTGCCCCTACCATCGAGTATCGGGCCATCCACTCGAAGATAGCTACGTCTTCAAAAATTGGGTTGAAGACCAATACCAGCAAGGCAAATTCGTGTTGTCTGAAAATTGGAAGGTGAACTCGCCACAACCACATGCTCCGAAAAAGATGGACATGCCGAGGGCATTGTGCTCATTCATAGAAGAAGCTCCATGGGAAGTTGTTCTTTCAGCAAAAACTAAAAAAATGCTGAAAGATCTTTAAACATGTCCGGCGATTAGGTGGAAAAGTCCGCAAGAACCGAAGATTATCAAGGGGATGCTGAAACCACGCCTAACATTGGGAGTTAATAGTGATGGTGGACAAAACATTCAGGCCCAGCCGTCAAAGTCTTCGAAGAAAAAAAAGAAGACCAAAAAGCCCGTGCAGTTTGATGACAAGCGCACGGATCTGCAAAAGCATATTGACGCGCTGGAGGAATATAACCAGAAGGCGCGAACTCCGGTCACACTCCAAGAATTTCTCAACAATATCCTTGAGAGAGATGATAACGACAATAATGACGAGGATGACTCGTCAGAAGAATCTGAGGACTATGTGGCAAGTTGCCACATGATCTCTCATTCGGCGTTAACTAATGAAGAAGCTCACTCGGCGATAGAAGACAGCATAAAAGTGCTGGGGGCATGATCGAAGCCAAAACCCTCGGAACCGTCTGACGAGATGATCGACTTGCTACCGAACGAAACCAGTCAGAAAAGAAAAGCCAATAGAGAGCGCGAACTAGCTATATTCGAAAAAGCCAAACGCCGACGACTGGATGAAAAGGTCGATGCACCCCAACCGGATCGAAGCATCCCTATCGCCAGCAAAAGCAAGCTTAAAGTAAGGAAACGATTCGCTAGGGCCATGTCAATAGGAATGAAGTTGCCCTCTTTCAGAGGAAAATCTCCTGGTGGTATACATCTTGATGAAGCGGACATGCATCCTAACTTCTGCTTATACCATCAGAGGATTGCACATCCTACCGAGGAGTGCATAGCCTTTAAAAACGGTGGCAGGGATATGTTGCCCACCGACAACACGTTCAACGAGTAAAGCGCAAGGCTCGTCGGAAACAGAAAAGCACGACAGATGAGCGCAAAAGAGCCGCTGGCAACTGTCGCATAGTCGACACCAAGGGATCGTAAGTTATCACCTTTGGAAGCGACTCTAACGAAGAAATCGCCCTCAGCCCTCTCTTCAAGGAATCCACCTCCGACGCAAAAGACGCGAAGATTTGCGAGAAAATCTAGTTGCGTAATCGTACGTTGCCCGAAAAATCTCGGACCTATGACCGAAACGTCGTTAAACTACTACCAATCCGCGGCATCCTCAGGCTAACGTGGTAAAAAAAAAGGTACGTCCATAAGCAAGAAGGGCACGGATGAAAACCCGAAAGGGCTCCGTGAGTAAAAACGGCAGGGTTACCGGCGAGTTTGTGAAAACCCGAAAGCGCGCAATCTCGTTAAAAGACACTTGCAAGGTCCTCTCGACCATGTAAGGAGAAAACTACCTGCGTGAGATCCTTACGACTCACGAAGGGAAGCAACACACTTAGGGATCCTCACGATTCCTAAGGAGAAAATACACTTACGAGATCCTCACGATTCGTAAGGAGAATTCCCCCTATGAGACCCTCACGGCTCTTAGGATTCAAAAGCCTTAAGCTACAGGGATCTGAACCTGTTCTTAAACCATCACAATCTCCAATACTGCCCTACAAGCGGTTCAATGTTAACCCTTGTATACAATCCACGGGCACGAATGAACATTTCCCTAACAGAGTCCCATCAGCGACTAGGGATATGCTCACACGGTGAACAAACACTTGTAAGTCCTCTCGACTTGTAAGGATAAAATACTCTTGTAAGATCCTTACGACTTATAAGAGAACACACACTTAGGAATCCTTACGATTCCTAAGGAGAAAACGCACCTACGAGATCCTCACGACTCGTAGGGAGAAACACCTTTTATGAGACCCTTACGGCTCATGAAGTCAAAAGCCTTAGTCGACGGGATCCTAACCCTGTTTGCTAAGCCACCTTCGTTCGACATCAACATAGGCAAATGATGATTCGCTTCTGGAAATATCCCAGTTGTAGCGATGCTGATGCCTAAATCGGTATCAAATTCCAAGTCCTTTCATGGCAAATGATGATTCGCTCCTTGCAATATTCCAGTCGCAGCGGCGTTGATGCTGAGATTGGCACCAGATTCCAAGTTCCACACTCGCGATAAAAAATCAGCGAGCCAAAAATGCATATGAAATAGCCGAAATGATGGGGCAACTTGCAACGAAATCAGCAAGTAAAAATGCATGCATATAAAAACAGCCGAAATGATTGGGCAACTCGCAATAAAAAACAGCAAGTAAAAAAAAAAATAGCCGAAATGATTGGGCACCGCGAAAAATAGCCGAAACGATTGGGCAATCGCAATTTTCGCGATATAAAAAGCTGAAATGATAGAGCATCGCGGAAAAAATTTTAAAAAATGAAAGAATTTTTGCCCTGCAGGTGAGGTCACATTAACTCCTGTATACAATCCATGGGCACAAACAAGAAGGGAACCATATCGTCCCACCAGGCTTCATCGAAGTGAAGCCAAATCTCGACGGTTCATAGACAACCTAAAGATAATCTCGACATTCGTCGCAATATTGCAGACACAATGTCAACAAACGAAGCGAAGAAAGATCCCTAGCTTTAGGGTCTCGACATCAACATCGACAACTTAGAGATCAACACCGGCATTCTTCCTCCCTCTAATCGGATGCAAATGTTATACTAACAAACGGAGCCACGGCAAAGTCCCCTAGTTCCAAATCTCGACGGTTCACAGACAGCCTATATACTACCCTGGAACCATGGCAAAGTCCTCTAGTTCCAAATCTCGACGGTTCACAGACAGCCTAGAGATCACCGATGGCGTTTCTCCTCACTTCAACCAGATGCAGACGTGACGTCAACAACCGACCTCAGAGTCGCAACGAAGCGGAGCCATGGCAAAGTCCCTAGTTCCAAATCTCAATGGCCACATCTATGGCCCGAAGACCAACGGTGTGCCTCCTCATTCCAGCAGGACACATATGCTACACCATCAATCGGAGCCACGGAAAAGTCTCCAATTCCAAGACTCTACTGTTCACAGACAACCTGGAGTCAACCAATGACCTCCCTGCCGGATCAACGCTCCGTCTCGGAAACAAGTCAACCAACTCCGAGGAAATCAGTGTCCTTGGCAACCTCCTCGATTCAGGAAAATCAGCGTCCTTGACAAGAGCATCTCGATTCGCGTCGACCCGCAGAGAAATCAGAGTCTTTGCAGGAATACCTCGATCCATCTTAACCCCAGGGAAATCAGTGTCCTTGGCAACCTCCTCGATTCAAAGAAATCAGCGTCCTTGACGAGAGCATCTCGATTCGCGTCGACCCGCAGAGAAATCAGCGTCTTTGCAGGATATCTCGATTCGTTTCAACTCCGAGGAAATCAATGTCCTCGGCAACCTCCTCGATTCTGGGAAATCAGCGTCCTTGACGAGAGCATCTCGATTTGCGTCAACCCGCAGAGAAATCAGCGTTACAGGAATACCTCGATCTATCTCAACCCCAGGGAAATCAGTATCCTTGGCAACCTCCTCGGTTCAGGGAAATCAGCGTCCTTGACGAGAGCATCTCGATTCGCGTCAACCCGCAGAGAAATCAGCGTCTTTGCAGGAATATCTCGATTCGTTTCAACTCCGAGGAAATCAGTGTCCTTGGCAACCTCCTCGATTCAGGGAAATCAGCATCCTTGACGAGAGCAACTCGATTCGCGTCGACCCGCAGAGAAATCAACGTCTTTGTAGGAATATCTCAATTCGTTTCAACTCCGAGGAAACCAGCGTCCTTGGCAAAAACCTCGATTCAGGGAAATCAGCGTCCTTGACGAGAGCATCTCGATTCGCATCGACCCGCAGAGAAATCAACGTCTTTGCAGGAATACCTCGATTCGTTTCAACTCCGAGGAAATCAATGTCCTTGGCAAAAACCTTGATTCAGGGAAATCAGCGTCCTTGACGAAAGCACCTCGATTCGCGTCGACCCGCAGAGAAATCAGTGTATTTGCAGGAATACCTCGATTTGTTTCAACTCCAGGGAAATCAGCGTCCTTGGCGAGAGCATCTCGATTCGCGTCGACCCGCAAGGAAATCAGTGTCTTTGCAGGAATATCTCGATTCGTCTCAACTCCGAGGAAATCGGTGTCCTTGGCAAATACCTTGATTCAGGGAAATCAGCGTCTTTGACGAGAGCATCTCGATTCGCGCCGACCCGCAGAGAAATCAGTGTCTCTGCAGGAATATACAACGTCAACAAAGCGGAGCCGCGGCAAAGTTCCCAGTTCCATAACTCGGCGGTGCACAGACAACCCAAAGTCAACCCTCGACCTCCCTGTTGAAGCAATACTTTGACTCGGGAGTAAGTCAACTCATCAATCACTTACGAGTCCTCTCGACTTGTAAGGAAGAAAATACTCTTGTGAGATCATTACTACTCTCAAGAGAAAACACACTTAGAAATCCTCACGATTCCTAAGGAGAAAATACACCCATGAGATCCTCTCGACTTGTTCAGTTGATAAAACTGCACATTTGTATTACATTTTTCCTACCATTTTCATATTAAAAATGGACTTTAATATAATATATTATACATATGAGGGTTTATGTGTTAAAACACCATTTTCCATGTGTTAATATATTTTAATTAGCATTTGGTAGGAAAATGTATGCAAATAAATCCATTGACCAAATCCTAGTAGAAATAAGCCTACTAAATATTATTTGAGATTATTGTGCAGAATTTTCCAAGTTGTTATGCAGAATTTATCAAGCAAATCAAGTTGTTGAAGAAAACTTGCCAAATTAAGAAGCAAAACTTGGAGACCAAGTCTGGAAGCAACCGAGAGAAGATTTCTGAATTCTGAAGGTGCCTAGGATTGCCACATGTCACAATCACAAAGCCCAAGAAAAATGATGAAATGATCTCCACCTTTGGCCGTGGAACCGCGGCCAAACCCCCATATTGGCCGCGGATCCGCGGCCTTCTAGAAGGATCAATTGCTAAACTTTTGGGAGATCAATCTCTGCTTAAATTTACCAAGTCTTCAACCAAAAGATTCTGGATTTGCATTATAAAAGGGCACCGAGAGCCTCTTGGAAAAGTTATCAAGCCGAAGAGATCACGAAGTCCAAGACGGCTCACGCATCCAGGCTGATCATCAACTGTTCATCTACCTCCTTCGGAAGAGTTCGAGAAGCAAACCAAGTTTTTATAATCATTTTCTAAGGAATAAAGTGTAGATTGTTCAAGTTGATTAATAAAGGTAGTTGTTTTATTTAATTCTTTTGCATTTTACATTATGTTTCCCCTCTCTGTCTTTTCATCTTCTTCTCCCAACATGCGCGAGTAATTCTCCGCTTGCTAGGGTTCGTAGGATTAGGGTAGGCTGATGGATGATGAAAATTCCTAAACCCTTTTTAAGTCCTATAAAGTTTATGAACTTTATCAAAAGAATCATTAACATCCTAATCGGGCGCGCTGGCAATTCTTTGCTAGTTCCGACCGCGATTAGAGATTAGATTAATGATTGTTTTGGTAAAGGCTAGATATGAACGGAGTTCCGTGTCGAGATAAGGGTTAAGAGTGGGATTCATTTTCCCTCTAGAAACCCTAATCTACACGCATCACCGTCGTTCTAGTTTTAAATCTATTAATGGATAAAAAGGGTAACTTTTAATTAATCGTCCATAACTACTAAATCCTAACGAACCCTACAAGCCCTCTTATTATATTAACTACATCCTTAAAATAATCTAGATCTATATTTTTGCATTCTTGCTTAACGTAGATCTAGAAACCATTCTACAACATTCTTATTTCTTCCTCCTCTCTTTTTCAACACATCAAAAGTAAGAGTAAAAGATTCAACGTTTCCCAGAGGACGATCCGTACTCATCTCGGTCTAGCTACACGCGACACCGTTATTGATTGCGGTTAACTACAAACACACTCTTTCGAAACAATCAAATGGCGCCGTTACCGGGGAAACGTGCGTAATTTTTTATTTTTGCTATTTGTGTTGAATTCTTAGACGATTCATATCATTATTAAAACAAAACTGCAAATTGCATATTTAACGATTCGTGTGTGAATTTTTTGCGAGGGATCTGGAGTCGCGGATTTGAGGAAACATGAGATCTAGGGTTTCACACTTCTCTGGTATCTTTCTTAACTCCTTCTCTCTCCTCTCAAATCCAATAAAATCTATTTTTTGTAGGATTCTTTGCAAAATATCGCCGCTCAAAAATCTTTTTGCAAAGTTTTGTTTTTCGGTTTGTTTTTGCATATTTTAATACGGATTTTTAAGGGGCAAAAACCAAATCAAGATTAGGTGGGGATTTCATCACCCTTCCTAAGCCCCACAAATCACAAACCGAGCATATAGATCAACCCTTCATTAATTTAAAAAATATCTAGACCAGACTCTGAGGACTGTCGCGCTCAATAAGGACAGAGGAAGGTCGTGGGTAATCTATCGCTTATCCGCATTACTTTTGTGGTGCCCAGGCAAGTGTGTCAAAGGCTAGTGGTTTTTAATTAGGCCCACTACTATGGTTCCTTCCCACTTACCTGGCACTTACCTGCTTACAAGGGTAGTTCAGAGGCGGTAGAGGATTGATCCTGCGGCTTGTCCTTTGGAAGTCTAGGAGCGGTCTAGAGACTGGACCTAGGTAACCATAGCTCTAGGGTTGTGCATTTTTGTGTGATTTGTCTTAATCCGTCATTTTTCAAAACAAACCAATTGCTTTCTCTCCTTTTTACCCCTTCCCCCTTCTTCTCTTCTTATAATGGGTGACCTAAACAGAAGAACACTCGCCGAGCTTTGCTGTCCACAACCAGATATCTCTTGTTTTCGAAATCCCTTCAGTATACCGTCCGGCTCTTCCATATCCTTAAGAGATCATATAGAACAAGCAGGAAGAAACAGTTGGCCACCTCAGTCTAGGTCTTATCAACCGTATCCTAATCCGACACCTGTTTCAGTTCATACCCAGAGTGAGGAAGCCCCTAGACGAATGTCCATTGCTGAGCACATAGCTAGGTCTAGAGGCCAAAGTTTCAACACGGACCAATATCAACCATCACCACCACTGTCCGGAGAAGAGTTTGATATGCGGTTTGTATATAGCCAACCAACCAACCCATATCAATATTCTTCTTATCATAATATTGAACCTACTCCTACCCAAGTTCAGCAACCATTCTGTTCCTATCAATCCAATCCGACTTTTCCACCTACTCTAGACAGTTCTTCTAATCGGTCATTTAGGAGTTTTAATTATACACAGCAATTTCAATCTTATACGGAAACCTCTTATAAACCCAAGACTAGTCTGGAGCAGACATTAGAAAAATTTATGGAACTGACAAATCAAATTATGAAGGATTTGGGTAGTAAGACAGAACTGTACACCATTCCTAATCAAACCTCCCCATTCCAAACTGAAATCCATAACTCCAGTTTCATAGATTCATCAAGTACAATGTCTGATAAGTTGTGTGACTTTGTAGTGTTTGATATACCCAACTGTGAAGAGTCCATTTCAAGTGAAACCATACCCAACCCTTGTGATCTCTACACCTCCACTCTTGAACCAAAACTGATTGAAAACCATACTTTTGATGAGGAGTTTGAGAATTTTAACCTTCACTTGAATGAGGTGATTGATGTTGGGGATATTTTGATTGATGAACCCGAAATTTTGGATGAATTTGTCCCACCAATGCATCAAATCCTTTCACTTCCTTGTGGTCATCATCTTGAGCCTTTAATTCTTCCCGAACCCCAAATATGTCTTGAAGTTGATAATAATGGTATACACGAAGATCAGTCCGAAATACAGCCTCCATCTTCCACATCTGGTTCAGCAACACTCGACACACCAAATTGTTTACCCATTTCACCTACTACTTTCTCCGGTTCTTCTTCTGTTCCTATAGTTTCAGTGAGTTTTGATGAACCACAATCCGTTAATTCAAGTTCAATAATACCAGAAATTCAACTTGATTTGGATATTTTTGAAAATAAGGTAGATGAGTTTTTCAAATCCTCTACCTCAATAATTTTTGATGAATCAAGTTGGATAAATTCTGGCACAAAACTCTTTGACAGCAAAATGTTCGATCACACCATTGATAAAAGTTTTGAAGAACTTTTTGCTGACGAACTTGAATTTTTAAACAATACGGATTTTGTGATTGATCAATATCCACCTATAGAGGTTGAACCGCCACCATTCCTTCTTCCTAATCATTCACATTCATCCTTTCTTTTCTCTAATTTCAAACCCTTTCCAGACCACCTCTTATCCCTTCCCCATTTTTTCTTGACTCGATACAACACATTCTTCCACCAACCTATACGCTATACTGATAAAATCTTTGAATGATTGGTGTTAACTTTTGGTCTTTGTAAAGTCTTACTTTGACCAAATGACTCACCCCCTCTTAAAATGCTTCATATTGTCTAACTCATGTTTGAGGGGGGGTATATTTTTGGCTCTTGAACATAACTTTTGTTCTCAAATTTGTGAGCCAAAAATAAGTTTGGGGGAGCATTTTCACTTTCATATATTTTTGCCCACATTAATAATGTCCTTCCAAGCTTACAGGTTTTTGTAATCCAGCAGATAGCAACAGTGAGGACACTGTTGAAAACAAGTTTGGGGGGGGGGGTTTATGCTTATTTACACATAAATTTGCATCATATTTTGCATAAGCACAACATTTTCAAAAAAATTTAAAAATTTATAACAAAAGAGTAGAAAGTGAAAAATTGCATCCAAAAGATAGGAATAGTTTAAGAAAACCAAGAAAATTAGAAGTTTTCTTAAACGAACTGGTAATAAGTAGTTATGAGCCGTTATCCCAAGGGTTAGTAAGATGAAGGAAGTCACTAATCTGAGGATAAAAATAAGTCTGAAAAATAGTTTCTATTCTGGAAGCCAAACATTTGAATGTTGATACCCTACTGTATGCACTTACACACGTCTTGAAACTCGGGATAGTAGAGGATACCTTGAAATGCTCTTGTCTAAAAGCCAAAGTATGAAGGAAATAAAAAAAATGAAGAAAATATAAAAATGGTGAAAAGAAAAATGAACACCGGTTTTGTTATCGCCAAGGCAGCAATAAAAAAATATAGCGAGGGTGCCTCTTCACCTAGTGTCCTAAGGCCAACTGGTCTGGGAGTCACTGCTAAGCCTTAGGTGGTGCAAGACGAGGAAAATATTATCACCGAATCAGCAAGCACATGAGTAATCGATCGGTTAGTATCTCAAGAAGTATTAACGGTCTCATGAAAACGTGTGAGCAAATCTTAATATTCATCAAAATAAAAAGTACTAAGGTAGATGGACAAGAGTATGATAGCTTGAATTGAATTCTCCGAGTGTAGGGATGTTTTTTACACACACGTGGGGTTATATGATCAATGTTTGGATGAAAGGTAGGAATGAAGAATAAAGACGATATTTTATTGAGAGATGATGTGATTTCTAACATTTTTTCATGACTATTAAGATAGGGCTCATGACAACTGAAAAGCTAGTATAGTTGGAAACTCTTATTTTCAAAGACTTTCTTTTATGGTTCTTATCTTTATATGTAAATTTCACCATCTCTCTTTTGTTATTGGATTTTGTGGGTGGAATCCGCTGAAAACCCTCAGGAGACAACACTCCTCCTACTAGGGACACCTAGAGGTTTAACGGCTTGTTGCACGTGCTCAGTGCAATCGTGTCTGCCTACGAAAGTGTGCTTAGTTTTCTCTTTTCTTTTTCTCCTCTTAAATAAACTAGTTTTCTCAGGACGATCAAAGATAAGTTTGGGGGTATTTGTTCAGTTGATAAAACTGCACATTTGTATTACATTTTTCCTACCATTTTCATATTAAAAAAGGACTTTAATATAATATATTATACATATGAGGGTTTATGTGTTAAAACACCATTTTCCATGTGTTAATATATTTTAATTAGCATTTGGTAGGAAAATGTATGCAAATAAATCCATTGACCAAATCGTAGTAGAAATAAGCCTACTAAATATTATTTGAGATTATTGTGCAGAATTTTCCAAGTTGTTATGCAGAATTTATCAAGCAAATCAAGTTATTGAAGAAAACTTGCCAAATTAAGAAGCAAAACTTGGAGACCAAGTCTGGAAGCAACCGAGATAAGATTTCTGAATTCTGAAGGTGCCTAGGATTGCCACATGTCACAATCACAAAGCCCAAGAAAAATGATGAAATGATCTCCACCTTTGGCCGCGGAACCGCGGCCAAACCCCCATGTTGGCCGTGGATCCGCGGCCTTCTAGAAGGATCAATTGCTAAACTTTTGGGAGATCAATCTCTGCTTAAATTTACCAAGTCTTCAACCAAAAGATTCTGGATTTGCATTATAAAAGGGCACCGAGAGCCTCTTGGAAAACTTATCAAGCCGAAGAGATCACGAAGTCCAAGACGGCTCACGCATCCAGGCTGATTGTCAACTGTTCATCTACCTCCTTCGGAAGAGTTCGAGAAGCAAACCAAGTTTTTGTAATCATTTTCTAAGGAATAAAGTGTAGATTGTTCAAGTTGATTAATAAAGGTAGTTGTTTTATTTAATTCTTTTGCATTTTACATTATGTTTCCCCTCTCTGTCTTTGCATCTTCTTCTCCCAACATGCGCGAGTAATTCTCCGCTTGTTAGGGTTCGTAGGATTAGGGTAGGCTGATGGATGATGAAAATTCCTAAACCCTTTTTAAGTCCTATAAAGTTTATGAATTTTATCAAAAGAATCATTAACATCCTAATCGGGCGCGCTGGCAATTCTTTGCTAGTTCCGACCGCGATTAGAGATTAGATTAATGATTGTTTTGGTAAAGGCTAGATATGAACGGAGTTCCGTGTCGAGATAAGGGTTAAGAGTGGGATTCATTTTCCCTCTAGAAACCCTAATCTACACGCATCACCGTCGTTCTAGTTTTAAATCTATTAATGGATAAAAAGAATAACTTTTAATTAATCGTCCATAACTACTAAATCCTAACGAACCCTACAAGCCCTCTTATTATATTAACTACATCCTTAAAATAATCTAGATCTATATTTTTGCATTCTTACTTAACGTAGATCTAGAAACCATTCTACAACATTCTTATTTCTTCCTCCTCTCTTTTTCAACACATCTAAAGTAAGAGTAAAAGATTCAACGTTTCCCAGAGGATGACCCGTACTCATCTCGGTCTAGCTACACGCGACACCGTTATTGATTGCGGTTAACTACAAACACACTCTTTCGAAACAATCACGACTCGTAGGGAGAAAAAATCTTTATGAGACCCTCACGGCTCATAAAGTTGGAAAGTCTTAGGCAACAGATCCTAACCCTGTTTTCTAAGTCATCGCTACCTTATAAAGAGTTCAAGATGAACTGTTATCTACCATCTATGGGCCACATTTGCCAAAGCTACATGCCACTAAAATGGAGAAGTTATTCATGAGCATATAAACTACTTCGCACCAGAGTAAAACATAAAGAAATAAAAGGGTGCAACTCATGGACCTCAGGGTTTGGAACTATATCTATTAAGAGTTGAGATTTGAGTCAATGATAGATGACGACGCCTGTGTCCGTTCGCTATCTTCTCAAACCAAGATTCTAAAGATTATATACCAACCCGAAACTAGTTATACGCTATGAAATACTCTGCACTACTTCACCCACGTATATACTTACGTGGGCAAAGTAGTGGGGGCATTTGTTTCCCCCAATTAGAGCAAAACTCTGTTCAGAATTCAAAATTTGAATTAAACCTGCGTTTTTATAAAAGCGTTGCGCTACAACTAGCGCACCACGTGCAAAGCGCATAGGCGCTGGCGATAGATGTGCTGCGCTACAAGTAGCGCACCATGGGCAAAGCGCTGGAACTAAAAGCTCCCCACCGTTAGATCAAAGATCTAATAATAATGATAAATCATTAATTAACCAGAATTAAATTCTGTTAAGGAAAGATTTCTCAAAATCTTTCCAAACAACAAAATTGTGCTCTGTAAATCAGAGTACCGTTGGATCAATGATCCAATGGTAAATAAAAATTACAAAAGACAGAATAAATTCTGCATGGAAAGATTTCCCAATCTTGTTAAAAATAAGAAGATTGCCGTCTGTAAATCAGAAGCCCTTGGATCAAAGATCCGACGGTGGGGAAATTCCCCAAATCAATTGGAGAAAAGATCTCCTTAACTGATTGAACAAACCATCTTGCCCTATATAAAGGACCCGAGACTTCAAGTCTTGTACAGAGGAACCCCCCCCATAAATTTTGAGAAAATCTCAAGAAGAAGAAGAAGCTCTCGACAAAAGAAGATAATTCTTTTTCAAGGTAAAAAGAATAGAAAGACGAAATCGTCTCAATAAAAACAGAAGTACTTACTTCTTTCACAGATTATAGATCTATAAGATAAAGTTGTCTTTCACAAAAGAGATTATGAACATCTCATTATAAAGGGGGGAGAATTATTCAATCCTCTTAGGATCACAGATCCATAAAGACAAAGCCTTTCATCAAAAAGAGATTGAAATATCTCCTATGAACTAAGAACTTTGTTCTTAGAATTTTGAGACAAAGTCTCTTATCAAAGAACAGATAATCTGCAGAGCGCAAAGTTGACCTAAGAAGAGCCTAAGCGCTCCTAATCTAATAAGAGCCTTAGCGCTCCTAATTCAAAAGTGCCTTAGTGCTTTTCACCTAGTGCAAAGCGCTGTAGTGCCATAGCGCTTCAAACACAGTGCACTGCGCTCATTGGCTAGCGCTCAGTGCTAAGTGCGCCACGTGCTCCTCACGTGTACGCTGCATTACTGAAAGCGCTCTGCACTCATTATATGGCACCAGCACCAAACGCCTTAACACTTCAACTAAAAGCGCATCAGCGCTCTTCACCTGACGCAATGCGCTAAGCGCATTAACGCTTCATATCTGGCGCTAGTGCTGAGTGCACCACATACTATTATGTGCGCTTGGACAGAACATAAAATGTTCTTTGAATAAGCTTAGGGCTATGACAAATGCACACCATTCAATTAAAGACAAAATCATTGTCAAGATAAAAATCAATGCTCAGTATTGTTGAAAGGGCTGAGCCCAAACAAATGCTTAACAGCCCAAAATAAATGTTAAACATTTTAACTTGACTGGACTTAGCCCAAGACTGGCCATAAGTCCTCAATTCAGATTAATTGAGCCCACATGCTCATAAATCTTTTAACAGATCTTAGTTCCAAATTGGACTATGGATCTTTCAACCAAAATTGGTTCAAGGGTACATCTCTGAGCCTCTCTGATATATGTCGTTGTAATCCTTCAACGTCTTTAGAGAGGCGACGGGTCCCGACAACCATGCATTTTATAGACTATGATGTTTTTAAACTGGACTGTGGGGTCCTTAAACCCATGGACTATGATGTCCTTAATCTTGACTGTGAGGTCTTTAAACCCACGGACTATGATGTCCTTAACCTTGACTGTGAGGTCTTTAAACTCATGGACTATGATGTCTTTAACCTTGACTGTGAGGTCTTTTAACTCACGGACTATGATGTCCTTAATCTTGGACCGAGATGTCCTTAAACTAACGCTGGACTGTAACGTCCTTAAACTAATCGACCGCAATGTCTCTAAACTAAGCATTAGAGTCCAAATGCTCTTTTGTTGGATCTAAACGATCCCGTTAAGTCGATCTTAGTCTAAAATTAGACTAACGTATCCTTAACTAACGTTTAAGTTGATCTTAGTCCCAACTGAGACTAACGTATCCTTAAACCCAACCCCCAAACCCAAATCTAAGAAGATACGGATTTGGACTAATCCACGCTCTATGGGCGACAACATAAATTAGTCTCCGTATACAATCCACGGGCAACCAAAAACAAAACAAATACACACGACACAAAGTGACCATCTAGAGAAGGAGAAAGTTATTACCGCGATGCGGTAGCATTATTAACTGCAGGGGCTTGCGCCTCAGGGAAGAGCGTCCCCACAATCAAAAACCCCTCAAATGAGGGGGAATCTGACGAAATCTGCTACATCAGTCGCATCCGTCTAAACCTTCGATACATAGTGTCATAAATCAACTTGGCATCTTCGGAGAGGTGGACGGATAGCACCAATTAGTATCTGCCCCGAAATTCAGTCTAGAAGGACCCGCCCGGTCGCGTCTACGTGTTTTCGGCAGGGAACAAGGGGTGCGACGAGGCTCGAGGCGAGGCTCTCCGACGTGGGACCTCGAGGTTGAATGGAACGGATCGAGAGACCTGCGACCGCTGGAGTCTGCGAGGCGGTGGCCGGCGGAGGGGTGATCGCTTGCCATGTGGATGGAGATCGGAAGGCCAACTTTTGTTTTTGTAGAGTTTTAGTTTCCCACAGACGGCGCCAACTGATGGAGGTCCTTTTCGGGTCTCCGTCAGATGTTTTCTTGCGTCGATCTTCCGGTGGATCTTGGAGATGATCTCCTGTTGCGTGTGGGTCTCAATGGGTTTTGAGGAGATTGGTGGTTTTGAGGAGTTTGCGCCGAGTACCTGCAAGGAAGCCCCGGGATGGTTTGGTACCACCGAGGACCCTCCGACGATCAAGTTAGCATAAGATCCGAGCAAAATAACGGCTAAGTGGGGTGAAAAAATCTTACTTGACCCCTCTGTAATGGGGGTTTATATAGTGGCGGCAGCACGCAGTAGCAGGCGCGAGAATCTCGCCGGCAGTTACGCTCCCGACGTCATGCCCGCGTAATAAGCGGATCGCCCGTTAATGGGGATCGTGATGGTGTGGAACGTGGGATGTTGCCGGCGGAGAATCCGCGCATGGCAAGATTTGTGGAGCGGCGGTTACGCCTGTGAGTGGTGGATTTGGTCGGTCGGAGGGACCGAGGAAGATGACCTCAGCGGGAGAGATCGGGAACGAGCGGGAGGGCCGAGGCATCTTGGTCCTGTGGTAGCTCGGGGCGAGCTGAGAAGCCCAGGAGGCCAATTTGCAGGGGGCTCTGAGGTGAGCCAGCTTATGCTTGCAGGTCGGGTACAGGGGTGGCCTGGTCGACCCCTGTGAGCCCTCTCTTCTGAGTTCTGGGACATGTCATCTGCCACATATCCTGATCTGGGAGATCGCCAATATAGAGCATCATCACTCGTCGTCTCCGTGAGACTCGCTCCCCCCAATGGCCACGATGACCAAATCTACTCGCCTCATCCTCGTTTCAACCCCGAGCCTCTCTCCCCTTATCCCATCTTGCTCACTCCTCTTTTTCTCTCTCATCATCACCGACACCCCATCGAACTCCCCAGCTCCTCCTTCAGCCCGCTCACCACCACCAAGAACCCATCACCACCTTGCCGTCACCATTGACCTACTGAGCTCTCCCCCGCTCCTTCGTCAACGCCTCTGCCGCCCACTGCACCCTCGTCGATAACCCACCTCAAGCGACCACCTACTCTCTCAAGCTCGCTGCGTCCATCAACTACGACGATCCGAGTGATCCACTGCACCCAAGCCCGAGCTCACTGCCGCTTCGCTGCCTGCACCACCCCTGGAGCTCCGCTGCACCTCACTGCCTGCCACAGCCTCTGTGCTCACCCCTGCATCCTGCCGAGCCCCCGAACTCCTCACCCGACCCACTGCAAACCAGCCGACAACCCACCACCCCGTTGTCACCTCCACTGCAGATCCGCTACCCATGCCGTCACCACGCTATTGCCGTCGTCGACGAGCCCACGTATCACAGTGCTACTGTCGCTGCTGCTTGTACTGTTCTTGAGCCGTGCTAGTCACGTGTGTATCGTGTCGTGCCGTGCCACCGTCTCAGTCGTGCCACTTTCGCTAAAGGCAAGAGAAAACCCATCTCTTGTTGTTCATGCTATTTTAATACCTAGGCTAGATAATAATGTTAGATTATTTTGTTATATATTAGTATAGATATGTGTTTTCGACCGATTACCAAACGCTGCCCTACTGTTTGATGCGAACTATAAACCAAAACTTATCTTGTTATGGCGGAACCTGCGATAGTTAGAGCCCTTTATCGATTACGAATAACATGTTGAAATATGGATGCAAAATAGCATGTTTATAATCATGTAAAGTCGTCCCTTAAAAGCGACACTAAATCTGAATTTTACCGCGCATATTACCTTGTTAAGATCATTGTAAATTCAATACAGTTTGGAATGTAATGTTCTACGGCTCATATCGAAGCCGACTCGATAATATATAACTATACATAGTTTATTTCTCGACATTTATAAATTACTATAACGAATTTCGGCTGCAAATGCGGCACTGGACTGCAGTCCGGGACAGCATTTCATGAGGATACCTGAATTTGAATAACTGCACGTCCCTACTTAAAACTGAAAATGTGCGGAGCCCTATATAGTCGCATAGATAATTTAGTTATCTAACACATGAATCTGGTCCCATGCAGTTTCATAGTCGTTTGATATTTAGTTTGTATTTTAGAATGTCGATGTGTTCTGCAGTGATATTTCTTACACCGTCACATTAAACAGGACGTAATTTCTAGTAAAGGAAGGATATCGATAATCCACTTGATGATTTGGAAACATAACAGATAGAACTAGATTTTATTCAACTGGGGCGACAACTGAAACCGAACAAGATCCCAGGCAAACTGCGCGCGAAGTTGGACTTCCAGTTCTGAAACTGGAATTCCAGCAATCTATCGCAAATTTAAAATGATGATAAGTCCCTAGCATGAGTTCCGTTTGACATGAGCTTAATTTTATTGCTTAGATAATTAAGTGTACTTCGTACGTCTTTTATATTGTTTTGATTGATTTTTTACGTGTTTTTATGGTAAATTGTGCAACTTATATGGCGTTGGCTGTCAAAATATAGTGAATGTCTGTTCAATGCATTTTTGCCTATTTGTGTGCTTACTTTATACCTATCGCATATTGATTGTTTACATTGAGACCTAGCGATTGTTTTGCATTGTCGATATATAAGTGTTAGTGATTGGGTTGTGGGAAATACGAAAGTGACATTGATAAGTGAAAATGTGATTGAAAGTGAAATCGATACGTATTTGTTCACAATTTATCTAATACCTGAATTCATATTATAACCTGGAGAATGGGGAAATCAAGGCGGAATCGAACTCGTATTTAGCGAGGTACAGTGATTTAGAGGATGATAATTCGCTATTGGTGACACACACACACACACACACACACACACACACACACACACTAGGTCGTGGGTCTAGCGGCATGGCTGCAGAATTATGTCCCGGGCAACAGTGGACCGTAGTCTCGGACATACACGAGACCCTTGTTAAACACAAGTATCATTTCCACCAATTGATTTCATTGACTTGGTGACTGATAAGTAGTTATACACACTGCTTAGCTTAACGACGTGATACTTATATCGCACTGTTCATATTCAAATGAGGTTCATTATTCGCATGCCATGTATTCTGTTGCACCTTTCATGTTTAATCGCATTGTACCCATCATATATATATTTATTACTATATGTGTCGTCCTGACGATCTGAGTGTGCATGCTTAGAGGACGAAGTGGATCCAACCCAGAAGCAGGACCTGCCATTCGAGATCGTGGAGGTCTAGACTGCATCATCAGCGCCATTTCTTTTGCTTTAAGCATCTTGTATTTTCGTTGGTTAGTTTTTTCCTTGTGCAAAATAAATGTATTTCGAACTCTTTTATTGCAATATAATAAAGTTATGAACTGTGATTTTTTTTACTCCAGTACTGTTTACTGACTACCATATAATGCTAGAAGACGAAGTGTGGCTACGACGGGATTATTCCCTAACCGTATGAGCATGGCTGGCGGGATCATCCTTCGTTTTCCGTATTTTGGAAAACGGAGCGTGACAAAATTCATCGAGTTGTTTACCTTAATTTTTGAAATGTTATTCCTCAATCACTCTTTATTTCAACAATAATATTGTTAGGACAGTGTTATGTTTCCACGCTAACCGTTAATAATCTTAATATGAATACTTAACCTATATAGTAAATCGTACCAAAAATAAAATTCAAACTCATGTTAATATTACACGGTTTCATTAGCCTGTATATAGCAAATTGAACGAAAAATAAAAGGACAAATTTTATAAAATGTATGGTTTCGATAAATAATTAGGATAAGAGACCACATAAAAATTTATCAAAAAGGACTATTTCTCTAAATAAATTTCAATGAGGCACCTTTTTAAAATTATTTATTAAAATAACTTTTTTCTAAAATAAATCGTCTTAATATCAAAATATTGTTGTTAAAAATAAATTCTACTGTATAAATTCATGAAAATTTTATCAATTATTAATATATCATTGTCAAGAAAAAACGTACATCCACAACAGTATGGATCCTTCATTAAGAAAACGTTGATGAAGTACCATGATATTCTTTATAATATTTATATTTGAATATAATTTAATTTAATTTATTATTGTTTTCAATTTTCAGCAAATAATTTGATATATTTTGTAGCAGCACAAAATTTTAGAGCCATAATTAAATTTTTTCATCTGAGAAGAAAGTTTGGTTAAATAAGTTTTATAATTAACATTAATATATTTAAAAATTTGTTGTAATTATAATTTCTAAATGATAATAGCAATTAATAAATGAAAAATAATAACTCTATATCTAATTAACACTGACCAATTATAAGTTAAAAATATAAGAATCAATTACAATATTTAATTCAAATTATTTGATTAGAAAAAACGTACTAATATTCTCTTAGAAAAAAAATATGAATTATTACTTATCAGAAATCGGAGCAGATATACACGATGTATAATTTAAAATTAAAAAAGTTTAAAGACGGTGCACAATATGTCATTGTCTAACCTAAGCGAATTTTATATTTAAATTTCTTTATTTATTCATAAAATTAATATATGTTATCTTGAATAATGTTTCTATGACGAACTCTTAAATTTTCTAAATTATCGATTTAAATTTTTTAATTTCCATGGATTTATCTTACGAGAAATATATAGTAAAGAATAATTGATTTAATTTTCCATAGATTTATATAGGAAGATTTATTGTCAAAAAATATTTTAATATTTAAAGGGGTTTATTTTCCAAAAAATATTATTTTAATAAATATTTTTAAAATGGGAACTTATTGAAATTTATTTCGAAATGTAAACCTCCTTATTGAAATTTAAAATTTATTTTTAAAAAGGGAACCCATTGAATAATGTTTCTATTTAACATTACACTGTTTCATTAGCCTAAACCATGGTGCTGTGATTTGTAACAATTTATATTATCTAAACATCTAAGACCCCTCCTCGTTTGGGGTACTAGGATATGCGGAAAGAATTGATCAAGCTGCTCTAGTTAGAAAATGGCATATTTTATATGTTATAAATTAATTTTCCTTTTTACCTTGGGCATATTAACCAGGAAAAAAATATTTCTTAAACATTCTTCTTAATTTTCGAAAGAGATAAGTAATTTGAAACACAAAACAATGGTCGAAGGACACAGTCGACTTGAAATTGGAACAGTGGTAGATAAAGAGGAAAATGGGCTTGTGCACAACCACGTGGATTTTACAAGCGGCTGGTGTTTTAAGTTGTGGGTCAGATCCCGTGACTTGAACAGGTAAACGCGCATGTCTATACACAAGCTTATTTAATTTGTAATGTGCGATAATACCATTATGAAAAATCATTTATCCAAAAAACTTGGGCTATATACTTGCAACAAAATTGAATGCAGTAGGTCTCGGTTGGTAAACCATGCAATCTTGGTGTTTGTTAAAATCAAAAGAGGGAATATGGAAGAATATTTGTCCTCTCTGGGAACCAGCAAAAGGGCAGTTTCGTCACTTCCTAATATTTTTCTCATGCCTTTTCTGTTCCCAACGAAAGCCCAGCTGCGGCTTGGGGGCCGTTGGGATGCGTGGTGGGCCCCACCCCACCAAGTGATCAATCACTTTATAGCAGCCAATGGAAATCGTACGGGACATCTCAGCCGTCGATCGAGCCCCCTAATCATTCGAACGGTCTCGATCAGGCCTCAAAGAGATCGAAGCTTTAATCGCGACCGAGGCGGCGTGTCGAAAGGCGTGAAGGGGAAGGGGAGGCCGACACGTGGCGGTACGAGGGGCTGCGCCCAGCCGCCGACAGCGCGTAAACAGGGGCGGGCACCGTGGGGCCCACTTGGCCGTACGAATCATTGCAATTCGACGTTCGAGTAAAAGGAGGGCCCGGCACGTGCCTGAGGGATGGGGTCACGTGACGGGTTTGCCCAAAATGGGAAATTTGATTTCAGAGTTTCTGATGGAAAGAAGACAGAACACCTGCGCAAGCCCAAGCTATCGAAATTTCCATCTGTATACTGAAAACGAAACGAACATTGCGTTAAGCGGCGGTTTTTCAATATAGCTGCAGTAAGACTGTTGTGATAAGTTAAAAATTTTCCATGAGGAAGTTAAAGAGTATTATTGGATTTTGTTTACGAAATCTTGCAGCCGTCACGGTATTTTGAAAATGATGGTCTTCTATATAATTTTCTTTCGGATGTCAAAAAAGAGCACGGAATCTAAATATTTGAAAGCAAAATGAACAGTACATTAAGCAACAATTTCGCAATATAGTTACAGTTAGATGATTGTGACACATTAAAAATTTTCCATGACGAAAAATGTGTAATTTTCCATGACGAAGTTAAAATGTATTATTGGAGTTTATTTAGAAAATTTTGCAATCATGACTAAATTTTGAAAATGAGGGTCTTCCATATAATTATCCGCCGGATGCCAAAAAGAGCATGAAAAACCAAAGTTTCCATTTGTACATTTGAAAGAAAAATGAATACTGCATTAAGCAACGATTTCCCAATATAGCCGCAGTAAGATAGTTGCTGCAGATTAAAAAAATTTCCATGACGAAGTTAAAACGTAATTTTTCGATGACGAAATTAAAGTGTATTATTGGAGCTTGTTTACGAAAGTTTGCAAACATGATAAAATTTTGAAAATGAGGGTCTTCTAATAATTATCAGCTAGACGTCTCAGAAACCATAAAAAACCGAAGTGTCCATCTGTACATGTGAAAGCAAAATGAACAGTGTATTAAGCAATGATTTTCCAATGCAGCTGCAGTAAGATGGTTATCGCAAGCTAAAAATTTTGCATGACGAAGTTAAAGTGTCCTTGGAGTTTATTTACGATATTTTACAATTGTAACAAAATTCTAGAAATGAGGGTCCTCCACATAATTTTACGTCAGATGCTTAAAAAATGAGGGGCTTTCCTACAATTTTTTCGTATAAAGACAAAATTGAGCTTGAAAATTGTAGGCTGCATCCATATATATCATATTATATAGATAGATATTTTTTTTGGAGATAATATATATAGATATATAGATATGTAATATAGGGCTAGAGGAAAAAAAAAAGCTTAACATTCTAGCCAGAGGACAAAAAAGGCTTGAAGCTTGCTAGCTTTTTATATAGATATATAGAGGCATGTGCTGCTCTTGTGCTGTTCTTGCAGGGGGTTCCCTGCAAATTTTTGGGTGTGATCTAATTTAATTTAAATCTTATATGTTTTGATATTTTTGGGGAGAATATTCCTTGTTTTTTTGGTTTATTTGTTGCTTGTAGACTTTGATTGAAACAAACACATGCCAAATTGCATATTATGTCGACAACCAACCTAAGTTGTCATGATTTTTTAAATGAAAAATATGGTAAGGCAAAAAAGGCAAAAAAAAAAAAACGATTGGAAGATAGACGTATAAAACAACATCAGTGTTTTTATGGATTTTTTATTTTTAACTAGCTCTGTTTTGTGTTAAAAATATACTTAGATGATGATGCACATAGGAGAAATCTTAGTTTTCTACATATACCCCTTTCTATTTCCCTCTCTAGAAAAATCCATGAATTAGGCAAAGGCAACAAGAAACAAAACATAAATAGGAATCAATAAAAGAGAGTTAAGGGTTGCAAAATCTATATAATTTATAAAGGGGCATAAAATGATCGACACTTTTAATGCAATTTGACAAGGGAACGTATGAGATTATATACTCGAGCTTTTGATTTTGCATGTGTAATACATGTATACATTGGTGAAAATGGATTTAACAAGGTTCTGCCTTCAAATAATATAGACTCAATTTTCTTTAACAAGTTTATTTCAATAGAGCTCGTAAAGATTTGAGAAGACTATTAATTAGAAATAAAATTATAAGAAGCTGGCTAAAAACCAAATTAGGATTTCTATTTGAGGCTCCATTCTGCTTTAATAGTTAAAATAAGAACTATACAGTTCTGATTATTACAACTCTGGACAAATGAGAATCAATTCACTCAACTTTCAAGAGCGTTTTTTAACAAGGTTTCTACAATTAGCAGTCAATCTAACGTCTACCCATCTATCAACTAGGGTAGGGCATAAATAACTAAAAATAAGGCAAAAACTTTCCATAAAAATAAATAACAAATAAAAATGGACTTGACACAGGAAATTATGTTCAAACAAGTAAATTTTCCCAAAGCAGCAGCTTTTCAGGGCACTTCTCTATC
The DNA here is from genome assembly GCA_030015575.1 of Agapanthus africanus. NCBI lineage: Eukaryota > Viridiplantae > Streptophyta > Magnoliopsida > Asparagales > Amaryllidaceae > Agapanthus > Agapanthus africanus. Next base: position 543,304,711 of record CM057346.1, on the reverse strand, counting down.
AGTAAAGCCTTAAGCCCACCAGCTTCTTTCAGCCCCTCGTGCAGTTTAGCCTCATGTTCCAAATGAACTTGCTGCAACAAAGATGCTCAAAATCTACAAGTTAGAAAGCAAATGATAAAACATACATAATCTCTTAATATACCTATTCACTAAACTACCCTTAAATATCATTGGTTTTCATTGAACTACCATAGGGTTTTTTGATTTATGTAAACATTTAAACATACCACGAGCTTACTGTTATAATTGAAAATAATAATTTAAGGTGGTTCAGTGAAAACAGTGATAGTCAAGGACAGTTCATCGTAATTTAGCTTTAGAAGTTAGAATTTACGAAAGACTTTAGAACCTTCGATATCCACATAACGTAAGCAACAGCATGCTTCACTTGAGATTGACCGTCATCGAATCCATCGGTCGAGATGCTAAGGCAAGCATGAAGAAGCTCCAATTCTTCGCCTATGAAATCATCAAAGTAGGGCCCACTTGCATGTTTGTCGGTGGCAAACTGCTTTATCCAACATTGAGAGAGGAATCGTCGGTGAATCCACAAGGCCTGCAGAGAATGGAGAAGTTTGTAATTTTTTTATACAGTAGGCAATATATCCAGTTTTTGTTGCATGTTGGGTTTTTACAAAGATTTTGAATCTTCTCTGGCGATTAATTTCGGTGTTTAGATCAAAAGTTAGGGTGGCTACCTGAATTGCTTAGTACAGAAGAGATGGAGGACATAGATGATCATAAATTGACAAGTAAATATCTTTTTTTTTAATTGTTTCAATCCACAAGGCTTGTTATTTCCCCAATCTGACACATTTGTTGGCCTAGAAACCATTTTAACCAGTTCCCTCTCATTTTACACATTTCAGCTCTACCTCATTATCTCTTAATTGCTCAACGTTCTGATTTAATAAATGTTGTAGTTATAGTCATCTTGTGGAATTTGTTGTTGTTGTTGTACAAATATTAGCGATTATTGCTAGACAGGCTAGATTTACTTTCATTGGACCCTCCAGTGATAAAGATCACTTGGATGGTGCTATGCAACACAAAAGCCCATCACAAAATGAAGTCCTATGATATGCATCTTATTTAGCAAGATTCTATGAGCAAGAACTATTTAAAGTGTGTGCATCTAGCATGACTTGGTAATTTCAAGAAGCAAATAAATCAACTCTAATGCGTTTATGGTAAAGATACCTCTCTTCCTATATAGCATTGAATAAGCAACTTGTTCCATTGGAGTTCTTCCTGTACTCACGAGGGTAATAACTTCAGACATTTTATGCAAATGACCACATGGTGATAATCGGACTATTTTTACAATAATCTATCAAATAGCAAAATAAGTGAATTTAGATAAAATACATGCATACCTTCCATATGATATAAACATCAGAAGGGTTATTAAAAGACGTCTCTCCGCCTTCTACAGAGTTGTCCTCTAGAATTCTAAGCATTAACCTCTGCAGTGAAAGGAAAGAAAAGAAGATTAGCCTCTACATGAGTACATGTAAATACTCAAATTAATATATACCAATACCATTGTCATATTGTGCTTCCAAGGGCAATAGATTTACTGGGAAATATTAAAAAAAAGGCAGTATATATTGACGATGAATGATTAGCCTATAACCAGTCACCAGACAATTATCACTCATTTTGATTATCAACAGAACTAAGCTGCCTCAATAGAGCAATTCAACAAACCACACCCTCAGATAATTATCATCTGCTTATTAATATTAGTAAAAGACGGTTAGTCAAGCTAATTTTTCCTATTCATCAGGATAATCTACATCGAAAGCTGATCTCATAGGCTTGAGCAGGAACACAAAGATGGTTCTATAATCTATGTATGTTAATCGTCAAAAAAACGCCAGGTACATTCAATAGTAGCCTTATCAAGTAGCAGCATTAATTGCACAGAACAATAACAATAGTACCATTTATGACCAGACACAAATGCTTCAATCAAATATTTTGCACATTAATCTAATGTTGGACAAACAAAGAGGATAATCATGCAGTTTCTACACCTACCTGAAACAATTATTTCATTTGCTTTTAAGAAGCCCTCCGAAGGTTTCACAGAGGAATTAAGGTGAATCTGAAGACTGAAGTTGCCTATCAACTCTCGGCAGTATGCATATCAGAACCCATAGTGAAATATATGTTGCGTTCGGCTATATATGTTTCGACATAAGTTTACTGTACAAAAGATGTCATGTCAAGCTACCACATAAAATATAGAGGAACTGAGGAAGTGCCAAATCCACCAACATAATTCGGAACTGTAACTGTGGTGCGTTATTTGAAATAACTATCAACAGTAACTAGATGCTTAAAGCACATACTTTGGTTCATCAAACCAAATTAACATTACAGCAAACTCAGAACAGCCGTTATGATTTGAGAACTAAAAATGCCAATCCAGTGTCTATTACTGATGCATGGTTGACTCAATTTGTATCCTGATTTGAGAACTAAAAATGTCAATCTAGTGTCTATTTACTAATGCATGATTGACTCGATTTGTATCCATACAAAAACAAACCAACATCATAGGCCAACTATTTCTATATGCCATATAAAAGGTGTAGTAGAGCAAAACTTTCTGTCTTTCATTAATTTATCATAAAAACAATCCTACAAACCTCCTTGATAACAAAGATTATTAAATGGACGGTCCACAAGAGCCTACAGTTATCACAAATTAGAAAGAAGCTTGCCTGGTCGCAGATCACCAAAAGGAAAGGATATCATTTCATTCATCATTAAATAAAAGGGAAAGTCAAGGATTGCATAGGCTATTTTATACATAAAAGGGGAATTAGCCAACTAGGTAAGAGATGAACTTCATTCACAAAATAATGGTATGATCGAAAAGCATTTTAGTCAGGTGCATGCATTATCATTACAGAACATTCTTTGAAACTCCCCATTACGTTTTACAACAAATTATAAATCAGCAGTGTTTTGGTAAGTTTTATGGAGATTTTTCTCAGTATTACTGACAATACCGCTCTTCGTACAAAATGACTAATTCCAACAAGTAGGAGAAAATGGATGGACGAAAAACTCACTCTACGATAGTGGAAGCAGCAGTTATCAGCAACATGCAACTCAGCCCACTTCCTTGATTTGTTCAACTCATCAAGTACCTATAAGATCAGTGCGTACTAACAATTGTCAGATCAAGGCAGAAATTTGCAATTTTGGCATTCGAGAAATAAGAAGTAAAAGATTACACAAGTCCAATACAAGATACAGATTAATGCACTTTACTCCCAAGTAAATACATATTAACTAAAGGATGGGGCATGCTGCCATGCAAGATATATCAAGTGATAGGGGATCGTCGCTATAGCAGATGAATAAAAAAGAAGCACTTGATTTACTAATCACAAATCAAAAAATAATATCAGAACTGCATTTAAATTTTCTATAATAACTTCCTTGATACTATTAATTATTAAACCACAGTGCTCCAGCGCAGCAATGTTCCTCAAAAGTCAAAACACGGAATTGCATGAATAATCAACATTCTGATCTAACCTGTGAGTTTGTCATGTAAAGAACAAGCCAGCACCGATGATTCCAAGCGCGATAGTTCATTTTTAATTTCTGCAAAAAGAAAGAAAATTTGAAAAGGAAAAAAAGGGACAGAAGAAAGCACATCAAAAGATAGTGACCTTATACCTTTTCTTTCACTCTTTTTGCTAATTAACTGTGTTATCATAATCGAGAATCTAATAAGGGGGGATTCTTAACAGATGGTAAAATTTCGCCAATAATACCATAGAGCAATGTGCTCGATAGTGATTTCATCTTGATGGTAAACGAATAGGATGATGACAATGGTGCTAAAGATGGATTCCAATAGCATAACAAATGTATAGAATTATGTGATAAAGTGTGTATAAGTGAAATGAATAGTTGCATCAACTGAAATAAAGTGTGACAGACAATTATAAAACGAGCACGCCATAAGGTAATGTGATGGCTAAATTGCATAAAGAACCAGAATAGTGATGGTAAGGTAAGTAAGTATCACTACTTATCAAATATGACATCCCATGATAGTTCCATAAGATTCTACATAAGTAGTGAAGGAAGTTATATATGCAGATATGCTCATAAGCAGTTCAGAGATATACTGTGGCATGCAGAAATTAATGGACCGTGACAGATCATATATAAGTGCTATGTCATGCATACTCATGGCATTTCTAAAGTACTTCGTTAATACACCAAAAGCTGTTCCATTGGTCAAAATAATTGGATACAAGAAAGTATAAACTTCTTTGGACCGCATACTACTTATTGTATTCCTCTGAATAATCAGCTTAAGCACAAACATAACAAAGATATTGCTAAGAACTCATTATTAGAGTTCATGAAGATGCAATTTAATACCCTTTTCATGTTGATGGGGTGTGCACGTGTATGTGCTTGTGCACACATGTGCAAGAACGTGCGTGTGTGCGTGCATGTGTTGTACGTAGGATATACATTCTAAACCTCAGCAATATTCTTCACCAGCTCTGATTCTTTTCCTATAAGCTCCTGCAGATCGTGCCTTTTCTCTGCAATCATTTTGATGGCCCACTGCCTGAAATTATAAATTCAGATATGAAGTGCTCATTGCTCACTAACTGATAACATCTACGTAAACATATGAGGTATATGTGGAAATTTCTGATGATGAACAAAAGAGAAATCTTAGCCCAAAAACTCAGAATACACATAACAAAAATTAATATACGCTGTCTGCAGATATAAATTCCTTTCTTAACTATGATAACACATTGATGCTGGATTAGCTAGAGGGTTCCACCGCTAGTCTTGAACAAGGTTATATAAGAACATGTACTCTATCACTAGTCTTGAGAAATTACTTGAGAGCCGCCAAAAAGCTAACTGATCAATCAAGCTAAATGAAGCTGCATCACTAGAAAAGGATTCTTGGGGTGGAATAGCCATCTTTATTTAAGGTTTCAATCATTATCACTTTGTTAGACCAACAAGTTTATGCAAGACGTCTATTTGTTTATCTAAATGTCTCCAGAAATTACTGATAAATTTCTCTATTTAAATATTAAAAACAAAGTGAAGACCAAAAAACTCCCAGTTCCTACTTAGGATTGATGAAATAATAACTTTCTTGAATAGACACCTACCCTAAGCATATGCCTCCATGAAGTTTATATCTTCAAGCCACCCCACAATATAACCAAGTTTGTAGGACACGACCAATGAATCTAAGCTTTCATTTTTTGAAGTCAAAGCTATAATTAAAAGGAAAATAATTTGTACTTGGTCCTAGAACTATTGAATATCCAGAAAAGGTATTACACTGAACATTCATAATTGATCCTCTCTAAAGAAAATCCTACATATATCTAAAGTAGTAGAAAAGTAACTCGAATAACATTTCATGAGTTGATATATGGGAATATTAGGATCATTAACTTGAAAACCATAATTGACGAGTATTTAATGACGAAAACCAACCGTTTGATATTTAATTTACCCAATTCTGTTATCTTCGGTTGTATTATCTAAATCCTGAATCTTCAATGGTTACCATTTTTCCAAGGAACTCTGTAAAATGTATCGGAGTATTGACTTATATCACATGATCGAAAAGAAGCAATAGTCCTTTCAACTAGGAAGACAGAGGATATGCGTAATTAATAACACTGAATGGATATGTACAATTTTGCTTTTCAAAGAGCTGGGCTTGATGCCTCTCATTAATATATATGTACTAAATTTGCATTGTTACTCTTAGAACCTTTTCTACATGAGCCGTCGAATTATAATTGTTTGTATTTTCAAAATTTCGGTCAATCATATGATTTTCATAGCAACATCAACCTTTTTCTTTCAGGTAACAACCAACTTAATAGAGGATCAACCAGCGTAGACACATGGTAAAATATTGGGGTCATAATTTTATTGTACACCACAGGTTCAATAATAGGAAGTCTCTACATCTTCATAACGTTTGATACATTTCACTCAAGTTTGTTAAAACCATGCTTTAGCCTCTTTATGTTTTCGTGTCAATTGGATTGTTATTTACCTCTTTAATAAACATATAATCTAAAATCTTCTTTACTTGCTTGGTAATATTAGACAATGGAAGAAAGGTCCAAATTTCCAGTAAAGAAGCTTTTCTTACTAGTGTTTTAAATGTCGGCCGATATACGACAAGTCACCGAAATTTCGGTTTTGGAGAGTAATCGATACGAAATTGCCAAATTATTCCTATTTCTGAAATTTAGAATATATCGGCCAAAATTTTGGTATATTGGCCAATATTTATGTATATCAGCAGAAATGTTTGACATTTCTCTTAGGTATTTCTTTATATTCACATCAGGACGCTTTCCGAATGAGTCAAACTTGATTGTAAGTCTCTGAGCTTTGTGGCGGAAGTTTCCCCCGAACTTATCCTTAAGCGCATTCCACATGGCTTGAGTGGTCTCATACTGCTCAAACTCCGAGATAAGATCGTTCTGAATGGAGCTAAGAAGAGTAATACGCACAGTGCTCTTCTTCCTCTTCCACGTTTGGAAGGTCTCCAGGTCCTTGCGGTGGTGTGAAATAGTTACCTTGCTCAGGTTCTATCATGGTATGAGTAAGAGTCTCAAGCACTTTCAACTCTTCCAGGAAGTAGTGTACTTTGTGGAGCCAAATATCGAAATTGTCACCGTTTAACTTATCGCCCTTATTCAAATCACCGACAATTGTTTTGGAGACCATGCTTAACTATTAAGAGATAAAGTGTAATTTAAAAATGCTAGCTAATTTTTATCTCATTTTGTTATGAATTGAATTAGTTTATGATCCTTATTGAAGGACACAAGACCGAAAGGCGCTATATTTCCAATCATTTCTTATGTACAATCATTAATGTATCATAACTCCTATTCATTTCATATCAAAACTCAAATTCTAAGACTGAATCACATAGATTCCGTCTCTCGAACTCCCATTCAATTAAATATTTTAACATGCTTTAAACATGTTAATAAAATCATAACATAAAATAAGCATTCAGTTCAGTTACAACCAGATATGACAAACAATATTCAACAAACCTAAACAAACAATTATGGAGCCTTCATTTAATCAATAATTATTATTTCTTTAGATTCTCCCTTTTTATTTTTCTCGTCATCACTCGGAGGATTCATCAATTTTAGTTCTTTTGAAATTTCTCTAGACCGACGTTGATAGAAAATGGTATATTTAACTATTTACTCTTTTCCTCGTACACGCTCTTCCATTTTTTTCTAATCCAACGCGTTTTGCAATGGAACTTAGTATCCTAGGAACTCTCTCCATATCCATAAAAGCTCGTATTTCTCTCAACTTGGAGGTTAGGATCCATGACCAAGATTGTTTTACGCCTCACATTGTTTCTTCAAATGCGTCGGTCTTCCAACTCAACCTCGCACATAGCTTATCTTAAGTTATTGATCTATAACTTCTTTCGATAAGGCTTTCACACGGTCATACTTTCCTGGTAAAGGATTCATTAAGCCATCAACTTGTACCCTTCTAGTGAGGCGTTTCTCCAGCGAACGTTTCTTGTAAATATTTGCTGCCAAATCTTACGTGTCCTTCATATGGAAATGCATTGCCTTTCCATTAAACCGCCAAGATATAGTCTTCTCTTGTAAGGTTTGAAATCGGTTCATTTAGAGCTCTGTAAGGTATCCGGTGGGTGTCGAAAGAACATACGGGAGCCTTGTTCATGTTAGCCTTCCTCACCATTTTGAACTTCATAATATCCTAGAATGTTTAAAACGGTGAGGAAGACTACCGAGAACAAAACTCTCCATAGATTCTTCCTATACCCACTGGACCTACAGAACTCCAAATAAATCGATTACAAACCCTACAAGAGAAGACTATATATCTTGGCAGTTTAATGAAAATCAACGGAAGGCAATGCATTGTTATACGATGGACACACAACATTTGACAGCAAATATCAACAATAAACGTTCGGTGGAGGAATGTATCACAAGAAGGGAACAAGTTGATGGCTTGATGAATTCCTTACCAGAAAAGTATGACCATGTGAAAACAAAGGATGAATGGAATTCAAAGGTCAATAGCTTCAAACAAGCTGTGTGTGAGGTTGAGGAGAAGGAATGGAGCGTTCTTCAACACAATGTGAGGTGTACAATCTTGTACATACATCCTAACCTCCGAGCCGGGAGGAATTTAAGCTTTCATGAGCATGGACAGAGTTTCTCGAGATACAAAATTCCATCCCAAAGCGTATTAGATTGGAAAAATGGAAGAGCATGTAAAAAGGAAAAAGTTAATAGCTGAAAATGCCTTCTTCTATCAACATCAGTCCAAAGAAATTTCAAAAGAACTAAAATTGATGAATCTTCCTATTGACGACGTAAAAGATGAAAATGGAGGAAAACCTAAGAAAATAATAATTATTGATTAAATGAAAATTTCTGTAATTATTTGTTAGGTTTGTTGAACATCTCTTATCATTTCTGGTTCTAAATGAATGCTTGTTAATTCAATAAAAAAATTGGAAGTGATGAGATAAAATATTAGCTAGCATTTTTTTAAAAGTAATACATTCTATCTAATAGTTAAGCATTACCTCCAAAATTGTCGCTGATTCGAATAAGGACGATAGGTTGAACGGTGACAATTTCAATATTTGACACCACAAAGTACGCTACATCCTGGAAAGGCATAAAATACTTGAGATCGTTACCAATACCATGATAGAACATGAGCAAGGTACTACTGAACAGCACCGCGGAGACATGAAAACATTCCGAGCATGTAAGAAGAACAGTATTGCGCGCATTACTATTCTTAGCTCTATTCAGGTTGACCTTACCTTAATGTTTGAGCAGTATGAGATTGCTCAAGTCATGTGGAATGCGCTTAAGGATAAGTTCAGGGGAACTTCCACCACAAAGCTCAGGAGACTTACAATCAAGTTTGACTATTTCTGTAAACGTGCTGATGTGAATATGAAGAAGCACAAGCACCTAAGGGAAATGTCTAACATGATCAAAGAGCTTAAGGCTGCTGGACATACTTTGTCGAACGTGCATCAAGTGTAAGCTGTGATAAGATTCCTTCCAAATAGTTAGGAGCACATGAAGATGAACCCGACTCACAATGACAACATCAAGACGTTTGATGATGTTGAGCGTCATCTCATCCTTGAGGATGAGGGACTCGAGCAGCTGGTGCCTCGGGACATGCACACGTCGCCGAGTTAAGCAAAAATAGATCCGGTAGATTTTCTGAAGCGAGGAAATTCAAGCGCAATAGGAAGTTCTTTGGTAAGATGGATAAAGGGATCGAGCCGGTACTGAAGAAATTTAAGACCGACAAGCGTAAACGCAAGAGATATGTGACCAAAGTGAAGTGTTTCAATTGCCAGAAGAAGGGTTGCTATGCTCGAAATTGCACCAAGCCTAGTACCAAGGTACCAAATGAGAACAATACTTTAGATTATCCTTTTGTTTCTAGCTGTGCATTATTAATTGAATCTTTTCCTATGTGGATTGTAGATTCAGTCGCAATTGACCACGTAGCCAGAGACAAAAGTGCGTATGTAGAGTACCGTCGGTTTAAGAAGATTTATGACGAAAACGGTATGGCAAGGCAACCAACCACTCTGTATACTACGTAAAATGGTGTTGCTAAACGTAGAAATAGATCCCTGTTGGAAATGGTTAGGTCAATGATGGCTCAGGCTAACATTCTAATATCATATTGGGGGATGCATTATTAACAATTGTCTGTGCTGCACCGAGTTCCTACTAATTCTATCACTTCCACTCCTTATGAATTATGGACAAGCAAACAACCAGACTTGAGTTTTCTACGACAATGGAGGTCGGCAACTTTTGTTTATGACCAGTCCCACAAACATGGAAAGTTGGGACCGAAGGCAAAAAATGCATCTTCATAACATACTCATAACACTCTAAAGGATGTGTTCATAAGAGAACAAGAGGACAAAAGTGTAACAGAAGCATAATCACGGGATGTGACATTCTTAGAAAATAACTTTCCTAGCGAGGGATAAGTCACCAAGGAAATTTGATTAGTTGAAAATCCTGAAGATGGTGGTGCTCCAAGTAGATCAACAAAGATGTATATTGATCCACCTTAAAAACCTCAAATCCTGATTTGAGTGGGAGCACTGCACCAAATAAGTAATTCCACAGGGATATATACGAAGTGGTCATGGAAGGGTTCCCCACCATCGTTACAAGATTGAAGGGGAAGTTTTAATGGTTACTCAACAAGATGAGGCAGAGCTTAGAACAATGTCTCTCATCACCTGCCAAGGATGACTGGATGAAAGCAATGGAGGAAAAGATGGAATCCACAAGATCCAACCAAGTTTGAGAACTAGTTAATCTTCCATCGGGAAGAAAAGCGATCGGAAACAAGTGGGTTCCGAGGATTAAGTGTAAGGCTGATGGATCCATTGAGAGATATAAAGCTCGATTGATCGCCAAAGGGTTTACTTAACAAGAGGGGATAGACTATGAGGAAACTCTCGCTGGTAGTAAAGTTTACCTCGATATGTTTAATTTTGGCTATGGTGGAAAATCTAGATTTATAATTGCACCAAATAGATGTCAAAACAATCTTTGTAAATGGTGAGATGGGTGAGTTAATCTACATGCAACAACATGTAGGTTTCGTAGTTAAAGGCCAAGAGAACAAAGTGTGTAAACTCCAACGATCAATATATGGCCTAAAACAATCATCCAAACAATGGTACCTGAAATTTCACCAAGCCATAATGTCGTATGGTTTTCAAATGGTACATGAAGACAATTGTGTCTACATTAAAAGGCTTGGAGATAAATATGTAATTTTATCTTTATATGTTGATGATATTCTGTTAGCCGGAAATGGTATTAAAATTATAAATTCGGCCAAAGAATGGTTGTCCTCAACTTTTGATATGGACATGCGAGAAACAACTTATGTGCTTGGAGTTAAATTCAAATAGATCATTCAAGAAAACATCTTGCTCTTTCACAAGAGACTTGTATCAAGAAGATACTTGAACAATTTCATATGGAAAGTTGCAAATCAGTAGACACTCCAGTAGCTAAAAGTGAAACAATAAGCCGTGAGATGTGTCCAGAAATGTCTAAAGACATGAAAGATATGGACAGAGTTCCATATGCTCAAGCTGTAATAACTTACTCAAAGAACCCTAAATTCCATGGCAAGACAAAGCATATAGATATAAAGTCGAAGACTTTGTTGAAGAAAGAAGTGCGTACAGTAAATAGCTACACATAATATGGTAGCTTATCCGTTAACCAAGCCTATCTCGTGAGATTTGTTTGTATCACATGTGAAATCGCTTGGCTTGTGTAAATTGTAATGAAATAGTTTAATCACTTATGTGCTCGTACATTTGTGATAGTTGCCATATTATATTGTATTGGATCATGCAAGTTAAAGTTTATCATATTATTGTTGCATGAGTGATGTATGAGTAAATGCTAGCATTTGGCAACTAAAGGTATGTTGACAGGTCTGAGATTGGCTTTCTCACAAAAACAATCGCCTCTAACGCATTTGAAGCATAGAAAGATGAGACAACAATGACAGTATGTTGGAGAGTATTGGTAAATTGCACAAGTCGCTTTGATAATTAGTCGATAAGGTTTGACAATTATCAAGATGGGATCTCGTGATTATAATACAAGCATAATCACATATCATTATAAAAAGATCGACATGGATTCCCATCATCCATATGACCAACTACAAGTCAGATTGAGTTCATGAGAAATCTGTACCGAAAAGAAGGGTGGACCCAAGTTAATTGTTTCGACAAAATTAAACTATAATCTGTACGGTGTGATTATCTATCAACATATTACACATACGCTCTTGAGAAGAGAATCTCCATCGCGACATGTGTTTCATACCATGTGTGCTTGGTAGTGACCAATAAGGAAAGTGAGAGAATGGATCCCTACTTCTCCACTGTATGAAGTCCCGTAGAAACTGTAAAATTTCATCTTTAATGCCTTAAGGACTGGTAACCGTGTTATTGAAGTCTTGGGTCCATGATGCTACTTTACCATGTTGCCTATGAATCAAGTTTGATTCGATTTTATAGGACATGTCTGGGAAAGCAGTTGACTTAAGGTGGAGATACATCGGTTTTAAAGGAACACCGAATTTGTTATACTTAGAACATGTACTTGTTGGCCAGCCACTTATGTTAAGATATAGCTATGAGAACTTGTCGAGATGAATGTCATACATGCCCTACGAGGGATAAGGGATGTTCAGACTAGTGCAACGAAAATTGAGTCTAGGGCACGGCGATACAGTTATGGAGGATCGTGCTTCATAAAGCCGCTATGTATTCCTAACAATTTCATAGTAGGGCTTCCACAAAAAATCTTATTATGGTTTTATTTTTTATTTTTTTTGGATTTCGAGGCATAAAACTTACCCGACCCGTTATCTTATTAACTCTATTTTACCTCAAATCCACTCAAAAGCGGCTCGTCTTTTCTCAATTTCTAAGGGACGACTTCGATATCCTCCAACTTCGGTCTTCAACAATAAATCCTTTCGATTTCATCCTTAAACTTCATCCTCTTCATCCTCCTGGATTTCGGATGTTCAAGGACTTCGACTTCGATTCCTCTCAGACTTGAAGATCTCGACATCAACTGCAGCTCCTTCCTCGATCAACGATCCTCCTAAACTTCAACTTTGACCGTAGCTCGCCTCAACACTTCTCTTTTTTCTTTGACTTCGATCTTCTCGAGTTCGATAATTATTTTTATATTAAGTTATATTAAATTATAACGATGACATTTTTATCAAAAACATAAGTTATATCAATGGCATTTATAATACAAAACTGCAGAATCCGATATTCAGGAAATATCACCGAAATTTCTCCGATATCATAATCTTTGGACCGGCACGACATCAATATCCGACGTTTAAAAAATTATTTATGACAGTGGATAACAAGATTTTAATTCCCCGTAAAGAAGCTTTTATGACAGTGGATAACAAGGTTTAACTTCCCAGTAAAGAAGCTTTTATGACAGTGGATAACACAACGGTTAAATATTATAATACCAACCTCAGCCATATCACTAGTGGCTCAAGATGACAAGGTAATAGAGAAACTAAAAATCTCAGGAAGGATTTCTTGATCTTCTAGAAGTTGATCCTCTAATGCTTCATATATATGTAGTTGGAAACTGAAATTACAGATGCCTGAAGGAACATTATTTCATAAAAAGAAAGTCAATGAAACACTAGTTTGTGCTCCATGGGTAAAAGATTAATGAGAACTGTCTAGCATATGTTTGCGATGTATATAATCTAAACGGGAAAAGATTATTTACAGGTATGAGGTAGTTAAAACTTCTTGTACCTGTAAGTGATGACTTATCTCAGAATTCCGTTAAATATCATGTTTTAAAGCAAATAAGCATTGGTACCTAAAATAGCAACATTAAAGTGAGAGCCTCATTACCAACGTCAGTTCATGGTAAGTAAAGGATCTTAAGCATCTGTAACCTGTTGCTATGTATTCATGAACACTGTTATATTTCAAGTGTAGTCCAAGGCATAGAAGTTCTCAAGAATGGAAGTTATCATTTATCAAGAATACAGCTAGCGAAAAGTCAAGCTATTTCTGTCTATTTTAGTTGGATTCTTCTACTATACACTGAGGATTCCATACAAGTTTGAATTTGAATACAGAACTTGCCACCATTGTGAAAGAGAAATTCACATTAGAGAGAGATGAAATAACAGCGAGATCTCGCTGAGCCCTCCAAGGATCGAACTAAAAAAAAATTAAGCAATATAACAGGAACTTTGCTCCTCTATTTTATTTTGTTTTGTTTCTTTTTTTTTTATTTAAATAATAGGCCATAACATTATACAAGCAGGATTCGAACCCCAAACCTCCTGCTGGACTTCAAGAGGTTTTACCACTATGTTGTAGTGGCACTCACAGCTCTTATATTCTTTAGGTTGGTAGCTTCTGCTAGACTAAATTCATGAATTAGTTGGTCAAAACCGAAATGTTAAAAAGGAAACCTATATCTTGGGGCCCAGATTCAAGAAGAATTAATTTTAGTCTCAAAGGAAACAAGAAACTGGCAGTGAGGAGGGTAGGGAAAGACCGTTTTTCAGTGTTAGACATGTTATGCCTGCTGTTTAACATACAAAAAACCAAAATAATGGGTAGTGAAATTATGAAAAAGCATGCTTCATTACCTATGACTCCAAGCACTCTCACTTTTTGGTGCATATGAAAGAATTAGTGTAGATAGATGGATTTCATCTACAAATAATGATAGCTCATGCTTCCTCAAGAGTACTAGCTTCCTGCATAACACATGAATGCTATTGTTATTCACAATGAACATAGTTAAACATGCACTAACAGTTTGGCTAACAGTTTTGTTAACATATGAATCTCTTTGTGTTTTGATAATTTTACAAAACCGTATTTCAAATATACTATATGTTACTAAATTACTAAAAGTGCTACACAACTGGTATTATTCAAGTATTAGGACGCTCAATATTGCAACTGACATCTCAATAAAATCTTCGGCAAGACTCGGACGCACTCAATATGATTTAAAGGCTATAACAGAGAAGTTGCACATCGGAGATATTCAAGACTTTTCTAATTTATTTGAGTTTAGAGTCGAGTCGATCTCAAAAAATTAGAATCAAGTTTTCTATCCTATTTTAATTCAAGTTACAAAACCAAAAATTCTATTTTCAAATTCTTTTTCAAAACAGAGGTTATGTCTGAAACAAATATACATCTATGAGAGACTTCCCTAAGACGTCTATGACAGACGTCCCTAACAATTACCAATTTTTAAAATTTTGAAATTTGGTTGGAATTTCGGTTTAATAACGGCCAACAACCGCTAATAACTGTCCTATATTTTAGAGGCGGTTATAATAACTGTCTTAACTGTTCTAAAATATTTTCCTATATATAGGACATGTTTCTAAGAGTTTTTCACAAATTTTTCTTATCCGATTTTCATTTTCTTTACTCTCAAGTGTTTGTAAAAACTCAATCTCTCAATGCTCTAAAGTCTTTACTAATCATTTTCACAGAGAAGAGATCTTTCTAACGCCATTAGATTTTTATATTCTTTTAGAAAAGAAAGATCTCTAAAAGTTTTGAAAAAACGATTGTTTTCAAAAACTTGTTGAATCTTGAAAAACTTCTTCAATTTGTTTTTAAAACCTTTGTTAATCTCCAAAATACAACCACTCATCTTCTTGAATCAAAACATTGATTTATCTTTTGAGATCATTAGAATTATTAAAGTTGGTTTTTGTAAATATTGTAAAATCTTTCTTTGTACGACTTAGGGAAGAAAGGTCTAAGATTTTCACATTATAAAGGTTTGGACTCGAGCCTCGAAAAAGGTCTAGATGTTAACGACATGCAAGTGTAAAGGTTTAAATCTAAGTCTGGGTAAAAGATCTGGGTTTCTCCACCCGTAAGGAATCACTGGATAGTGTATTGAATCCTAAGCAGTTCTCAGGCGGTGAAACTCGATAACAATTATTTGTGTCCATTTACTTTTTTTGTAATTATGTGTTGTTTTTGTGAATCTGTGTTGTGATAATATTTGTATTTTAGACTCTGATTTTATTTTGCCGCATAATTTTTTAAATTATTACAAATCACGTTGAGTTTGTCATTAAACCTTATTCACCCTCCTCTAAAGTTGTTTTCAATTGGTATCAGAGCAGGTTACTCTGTTTGTAAGATTAAGCTCTTGAGTTTATGATTCTATGGCAAACCAAATAGAAGGCAAGCCATTAACGGTTCTCCTCTATTCAATTGTACAAATTACCAGTTCTGGAAAATCAAGATTAAAGTTTTCCTTCAATGTATTGATCTAGAAGTTCTAAAGATCATTGAAAACCCCTTCATCCCTCCTACTATAAATCCCTTATCAAATGCCGACAAGAGATTGTAGATATTAAATGTCATGGCAATGAACGTGCTTCATTGCTCATTGAATTATGAAGTAGAATTCAATAGAATCTCTGTGTCAAACAATAAACGGGATTTGGACTACTCTCCAAACAGCTCATGAAGCACTAGTTAAGTTAAAGAGAGTAAGATCAACCGTCTCATGCATGAGTATGAGATATTTCAAATGAGAGACGATGAATCCATCGACTCTATGTATTCTAGGTTCAATAATGTTATTACCGAACTTTTCAATTTAGGAAAGAAATTCGATCACAAAGAAAAGTATTACAAGTTACTAAGATCTCTCACGATATCAAGAGACGAGACGTCGGGCTTCATTCTTGCTAGGCGGGCAACCTATGATCACTGCCATCGAATAGGCTAATGACATAACAGAATTGAAAGTAGGCATTCTTATAGGAAAGTTAAAAACATATGAGATGCAATTAGGAGATCTTAAGCAAAACCAAGAAAATGACACTCAAAAAGAAAAATATCACGCTAAAGGTAACTACCAAGTCGAAGCCTAAGGAATCATCGAGTGGTGATGAAGGCGGTGATGAAGAAATGACCAATATTGCTAGACACTTCAGGAAGTATATGAAGTCCAGAAGATATCCCCAAAAGAAAGGTATGCATAAATCAAATAAGAAATTTAATACTAATAAAACCTTGTGTTGTTTTGAGTGCAATAAGGAAGGTCATTTGAAGTTAGAATGTCCGACGCTCAATAAAGATAAATGGAAGTCAAAGAAGGAATCGGAAAAACGTTCGTTTCAAACTATTTGGGACGAAACGGATTCCAACGACTCAAAAGTCGTAGAAGTCTCAAATGTGTGCTTGATGGCACAAGACGAAAAGATAATTGATGATGACTTTGATATAAAATCTCTTAGTAAAGTAAATTTAATAAGTTTGTGTCATTATCTTAAAGACAATTACGATAAAATAAATTCTGAATATAAGAATTTAAAGTCAAAATTATCTGCCAAAAATAATTTAATAAATTCAATTAAAAAAATTAAAGGAAATCAAATTAGAAAAAGAAAATCTAAATGATAAGATAAAATCCATAACGTTAACCAAAGAAAAGTTAAATGAAACTAACAATACTTTGAATTTTGAAATATTTGATCTTAAAAGAAAAATAGAATTAAAAGACAATGCTTTTAAATTTCACAAAAAATAAAGATAATTTAGACATTATGTTAGGATAATCTATAAATTATTGTACGAAAGAAGGTATAAGTTACGACAAATATTCAGAGTTGGTCCATAAAACCAAGCCTTTTAGCCATAAATATTATTATAAATATGGTAATAAATATACCCACTCCACGTGTGACTATTGTTGCACGTTAGAATATATCTCACAATATTGTCATATTAAAAACAACTTTACGCATAAATATCATTTTACTCCTAATCAATCCAAAGATGACACGGATTCTAAAAGTACCACCTTCTTCCCGTGTTGCAAGACTTCCAAAAACGTAGCAGTTAATGGATCCTTGATAACAGATGCTTGAGACATATGACTGGAAACATTCAAAGTTTCGAAACGCTATCAAGAGAAGAAAGCGGCAATGCCGCTTTTGGAGACCAATAACAAAGGCAAGATCATCGGTAGATATGGTATTTGCTTTAATTATATATCTAACACAACTACTATAAAAGATGTATTATACGTATAGAACCTAAAACATAATCTGTTTAGTGTAAGTCAGTTTTGTGATAAAGGATACAATGTTATATTTGAAAAGGATATCTGAAAACTATTATATGATAAAAAAACAGTTTTAACTGGTAAAAGACACCACAATATACATATATATATACACACACACGCAAGATTTTAAAAATCCAGATATTAAATGTTTAATGGTAAACAATGAAATAAACTCATTACTTTGGCATAGGCGATTAGATCATACCTCAATGGATACTTTAACAAAATCATAAGAAATAACCTAGTAAAAGGCATTCCCAAAATAAAATTTATAAAAAATAGACTTTGTGATGCCTGCTAAAAAGGAAAACAATTTAAAATCTCATTCAAACCTAAGAATAATGTATCAACTGACACTCCATTGCAATTGCTTCATATGGATCTTTTTGGTCCAAGTCGCAATGCAAGTTTAGAAGGCAAAATATTATGTAATTATAGATGATTACTCAAAATTTACTTGGATTTTCTTAAAAACCAAAGACAACTTTTAATACTTTTAAAATACTTTCTAAATAAATTCAAAATGAAATGAACTTAAGAATATCAAAATTAAGAAGTGATCATGGTGGAAAATTTGAAAACCAAGTATTAGAAGAATACTTTAATAACAAAGGTTTCAATCATGAATTCTCGTGTGCCAGAACTCCGCAACAAAATGGAGTTGCTGAAAAGAAAAATTGTTTCTTACAAGAAATGGCACGTACCATGCTCAATGAAAATAACTTACCTAAATATCTATGGGCTGAAGCAATAAACACTTCATGCAACATAATAAATAGGATAATAATTAGAAAATATTTAAATAAAACACCATATGAACTATCTTATGGTAAACTACCCAATGTTAAATACTTTAAAGTTTTTGGTTGTAAGTGTTATATACTTAATACCTTAGATAACTTGGGAAAGTTCGACTCTAAATGCGAGTATTTGTTAGTTACTCTATGACCAGCAAAACCTATCCCGTTTATTATAAACAAATTTTAACCATTCAAGAAAGCATGCGCATCCAATGTGCTGAAACCAACTTTTTAAAACCTGAAACCATTCTAGATGATGATGATCCAATCTTAATAAAAGGTTCGGATAACTCATCATCAGACAAAAAAGTTGAAACCAATCAAATGAAGCAACAAGAGAAAGTAATTGATACTTCTCTTCCCAAAAATTGACAATTCAATAAAAATCACCATAAGCACCTAATTATAGGAAATATAGATAAAGGAGTGGTTACTAGATCATCAACATTTAACATGTGCATCGACTCGGCCTTTATTTCGGTTATAGAACCGAAATTTTTTAAAGAAACTGAGAATGATGAGTATTGGATAGAAACAATACAAGGAGAGTTAAACCAGTTTGAAAGAAATAAAGTTTAGAAATTAGTTCCAAAACCCGAAAATAGGCCTATTGTTGGTACAAAATGGGTTTTCAGAAATAAGTTAGATGAGACGGAGAATATCGCAAGAAACAAAGCACATCTAGTTGCTCAAGATTATAATCAAGCCGAACAAATTGATTATGACGAAACTTACGCACCCGTAGCAAGACTCGAACCTATCAATATATTGTTAACCTTCGCTTGTTTTAAGAACTTTAAAGTATTTCAAATGGACGTTAAAAATGCGTTCTTAAATGGTAAGATAAAAGAAAAGGTATACGTAGCACAGTCTCCAGGTTTTGAAGACCATAAACATTCTGAATATGTATACAAATTAGAAAAGGTATTGTACGATCTCAAACAGGCTCCTAAAGCTTGGTATGAAAGACTTAATACATTCCTTTTGAAATCGGATATGTAAAGGGTATAGTTGATAAAACCATGTTCACCAAAATGAAAGGAAAAGATATCGTAGTTGTAATCTATGTTAATGACATAATTTTTGGTTCTACTAATGAGCGTCTTTGCCAAGAATTCTCAAAGACAACGCAGGATGAGTTTGAGATGAGCATGATAAGAGAAAAAAATTTCTTCGTCGGCCTTCAAATCAAACAAAGTCCAGGACTCTTCATCACTCAAATCAAATATACTAGAAAACTTATCAAAAAGTTCAGCGTAGAAGATGCGAACACTTGTGAGACTCCAATGGCAACTACAACAAAACTGAGCAAGGATGAATCCGGAAAAACAATGGATATACGACTCTACCGAGATATGATTGGTAGTTTATTGTATTTAACTACTAGTAGACATGATATTATGTATAGCGTATATTTTTGTGCTCGATTCTAAGCAGACCCTAAAGAATCACACCTAATAGCGGTCAAGAGAATCTTTCAATATCTCAAAGGCACTATTAATATAGGATTATGGTATCCTAAGAATATTATGTTTCACTTAACAAGTTATTCAGATGTGAATTATTCTGAAAGTCAAATTGACCGTAAAAGTACTAGTGGTATATATCATTTCCTAGGAAACTGCCTTGTATCTTAGAATTCCAAGAAACAAGCACCAGTAGCATTGTCTACTGATAAATCAGGGTACATTGCTGTCAGTGTATATTGCACACAAAGTCTTTGGATTAAATATACCCTAGAAGACTATAAGGAATTAGCTTCTAAAGTACCAATACTTTGTGACAACACTAGCACAGTCCAAATGACCAAAATCGCTGACCAACATAGTCGAACCAAACACATAGATATTAAATATCACTTCCTACGATATCACTATAACAAGGGTGATATTATTCTTGAATATATACCGACTGACTCACAACGGACTAATATATTCACCAAACTCTTAGATAGAACTCGTTTTGCAAAGATTAAAGGTGAACTAAATATGTGAGAACAAGCAACCTAACCATATTCAATCACATTCTTTCACACTTAGAATTTTTATTCAAATCTTAAAATTCGATAGGATATAGACGTCCCTCGGACGTCTATCATAGACGTCTATAATTATGTCCGTTTTATGAAATTTTGTTTTTTTAAAATCAAATTCAAATAAAATGTAGTTTTAAAAACTTATATTTAGTTTCTTCCCTGGATTTCTTCTATAAATAGAAGCAAACACAACAATGACTTCATTCATTTTGTTGTCCTCTGTATATCACTCAAAAACCTACACGACATACACATAATGTCGAAGCGCACAATGGCTACTAGGAACTCTTTTTACAGAGAAGGGTTCATCATCGTCGAAGAGAGTCAAATAAGAACGAATCTCTCCGATTCATCCCTTTCCCAATCCATCAAGGACTCTTCCTTCTACTAAAATCCCCTTCGCCGTCTTCATCCGAGGAAGACCCTTCGGAAGAACCGAGGAATATACATTTCCCCACTCCAATTGGCGAAAACCCTCCTCCAGTCGATCCGCCACCATAAGGACCGCCACCAAACAGTCTGAACGCGAATCGCTACTATCATGCCATACATGATTTGCAACTAGAGAAACTGACCCTTTTTACGTTCATCCTGGTTAAGATGAGCGTATAATGTTCATTGCACTGTTTAGACCAACTCAACCCTCGTATCGATGAAACCAATGCACACATTGATTACCATCTTGATTATCAATATTCACTCTTCATATCCACCACCACCTCCATTTCAATATCAACCGCCGATGGATCAAGATCAACCACCGTCTCAAGACGACGAGTAGTTCGAGTATGTTTTCATATTGCTTAGTTGTATTTTGTAGCTTGTTTTTCATATTATGAACTTGGATGCATGAACTTTATTTAGTCGATGTGTGAATTATTACGAAGTTATGTAGTTTGAATGCTTATATAGTTTGCCTTCTTGTTATCTCCATGCATATTTCATTTTTATGCCAATACTGCTAATATTTTTTTCAAACATATACCTATGCTTCCTTATTTTTCATATTTCTTCCCCATGCTTACAATTTTTTGATATTTCCCAAAAGGGGAAGAAATAATGAGCATATATTAAGGGGATCATATGAATATATTTTCAAATTAATTTATGTGTTTTGTAAAATATCAAAAAGGAAGAGATTGTTAAGATATGAATTTATTTGTGTTTTGATTATTTTACAAAACCATATTTCAAATATGCTATATATTACTAATCATGTCAGATTGGTCAAAATGCTACAAGTATTATTCAAACATAAGGACACTCAATATTGCAACTGACATCTCAATAAAAGCTTCGGCAAGACTCGAACGAACTCAATGCGATTTAAAGGCTATAACGGAAAAATTGCACATCGGAGATATTCAAGACTTTTCTAATTTATTTGAGTCTAGAGTCGAATTGTTCTCAAAAGATTAGAATCAAGTTTTCTATCCTATTTCAATTCAAGTTACAAAACAAAACATTCCATTTTCAAAACAGGGGATGTGTCTGAAATATCAGACAAATTGACGTCTATGATAGACGTCCCTAAGACGTCTATAACAGTTACCAATTTTTCAAATTTTGAAATTTGGTTGGAATTTCGGTTTTACAACGGCCAGCGACTGTCCTATCTTTTAGGGACAGTTATAATAATTGTCCTAACTGTTCTAAAATGTTTTTCTATATATAAGAAAAGTTTCTAAAGAGTTTTTCACAAATTTCCCTTACCCACTTTTCATTTTATTTACTAACAAGCGTGAAAACTCTGCCTCTCAACGCTCTAAAGTCTTTGCTAATCATTTTCACGGAGAAGAGAAGAGATCTTTCTAGCACCATTAGACTTTTCTATTCTTTTAGAAAAGAAAAATCTCTAAATATTTCGAAGCGATTGTTTTCAAAAACTTGTTTAATCTTGAAAAACTTCTTTGGTTTGTTTTTAAAACTTTTGTTAATCTCCAAAATACAAGCCCATCATTTCTTGAATCAAAACAGTGATTTATCTTTTGAGATCATTAGGATTGTTAGAGTTGGTTTTTGTAAAGATTGAAAAATCTTTTTTTGTACGACCTAGTGAAGAAAGATCTAAAATCTTCATTGTAAAGGTTTGGATTTGAGGCTCGGAAAAGGTCCAGGTGTTAACAACCTGCAAGTGTAAAGATTTGGATTTGAGCCTGGATAAAAGATCTGAGTTTCTCCATTCGCAAGGAGTCACTGGATAATGTGTTGAATCCTGAACAGGAGTTCTCAGGAGGGAGTTAGCCACAAGGTTAGTGAACCTCAATAACAATCCTCTGTGTTCATTTACTTTTTCTGTGATTCTGTGTTGTTTCTGTAAATCTGTATTGTGATAGTGTTTGTACTTTAGACTTTGATTTTATATTCCGCTGCATAATTTTTTAAATTATTACAAATCACACTAAATTTGTCATAAAGCCTTATTCACCCTCTAAGGCCGTTTTCATGCTTGGCAAATGGTATTGGTAAATTATGTTTTCTTATCAAACAAGAAGATGAAGAATTCAACTAGCATGTCTTTCCACAATATCGCAAATTAAGAATGACATGTATTAAACCCCGCATCGGTATCTGTTTCCATACAACACTATCATACCAATTATTTCAAGAAAATCTATGCCAGTGTAGAAATGATCATCACCTATTGATCTGAAATAAATACCCATAGTCATCCTAAATTATTAAGAAAGAAATATATAAATGTGTGCATGATATATATATATAGAGAGAGAGAGAGAGAGAAACTATGATACCATCGGTAGGATTTTGAAACAAATCCTTCCAACTTTTAACCTTTAGATCTATATTGGGATGCATGCAAATAATTATGATAATGTTTGAATACATGGGAACTTTTCTTCATTATTGTTTGCACGCATTCCAGAGCAAATCCAAAGGTTAAAGAGTTGGTAGGATTTGTTTCCAAATCCTACCGATAGGATCCTAGTCTTACTATATATATAGGAAAAGGGGTATGAGACGGTAGCCCTTTTTTAAAAATGAGCCCCGCCCGTAAACACACATACCCCGTGTATTTCGCCGATCCAAACCGGCCATCTTGATCTACGTATCTTGAAACCCCTATGTACAAAAAATCTCAGGATTTAAAGACCTCTATGTGTTGATCAAGCGACCAGAATTTTTCTATACGGATGAGCCGTTTCGTTAATATTTTCATGTGCCTGATGGACGCGTTGAGGTCTTTAAATCCCGATATTTTTTGTACATAATGGTTTCAAGATACGTAGATCAAGATGGTCGGTTTGGATCGGTGAAATACATGGGCGTATGTTTGTTTAGAGGCAGGAGCTCATTTTTAAAAAAAGGGGCCGCTACACTTTTTCCTATATATATATGCTCATATCGGTAGGATTTAAAAATAAATCCTACCAACTTTTTAACCTTTGTACCCGTGTTGGGATGTGTGTAAACAATTATGGCAATGTTTGAATAAATGAGAAATTTTCTTCATAATTGTTTGCACACATCCCAACATGGATCCAAAGGTTAAAAGAACAAATCCTACCGATAGGAGCACAGTTGATATATATATATATATATATATATATATATAGAGAGAGAGAGAGAGAGAGAGAGTCTGTGGGGTCAATTTAATAGCATTTCAGATCAGTATCAACAAAAATGGGCGCTTAGGAAAAAAACACCATGTACGGTAGCGGTTAAAAAAGTAACCTGGAATTCCACACACTCCTGAAATCATAGCTCAGAATCAAAAGTATCTTCGTATGCTTTAGGACCTCACTTTCAAGAATATGATCAAAATCAGCTCCTCTATTTGCAGTATCAAAACAATTAGCTTTTTGGGATGACCTGATTGACTGTTTATATCTTCTGTTTACATCCATATATGAGTTAAGAGCAGCATTATACAACTGAGATAACACCTGAACCGAAATAGCCAGCTTATGATTGCTATTCCAGAAAACTGTCTTGTCATAATACTGTGGCACATGCAACTCGCTTTTGCCGTTATCCAAGATGCCATCTGCTGATTGATCAACATTGGCAGTTGAGGGTAGCGAAGCACCTGAAACTTCATTCAGTCCTGGAAACTGGGTGGGGTGTATGAAACCTACTTCATCACTGCATGGACACAAAGATAAAAGGCATGGAAATCAAATAATTCAATTTTACAATTTATAAGCAAATGCTGAATATCTGACTTACAGAGATGCCTAATATCTGCATATATATCCAATTAACAAATGGAGATTCGAAGGGATACTTAATATCTGCTCGTTTGGCTTTTTTACACAATCTTAACTCTTTGATCATTATCCAACATTACGGATAATGATCACTGTGGAAAAGATAAATTCAAGTGAAACATTTTCTTTAGCTTGTTCAAAAATTCTTCATTTTTGTATCCAATCATATGGCTTCCCAAAGTCAAATACCAAATGAGCGCCAATTAAAGATTAAACAATCCAGACCAGAAAAAATAATGGGCACAAATCTTTTTGGAACAACAATCTCTAAAATATACTTAGTACCGAGGGACGGCTATCCTTGTCGAACCGAGTCATATTTTATTTTATTTTGACCTCAGGACCTCATGACATATTAATTAATATAGTTAACTTATTTTCTAATAGAACAAATATAGGTTCGTCATAGTCGGTCAAAAATATTATGCACTCATATACACCTCTAACATTGAAAAGTCAACAGCAATCCCTCACATTGCCTTCCCAAATCCATCCAGCATCAAATGCAAATCTCTTGCAAGCGGGCTGGATGTATCATCAACACCAAACTCATGAACAACGCCTTGTACTTCTATCCAGCTCCGGCCCTGAGGCTTACTTTGATCTCTTTTCGTTGCTTCTCTAGAGGAAACTACTTCACGCCATTGATTTTTATCAGCATACATGTTAGACAAAAGCACATGTGCTCCTCCGTGATACATGCAAGTCGTCTCAATTTTCTTTACAATGATTTCAGCTAATTCTATATCAGCATGCACTCTGCAAGCACTCAACAAAGACGCCAATATCACCAAGTTGGGTTCCATTGGCATATTTGATACCAACTCATAGGCACGACCTAATTGACCGGCTCGACTAAAGAGGTCCACCATGCATCCATAATGCTTGAGCTCTGGCTTTAAGTTGAACAATTTCATTGACTCAAAAATCTTGACACCTTCATCAAGGAATCCTGCATGGCTACAAGCAGTAAGGACGGCAACAAACGTGGTGTGATCAGGCACGACACATGATTGCTGCAACCACGAGAACACGTCAAGCGCTTTCTTCCCAAGCCCATGTGACGCCAAGCCCGTAATCATTGCTGTCCAAGAATAGAGGTCCTTATCCTTTATTGAATTAAACACTTGCCAAGCACAAGAAATGCTTCCACACTTAGAATACGAATCGATCAACGAATTTCGAACAAAAACGTCATGTTCGAACCCAGCCTTCTCTACATAAGCATGCAAGCTTTTAGCTAGATCCAAATAGCCTAAACCAGCAGATGCTGAGATAGTAGAGACCATCGTTGCAACATTAGGACTGACACTTAAATCCTCAGGCTGAGATCGCATGTCATCGAAAACACATAGTGCTTGTGCATAACAATCCTTTTCAGCAAAACCTGAAATAGCCGCCGTCCAAGTAGCCACATCCCTTTGACAAATCCCAGCGAATAAACGCAGTGCATCGCCAAAAGCCCCACAGGCAAAGTACATGCTTAGTAGGGCAGTCTTCACGAATTGGTCGGTTCCAAACCCAAGCATAACTACATGGGCATGGACTAATTTCCCGATATTAATATCAAGAGAAGAAGAAGTCAGCGACTTGAACAATAAAGGATATGTGTGCTTATCAGGAAGCATTCCTCTTTCAAGCATTTCGACATAAAACGACAATGCAGCAGACGGGGCGAATTTGATCATTGTATTGAACGAAAAAACATTGGGATTGGTCATTCTAGCAAATATCGAACACGTAAAGCTTCGTGTTGAGAAAAGTGTCGAAGTCTCAAGAATGCGACTCGCAGCAAAAGGATTGCGGAAAACGCCAGAGACTATGGCGTAGGCGAGGACGGATTCAAGGTGGCGGCGAGATGAGCATTGGTGGAGGAGCTGAAGGCGAGGGTGTTTCTGGAAAATTAGGTTTGTAGAAACCCAAGGTGGGGATTTTGCTAAAGCTTTTCGAATCATTAGTCATGTTACTCGATTCACTCAACGTTGCATCTAATTTAATAAACTACCGTGGAATTAGCATCAAATGCAGCGAAAAGTCAGCAAAGATGGCAAACTGCATCGATAATTCGAAAGAGGAAACAAAGGGAGTGAAGCTTACATGAGTTGATCGTGATCTAAGATGAGTTCCAACTGTTGAAGAAGATCCATGCCAACTTCGCGAGAAGTTGAGTCTCCTCTCGTCCCGTACAAAATTTTGCGGATTTCGATCTAAAATTTTGGAAAATGAAACCCTGATTAGGGTTTTGAAATCGGAGGGATACGAAAGGGAAGAGAAGTGGAAATTTGGGCGGTCCCGATATTTTTGGTCTTTGTATGTTGGTACTTTTTTTTAACTGATCAACAAGACTAACAAACAAGGGCCAGGCATCTTTTTCCTCAAAATGTTAGTTTATTTATGGCCGCTTTAATCTGAAACCTTTGTTATTGAAAATAATAGCATGGGTACTGTTCGGCAATCTTGGCCACACATCATATGCGCAAAACATATGTAATACGCTGATATCAAAGGTCCACTGTTTACACAAATCTTGACCGTTGATTTCGATTTTAGATGAATTTAGACTGCTGATTGTGATATCAAGGAATAGCGGGAAGAAAAATAGCAGGGGCTCGGATTTTTTTTCGCTCGACCCTCGCACTCTCAATGCCAACTGAGCTATTGCTCGTTGGTTTTCATATCAATGCCTAAATTGCTTATTTGTGGAGCTGCTAAACAACCCATTTTTGCTGAAATAATAAAGATTGCAATTATTCTGAGCAAATTATGAAAGTATGCAGCAAAAAAAAGCTCTTTTTGTACGAGGTCTATATGTGATTTCTCTCTTTGGCAAATATACGAAACTTTCCATTACAAAAGAAACTAAGTTATTTTTAACATTTTCCTTTTTGACTTGTTTTGGCTCCAGCATATTATAAAAAAGAGCCCACGATGATTATTCAAGTATGACAAGGATTCAAATTTAAAGACTGTAATGAGAAGCATGCATATGAATTAAAACACATAAGAATTATATAATTAGAAATTCGGAAGAATTAATACAAAACAACATTAAAAAAATGTGCAGCTTAAGCCGTCATCCATGTGGCATTTATCTAAAAAATGAACGTGCATTAATTACCCATCTTTGTTGCAACAAAGGTGATTTATCAGTATGTCATATAAGACGAAAAACTGTCTTATAGCTACTTTTCACAGAAAAAGAGTTCCTGCTATTGCAAAAACAATAGCAGGGATGCTCTCTTTTTATGGTAGCCACACATTCTACGTGCAGAGTAAGTAAGATATATCAATACCAAAGTGGATTTGGAGACAATATGCAGGGCATAACAATTATTTATCAATACCAAGTGATTTAACTTTCTTTATTACAAAAATATGCAGGGCATAACAATTATTTATCTTGGAGTCCAGTTTTGTAAAATCAGTATTTAGAGGCGTGTACATGCAAACGTCCTCCTCAAATAGCTGCTACTTAAACCCTAGAAAGCCGTCACCAGTAAAAACCCCAGCCTCTTCAGAGACGAGCAAAGGTATGCGATTTTTTCCTGTTTCGATCGAATTAGGGCTTTATTTTCTCTTCGTCCATTGAAATTTTTTCCAATTTAAAAAGCAACAGAAATAGATTCTACATCAATCATAACCCCAGTCAATTGTTGTCCAGCGCTCGATCATTATAGGTTTTTTTGGGTCTAATGATATGAATTTTTGCATTTCAGAGCTTGGAATTTGTTGAAATTTAGCACCATGTACCTTCAATTTTACATAAATGAGAACGGGGACAAGGTTTACACCACAAAGGTAACTGCTTTCTATCTCTCTTTGCTGTGTTCGACGTCGGATTTCTTATTGTTAGAAACATGGGGTTTTCAAGCTCAATGTAAAACTATCAACTAAAGAATTTATAGCTCTTGAGATGCATTTAGTAGCGGATTTATCTGATTACGATGTCATTTTGTCTACATAAACGATTTACCCATTCAGCATAGTTCGCATATTGTGTGACAAAAGGAAAAACATGGGATTAGTAATTTTTAACGGCATGCCTGATTTTGGCCGAGGAAATAGGCAAAAGGATGGATGAAAATGAGAAGCAAATAAAAAAAAGGAGGAAAAAAACATGAAGATAGAGGAGGAAATGGAGAATGGTGAAAACGAACATCAAAGGGACAGCGGATATGTAGGCATATGATTATCGATCCCTAGATGTTGTGATCCAAGACGGCACAATTTTGCGTTTGCATGTATCCTTGGGATCATCTAATGGCTGCTTTTTATGTTTACAAGCAATTTACATCCAAAGAAATACGTGTGAATTTCAATTTTAATTCAGTAATAATCTGCCATTTTCTGTGATCAACCATGCGACCCGTTAAACGAGTTCTATAAACTCAATCTGCGCCCAAATTCATTGAAGTGACAAGTTTTGCAGCTGATTATTGCTGATTCCTTGATAAAATTCTGACAGAAACTGAAATATTTTATAAAGACGAGATTTTTTTTGCCAATAAAATTGAAGATTAAGATTCTATTTCTGTCCTTTTAAAACGACCTCCCTTATTTTAATTTATGGATGAGTGGAATTCCAGTTAACTTGCTTGTTTTGATCCCAATATGGTTTACAACAACAACTGAGCCTTTATCCCAGGCATATGGGGTAGGCTACATGAACCAACATGAGAATCACACCGGGTTGAGCACATGGATTCTCCGCCTCCACTCACTCCTATCGAACATATATTTTTATTAAGGCCTTTGGCATCCATATCTTTTCATATCGTCTCCATCCATGTTTTATTCGGTCTCCCTTTTGCCCTTTTGACTTGGTCTAAATAAGAATATTCATTCGTCGAACGTGTAATTCAGTAATAATCTGCCATTTTCTGTGATCAACCATGCAACCCGTTAAAGGAGTTCTATAAACTCAATCTGCGCCCAAATTCATTGAAGAGACAAGTTTTGCAGCTGATTATTGCTGATTCCTTGATAAAATTCTGACAGAAACTGAAATATTTTATAAAGACGAGATTTTTTTGCCAATAAAATTGAAGATTAAGATTCTATTTCTGTCCTTTCAAAACGATCTCCCTTATTTTAATTTATGGATGAGTGGAATTCCAGTTAACTTGCTTGTTTTGATCCCAATATGGTTTACAACAACAACGCATCCTTTATCCCAGGCATATGGGGTAGGCTACATGAACCAACATGAGAATCAGACTGGGTTGAGCACATGGATTCTCCGCCTCCACTCACTCCTATCGAACATATACTTTCATTAAGGCCTTTGGCATCCATATCTTTTCATATCGTCTCCATCCATGTTTTATTCACTTCCGTAGGTTTGCGTCGCACATGACCAAATCGTCTTAGACGGTTTTCAAAGTTGGTATTTGATCTAGTTTCCTATTATTATCGGTTGGAGTAATATGTAGTGGGAATATAATAACATTAACAATAAAATCGGTAGTTCAGATATTTATAGTTTTCACACTTTACATATTTCGGAAAATAGTATAGACTACGAGTCTTCAATAATGAAGTTTGAAGAAAATGTGGACATAACCTGTCTTTTATATCATCTATCACTGCTCAATTTTTTTTATAGCATCTATTACAAGCATGCTGTTATACAAGTTTCCAATTTTCTGTATAAGAAAAAGTAGCCCAGCTATGAGGATGCCTTTCATCATGATGTTCCATATGCAGACCATTTATGTTTCTTTGAAAAAAATAATAATAAAGGTCTTTTCTAACACTCAATTGATGCTCTTTTTGCAGAAGGAATCGCTGCTTGGCTTGGTAACACAATCTGCCCATCCAGGTAGCTCGGATTCTTTGGCCAGGCTTTCCTTGCCATTCATTATTTGAACCTTTTGTTTTACAGTCTTTCCTTGAACTTAAAGAACTCTTAAATTTTTCGCATGTGATTATAATACTTCATTTTTGGCTTCTTGATAGAATGTCCATGATTTAGCATTTAGAGATCACAATATGATCATAATCCATGTCTCCTTGTCACATACAGTAAGTTAGAGGCTTATGTGAATACACATGCATTTCTGGTGACAGTGTGAACCCATAGAGCTTACATGTCAACTGTTAATGCACTACTATGCAAAGCAAAGTTGACCAGTTAATGCTATATGCTCTAGTTTATTTAGTGTCCCAACTTTTATTAATCATATGGCTAGGAAATCAATCACTGTGCTACTCGACATATGATCGATTAGTTTTTGTCTAATTCCCCCTTTTTGATTCATACAACAGTATGTCTTACATTTGAAAATTCAAACCACACAGATTCATGGCTGTATCTGAGTCACATTTATAAAATGCATTTTATGCAAAGCAGCATATTTGGTATGCACCCTCGTGGCACATACAATTGAGCCACATGGTTCATTATGCAGATGCAAATCGGTTTCAAAATTAAAAACGTCCATCGGGCATTGTTTTATGTGATGAGGATGAAACTTTGTCTGTATTGATCAAGTACGATATTCGACCTACTATAAATCCAATTAAACTTGAATGAACCATTAATTTTTATAACTCATCTCTTTCTTTTTTCGTCTCTTCTAATGTCTACTTCTTTTCTTAGGAATGCATATTTTATCAAGGTATCTCAATTTTCACGAGCATAACAATATAAGTTTAAGTTTTTCTTGCCTTCGCATCAATGTCTCTATCTGTATACCTTTCCTTTTATTCTTCCTCCTCCAAAATAGCCAGCCACAATGTATAGCGCATATGTACTCGTATATGCAAGTAGAGCATATGCAATATAAGTGGTATGCACCGGTCAACCGCACAGTGGCGCATATCGCATTCCATAACCTTGATCTGAATAACAGTATTGGCATTTATGTCATGTATTCATAATCTTGCTATATTTGATGGTTACATGGCATGATATCTTGATATTTGCATTTATGCATCATTTTGCGAACATCATGGGTAAAATATCTCAGCAATGGGAGAAAAACACTAGCTCGAATCAGGGTTCTGCTAGTGCACTTTCGTCTCTTGCACGTATCGTTGCTGACAACATTTACCTCAGCACCAGCACTGCCATGTACCGGCCCTTTGTGACATTCAATTTTGGCAGCTCATATTTGTTGAAGGTGAAAAATACCATAACCCAAAAGTGTAACACCCTAGTTCAGTTATACCATGTTCGATTTGATTATTTTATTTATCTTGTGGCTATTTTTTCGTTTTATTAGTTTTGGGTACGGATAGTGTTTGGTTTCTGTGTTTAGTATCCGACCCGCATGCTTGAAACACGTCTTAGTTCTTGATTATGTTTTATCCCTGCTAGTGCTCTGAGAATCCATGTTCGCATATGTTCCGTTTACTTGCATCGAATATCTGGCATCTGGCATCTGCATTTTTTTTATAATTCAAATATAGTCAAATAAAATATTTTAAATATCTAGCATGGCCTGTATCATACCCCATATCCTATGGTTGCATCCGTACATTGTGTTCACGTTCCGTTTAGCGAAACGGACTCATTCAGATCGCTACGTGCATACTACGTGTATCCGTTCTTAGGATTATGCATTTTTTTAACCGGACATCGCTCTTTGGTCTTGGTTGACACATATATTATCCATATTTTCAAATCGTAATTTTAAACCCAATCCGGGCATATTTTGAAGTAATTTTGTATTAGCCAGAAAACTCAAATTTAACTAATATTATATTCTTATAATATTAGCTGTTATATATATATATATATATATATATATATATATACGTTTACAAATTTTTTTAACCAGAGAGATTTTCAAAATAGTTACAAAATTCAAATCCTATCCAATCTCACCACTCAGATCCTCACTTTCTCGCTCTGCACATTATATATATACTATTATTTCTTTTTCTAAAACCCATACAAAACTTTTACACCCACGTTCTTCCTCGTCTGCTTTTTCCCGCCTTCGCCGCTCCCCTCTCGAAACCTTAACCCGCACGTCATCGCCTCACCCTCGCCTCCATCTTATCGCCATCCCCGACACCACCTCCACCTTCCCTTCTCTCTTTCCCCGAGCTCCAAACCCCGACGACGAACCCCTGAACCCATCAACCCGACCTCGCCTGAAGTCCTCGTCGCCGTCGCCTTGTCGTCGTCGACCATCTCTTAACCTCCTCGACTACCTTCTCTTCTAATTCCTCCTCTCTCTTCTTTCCCGATCTCAAACCTATCATCCCCGACCCTGCAACCCTGCATAGAACCCTCGTCGCCTGCGCACCTCCTCGCCGGAGCTCCGACCCTGTCGCCTCCACGTGCTCGCCACCACCTTCTCCCCCTCTCTCCTCTCTTCTACTCCCCAGACCCGAACCTTTCTCCCCTACACAAGAACCCCGATCCCCGACCCCAAGAACCCACTGCCTTGCCGTCGACCTTCACGTCGCCGACCAATCGTCGACGTCTCTGTCCCAGAGCAACCCTCTTCTTTCTTCTTCTCTTTCTCTTTCATGATCTCGTGTTTCTCGGTGATCGCCGGAGCCGTGCTCGTCGCCGATAATCCAGGCAATCCAGTAGACGTTTTCATCCCGTAGACGTCGGACGCAGCGTACGCATCCCATCGTGAGATCCGATCAGGCAAGTATTCTTGCTTTACTTTTGGTCGATGTACATCGGCATTCCTACGTGTGTAAATGTATATATATATTTTTCCTGCCCTGTTAGAATAAAATAGAAATGTGTTGGTATCTATTTTCTTTATATCGTACAAAAATATATATAGGCAAACTTTTATGCAGCAAGTAAGAAAAATTAGCAAGTGTAGTTTTAAAAATGAAATTTATTTTAAGTACAAATTAAAGTTCGATATTGTTAACCCATCTCATATATATAAGTACTTAGCCTGTAATTATTTTAGTTTACACATCAAGGCTAACGGTAAAGTCAACATTTGTGACTTGTGCTGGCTTGTGCATCACGTTCATACGGACATTATTACCATATTAAATTTCATTGACATGTCATGATTATCCATTATGCAAGTCCACTTTATTTAAAGACGAGATCTCTAGTTAGGATGTTGAACTACATGCCATGTTACACTACTATTTACCAGCTTCTTTTCTGTACAATTATCATACTATAAATTCTAGTCATTTCAGCATTCTTAAGTAGTGATATAGTCCTACCATAGTAGATATGAATACGCGGGTGTGTGCGTTCGTACAACGGGATCTCAGGAGTCCCATGCCGGTAGCTCGTACCGGGTTATATCGGTCGCATGTTATTACAGCTCGTACTGGGCTATATCGGTCGCATGTTCATTCCACAGCTGGGACAATGTTTCCTAGCCCCTGGGGCACTATTCTTGGATTAGGAATACTCCTACAGAGGTTGACGCACACACTCGAACTCACAATAGGATTGATTACCTTTTAGTGACCAGTTAGGTTATGACTTGATCTTTTTGTATGTTTGTTTCATAGTGTGTGTGTATATATATATATATATATATATATATATATATATATGTATATATGTTCAACTTGCACACACGGGTTTCACTACACTTATATATATTCATGTTACCAAGTCACTCTGCTTCTTTGTATCTCTAATGTGGCGCAGTTTTGGGCCGCTTTGGCCCCCGGCGCTTGAGGGGGCGCTCTTCTGTGAAACCTAACTCCCTGTCCGGTGAACCCGGCCACCACTCACACCTTATACGTTGAGTACTTACTGGGATGTTCTGACATCCCTGAGTTTTGCCATCTCAGGTTTAGAGGCAGATTTTTCAGGCCGAGCAACATCGTGGCGACTATCAGGACTTTGCCGAAGATCAGTAACCCGTATGTTTATTTCTTCTCTATTGGTATTTAGCATGTGCGCCCTTGTGGGGCATTAGGACTTTTGTATCTTTTCAGATTTTGTTTTCTTTTCGAACGTATTGTATCGGGTATTTATTTGTATCAATTATCTAGCGGACCCATTTTTTTAGTATTCCTTGTGGTTTCATTGCAGCCGAATATCAGTATTATCCCTTTTGGTATTGGATTTTATTTTTGACAGGTTAATATAGACAGTCTTATGTGACTATGGAAGGATCTTTTCTTACCATAGGTAGCACGGCTGGCCTTCATCGCTCTCTGTATTCCGTATTTTGGAAAGCGGGACGTGACAAAAAGAACCAAAGAAGAAAAGAAATACGAAGAGTCAAGCCCCTACTGGGTGCCCCCTTGGCCGCCCTCTTTTGGATAGGGTGACCCTTTCGGCTTCCCCCTATCGGATAGGGTGCCCCTTTCGACCGCCCCCCATCAGGTGACCCATCCGACCTCTGTCTTGAAGCGGGGACTTGGGTGCCTTATTTGAGGCACTCGACCGAGTGAGTGGGGAGTTATTTCTCTCCCCACTCACCCTAAATTTAAGGGAGTGGTTAACAAACCACTCCCATGCCTAGGAGAAGTATATATACTTCCCCTTAGGCACAAAAAAGAGACGATCACAAGAAAGGAAGAGAATCACGACAGGAAGAGGGAATTCAAGATTGAAGAGTTTCTAGTTTGAAGAAGAAAGAAAAGAAGAGGGTGGCAATAGGAGAGCAATCTTCGACTTCTCTAAATCCTCTTCTTTCTCTCTTTTGCAAAATACTTTCTTTTCCTGGGAGCCATCTCCTTCCTCCTCGGCACGCGGGCCTCAGATTAGAACTTTTAATAACATGGATAACTCCATGCTTCTTTAACACTTGGAACATGGACGTCAAGTCTATGCTTCCACTCAATTTATGAAATGAAGGAAACTTCGTTCTCCTCATATGAATAATATCCTATGTTTCACAAAAAAACAAAAATAAACCAATACTCTATTTTTCATGAACAAAACTTAGGAAATGGTAGAAATGCCATTTTCCATTTTTGAACATGTTAATAAAATATGCTTCACCAAATACAGAAATAATCTAACATGTTATTGCTCTTCAAAAACAAAAGAGTTTTAAACAAATAACTCCCTGTTATAAATTAATATTTTCATACAAAGAATAAATAAAAATACTCTATATATAAACAAAAGTGAATGGAGTATAATTTCATATCTTGGGACAACTCGTGTCCCCACCCGATAGTGGGACCCAACTGATGGTCGGGTTCCCATCCGATGGTGGGACTCACCCGATGGTAGGGACCGGACCCGATCATTAAAGTCACTCGACATTCTTCCCCCTTATATGTCAAACAAATTTCTCGTGATCTCTTTGTATAAATTTAGGATTGTAAAAAATGTACTTGTATTCAAAGTTGTAAACAAAGTGATGTGAATGAAATCTCCTGAAGATATTTCTTGTATATTTCCGCATGTAAGTACATATGATTGTGATCTTTCTCTCAAATGATGTGATTTAAAGCGATCTAACAAGGCATCCCGTCTAGGTATTTCTTAAGACTACAGGGTATAATTCACTTTAAGTGTTTGTGCTTATCGGAATTCTCGAACCCCAAGACCTTTTGGTCAAACTTTAAAACGTCTTAACTTGTTTTGTTTAAACTCTATCTTTATTTTAACGATACGGTTGGTAGAGGTCCTAAAGAGGGTAAACAATATTAGGTTTAAAATTTAAAAAAAAGCACACCAAATGAACCTTTCATGGCAACCTATTTTTCAGATACACATTATAGGTTCAATTCCCCTGCACAATTATATGTTCAAACATTTATGGACATTTAGGTTTGGTGAGACGGTCAATACCTGTTGATCTGGGTACAAAGGATACGCAAAAAGTTAGTGACAGGCTGTCACGCCCCACCCCCAATACAGAGAGTATTGTCCGTTCTGGCCGAAACCGTACGGTTTTGTCCTTCGGGGGCGAACCGGACCCGACCAGGGACCACTTCCCAGGAGGTCATCCATCCCAGAAGTTCCTTGGCTCAAGCATGCTTAACTACGGAGTTCTCAAGCTCCTGTAGTGCCGGTTCACTTAAAAGGCGTCTTTGTATTGAAGAATGGTATCATTCCATTTATAGTACAGATCTGCCCCCTTTCGGAATGTATTCTGAAGGGTCTCCATTGTTTTATAGTGGGTCCCACGGACTCAAGAGGTTGCCCCCGCCCACTTAACACGACACTTGGCGTGGCACTTTGTTCCATGTGGCACTTTGTTCCGTGAGCAAGAACCGGGTCCCGACACCGGCTTTTAAAGTTATGCTATGTAAAGCTGTTGGACTACATAACATGCATTCTTTTATGCTATTTTTTGGAGAATAGATTTTAAAATTGCTTATGGAATGCAAAATTTGATAAAGCTACTAAGAAATGTCAGTGCGAGGAACATGTCTACTTCTACAACCTGCTGATGTTATCTTAGGATGCTTCAAATTTTGTTAGATAGGTATTAGATAAATGGTGAGGTACAGGTTTATTCTCCCCTGTGAAGGAATCCATTCATGGTAGCAATTGGTTTCATGGATGTGATTATTTAAAGGTACTATTGTGTATAACTGATGGCGGTCTTGAAGAAAGTTAAAAAAGCATTGAACGGTGAGGTTAAATTGTCAAGTTGCAACCATTAAGTTAATTTCAACCGTAGTTTAGGGAAAAGAGATCATGGTAAAAAGTTCAGGAAACGCTGTATCTTAGTTCTTTGGTGCGTCGGTTATGAAAATAAAGCAGGACAAATAAAATAAGGGCTAATTGTTCTCCAAGTTATAAAGGAAAAACTACATTTCACAGTTGATTAAAAAGATATAGCACTTATTAGAAGTGGAGAAAGTGTTTCGTAATTAATATGACTAGGGAAAACATCTTAAGACAACAAAATATAAGTTCAGTTAATGATTTGCAAATTGCAATACTACATAATAAAAAGCAGGTGCAAGCAAAGAAAAGCGATGTATCAAAATGAGAATGGTGGCATGGGAACACTTGGAATGAAATGTATAGCCAGCTTATACAGGGGTGGGAGTTACCCAAATGATCAACGAAGGCCTAGGCAAATAGGGTTATGTGTATATGCTGCAGGGAGGGAAAAGAGAAGATAAAGGCTGACCTAATATATTGTTATGAGTGACATGCCTAAAGGTCAATTTAGTTTAGAGTTCCGGCGAAGCCCATATATTATCCATATTTTCCTCAACCAGAGGTTTGGTGCTTTATTAAGAAGGCGATTTCAGGTCAACATCTGGTTTCAAAATTTCATCAAATCTTTAATGAAGCCTTGCTTCATAGCGGATCCCATTTATTAAGGGAAAATCCTTTGACGATAATGTTGATCTTATGATTATAAAGGGTGACAAACACAGCATTATAGGGCTGATTTTGAAATGGTGGTATCAGTGTAATAATCATTTTCAAGAATTATCAGCATAGCAAACTTGAGTAGATACGGAATCAGGATGCTAGCAAAACTTGCATCGACACGCCTTCTTTTCTCTTCTTTTCCATAAATGGTCTTCTTCGTTTGTGGTAATTTCCTTATCTATCGTAAATATCATCTTCTATATCCCTAGGGTATCACTCTTTCATAGTTCTGATGTAGGTGCGTCCTTGTTGATGATAGCGAACATCTCCTGATTGTTTCATTTCTTCTTTATTGTGCAGCTCGGTTCTCGCCAGATGACAAGTACTCAAGGCAACGTGTTCTGCTGAAGAAACGTTTTGGATTGCTTCCGACCCAGAAACCACCGCTAAAGTATTGATATATCATATATGTGCTTCCGAAGCTCTCATTTTGTGTTTTGAAACATAAATGTTCCAGTTGTGTCGAATTATGAAACACTGCTTGTCAGTGGATGTCTATGTAATCAAATTTGTGCTGGAAGCATATTATGGTGGTAAGTTTGCAACCTTGAGTAGAGTTCTGAAGAATGATGCAATATAAAAAATACTCGCAAAATAAAATACTTGTGTTCTATTAGTTAGATGTGCTTTGGAAGAAATATTTAAGACCTTTAAAATCATTCTCTTGATAGCTTGAGCGTTCGGGTTGAAATTATTTCGGTTGACTCGTATGGTTTTTAACCAAAAAAATCAAGCAAAACCAATTTTAAGTCATTCGAAAATCTGTGGTTAACAATTGGTGCTTTTGCCGTATTTCTCAGCTCTAGCTATTTTCCTATATATTGAAATACCGTTCAGTAAAAATTTTAATAGCATTCTTTACTGCAACAATAGCAGAAAGAAAGAAAAAAATTTAAAACATTTAACTAAAATGGTAACTATGTTAAAATCGGTAAATAATTAGGGAATGGCTTCCTGCTCGGAAATGGAGTTAAGTTTTCTAAACTGCATTTTCATAAAGTTAGCAAAACTTAACTTCGAATGCTAACTTTGCCTTGTTTTTGTTTGACAATTATTTTTTAGTGGAGATAGAGAAAATGCAAACGCTGGTTTGTATCTTATGTGCAGTTATCTTAAAACAGTATCCAAAGAGGGCCTAACATGGCAAAAGTGAGGATGTTTCTTTCAATTTATTCTTTATCTTACATGCGCATGACAGCCCGATCCATTAGGGCATGTTTGGTTGCAAGATTATGAAATTTGTCTTCCAAAATAGTATGGTTGAAAATTTCTGGATTTGGTAATTTGTTGTTTGGTTGGTATTGGATTCCTAGTATTGGATTTGTAGATCCTTGTAATTTTTGTTTGGTTTGTGAAAAGAAAGTGAGATTTGGATTTGAGGATTTTAGAGAGAGGAGAAATTTTTTAATAACTAAAGTAGATGTGGGGGCCACCAAACAGTGAGAAATCCTTAAGAATCTATTCATTTTTCAAGGATTTTGGAATCCATCTTTTTTGTGGGCCCCATCACACAACCCATATAAATCCATGCTTGTAATCCAAGCCAACCAAACACAAAATTTGTGAATCCGAGGATTTCGTAATCCAAAACACAAGAATCCTTGTAAATCCTTCAAACCAAACAGGCCCTCAGCGACCTAACACCACACAAAGTTTCGTCTTCCCCATTCTCCATCAACTGAACCGCTATAGGGCCTTAAAATAACCGACTGGATCCGAAGCAGGAGGAAACCCTAGCGAGCGATCGAAGATGACGGAGGCGATGATCCGCAAGTAGCCGGGGATGGTGAGCGTCAAGGAGATGCCGGTGCTTCCGGACGGCCCGCCATCTGGCGGCTTCGCTCCGGTCCGCTTCGCCCGCCGCATCCCCACCAAGGGTCGCAGCGCCGTCGCCATCTTTCTGACGGCGTTCGGTGCCTTCTCCTGGGGGATGTATCAAGTCGGAAAAGGGAACAAGATCCGAAGGTACAATTCAGAGCTGCGTAGGGTTCCTTTTTTTGATCTCGTTGATCGATTGCTGGTTTCAAGCGATTAGGTTTTGAAAATTAGGATTTTTTTTTTTATATATTTCAAGTTAGGAATTGGAAATGTGTGGTGTATAATTTTGCTGATTTGGTACTGATTTTGTTGGTGTTTGTTGATTGATTCTTAGGAATTAGGGGTTTTGATGTACGCAAATTGTTTTAAAAAAATGTATCATATTTTCGTAAGATGAATCATTTTGAGGCTGTTTCCAGTTTCATGTGGTTTAAAGGGTTTGCAGCTTTAACTGTATAAATTATTTAGATTTTCAGCTTCTCGAGAGCAGTGATAAGACAAATGAGGAGAAAGAGATATGTATGTCAGATAGATGATTGAAGGCTACCATCTTATCAATGGTTTCAAATTCAGAGGAACAAGGAACAACCTTCCAGTGCTCTTTGGAGAAGGTTACTCTAATGGATATGTAAAGGGCGTGCCCGACTACCTATGAGCAAAAAAATTACAATCATTAGATATATATGTAGAAGAGAGGAAAGAAGCTGCTGATACCAATGGTGATTAGATATCTAACTTTCGTCAAATTATTATCGACTCAAGACGAT
The DNA here is from genome assembly GCA_030015575.1 of Agapanthus africanus. Lineage (NCBI taxonomy): Eukaryota > Viridiplantae > Streptophyta > Magnoliopsida > Asparagales > Amaryllidaceae > Agapanthus > Agapanthus africanus. The sequence goes on along the minus strand of CM057346.1, from coordinate 543,264,015 downwards.
GGTTAAAATGAGGATGTGGATGAGTAGCATTACTCTAAGAGATAGGATAAGAACTATGTGTGCTTGGAACAAGTTAAAGGTAGCTCATAACAGAGTTGAATGGAAGAAAAATATTCATGAATATGACCTTTAAAAATTTGGAAAGGAGGCTTATTGTTGTGAACAATGTAATCAAGGCCCAATTTTAGAAAAGATTAATGAACATATTTAATTTAGAGATGCCGCTATTGCGGAATCGGTGGAAATAGAATGTTTAAGCTGATATGCCCCCCACCCTGCTCCCCACCAAAAAAATAAACAAAAGAAAACACACACACACACACACAAACCCAAAAAAAATAAAGCATTCCACTAATGTTTCAAATAATGGCTACAGCGAGTACTCAGGATTTTGGGAATGGCTACATTCTTGTGCAAGCTGAATGTGTTCGGCACTTAGGTTTGGAAAAGCGTTTTAGGGAGTAGGATTAAGGGAATTTTGTGGCCAAAAAGGCAAAAATTATTTCGCATGTGGAAGGTAGCCTCTGTAAATATGGAAAGATTGCAGGAGGGGTTATTTAATTTCCAAACCCTTTGTTACTCCATGGATTTAGAAAGGGCCTTGGAATTTGGTGAGGGAAAAAAAAGAATATGCATAAATGAGAAAGGAAACAAGTATTTTTACTTTCCATTTTCTGGCGTGTTTCCTCCGACTTCCCATCTTGCAAGATCTAAGCTTGGTAAAGAATTAGTCATGCATACAAAATGCTGGAGTCGGCCCACTAAACGGAACTAGCGCTTTCCAATTTCTTAAATTATGGACTAAAATGCAAAGATATCCCAGGAAATGGTATTTGCCCTGGTTGTCTAGTTTCATTCCTTTGCCCTATAAAATCAAATAGGGTTTAAGATGCTCATTTGCTGAGTTTGTTACAAGTCGTGGACAGCAGGGTACATGACAAAGCCCAGGTCATGCTAACTAAAGTTTATAGGACCATGGGATGCTATGGAAAACTGGGTCAATTACTAGGAATATTTGAGAATGAGTGTAAGATAAAAACAAGGATTTGGAGATGTTATCATTCTCATTTATGAGACTGGAATCATGGAAGATAGGGGGCCAAAAAGCTTAGTAGAACCTGATATCTCTTTACAAGAACTGAAGGTTGAGGACACTTATAAAGTGTCGTGACACAAAACCATTCCTGGGAACACCATTTGGTTGAAAATTTGTTCTCTTTATTTATTGTTTTTGTCTATTCAGCGCATAAATTTTCTTTTTGCATGGTTTTGTCTACAGAAGTCAAAAAGAGGAAACTAGAGATAATGGAAGCACAAAAATAATTGTATAGGAGGAAAGAGAGGGTGCCTAAAATGGGAGGTGGATTGGTTGAGGCGGTTGAGAAAATTTTGGGATATAACTCAAAGATGGGAAATTGGTTGGAAAGGTTCTAATTACATGTCTATCTCTGAAACCTTTAAGCATTATGTCTCATACAAACAATTGGATTACAACAATGTTGTGCATATTTTTGTTGTTTCTTAACAGAAAAGGGAGCAGCTTATGCTTCCCTTGTCGTATTTATTAGTCTGGCTGCAGGGATCACAGCTTTTACTAGTAGCATAGCTCCGTAAATGTAGTTGATGAGCTGCACAACCATCATGAGCTTAATAAGCAAATGCAGCTTCCATAACCAGACTAATGGGTATTATGACTTAGTTGGAAGAAGCGAATAACCTCTCTGGATTAGCATGAGTTCTTGATCCAAATTGTACCAATTCGGATGGTTTTGAGCAGATACATGATTAAGTTCATGAGCAAGTCACAATATTTACAAATACAAAATAAGAGCTGAAAATCAAGTTGTAATCACATAAAGACCATGTAAATACAGGTTCCTCAAGCAACGGGGTCTTGAAGGTTTAATTGAAAGAGTATAGATATACGACCTATCCTACCAATTCCTGGACATAGATGTTGCAAAATATTCTCAACCTTCTCCACCTCTTCATCCCCCATTTCAAGAACCATAGTGCTCTCTTCCCTTCTATCATATTAAGATTCCATTATCTTCTATTTCCTCTCAAATTACTGTAGACAAACCAAAAAAGAAGAAGAGGAGATTACCATAATGCTGAATGGACAAAGTTTAGATAGACAAATATGGTTCTAATAAGGATTTATGGAAACAAGCTAGTTGGTTGAAGATTTTGGTGATAATCCAATTAATCAAAATCGATTGAGGTGAGAATTAGGGATGTCCAGTGTGAAGGGATTGCTGTTCCTATAGAATGGAGTGGCACCTAAATTATTTTCCACTAGTTCAATACACAGGGTAGATGAAATGGTTAAATGCTAGCTTCATCATTTTTCACAGTTTCAATATGCAGGATTGAGAGGAATGGTTAAATGCTTTATCTTTTTATTTTTTCTTTGGTGCCTTCTTTTGGGGGATGCATTAGGTTGGCAAAGATGGTAATATCTGAAAATAATTTTAGGGCTTCAAATTTGTTTTTGTTTTTTATGTCGGGTGATACCATGGGTTTTGTTGCTTAAGAAAAGATTGTAATTACCTATGCTTCTTGTATGGTAATTCTTGTAATCTAGGTTGTGAAGAATGAAAATTAGGGATATTTTTATATTGAATTTGTTTATAAAAAAATCCTTGATTTTAAATCTTTAGAGATGGAGTTAGTGATTTTGATGCTTAAGAAAGTGTTTCTAGAAAGTACATGTTGAGGTCTTTTCTTTTCTTTCAGATAATTAAGAATCGTTGCAGTGTTCTGAATCGATTCCTTAGCTTTTTATTTTTGACAATATTCGTGGTTTTGATTTGTTTTCTCTCTTCTCTTGCTGTTGAGTAACTTCAGTGAAATGTTGCTTGTTTTGGTTTACAATGTGGTCCAAGGCTTGAAATTGTGTGTAGAAGAAAGGAAATGTATGACGGATTGTTTATTTAACAAGGGTTACACTGATAACCTTTTGTTTTGTTGCTGTGCTTTTTTATCGTAATTTTATGGAGTAGATAACCCTAATGTGCTACTAGGGTTTTTCTTTTTTCCATTTGTTTTTGGCTGCGAAATAGGTTCACATGTCCATGTCTTGTTTGTTCAAAAAGTCCAAGATACCCAAAACCGACCTACTTTTATGCAAGCTATGTGAGCCCATATATTAAACAGGTCGATCCAGGTAGAGTTTAGGCGCAGATTGAATAGGGTACTTGAATAATAGAGTTAATATAAAAAAAATTCACATCTTGATGGAGAAGGATTCCGGTGTCAACATGAAAACACAATGAATGAACGGCTCCCTTTCTGACCCTCATGGACACCATCACTTTCTGCATAAAGTGTAACATTGTTACCAATAGCTTAGTTATAACTGGATTGTTGGATATAGTGCCCTCAGAGTCAATTATTGGATCACAGGCACGTGATTGCAATGATTGAGGGAGGACCTATGCCGATAGGACAGTTTTACTTAAGATGATAGTATGCTATCTGGTTTACCTTTATCATCGTGTACTGCTTTAGGTGACCTGACATGTCGCTATTATACGTTGATAGAGCCCCTAGGATTCTTGCTCGACTGCCAGCAGTATGAGGGCGATCATATACGTGGGAGCTGGTAGTCTATAAGCACATCCTTAAAAGGTCCCTAGTCGTGGGAGTTTCGAGACAGGGCATCGATACTCCAGAGTAGACTAGTATATACAGTCGAGACCCCGACGAGGGGCGGTGGCCGGTCTCACAAGCCACTGGTGTCAGTTGTTTCACCTAAGATGTATACAGGTGCTCATTGGGTTATGAGTACACCGGACAGGACTCGCCGGGAACCTGCTAGTTGGGATTATACCAGACGTCAGATAGCAGTTCCCTGGTGACATGTGTACAGGTTAGTTCATCGACCTGAGGATCGTCATTTGTCTCGTGTGAGTTCCCACTGTACTTTGATTACTACCCTACCACGCTCAAAGGAGACGTGCAAACAGATTTTAGTTGGGTACAGTCCCGAGCCACATGGAGGCTGTGAGCGGATCTTCAGGGGTTCGTCTCTCCCGGTATTGGGGGTGAGGTCGCGCTGTGTCTAGGAGAGCCATTACACGAAGCCCTCGGCCGAGGCAGGAGATTTACTGGTAGGTATTCCAGTAGTATCTCAGGGTGTTCTGGGCTACACTCCGACACGACTTGTACCGCTTTTGGGGGTCTGACTTTTACCAACCCTCTAGGCCCTCGATGCGATACTCATAGACGAACGGACCGGACTGTACGGATATTGTCACTGACAGGCTCAGTAGGGTGTCAGGATGAGTTCGCTCATCGACGACCCTTTTGGTCAATACCTGGTAGCCCGTTACGTATAGGCTAATACCTCTGACGTGCTAGTGGTTAAATCCACAACCAATGTATTGACGAGTCTTTAGAGTCCCCTACAGACCAGTTTCTCAAGTTTAGGGCGAAACGCTGTAGAGGCCGTATGGAGATATGGCAGGGTTCGATCAGATACGTGCGGTATTGCACGGATCATGATCGGACGGGTTTATACTAGCGGGCTTTGGTTTAAGCCGGATCCTAGTATAGTACAGTGTAGATTTTGTCTCATTGCATTTGTATTTCGGTCGGAATACAAATGCGGGTGTGTATACACAGTAGCGGGGTTTTTCCTGTAATTTATTACGGGATCAGTTTTCTGGAGTTGCCAGTTTGTTTTCCGTTTCGGCCATATTTCCTTGTATCTTTCATTGGCCGAAGATTGGTGGAGGAGGGCTTATTTGCATTTGTGCAAATAAGCAATTTGGAGGGTGTTATTTGCATATATTTGTATCATGATGGTTCTTACTTCCTTGACTTTCTTGCTTCATGATTATGCTTCATGATTGCTGGACTTTTTGACTTGATGATGGGAGATGGTTGTGGAGTGTGGGTTTGGTTTTGTGATCATTTTCTTTTCATGATATCATTTTTGACCTCTCTCTTGCATTATGTACACACTCCTCTCTCTTCTCCTCCCCTAGAGTTGGCCGGCCAAAGATGAGGTGGGGCTGTCCTAAAAGTTTGGTGTGGGATTTTTGTTCTTCTAGCTTTGTAAAATCCCACAAGTTCAATCTCCACAAGCTCACTTCATTTCCTCCACCAAATGGCAACCTCCATGAACCCCATGAGATACATAGTTCTCTACACGATTCTACAGCAAACCTTGGGCACGTCAACTCGCCAATTTCATGCCCGAGTTGCCTCAGTATAGAGGTGGGAGCCCGTAAAAGAAGCCGGCGACGTGGTGCCCTTCCGGCGACGAGGTGGAGACCGGAGATTCCGCGGGGAGATCGGGACGACGACGAGAAGACCGGAGGACTCGGATCACTCGGTATATCTCTCTGCCCCCTCTCTAGATAGCTAGAACTAGTTTAATGGCACGATCCGGGTTTATAGTGCGCGGTGGTGCCGGTTTGAAAAGTTAATGTAAATCACCGCTTCCGCATTCCGGCGTCGGATTGACGGCCGGGGCGCCGCCGTGCACTTACAACTGGATAGCTTAAGAGGTCAAACTGTGATCCTATCCATTTATCAAACGGGTAAACCCAATCATATTACAGAAAACCCGATTTAGGTGTTTGTAATACCACAAGCTTCAGGTAGAGCATGTTTTGTAAATTGCGGCCCTTGTATAGGATCACTGCTAAACATAGTTTATAAGTGGTTCTTTACACCGTCTATTCTTTCCTTCATTTTTTTAACATTCTAATGTTAAATAGTATGTAATGTTTCGTATGTATTAGGTTTATGGATTCATATTAGTTATGGCCTTATGATCATTATATTTATCTCGTTAGTGTTCATATCATGTTGAAGCCGATCGTATATGCATGACATATTTTTGTTTGAAGTTTTATGTTTATGATCAGCTTTTTCATATAGCTTATGCTTTACTTTTCATATGATCAAGAACGTACGATCTATTGACATTTTCATGTCTATCTCTAGTTCTATGTTTTATATTTTTTTTTTTGTTTTCAAATTCCTATGATATATAGTTGTATACTTGATTATATACCTACTTGCATATGGGACCTTATGATACACAGCATGATTAACAGGGAAAGAAATACACAATATGTTCCCCAATTTGGAAACTTTGATGGTAGTTGTGTGAAATTCATTTAAAGGTTTTTGGGGATTTCTATTCATGCTTTAGGCACGTAACAGAATAGTTTATGGGTGTTGATAGATTTTGATAGTTATATGTAAAGTTCAAACATTATGATAGTTGAGTGAAACGGCTGAAACTTCTTGGTAGTTTGGTGAAAGGAAAGCTTTTTCTAATGCATTATAAAACGACTTGAGTATCTTAGATGTTTCTCCAAGAAGGATATATCGGTGTAATTGGTTAAATAAGATATTGATGCCTTGCAAGGTAAAAATAAATAAATAAATAATGGTAATATCTTACATGCTACTAGTTGAGGGTTCATAAAAAATGTCAGTTGGTCATCGAAGCTTGAACATATGTTACATTTTGTACCTCTTGTTCACAAGATTTGCCTTTAAAGTATTGGAATCAGATTATTGTTTAATTATTTAGTACTATTATTGCCTGATTAAGTGGTTGGTAATGTACAAGGAACATGATTAAATAATAGGCAGATTTTGTTACAATTCATTTGAAAATTGATCGGTTGGGATATTAGGAACCTTTTTTAAAAAAAATCACTTCAAGCTGTTTAAATTATCTCGAACAAGGTTAGATGTTGGAGCTTCATGAGTATCATCTAGTAAGTATTAATGCAGTCAGTCAGACAAAATCATGGAGTACTTACATGAACGTACTTGCTTCTTACTTCTTAGTTGGTTCTTCGCCTCTTATTAGGTTTTGGTCTTTCTGACCCATCCTTAACCCAACATGACTTATCCAGGAACCTAGTAGGTTGGCACCATTTCAAAATTTCCATTTCAAGCTGTCATTTTGTTGTCTAATGTAATATATTCTTTAGTGGATCATGCATAGACTCCAATAGCTGAATCTAGATATGGAGAGGTTATCAATCTAGCTAACAGTGGAAAAGAAAATGACGACAAGGGAAGATGAGCATTGCTGTTGAGCTCACACAGCCATCTAGTACATTCTGAACCATTTCCAATGACAATAAACAATTTCATATGCTATTGAGCAATGAAACTTACAGAGTTAAATATAGTAAAAAAAAAAAAACTTTCCCCTTCTATATATTCATGCCCCTTTGCTGTTTCATAGTCTTCATTTGTTACTAATTCTTGTTAACTTTTTATCCTCCTTTCCTCTGGCTGAAAAAGAGCGGGAGTTATGATTTTTGATAACTCTCAGAAACTTCTGTTATCCCAACTGTTAATCATACCGACTCTAATCCCGTAATCACGCTACCTTAAAGCAGAACCGAATATTAGGGTTACCTCTTGCATTTGCGAATTCTTAATTCCTTTGCTCGTCATGTTCACGATCACCGATGGTTGGAGAGTACTACGTGAGCTCTCCTGTAAATCCAGAACGCTACTAGCCTTTAGCAATGGTTCAGTCGTGTATGTGGGAGAGAGAATATAAAGATGGCTCGAGAATTACCTCCCATGTGCAGGAGAGCTTAGGGTTACCAAGCCCTGACCTTATTTCTTAAAAGGGTTCCAATACCTTCAAAAAGCGCCCGTTTGCTTAGGTGGTTTAAGGCACTCGCCGCCCCATGTTGGTCTATGGGCAATATTTTTATAGTTACCCTTATTGGTTTGATGTAATCAAATTATTTCTTAGGAAGGCATAGTTTAAAAAATATAGCTGTTGTATTAGCAATAGTTATTGCCGTGTTCTATTACTAGGCTATGCAGTTTGTGTTCTATAATATCCCTAACTTAAAATCGCGGAGGCAAAGAGCCTCAGAATATAGTAAACCATTACCTCTTAGCATTCATGCATAGAATCCAATCATGCCATTATGTTTCCTTATATATGTAGGGCACTCAAGGAAGAGAAGTATGCAGCTCGAAGGGCGATACTTCCTATGCTTCAAGCCGAAGAGGACGAAAAGTTAAAAAGAAGATGACCCTCAGATTTTCATTTCGGTTGCTTATTGCATTGTATCATTCATTAATTCATTGGCGTCCAAAAAAAAATCCTATAGATTCGTGAAAGAGTGGAAGAAGTATTTGGAAGAGGAGGCGAGGATCATGAAAGATGTCCCTGGATGGAAAGTTGGGGTGAGCGTGTATAACTCGGGAAGATGGATTCCTCCTGCTACAGGCGAACTTCGCCCAGATGTTTGGTGAGGGATGAAGTATTGTGGTTCTTGTTCTTGGTTCGTTTGTGAAAGAAGTGAACATGGGTTGGATCTTTTGCAACTCCAAGTTCAATCCAAACAGAAACATCTGGATAATTTGTTTGTTTCGGATCTTGATTTGTCAACGTTTTTAAGTCGTCGTTGTTGCTTTGATGATGATGATGATAAAGCAAATGAACGAATGCTATAACCATCTGTTGTTCTTGGGCATAAATGAACTGAGAGCAGTTCCAAGGCCCTCTTGACCCAAGGATACCTTGCAATATTAGAAGTGTATAAATTGCATAAGGATCTCATTTTGCTTTTATTATATATGTTGTTTATTGTTTTTATTTTGCTATATATTATGATTGAAAATGCTTTATATCTGTAGTTTTCCTACCAATCGTTTGGGTTTTCATCTTGATCTTCATGGTTTAAGTCATAGATGTTCACATGAAATTTTTATCCCCTCCCCCACCCCAACCCCTCACCCCCACCCCCCCCCACCACACCCATGAGAAAAGATATTCACAAGAACGGGTGATATTCATTTAGCTGATGTTGTTGGCTGAACCATAGCCTTTGCTTTTAGAACAGTTTGATAGATATTTTTAAGTTTCTATTAGTTGTGCATAAATGCCCAATTTTTTATTTCGTTTACACCTAATAACTGCCTACGTGTGATATATGAAAGTTATTTTGCCACGGTCGTTACTTTTGTTAATCATAAAAGTGCTTTTGTCAAAGATGTATATTTATGTGCAACTCATAAAAACTCGGGTATTCATTTGCCAAAACGGTGGAACCTTAGGTATTCATCTGCTAAAACCATACTCAATTTTTTACTTCGTTTGCACTTAACTATCTATGTGTGATGTATAAAAGTTGTATAACAAATATTTTGCCGTTACCATTACTTTTGTTAGTCATAAAAATGCTTGTGTCAGAGATAAGTATTTACGTGCAGCTCATAGAAACTTAGGTATTTATCTACCAAAACGGTGGAATCTTAGATATTTATGTGTAATTTAGCCAAGATCAATACGGAGAGCTTCCAAATTATGAAATTACTTCCACATTACTGCATCAATGTATATAATTGTGAACTTTCGATTATCCAAAAAAATAAAATAGTAGTCTTAAAATGTTGATATTTAGATCTTATTCCGTTTAAGGGTTAATGGCGGTGTGGTCGTTGCAAATGCAATGTCCAAGAGGGTAAAAGCTAGGGTTTAGCAGGGGTGAGATCTAACCCTCAAGGTGAGTTCCCGCGACCACGATTTAATACCGATCATGGTCTCAAATTTATTTTGTTTTGAGATGATAGATACGATAAATTAACCATCTCGTCATAAATGGAAAATGAAAGACCCTGCCTGGTTTCGGATCTCCTTGTTACTCCAAGCCCCGTCTCGATTTTTTTCTTCTTCCGTTTATTGCCTAATAAAAGAGAGAAAACGCGTGAAATTTTATAGTGGGTTAGGTACAGCTCAGCTGATCCGCACGTGATGCACTGCTAATGTACGATTGTTATTTACTAATGAGTTAGGTCTGCTGCGAATTCTCCGTTAATTCTGCACTATGTTTTTTAATTAGTAGTGATTGTTAAACTCCACTAAATATAATTACAAGTCTATGGAAATATTTAATAGAGCGAAAGCTACGTTTTCCTGTCCTTAAACTTAATTATATGAGTGCTTATATGATATAATTATGGGATCACGCGCTACAAGGGGAAGAGAGTGTCGCGACCTGAATTGCGCCAAGATGTTACCTTCCATTGATATGCTGATGGCGGCGATGAGTAGTTGAGATTGGATCTGAAAGCTGTCGCTCCTGAAACGTGTGGATCTCAATGGGTTTAAGATTGTGGTTGCCGAGCTATCTGCAAGGAAGCCCGGGGTGGTTGTACCACCGAGGACCCTCCGACGGTCAAGTTAGACTGGAGATCCGAGCAGAGTAACGGCTTAGTTGAATAAAAATGGTTTACTTGAAATGTCTGAAGAAGGGGTTTATATAGCGGTGGCAGCAGGCAAGACAGACGCGAGAATCACACCGGCCGTTACGCTCCCGACGTCACGCCCGTGTGATGAGCGGGTCCTCCCATTAATGGCGAGACAGGCTCGTTAATGGGGATCGTGGTGGCGTGGAACGTGGGATGTGGCCGGCGGAGATCTCACGCATGGCAAAATTCGCGGGATGACGGTTACGCCTTGCAAGTGGTGCTGTTGGTCGGTCGATGAGACCGAGTAAGATAACCTCGGCAGGAGAGCTCGCGGAGGAGCGGGAGAACCGAGGCACCTTGGTTCTGCTCGAGCCCGGAAGCGAGCTAAGAGGGCCGAGGAGGCTCGGGCCTGTGATAGCTCGTAGACGAGCGGTGGGGCCGAGGAGGCCAATTGTGCTAGGGGCTCGGAGGTGAGCTAGCGTTTGCTTGTAGGACGGGCACAGAAGTGGTCTGGTCGGCCACTGTAAGTCCTTTCTTGTGAGCTCTGGGTCACGTCATTTGCCACGTGTCCTAATCTGGGAGATCACTGACAGAGAGACCAGGCCTTCACGTTGCTAGATTCACATTCCATTAATAAGGTTTAATTAAAAAAGAAAGGAAGGATCTCTTTAATAATTCTGCATACAAATGGACGAAAGAGGCTATGGTTGAGGATTTACTCATGTAGAAAAAATACACCTTCCATCGTATTTCATGATGATCGGCACACATCATCTTCATCTTTAACATCTAAGATGCGGTTACACCAAATTTCATGTGATTCTATCAATTGTTCGCCGTTGCATTAGCAATATAAAAAGTTCTATTGTTGGTAAACCGTTAATTTTGCAACCACTAAATCAACGGTGAAAAAGCTGTAGGATCATATGATTTTTGGTGTATCTACATCTTAGATGATAAAGATGAAGATGATGGGTGCCGGTCGCCGTGAAATATGAAGGGTGTATTTTTTCGATGGCACGTGAGGAAATCCCCTGTTGTGGTCTCACTCCTCCATTATTTTTTTCTCCACATATTAAAAAACAAATTACCGATAGATTATATACAGTTAATTACGAAGTTCGAGTATTCATAATTTATCATCCATGGGGGAAAAAATGAAAGAGTAAATCACTAATAGGTTGATGCAAAATTCGAAAAATGGATGGATAAGGAAAAAAAAAATCCAGACTTTAACCGTCTCAGATCAGCCTCGTATACAGTAGACCTTGCTTTGATTGGATATATAAAACTAAAGTTCTAGTCGGGCTTGGCCTTTGTTTCACTGAGATCGGGTGATATGGTGGACCGATGTGGAGATCCTTTTGCTTACACCTTGGTTTTTCTTTAATACAAAAAGATTAAAATGTCATTATCTTTAGTGTTTTACCTAAGCACAAGAGATAGCTCTAGCTTTAGATTTTATGGCCCAATGGAAAAGTCTAATAAAAGTCCAATTTGTGGTCCCACTATGTGCAATCAATATTTTGTTTAGAATATAAGCAAATGCAAGTGGATCTCCAAAATTCAAATTTATTTTATTAAACCATAATATGCTCTTGCCGACATTATTCAAACATTTTTAGATTGAGACGTAAATAAATAATGAATTATTGCTTTCGAATATCATTTTGGAATCTAGTTAATCAACCTTCTTGCTTAACTAAATAGTTAAACCATTTGGAATCGAGTTTGGTTCCCATACCAAACGGCACACTATAAATATCCTTCTAGTTTTTAATATAAAAAAGGTTTATATGATCTTATCACCAGACTTGCAAATCAGAACGTTCTGAGCACACGACGTGAATGCTACAATTTTTTGGCTACAAAAACATACCAAATTAGTTTGTTTGAAAACGTACATTTCGTATCATTTCCTCAAATATAGAACCTGGATTTTATATCTAAAAAATAGGTCACCAGCTTCTCTATATAATAAGCATATTGAGAATCTGAGATGATATATCTCTTGAATATAAAGTCAGAAAGAAAACTAAGTGTCTGAAGCCATTTTATCTAAAATAGATATGTCAGACCTATACCATCAAATCTATACAAACTCGATATTTATGGCTCGTCGAGAGACGGATTAAACTCATATCAGCATAAACAATTTAAATTTTTTGTTATGAATTACTTTTCTCCAATGTCCATACATAACATGTAAAATATAAATCAAAAAATTATTATGTCATGTATATATAAAAAAAATTACAAAATTACCTCCCCTCTCTCTCAGACTTTTCTCAGATCTGCTCCACTCCCAACTCTCTCTATTCCCTGCTCTGCTATTATATATTTCATCTCTCTCTCTCTCATTTCCCTGTTTATTTTTATATTTTTTATTGGGTCTTTAAACCTCAAGGCTCTCTTGCTCTCTGGCTACAGATCCAATCCAGAGCCGACCCATCTCTCAATCGTAAGTTTCTCAACGACCCATCCGATCAAAATCTCATCTTGGTACTTCTTTCATTGGATTTTTGCTCCTACGTTCAATCCTGCATCGTTTATCTCATTGAATTTGATAGCTGCAACCGTTAGAGATTTGATTCGCAATATAATTTGCTAAATTTGGAACTTTTGATTGCCACCGACACCGCCAATTTTATTGCTCCTGCTTGCTATTACTGGAAAAATAAATTGTACTTCTGCTGCACATATATAATTTTCTTAGTTCGAAGCTTTTTCATAGATTGTGTTATTTGTGGTAACTGATAAATTCATGTTCTTCTTGTATTAGGATCTTCAAGGCAACAAATTTCAATTTATAGTGAACTCGTCCGTAAGGGGTTACTCTTTCATTTCAATTTGTTGGAGTTGATATACGATTTTTTATTTTTGCTTAAAACTTAATGTGGTTGTAATAGAAACCAGCTTAGAATTGCACAATGAATAGAGGGAGAGGAGATGGGAACCAAAGGAAGAGCTTTCTGCTCTGGATCTGTGCCGCAGTGCTCTTTATTGGTTTACTAGTTTTGTATTACGGCTCTTTCTTCAATCCTAGAGGGGAGCATACGAGCTCCGCCTTAGAGTACGGTAGCAAATTCTCTAGATCTCTTGGTTTTGGTAGCGATGACGATGGAGATGTCTCTCAATCGAGCGAACCCATATTTGGAGACGAGGGAGATAGTGCTGTACTCAAGAGCATTCCAGTGAGTATCGATGTAGTATGTAGATATTGTGATACTACTTGGTATAAATTTTGGATATGCTAGTTAGTTATTTCTATTTTTGTCCATGAAGGTTTGTGATGATCGTCACTCTGAGTTGATTCCCTGCCTTGATAGACATTTGATATATCAATTGCGATTAAAGCTGGATTTGTCTTTGATGGAGCACTATGAGAGGCATTGCCCTCCAGCTGAGAGACGATACAATTGCTTGATCCCTCCACCGAGTGGCTATAAGGTTATAAAGAGTGATAGTTTATTTGAATGCTCTTTCAGCTTTCTACGCGCGCGCATGTGAAAGCTCTTGTGTGTATCTGTGTTTGTATGTGTGTGTGAAGTGCATATACCCCCCCCCCCCCCCCCCGCCTTTCAAGTAATTTATTAGCGTGCAAACACCCCCGTCTGCACATCAATGAAAACCCACAAAAAGACTTCAACACTACTTTAAACAGCACAGAGAGTTACATTAGACAATCGTTTGGGTTGTTTAGAGTAGAATTTGAGTGTCTTTTTTATTGATCAATGAGCAAAGGGGGTGTTTGCGCCAATAAATCACTTGAGAGGGGTATAAGTGATAAACACGAAAAACTACAAGAGGAGGTGTGGAGTTGTACAATTAACCCTTTTTTTGCATTGTTGAATTTTTCTGGTTTTGCTTTATAGGTTCCTGTAAAGTGGCCAAAAAGTCGAGATGAAGTTTGGCAAGCAAATATTCCACATACTCACCTTGCGCATGAGAAGTCTGATCAGAATTGGATGGTTGTAAAAGGTGACAAGATTGAATTTCCTGGGGGTGGAACTCATTTTCACTATGGAGCTGATAAGTATATAGCTTTGCTTGCAAATGTAAGTTTGTTTCAGTTACAACACTTTAAAGTAGCAACATAAATTCGGAAAGCAATGTTTTTTTTGGGACGACATAAGAGCAGGGCATAAACCCGTCTCGCTAAACTATATTAAAAATAGAACCAAGTACTAAAAGGCTTACAGGGATTCATAACATCTCAGCAGTAGGAAAACAGTGCTACAAGAAAAAGAAGAAGAAAAAGGAAAAAGATTGAGAAGCAGGAGGTAGAAGAGCATCTCAGGAACACTTTCAACATCATCCACAACAGCATCTTCATCAACAATTTTCCCATCCCTACCTTGAAACAATTAAGTTTTAAGGTAGATCACTATTCATAGCAAAACCATCAGAGTATAAGAACAAAGATAAGGCAACAAGGAAGGCACTTATTATAATCTCTCAAGGCTTCTAACTAGATAATAGCTTCAGTATAAAAATTTGCATACAACTAATCATAACCTCATATTAATGCACTGCAAAGATGATGTCAATAATCTACAGTGAAGTTAAAAAACAAAGCATACTGCTCTCAAAAGCTAGCAATACCATAAGTCCAAACTATCAAGAACACCCCACAACTCCACACAATTGTATATCTACTGGTAACAACTTGTTTAGATTGTGTAACAGATTGGCAGTCGTAACAGATTAAGCAACATATCCCCCATGCAACCAAATGAGGGGGTAACCAAAAAACCAGGCAGATCTTCCACATAAGCACATGTAAGCAAAACCAATAGTATCAGGATGAGAAAACATTACAAATAAACCAGCCCAGAAAAATTGCAGGTGGTGTCATATGAAGAATAGCCTTTTACAAGCATTTTAAATTTTTAGACCCAACCTTTTTCCAGCTTTTTAGCTGATGGTGTCAATTAGACCCAACATTTTTCCAGCCATATATAGGCAGATGGTGTCACATGTTAAGACCCAACCTTTTTCCAGTATTAACTAAGCAAGAAAACTGTAAGAACCTCAACCTTTTCCTACCAGAAATGCCATGTTACAAAATGAAGAAGTCATGCTTTGAGAATTACGGAAACCCATTCAAGATTCATGGAGATTAGAGCTAGTTTAGTTATGCTTGCCAACAGGGACATAAAATGAACAAGAGTCCATGACCCAAAATAGGAAGTTTAAGGACCCCAGAAGTGAACTATGTACAGCAAACCAAAGAGACAGCATGTAAAGAGATTAGCACATAAGCACAAATCAACCACCATGTGAGCTATTATCAGGAACAGCAGTAAACCAATCTGAAAAGAGGTTCATAAGCAGTATAGAAAAATACATCATCAGCCCTAGAGAAGCCAAGAGAGATAATAATTAAGTATCAGGCTTAACAGTTGTTGAGAACATGGATAACTTAGTCTCACATCGGGAAAATTGTTGGATGCATATGGGTATAAGATGTGATAAACCCCCATAAAGCTTGTGTCTTTTGGATGGAGTCCCACTATATTAAAAGCCCATGTGCATCCATGTGTGGGCCCAAACAGAGTTTTACATGGTATCAGAGCTCGGGTGTTTGTCTGTCTGCGTTGCACATGAGGTATGAGCAATGAAAAGACTCCTGATATTGGAAAAAGCATTGCATTTCATAATCCCAGTATGCACCTTATGTTTAGAAACCCTCACCCAAGATAAAAAATGATAAATTGCAGTATTCACAATCTGGGAAGAGGTACTATCAGTATCCTAAAAAATCTTTTTGTTCCTAGCTTTCCACAACGACCAACAAATAGAATAGAGTAAAATGACCCAGAGTTGGGAATCATGATCTATGAAAAATCTGTCTTTCCAATCAGAAAGAGCATCTAGGAGGGAAGCAGGGATGGCATGAATATGCAAAGAATCAAGAATAAACCCCCAAACTTGCTTAGCTAAGATGCATTCAAAGAAATTGTGATTGGAAGTTTCAATTGGAAAGCAATGTATATGTTACCCTTTATTTCCATTTTCATCTTCCATTACTACATGTTTGGTAAATTGCAACACTTTAAAGAAACTCGACATCTTATTCACTTTCTTTGATGCCAAACGAATGAGTTTTTAGGAAAAGACCCACTTTCTTCCTAATTCACTTTATGCCTATCGTTATGTTAGATTTTCTTTTTCTTTTTCCTTTTTTGCTACAAGTTTGAGGGCAACTAATAGCAAAATGATCTTATCAATACCTACTTTGGATTGACAGATGTTGAATTTCTCAAACAACAATTTAAACGACGAGGGAAGGCTTCGAACGGTTCTCGATGTTGGTTGTGGGGTCGCAAGCTTCGGAGGATACCTTCTCTCATCAGACATCATAGCAATGTCATTAGCACCCAACGACGTCCATCAAAACCAAATTCAATTTGCTTTAGAAAGAGGAATTCCCGCTTATCTTGGTGTATTAGGAACTAAAAGGCTCCCTTACCCAAGTCGATCCTTTGAGCTTGCTCATTGTTCTCGTTGTAGGATCGATTGGCTTCAAAGGGACGGAATCCTCCTTCTTGAATTAGATAGATTGCTTAGGCCCGGGGGCTACTTTGCTTATTCATCGCCAGAAGCATATGCGCAAGATGAAGAAGATCTTAGAATTTGGGGGGAGATGAGTGCTCTTGTCGAGCGAATGTGTTGGAAAATTGCGGCTAAACAGAATCAAACGGTGATCTGGGTCAAACCGTTGACCAATGATTGTTACCATAGTAGAGAGCCAGGGACTCAGCCTCCGTTATGTGGATCCAATGAAGATCCTGATGCAGTGCTGGGTGTTCCGATGAAAGCTTGCATCACTCCTTACTCCGAACGTGAGTACTCTATCTCCATGCAAATTTCATCTTTAACAAAAAAAAACCCTCAAAATATATAAAAGACAATGTGTTATCATTTCCAAATTAAGCAATATTTGACGCTTTGCATGAATGTCCTGGATTATATATTGGATACTATTACTCTTTTTCTCCTTAACAGTGACAGTTTTTTTTATTTACTTTTTCTCATTATTAAACTAAGTTAGTTTCGAACTGGAAACGTTTTAATCCTACTTGGATTAAATGGGATATACGATTTATAGGAACCATATAACATTTGGCGTTGTACTTCAATCTGGTTCAAGTCTTCATTCAAAATGGCTAAAAACATCACACTAGAGGTTGACGCATAATTTATCTGCGGCTTAATTGCAGGAACACCCTTGGTATTGACCGATCAGCAGAAAACTTTCCTGATCCTAACTAACCTGCACTTTGCCCCCTACTTATCACCAATTGCTTCAAAATTGCAATGACTACCCCATTTTTTACTTGTTAAACACTTAGTTATACATGTATCATTTTGTTGAAGCAATCAAAGGGAATAATGATGACAATCTTGAGGCAATTTGTGTTTAGTTGGAATTTTGAAATTTAGCCTACTTATTGTCCATGTAGTAGGAATCCCTATCCATTGATGTTAAGACAATGAGAACTGCTTGTAAACCTTGCAATCGAGCCATACTGAGTACAGATCCTAGTAACAGTTTTTATGATACAATGACTATGCTAAAATTTTGCTTTATATAACTTTCCTAATCAAAGCATTGCCATATTTTCAGAGCATCACAGAGATCAAGGTAGTGGTTTAGCCCCATGGCCAGCTCGGCTAACTTCTCCTCCACCTCGTTTGGCTGATTTTGATTATTCGACTGAGATGTTCGAAAAGGACATGGTAATGTTATAATTTCCCTTCAATTTAGATTTTAAATAATTATGTGTGACTTAATTTTTTTGATGGTATCTTTGCATGTTGCAGGATATTTGGCGGCAGAGAGTCGAGAACTATTGGAAACTGTTGAGTCCCAAGATTAGACCGAACACGATAAGAAACATAATGGACATGAAGGCAAATTTGGGATCATTTGCAGCGGCTCTTAAGGATAAGGATGTGTGGGTGATGAATGTTGTGCCTGAAGATGGACCAAATACTCTCAAGATAATCTACGACAGGGGCTTAATTGGAAGTGTGCACGACTGGTAAGATTTCAAATTGAAATCTATTTTTCCTCAAAATACTATTATTATTCAACCTATTTAAATGTGCACTTTGAGGATAGGATTCACGTTCGACTTGTCGATTTTAAAGTTGCAATATGTGCTTGGAACCCGATTAATAGTTAAATGGAATTTATATTTTTCTGTTTTTAGTCCTGCTATATATTTATTTTCAAATATCCAGCTTTCATGAGATAAGATAATTTTCTTTCAGTTTTTCACATGCACATAAATGTACATGTTGGCTATTGGGCTTCACCCGGCCCAATATCCGCCCCTTCTATATATATATATATATATATATATATATATATGGTGCTATGGTTTAATCTAATCTAATTAATAATAAGAGAAAGGAGGATCTAAGAGATTGCCAGGGTTTGAGCCGTCGTCTTCTCTTCTCCAAGTTCCATCGAGGGTTGGCTTGCGAGATGTTCACGAGGGAGATTCTCGCTCATCAAGAGTGTGGTTTTTCTCCGGCCGTTGCAAGGAAGCAAATGTCAAAATTCGTCGTAGTAACGTGGACGAGAATAACGATCCCACTACTTTCGGGTTAAGCTAATTTTTGTAGAACCTTTTGTGTAGATTTTCTTTTTCCGCTGCCATGATTTGACGTTAATATCTATGCACTTGTTTACCGCTGGAAACCGGTCTGAGACGTCGAAAGGACGCCTAGCCTGAATCTGAGGGCAGATGCTATGGTACATATCCATCCACCTTTCTGAAGATATCAAGGGATTATGACACCGTATATCGGAGGTTTGGATAGATACGACCTGTATAGCTGATTTCAGATTTCCCTTCACGGATAAGGGGTTTATTGACCGGGGGACGTATTTTTCCTGCAGGCGCAAGCCTCGGCAGTTATTTATGTTGTCGCGTACGACAACAACTTTCTACACTCCAGGTTTTTTGTTTCATGTGTTCATGTGTTCGACTGTTAATATGGTCAACAACTTTATTTGCTTTTGTACTTTTCACGTCCATGGATAGTATACAGTTGGTTGTATGATCCAGACCGTAGGGCACGAAAAGCCTTGCTTTCGTTGGTTTTTTGGGTGAAGCATTGCTTCATGATTTTGTTTTGTGGAAATATTGTTCCACGGGGATTGACTCACCGCAAATCGTTGCTTGTTGATGAGCGGGAGCTTGACAAGGCATTGCTTGTCTCGTGGAGTTTTGATATGGGAAGATGGCAAGAGGACATGGGCGTCGTTATCAATCATAGACCCAAATCCCAGCTCATAAGAGACTTGCAGATGTTTTGTTTGTAGGGGCCCATGTTGGTATCTTGGTTCGCCAACATGGATTGAAGATATGCGTTTTGCACGATGGACTAAGCATTTGCTTAGTTTTAACTTGAGGAAGCTTAAGCTCAATTTGAGATGATCTTAAGTTCAAGAGATGATTTCATGTTGGTCTCTTGGTTTACCAACATGGGGCTCATGATATGATGAGAACCTTGTTCTTGGGGTTCATGTTAGTATTAGCCAACAGGAGTGATCTTAGGTTGCATTTCTTACATTTATGAGGTCCATTAGTTCAAAAGAGAGCCTATGCTCTATTTAAGGATCATTGGTCTCATTTGGGAACTAAGATCAATTTAAATGATTTAGTTGTAATTTGAGGATATGCTCTGTTGATCATTTGATCATGTATGAAGCATATGCTTCCATACTTAGCTGTTTTTGCCAAGTCTCAAGTTTTGGCATGTCATCAGGTGGTGCGCTTGCGCACTTGGGGACGTATGCGCATGTAGGAGCGCACCCATGCATTAAGCGTGGTATATGTATACAGGAACGATGTGCGCATGCGCACGTGGAGCACTCGATCTTCTGCTTCAACATTTTAGTGCGCATGGGTCATCGGTCCACGTGCGTTTCACATGGTGCGTTGGTGGAACTTTGGTTCTGGCTATGTGCATCTTGACTTGTTGTTCAATGAGATCATTGATATGATTTCGCAGGGCCGTATCATTATTTGTTGACAAACCTGCAGCGGCTTCCAAGTTGGTTGGAGTTGGCGATGGTTTGGGAGTTGCCGTTGTTTGGACCGGCAGTTCAAGTATTGACAGATGTTGCTCATTATCATTTGGCTCTGGCTACGTGGCCATTGCAGTGCACATATGCTAGAACAGGGCTGCCATTCAAGCTAAGTTGGTGCCTATATCAGTGACCTTTACTCTTTTTCGGCTAGACGGGCCTGTAAGGATTCGACCACGGGCTCGTCATTGGAACTTTCTTTTTCGTCTCTCGCTTTCCTCTTTCGAGGACAGAGAAGCCAGGGATGTTGTCATTATATATATATATATATATATATATATATATATATATATATATATATTACCGCGATTGCTCTATCATTTCTTCTTTACTTATCGCGATGGTCGCGATTGCCCTAACATTTCGGCTTTTTGTCACGGTTGTCCTATCATTTCGGTCCTTTATTTCTTATTTTTACTCGCTGATTTTTATTGCGAGTTACCCCATCATTTCGGCTATTTATTTTTATTTTTACTTGCTGATTTTTGTTGGGAGTTATCCCATCATTTCGGCTATTTCTTTTTTTATCTTCCAGTTTAACGACTTAGGGGTCGAGCTTAGTTTAACGTCTAGTTAGATGAAGAAGTTTGGTTTAATGTCATCATAGACGGAATGGGTTTAACGTCGTCATAGACGGAAGGGGTTTAGTTTAGCGTTCATTCAGACGGGAGAATTTGGTTTAACGTCTACTTGGACCGGAGAATTTGGTTCAACGTCTACTTAGACGGAAGAAGTTTAGTTTAACGTCTATTCAGACGAAAGAATTTGGTTTAATGTCTACTCAGACGGAAGAAGTTTAGTTTAATGTCTATTCAGACGGGAGATATTAACGTCATCATAGACGGAAAGGGTTTAACGTCCTCATAGACGAATGGGTTTAACATCCTTATAGACGGAATGGGATAGAAGCGAAGAACGACGAGTGGACCCTGTTTGTCATCCGTTACTTGCGACTAACCTGTATAACTTGAGGGAGGAACTTGTTTAACTTGAGTGGTGTTTCCTTCTTTATTCAGACTACGCATGTATCTTGTTGAACATATCTTCCTATAAGGACTATATCGACCAAAGGAGCTCCACTGAGATGCCCCCTGCTTGGGGTCTGAGATTAAATAGCTTGCCCCTATGTGGGTCTGAGTCTTGCCCCCTGTGCAGTTCAATGATGACCATCTTCGACTGAACGTTGGTGGTTGTTCAGGCTTTCGAAGATCGATATGCTTGGAGATAAATGATCTTCTAGTGCGATTGCAACTTTAGGAGTCGGCCTTTTGTAAACTGATCTTCTTGGCGGTATGGAACCCCTTGTGGGAGATCCGCCGACTTAGGGGTCAATCCTATAAAGATCGACCTTTGAGGAGTTTCTTCATTTGGCAAAGCATCGTCCTCTTTTGAGAGTGGTCTGGTGTCATGACCCGCTTCCCAAAAGACAGAAGCAGGCACATGACGAGATCCGTGGCGTATTTATTCCGAGAAGGTACTTTCTCGAAATAAATACACTAAGCGTATATAAACAATATAAAATGACACAAGAATACACATGATGTTGAAATTTTCAACAACTATTTTATTTACATTCAAATTTCACAAGTTTCAAATTGATACATGATGTCTGAAAAACAAAGATACAAAATATAAAATGCCTAAACAGGCGACATATTTAAACTGAAACTGGAAAGAAAGTTTAAAGATCGACTTCAGAAGCAACCTAGTTGTAATCCTTTGTAGTCGTTTCAACCTCCTCGGTCCCTAGATCACCTGACGAATATTCTAAGAAAATAAAGATAAGTGGAATACCCTTCAGCGAATTTGCGCTCGGTAAGTCTCCAAGAAGGGTGGGATTATAAATATTGTGGTGATGTGTTAACAGTTATAAAACAGGTATGATATGTCAAGTAAACATGGCAACTATTTAAACATAGCAAACTAAATAAATATGGCAGTTCAGGTTAAACATTGGTTAATCTAAGCAGGTGATTAGTATGTGTTGATGAACATGAAGTAATGTGTCTTGCAAATCTCTACAATGGTAAAATAATCTAACGTCGGTTTAAGAGTGAATACCAACCGATTTCAAGAGTGTTCTCGAACCTAACATGCTGTAATTCAGGGGTAAGGAATCACGGGCCAGAATCAAGTGTTAGTAATGAGACTTCAACCTAATGTTGAAGTATTTCAAACCCAACATGCTATAATCCAGGAGTAAGGAAACGCATGCTTTCGTGATAGATTGCATATGTTAGTAAATATGGATTCATGAACTAGGGAGACTCCTGAGATTTCGTTGGATCCACACTTAAACTACCCCAACACCCTGCGTAATCTAATTTACAATTATAGTTACAAGTCTTGCCAAAATCAATGAATACATAAGAAGTGTATCATTTTAAGATTCAAGTCGAGTTCATGTATTCATGTCAAGTGTTTATGTCAAATCATTATGTATTCATGATTCGGATCAAGTTTAGGCAAGTATGTAATAGGTTTGATCGTGCAAGTCATGTAGATACAATTGAGTTCATGTTAAGATCGAGTAGTTATGTTAAGTGCGAGTATACACGTCAAGTTAAGTATTATGTGTTGGGTTATGTTTGATTCAGTATTAAAGTAATACGATTTCGTTGAATATATGAATTTTATATCGGGAGATAAGCAAGTGATTACACTGATTGTCTCCGGCTCCGCAAGGCTCAAGAGAGAATGTCACTTAAACACATCTGCTATCTAGTTACAAGCTAGCTTCTAATTTTATAGATCTTGGTATTTAGAGGAAAATATATCATCTAGTAATTTAAAAGTATTTATGCAAATTAGTCCATTAAAAGCTCGAGCGGGTTTCATGTAATTATTTTATTTTAAAAATAAATCTCGAGGGTGCTTTTGGTAAAAACATGTTAATTAGAATGTCGAGGGTTTTAATAAAAATAATTTAGATTTAATGGTATTATAGTGATAAAACCTAGTTCTTAAAAGTTTGTGGTATTTTAATGAAAAATCCATCTTTTGGAAACATTAAGGATAAAAACTTAATCTCAGTATAATTTTATTAAAAACGAATTTGCTACTTCGCTTTCTTTAAGTTTGTATATGGATGATAATTAAGTTATTATTTCAATTTTGTAGAAATACTTTTAATTTGTTTAAAACCGTATTTATTTTCTTTCAAGACCGCGCTCCGTGAAGAGCTTTGCATCTTACTCCATTAAATCCAAGATGTGCGATAATCCGCACCATCACAACGGGTTCTCCTAAAGAGGGTTATAGAGGCAGATTATGTAAAGGAAGAGATAGTAGATAATTCTATTTTAAAACTTGAGGGTATTTTATTAAAAATTCTAACTCTTGATGAATTAATGGTAGCTTATAAAAATCTAATGTTTGAAACATTTTGATATTGAGTTGTACCTAACTTGAGAATTTTCTAATTTATTTTATTGTTGTTCAACAAATTTGAATTTTCATTGCTCTAAGAATCCGCATTTCCAGTTTACCAGAAATGAATTGATATAGTTAACATCCTTAATTGATAACTTTACGCTTAGGGGAAAAACCAACAACACTCATGGAAAAAGGAACTAGTGTAAACGGTAATACTTGTATATTACCTAAAGCTAACATTAGATAGTAAACTAATAGAAAGATTTTTTTTCAAAGATCAAGAAAAGTGAGGATTTTTAGGGGGAAAGAGGGGGAAATAGATGGGGAGATCGATAAGAGGGAAGGTGACTTACTCGCGTTTTAGAACGTAAGGAAATGACGAAGGTTCATTGGGGAATTTCATCGAACACCGTCTTGCGCAAATTCGAAATATCGACGAAATGGAGATCCGGAGGCATGGAAATGACCATTACGTTCACGCGGACTCGGGCCCTGCCTTGGAGCCTTGATTCCTGGCCCGGAATGCATCGAAGAGGTGAATGAAGGTCCAGGGTTGATTGGATGTTGTCGGTTTGGCGGCGATGCTGTCGACGACGATGGTTAAGGCAACTGGTTGTTGCGGTGGGGCGATAGGCAGTCGTCTGAGTGGCCGGCCGGCCGGCTAGAGTTAAGGTCAGGCTCGGGTTAGAGTTAGGTTAGAGGGAAGTTGAGGGTGAGAGAGGTATATATATATATATATATATATATATATATATAAAGAGAGATATGTATGAGATAAAGAAGAATGAGAGAGACTGCATATATATGAGAGAAGAAAAATGAGAGAAGGCGATGAGGCTCTGCATGTGGGGGGATAAAGAGAATTGATAAGATAATTGATGAGAGAATTAGAGGGAGAGTGGGGCTCAGTTATGCAAGAGGAAGGGGAAGAGGAAGAGATGAAGGAGGTGAGGAGGCTCATGAGTTTTTAAAAATAGAAGATGAATAGTGTAGGTGTTTTGATTAATGAATGAAAGAACAAGAATGACGAGAAGTGGGGTTGTCCGCATAAAATTTGAGAAGAAAAAACCGAAGGCAGAAAAAAAGAAAGAAATAAAAAATAGGAAGAGAAGAGTAGTGGGCTGCAGAGAAGATAAAAGAAAAGTAGTCATGAGCTTGATTGAGTTTGGGTTTGGGTTTTTATAAATAAAAAAAATATGTTAATGGGTTTATGAGCTTGAAATAAAATAGAGAAAATAATATGCGTTAATTGATTTGGGTATGGAGACTTGGGTTTAGAAAACAAAATGTGAGTTTGGGGTTTATTTGAGATGGGTTTAAATAAAAGAGAGTTGGGTTATTGGGCCAGGGAAAAGAAAGTGAAAATTAGAAAATGGAATTTGGGCTTAGAAAAATAAATGAAAATAAAATGAGGGAAATAAATGAATGGGAAAGAAAAGAACAATTATGTGGAAAAATAAATCCTGAAGTAAAATGACGGATTCCGAATTTTCGACAAGTACCCGTATTTCTGAAGAATACCGTAATTAAATATATACGAATGTATAGGAATATTAGGGTCGTTACATCTGGAAAATGTCCGAGATGTAGTCCACTCAATTCTTTCATCAATTGCCCCCTTAGGTGTCAATGAGCAGCTTTAGACATTGATCCTATGGAAATCTTGAAAGAGACGAAAGCTTTGGTGGCATCTTTATTGCTTTGGAGTCATTGTAATCTTTCAACATTACCATGACAACGAGATCGTAATCGAAATCTTGTTCGATATGATGTGAACACACGACACATGAAGTGTGGAGTGGAAAGAGAAAAATACCGGGTGTGTCAGAATCTGTTTACCGTCGGAAATCGGTCTGAGACGTCGGAAGGGCGCCTAGCCTGAATCTGGGGGTAGATGCTATGGTACATATCCATCCACCTCTCCGAATATACCAAGTGATCATGACACCATATATCGGAGGTTTTGATAGATGCGACCGATGTAGCCGACTTCAGATTTCTCCGCACGGATGAGGGGTTTATTGATTGTGGGGACGTATTTTTCCTGCAGGCGCAAGCCCTGCAGTTAATTATATTGTCGCGTACGACAACTTTCTACACTTCAGATCTTTTGTTCCATGTGCTCATGTGTTTGACTATTGATATGGCCAACAACTTTATTTGCTTTTGTACTTTTCACATCCGTGGATTGTATACGGTTTGTTGTATGATCAAGACCATAGGGCACGAAAAACCTTGCTTTCATTGTTTTTTTGGGAGAAGCATTGCTTCATAATTGTTTTGTGGAAATATTGTTCCACAGGGATTGACTCGCCGTAAATCGGTTGCTTGTTGATGAGCGGGAGCTTGACAAGGCATTGCTCGTCTCTTGGAGTTTTGATATAAGAAGATAGCAAGAGGACATAGGCGTCGTTATCTATCATTGACCCAAATCCCAGCTCATAAGAGATTTGCAACTGTTTTGTTTGTAGGGGCACATGGTAGTGTTGGGTGTCTTGTGCTCGCGCCGCGAGAGCTGCGGCCCATGCGGAACGGATTTTAATAATTTTAAAGCAAACACAAGTCACCAATACCCAATGATTCATCCATACACTAAAACTAGGAGATCCAAGAGAACTAGTCTAGGATTTTCAAGTATACAACCTTTGATGTGTGTCCACTCAATCGTGGAAGACCCCTCCAAGCTTCTCGTAGGCCGTCAGGAACGAGCTTAAGAATCAATCTTCCTTACCGAAGATGATCCACCCGAGAGTTGTAGTTCAAGCTCCAACTTCAACAAATGAAGTAACTAAAGGCCCTAGCTTGCTAATCTAGGATGCCTAGAGATGCAGAGAGTGTTTATTAGATTAATCTATCGCTAATTCCTTTTGATTCTCAACTCATGAGAGTGTAGAGGAAGAGGAAGAAGGAGAGGGAGAAAATGCTCACATTATAATAAGAAAAGATATGAGAGGAATTTGCTATATCATTTCTTTTTCATAATCATTTACTATAAAATATATCAACCATATTTCAATAGTAAACACAAATGAATAAATAAATGAATTAGCCATCCTTCTCACCATTCCTTTGCCACCTCATCCCTCCACCTCATTTCCATTAAAATTAAATGGAAAAACCATAATATGAGGTGTTCTATTCTAGAAGCTATCTTGTATAAATACAAGAATACAATACCGTATATACATACCCGTATTCGCACCAAAATACAAATACCGAAGAGATTGGAAAAATACTACAAACATAATACTAGAATATTATTAAATCAATACTTGATTTAATAATCCGACTTAATCTTAAGCCCGCTAGTATTGCCAACTGTCCGATTAAAGTTAGTGTAGCTAGTACACGTATTTAATCGGAATCCTGTACATATAAATATACGGCATCTACATCGCTTTGTCTGAACCAGGGAAACTCTCTGTGTGGGACTCTAAATACTCGACAGTACGCCGGCAGTGAGTTACTGGATAAATGCATAACTATAAGCACGTCAGCGGCACTAGTTATACGTAACGGCCATCCAGGTATATGCCAAAAGGGGGGTCGACTATCAAGGCCATCTTACCCCACTGAGCTTGAATGTGACAATCTCCGTACAGTCCGGTCTTTTCGTCTAAGAGTTGCATACTGGATTAGAGGATGGAAAACGTCAGGCCCCTAATAATCCGATAAGTCGTGCCGGTGTCAAGCTCATCACCAACCGAGAAACTACTGATCTTCCATCAGTAAATCTCATGTGCCATAGCCATGGAATTATGGTGATAGCCAACCGAACAATGCGTGGCATCAACTCCCAATACCGGAAGAGATGAATTCCTGACGATTGCTCACTGCTTCCATGTGGCTCGGGACTGTACCCAACTAAAACATGTTTGCACGACTCATTT
This sequence comes from Agapanthus africanus, assembly GCA_030015575.1. Lineage (NCBI taxonomy): Eukaryota > Viridiplantae > Streptophyta > Magnoliopsida > Asparagales > Amaryllidaceae > Agapanthus > Agapanthus africanus. The sequence goes on along the minus strand of CM057346.1, from coordinate 543,236,436 downwards.
GAGCCATGATAGGGTAGTAATCTAGGTACAATGGAAATTCACACGAAACAAATGACGATCTCAGATGAAAGGACTATTATGTACTCATGCCACCAGAGAACTGCTATCTTACGATTGGTATAATACCATTTAAAAGTTCTCGACGAGTTTATCTGGTGTACTCACCTCCCGTAAGCACATGTATACTATCTTAGGTGACAAAACACTAATGGCTTGTGAGACCAGCAACCACCCCTCGTCGGGGTCTAGAAACGTATATACTAGTATACTCCGGAATATCGATGCCTAATCTCGATACTTCCTCGACTAGAGACATTTAAGGATGTACTTATGGACTATCCAGGTTCTACGTATATGATCGCCATCATAATACTGGTAGTCAAACAAGAATCCTATGGGTTTTATCATTATGTATTAGCGACACATAATAGGAAGTAAAAAGTATACACACAATGATAAAGACAAACCAGATAGCATATCATCTCAGCAAGACTGTTCTACCTGTATATATCATTCTTCAATTATCATAATTGCCTACCTGCAATTACAATAATTGTCTTGAGGGTACTATAGTCTACAGGTAGCTTGGTTTGCCAACGTGGATTGAAGATGTGTTTTGCACGGTGAACTAAGCATTTGCTTAGTTTTAACTTGAGGAAGCTTAAGCTCAATTTGAGATGAACTTAAGTTGAAGAGATGATTTCATGTTGGTCTCTTTGTTTACCAATATGGGGCTCATGATATGATGAGAACCTTGTTCTTGGGTTTATGTTGGTATCTTGGTCAGCCAACAAGAGTGAATTTAGGTTGCATTTCTCACATTTGTGAGGTCCATTAGTTCAAAAGAGAGCTTATGCTCTATTTAAGAATTGTTGGTCTCATTTGAAAACTAAGATCAACTTAAATGATTTGGTTATAATTTGAGAATATTTTCTCTATTGATCATTTGATCATGTATGAAGTATAGGCTTCCATACTTAGCTGTTTTTGCTACGTCTCAAGTTTTGGCTTGTCGTCAGATGCGCTTGCGCACTTGGGGACGTATGTGCATATAGGAGCGCACCTATGCATTAAGCATGGTATATGTATAGATGAACGATGTGCGCATGCGCATGTGCGATATCGCACGTGGCGCATTCGATTTTCTGATTCAGCACTTAAGTGCGCATGGGTCTTGGCAATCAGGTGCACATGTCATCGGCCTACTTGCGTTTCACGTGGTGCGCTGGTGGAACTTTGGTTCTAGTCGAGGTTAACACTTATGCCTAGCGCTTGCGCATGTGTTTTGCACGTGCACGCATCACAGTTCTTTAGAGAGCACTCTCTGGGACGGGCACCTTTGTTTTGCATGTGAACGCATCGCATCTGTATAGGATGAGCATCTTTGTTGAGTGTGCCCAAACTTTGTAAAGAGTGTTGCCTTTAGATAGCACATTGCTTTTGATGAAGCCAGGGTTTCTGTTAAGCCATCTTCTGGGGTTGCGCTTGCGCTTTTGAGGTGCGCGCATCTATCTGGGGTTACACACAAGATTAGGGTACGCATATTATGAAAACATATGTTTTCGTTGGGAACGATTGTTCCATGAAAACTTTTGCTTTCTAAGGGAACTTTTGTTCCATGAAACCTACGCTTCGGTCCTTCTTAGAGATAGAAAATTATTGGTTATCGAGATCCAACCATCTCTCTGAAGACACTGAGGGATTACAGCGACATATATTAAAGGTGTGGAGAAATGTATCCTAAACCATGCTCCGTTTAGAAGAGGATGGAGATTCATCCAGAGATCTTTTCTCTCATGTTAAGAGCTTTAGCTCTTATGAAGCCGAGGCTTCAAGAAGAAGAAGAAGAGATAATTCTCTTCTTTTTAGAGGTCGTGCCTCTCTTCAGGAGAAAAGATCCAAGCCCCTTTCCTAATTTCTTCCTGCACCTGTTTATATGAGAGAAGAGATTAGGGAAAATCTCTCATTTGAGAGATTTAAGGTATTTAAATCAATCAGTGTGCATCTGCACCGTAAGATATTTGATCTTAGGATCTTTCTGTTTAGAAAGATCTTAACAGAGCCTTGACTTTACTTTGAATCGTTTGCTTTCGCCATGAGGGCGTGCATAGAGATGTTTGGCCCTGATGCACATACATCGCACATGCACGTTTGGAGAGCACTATTGGTGCTTGTGCACTTACGCACTTGCATAGGGTGCTCCCATGAAGGAAAGCTTAAGCTTTCAAGTGAAGCGTATAGCTCCATTTGATGAAGCCTAGGCTTCAAAGGGAAGATGAAGGAGGGATTGTTAGTCGTTAGGACCCACCACCTCTCCGAAGACGCTAAGAGATTACAACGCCGTTCATTGAAGATGTGGAGGGATGTACCCTTAAACTGGTCCCATTCATCAGGGAAGAACATGTGGGAGCAGTACGCTATGAGATGCCGGAAAGGCTTATTTGTGCTTGGCGCACGTGTTGCGCATGGCGCCGACGCACATGTTGCACATCGCGCAGACGCACGTGCGTGCATGGCGCCGGCGCACGTGCGTCCCACGTGGCGCGCATAGCGCCATTGGCACTTGTGTATATGAGCACTATAGGGGGCACATATGCTTTGGCATCTGCGTGCCTTGAAGCTTATGCTTCTTTGATGATGAATTCTCTCTTTTGAGAGAGGTCTTTCCACTTATTTATAGGGGGAGCGGTAGAGGAGGTATCTTTCTTCTTGCCGATGTGGCCCTTCATATAGTAGAGCTTTGTTTAAGCTATACATGTCTCGTACGTTTGCTCATAGTTTTTGATCCTAGAAGAGTTATAAGAGTTATAAGGCTTGAAATATATTAAATCGGAGCACTTTTCGAGACACTTTCAATACCTTCAGAATTTGTCTGCTTCTCATTCGGGATTCTGTTAAAATATAGAACGAAAAAAACTGGTTTGCGTTTTCTTAAGTGATTGCCACCATTTGATATTTTGGGCTCTTTTGTGCAGAAATCTTAGGCGGGAACAACACCTAAATGCTACATTGGTAACATTGCCTAAATGCCCACGTTCGTAGTTCATAGTTAAATCTATATTTTAAAAATTGTAGCAACTCAAAGTTGCATTTTTTTATCTGAAAGTTAGATCAATTTTTTAATCAATTTTTATAGATCTACAATTATTAATGGTGTTGACGAAAATAGATTTTTAGATTTATTTATTTTTTCATGCATCTTTCGTCGTCTAAATTAGATCTAAATTTTGTGATGCTGTGATGATTAAAAATTTGTTTCTTGATGTGAGAATTGGCCATAGATCAAAATCGTGAGAATATTTTTTTTGCAAAAGATTGGATTTTGCTTGTAAAGTTTTTGGTGAAATTTTATGATGGCTAAGCCATAATTTTTGGAAAAACAAACCATAATCCTAATTTCTTTTGGGATAAGATTGTGGAATTTTTAATTTTGGTAAGAACCAAAATACTGTTTTTCAAAAGAACATTATTCTGGATTTATTGAATTTTTTTCTGGATTTTTCAGATATTATTTTTTTTAAATTTTTTTTGTGTTTTGGAAAAATTGAAAAAAGGAGAAGACATGGACAGCTGCTCCCACGAGCTGGGCTCGTGGGAAGCCAACCACAACGCCTGTGCAAGGTGCGGGCGCTGGACCGCAACAGCAATGGCTGCTGCTCCCGTGAGCTGGGCTCACGGGAAGCCTGCCACAACGCTTGTGCAAGGTGCAGGCGCTGGACCGCAACAGCAACGGCTGCTGCTTCCGTGAGCTGGGCTCGTGGGAAAGTCAGCCGAGCACGCCTGAGATGGTCTCAGGCTAGGTTTTAACAATTTTTTTTGAAAAATTTGTAGAAATTTTTTCAAAATTCCAGAAAAATTCCAGAAAATTGGCAAAAATCAAATAAATTATTTCCGATTTTTGGAATATTTTTTTCCATTTAAAGTTTTCCATAGGGTTATGTATTTACACTATTTTAACCCTGAGAGTTATATTTTTCAAAATTTCTCCCCTTCACTAAGTTTCAAAATTTTATTCTCACATAGTATCTTGGAGATTGTATGAGTAGTTTGGTCCAGTGGGAGCATCAGGAACGCATGCCAATTTCACGAGAAACGGAAAACCCTAATAAAACCGGACAAGATTAAATAGGGTGGTTTAATAAAGAGTGGAATTTGTTAGATTGTTTTGTTGCATATCGTGATGTGCATGACATACTTAATGAATAAAGCCGCATGCTGCATTCATTAATAAAATCTGAAAAGTTTTAAGTGGGAGATTTCGTGATAGAAGCGTGAATTATGATTCAACTAGCCGATCTATTCCGCTTCTAGAAAATTTTAAACCGTTTTTCAATTATTTAAACAAAATCTTAAATTTAATATTTTTGATGGATGTGGTTGGGACCGTAGGCTTTTTCTCTTTTTTCGAAATGTAAGTTTATTATTGATGTTAAGATGGGTTGAATACGAAGCGTTCTTTAGGAAAGAATGATACTCCATTAAAAGCCAATGGTTTTAACACACTTAAAATGAATTTTTGTCTTAAACAGATGACTTCCAAAACGATTATCGCCGATCTCACCAAGGATGACAAGCTAAATGGTGATAATTTCTTCGACTGGCGTCGACAGATCCAATTCCTATTGAATGAGTAAGAAATGCAAGACTGTACTGAGGTAGAAATGCCTGAACTGGAGCAGGGCCCCACTCAGCAGCATAGGTGGGCTATAGAGCAGTATAAGAGCTGGGTCAAGAAATATCGTTTATGTGCGGTATATCATGTTAGCCGCAATGAGGAACGATCTTATCGGTGAGTTTAAGGACTATCCGACAGTGAAGATACTTTGGGAGGCCTTTGAGGCTCGCTTTGGACATGTCTCACCGATGTGGATCCAGACGCTGACTATCAAGCTGGATTCGTACAAGATGACTGTAGGGTAGGATATCAAGTTTCATCTTCGAGTGATGACATCGATGATCAGGGATCTCGGAATTGCTGGAGCTGCACTCAACAAGCAACAAATTCAGGCCGTCATCCGAGTTCTGCCCGATTCTTAGGATGATCTCAAACTCCTTTTAAGCCATGATGAGAACGTGAATATGTTCGAGAACGTACAGACTAAAGTTGAGTTTGAAGCAGAACGTAGGGACGCCTTCAAGGGTAAGAATCCATCATCGTCAGCTATAGCAGCTGAAGGTTCCAAGCTAAGAGGCCAAAAGGCCTAGACGCAAGGGGTTCTACATGGAATCAAACAAAGAGGCGAATGATGAAAATGCGAAGCCCAAGAAGCCCGCGAAGCATGGAAAAAGACCAGCTAAGAGGAATGCATGCTTCAATTGTGGGCATCCAGGTCACTTTGCTCGTGATTTCAAGGGGTTTAGAAAGGTAAGTTCTCGCTTTTCTCACTATTCATCATTAGTTGCTAGCACAGTGATGATGACTAACTCTATAAATTTGTGGATTGTAGATTTGGAAGCCACGGACCACATCTTTTGAGACAGGGAAGGGTTCGTAGAGGATAGGAGAGTATCCGCTGGGAGCCGGAAGATTTACATGGAGAACGAGTCGTATGTAGAGATGCAGGACATCGGGCGTATTGGCCATGACGTTTTATATGCTCCGAGGATGCGGCGGAACATTTTATCAGTGGCTAGGCTAGTTAGTGTAGGATTTAGCGTTTTATATAAGAATAACTCTGTAAAACTTATTTTAAATAATTCTCTGTTTTGTGTTGGACGCCTTATAAATAGTCTTATTATTTTGGATTGTGACCATTTTGGCAATAAAGATGCTTTATTTGCTTATTCGTATGCTGTGAATAGTTCTGTAGATGAATCTATATTATATCATAGAAGGTTAGGTCACATTGGATAGGATAGGATGACAAGGCTTGCCAGGGGCAGCCTACTTGGCACATTTGCTAAGGTCGACCTGTCCACGTGCAAGTATTCTCTCACGGGTAGGGCCAATGGGAAGCCATTTGGAGTGACAAAGAGAGCAAGTGCTCCATTGCAACTCATTCATTTTGACATATGCGGACCAGTCAACGTGAAGGCACGTGGCAGTGCGTCTTATTTCATCACCTTCATAGACGATTACTCCCGTTACGGGCACATGTTTTTGATTTCCCATCGGTCTGAAGCCTTGGATTGTTTCAAGCGCTGTATCAGCGAAGTGGAAAATCAATTAAGCAAAAGCATTAAGGCTTTGCGTACGGACCGTGGTAGAGAATATCTGCGTATGAATTGTGGTAGAGAATATCTGTCGGATCGGTTCAGGAAACTGGATGAAGAGAAAGTGATCATCAGATAGCTGACGATGTCCTACACTCCGCAACAAAATGGTGTTGCAGAGAGACGAAATAGGACGTTGCTGGATATGGTTAGGAGCATGAAGATGAATGCTAATCTTTCTATATCGTTTTGGGGAGATGCGCTGATGCCAACAGCTTATGTTCTTAACCGAGTACCTTCTAAATCGGTTCAGTCTACACCCTACGAGTTATGGACGGGCGATGAGCGAATGTTGGATCACTTACGTCCATGAAGGTGCGCTGCCTATGTGCACAACATTGCATATCTGTATGGGAAGTTAGGCTTTAGAGGGAAGAAGTGTATATTTATACGTTGTTCCAAGGACTCTAAGGGATATGTGTTCTTAGGTGAGCATGACGATGTGACCGAAATCGAGGCACAAGATGTCGAATTCCTCAAAGAGGAATTTTCGCAGAAAGGCGAAGTAACTAGGGATTAGGGTTGTACAAAGTCAAGAAGACCACTGATCATCAAAAATTGGAAGAGGAATCGACTCCTCTACCGTTTGGGGACAATGAGAGTGAGGTACCAGCATATGACTCAGAGCCATTTGCGGAATCTCAACCGTCTCGTAGATCGTCCCATGGATAAGTACCTCGTCGACGCTTCGAGGTCGAGGGGGAAGCTTTCATGGCTGTGCCGCATGATGTTGCGGAACCTAAGTCCTACGAAGACGCTATTTCAAGACCTGCAGCGGAAGAGTGGAAGGCCGCGATAGAGGAAGAGATTGAGTCCATGAAGAAGAATCAAGAAGTATTACAATACGGAAAGAAAATGAACTTACGGGTTGTGTGAGTCGGTATAACAACCGGTTCACCGATTCGATTCTAGCGGCAAAAACAAGTCACAGTAATCTAGGCTCGAGTAACCAAGACAAGAATTAAGTTAGTTTCTAAAAGTATTCTCTATGAATCTTTTGAGAGGAAAGAAAAGGAAAGTGACACTTACGAAGTTTGTGAATGATACAATATTCCGGTCTTGAATTCCTAAGGATGAAGTGAACTCCGGTGACGCCGGAAATTTGAGAGCTCTAAGGATAAAAATTTGAAATAATATTTGAAGGGGGATGAAAAGAGGATTATGCATTTATTTTGAGAGTTAAAAGGAAGAGAAAAATGAAAGGTCTCATTTGTAGGTATTAAAAAAATAGCTAAAAATAATTGCAAGACCCAAGATTCGAACATGTGACATATGGAATAATAATGCAATGACTTAACCAATGGGCTACAAAGCTATTATTGCATAGAATTAAATTGAAATAAATATATGCAGAGTTTCAAAAGAAAATAATTTAAAAATTAAACGAAGCAAATCATTTTCTTAACTATTTTTTTTTCTTTTTAAACAAAACAAATTCTCTTTCCAAAATTTTCCTTGCAAAACAAAATATAATAAGTTCTTTATATTAAAGAGATCAAATTAAATCTTTTAAAAATATTTCAAAACATTTTCATTTTATAAAACGTGTCATTTCGAAATGAGTATATTTTTATTTATTAAAAGCATTATAGCAAAAATATGATCGTTACATTCTACCTTAAAAAAAAATTCGTCCGCGAAATTCTCTCGAGAGGTACGTCGCAAAGGTACGGAAAACGCTATGGACGACGTCATCTTCAAGTTTCGTCAATCGATGATCTAACCAACTGAGCTAATAGGCCTAAGAGATACAAGTAGAAGGGTGAACTAGAGTTAAGAATTCAAAAGTTGAGAGGTTGAATTCAAGAGAGTCAAAAGTGAAGATGGATTCAAGGAAGGGTAAATTTTATTAAACCCCATCTACCTTTTGAGTTTTTTAAGATAACCCCATTGAACTTTAAAAATGCTATAAAACCCCATTGAAGTGTATTTTCATAAAAAAATTGAAAGGTATTTTGTCAAAAAATACCATATTTCGTTCATTTTGAGTTTATTCAGCCTATCCGTAAGACATTTTGGGGTTATTCATTCCAACTGTGGCTTGCACGAGTTAATCAAACTAACGATTTCATACTATATTGATAGTTCGGTGGGGGTTTTATAGCATTTATAATTTCGATGGGTTATCTCAAAAACCCCAAAAGATGGATGGAGTTTAATAAAATTTACCATTCAAGGAATAAAATGAGATTCAAAGAAATTGAAATGCAAGGAATGTAATAGTTGTTGAATTTCATTAATTCTTGTAATATATTGCTTACGATGTTCATGCAGAACTGACCCGCATGGGCCACCACTGTAACTTGTCACGTCCTGCTTTCCAGAAGACGGCGACGACACGCGACGAGGCCCATAACGTATTTATTATGGGAATGTCATTTTTGCAATAAATACGCTAAGCTTTTATAAACAACGTAAAGTAATAAGAAATAACAAAAGAATGAAATCCAATCTTCATTTATTACATTCAAGATTCACAGTTGACAAAATATCTGAATACAAGATACGTTAACATGATAAGCCTTAACAAAGAGATATATATAAATAAGTTGAAATGAAATGATAAGCTGAATTAGACTAGACGTTCGGTTGTGATGCGAACTGGTTGTAATTCTCTTAGACCATTTCTAAATCCTGTTCTAAATTCACCTGACGAACATTCCAAGAAATAAAGAGATCGGTAGAGTGCTCGTCAGTGAGCTAGCGCTTGGTAAGTCTCCCAAAAGACATGAATGTGAAATATAAAGGTATAATGACAAGTTGGAAAAGGATATCATGAAGCAATAAACTAAGTATGATATGGTGATTAAACATGTCGTTTAATATAAGTATGGCAAATCTATGTAACATAGTAATTCTATATAATATGGTAAATACTGACAACTATGTAAGTATGATAATAGAACATGAGTATAGTAAAAAAGTATAGTAATGGCTGTGTAGTATAGATATAGTGAAAATGAAGTGAATGCCAATGTGAATATGATTATTCTATTCTAACGTTTGTAGTTTGATAAAGAAAGTATGTGTGTATACGAGAGTATTCCGTCGTACCCCGCGGACCAAAGGTACAGGAGTAAAAGCCCCGTCAAACCCACGGGACAACACAAGATATTCAGGGTGTCTTTTAGGTGAACTCTCATTCCACATCATACGTTCATTACCAACCTACCTCTTATCCCCGCGTATATTAAAGTATAGATTAAATTTACAAGTTTTTTCCGAATCCATGAATAAGGAGAGTACAAGTTCAAGTTCAAGTCGTGTTCAAGTTTTCATATTACGTTCAAGTGTCCCATATTGAGTCATGTCAAGATCAAGCTAAGTCTAGCATGTAATGGTTTAATCACAAGTTATATAGATAAAAATAAATAAGCAGTCACAGAGCATGATGTGAGATAAGTATATTATTCAAGCAACGTCCAAAAATAATATTGTAAATTTGTAATATGTACGACTAGTTAATCAAGTCAATTGAATTCAGAATATAAACAAAAAATACAGCCTTAAGTGTTATGCACACGTGAGTTCCAGTCTCATCTAAATACGACTGCCGGTTTGGGAGATATACATGTTTTCGTATTGTCGCGCAAAACAGATCAGAATCTATTCAGCACCATCACATATTTTTAAAATATAGTTGGGTCAATTTCTATCAGGTTTCAGATTACGAAAATTATTAGAAAATTGTAGGTCCTTCGATATACTTATCCAAAACACTAAGATTCATGCGATTTTGATTTCTGAAGCTCTAGTTATGATCATTTTAATATCATCGTTTAAAACAGAAATTCAGATTTCTGGGCAGCAGCTATATGTTATATTGCAAAGCCTTTATCGGGTTGTTTCATGCGTTTCTAAGTAATCTAATATACAGGAAATTATATCTCTATCAATTGTGCATCTATACATCTAAAGTTTGTCATGAACGGACATCGACAGTTTGAATTATGTCCTATTTAAAACAGCGTGCGAATTAAGACAGATTCTGTCCAGACTCGTCGCTTAATATTGTAACACGATTTTCTATATTTTACGTTGGTAATCTGTAAAAACTTAAACCTAAGAAAATCTAGATTTTTCGATCTAGATATCCAAAACACCTGAGTTTGCTCAATTTGGATATTGGTAGACTAAGTTATGTATTTTAGAAGTTGACCGATAAATGTAGTTTTTTATTTTTATAAACAGTGAATAAAAACGATATAATTCCTAAACCGTTATGCGCTCTATCATATGTAAATATACTGAAATTTTCAGAAGTGGGAGTTAATTTCTAAAAATTATTTTAAAGATAAATGTTTTGTAAGATCGTATTTGAAAATGATAAATCTATGGTATTTATTTATAATTTTGTTTTCTTGTATGCAAAAGTAAATATAAATAGTTAAAATTTTAGTGATAAATAACATGAATTAACATATGTAAAGCAAACAAATGAGCCGATCATGATTTATCATTAAAAACAATATTACTTAACATGCAATCAACTATGGAATGAAATAATTTAAGACTAAATATATATTTTTTATGTCAAAGTTTTAACTTAACAATTTTTTTTAATCATGGGACTAATCAAAGCAAAACATTGGTATCAACCACAACATGACAAAAGGAGAGAGATTCAAGAAGAAAGAGACAAGGGGGAAAGAGAAGGAACTTATGGATTGTGTGAGTCAGTATAACAACTGGCTCACCGATTCGATTCTAGCGGCAAAAACAAGTCTCGGTGATTTAAACTCGAGCAATCAAGAGAAGAATCAAGTTAATTTCTAAAAGTATTCTTTATGGATCTTTTGAGAGGAAAGAAAAGCGACACTTACGAAGTTTGTGAATGGTACAATACTTCGGTCTTGAATTCCTAGGGACGAAATGAACTCCGGTGACGCCGAAAATGAAGATGTAAAATAATGTTTGAAGGAAGATGAAGAATGAGGGAGAGAATATATAAAAGAATATTAATACAGTCATTATAATAATTCATAACCATAACCATTTTAATTATTATATGCATTCATTTTGAGAGTTAAAAGGAAGAGAAAATGAAAAGTCTCATTTGTAGGTTATGAAAGGGCTTAAAAAATAGATAAAAATAATTGCAACACCCAAGATTCAAACATGCGACTTATGGAATAATAATGCAATAACTTAACCAATGAGCTACAAGGCTATTATTGCATAGAATTAAATAGAAATAAATATATGCAGAGTTTCAAAAGAGAATAATTTAAAAATTAAACAAAATAAATCATTTTCTTAACTATTTTTTTTCTTTTTAAACAAAACAAATTATCTTTCCAAAATTTTCTTTGCAAAACAAAATAGAATAAGTTCTTCATATTAACGAGATCAAATTAAACCTTTTAAAAAAAATTCAAAGCCTTTTCTTTTTATAAAACGTGTCATTTCGAAACAAGTATATTTTTATTTATTAAAAAGTATTATAGTAAAAATAAGATCGTTACACCTGATATATCTTATGCAGTGGGACTGATGAGCAGATATCAGTACAACCCCGATGTTGCTCATTGGAAAGGGGTGAAGCGGATCTTGCGGTATCTAAGTGGGACAGCCCACCATATTTTGTGCTATGGTGGATCAGACACTCGCCTGCAGGGCTATACAGATGCCGACTGGACCAGCGATCTGGATGAGCGAGCGTCCACGTCGGGACATGCCTTCTTACTCAATGGCGGTGCCATCTTTTGGTGTAGTAAGAAGCAGGATTGCATTTCACTTTCCACCATAGAGGCGGAATACGTGGCGGCATGTGCTACGGCACAAGAGACAGTTTGGTTCAGATTCTTGGAGAATCTGACTATAGTACCATATGCGAAGGATAATGGTGATCCTTAATTGCGATAGCATGTCGGCCATTGCATACTCGAAGGATCCGACGTACCGTGGCAAGTCAAAGCACATTCAGATTCGGTACCATTTTATTAGGAGGCGGGAGAAAAGAAGTTAAGCTGCAGTATATTCCTACGGATTAGATGGTTGCGGACCCACTGATGACGGAATTGCCGAGGAGCGTTTTGTACAACATATTAGGGCTTTAGGGCTACATCCTTGGTGACGACCATGTATTTAGACATGTAGTGACTTCCTATTATGTTTGACATTATTCATTTATGTATGGCGACTTTATAGACATATTTTATGATTGATGGTGTGTTACTTTCTTTATTATCTGGATGGATATGTCTATTTTGTTAGACTATTTTTGGTATGAAGTATAAATTTAAGTGTACAAGGTACATGAAGTGTAAGGGATACACGATATGTGCAAGGGATACACGATATGGGCAAGGCACACATTTAATTAATATATGTCAGCGGGTAGGAACCCTCTCTCATACGAGAGATCCCCTTTGTGCTAAGAAAGTATACGAAGGTGAGACTGAGTGCAAGACGTTATCTGCTCGGAGCAGTGACCGTATTGTTGCATACAGGTTATAGCGACAGTGGAAGCGTTTAATAGAGTCGCCTTGACTAGGTCAGGATGAGCTTGTAATGTGCTATATGTCGAGCGACCGAAGTGATTATCCTATGGCCACTTTATATGCTAAGGTGGCGAAGTTCAAGAATTTGATGAATCGAGGAACTATTGCGGTGTTCGAGTACGCTTCCGAGAGGGATCGAAGGTACTTGGGCAGACATGCCTGATCGGATTTAGGGTACGAGATTTCGCGAGCCAGAGATATATTTGGTTTATGTTGTTTTTCTTTTAGGGAGATCTTTGCGTCGGTCCTAACGGATCTGGCTGCAAGGCTACCCACTTGCAAGTTCTCAACGGTTCACCTCACACCAACATGTATGGGTATGAACAAGAATGGAAAAGGAGATTCTCAAGAAGAAAATTGACTCGGGGAGTCAACGGTGCAGGGAACCGGCTCAAGGAGCAATGGACGACGTCCACTCGAAGGTGCGAGCGGGAGTATATTGGCTATTGGGCTTCACCCGGTCCAATACCCGCATCTTCTAGTGGCCCCTGTATATGTGTGATATATGGTGCTAACATTTAATCTAATCTAATTAATAATAAGAGAAAGGAGGGATCTAAGAGATTGCTAGGGTTTGAGCCGTCGTTTTCTCTTCTCCAAGTTCTATTGAGGATTGGCTTGCAAGGTGATCACGTGGGAGATTCTCGTTCATTAAGGTTGTGGTTTCTCTCCGGCCGTTATAAGGAGGCGAAGGTCAAAGTTCGTTGTGATAACGTCGGCGAGGAGACGATCCCACCACTTTCGGGTTAAGGTAATTGTTGTAGAACCTTATGTGTCAATCTTCTTTTTCCGCTACCATGATTTGATGTTAAGATCTATACACCTAAATACTACAGTACACATGAACACTAACTACTTTCTTGGAAGCTTATTCCCGTGGGTTCAAGTCAATAAAGATTCCTTTAAAACGCCGGATTATATACTTAGATGCCTTTACATCCCATTGTCTGAAACTTCTACCCTTTTTTTTCCGGGGTGGTAGGAAGCGGGTGTAGATATCCTTCCTAATTTGTGCCTACAGTTGAACATAATTTCATATAGCAAATATATTACATTTTCCGCCTTGTTTGGCTTCTCTATAGACTGAGAGAGGATGCCGGCCTTTTCATTTAGGACTATATGACAAGCCTCTCTCTCTTGACATAGTTTTTGAATCAGGAATTTGGTACTTATTGGGAGAGGGATGTCATCAAGTGACAATCGGTCATAAACTTTGTCAGTTCTTTATTGGTGCTTTGCTTCATACCCGACCCCATTTGGATGGAAAAAGACGACGACGACAAGATATACTTCCTATTTTGGGGTTGTATTTTGGTTTTTCTCTTCGCTTCATCCGTGCCTCAGATTTTAGAATAATTCGTCGCAGCAAGTCTTTCGTCGTTGATCTTGCCTTTTACTTCATTAACAACATCATTATCATCTATGAGCCTTTTCTCATCAAAATAGACTGGTTATGGATCAGTTGTCAAACTGGCAGAATGATCATCCTTATAAAATCCGAATTCACCTAGATTGGGTCTAGAAGGAAACTATGATATTTTACTATAGCATTGCCTGTTCTATATGTGCCTTGCATTGAAATGAGATGGCCATTTTCGAAGCATGTTAGACATTTTTTTTTCGAAACATTATTTTCTTGGTCACAAGTGTAGTAATTCCTTAAGCTCTTTAACATTTCATGTTACATAATGTAATTTATTACACTTCTACTTTCAGCCCATGCACATGCACCAAAATTTGGAAATTCATTTTGCATAGACATGACTTCCCATCTTATAAAAAAAGTTGATGCAAACTTAATTATTTTGATGGTCTTATCTGTAAAGATGAGATGCAGGTTGGAATTTTCTCGTAAGATTAGCATTATGCCACTTACCGGTCGACCAAGCTTCATTAAATTTTCAAATTCGCAAATTAATCCTAATCTGCTTAATTGTTGCAAACCGTTTTTCATTTCAGGTGTGAGGCGTACTCGACATACCCTCGGACCTATGATCTCTTGCACGCGTGGACTGTCTTCTCGGACATTATAGAGAAGAAAGGATGCAGTGCCGAGGACCTCCTCATCGAGATGGACCGAATCCTAAGGCCGACTGGTTTCGTAATTGTCCGTGACACGCATATGGTCGTTGAGTTCATCAAGAAGCACTTGACGGCTCTCCACTGGGAGTCGGTGGCTCAGGTCGATCCCGAGCCCGACTCCAATCCCCAAGATGGCATCGACACGGTGCTTGTGATTAGGAAAAAGATGTGGCTTGCAGATGATATTGTGAAGGATTCGGCTCAAGATTGATTTTCTCACATATTTAAGTTGTTAGATATATATTTTGAATTTGTAAACGTTTGTTGTGTGATTCTTACAGCTCTAAAGCTTTAGATATCTTTCATTTTTCTTTGTTTCCTTCTTTTTAAAATTATTTTTTATTCACAGAAATTACTATGAACACTAAGTTACTGGATGGGTAATGAGAAAATTATAGTAATGTGCTTAATCAATTCTTATTTGTTCCAGTAACTCTGAGGAGTAAATGAGTGTGTACAAAGTGGATTGAAGCTTAATGCCACAGTTATATTTGTTCTGCATACTTGATATTGAAGTTCTATGATCAACATGATCCCTAGTTGATGTTGTTCATAATATAAAAGAAAATTTTATTTATTATCTATAGAAAATAAGATGCTAGAGAACCGATTGGGATGGTTTGGACATATACGACAGAGACCAATTAATGGCCCAATTAGAAAAAGCAACAATATTATAGTTCATGCTGTATCTATCTCTATCTATCTCTAGAGATAGGATAAATCTAAACAAAATTAGATAGATGCAATTAAAAATGATGAGTTAATTGTTAATTTAACCGAGGAGACAGTCTCTACAAAAAATGGAAGAGAAATAATTATATAACCGATCCCAAAAATTTAGGATGAAGATGGTGGTGGCTGTTGTAGTCTCCTCTTCCTTTATCAGACATCTTCCCAATTTCTGAAAATTGAAGTACTCATCATCTAAATTTATAGCAAGCCTTTCGCTAGTTTATATAAAACACTGCAAGAGACTGATACAAATTTACGAGATCTAGATATTGAACAAGCACAATAAAAACTTGTGCCACGAAAAGCTTGCAAATGTTTCTGGTAACAAGCCAGCATCCTATTCACCTGATAACAAATTGATCTCGGGCAACGGTGGCAACACAAGATAATTGGTGTACAGAGCCTCTTGGCAACAGTTAAAGCCAAAAACTTTCAATTCTCAAGTAACTGAAATAAAACAACATAACTGACAATATAATTGCAACAAGCTGATAGTGGTGAAAAAGGTGAAACAAGGTTGTGAAGAATGCCAGTTTTCCATCTTGAAGCTCCCTATATCGGTATGAAAATTTGCGTTAATCAATTCATGATAGAACCCCACTTGCTAATACTTGGCGCTGAAACAAACCCGAAAAGGTAAAGTTAATGAATAAAGAATTAAACGGGGCACTAAAATTAAGTCATTCATACCAAATTAAACCAACTATTGCACTTAGGTGCCCTACAGATTGTCTAGTTGGATACAGATGATACTTACAATTAGTAACCCAACAAATAATTCAGTAGAAATATGGAATATTCACTTATGCAGGACACTTTTCTTCGCCAGTTTTGGTTTCTTCTGAGCATAATTCTGAAATAATCATGAAGAGAATAAGCAATAGGCACAAATGTGAGATATATCAACCAAATTGAGTTTTTTGGCGGTAAACGAAGGTTAACCTTCTGCCTTTCCAAAGCCTCAACATCTGTTCTCTCCTTCCAACTGCTCTTCCGTAATTTGATCGGGCGATTTCCGACATATTTACCTGGAACAGTTCTAAGTTAGATTTGATAAATTAAAAATTCAGAGATTGTGTGCATGCACAAACGAGTTAGTTTTAACATTTTTATTGCATAAGCAGATAATTTACATACCATTCATTTCTTTTGTTGCTGCTGCCAGATCTGCAGGTGTTGCAAAACTAACAAATCCATAACCCTTGGACTTCCCAGTCCTCTTGTCTCGAACAACCTGGGAAGAAAATACCAATTCAAGGTAATACAGTTTATTCAAGTTGAATAGAAGAACATCTGTAAACAGACATGGAGACAATATCACAATCTAGGAAATGCAAAATAATTTTCAAAATTTTAAATTGTATAATGAAAAAGAAAGTTGTTTCTTTAATCTATCAAAACAATTCAAGCATATACTTGATTGGCAATAAATCAGTTAACTGTTGCACACTATTACAGTGGAGAGTGATATAAGTTGAAAGAGCTACTAGTTTTCTTTCTTTGTAATTGTGAAGGCTTGGGAATTACTGAGCAATTTCGGTGTAATCTAAACTAAGTAACACAAGCTTTTAAGCATGCGTAGTGCATATGAAAAGGAGAGGGAGCAGTTAAAGATAGATAGGCAGATTTTTATTTCATTTTATTTTATTGGGGTGGGGGGTTGGGGGGGGGGATGGGGAAATTTAGTGGAAGTCACCAATCAAATTTTAATTCAAAGGTCCCCTCACCTTTTGCATTAAATAATATACTGATATGAGAAATTTGTTTTCTGAAAAAACAAAAACAAAGCACTTTCTTATGTAAAGACAAGGACCACAACCACTGATAACCAGGCTTGGATTTATGTATTTGCAAGAATCAACATTGTTATCTGAACTTTTTGACCCACCAAACAAAGAGTACTGGCTGAATGGCCGATAAAAACTTCCCTCTCCAAAATGAGAGGTCACCGGTTAAATTCCTAAGACGGTTGTATATAAAAACAAAAACCTTCTTGACCCACTATGAAATAAATTCAACCATTTTCCAAAGCTTTGTGTTAGCATTTATGTGTGTTTGGTAGGAGGAGATAAAGTTGCATAGCATTTCAATTTGCATGTGGCTTTACATTCCATGGTTTGGTTTCATTGCAACTTGACCGCGCCTTTTGAATAACATGTCAGAGGTTGCTTTTAGTTGGGGGAAATTATTGTTATTGTAGTTGCCGTCAGGCATCTTGCATGCTTTTCCGATGAAGTCAAAGTGCACTGAAAACTGAGCAGAGCTCAAATCGAGAACTATAACCAACATTGTTTGATAATAATATTCATAAATACAGACATCCTTTGATGAAATCTTTTTTTTCTTTTTTGGTTGTTGAAAGGTGACAGGAGAATAATCTAGAACACATAAAGACTTCACTTTTGGAGATGTGCAATATTGTATTGTTGCTTGGAGATAATGCTATATAAATGATGTAAAATGCACCTCAAGATAACAACTACGCAAGTGTGGAAAGCTGCAAGTTGTAATTTATAAACACTGGATCAATTTAGACTATGATGAAGGATATCATGTTCTCACATTGGAGGATCTTGTGAAAAAAGGCACTAAGATTTTCTCACACGCACATGCAAAGCAAACATCAAACTGTAAGAAGACTGACATGAAAACCTCACTACAAGCACACACATATAAACACAAACATTGAACAATAAGAAGGATGGTATAAAATAACTTCAGTTTTCAAAACACAGGAGGGAGGGAGAGGGAGAGAGAGAGAGAGAGAGAGAGAGAGAGACAATATACAGAGGGCAGGCAAATCTTATGAAGGACAGCACAATCAGAGAGAAGTAACTTACTCGGGCCATGTTAAAGGAAGGAAACCTCGAAAATGCTTTTGAAAGAACATCATCGTTGACTTCATTGCCAATATCTCCACAAAATAATCGAAAATCATCTGCAGAAATTGTTAAGGAGAAGTTTATCTCTCGTCATAACAATGTCCATAACAGAGTGTATAAAGTGAGAATATATCTTGCAGCTAAATCCTTGATGTTGGAGCAAACCATAAATTATGTAGCACAGAATCATTCAGATTAAGGCCTGGTTTGGCTATGGAGTTAGGATAACCGGGGTTTACTTTAAGTGGAAGTAGAGAGTATGCAAACTATGGTTTGCAAGCGCCAAAATCCATTTAAAACTTCGACTTTGATGAGGTGTTTGACTTTGTAGTTATCTAAACTCTAAAATCTTGTTTTGGAGTTATCTAAAGTCCAAATTGATGTTTTCTTATTCTTTACAAATTTTGGAGTTTAGAAAACATTGGTTGGATTGAAGTTGAGTAAAGTTTATCTCTACTTTGGAGTTTAGATAACCATAGTTTTCTAAACTCCAAAAACCATCCTAAACATGACATAGTTACGATTTTGGAGTTCAAGTTTGGATAACTTTATGAAACTCCGGTATCTAAACTCAGCTCCATTCCCAAAAAAGACCTAAATGTGTGTGATTTTAGCAAAGCAAATTGGCATTAATAGATATATGAAGAAAATATATTTAAATTGTGGAACTCAAAGAATTAGATTAAAAGGTCTTCATTTCGGAGTTCTTGTGGACGTAGATCCAGCAAAACTACTTTTCGTAAGGTCGTTATATTACTTGTTTCATGACATCTTATTTTTAACCAGACAGTTCAATTCATATTACAAACAATTCAGAAACTGATTTTGGTTTCATTTGTGATTTATTTGTTCACAAACTATTAATACCACACCAATCTAAAGGTATATGCGCTACCATAATTTGCTTTAATTTTCCCATGACTAATCTCAAACAAAAGACACACTGCTTATGAATGGTATATTAGTCCAGTTAAATGAGCCAATGAGGTAAAAACTTATCCTTAAACATACACTGCAAACATAAATGAAACCAAAAAAGCACTTTGGGCAGAATTATTAAGATGTACTGATGCTCGAGCCATTGATATAAAAAATAAAGCTATTCTCATTCCTATGTTTTAGTGCAACAGCCAGTCAATCCAAAGCTGGGATGATGTCTAACTAATACAACATGCCAAATCCTTATATTTGATAATGTATAGTGACATTAATATCTTCATATCATGTGACCTCATGTTAATTTCCTCCTAACATTGTAAACTATATCTTTGAGTACAAGCATAGATGATACAAATAAAAGTTAAACTCACTCTCCAGCCACTCAGCCAATGATGGGTCCTCCCAAGTTTGGCCAGCAGCTTTTCGCGGTATTGCCTTCTTTTTCGTCTCTGCTCTGTGATCAATTTCACTGTTTGCAAGTGCAGCTTTTACACTTTCTAGGGCCTCTGGTGTAATAGTTTGTGCATCTCGTTGAAACAATTGTTGTGCCTATTAACATAAGAAAAAAGTTGTCAATATGTAAAATCTTGTAAGATAACATTTATGACTAATACTTGATTGCATATAAAACCCTTCAACTATACCTCCTCCAGCACTTATAATCCTCAACTCACACACCCATGTGGTCCTATGCTTATTATTTATATGTGCTGAACAAAATAATATATAACCACCAAATTGTGTAACCCAACTCGTGTCTGGTGTAATAAGCAGCTGAGGGATGAAGTATAAAGAAAGTGTTATATGCAATTAACCATGTGAAAAAATATAACCGCATGATAATAATAATTATAGAAGCGGGGAGGCTAATTTATTCCACCTATTACCTCAAAAAAATAATTATAGAAGCAAATAATTCATTTTCCATCCAAAGGGCTAGGGCAATTGATTAGGGCATGAGAATTGTGATTAGTGACCAGGGACCAACCCTATTTATATGGAAGGGGATGGGTCCTATATGGGTCATGCCTTGTAACTCAACCAAAATCATTTTTCTTCATCAATCATGTGATCCCATTGCTTCGGTTAAATTATTTAAAGATGGCGGGATCACACTAAAATTATCAGGAAACATTCAGTGTTTCATATTGTTATTATTAGAGGAGAGGGAGAGATGAGAGAGAAAGAGATTAGGGAAATGTAATGGGTGAATTAGCTAGACTCTAATTCCCCTCTTTATATAGGCAAAAGCCATTATGCAGTTATATCCCTATTATTTATCTATTACATAATAATCCCGAGTATAATACGGGTTATTCTTAACATTCCCTCTCAAGCTGGAGCATACATATCAAACATGACCGCCCAGCTTGTTATAAAGAAAATGCACTCTATTCTTTCTCAAGGGCTTCATGAATAAATCTGCCAGTTGATATGCCGATTGAACATAGTAGGCATCAACAACTCCGTCTTCAACTTTCTCCCTTACAAAATGATAATACATTTCAATATACTTTGTTCGCTCATGGAATACAGGATTTGAGGCAATATAAATTACGGCCTTATTATCATAATATAGCCGCATAGGTAGAGTGGGTTCGAAGCCAAGCTCTTCAAGTAGAAATCGAATCCACACAAGCTTACATGTGGTATTCATCATAGCTCAGTACTCTGAATCTGCATTGGAGAGGGACACAACACTTTGTTTCTTGTTTTTCCAGGAGACCAAGTTACCTCCCACAAATACGCGGTACCCTGTAGTAGATCTGCGATCGGACGGAGATCCGACCCAATCTGCATCCGTAAAGCCCGCAACTCTCAAATGACCATGGTTTGAATACAAAATGCATTTTCCTGGAGCATTCTTTAAGTAGTGAAGTATGTAAATCACTGCATCCCGATGAGTCACTCGAGAATCAACCATGAATTGGATCACAACGCTAACAGGATATGAGATATCCAGTATAGTGACGTAATTAAATTTGCCGACCAACCGTTCATATCTTCCAGGATCATCAATTGAGTCCCCTTGTCTCGGAATAAATTTAGTATTCGGATCCATTGAAGCCTCGACCATCAGCATATCCAGCACATACTTTCGTTGTGAGATGTAGATGCCCTCTTTCGACCGGGCAACTTCAATGCCCAAAAAATACTTTAGGCTCCCAAGATCCTTAATTTAAAACTTCGTTTTATTATTAGAGGAGAGGGAGTGATGAGTGAAAAAGAGATTAGGGGAATGCAATGGGTGAATTAGCTAGACACTAATTCCCCTCTTTATATAAGCAAAAACCATTATGCAGTTACATCCCTATTATTTATCTATTAGATAATCAACCCGTGTATAATACGGATTATTCTTAACACATAAATACCTTGATCTTTATAAATACACTAAAACTACCACAAACTTTGTTTTAGTTCATAATGGTTTGACTGATTGATCTACTTTTACTACAAAATTGCTACCCAGAAGGGGGAAAAAACGGCCGAATCCAGACCCCAAAGAATGATACCAAACTTGGGAATGGATTCAGCCATTAAAGTAAAACTATGGCTTATGGTGTTATAAATACAAAGTTTATTGCACTAAAAAGGTAATTGATAGAGAGAGGGTCAGTGTTCATGGAATTTTAATGTAATTTATGAAGTTTTCAAGATATTCATCTGGGAATTTCAATAAGTTATGGTATTTTAGCATAATTGTATAAATATACCCAAATTTCAAAGGAGAAGTTTTTCCCCTTTTTTGGGGTTGGCTTCGTAAATTAAGAAATGCGTTGCAACAACACTATAGTTACCTGCTGAAACTGAGGCAGAGAATACGCCGGAACGACGGCGCCTGCAGCGGAGTACGCCGGAGCGTAGGCCTGCGGCGGTAACTTCACCGGCGCCGGCGCCATATACTGCTGTTGAAAGCTAGGGTTTTGTTGGAGATGAAATGGCAAAGGGAAGTAGGAATTGGAATTGGCTGCGGGATTGTAAGGCGCCGCGTATTGAGACGAGGTCGAGGGGAGCGAATTCGATGCTGATCCCGCTTCAGATGACATGGTGTTTGGGGAAATTAGGGTTCTTTTTTGCACTAAATTTGGGATTTAGCAAGTTTTTAGAGCCAGGGATTTAGATAGGGTTTAAAATTATCCAGGGAAATAACAAGTTTGGGTGATATGGATGATTAGCCGCCGCTATATAAGAATGGCAGTTGAGTGATGGTGGACGTCTAAATCCGCACTTTGAAAGTGCGGACTATAACTTGGTCTTGGTTATAATACGCACTTTCAAAATGCGGATTATAACTTGGGCCAGGTTTTAATCCGTACTTTCAAAGTGCGGATTAAAAAATATATATATTTCAGTAGCAGTTCATTCACTGCTACTGAAATATCACTCCATTTACATCCCTTTGTGAATTTTGAAGCATAGACCCCCTCAATAATACAAATTGAAGTCTTGATAATTTACAAAACGAATCGACAAACGGACAGCATCCTCTTTGTAAACTTTGACTAAAATTCTGGTATAACATCAATAAAATAAACGCATCCCTACACGGGAGCTAACTCGATGGCCACACGGCGGAGACACGATCCACGCAAAATATACAACGCCTAAAGGCGAAAAACAATGAACGGAAAGCAATAAACACTATATATAAATAAAGCGAATCCGAATCCACACGAATTCGACACCCAAATATATACATCATCTCATATCTCTAAGTCAAGGAATATACAAGTGTCTAGATGAAGTAATTGTAAGTGCACGGCGGCGCCCCGGCCGACAACCCGAAGGCCAAATGCGGAAGCGGTGATAAACTTTAATTTTGCGAACTTTGCAAACCGGCACCACCGCGCACTAGACTCCGGATCGGGCCATTAAAATAGATCTAGCTAACAACAAGAAAGGGGAAGAGATATACCGAGTGATCCGAGTCCTCCGGTCTTCTCGTCGTCGTCCCGATCTCCTGCGGAATGTCCGGTCTCCATCTCCTCGCCGGAAGGGCACCACATCGCCTGTATCTTTTACGGGCTCCCACCTCAATACCGAGGCAACTCGGGCGCGAAGTTGGCTAGCCGATGCGCCCAAGATTAGCTGTAGAATAATGTAGAAACTTGTCTCTTTGGGGTTTAAGAGGTTGCCATGTATGGAGGAATTTTTGCAAGAATAATCATGGATGAAAACTTGATGAAGAATGGAGCATGCTCTCAAAAGAAATGAGCATCCCCAACAAATGAGCTCGGCCAAGTCTTTTGCTCACTGTGAATAAAACCATGAAGCAAGCTCTCTGGAAATATGAATGAAGCATCTCTTAAAAACCCAACAGCCCCTTGAGCCCAATCAATTAATTAATGCATCAACATTTATTCCCCTGCACACACATGTTGCACCTTATAAAACCTTTTATATTAATTAATCCACTCATCAAGAATCTCCAGCACACACACACATATTTTGTTCTTCCCTTTTAAATAAATTAATCCTCACTCCATATCCAACAGTAGCCGGCCCATACACACCACCCAAACAGTGGCCGGCCCCACCACTAAAACAATTCCCAACACAAAACATATCAAAAACCCATACCTTCTCATGTCTTAATAAATGCATCATGGAGCAAAGATGCAATCAAATCAAAACTTATGCAATAAACCCCTCCACAAAGAGTTATTTTCACAATTGCAAATAACCCCCTCCATCGGAAAAGTCCGGCCAGGAAAGAACAAAGGAAAACCGGCCGGAACGGAATGCAAACTGGCAACTCCAGAAAACTGGTCCCGTAATAAATTACAGGAAAACCCCGATACTGTGCATACACACCCGCATCTGTATTCCATCCGGATACAAATGCAAAGAGACAAAATCTACACTATCAAATACTAAGATCCGGCTTAAGCCAAAGCCGGCTAGTAAAAACCGTCCGATCACGATCTGTGCAATACCGCACGTATCTGATCGAACCCTGCCATATCTCCATACGGCCTCTACAGCGTTTCGCCCGAAAGCTGAGTAACTGAATGAGTGGTGGACTCTAAAGACTCGTCAATACTATGGCTGTGGATTTAACCACTAGCACGTCAGAGGTATAAGCCAATACGTAACGGGGCACCAGCTATTGACTAAAAGGGACGTCGATGAGCGAACTCATCCTGACACCCTACTGAGCCTGTCAGTGACAATATCCGTACAGTCCGGTCCGTTCGTTTATGAGCATCGCATGTCGGGCCTAGGGGGTGGGTAAAAGTCAGACCCCTAAAAGCGGTACAAGTCGTGTCGGAGTGTAGCCCAGAACACCCTGAGATACTACTGGAATACCTACCAGTAAATCTCCTGCCTTGGCCAAGGACTTCGTGTAATGGCTCTCCTAGACACAGCGCGACCTCACCCCCAATACCGGGAGAGACGAACCCCCGAAGATCCGCTCACTGCCTCCATGTGGCTCGGGACTGTACCCAACTAAAACCTGTTTGCACGACTCCTTTGAGCCGTGGTAGGGTAGTAATCAAAGCACAGTGGGAACTCACACGAGACAAATGACGATCCCCAGGTCGATGAACTAACCTGTACACATGTCACCTGGGAACTGCTATCTGACGTCAGGTATAAGACCAACTAGTATGTTCCCGGCGAGTCCTGTCCGGTGTACTCATAACCCAATGAGCACCTGTATACATCTTAGGTGAACCAACTGACACCAGTGGCTTGTGAGACCGGCCACCGCCCCTCGTCGGGGTCTCGACTGTATACACTAGTCTACTCTGGAGAATCGATGCCCTGTCTCGAAACTCCCACGACTAGGGACCTTTTAAGGATGTGCTTGTAGACTCCAGCTCTCACTTATATGATCGCCCTCATACCGCTGGCAGTCAAGCAAGAATCCTAGGGGCTCTATCAACGTGCAATAGCGACCTGTCAGGTCACCTAAAGCAGTACACGATGATAAATGTAAACCAGATAGCATACTATCATCTCGAGTAAGACTGTCGTCCCGGGATAGGTCCTCCCTCAATCATTGCAATCACGTGCCTGTGATCCAATAATTGACTCTGAGGGCACTATCTCCAACAATCTCCCACTTGCACTCAAGGCTAATTATTGCGATGTCGCATACTCACAGCCCGTGTGATACCGAGCACCCAACTCCTTTACTAGTCAGTCTTACAAAACCTGTTTGCGAAACTCTTGCGTTCGAGGAATAGCCTCAGCGAGTGGATCCGCTCTGAAGTTTCTTTCTATGTCTCTCTCTATATCTCAAGTTCGCGGAGAAAGCCATCTCCCGAAATGAGCAATACCTGTCTTAGAATGTCTGGATGTCTGATGGGACCTAGCTCATAAATGAACTCCAAATCCAAACTTCTTAGACTGTATCCACAACTGAACTTAATCAGTATCCTGCGCCATGCCACCCTCAGTATTTCCTTGGACCACCTGTCCAGAATACTGCCCCTCGTCAGAAGGAAAACTATAACTCTGACAACCTCCTTGTCGTCCATGTCACCTTGGAAGCCTGGAATGATAACTGCCTCCGACTGTTCCTCCAGGATTGGATCAATATCAACTTATTGCATCTAGTGCAAGAACAACATCTGGTGTGGTACTTGACATCTCGTGATTGACTCAATTGCTTAAGCAAGTGATCTGCCAATCATGCGCATCCCTCTCTACCTTAGTCTATAAGACACCTTTAGAGAGGGTGACTCCATCACCTGCAGGTATACTACCGTGCCAAGAGTCGTCCATTCTAAATACTCTTAGAATGCTGTCAAAGTACCCTGATTGGGAAACCACCCAAATCTAGATCTAAAACCACAGATCTAGTAACCAGAATGTCGGATATTATATCCAAGTCCTTTGTGGAGAAACCACTGTGTGACGACCAAAATATAACCGATCGTAGTATAGGAATATCACTTCCTACTACCTTCTCAACAGATCCATCCCCTATTCTGATGGCGTCAAACCTATGACTGTCACATCAGAAATAGATGATCTATCTCCGCTATATCTGCTTTAGTCTATAAATAGACATAAGCCTGATGTCCACCAATGCTTCCGCTGCTCCCACTGACCACGACAACCCTCTGGCAGAGTCATATAGACGTGCACTTCTAAAGCTAGTTTAGAACGACGCTATACTCATCCTCCTGCCGGGTCTCGCAGTCTAGAACAACAACAATGGCAAGTGTGGGTAAACAAGAACTTCCCTGTCACCGTCCTTGAGGCTACCGGAGTACCTCTCGGGTGCCTGAAGTTACCCACCGTATCTGCGGAGTGGCCAATGGAATGTCAAAACAGATTGAATCTTTAGGTTCCTTATCAAATCTTCAGTAATCGTTTGCGGTTCTGGAATCACTTCCAGTTCTACCATACTCCCACTACTGTTTTCGAAAAAATCCATTTTTAATAAAACTGTGGCGAGTCTAGAACAATATTACTATTGATCTCCCAAATGGTAGAAAGTCAACCCTCGTCATAGCCTGGGTTAACCCACAAACAGCCATTACAGAAACGTGCCTTGAGTTATCCAGAGTCTGGTTTTAATCATAAGCCGGACAACTCCCCGTACCTTAACAATGTTAAGATATGAACTGTACTATATCCAATATAGAACCAGAGGCACTGATTTAATTGAACCAGATTCAAATCATGCAGCTATCTCCAGTGCATGTCAACTAAATGGAGAGAGGCCGATCAGCGTTACTCAACTTAGGAATGCTTCCAATTACGAGTAACCTGAAAGAGAAGCAATTTCTCTTTATTATTACTATCAACTGAATACCATACACAAGTATCTACATCTTCGATCACTTTGAAGAATCCCGATACTTGCAACACCTGGTTCTCTACTCTATTCAAATACCTATAACTCCTCAAAACTTAGACCCTGTGTTTCTACGAAACACATGTCTAAGAACTAGAAAAGTTAAAAGTAAACAGAATATAGTATGAGGACCAACCCCTCTGTCCTAATGGACACTGGACAACATACAATACTCTGTATAAGTCCGCTGAGTCTGACAACTCTTTCACTGTGTGTCGTAGGTTGAAAACTGTACTTATGGTTAAGAAGAATTACACCGCTGTTTAATGCTCCTTACCTAACCATCCACTGATATAGGTAAATGTCATCGACATAATATCAAAAGGTATATCTCACTCTATGAAAATAGACGTATAGATATATCAATTTGAAATTGGTGCACAACAGCGGATATTCAAAACCAAATATTTGCCGACCGGCAAACAGCCCAGATGATCTCCTCAAATATCACCGATTACAACGAATCCCGATATAATGAGGATGATCACCTAATTCCCAATAACTTACTCCCACTCATCATTTGTAAAATCATACAGATGTGAGAATCAAACCTGGTAAATACATACCCTGGAGCAAGTGTCTAATCAGGAAATCAGTTTTCTTTTAACAGTACACAGTTGAACTGAAACATTGAAATGTTTCGATGGGGTTTTCTGGTATTCCTAGTAATGCCTCTACCATTATCCAGATTCACAACTATAACCGTATAATTCTTTGCCACCTCTCCAAATCCCTTTATATGTCTTTAGTCATTACCTTCTGCACACCCCTTTAGGCCAATTGGTTTTCTTCCTTCCCTACCGTTCGGCACCAGCCTATGGTTTGGAAGAAGACTATCCAATAAGCATAATGGGTGTACTGTCCTGGTCCTAGGAGCACTCGCAATGCGAGAGAAGGTGAAGATAAAAGACAACCGAATAAACCTTATTCCTATTTCTCCTGGACCAGAATCCATCCCCGAACTGGAACAAGTTCCTTTCGAGTTCGTATATAACCATACGATGGAGTATCCAATAAACTGTGGATCTTCGTAGTGATACGGAGTGTCCTGGAGAAATACAAAGGTGATTTAAGATTGGCGAAGAAATACTTGGTTTGGTCGTGAATATCAGTCGCAATTTACTTTGCCCTCTTACTAATCCCTTGCTTTGTCTTAATCTTAATACCTTCTGCACACCATCGTTATGCTAATTGGTTTTCTTCATTCCCTACCGGTCGGCACCAGCCTAAGGTTTGGAAGAAGACTATCCAATTTGCGTAATAGGTGTACTATCTCCTAAACTAAGGAGTACTCACAACTTGAGAGAAGGCAAAAAGGAAAAGACAACTGAATAATCCTATCCGTTTTCTGCAGAACCGGAAACCATCCTCGAATTCCTTCGAGTTCGTATATAACCATACGATGGTTTTGTCCAATGGAAGTGGACGTTCGTAGTAATACGGGGTGTCCTGGAGAAAAGGGTAAAAGTAGGAGTGGCAATGAGGTCTGCAACTCTGACAATCCAAAAGCCAGTGTTAAGAAGGTTCGGTCAACTTGGTCACTGAGTCAAAGTCTAGGGTCGGGTCAATGGTCGCTGCCAAAGAGAGAGAGAAAAGAAACACTCAGCGTGCACTCTAACCAAGATCAGAATGGTTACCAATTTATCTAATCTGGAAACCTCCCACTGTACCTCAAATTCTCCTCCAAACCTGAAAGAAGAATCAGTCGGGGTCACCCGAGGAGTAAACCAACTCATCAGTGGGAATCGGGATCCAACTCTCATCGCATGATAACGTGACGGAATCCGCTCACGGTATCACACTCCAGAAGGTATGCGCATATCTGGCAAGTTTCAGTTCTTTTGAAACTCCCGATGTGATTTCTACCCCATGCTCTTATGACCTTGGCGTGAGGTCAAAATATCATAAGTCACATTTCAAGTTCTACCCATCATTGTCCAGGTTAATTTGAACCCACTCGTACATACCCTTGACGTAGGCCAAAATAGTAGTACGACTGTCCCAAACTAACGCATCTATCTATGCAACAGATAAATACCTGGCAACTACCAAACACTATGCCTTGGCGTGAGGTCAAAATACATAGCTTGAATACTACCGAATATTTAACTGAAATGATGGAGGGCTACGAATGGTTTCTGGCGAAAACCTTTAACGTAATGAACTTGATATCATTGAAGGAACTGATAGCTTTTTAGAAAATATAGTGACGAAAACCTTTACTAAAGAGGTCACTCCCGGTGAAGGGATCTCGGCTCTTTCCCCGTAGAATGGAGTGCTGGATATTCATAACCGAATATCACTGTGCAAAGCAAAAGTAATCGGCTATAATGAAGTTAGTGCCCTGACGCAAACTTCTGTCCAAGGGGTCACTCCCGGTGAAGGGATCTCGGCCCTTGCCTCGTCGACTGAGGAGCAGGATATTCCAAATGAATACCACGATGCAAAACAAAAGTGAACGTCCTTGCAATAACAGCCTTTTGAAAAGTGTTCCAACAACATCAGAATAGGTTTGTTTTAACTTGCATTGATCCGAATCAATGCAGTCCCATCAATTGATCACACCACAAAGAACGAAAATATACTGACGTACGTATATGCCATCCGCATTCGCCACTGGGTCCCGTCATCACCCGTTAGGTTAGCTAAATAACGGCAGAGCGGGGACTGGACTAGCGCGGATGAAAAACATATACAACATCTACTAATATATATACCAATATATAGTTTTTCGCTCAAGGCGTGATAAAATGCAACATCACAGAAATGTACAGCATCACAGAACAATACAGATATCTGGGATCCCCGGGTTTCACAGAGCCACTACTGAAACCCGACGTTCCCCTGGTCGTGTGGATAGCCTGTGCAATGAAATCCTAGACCCCTACGGGCGCGGCAAGTCACCCGCCAAAACCTGAAGCGAGGCAGCCCCTTTCAGCACCGTGAATGGACCACCCAGCACTTCACGGAATCCGGTAACTTGGGCACCCCTCTGGGTCAACCTGTACCCCCTACGAGTGCGTCGAATAGCCCGCCAATCCTGGAGTGAAGCCCCTTTCCGTCCCAATGCCATGAGATGCGGGCTTGTTGCCTTCTAGAACCCGGCTATCCGTGCACCCCTCCGCGGGGTAACTCTAGTACAGAAAGTAAAATATACATACAACGTGTACATCGACCGCAACCAGGTCGTGCCCCAAAAGAATAATACAAACAGACAGTGACGGCAGTCCACATGTCGGACACTCGCCCCGCAATATCAAAAGTACATAATACAACAACACAGTACTAGCATTGCATCCAGGCTATCCCCCATGACCAATCCGCAACATCACAGCATAAACACAGAACATCAACGTGAAAGTCACGTTCGCAAATCCGTCTAACCGGGCTATAGCAGTTAGACCGGATTTACCGATCGAGTGACATTCACGGTCGCAGATATAATGTAAATACTGTGAAAAAATGTGTTTAAAATATCCGATCGATCAAACTTTAACAAGTGGGCCCCAAAGTACTACTGTAGCACTCACAGAAAATCTGGGCCCAATATTAATATTCCAAAACCCATAAAATAATCCCAGAAGCCCACTGGAAAATTTCGACACATTGACCATTCAAACCTGCGGCGGAACCGCGGCAACAAGGGGGGTTTTGCCGCGGTTCCGCGCTCCTCCTGAAGGATCAATGTCTCGAATTTTCCCAGAACTCTTAGAACTTCTAGTACATCAATTTTCTACAACCTGAAAAATTTTTAGAGACCGAAAAAATTCTACAGAAAACTGATGTGAACAAAAATGCAAGTTTTGGAATTTTGGTCGATCGGAAATGAAAAACACATCAAACGAAGCTAGACGAAATTAATGGCGAGGCTCTGATACCACTGTAAGTGCACGGCGGCGCCCCGGCCGACAACCCGAAGGCCAAATGCGGAAGCGGTGATAAACTTTAATTTTGCGAACTTTGCAAACCGGCACCACCGCGCACTAGACTCCGGATCGGGCCATTAAAATAGATCTAGCTAACAACAAGAAAGGGGAAGAGATATACCGAGTGATCCGAGTCCTCCGGTCTTCTCGTCGTCGTCCCGATCTCCTGCGGAATGTCCGGTCTCCATCTCCTCGCCGGAAGGGCACCACATCGCCTGTATCTTTTACGGGCTCCCACCTCAATACCAAGGCAACTCGGGCGCGAAGTTGGCTAGCCGACGCGCCCAAGATTAGCTGTAGAATAATGTAGAAACTTGTCTCTTTGGGGTTTAAGAGGTTGCCATGTATGGAGGAATTTTTGCAAGAATAATCATGGATGAAAACTTGATGAAGAATGGAGCATGCTCTCAAAAGAAATGAGCATCCCCAACAAATGAGCTCGGCCAAGTCTTTTGCTCACTGTGAATAAAACCATGAAGCAAGCTCTCTGGAAATATGAATGAAGCATCTCTTAAAAACCCAACAGCCCCTTGAGCCCAATCAATTAATTAATGCATCAACATTTATTCCCCTGCACACACATGTTGCACCTTATAAAACCTTTTATATTAATTAATCCACTCATCAAGAATCTCCAGCACACACATACATATTTTGTTCTTCCCTTTAAAATAAATTAATCCTCACTCCATATCCAACAGTGGCCGGCCCATACACACCACCCAAACAGTGGCCGGCCCCACCACTAAAACAATTCCCAACACAAAACATATCAAAAACCCATACCTTCTCATGTCTTAATAAATGCATCATGGAGCAAAGATGCAATCAAATCAAAACTTATGCAATAAACCCCTCCACAAAGAGTTATTTTCACAATTGCAAATAACCCCCTCCATCGGAAAAGTCCGGCCGGGAAAGAACAAAGGAAAACCGGCCGGAACGGAATGCAAACTGGCAACTCCAGAAAACTGGTCCCGTAATAAATTACAGGAAAACCCCGATACTGTGCATACACACCCGCATCTGTATTCCGTCCGGATACAAATGCAAAGAGACAAAATCTACACTATCAAATACTAAGATCCGGTTTAAGCCAAAGCCGGCTAGTAAAAACCGTCCGATCACGATCCGTGCAATACCGCACGTATATGATCGAACCCTGCCATATCTCCATACGGCCTCTACAGCGTTTCGCCCGAAAGCTGAGTAACTGAATGAGTGGTGGACTCTAAAGACTCGTCAATACTATGGCTGTGGATTTAACCACTAGCACGTCAGAGGTATAAGCCAATACGTAACGGGCCACCAGCTATTGACTAAAAGGGACGTCGATGAGCGAACTCATCCTGACACCCTACTGAGCCTGTCAGTGACAATATCCATACAGTCCGGTCCGTTCGTTTATGAGCATCGCATGTCGGGCCTAGGGGGTGGGTAAAAGTCAGACCCCCAAAAGCGGTACAAGTCGTGTCGGAGTGTAGCCCAGAACACCCTGAGATACTACTGGAATACCTACCAGTAAATCTCCTGCCTTGGCCAAGGACTTCGTGTAATGGCTCTCCTAGACACAGCGCGACCTCACCCCCAATACCGGGAGAGACGAACCCCCGAAGATCCGCTCACTGCCTCCATGTGGCTCGGGACTGTACCCAACTAAAACCTGTTTGCACGACTCCTTTGAGCCGTGGTAGGATAGTAATCAAAGCACAGTGGGAACCCACACGAGACAAATGACGATCCCCAGGTCGATGAACTAACCTGTACACATATCACCTGGGAACTGCTATCTGACGTCAGGTATAAGACCAACTAGTATGTTCCCGGCGAGTCCTGTCCGGTGTACTCATAACCCAATGAGCACCTGTATACATCTTAGGTGAACCAACTGACACCAGTGGCTTGTGAGACCGGCCACCGCCCCTCGTCGGGGTCTCGACTGTATACACTAGTCTACTCTGGAGAATCGATGCCCTGTCTCGAAACTCCCACGACTAGGGACCTTTTAAGGATGTGCTTGTAGACTCCAGCTCTCACTTATATGATCGCCCTCATACCGCTGGCAGTCAAGCAAGAATCCTAGGAGCTCTATCAACGTGCAATAGCGACCTGTCAGGTCACCTAAAGCAGTACACGATGATAAATGTAAACCAGATAGCATACTATCATCTCGAGTAAGACTGTCGTCCCGGGATAGGTCCTCCCTCAATCATTGCAATCACGTGCCTGTGATCCAATAATTGACTCTGAGGGCACTATCTCCAACAGTAATGGCTAGATACGATAAAAACAAGTACAAAAGATAGCGTCAAAGCAAGCATAAAAACACACGTGGAATCCTAGATCTACCGTGACGGCGCTGCGATGGACCAGGAAAATCCTAACCCTAATAACACTCTCACCAATACTAACTCTAACACTAACACTAATCCGAACACAAACAATAACACTAACCCAATTACTAACACTAATCCTAATTAGGGCAAATATCTCCCTTTCGATTTGGGTTTGTAAATTAGACTAACATCTCCAAAACCCTAAACCTAACCGCAACCCTAATACTCTCACTAATACCAACACTAGCCCTAACACTAACAATAACTCTAACCCAATTTCTAACATTAACCCTAATTAGGGCAATATCTTCCCTTCGATTTGGGATTCCTAAATTAGGCCAACATCACCAAAATTTAAGATATGGGTTTTGTAAATTACATAATAATGCGAACTGAGTACTCAATAAAATTCCAAAAAAAAATATCACAATAATCTAATCAATCCAAGGAAATATAAAGCAAGTGATAGGAATATCTTGATTATCTCAGAAGGACAAAATATTAGTTTAAGTGAGCAAGAATTGCTGAGGAATTTTTTTTCCCGCCTTCTCAAATCCCCCCTTCAGATCTCAATTTTTTTTTCACCTTTGGAGTTGCCTTCAGTGCCCGAGAGAGAGATAGGGAGTGAGGATTCTCGAGAGGGGAGAGAGAGGAGTTGCGAGAGGAGAGGGAGGATTTATAAAGGAGGTAGGGCCCACGGGTTGTTGTTTTGCAACCCGTGTGTCTACAGTTATTATCCGCACGTACAAAGTGCGGATTAAAACTGTATACATACGGGTTGCAAAACAACAACCCGTGGGCCCTACCTCCTTTATAAATCCTCTCTCTCCTCTCGCAACTCCTCTCTCTCTCCCCTCTCGAGAATCAAGTGCAGATTAAAATTTGGCTCAAAAATAGACCAAGTTATAATCCGCACTTTGCAAGTTGAATCCGCACTTGCAAAGTGTGAATTTAGACGTGTCTTTTCAACTGGCTATCCTATGTGGCGCCTGGGTGTTTTCGATGTGACACAAAGTTGCTATTTCCCTAAATAGTTTTAAAACCTAGCTAAATCCCTAATTAGTTCTAAAAAATTGATAGATCCTAAATTTTGTCCTTTTTATTTGATTTTTTTTTCAATTTAGGCTAATTTTAAATAATATTTTAAAGGGTTTTTAGTTGTAGCCTCCCTAAAACATAGCAAATTTCTTTCTATCCCAAAAACTTGGTATTTACCTTTTATCCTTCCTCCTAAAACTAATAAGATATATCATTTTAACTCCCCCTTACGATTTCTATCAACTTTTAACGGCATAACATCAGGTTTTCTTTAAAATATCACAAAGTCTCTTCTTATTTGGAAATACATAATTTCTTCCTCCAAATTGAAATTAAGGTTTAGGCTACCTTTCTCAAAATCGGCCATGAAATCAGGAGTATCTTCAGCATCCTTCTCTAACTATGAAGAAGTTGAATGTTTCTGCACTCTTACTTGTAGTCTTGGGGTAAATGGTAAATTTAAAATTTATGGAGAAAAATTAAAGTTAAAGTTAACGGGGTTTTCCGACGGAAATCGTAAAGGGGGGATTAAATGATGTATCTTATTAGTTTTTTTTTAGGGGGGGGGGTAAAAAGTAAATACCAAGTTTTGGGGGTTAGAAAGGAATTTGCTATGTTTTGAAGGCCTACAAGTAAAAAAAAACCAATTTTTAAATTTAGGAAATTTTCCAAAATATTTACAAATTTATGCCACTTTTGGCCACATCTGTCCCGCACCACTTCCGAAAATACGGAATATGAGGGTGACTAGGCCGGCCATGCTCATACGGTGTCACGCCCTGCTTCCCAAAATATGTAAACTCGGCACGTGACAGAGCCAACCATGCTATCTGTGGTTAGAAATCATCCATCCACAGTCACATTACGGCTGTCAATCGGATATCAAGAACAGTAAAATATATAATCTAGTTATCACATGTCCATCTGGCACAATAAATAGAATCAAGAAAATGCATAAAGTGGAAACAAATAAAAATCCAATAAACAATAGTATCTGAATCACCTCCCAATGTAGGCTCAAATCAATAGAAATAAAATTGCGGAAATAAACGAAACTAATCATCTCTAAACTAAATAGCTAGCTCCTCATGGCTCGGCTTGATTGCTAAAATGCTCCTGATATACCTGCGATAAAGGAGATGAACTGGGCCATGAACCCAGACGTCGGTGCGTCATAAATACCACAATAATAGTAACAACCAGGATATGATGCTATGATTAAACATGCATGTAAATAAATAAGACAGGTATAAAATAGTGAGCTATATGTATGTGATGTGTATCCTAAACTCTGTGCTTCTGGGTTTTCTATCCTACAAATCTTTGAAATCAATCAATGTAATTCTCATCGTAACTCAACAGTATATATCCCGCTCATTTCCCATTGGACCACGGTACAATATATCCCGTTCATTCCCCACGGGACCACGGTACAATAAACAATGATTATTCCGTTCACGCTCGGAATCACGGCAAACAATAATAATATCTTCTTTAGTTATGTTTCGATTACATTCTTGACTTTCCCCTTTCCCCCAAGGTTCTGTGTTCAAGTCAGGTATTGACGATATTAATCTAATGCTAACACAGGATCAAGTAGGTACAGGTCTTGTCTATACAGACAACAAGTCACGCCCGTCAGGATTGTTGGCATTAGCAATAAGATCCAAGTAACAAGTCTGGTAGTGTGTCGTGAACATGCTATTTAATGTATTTTAACCAGAATAGACACCAAATGTAAAACTATAACCAATATCGAAACACGGCAATCTCAACTAATGCCAGGATGCATATGTATCCATCTGTAACAACCATTATACGTCCATTACCATATAGGATGCAATCTAGGTACCCTATTGAACTGATATAGTAGGATAATAATATCATGATGTTCCGGCATGCAACTAGATAAACTATTATCAGTACGGATACAGACGGATGCTATAAAACTGTAAATCGGTAATTTCTGATGAATAGTAAAACACATGCATTATAATTTATCAAATAGATGTTGATATAATAACATAGCATGTTGCAAGTTTAGAACTTGCCTGATCGGATTTTACGTCGAGATACGGATATCACGTTCCGATGTCAGAATAACGTCACGATGCAAACTTACGTATACAGGACTGGACTTGGCTGAGCAGTGACGTGACGTGGTGACTAGGTTAGACGGTCGGGGATCAAGAAAAGAAAAGAACAGAAAGAAGAAGAAGAGGACTGTTGCTGTTGGGGTTCTCTGGACTTAGCGAGGACAGAGAGGATGGTGGCAATGAGGTGACGTAACGAGGGGCTGCCGGCGATGGGGTGAGAGTGGGTTCTTGCGGTCGATGATGGTGCAGGGCCGTCGGGGAGGAGATGAGGAGAGATGGAGGGGTGATGTAAGTGAGGAAGAGAGGGAGACGGTGACGGTGAGGGGGCGGCGGCGACGAGGGGCGGCGACAGGACATGGACGATGGCGTGGGTTAGGGTTCTGGGTTCGCTCGCGGGTGAAGAAGAAAGGAGGAGAGAGAGATACAAGAGAGAGAAGAGAGAGAGAAGAAGGATTATAGGTAAATAAATTAATTAGTATATTATATATTATATAAAAGTATTATATATGTTTATTAGTTAAAAAAATATAATATATATATTATAAGATTTTACAGATAATACCAGATTGCTCCGAATATTATCCGTAACCATTCAAAAATCTAGTTTTTCAATATGGAGAATATACGTAAAAGTTTAAACCATAATGTGATATCCAGTGAATAAAAACGCATACCCCCAAATATAGATCTACATAAATATACGTAGCGATCAAATAATCTGTTTAACAATTAGAATATGAACATGATATATGGGCGCAACCATATGATATGGGGTACTATGACATGCAAGGCTAGATAACCAAATATGTTATTTGGTTTTTATTTTGTATTATTAAAAGATATGTGGAATATATTATATATGTATATAGAATCTAGATTTGCATGGATTCTCTGTACTAGCAAATATTTGATGTAATCTTGAATCATGATGGATTTCAAACATGCGGATCGGGTCGGATAATAACCATAACTACCAATTATACCATCTACAACCCAAAAGCAACAATAGGAAAGAATTTTGCCACAGGATTTGAAATACCCCAAATAAATATGGTATAGCAGTGCTAGGGTGTTACATACGGTCAAGGAATAATTCTGTCGTAGTCACACTTCGGTTTCTAGCATTACATGGTAATTAGTAAACACAACACAAAGTAAAAGAAATTGTAACACCCGAGCCCAATGCTACTATTTTTCAATTACTGTTTGAGCATTAGGTGGTACTCATTTCATTTATCTCACTTGTTTGTGGCTTACTGTAAAATTTTACCTGGCAAAGTCATTTCTACATATAATAATTTTTAGCATCTAAAATAAATTTGAAAATATCCATCTTGGCCTACTTGACACCCCTAACCTTGTGGTAGCGTCCGTGCATCGTGTTCTCATTCCGTTCGGTGAAACGAGCGAGTTTGGACGGTTACGCGCGCGTACATGTGTCCGTCTTGAAGGTATGCTTTTTAATCATAAGACACTTAATTTTAAAATTTGGAACCCGCTTAAAATCCTATTATTTCAATTTCGAATTTTTGGACCCGACTCGGGCACGATTTGGAAATGTTTTACTTTGCGCCAAAATTCCAAATTTTAATATATTTAAAACCACCGTATATTTTATATATTAACCATATAAAATTTTTAAAATCTAATCTTTATGTTAAATTTTTCCAACAGAATGATTCTCCAGCCAATCGCGAGGCTTATAATCTCCCCTGGGCCCCACTTAATTCCTACGTCTCTCTCTCTCTCTCACTCTCTGCGTTTATCTCTCTCTCTCTCTATCTCTCATATCTCTCTCTCTCTCTCTCTCTGACTTCATTCTCTCTCTCCCTTTTAAATCTTTCCTCTCCTTTTTTATTTTTTCCTCACGAGATAACCAGAGAACCCAACGAGCCCTCGCGCAAAACCCTAGCCACCTTCACCCATCACCACCGCAGCTCTATGCCGGCACCACCGTCGCCTGTGCCCGCGCCTCCTCACCTCACCAAGCCCCTCGTCCTCCTTCCCATGCGCCTGCATCCTCTTCTCGCGTTCGCAACCACCTGCACCCTCAGCCGCGACCCCTGCCGTCGCCGCCACAGCCATCGTCGTCGACACCCGTACCACCACCTTCACCCTTCTCACACCCCGACCATCTCCTCTTCCTCTCCTTTCTCCATTCCCGCACCCTTGCACCCTCACTGCAACCTGCGCGCACCCCACTGCATAGGATTCGATCGCCGGATCTGTCACCGTCGGCGATCTCGATCTGCCTCCCCGGCCTTCGTACGACCCACTGTAAGCCTTCTATTTCTTTTCCTCCTTCCTTTCTTCTCTGGTTCCTTGTATTCTTGAACTGCACCTCTTGACGGTTTACTGTTCACGTGCTCGCCGGAATCCGGCCGTGCCGGTGGCGTGTTCCGACGTTCCAGCAACGTATCCCGACCCGCGTGGTTCCATTGTTCGTTGTTTGGGTTCAATCCGTAAACCGTGCGCACGTCACGAGTTTCCCCACCGACGTTACGTTCCGTTTTTCCCGGTTCGTGACCCGTCGAGTGTTCATAACATAATATTGCATTTTGTATTCCCTATTCTTATGCATTTAAGAATAAAAACAGGTGCTTTTGACCCATGTCTGTTACATGTTACAGGTTATAGGTTCTTGGAGCGAATACAGTGAAAAATACGAAAGTTGATACAGGAAAGGGACTTTTGACCAACAAGTAGACGGATCCTAGTCAAGCCCAGACTAATAACAGTTCAAGGCAACACAAGGTCCAAGCATGTCAAAGTGAAACGGTTAAAATTCCAATACAAAATTTCACTGAAGATCTGGAGAAGAACAAGAAGCCAAACAGAGAAATAAAATGAAGAAATAACAATCCCAGACAACTACAATGAAGCTCAGAAAATGTGGTGAGGTGATCTCACCAAAGAGCCGCGGAACCGCGGCCCAGACCCCCCCATTGCCGCGGTTCCGCGGCCATTTGTTGCCCGTGTCGGTGCAAATTTTGTGTGTCGGTGCGTCGGTGCGGGTGTTGGGATTTTCAGTGGGCATATCTGTAAAATCATGTGTTCGAGAATCTGTAACCCTAGGTTCCCTGTTTACTTATAAATTGTACTCACAATCTGTAAAAAGCTATGCCTCTTTTCAATCAATAAAATTCAGAATTATTGGGAGATCTAGAGCATCACTTTTGTAAGTTTTTATTCTTTTGATTTCTGCCTTAGTTCTAATTTAATTCTTGCCCTAGCTATCTAGTATCATTCTTGCAGTAGAGTAATTTTATCACTTGCCTTAGTTAACTTAGTGTAGCTCCTTTTTAATCTGCAATAAGTAAGTAATAATTTAGGTCTGAACAAAACAAATTAAACATAAAAAAGATGTCATTTTTAGAAGATCCCCTAATGAGCGAGTAAAATCCTCGCTTGTTAGGGTTAGGAACAAGGGAGGGAGTGAGAGATGAATATCTCTCACCTCCTTCAATGCCAACATATTTTCATAACTAGAACTTCATGCACGCATGCATGATCCACCCCCTACGGCACCCTACCTACGAGGTAACGGTGAACCGTAGTATAAAGGGCCGGACATACATGACGTCCATGAAGATTGTAGCAATTAATAGGAAAGGACGAACAAGGATCTAGAGGAAGAAACTTCGTTTCTTCCCAATCATCCTAATCCCCTTTGCTAATAATTGTTATGATTTCTAAAAAACTTTAATCAAACGGCATTGAAAGAGGTGATAACATTAATCTTATCATCCCTACCTTGGACCAAACCCTAACAAGTTCCTTAATATCGTATTAATTAGTTTTAAATCAATCAACAAAAAAACCAAACCACCATCGGAATCAACTCGTAAAAACATAAATCAGAAAATTACACATCTCTGTGGATCGACCCGTACTCACCGGCTAGCTGCAAAGCGACGCAGTTTCTGATTACGGTTAACAAGTATTTTTGGATAAATCAAATGGCGCCGTTGCCGGGGATGGCGTAATATTTCTTTTTGTGTAATTTCGGGTTGATATAAATTTTAAAAATCATAAAAATCAGAAATAGAAAAATACAAAAACATCTGATCGATTTTTATCTGTTTGAAGGGTTTTATGGTTTGAATCTTGCAGGAACAGCGAAGAATCGCGGATCTAAAAATTTACAGAGAGCAAAACAGAAGTTGGTACATGAGAACAGAGAGGAACTGCAAGTACAGAATAGAAGAAATGTTTTCACAGCCTGATTCCACTACTTGGCCGCGTTTCCGCCGCATAAGAGGCTCCCATACCGCGGAACCGCGGTCATCTGGCCACGTCAGCACATCAAAATTGCATGGTTAGCTTTCTCATTCTCCCCTCTGCAACCTCATATATATCTCTCTGTAAAAAATTTTCTGCAGGAATTCTTTGCGCTAAAAAAAATCTTTCTCCCCCTTCTAAACAGCAGAATTTTCTGCAGGATTCTTTGCGCCGCGCTAAAAATTGATTGCAAGTGAA
The DNA here is from genome assembly GCA_030015575.1 of Agapanthus africanus. Lineage (NCBI taxonomy): Eukaryota > Viridiplantae > Streptophyta > Magnoliopsida > Asparagales > Amaryllidaceae > Agapanthus > Agapanthus africanus. The sequence goes on along the minus strand of CM057346.1, from coordinate 543,195,388 downwards.
TTTTATTGTTTTGCATAATTTAATCGGACTTTAAGGGGCTAATTGACCAAACTCAGATTGGGTGGGGATTTCATCACCCTTCTCAGGACCCCAGAAAACACCTAAAGCATATGCATTGACCACAATTAATTAAAAAAAAATATTAGACTCAGACCTAAGGACATCGAGCTCAATAGGAAAAGGACTAGTATAGGCATCGACCGTTTATCCTAACTGACTTTGCGGTGTCTAGGCTAGTGGTTATTAATTAGGCCCACTGTTGTGGTGGTTCCTTCCCACTTACCTGGCCGTACTTGTCGGTGAAGAGGCGGTTTGAGGTCCTATTTCTAGCCCTAGTTAGGAGCTGTCTAGCAGACCTAGGTGACCCTAGATCTAGGCCTGATTGTGCATGTGTGGTTGATACATTTGTGTCACGAGTCCCTTTCCAAAAACCTTTTTTGCAAAACTCTCACATAAATAAAGAAGAAAAATCTTTTCAAAACTTGCAACTTGCCGCTAAGAAAACTTGCAACTCACTTCCACCACTTTCCCTCACTGACGTTGTCTTACCTCCACATTCTGTCTTTCTTTTTGACTACACTACCCTTTAGTGTATGTCACTTTGGACTAGGGATACTAACGCCCCATTAGTCCGTGTTTCGTTGGTACCGACCGACGAACCCTTCGACACCGAAGTCAACATTCCGTCCACTTTCTTACCTACACCTTCAAATTCTTCTTTCGAAGGCATGTCGGGATTCAACCCCAACAATACCTTACCGGCGGGAAGGATTCCACCTCCGTTAGGTGCGAATAACCCGAATCAGCCGCCTGTTGAAGCGCCCGCACGAGTTGCGCTCCAGGATCTCTTTTACCCCATCCACACTTCTTTACCTACCTGTCTTTCACCCCCACCGGCAAATGGGGACAATTTTGAAATAAAACCACATTTCATCAATATGCTGCCAAAATTTCATGGTTTTGAATCTGAAGATGCATACATCTTTATCAATAAATTCCAAAATGTGTGCGCTATGATGAAAACAACCCAATTAAGTGATGACGCTATAAGGCTAAGGGTCATTCCTTTCACCTTATGTGACCTAGCCGAGAAGTGGCTATACAGCACCGCATCACATTCCATTAGAAATTGGGACGAGTTTGTGAAAGATTTTCTGAAAAAGTTCTATCCTCATCACAAAACCGCCAGAATCCGCAATGAAATAATTTAATTCTCACAACTTCCTTCCGAACCATTTTGGAAGTGCTTCGAGAGATTTAAGGACCTACTCGTTCAATGCCCTCATCATGGGATCGAAAGTTGGCAACTTTGCCAAACATTATACGAGGGATTGAACTCGGCAACGAAGCAGTTGCTAGAAACCATATGTCAAGGTCATTTTCTCTCCAAGTCTAGTGACGAAGCGTGGCAGTTTCTTAAGGATCTTAGTGAGCAAATAATTCAGTGGGAGAGTACCAAGACCACATCATCTTCTTCTAGTGGTCAATCTAGGGCAGGCATACATCAAGTAGAGATGTCGATCGCTATGAAGGCCGAGATGGCCGCTCTTACGAAAAAGCTAGAAGCGATCGAGACCAAAATCTCATCGCCTTCTCCTGCCCCTGTTATGCCTCCACGAACTGTCTGTGCTTGTTGTGCGGATCCGTCGCACCTAACCGAAGAGTGTCCTTATAATGCATCTACTCAAGGACAGGATCAAGTCAATGCTGCATTTCAGCAACGACAAAGAAACGATCCTTACTCTTCGACATACAATCCGGGGTGGAGGAGTCACCCAAATTTCGCTTGGAACCAAAATCAACAATTCCAAGGAAATAACAATTTTCAAAGACCTCCTCCTCCACAACAACAACAACCACCTTCACAAACTCAATTTCAACAGCAACCTTTTCAACAGCAATCTTACCCTAATCAGGTGAACAATTTTGTGCCTAATAATGCTTACCAGCCAAACAATTATGTTCAACCTAATAATGATAAGGTTAGCTCGCTCGAAAGAAGTCTAGATGCATTCCTTAAGCAATCTACACAGTCTACAGCAAGACTAGAGACTTCTATTCAATCTTTGGTGCAAAACAGTGCCTCACACGATCAAAGTATCAAATCTATTGAGGCACAAATTGCACAACTCAATGCAACTTTGAGCGAGCGCGAAAAAGGAAAACTCCCGTCTCAACCACTGCCCAACCCCGGTCACGCACATGCTGCATATCAACAGCAGAATCATAACGTAAATGCTGTGACCACGTTGAGATCGGGAAAAGTGTTGTAAAACAATGTGGGTATTAACAATGACACCCCTGCCGGTGGCCCTTCTTCATCTTCTTCACCTTCTTCTTCTACTTCTTCTTCTACTTCTTCAGAGCCTATTCTCCACCCTTCACACGGCTCTACTTCTTCTAGCTCGAACGGACCCATTTCTCACAACACGAACACATCTACACGGGGTGCCGTTCCAACTCGACAATCTGATCCGCAAAAATTGGACTCAACCACCTTTCAAAATGTTCCTTTTCCTAATCGGTTGAGATCCAATAAACCAACTCCACAGATGGAAAATATTGTTGAGTTGTTCAAACAGGTTAGCATAAATATCCCTCTTTTGGATGCAATCCAACAAGTTCCTTCATATGCAAAAATTTTAAAGGACTTATGCACCAAAAATAGGAAGTCGCAAGTGCCAAAGAAAGTTTTTGTGGCTAGTGCTATTAGTGATGCTCTTGTCAATTCTTTACCCCCAAACCAAAAGGACCCCGGGTGTCTGACCATTTCGATAACAATTGGGGACAAGAACATCAATAGAGCACTATTAGATTTTGGTGCGAGTGTCAATTTGCTACCCTATTCTGTGTACGAGCAATTGGGCGTTGGAGAGCTTAAGCCCACTCACTGTACTCTCCAAATGGCCGACCGGTCAATAACCCATCCTAGGGGAGAGCTGGAGGATGTGTTGATTAGAGTAGGGGATTTCATTTTCCCCGTTGACTTTATCGTGATGGATACACAACCTGTCGCTAACCCCCGGAATCAAATTCCGGTAATACTTGGTCGACCATTTCTGGCAACTTCCAACGCAGTGATCAATTGTCGTAATGGTTCAATGAACCTATCTTTCGGCAATATGACAATTGAGCTCAATATTTTCAAGTTGGGAAGTCAGCCGGCTGAGCCTAATTCTAGCGTACTCGATGTTTGCTTGATCAATGAGATCGCGGAGGAAGACTGTGAGTTCGAGAATTTTTTGTTCGATCACAGCAATGTTAACGCCACTAGTGCGTTCCTCCTAGAATCCGACACAGCTTTCACGGCGGATAACGATTTTGAGTGTTTTACCTTCGTCGACGACTTTGAAGACTCATCACCTGAATTGGAGTCTTTTGCTTTTTCGGATGAGTTAGTCGAACCATCCGACTCTGTTGCGTACACTCGGTTCGAACCTTTGATGGAATCCTTCGAGTTTGAAACGGTTACCCCATTATTACCATCTATTGTTTCACCTCCTAAACTCGAATTGAAGCTTTTGCCGTCGCACCTAAAATATGCTTATCTAGGTGATAATGAGACTTTACCCGTCATTATATCGTCCTCTCTAGCTCTTGAGCAAGAGAAGGCTCTTTTGATGGTCTTACATAATAATCAGCAAGCTTTCGGCTGGTCAATGGCGGACATTAAGGGGATTAGTCCCCTCATAGTCGAACATCATATACACTTAATGGATGATGCCAAGCCGGCACGGGATCCACAAAGACGCTTCAACCCCATCATGAAAGAGGCTGGTAAGAAGGAGATTGTCAAGTGTCTGGATAGTGGTATCATTTACCCTATCTCGGATAGCCAATGAGTTAGCCCAATCCACGTTGTGCCAAAGAAATCGGGCATTACGGTCATTACCAATGAGGCAAATGAGTTAATTCCCACTCGCACCCAAACGGGGTGGCGAGTCTGCATAGACTATAGGAAACTCAATGCCGCAACAAGGAAAGACCACTTTCCTTTACCATTCATTGACCAAATGCTCGAGCGATTAGAGGGGCACGAGTTCTATTGCTTTCTAGATGGCTATTCCGGTTACAACCAAGTCCCCATCGCCAAAGAGGATCAAGACAAGACAACATTCACGTGTCCCTTTGGCACTTTTGCTTATCGTCGCATGCCCTTTGGGTTATGCAATGCACCCGCGACATTTCAGCGGTGTATGATGGGGATCTTTTCAGACATGGTTGAAAAGTTCCTGGAGATCTTTATGGATGATTTCTCCATCTTTGGCGACTCCTTCGACGAGTGTTTACGACATTTGGACGCTGTTCTTACCCGCTGTAGGGATAAGAACCTAACATTGAATTGGGAGAAGTGCCATTTCATGGTGCGAGAAGGCATTGTCTTAGGACATATCATCTCGCAAAACGGCATCGAGGTTGACAGAGCAAAAATCAAAGTGATTTCTAACCTTCCTCCCCCTAAATGCGTCAAAGATATCAGAGCCTTCCTTGGCCACGCCGGTTTTTACAGACGGTTCATCAAGGACTTTAGCAAGATCGCTAGACCCTTGACTCTCTTACTGGCCAAGGACACAACTTTTGCTTTCGACTCTACTTGCATTGAAGCATTCGAGTCTTTGAAACATTCCCTCATCTCTGCGCCCATCCTCTCATCTCCCGACTGGACGCACCCTTTCGAAATCATGTGCGACGCATCAGACTTTGCAATTGGCGCTGTTCTTGGACAGCACATTAATAAGATGCCGCACGTGATTTATTATGCTAGCTGAACACTAAATGAGGCCCAACTAAACTACACAACAACAGAGAAAGAGTTTTTAGCTGTTGTGTTTGCACTCAAAAAATTTCGGCCTTATTTAATTGGCTCTCCAGTCGTTGTATATACTGATCATTCAGCTCTTCGCCACCTTTTTGCGAAGAAGGATGCTAAGTCAAGGCTAATACGTTGGATCCTTTTATTACAAGAATTTGACCTTGTCATAAAGGACAAAAAAGGATGTGAAAACGTAGTAGCTGATCACCTATCACGACTTCCTTCTTCGCCCACGCTCGATCTTCCAATCACTGATGTTTTTCCCGACGAGCAACTCTTGACCGTTTCTTTCGAACCATGGTTCGCCGATATTGTAAACTACTTAGCCACCGGCCTGATACCTAATGATTGGTCGAAACAGGATAAACTTCGATTTTTGTCCCAAGTAAAACATTTTTACTGGGATGAACCCTATCTTTTTAAATACTGTTCCGACCAAATCATTCGTCGGTGTGTACCTGAAAGTGAGGTCAAGAGTGTGCTGTCTTTTTGCCATGATCAAGCATGTGGCGGGCACTTTGGCCCAAAGAAGACAGCCGAGAAAGTTTTGCAGTGTGGTTTCTATTGGCCACGACTCTTCAAGGATACATTTGAATACTGCAAAACTTGCTCCCGGTGCCAACACTTGGGCCGGATATCGCGGAGAAACGAAATGCCGCTCCAACCAATTTTGGTTGTGGACATTGTTGATGTTTGGGGTATAGATTTCATGGGACCATTTCCTAACTCTTTTGGAAATGTGTATATTCTTTTGGCCGTTGACTATGTTTCAAAATGGGTTGAGGCTGTGCCCACCCGAACGAACGATAACAAGGTTGTCGTTCGATTTCTTAAAGAACACATCTTTTCTCGATTTGGGCACCCTCGGGCGATAATAAGTGATAATGGTTCTCACTTTTGCAATAGGACTTTCGAGTCCTTAATGCGCAAATACTCTATCACCCACAAACTGTCAACGCCATATCACCCCCAAACATGTGGGCAAGCCGAGGTTTCAAATCGGCAAATAAAGCAAATCTTGGAGAAACCAGTTTCTAAAAACCGTAAAGATTGGTCACTTAAACTGATTGATGCACTATGGGCTTTCCGCACTGCATATAAGACCGATCTTGGTATGTCTCCATACCGGCTTGTTTACGGGAAGGCTTGCCGCCTCCCAGTGGAGATTGAGCATAAAGCTTTTTGGGCTATCAAAGAGCTAAATTTATCTTTAGGAGATGCGGGCAGCAATCGAAAGCTGCAGTTGAATGAACTAGAAGAGCTGAGGGATGAGGTATATGATAATGCCCTAATTACTAAAAACCGAGCTAAGGTGTTCCACGATAAACACCTTTTGCGAAAAACTTTTGAACCTGGTCAACAGGTTTTACTTTATGACACTCGGTTACATTATCATCCCGGCAAGCTCCGTTCCAGATGGAGAGGACCTTTTGTAGTCCGCACCGTTTATCCGCACGGTGCGGTTGATCTTGAAAATCCTGAAGACGGTACCTTATTCAAAGTAAATGGGCATCGACTGAAACCGTTCTTCACAGCGGACCCTTCGGAGGAGCTCCTGTTCTTGCAGGAGCCGATCTACACTGAGTGATATTCCTCCACTTTCACCCCCAAATTTCTTTTTCCCAAAACATTATTTCAAATAAGTTTGGGGGTGTGTATATTATTTGTATATATATATATTTCCAAAATACCATAAAAATAATAATAATAATAATAAATAAATAAAAATATAATTTTGGACCTAATTGCAAATTTGCAGATTTCAGAGCTGATTTTTTAAAAAACCCTCATTGTAGAGGGTGTTTTCTACAAATAACCCTCCCATCCCCTATTTATATGCCCCGAGCCCCCCCTGTTCTCTCACCCTAAATTTTTACTCTTCATAAAACCCTAGCCGTCGCCCCCTACCCTCTCCAGAAAAATCTCGCAGCAACTCCTCCAGACCGCCTCGCTTCCGCCGCCGTTTGCTGTCTTCGCCCCCTGAAATTTTCAGGGGAGGTAACTCTGTCAATCTCCTCTCTGTTCCTGCATATTTTTTTTCTGGAAAATCTACATGGCACATAAAATGCAGTTTGAAAGGGATTTTTCCCCGGTTTTCACACACGAAGTATACGGTAGATATTTTGCACATGAAATCGAGCAAAGGGGCTGGAATTTCCTGCTCTATAATCACTCCTCTGCGTTTGCCCTACCTAACCTAGTTGCCCTATTTTATGAATCAATGGAGGATAACAGTTTAGATAACTTAGGCTACATTAAAATAAATTGGGGAGATCATGTAATTCACATTGATAGGGATATGATCCACGAGGTTACACTCATACCCCGTATACCCGCACATGAACACCCATTGCACTTTGAGGATTATATGCCCTTGATGGAGAATGACTGCGCACGAGAACCGCGTAAGGGTATCCAAGAACGGACCCTTTTCGCGAACGTTTTTACTGTGTGCCGGTATGCACAAAACAATATCTTTGGTAGTTCGCACAACACGACTTTTTTCACCCCTTCATTACATGTCGTACATACACTTATGACGAAAAATCCACGGTTCGACATGTGCACTGTATTGCTCCAGTCTATAGGTACGGGGAAACGAGGTACCGTCTACCCATGTCCCATGCTTGTCATCCAACTCTGCCGTTATTTCCTCCCCGTCGAGGAATTTGACTCATACATGATAGATGATGTTCCGGTTCGACCACTCGTAGAGAGCGTTACGTCGTCCTACTCTAGACTTACTGATATGTGGTCACGAACGGAACCGGCAGAGAATATTCCCGCACGCACCCCTAGCTCTAGCTCGACATCGAGCAGGGAAGAACTGACCCCTCAGGAGCATGCGCGATTGATGCGGAGAACAGTGAGAAGAATTGATTCTTTGAGGGATGAGTTTCGGGCGACAGCACGAGATCACGACCGTCGGTTGACGGAAATTGAGAGGGGAATTCAAACACTTTTGGCTAGAGGGGAACGATCACGTTCACGCTCACGAGCGCGACGTGGGGCCGGGCAGTGAGGGCACTGCTTTGCTCAAGTTTGGGGGAGAGAGTAGTGTATATAGTTATCATCTTTTGCATTGCATATTGTATATATTTTTCTTTTCCTTTGGCATATTTAATTTTTGCATTGCATCTTTATATAAAAATCATAAAAATTTGAAAAATTTGAAAATATAAAAAATTTTAGAAAAAAAAAAACCCATAAAAATTGAAAAATTTCAAAAATTATAAAAAAATTAATGTATTCAATTCTGGGTAATTGACTTGAGTTTGATAAATAGGTTAACCGGCTAGGAAAAACTAGATCTTAGACTGAGCAAATTAAAAACCCCTAAAAATAACCTTCCTTAGAGTTTAATGGTAGAAAGTATATATCTTTGTAGGTTATTTAGAAATAGGTAAATTTTGGGTTCACTTCTTGGGCTAAGTCGAAACGAAGGAAGAGTATTGAAACTTTTATTAAAGTATAAGTTTGAAAAATAATTCCTAGCTTAAGTCTAGAGTCTGAAAACATATACCCTACAATTTGCACAATCACGCACCTTGAAACTTGGAATAGTAGAAGAGACCTTGAATTGCTCTTTTCTAAAAGTCCTTAGTACGAAGAAAATAAAAAAAAAGGGAATAGAAAAAAAAATGGACACTGGTTTTGTGATTACTTAGGGCTAAAACATAGAAAAAATATTTAGCGAGGGTGCTTCATCACCTAGTGCCTTAGACCAACTGGTTTGGGAGTCACTGCTAAAAGCTTTGGGTGTTGCAAAACTAGGAAGTACGCTTTAAAGTGCTAACGTATCTTGTAATCGGTTGTTGGTACCTCAAGAAGTATTAACGGTCGCATGAAGGACGTGTAAGCGAAATCCACCAATTAATAAGTGCTTTGGACAATGGACGAGAGTACGATTGCTTGATTTGAATTTCCAAGTGTAGGGGTGATATTTACACACACGTGGGGATATGTGATTAGAGTCTAGATAAGAGAAAGGAATGAAAAATAGAACTTGTATCTTTAGTAGAGTTGATAAAAATTCCTAAGCGGAGATAAAACCCTAGAAGGAAAACTTAAGAGATGCCAAAAGCTAAGTAATTCTATAGAACATATATAATCTTAAGTTAAATTATGAGGAAGTGTGAAAAATATGGGTGGATAATTTGCAGGTCGACGATAATAGAATTCCTTGTTAGAAAACCTAATTGGAGAACAAAAGTCGAGAAACTGAATTAATAGGATTTTGTGGGTGTAATCCGCTGAAAACCCTCAGGAGACAACACTCCTCCTACTAGGGACACCTAGAGGTTTAACAGCTTGTTGCACGTGCTCAGTGCAATCGCATTTCCCTGCGAAAGTGCGGTTAGGTTAGATATTTATCGAGAATAAATAAAATAATAAGTTGCTCGAGGACGAGCAAAAGATAAGTTTGGGGGTATTTGTTCATAACATAATATTGCATTTTGTATTCCCCATTCTTATGCATTTAAGAATAAAAACAGGTGCTTTTGACCCATGTCTGTTACATGTTACAGGTTACAGGTTCTTGGAGCGAATACAGTGAAAAAGACGAAAGTTGATACAGGAAAGGGACTTTTGACCAACAAGTAGACGGATCCTAGTCAAACCCAGACTAATAACAGTTCAAGGCAACACAAGGTCCAAGCATGTCAAAGTGAAACGGTTAAAATTCTAATACAAAATTTCACTGAAGATCTGGAGAAGAACAAGAAGCCAAACAGAGAAATAAAATGAAGAAATAACAATCCCAGACAACTACAATGAAGCTCAGAAAATGTGGTGAGGTGATCTCACCAAAGAGCCGCGGAACCGCGGCCCAGACCCCCCCATTGCCGCGGTTCCGCGGCCATTTGTTGCCCGTGTCGGTGCAAATTTTGTGTGTCGGTGCGTCGGTGCGGGTGTTGGGATTTTCAGTGGGCATATCTGTAAAATCATGTGTTCGAGAATATGTAACCCTAGGTTCCCTGTTTACTTATAAATTGTACTCACAATCTGTAAAAAGCTATGCCTCTTTTCAATCAATAAAATTCAGAATTGTTGGGAGATCTAGAGCATCACTTTTGTAAGTTTTTATTCTTTTGATTCCTGCCTTAGTTCTAATTTAATTCTTGCCCTAGCTATCTAGTATCATTCTTGCAGTAGAGTAATTTTATCACTTGCCTTAGTTAACTTAGTATAGCTCCTTTTTAATCTGCAATAAGTAAGTAATAATTTAGGTCTGAACAAAACAAATTAAACATAAAAAAGATGTCATTTTTAGAAGTTCTCCTAATGAGCGAGTAAAATCCTCACTTGTTAGGGTTAGGAACAAGGGAGGGAGGGAGAGATGAATATCTCTCACCTCCTTCAATGCCAACACATTTTCATAACTAGAACTTCATGCACGCATGCATGATCCGCCCCCTACGGCACCCTACCTACGAGGTAACGGTGAACCGTAGTATAAAGAGCCGGACATACATGACGTCCATGAAGATTGTAGCAATTAATAGGAAAGGACGGACAAGGATCTAGAGGAAGAAACTTCGTTTCTTCCCAATCATCCCAATCCCCTTTGCTAATAATTGTTATGATTTCTAAAAAGCTTTAATCAATCGGCATTGAAAGATGTGATAACATTAATCTTATCATCCCTACCTTGGAACAAACCCTAACAAGTTCCTTAATATCGTATTAATTAGTTTTAAATCAATTAACAAAAAAACCAAACCACCATCGGAATCAACTCGTAAAAACATAAATCAGAAAATTACACATCTCTATGGATCGACCCGTACTCACCGGCTAGCTGCAAAGCGACGCCGTTTCTGATTACGGTTAACAAGTATTTTTGGATAAATCATCGAGGCAAGTACCCCTTACTACATGCTATACAATATTTACCTATATGTATTGACACCCTAAACCTGTGAAATTTAACTTGGTATAATCGTTTCCCATTTTCGGTTACAATATTGCATTATATCATTTTACTGTTAAACATGGAACTTACAGTTTGCAAGTTGAACCTAACAATCATATCTACTTGTTCAATCACATTTTACTGTTAAAATAGCTGGTAGCATTTATCCCTGTAGTTCTGTTACATTCGGACACTCGTATGCATTTAACCTGAAATAACTGTATTTGAACCGTTACATAAATTATTGCACCGCTAAGGGTTCTTAAAACTGTTAACATGATTAAACGGCTATATCGTTTTACAGCACTCTTGTAATTTGAATAAAACTGCTTATTATGTAATTCATTGCTTATCTCATGTTGTTAATACCCATGTTTGATTTTATATCTGATTGTGAGCATACCCACGATATTGTTTACATCTTGACCTGACATTGCTACACATTTATATATTGATATACCTGACATGGTACCGTATACTGTTAACTTGACCTGATGTACCATGACCTGATCCGTTACCTGATCTTGTGTCTAATGCCAACAAACCTGACATGTAGTCCTCATGGACCGTTTCTGTTGTCTATCCAGACAAACCTGCTTTTACCTGATCCTGTGTTGGCATTAGTTCTTGATTACTGAATACCTGACTTGACATACATAACTTGGGGGTATGGGGAAATCAAAGGTAAAACCGACTTGTAACTCAACAGTTCGATACCTGTTCTGATCAGTCTTACGGGCTAAGCCAGCCCCAGAGTGATGTTGCTGACATCACTCGCCCATCCTGCTACCTGTTACTGCCTAGCGGCACGTCTCGGATTCAGCCCCGAGGATCTTGACCGTGGTCCCGGGCATGCACGGGATACTATTGAGTTACATTGACGATTCATCAATTGATTTCAAAGACTTTAGAATAGAAAACCTGATAGAACAATTTAGTCACCCACTGCACACTACCCTGCACTGCTTGATTCACATTATTGCTACTCTCGTTTATTTTTGCATTGCCTGTTACATTGTTCATATTATATTACTTGTTGACATGACGCGCTGACGTCTGGGTTTTGCATGGCCCAGATTCTGTACCGCTATCGCAGTCCGAGCAGAAGTACTTCAGCCAGCAGGCTGAGCTGTGAGTTCAGTAGTAGTTAGTTTTATTTCCTGCATTTATTTTCTGATGTGAGCCCGCATTATGGGACATACTTTTCAGTTATTTGTATTGGATCATTTGCTTCCGCAGTTATTTATTATTGACTCCTGTTATTCTGGATTATGGACATGTTTTAGATAGTTTTATCTTGTTCTTGATATCTCTACAGCCGTAATGTGACTGTGGATGGATACTTCCTACCCACAGGTAGCATGGTTGGCTATGTCACGTGCCCAATCTAGCATACTCTGGGAAGCGGGGCGTGACAGAAATCATAATCATTACCTTATTACATTTAACCAAAATGAGTTCACTGGATACAAGGTGTTCAATAACAAGATAAACCACTAACCAAAATAACAGAGTTCTATATTGAAAGCAAAAATCGGTAGCACGGATGTCACTGTCTAAATTTCCGCAATCTCGTAGAGCAAGTCTTGATCCTGAGCTGGGTACACTTCGTCTTTTAAGCATGCATACTCAGATCGTCAGGGCGATGCAATATAGCAATATGTATATTGGATATAGTACCCTTAAGGCAATTATTGTAATTGCAGGCAGACGGTTATGATAATTGAGAGAGGACCTATACAGGTAGAACAGTCTTACTCGAGATGATAATATGCTATATGGTTTGTCTTTCTCATTATGTATATATTTTGTATGGTATTGTGTATCGCTATTACACGTTGATAGAGCCCGTAGGATTTTTACTTGATTACCCATATTATGATGGCGATCATACTTGTGGGAACTAGGTACTCCATAAGCACATCCTTAAATGTTTCTAGTTATGGGAATATCGAGGCTGGACATCGATATTTTAGAGTAGATTAGTGTATATGTTTCTTGACCCCGATGAGGGGTGGTGGCCGGTCTCACAGTCATTCGTGTCAGGCACTAAAGATTGTATGCATGTGCTCATTGGGTTATGAGTTACACTAGATGGACTCGCCGAGAACTTTTAGATAGTATTATACCTATCATCAGACAGCAGATCTCTGATATGAGTCCATGGTAGTCTGTTGACCTGAGATCGTCATTTGTCTTGTGTGAATTCCTATTGTACTTTGATTACTAGCTTACCACGGCTCTACTGAGTCGTGCAAACAGGTTTTAGTTGGGTACAGTCTCGAGCCACATAGAGACAGTGAGTAGATTGAGGGGATTCGTCTCTCCCAGTAGAGTGAGTCGATATTGCGCTGTGTTCGGTTGACTCTCACCATAAGTCCATGGCCATGGAAGACGAGATTTACTGATCGGAGATCAGTAGTTTCTCGGTTGGTAATGGGCTTAACACCGGCATGACTTATTGGATTATTAAGGGTCTGACGTTTTTCACCCCCTTAGACCCGGTATGCAACACTCTTTGATGAACAGACCGGACTGAACGGTGACTGTCACTTATAGGCTCAGTAGGCGTTCGGACGAGCTTGCTTGTCGATCTTCCTTTCGCCCAATACCTGGGTAGCCATTACATACAGCTAGTGCCACTGACGTGCTTGTAGTTATGGATTGGATCCAGTAACTCACTGTTAGTGTATTGTCGAGTCTTTAGAGTCTCACACAGAGGTTTTTCCGGCTCTAGCGATTTGATGTAGATGTGCGTATTGGATACGTACCGGGGTTCGATTAAAACCAGTGTATTGGATACACTGACGGTAACCGGATATTGATAAATACTAGCCGGTCTTTTGGAAAGACGGATATTAAATCAAGTACCGATTTAATATATTAATACATGTATTGGATATATGTATTTACTAGTACTTTGTCACTAATTTTTATATCTCATTTATGTATTTTAAATACATAGGAAAATAATTACAAGTGTGTGTATTGAATATGTTATATATATATATATTGTAATTATTTATTTATTTTCTTTGGTTCTTTTTTAGTTATCTTATGGCAATGGATGAGCACATCACACCCACTCTCATTAGGATGGCATGTGGAGGGAAGTTAAGAGGGGGGACACTTGGAGTTGTGATGAAAAAAAGAAAGGTTGAGATTTCTTTATGATATGATAAAGATAATCAACCATTTTAGTTATGGTTCAAAACATTTATCTTTTTCTCTCTCATTTTTTCTAAGGTTCCTCTGTTCTTCTTCTTCACAAATTAATAGAAAATTAGAAAGGAAAAAGGCATGGTGAGATATAGAATGAATGATACACTACATCTCTAACACTTCAAAATTAACAAGTTTGGAGAGTAAGTTTCTTCACAATTGCTTGGAGTATAGAGTGGAGATGGAGCTAGAGAAGGGTTTCCTCAAGTGGATTCATCTATGACAAAGGGAGGTCTTCACCAAGCTTGTTCACTCATCTTAGAAGCCTTACTAGAGTTCAACATAAATTGGAGTATATGAAAATACTACAAAGGTTGTATTGTTCTCTACTTTTGATCCAAGTTCAATTCTTTAGATTAAAGGTCTTTGCTCATAGTTCTTGCTTTCTTGAATTTTTTAAAATCCAATTTTGCTTGTTATAAAATCACAAGAGGGATTGCAAGACCTATTTATAATGTATAATTTTGCAATAAAATAAGCATGAAATAGCAGGCATGGAAATAATGACAAATGAGCATGAAATAACAGGCATAAGTAAACAGTATATATCATGTGTATCAAACCCGTAACTAATGCAATATCTATGTCACTAAACCTATCAATCTCTAAGTGAATTTTGAAATCGATCGGTGGAAAAGAGTTGTCGTATTTAATAAGGGTCTCATGCATGCCCGAAACTACGGTCTACTATTGCTTGGGACATAACTTTACAGCCGTGCCGCTAGGCCCACGACCTAATATATATATATATATATATATATATATCGTTGTTTGAATGATCATCCTCTAAACACAATACCTCGCTAAATACGAGTTCGATTCCACCCCCGATTTCCCTTGTTTTCCTAGGTTATAGTTATGTTCATGTATTGAATTGGTTGTATACAAGTACGTATCACTTTCACCGTTCAATCACGATTTCACTTATATCACTTTCAATGACGTACTTATCACACCCAATTGATACCACTTATTACTCGACAATACACTACAGTCACTAGGGTGTCAATGTAATTGGTCACTAATCACTGAGGGTATAACAACCACATGATATGATAAGAATAAAATCAAATATGCTACGAATAAAATATGGGCAGCCGGTGTCATTCAGTTTGTAAAATTTACAGTAATTTATATGTGCAGAATCAGGAAAAAATATATAAGCCATAAAAAATTATATTCGTTTATCTAAGCAGTAAAATTGGTTTCAACTCAATCGGGTTACTGGTTAGGGAGATACGATCGTTTCAAAATAGATATTCATTCAGAACTAGAAGTCTAACTTTGAACGCATTTTGCCATTAGTTGTGTTTAGAATTAGGCATTGCTACAGTTCAATAAAATATATATTTATAAGTTAAGTTTCCAACGCAACTGACGGATCAGTAGTATCCATCGTATGCATAGAGTTATGCTCTGTTTAAGATCACTATGTTTAGATTGTTACTGCAGAAAACAGCAAGACACGTCTACAGTATAAAGTACTTTTAAAATTTCAGACATCGCTTAAATTAAGTGAAACCAACTACATCAGTTATCTAACTCGATTGTATACACAACGACGTGGGTTTCTGTATAATATCATATTCCTACAGTGAGATATGTATGTTTTGATTCAGGCTTCACCTGAAAGTATTGCTTTGGACTGCAGTCCAGAACCGTACTTCTATCCAAATTTCATTATCTTAACTTGTCAATATTCGGTAACCATATATATATGGTTAAGGTTTATTTAGTTGGCTTCGATACGAGCCCTGGAATGTTTCATTTCGAGTTATATTCAATTTAATATGAGTTTTTCAATACGAGGCATACGGTAAATTCCAGATTTTATGTCACCAAATGGGGGCATCATTTCATGGTGTAAACGTCAATAATTTTCAACCCAAATTCCTACACGATATTCAATATCAGTAAATGGATTTATTAGTTATAATTTTTGCCATTTTGAAATAGGTTTTCATTTAGGGTTTCGCATCGAACACCTAGGTTATGCACATGGTTATCAATCGAAACGTCTGTTTTCTTTAATTGATCAAAACTAGATGTTATCCATATAAATTCTAAATGATGCCCATACGGAGGAGTCCCTAGTTGGGTTCCATTTAGTAAAATTAACACGAGGGTTCGCTATAAAGTTCAATTATAGTTTACGATTCAAGTATGTGTGTGTGTATATATATATATATATATATAGTTATAATAGAATTACTAAAACTAACTACTATATTTAGCATGTATAAGCAAGTGAATGGGGTTTTGCTTGCCTGATGACGAAAGCGGCACGTTGGCGAAGATGTTGCTAGTACGGCCATGGCATTGTATGGCAGCACAACAGCGATAGTAGCGACAAGGAAGCACACCTAGGATTTGGGCTCGGCTAGGCTTAGGCTTAGAGCTTGGCTCTGCAGTGGTGGTTGTGCGGTGGTTTGCAAGAAATTAGTAGCGGCGGCGATGATGATGTGTTTTGAGGGGTCTGGGGAGGTGCACAGAGGTGGAGCAGGGAGGGGTTGCTCAGGGTTTGAGATGAGGGGGATCTCGGGTGTTGTTGGTGAGAAAAGGAGGTGTTGGGGAGGTGAGCTCGGAGGTTGGTTGCGACGCTATGGAGCTCGGGCCTGGCGAGGCGATGCTGGTCTCTGGTGAGGTCGGTAGCGAGGAGGCAGGGATGGTGAGAAGCGGTGGTTGTGGTGTTGCAATGGGGTTGCGGGTGTTCGGGAGACGGGGTTGGTGGTCGATGGAGGAAGGAGGTGATGAAGTGGCCGGAGTTGGCGGTTGGACGGTGGCCGAAGCTGTGGTTGGGTGGCCGGGGTTTAGAGAGGGGAGGGGGGAGAGAGAGTGTAACAACTATAAACTTTCTATACAAAATTTTTGTAAAGCACAGAAAGGAGTATCTTAGCCTGAGCACAACTTAAAAGTATTTCTTGTTTAAGAACAACAAGAAACAACTTGTAGCTCACTGGTAAAACCTTTGCACTGTTGTGACGTAGTCCCTGTGTTTGAATCTTCTCAGCCACATATTATTTTTAATGATTTTTTCTTTTAAACTTTTTGGAAGCCCAAAAGATTATATGTGCAATACACATAAAAATAAAAAGTTATTGAAATCAAACATGTGGGAATTGTTATTTGAACAGACTTTAACATGTAGCACCAATCCCACCCCACCCCTCTCTACAATGGCCGGCGAGGATTGATTTTGGGCCGGCGCCGCCGGGTGGAACCGTCGGTATTGCCCCCAAAATTTTTACCTTAACCCCTTGGCCTCCCCCCACCACTCCTCTTCTGTTTTTTTTCCTGCAATTAACCAGAGAATTAAAAATCACCATTAAACCAATGTTTTAATGCATTTTAATTCTCATTTTTAATTTCCTAAACCCTAATTCTATCCTATAAATACCACCCCATACCTAACCCTCTTTATTCTGAAATCCATTGTCAAAACTCTCAAATTTTTCCAAGTTAAATAAATTGTACAAGTGGAGTTAGCCAAGGTCAAGTTCCGACGACGATTCGGGAAGATTCCGGCGATCCCACGACTCTACGAAGCTCTCAAAACCTTTCTATACCTCTTCTCTATACACTAATTCAGTAAGTCCCCTCTCCTACTCTCTCTTCCTATTCTAAAAAGTTCTCTTTTCAAAACTCGTCGAAAGTGGAGTTAATCCGACATCCGATTCTAAATTTGTTAAAAAACCCAACTTTTCTTAATAACAAATCAACCATTTCTTTATATATTATTTAGCAACCATAAACCAATATTGAGAACAAGTTTCAATTTAAAATACCATGCTATGCAACTTGTATTACAGTTTTACAGTTAAATACCATAAAGATTATCTACGACATTCTTTTATCATAATTGCTCATATTACCTTTAGAAAAACCTCACGAGGTAATGACCTACCTCTCACAACATTCATCATGACATAGCACGATTGCTTGAAAACCATATTTTTGTGGCAAATACGAATTTACATTTAAATACCATAAACTATTAAAACCGTATTCTTTAAATTGTTTTAAATTAAATTCCTTACGATTACGTCTCTACAATCCATTTTTGAGGAACCCGATCGGGATGGTGCGGGTTATCGCACATCCTCGAGACTAGCAGAGCGAGATGCAGATCTCCTCACGGAGCATCCGATCTCGATGGAATTTTTAATGCAATTTTTAAGAATAATATGATTTTCTATTTAATAAATAAATTCTATTTTTAATAATTATATATATATATATATAAATATTATCAAAACATCTATTTTATATTTATAATAAATTCCATGTTTTCTAAACACAAGAATCACAAATTTCATGAATATACCATTAAGAATCCATACAATTCAAATTTACACTAAAATACTATGTACTATTCAATTTAGGTTTATATTCACTAGAATATCTTATCATATAAAAATTACATCCATGAAAACTCTAAATATGATAAATAAATACTTGAGCTTTATTTTGAAAGTTTATCAAAACTATTTTTCATAAAACCCCCTCAAGTTTATTAATTTACAATAAGAACCCTAATAAACATAGGTTTAAGCGGGACCAATTCTCTTGAGCCTCAGGGAGCCGGAGAAAGTGGGCGCTTGCCTATTTAAGGTAGGAAACTAAAACGGGGCTATCAATGGTAATTGGCTTGAAAAAAGTCACAAATCCTGCCGTCCATGTGCAGCAGTTACCGATAACTCCAAAACCTAATTCAGGAATCCAATTCTGTTTAAGTGTCTGACTCAGACAGAGTCTCAGTCTAATCTGAATACAATTCCAATCTACATACAATCCAAATATAACTCCAATACAATATGAATCCATATATACTGGAATTTGAACATGAATACCAGAATACTATCAAATATCAACATGACTCAACTGGACTGAACCATGGATATATATTGACTTGATTACATGACTATTCGTTTACATCTTTATCCGTTTATATGAACAATTGATATCATGGTTTCGGCAAGTCTTACATCTATAAAACAACACACTATACATTACGGGGTTAAAGGGGTAGACTGATATGGAATGCGTTAAAAGTGGCACGAGATGGTCAGTAAAATACGTAACTAAACATTCATTGCCGTTTTTCCGTAGGGTTTGACGGAGCCTTATACTAGGAGTTACCTTAGTCCACGGGGTAGATGGACTCCTCTCGTATACACTGGCATATTCCATACCAAGCTACAAACAACTACGTTAGTATAGCGAACATAATCTTTTATACTTTACATGTTCTATTCTCTGTTTATTCTTCTCTACCTCTTGGGACTTACCGAGCAATTGTTCGCTGATGACATTCCTTTTCTATTCTTTCTTTGGAATGTTGTCAGGAGGACCCGACTCTCTGGAGATCGAACCCAGCTTAGAAGACTTAGAGCAATTCATCGAGGACCCCGAGCTCTAGTTCACTTGTATATACTTTTACTTTCAGTTCATGCCATTGTTTATGCATCGCTTTCCAATATTATATTTACTTTCCAGTTGTATTGTAAAGAATGTTTAATCAATAAAAAGTTACTGTTCATTTACATCTCATGTCTTTCTTGTGTACATTTATTATATTGCTTATTTACGCTTAGCGTGTTTACTTATGAGTAAATACGTTGCGGGCCTAGTCACGTCTCCTTATCCGTACACCGGGAAGCGGGACGTGACAGGTTTTGTTGGCGGCTCATGCAGGTCAGTTCTGCATGAAGTCATACCATGCAGGGTCAATTCTGCAAGGAAAGCTAAGCAATATATCACAAGAATCAACAACTAAAACATTCTTTATATTTCTTATTCCTTGAATCTATCCTAAGCCTTTTTTCTTTCAAGGTTATGGATTCTCCGAACAATACTAGCACCAACGTAAATGGAAACACTCCACCACCTCTTCCACTTACACCTACTGTAGCAGTTCCTATCAACGAGCAGACGGTATTGCTTGAGGCAATTAAGAGCCTCTTGGAGGGACAACAGCAGCAGACTGCTATTTTATTGCATCGCCTAGAATCTAAGGCACCCGGAGTGAAGCAATTCCGGGCACTGCACCCTAAGAATTTCCTTGGGAAAGAGAGCCCTATGGAAGCTGAAGAATGGGCTCAATCTATTGAGGACGATCTAGCAGCAGCACAAATCCAGACATCGCTTGGGTTAGAGTTGCAAAGCTGCAACTAACTGACAATGCCAGGGTATGGTGGAAGGCGGAAGAAAGCCGTCTTACCCAGCCGATCGAATGGAAAACATTTCGCGACATGTTCGACGCCAAATATTTTTCCGAGACTGCCCGATTTGACATGGAGAAACAATTCATCCACCTACAATAAGGCTCCATGTGGAGTAAATCTGTGGATAAGTATGATGCTGAGTTCATTATGTTGAGCAGGTTCGCAGCACATCTCATACCGACTACAGAGATCAGGGCCAGGCGATTTCAGCAAGGATTGGACCAGGAGATCTAAGCTGCTCTAGCTACAGGGGATTTCCCAACCCATGACCTAGCTCTGAAGGCTGCCCGTTGATACGAGGCAGTAGTGAAGAAGAAGGGCAGAGCTCAATCTGCCAGTGTGAAGCGCCCTGCTACTCAGATAGCAGGAGGAGCCTCTTCCATGCCACCGTTTATACCCAGGGGACCGGAAGTAATATTTAACCGGTCAAGTCCAGACTTTTGCTACTACTGCAAGAGGGATGGACACCTGTTGAAGGGCTGCAAGCGCGCAAATGGCCTGTGCTTAGTTTGTAGCGCATCCACTCATGGAATTGGAACATGTCCTCATAAACGCAACCCAGTTCCAACACACATCAACTATCCACAACGGCCAACTATTCAGGCATCTGCACCTCGTCTTGCTCTCCCAGCTCCACCTCTACGTGGACCTCCTGCACAGCCTACTCGCCAATTCCATCAGGCAGTGAGGAACATGCCTCGAGGGCAGAGGAACATGCCTCCAGCTAGGAAGAACGTACCCGGCGTCGGGCTTACACATTAGCGGCCGTAGGGTAACACTGGTAATTTCCTTCAATCTTTTCAAACCCTTGCATCATCTCGTTACTTTTCATGCACTGCTAGTATTTCTTTCATCACCACCATCACCAAATTTTTCTTGAATCTGTTACAACTTCCTTCTATAAATTTCGAGGACGAAATTTTTATAAGAAGGGTAGAATGTAACAATCATAAACTTTCTGTACAAAATTTTTGTAAAGTATAGAAAGGAGTACTTTAGCCTGAGCACAACTTAAAGTATTTCTTGTTTAAGAACAACAAGAAACAACTTGTAGCTCGTTGATAAAACCTCTGCACTGCTGTGGCGTAGTTCCTGTGTTCGAATCCCCTCAGCCACATATTATTTTTAATGATTTTTTCTTTTAAACTTTTGGAAGCCCAAAAGATTACATGTGCAATACACGTAAAAAATGAAAAAGTCGTTGAAATCAAACATGTGGGAATTGTTATTTGAACAGATTTTAGCACGTGGCACCAATCCCATCCCACCCCTCACTACAATGGCCGGCGAGGATTGATTTTGGGCCTGCGCCGTCGGGTGGAACCGTCAGTATTGCCCCTAAAATTTTAACCCTAACCCCTTGTCCTCCCTCCACTACTCCTCTTCTGTTTGTTTTTCCTGCAATTAACCAGAGGATTAAAAATCACCATTAAACCATTGTTTTAATGCATTTTAATTCTCATTTTTAATTCCCTAAATCCTAATTCTATTGTATAAATACCACCCCATACCTAGCCCTCTCTATTCTGAAATCCATTGTCAAAACTCTCAAAATTTTTCAAGTCAAATAAGTTGTACAAGTGGAGTTAACCAAGGTCAAGTTCCGGCGACGATTCGGGAAGATTCCGGCGATCCCACGACTCTACGAAGCTCTCAAAACCTTCTTATACCTCTTCTTTCTACACTAATTCAGTAAGTCCCCTCTCCTACTCTCTCTCTCCCCCTATTCTAAAAAGTTCTCTTTTCAAAACTCGTCGGAAGTGGAGTTAATCCGACATCCGATTCTAAATTTGTTAAAAAACCCAACTTTTCTTAATAACAAATCAACCATTTCTTTATATATTGTTTAGTAACCATAAACCAATATTAAGAACAAGTTTCAATTTAAAATACCATGCTATGCAACTTGTATCACACTTTTACAGTTAAATACCACAAAGATTACCTACGACATTCTTTTATCATAATTACTCATATTACCTTTAGAAAAACCTCATGAGGTAATGATCTACCTCTCACAACACTTATCATGACATAGCATGATTGCTTGAAAACCATATTGTTGTGGCAAATACGAATTTACATTTAAATACCATAAACTATTAAAACCGTATTCTTTAAATTGTTTTAAATTAAATTCCTCACGATTACGTCTCTACAACCCATTTTTGGGGAACCCGATCGGGATCGTGCGGGTTATCGCACATCCTCGGGACTAGTAGAGCGAGATGCAGACCTCCTCACGGAGCATCCGATCTCGATGGAATTTTTAATGCAATTTTTAAGAATAATGTGATTTTCTATTTAATAAATAAATTCTATTTTTAATAATTATATATATATATATATATATATAAATATTATCAAAACATCTATTTTATATTTATAATAAATTCCATGTTTTCTAAACATAAGAATCACAAATTTCATGAATATAACATTAGGAATCCATACAAGTCAAATTTACACTAAAATACCATATACTATTCAATTTAGATTTATATTCACTAGAATACCTCATCATATAAAAATTAAATCCATGAAAACCCTAAATACGATAAATAAATGCTTGAGGTTTATTTTGAAAGTTTATCAAAACTATTTTTCATAAAACCCCCTCAAGTTTATTAATTTACAATAAGGACCCTAGTAAATATAGGTTTAAGCGGGACCAATTCTCTATAGTCTCAGAGAGCTGGAGAAAGTGGGTGCTTGCCTATTTAAGGTAGGAAACTAAAACGGGCTTATCAATGATAATTGGCTTGGAAAAAGTCACAAATCCTGCCGTCCATGTGCAGCAGTTACCGATAACTCTAAAACCTAATTCAGGAATCCAATTCTGTTTAAGTGTCTGACTCAGACAGAGTCTCAGTCTAATCTGAATACAATTCCAATCTACATACAATCCAAATATAACTCCAATACAACATGAATTCATATATACTGGAACTTGAACATGAATACCAAAATACTATCAAATATCAACATGACTCGAATGGACCGAACCATGGATATATATTGACTTGATTACATGATTATCCATTTACATCCTTATTCGTTTACATGAACAATTGATATCATGGTTTCGGCAAGTCTTACATCTATAAAAAAAATACAATATACATTACGGGGTTAAAGGGGTAGACTAGTACGGAATGTGTTAAAAGTGGCACGAGATGGTCATTAAAAGACGTAACTAAACATCCATTGCCGTTGTTCCATGGGGTTTGACGGAGCCTTGTACTACGGGTTACCTTAGTCCACGAGATAGATGGACTCCTCTCGTATACACTGTCATATTCTGTTCCAAGCTACAAAAAATTACGTTAGTATAGCGAACATAATCTTTTATACTTTACATGTTCTATTCTCTGTCTATTCTTCTCCGCCTCTTGGGACTTATCGAGCAATTGTTCGCTGACGGCATTCCTTTTCTATTCTTTCTTTGGAATGTTGTCAGGAGGACCCGACTCACTGAAGATCGAGCCCAGCTCTAAAAACTTGGAGCAGTTTATCGAGGACCCCGAGCTCTAGTTCACTTGTATATACTTTTACTTTCAGTTCATGCCATTGTTTAGGCATCGCTTTCCAGTATTGTATTTACTTTCCAGTTGTATTGTAAAGAATGTTTAATCAATACAAAGTTGCTGTTTATTTACATCTCATGTCTTTCTTGTGTACATTTATTATATTGCTTATTTACTCTTAGCGTGTTTACTTCTGAATAAATACGTCGCGGGCCTAGTCACGTCTCCTTATCTGTACACCGGGAAGCGGAGCATGACACACACACACACACACACACACACACACACACACACAGAGATAGTGATATTGAGAATGAAGGAGAAAGAGTTTTAAAATGGGAGAGAGATATATATGATAATTAAAGGGAAATAAATGGGAATTAAAATGGTGATTGATGGAATTCAATGATAAATTTTCAGTTGGGATTTGAAAAGGATTTGAAATGAAGAAGGAGAAGCGGTAGAGAATAGGAGAGTAAGGGGTCAGTTTTAAAAGAGAGAGAGAGAAGGGGAAAGGAAAATGGACAGAGAAAAGAAAGGAGGGGCCGGCCTTGTGTGAGTGGGATTTAGGCTTGGGAAATAGAGGGGAAAAGAGAGAGAGGGAGTGTTTACACCGGTTTAAGTTTCATTTACAGATATATGTGAAAGAAGGCTCATTCATATACAAGCGTGGAAGGTTAGTGCATGACACAAGCACATCAGTGGCGTTTGCATTTAGCAAAAATCCCTAAGGGTGAAGTGCACATGCAAACATGTAGGTTGCAACAATACGATCAGAGGAAGAACATGTGTTAGAAATGAAGCACTCGGTGGTCAACGATAAAAGAAAAGCATTTAAATAAATATTTTATGCTATAGGAAATACATCACCAAACACGAGATCAAAACTATAAGGGTTTACAAACTATGAATAAAATTTTCTAAAGCCCTCTCAGTCTTCTTCACCACGTCGAAGCGGCGATCTTCGCGAGGAGTTGCTCTCCATCGGTTAGCGCCGTGCCCATCGGCGAAGGTAGACATGATGGTCTGCTGACCCCGTATCTGGCTTAGCAGCTGAACAGAGCGATACTTTAGAGGATTGGTAATCAAAAGTGCCTCATGAAAGCACTCGATCTTGTCCTCCGCTGCGTCGAGCATCGCCAGAGTCATCTCCGCTGGATGAAGGGGAATGTCATCGAGCACGGACAGGAAGATCATCCGGAGCCAAATGGAGCTGATGGGGAGAGGATATCCTCTACGAGTCAAGAGCTCGTGTAGCATTGTATCACATTGGTCATCCGTGAGAGCGGGATTCACCAAGCGTGCAATAAAACGAGAAACAATTTTCTCGATAGGCACCTCCCATGGCTGTCGATTAGCATGCGGACGATTGCAAGCCATAACTCTTCTATGTTAAAATGATTCTCTGAAAGTGAGAGAGAAGATGAGCATTGCTTAGATTATAAAGGGATGCATTTAAGTCTCGGCAAAGAAAATATTGTGCATGGTGGAACTATTTCCAAGCTCTAACAAAAGAAGGCATTGGAAAAGAAAGTTTGACTCAGAAAAAAGCAAAGAAAGAAGGTGAAAAGAAAGCTTCATCAATGAGGCGACGCCTTACGTGCTCCCCACGAGGGCGCCGGCGCCAGCGCCAATGTGTAAAGCACATAAACACTTTCTGAGTAAGAATTAAATTCTTATATAACGCCGCACATGCTCATCACGCGGGCACCAGTGTGCAAAGCACAAGAATACCCATCATAAGAATTAAATTCTTAAGTGGCGCCCACATGGATAACACGTAAGCACCAGCGCCCAAGTTCATATCAGTAAAATTAAATTCTACATTTCCGTAACAAAAGTTGGGATATTCTCTGTTAAACAGATCCGTTAGATCAAAAATCCAACAGAGATGATAAATCATCAAAATATAGAATAAAATTCTATTAGGAGAAAATATCTCCCATATCTTTCTAAATAAGAAATATACTCTCGGTTGGATCAATGATCCAGTAATAGAATAAAATTCTATTTTGGGAATATATTCCCTTAATCTTTTCAAACAAAAAGTTTGCTTTATGTAAAACAGAGAACCCTTGGATTAAAAATACAATGGTGATTAAAAATCACCACTTAACAGAATAAATTCTGTATATGGAAAAATATTTCCCCAATCTTGTTAAAAACAAGAACAACATAAAAACAACAACACTTAGTTCAAAAATCCAACGGTGGGTAAAATTCCCCAAGTCAATTTTGAGAGCAATTAAATCAATTGGAATCTTTCAATGAGATATTTTCTCAAAACCAATTAACAATCTACCTTCACTATATAAAGGACCCGAGACTTCAAGTCTCACAGAGAGACACAGAGGGAGATAGACACATAGATAGAGAGAACCCCCCATAAGCTTCTGAAAAATACAGAAAGCTTCCAAAACAATAGAAAATTTAATTCCCAAGAAAGAAGAAGACTTTCCTCCTCAAAACCCTAGATAAAGAAAAGAGTTCAAAATATCTCTATCACATCTAAGGGTTTAACCCTTCTCAAAGAACTTAGTTCTTTCTCTGGATCTGAGATCCACAAGGCAAATCTTCCATAAGTTGAGAATTTAATTCTCATCAGGGAAGATCAAATTTAAAAAAGAAAAAAGATGGAGTTCATAATACTCCAGGAATTTAGTTCCTTCAAATCAAGAAATTAGTTCTTTAAAGAACCTGATCCAAGATCCTCAAAATAGTGATCTTGGTGATCCTTAATGGTCAAAACACCATTAAAAGAGGTTTAACCTCTCTGAAAACATGAACATGGAAAACATGGAGTTCATAATATTCCAGAAACTTAGTTCCTTCAAATCAAGAACTTAGTTCTTAAAGAATATGATCTCAGATCCTCAAAATAATGATCTTGGTGATCGTTAATGGTCAAAATACTATTAACAGAGATTTAAGTTCTCTAAAAAACATCAACATAGATTAAATCTCCAAAAACATAGCGCCTCACGTGAAACACACGTGAGTGCCGGAGAAAATTAGTGCTTAGCAATATTGTAGCACCTCACGTGAAAAGCACGTGAGCGTCCAAGGCTAAAAACCCAGCGCCTCACGTAAAAAGTACGTGAGCACTAGAAAAGATTAGTGCTTAGCACTATGCCAGCGTCTCACGTGAAACACACGTGAGCGCTGTATATCTTACTGCTTAGTACTGCTGGGTAGTATAGAAACCCAATCTCAGTCCAAATTGGCTAAGTTTCCTGAGGTTAAACCTCTTTGATTTTAAATCAACCGAGCCTATATGCTCGTGATTTCCAAACCGATCTTAGTCTCAAACATGACTAATGATCTCTCATTGATGATATCCAAAATTATATCCATCCTATATCTCCTAAAGTAATTTTAGTCTCAAATATGACTTACGATTCTTAGATGATCTACCATAATCTTTTCTCTCAAATACGGGATTTGGTTTAAGGGTACATCTCTCCACGCCTCTGATATATGTCGTTGTAATTCCTCAATGTTTTCAGAGAGGTGGCGGGTCCCGACAACCAACAACTCTTTTGTTGTCCCAACTTGATATAAAATTTCATCAAGACAGGGAATGATACATCCCACATTGATGCACTTCCAAATTGACGTGCACACCTCAAATCGGATCGCACCCCAAATTGGGCGCGTTCCATGTCACTATCGTTCACTCCACCACGTAACAAATACACGTGCGCGTAAGATGGATAATGGACCGAAATATCTTTAAACTAACATTCGTTCCCAAAATGGGAATGTTGGACCGAAATGTCCTTAAACTAACATTCGTCCCCAAAATGGGAATAATGGACCGAAATGTCCTTAAATTAATATTCGTCCCCAAAATGGGAATGTTGGACCGAAATGCCCCCAAACTAATATTCGCCTCAAACATGGCAATGCTGGACCTAAATGTCCTTAAACTAATATTCGTCCCAAACAAAGAATGTTGGACCGCGACATCCTTAAACTAATATGTTTTACATTGCGGACTGTCTCCATAATGACTACCGTATGCTATCCATGGGCTATTCATATTGTTGGGGTAAAAAATTACACCCCGGTTGACCAAGTCAAAGTCAAAGTCAACCCCAAGCCAGGTGGGTCCAAGCCCAGGCCAAGTGGGCCTATGACCAAGTCGAGCCCCGCGGCCAGGCTCCCCCATGCCAAAATGAAAATTATGTAATAAATAATTTTGATGTAATTTTCATACATGAATGTAAGAAAAATGGGCATAAAACCAAATTTTTGTAAATCTCATGGCTCATGTGCAAAAGAAATGAGCACATGAGGTATGGGATGGGCAAAATGCCATTTTGTAAAGCCCAAGGGGCTATATGTAAATTTGTAAGCCTATAAAAGACAACATGATGATGAAATGAAAGAATAATTCATTCTCCCCAAAAATTAGGTTTCCTGTGCCTCCTTCTCTTTGCTCAAGGTGCTAAACATTCTTCCTTTTCCTGAATTAAATCAAGAGTTCCACTCTTCCTTTTTCAAAAAGAAATAGTTTTTCACCACAAAACCCTTGAAGGGGAACACGGATCTTCCATCAAATCTCCAAAAGGGGAGATTTTTAAAATCCCACCTTCTTTTCTCCAAGATCCAGCCAATAAAGAG
The DNA here is from genome assembly GCA_030015575.1 of Agapanthus africanus. Taxonomy (NCBI): domain Eukaryota; kingdom Viridiplantae; phylum Streptophyta; class Magnoliopsida; order Asparagales; family Amaryllidaceae; genus Agapanthus; species Agapanthus africanus. Next base: position 543,167,059 of record CM057346.1, on the reverse strand, counting down.
GAGGAGGAAGGAGACCCACCTCCAAAAACCCCACTTTGGGGAAGATCCAGGGCTCAAGAGAGAAGAAAAAGGTCCCCTTTCATCAGCTCCAAAAATATCTTAGGAGTTTAACTCCTAAAAAAAATAATAATAAATCTTTCTTTTTGGAAGTACAACTCCCAATGTAGGGGCTAAGCCCCTTTGTCCTCTTTGTCAGAAGTTCAACTCTAAAAGTCAATCGGGAGTACAACTCCCAGTATAGGGGCTAAGCCCCTTTTCCTGCTGGTGCCCAGCGCCCGCGCTCACGCGTCTTTTGGACGCTATTTCCCCTTTTTTTTTATATACATACACACTTCCCCTGCTAGAAAAAAAAATTCTAACGGGCCGCTGCCTCGTACCCCGTAAGGGGACTGCTATCCCCCTTGACCCCCAGCCGGCTATCCGGGTAGCGGGACCCCCGTAAACTCTGCGAGGCCCCCGATATATCTAAAACCCCTCAAGACACATCACACGTATACTAGATATTGAGTTCGCATGACCAGTTTGACCCGTCAATCGGATGTTCTCTTACTCCAAAGGCGAGGGGTAATTAACGGCAGCTTAGTCCGCGGCTGCAGGAGATTCAGATCCCCATAATCAATAAACCCCAGCCTACCCGAGGCAGGGGGAATCTGTAGTACGCCTGACAAGCAACGCGTATTTCCATCTCAATGGGGTGACGAAAAACATCCTACACATATATGATCTAATGATCAGTTGAGCCCATATGCTCACTATTCATAAGTCAATCTTAGTTTCAAATATGACTAACAATCCTTAGATCAAACTCAAATATCCTATGAACGGATGGACCTCATAAATGTGAGAAATGCGTCCTAAGTTCATTCCCGTTGCCAAACCAAACTACCAATGTGGACCCCGTCAAGTAAATCTTTGACCTCGACCCAAATCTCAAATATACGGATTTGGACTAATCCGCGCCCTACGGGCGATGGCATAACTTAGTCTCCGTATACAATCCATGGGCAAACCAAAACAAACAAAAGCACACACGACACGAAGTGAACTTCCGGAGCAGGAGAAAGTGGTTATCGCAATGCGGTAACGTAATTAACTGCAGGGGCTTGCGCCTGCAGGGAAGAGCGTCCCCACAATCAAAAACCCTCATAAAAGGAAGGGGAATCTGATAAAGTCTGCTACAACGGCCGTGTCTGTCCAAACATCCGATATATGGTGTCATAAATCAACTTGGTATTTTCGGAGAGGTGGACGGATAAATCCAAGTAGCATCTGTCGCCAGAATTCAGGCCAGACGTCCCAACGTCTCGGTCGCTGTCTTTCGGCGGTGAACAGATTTTGGCACGCCCGGTAGGACCTTTTTCTCTTTCCACTCCACACTTCGTGTGTCGTGTTTCACGAACAAAATCGCGGTTCGCTATGGTTGCCCTTAGATTTGAGGTACTAAAATTTTGTGTCTTGCTCCTGTGCAGAAAAAATTGATGGCTTCCAACTGCACCTCTTGCAACAGTAACTCTCGCTCTGCCTTAGCTGGAGGCGTGACTTACGAGCCCAACACAACCTCTATCTTTTCAATGTTGGTGGGGGTAAGTTACGCAAGCCACTACTGGGTTGTTCTTTAGGACCATGCTCCCGCTAATGAGTTTTGGTGCTTCAACGCCGCAAGAGAAAGCTTCCAAGAGGTCGGTCTTCGATCGACTAGCGATCACAACGGCCTTTCTCAACGGGCCGTCCAAATCTAGTGTCTCAGTCTTCAACAGGCTGAGCAAAAGCTCGAATGGGCCCGCAAAGAGGCTTGTAATACCTGAAGGGGCTGCCCCAAAATGGATAGCCCTCCCAACTTCTCCTATAGATGAAGACATCAAAGGTGCTTCCCCTAAAAGAAAGTCGGTCTTTGAAATATTGGCCGGCCCTCCTCAAACTCTGCCAAGGACGTCGGTCTTCAATAGGTTGACGTCAACAACAGCCCCTCAGCAAAGCCGGGGGCATGAAAAAGCCGCTTCTAAAACTGAGGCAGTCCCGTTTGCAAGACACGCTCGACGTCACCATTGGTGCCGAGTGAGAAAAGCTGGGGGCAATTCCCCCTCTGGACTTACCCCACCTGCTCCAATGGTGGAACTTGACGCTGCTGTTCCAACCGAGAACAACTTTGATCTGTTCAGGAGGGTACACAAGAACTCTCCAACGGTGGTGCTAAAGGAATCGCCCCCGCTTGCAGAAGCCACAATGCAGGAAAAGCCGGAGCACCCCCATCAACGGCTCTCCTCCCAAATTCACAGGGTATGGTGGAAAGTCCAGGGCTCTGTGATCAACAAAGATTACTCTTGTCGACCGAAGAAATTGAAGGCTCGGCAAGAGAAAGACCATCCCTCCGTAATACAGCGAGGGGTTTCTTCTACACAGGTGCCTGTTACAATGGCTCCTTCAACCTCGACCTCCTATAAAATGATGAGGCCAGAGAAAATCACACCGCCGGCGGCAAATTCCAAAGGCGATGGACCTAAACGCCCAGGTCTGGGGGTATGATCGTACACACGGTCCATGATTAGTATAAAATATTGCACATTTGAATGATTATTTTCCCCACTATTGTTAAGTTCTAAAAGGTGTTTATTGTAATTATAGAACATATGAGGGTTTATATGTAAAAAGTTTATTATCATATGTTTCTACATTATATTTAATATAACGAGAGAAAATACATGCATATAATATTTATATAAAATATTAGTAATTAAAATATGCATATCATATCAAATATTTCTAATCAATATTCTTAACATTTAATATCATATAAAATAGTTAGAATAATATCTCAAATATAACAAATACTACTAACATTATGAATTGAGATATTGTGCAGATATGAGCTCAGGTTTGGAATCCTCAAGATCCGAGATGTCGGAATAAAATCTGCTGATAAATTGAAACAAATCATAAATGGCAGAGACTCAGAGTAAGATTTTCAAAATCCAGATATCGAAGAGATTTACACATGTCAACAGAAGAGTCCATAAGAAATCCCATGACCTAATAGCACTATGGCACCACAGTTGGATGGCCAAACACCTAAATTTGCGACGGATCCGCGGCCCTTTGATGGCCATTGGATTTGAGATTTTTTTGACTGTGATCGTAACAACAAATTATCACACATGGCAACTAGAGTTTCTAGCTTCTGTGACAATTTAAGGAACCGAGAGCTTTATATGAAAGATCATCAAACCGAAGAGATCAAGAGGTCCAAAGCGATCCGCACATCCAGGTGATCATCAGCTAGTTATCTACCTCTAACAAGAGAGAGAGAGAGAGAGAGAGAGAGAGAGAAAACTAGGGTTCTTTGTAATCTACTTTGTACGGAGAGTTGTATGCAATAGTTGATTAATAAAGGTAGTCTTTTTATTAGTCTTTTCGCATTTAATTTCTGCATTTAATTTCTGCATCTTAATCATGTTTTCATCTTCATTCTTTCTTCTATCTCAAACCATGAGCGAGTAATTCCTAACTTGCTAGGGTTCGTAGGCTAGGGTAGATCAATGGATGATAAAATCATTTAACCTATTTTATATATTTTAAAGTCTATAAACTTTAGCAAAATAAATGTTAACATCCTTATCGGGCGCGCTACCAATTTATTGCTAGTCACGACCACGATTCGAGATCCGTTTAACACTTGTTTTAGTAAAGGCTAGACATGAATAGAGATCAATGCAAGGACAAGGATTAAGAGTGGGGAAACCCTAGTTTCTTCCAAAAGAACCCTAATCCATATTCATCACCATCGATCTAGTTTTAAACTATTAAAAGATAAAAGGAGGCATTTTTAATTAGTCATCCATTACTACTAAGTCATATGAACCCTACAAGCCTCTTCTTTATAAAATCCTATATCCATATTAAAATAGATCTACAACCAATCAACCCATCTTTCAATCAACTTGTCTAAAACAAGAAAAAGATTCACGTTTCCCTGCGGACGACTCGTACTCATCGCGGCTAGCTACTAGCGACACCGTCCTAATTGCAGTTACTTTATTTACATGAGTACTCTTTTAAACACATCAATCAAATGGCGTCGTTGACGGGGAGACGGTCGTAATTTTTTTCTTGTTATTCAGGTTGATCTATTATATAATCCAGTAAACATATTATAAACGAGAACCAAAACCGCATCTTATGTATTTAATGATTATTATGCGAGTTTTGCAGGGGATTCTGGAGTAACTAGAGTAAGACAACAGAGAGTTAGAGAACTTCAACGTATCCCAGAGGAGCCTAGGGGTGCACTAAAGAAAACTGAGCAAGAGAACCCTCCAAAGAGCCATGGTTGGGCGGCGAAAAGAAGCATTTTGCAGTGGAACAAAGGCGGAGTGGGGGAGTTGGGCGGACAAAATCCTCTGGTATCTTTATCAAATCTTTCTCTCTCATCTAAAACTCCAATAATCTGATTTTGACTGCAGGATTCTTTACAAATAGCGTCGCTCAAAAATCTTTTTGCGTGTTTTGATATAGGTTTGTTTGTGCATATCTTAATCGGACATTAAGGGGCAATAACCCAAATCCAGATTAGGTGGGGATTTCATCACCCTTCCTAGGCCCCACAAATCACAAAACGAGCATACTTTCACCCTACATTAATTAAAAAATATCTAGACCAAGTCTCTGAGGACTGCCACTGTCACGCTTTGCTTCCCAGTGTACGGGTAAGAAGATGCGACGAGGCCCGCTATGTATTTACTCAGAAGTAAACGCGCTAAGAGTAACTAAGCAATATAATGTAAATATACACAAGAAAACATGAAATGTAAATGAACAACGACTTTTATTTATTAAACATTTCTTTACAATACAACTGAAAAGTAAATACAATGATGAAAGCAATGCCTAAACAATGGCATGAACATGAAAGTAAAGTATATACAAGAGTCTAAATCACGGGGTCCTCGCTGAACTGATCCAAGTCCTTTGAACCGGGCTCTATCTCCAGTGAGTCGGATCCACCTGACAACATTCTAAAGAAAGAAGAGAGAAGGAATGTCGTCAGCGAAAAATTGCTCGGTAAGTCCCAAAGAAAGGTAGAAATAGAATATACAAAAAGAATATAACTGTATACTGTTTGATTGTTATGTTAACGCAGTTGTTTGTAGCTTGGTACATAATATGCCAGTGTATACTAGAGGAGTCTAACTTACACCATGGATTTTGGTAACCCGTAGTACAAGGCTCCGTCGATAAAACCACGGAACAACGGCAATGGATGTATAGATACATCTTTTAATGACCATCTCGTGCCACCTTTAACACATTCCGTGCCAGTCTACCCCTTTAAAAAACCCGTCATGTGTTATATATGTATGTGTATTGTTTTGTTTAATAGATGTATGACTTGCTGAAACCATGATATCATGTAAACGGAATGGATATAAATGGATAGTCATGTAATCAGAGTATATCCATGGTTCGGTTCAGTCGGGTCATGTTAATATAGATTGAATTCTAGCATAAATGGATTCATGTTGAATATGAGTTATAATTGAATCATATTCAAAGATAGATTGGATTCAGATTAGACTGAGACTCTGTCTGAGTTAGACACTTTTAAAATGAATTGAAGTTCTGAATTAGTTTTGATGTTATTGGTAACTGCTGCATATGGACGGCAGGATTTGTGTCTTTTTCCAAGATAATTACCGTGTTGATAATACCGTTTTTTTAGTTTGTCTACTTTAAATAGGCAAGCACCCAAATTCTTCGGCTCCCTGAGCCTCAAGAGAACTGGTCCCGCTTAAACCTATGTTTACTAGGGTCCTTATTGTAAATTAGTATAACTTGAGGGGGTTTTATGAAAAATAGTTTTGATATATTTTCAAAATAAACTTCAATTATTTATTTATCGTCTTTAGGGTTTTCATAATTGTAATTTTTATAAAATGAAATATTCTAGTGGTTATAAATCTAACTTCGAATAGTATATGGTATTTTCTTGTAATTTGACTTGTATTGAAATGTGATGGTATTTTCATGATCTTTTGTGATTCTTTTCTTTTGATTAAAAAACATGGAATATATATTATATTTAAAATAGATATTTTGATAATATTTATATATATATATAATTATAAAAAAATAGAATTTATTTATTAAATAGAAACCACGTTTTCTCAGAAGAAACTCGAGTTTTTGGCGCGATTGCTTGGGAATTTGTTATGAAAATTTTATCGAGATCAAATACTCCATGAGAATGTCTGCATCTCGCTCTACTAGTCCCGTGGACGTGCGATAAACCGCACCATCCCGGTCGGGTTCCCCAAAATGAGTTGTAGAGGCTTATTTTCAAGGAATTAATTAAAACAATTTAAATAATACGGGTTTGGATAGTTTAAGGTATTTTAATGTAAATTGTATTTTGTCCTATAAAAATTGTTACAAAAGCCATCGTGCTATGTCAAGATGAGTGTTGTGATGAGGTAGGTCATTACCTTGTGATTTTTCTAAAGGTAATATAAGCCAAACTATAAAGTAATGTCGTATGTAAATTTGATGATATTTTATCGTAAAAGTTAAATAGAATTTGTTTAACACTAAATTTTGAATTGAAACTTGATAAAATTGTTGTTTTATGGTTGTTAAACAAGATATAAAAAGATGGTTATTATGTGATTAATAAAAAATGAGTTTTTAAAGAAATTAGAATTGGAAGTCAGATTAACTCTGCTTCCGACGAGTTTTGAAAAGAGAAGTCTTTTTAATAGAAGGAGAGGAGGGGAGAGGGGACTTACTGGATGCAAAGAAAAAGGAGAGGTCTATGAACAAGTTGAGGGTCTCGTGGAGTCATGGTGTCGCCGGATTCGTCCCAAAACGTTGCCGGAACTTTGCCTTGAGCTAACTCCACTTGTACAACTTCTTGGACTTAGGAATTTTAGAGAGTTTTGGCAATGGAATTCTGAATGAGGAGGTTATGGTGTAGTGTGGTATTTATAAGAGAAATTAGGGTTTAGGGTAATGAAGAATGAATTAAAAATATGCATTAAAATTTGGATTAATGCCTCATTTTAATTCTCTGGAAATGTGCAGGGAAATTAAATAGACTAAGGTTAGTGGGGAGAGTCCAAGGGATGCTAGGGTAAAAAAATTTGGGCATTACCTACGGAGAAAACCGGCGGCGCCGGCCATGGGGTGATCTTCACCGGCCATTCTATGGGGTGGGGTGCTTGGATCAATGCCACGTGTCCTAGTCTGCTTAAATACCAATTTCCACATATTTGTTTTTATTGTGACTTTTCATTTCACGTGCAGTACACGTGTAAACCTTTAGGCTTCTAAAATTTTAAAAGAAAAAATCAACAAAAATAATATGTGGCTGAGGGGATTTGAACACATGGCTATGTTACAGCAGTGCAAGGCTTTACCAATGAGCTACAAGTGCTTTCTTGCTGTTCAAAAACAATTTAAATTTATAACTTGTGCTCAGGCTTAGGTGCTCCTTTCTGTATTTTGAAAAAAATTCTGTACAGAAAGTTCAGGGTTGTTACAGTCGCGTTCAATTAGGACAAAGGAGGGTCGCGATTAATCTATCGCTTTTCCGCATTTCTCTTGTGGTGTCTAGGCAAGTGTGACTAAGGAAAGTGGTTACTTAATAGGCCCTCTATTTTTGGTGATTCATATAGTAGATACCTCCCACTTACCTGGCACTTATCTGGCCACAAGAGCGATAAAAGGGTGGCAGAGGATTGATCCTGCGACTTATCCTTTGGAAGTCTAGGAGCGGTCTAGTGACTTGATCTAGGTGATCTTAGTTCTAGGGTTGGATTATGCATTTTGTGATTTGTTGAGTCAAGCTTCATGTCCGACAGTTTTTCAAAACAAACTTTCTTAAATTCGTTCTCACATACGCTGCCACATGCGCTAAACCCGCTTAGTGCATGATCGGCTGGATACGGGATTCTAGTGCCCGTCTTGTCCGCGTCTTTGCTATCGACTCCGAAGTCGGTACTTCTTCATCTTCTTTTTCTCCTCCACCCACCACATCTCCCGAAATGGACGGATCTCTATCGGGATTTCACGATACAACCCTGCCACCACCCGTAGGTGTGAAGAGTCCACCGCGAATCTCTTTCTAAGAAATATGCTACCCCATGCGTGGACCCCTTCCTACTTGCCTGTCTATTCCACCAGCCAATGAGGATAATTTCGAAATTAAACCCTACTTCATCAATTTGTTGCCCAAATTTCACGGGCTTGAATCCGAAGACGCATACGTTTTCATAACCAAATTCGAGAACGTATGTGCAATGATAGGCACAACCTAACTTTTGGGGATGCTATGCGATTACGTATTCTCACTTTTACCTTGTGCGACCTAGCAGAAAAATGGCTTTATAACACTGCCGCATATTCTATCGCCAAATGGGATGAATTCGTTATAGCATTTTTAAAGAAATTTTATCCCAATCATAAAACCGCCCGTGTTCGAAGTGAGATTAACCAGTTTACCCAACATCCCAACGAACCATTCTGGAAATGGTTTGAGCGGTTTAAGAATCTTCTTCTACAATGCCCCATCACGTAATTGATAGATGGAAACTTTACCGAATTATATATGAGGGTGTTAATCCTGCCACAAAACAAATGTTTGAAACCATTTGTCAATGCCATTTCATGTTTAAAGGCAATGGCGAAACTTGGCAATTCCTGGAAGATCTCGCCAAACAAACCTTACAGTGGGAAAGCATTAGACCAACTTCATCCAGAGTAGGTATTCATCAGCTCGATGTTTCCATCGCAGTAAAAGCTGAAATGGCCGCAATGCAAAAAAAACTCGACGCTATTGAAAACAAATTCTCATCGGCCTCCCTAAACCAAGTTATGCTCCCTAAAACCGTGTGTGGTTGCTATTATGACCCATCACATTTAACGGAAGAATGTCTTTTAAATCCTTCATTTCAAGGTCAAGAACAAACTAATGCTGCTTTTCAGCAACGATCTAGAAACGATCCTTATTCTTCCGCATACAATTAGGGATGGAGGAATCATCCTAATTTTGCTTGGAACCAAAACCAAACTCAAAATCAAAACCAGTTCCCAAGCAACTATCAAAGGCCTACCCCACAGCAATAGCAGCCACCACAACAAAATCAGCATCCTTTTTAACCGCAATCTTTTCAAAACCTGGCTAACAACTTTGATCCTTATAATAATATTTCAACGGCCGGTACCGATAAAACCTCTGTGCTTGAATGTAACTTAGAAACTTTCATTAAACAATCCACGCAAACGACGGCTAATTTAACGTTTTATATCCAAATATTAGTGCAACACACTGCTTTCCACAGTGAAAGTATAAAATCGATAGAAGTACAACTTGCACAGTTAAATGCCGCGATGTGCGAGAAAGAGAAAGGGAGACTTCCATATCAAACTCTACCAAATCCCGGCCACTCACAAAGCGCGAATCTCATCCTTCAAAATCATAATGCGAGTGCCATAACTACGTTGAGATCGGGAAGAGTGCTGAATAACAATATTGATAAACATGTTGTTGAGGATGAATCAAATGAAACCCCGACTACTACTTCTAATCCTACCTCGTCTAGTCCACCATCTTCTTCCGAGCCTATTCTCCGTTTTCCACTAGGCTCGAACCCTCATCCCACTTTCTTGAAGGAATTACCATCTACAACCATCCCAAATCCAATTTTAGGATCCATTCTATCCCCACAAACTTCTCCACAAAAGTTGGACCCAACCCTTATTGATAAAGCTCCTTTTCCACATAAGTTGAGGACCAACAGACCAAGTCCCCAAATGGAGAAGATTATGGAAATTTTAAAGCAAGTTAACATAAATATCCATTTCCTAGATGCTATCAAACAAGTTCCGTCCTATGCAAAAATTTTGAAGGTCTTGTGCACTAGGAAGAGGAAAACTCAAGTACCTAAAAAGGTTTTCTTAGCGAGTAATATGAGCAATTCTCTTACCTAATTGGTGCCCACGAAACGTAAGGACCCCGGTTGTCCTACAATATCTATAAATATTGGGGGTAAAAGTATCAATTGTGCTCTACTCGATTTAGGTGCTAGTGTCAACTTACTTCCGTATTCTGTTTATGAGCAATTAGAGATAGGAGAGTTGAAATCTACACATTGCACTCTCCAGATGGCCGATCGATCTATCACCCAACCTCGGAGTGAGCTAGAGGACGTGTTAATCAAAGTCGGGGAATTTATATTCCCTATGGACTTTATAGTTATAGATACACAACCTGTAGCGAACCCATGGAACCAAATTCCGGTGATTCTAGGTTGACCTTTCCTAGCAACTTCAAACGCGATAATCAATTATCGTAACGGTTCAATGAACCTGTCCTTTGGAAAGATGACAATTGAGCTTAACATCTATAAGCTTGGAAGTCAACCATCAGAACCCTATGCTCATGTTTGTTCTGTCGAAAAGATGGCTTCCGACAGTTGCGAATTTGAGGAGTTTCACGATTCCGATCTCGATGCCACCAGTGCGTTATGGTTTGATCCTACTGTTTATTATACACGTGAAGACCCTTCTGTCGACAAGTCCAAACCTAAGTCCGAACCTTTTGACTTGTCGAATGATTTAGTCGAGCTAACCGAGTTTCATACCCCCCTTTTCGATGAGATTATCATTCAGAATCTTGATGAAAGTTTTGAAGATATTTTTGCTGAAGAACTCGCATTCCTAGAAGATATGGGAGTTGTGATGAATCAACCCCCACCCAAAGAAGTCGAACTGCCACCCCTTCTTCTTATCAAGAACAAGAATGCGAGTAGTGCATCATCACCGTTTCGTCTCTACTAACCGAGACGTAAACCCGATCGATTCCGTCGCCTATCTCCCCACTTCTTCACATCTATGATCTTCCACCAACTATGTTGTTTCATCGATAAAATATTTGAATGGTTGGTGTTGACTTTTGGTCTTTGTAAAACTTTGCATAGACCAATAACTTTACCCCCCTCTTATAATTTTAAATGCTTAATACTGTTTTACTCAAGTTTTGGGGAAAGAAAAATATTTTGGCTCTTGAAAGAAAACAAATTTTTACAAAATTGTGAGCCAAAAATAAGTTTGGGGGAGGATTTCACTGTCATTAATTCTTGTCCCAGTTACTAACTTTTCCTCCAAAGTCTACAGATTTTAAGCTTAACAGATGACGTCAGTGAGGACACTGCTGCAAATAGGTTTGGGGGAGGTTTGTGCTTATTCACGCATCATTTTTTGCATTATACTAAATAAAGGCATAGTTTTTTTTTTGATAATGAAAGTTAGAAAGTGAAAAATACATATGATAGGAAGGAAAAGTTTAAAAAAAGCTGGAAAATTAGTGTTTTATAACGAAACTAGTAATAGGTAGTCATGAGCTGTTGTCCTAAGGGTCAGTAAGATGAAGGGAATCGCTAATCTGAGGGTAGAATTGAGTTTGAAAAATAGCCCATATTCTTGAGTCCAAACATCTGAACGTTGATACCCTACTATACGCACTTGCACACATCTTGAAACTTGGTATAGTAGAGGATACCTTGAAATGCTCTTGTTTAAAAGATTTAGTATATAAAAAAAGTAAAATATATAAAAAGTGAAGAAAAATGAACACTGGTTTTGTAATTACTTAAGGTAGCATAAAAAAAATATAGCGAGAGTGCTTTATCACCTAGCGCCTTAGACCAACTGGTTTGGGAGCCCTTGCTAAGCCTTAGGCGTTGCAAGACTAGGATATTGCTATTTACGCCTAAAAGAGTGAACACATTTGGTAATCGGTTGGTTAGTACCTCAAGAAGTATTAACGGTCGCATGAAAAATGTGTGAGCAATTCCATCTGAAAATATTCATCGACTAAAAAGTGCTAAGGAAAATGGATAAGAGTATGATAGCTTGAATTGAATTCTTTAAGTGTAGAGATGTCTTTTACACACATATAGGGGTATATGATCGATATTTGGAAGAAAGGTAGGGAGGAAAACTAAAGGCGAAGTTTTATTGAGGGATGATGTGATTTCTGACATCTTTTCATGACTATTAAGATAGGGCTCATGACTACTAAAAAGATAGTGTAGTTTGAAACTCTTATTTTCAAATTCTTTCTTTTATATGTTCTTTATCTTTGTATGTAATTTTCATCGTCTTTCTTTTATTATGGGATTTTGTTGGTGTAATCCGCTGAAAACCCTCAGGAGACAACACTCCTCCTACTAGGGACACCTAGAGGTTTAAAGGCTTATTGCACATGCTCAGTGCAGTCGTGTTGCCTACGAAATTGTGCTAGGTTTTTCTTTTTCTTTTTCTTCTTTTTAATAACTAGTTTGCTCGGGACGATCAAACTTAAGTTTGGGGGTATTTGATTAGTAAAAAATATTGCACATTTGAATGATTATTTTTCCCACTATTGTTACGTTCTAAAATGTGTTTATTGTAATTATAGAAAATATGAGGGTTTATGTGTAAAAAGTTTATTATCATATGTTTCTACATTATATTTAACATAATGAGGGAAAATACATGCATATAATATTTATATAAAATATTAGTAATTAAAATATGCATATCATATCAAATATTTCTAATCAATATTCTTAACATTTAATAGCATATAAAATGGTTAGGATAATATCTCAAATATAACAAATACTACTAACACTATGAATTGAGATATTGTGCAGATATGAGCTCAGGTTTGGAATCCTCGAGATCCGAGATGTCAGAATAAAATCTGCTGATAAATTGAAGCAAATCTTAAACGGCAGAGTCTCAGAGTAAGATTTTCAAAATCCAGACATCGAAGAGATCTATACATGTCAACAGAAGAGTCCACAAGAAATCCCATGACCTGATGCCATTATGGTGCCGCGGTTGGGCGGCCAAACACCTAGATTTGCGGCGGATCCACGACCTTTTGATGGCCGTTGGATTTGAGATTTTTTTGACTGTGATCGTAACAACAAATCATCACACATGGCAACTAGGGTTTCTAGCTTCTGTGACTATTTAAGGAACCGAAAGCTTCATATGAAAGATCATCAAACAGAAGAGATCAAGAAGTCCAAAGCGATCCGTGCATCCAGATGATCTACCTCCAACAAAAGAGAGAGTGTGAGCAAAAACTAGGGTTCTTTGTAATCTACTTTGTACGGAGAGTTGTATGCAATAGTTGATTAATAAAGGTAGTTTTTTTATTAGTCTTTTCGCATTTACTTTCTGCATCTTAATCATGTTTTTTTCTTCATCCTTTCTTCTATCTCAAACCATGAGCGAGTAATTCCTAGCTTGCTAGGGTTCGTAGGCTAGGGTAGATCAATGGATGATAAAATCATTTAACCTCTTTTATACATTTTAAAGTCTATAAGCAAAATAAATTTTAACATCCTTATCGGGCGCGCTACCAATTTATTGCTAGTCATGACCACGATTCGAGATCCGTTTAACACTTGTTTTAGTAAAGGCTAGACATGAATAGAGATCAATGCAAGGACAAGGGTTAAGAGTGGGGAAACCCTAGTTTCTTCCAAAAGAACCCAATCCACATTCATCACTATCGATCTAGTTTTAAACTATTATAAGATAAAAGGAGGCATTTTTAATTAGTCATCCATTACTACTAAGTCATATGAACCCTACAAGCCTCTTCTTTATAAAATCCTACATCCGTATTAAATAGATCTACAACCAATCAAACCATCTTTCAATTAACTCATCTAAAGCAAGAAAAAGTTTCACGTTTCCCTAAGGACGACCCGTACTCATCGCGGCTAGCTACTAGCGACACCGTCCTGATTGTGGTTATTTTATTTACATGAACACTCTTTTAAACACATCAATCAGTCCACATGGCTTCCGAGAAAGAAGAAAGACGTGCTTCCATAGGCCATCGACTGCAAACTCGGTCGTTGACAAAAGCTCAGAAGCAACAACAAAAGCTCCAGGAAACGCTGACCAAAATGGCAGCACTTACTGGGCAGAAAGAAAGCCCGGACACAACAGTCGAACATCGTCAGGAGCAGGAGACCGATACAGAGTTCCTGCGAAGGGTGCTTGAAAGAAAGGATAAGGAAGCTACTGAGCAGGATGCTAATATAAAGCAAATGTCTCTCTTGTTCCAAGACATGGTTGGGACGATAATCCAGCCAGAACCCCCGGCCGAGGATCCGCCGATAATCATCGAGGATGACAGAGGGGAAACATCAAATCCTCTTCCGGCCTTATCGGCAACCAAGGAGGAAACAATCTCCAAGGCTGCTCTTGATGATTATATCTCTCAACAAATACGAGCTCATCAAGCTAATGAAGCCGCATGCCAAATCGTCAGAACTGGGCAACCGTATCTAGGCTGGTATGAACAATTAAATACCCGTCGGGATATACGATCCCCAAGTTCCATGTGTATAAGGGGACAGGTAATCCACATCAGCATGTCGCGCAGTTTAGAGCTCTGTACGACAACATTGGAGGCGAAGACAAACTGTTTCTTTGCCAGTTCGTTGGCAGCCTGTCAGAGACGGCATTTGAATGGTATTCGGAGCTCCCAAATTACTCCATGAGAACATTCACAGAGATGGAACTGCTGTTCACACAGCGGTTCGCCAGCGCAAGTGAGTGCACCTCGATCACAACATTAATCAATGCCAGGGTAAAACCAGGAGAAATCTGGGTCCAATATGCGATCCGATGGTGTAACCTATGGTCAAAATGCGAACAACACATCGAAGAATCCCCCGTCGTGGGCATGTTCATCAGGACCCTTGATCCTCAAACGACTGTACAGTTCATGACGTTCTTCAAACCAACAACCTTTCAGGCTTTGATCGATAAATTGGACCAAATGGACCAGTTAGGCCACATGCCTTCCTCATCAAGTAAGGACCCTCGAAACGCCAATGGTAAAGGGAATGCAGCTTTCGTTGCCAACGCTCAACAACAACTGAGTGGCCCAAAATCTGCTGCTCGCCAAAACAACGCACGTCCACGCCTATCCTTGGAAGAAAGGCTAGGACGCGCTTACTCGTTTCCCCGCGATAAGACGAGGAGACTATCTGAGTTAGCAATGCGTAACAAACTCATCACATTGCCAGACCTACGACATCCCTCGCAACCCGGCGACATCAACAACCCCAACTACTGCGCCTATCATAGAATGGCGAGCCATCCAATTGAGAATTGCTACGTCTTCAAGAACTGGGTCGAGGACCAGTATCAACAGGGGAAGTTTGCGCTGTTTGAGAACTGGAGGGTTAACTCACCACAGAAGCACACTCCCAAAAAGGTGGATGCGTCGGGGGCATCATGCTCGCTCGTGGAAGAAACTCCATGGAAAGTAGTTTTTTCAGCAAAAACAAAAAGAATACTGAAGGGTCTACAGGCATGTCCGACAGTCAGGTGGAAAAGCCCACTTGAACCTGAAATTATCGAAGGGATGCTGAAACCGCGTCCCATACCGAAGATTGTTGACAAAGGGCAAAATCCCCAAGTCAAGCCTTCAAAGTCTTCGAAGAAAAAGAAGAGACCAAGAAGCCTGTGCAGCCTGTCGAGTATGATGAAAAGCGCACAGACCTATAAAAGTACATTGACACGCTGGAGAAGTACAACCAGAAGGTGCGGAAACCGGTCACGCTCGAAGAGTTCCTCAAGCATATTCTTGAGAACGAAGATAGTGACAACGATGAGGAAAATGACTCATCAGAAGAAACTGAAGACCATGTAGCAAGTTACCACATGGTCTCCCATTCATTGTTAAATGACGAAGAAACTCCCTCAGCATCAAAAAATTGTAAGCTGATGTCGCGCACCCCGCGGTTCGCGGGGAGGCGGAATTTAAAAAAAACGATGCTAAAACTCCAGAATCTTTACTAAAGCCTTAACTAGCTAATCTATCTAGAGGTTTAACTACTCTGTAGAATGGTTATACCTCCAAGATTGAGTCCTTCGGGTCTTCTAGTGTTCCTCTTCAAGGCTCCCCAGTGATCGGATCGGGTTTGCTCTATCGGCCTTCTCTTGTCAAAGATGATCCACCAAGAGAGACTGTGCTCCAAGCTTCAACCTCTAAATGAGTTAACTAAGGTAGATGGTTTGCTAAACCAACTAGCCTAGGAGATGTAGAGAGTCTAAAGGATTGTGTAGTCTCACTAAACCTTATGGCTCACAACATATGTGTAGGATTAGGATTTAGTTTAGAGGAAGAAGGTGATGGAGGAACTCAAGAGAGAGAATAAGGAGAAGAAAATGAACCATCAAGAGAAAAACAAGTGTGGAGAATGGCTAATATATTTTCTCTTCTCACTTATTGAGCCATGGAATAAAAGACCATATAATATGTGTGCCATGCCTCAATAGTGATCCCAAACCAATATACTAATACAAGAGCCATTCCTCACACCATGCTAGCAATGTCTTCTCCATTTCCACCTCATTAATCCATTTAAGTAAATGGATAAAACCAATAATGATGTGGTACCTTCTAGAAGCATACCCTGACAAATTACAAGAATGCCCTTCTCACCGTATATACATACCCGTATCCGTATTCCGAAAAATATGGATACACTGAGACGATAACAATCTAATAATACAATATTAGGATCCGGCTTAAACCAAAGCCCACTAGTATTGTCCGCCCGATCATCATTTGTGTATAAGTACACGTACGTGATCGAAGCCCAGTCGTAAAACCATACGACGTCTATATCAATTGCTTGAAGCAGGGAAACTCTCTGTGTGGGACTCTAAATACTCGATAGTGTGCTGGCAGTGGGTTTAACCATAAGCCATCAGCGGTACTAGCTGCACGTAACGGCTACCCAAGTATCTGTCGATAAGAAGACCGATGAGCAAACTCATCTGGACTCCTACTGATCCTATCGGTGACAATCTCCGTACAGTCCGGTTTGTTCGTCTGAGATACTCACATATCCGCTTAGGGGGATGGTAAACGTTAGAACCCTAACAACGTGATAAGTCATGTCTGTCATGCCCCGCTTCCCAGAGTGCGTTAAGATAGGCGCGTGACAGAGCCAACCATGCTACCTATGGATAGAAAATATCCCTCCATAGACACATTACGACTGTAGAGATATCAAGAACAGGAAAGTAAATAAACTATCTAGTGCATGTCCATGAGCCAGAATAAACGAGTCAAGAAATAGTATGCGGAAGCAATAAATCCAAGTAACAATAACATCTGGAAAGTAAGGAAATAACTAACTGGATACTAATAGGATCCTCACTGCTCGGCCTGATGGCGGAAACACTCCTGATCAGCCGCGACAAAGGTAGAGGATCTGGGCCATGCAAAACCCAGACGTCAGTACGTCATAATATCAACAATAACATAATCAGGGGGTAGCAAGACATGCAGGCATGAGTATGAACAGTAACAAGTCATCAGTAACAAGTAAACAGTAACATGAATATAGATCAGTGAACATGATATAAACAGGTGAAATGCAGTGAGTAGTCTAAACTGTGCTATAGGGTTATCTACTCTAAAGTTATTCGAAATCAATTAATGTAATCCTCATCATAACCCATCGGTCTATACCCCGTTCATTCCCCACGGGACCACGGTAAAATGATGTAATAGACTGTGAGTCTATTTCCCGTTCATTCCATACGGGACCACGGTAAAATTATGTAATAGCCCTTTGAGTTACGTTCAGCTACATTCTTGATTTCCCCATGCCCCCAAGTCATGTGTGTAAGTCAGGTATTTATAAATCTGAGACTAATGCCAACACAGAATCAAGCAGGAACAGGTTTGTCTGTATAGACAACAGGAAATGTCCGTAGGGACAACATGTCAAGATTGTCAGCATTAGTACAAGATCAGGTAACATGTCAAGCTGTGGTACATCAGGTCATGTCAGGTGGTGTACATGTATCAAGTCATGTCAAGTAGTGCACATGTATCAAGTCATGTCAGTAGTAGTGTATCAGGTCATGTCAGGTAGTGCACAAGTTTCGAGTGGGTGCTCATAATCAAACTGTAGCAAGTATTGAATCAAGGTGAAACTACGGATGTACAATAAAAGCATGGATGCACAAATATCGATCACGGGTTATATCATGACTATGTAGGATGTACATTATCACGCATGGTGCACTAATACAACAGTAACATGAAATAATATGGTCTCGGCGTGCAACTAGATATGTAATAAACCATACGGATACAGACAGATACTATAAAACTATAAATCGATAAAATTTGCTGAATATTAAAACACAAGCACTATTATTTATTAAATAGATATTGATATAATAATATTAACATGGATAACATAATCAAACCGATTAATAACTATAAAAGTGGTATTGATTACCGATTAATAACTATAAAAGTGGCATTGATTAACCATGCACAAGAAAGTTCCGTTCAGAAATTCAGCGTCACCCTGATTTGTAAAATAGCTTAAAAATAACAAACGTTCTCCAAAACGGACTTGTCTTATACTAAAACAAAGATAATTCAATAAGGTTTTCATTTTTATAAGTATAAGTAACTCAGGTTATTCCTACAAAAAGTTATGAACATTCGAAGTTGAAAGTTTGCTGCTGGAATTTCCCTGGACAGCAGTTTAGAGACATTTTCATTTGCATTTTATATTATTTAAAAAATTTATTTTGCGAGTAAATATTTTATAGAGTTATAGTATTCTGAGTTAGCTTCGTAACTAACTAAAGAACGTATACTAATGATTTTTTTTGATTTATAATGAATTTTATAAGGTAAGGTGTACAATAAATTTCAGATTTGTCGTATCCGCTTTTCAACGACGTTTCATGTGTAAACTATAATATTTTTAAATGTATAACGTTATAAAATGCCAGTATTCAAGATGTATAAATTAAAATGAAAGTGCACGAGTCCATGTAACAGGTCAGGATAAATCATAAACATGAATCAAGACTGGTTTCAAGCAAGCGGGTCGGGTCGGATGCAAATACAAATGTCAAATACACTATTCGCACCCAAAACACAATAAATCGGGAAAATACCATATATAAAGAAATATATGAACTAGAACTGGTATAAATGAACTATGGTATTACAAGAAGAGCCCAATAGACCATGAGAAATTACTGGAGTACCTTACCAGTATTTCTCGACTGCCCTGGCCAGGGACTTTGTGTAATGGCTTTCTAAACACTGCACGATATCAACCCCCAATACCGGGAGAGACGAATCCTATCTGATCGCTACTGTCTCCAAGTGCTTCGGGACTACACCTAACTACTACCCGTTTGCATGACTCCTTTGAGCATGGTAGGGTAGTAATCAAAGTGGAGTGGGAACACACTCGAGACGAAGTAGCGACGGAAAGTCAACGGACTAAGCTGTACTCATGCCACTTGGGAACTGCCACCTGACGATAGGTATAATACCAACAAGCAGTTCCCGATGAGTCCTGTCCAGTGTAACTCACAACCCAGTGAGCACCTGCATACCTTCTCCAGTACGTCGTACTAATGGCTGTGGGACAGACCATATCCCCTACTGGGATGAGAAGTGTATACACTAGTCTACTCCGTAGTATCAATGCCCCGTCTCGATAATCCAACGACTAGGACCCTGTATAAGGATGTACTTATAGACTACCCAGCCCCTACGAGTGTGACTGCCATCACAATGCTGGTAGTCAAGAAAAGATCCTAAGGGTTCTATCAATATATATAAGCGATATGCTAAAAGAAACACATGCACATATTGAGGTAGAATCAATCCAGGTAGCATACTACCATATCGAGCAAGACTGTTATTATAACTGTGAAATATCCCAAGCATCAAATATGTAATATACAATCCAGTATGATACAATAATGGCCTCTAGGGCATATATCACTAACAATATCCCACTTTCACTAAGGCCATGTATTGGCATATCGCAGACCTATCATCTCGATAAGCCGCTCGAACCGAGTCTGAGGAATAGTCTTTGTGAGTAGATCTGCAGTGTTGTTCTCTGTCTCTACTCTCCGTACCTCGATCTCCCGGCGATCAATGATCTCCCTGATCAGGTGGAACCGCCTCAGGATGTGTCTGGACTTCTGATGGGACCTTGGTTCCTTCGCTAAAACTATAGCGCCGTTGTTGTCACAATACAGCAGTATTGGATCAATAATGGATGGAACCACCTGAAGCTCTGTCACGAACTTCCTGATCTAGACTGCTTCCTTCGCGGCATCATAAGCAGCTATGCACTCCGCTTCCATCGTTGAGCAGCAACGGTTTCCTGTTTGGAACTATTCCAAACAACCGCCTCTCCATTGAGGGTAAAGACATTACCTGACATGGACTTGGAGTCATCTTTGTCACTCTGGAAGCTGGAATCGGCGAAGGCCTTGTTCATATCAGATTTTTGCATTTTTATACCGCCCAATTTTTATCATATTGCTTATCGGTAGGTACTCTTGAGCCGTGTTTGCTAGTCAATTGCAGGATACAGGTTCTCGGCTCTAAACGATGAAATTCATGGAAAAGCAAGACAAAATCCGGGTTCCTGCCAACCACAGATAAAACACAGGTCTCCGCTCTCTATCCGTATGTTGCCACACACCAGTTTGAGAGACAAAATGGCAAATCAATGTCATTTTCATGCACAAGGTTCAATGGCAACACAAGATCCAAGAAATCTACGCGGAGCTCGAGGAAATCATGACAAAAAGATCCACATCAAATCGCCTTTTGACATGCTAAAAATCTGGAAGAAATGTGGAGAGATCCTGAGAAATAAAGTGTACCAAACTGATCCAAACATCAACAATAAGAAGCACAGAAAATCTGAGCAGCCAATTCCTCTAAAGAGCCGCGGTTCCGCGGCATTAGCATACTTAGGCCGCGGAACCGCGGCCGTACGGCCTCTTCAGTCGACAATATTTCAGGGGTATTTTGGTCTTTTCATGTAGAGGCAGAATTTTGCCCTAGATTTCCAGTTCCCTGCCTATAAATAGCCCAGAACCTTGTGAAGCCAAGGGTGCTTAATCTTGTATTTTAGGTTTTAGAATACTTGTTGTTCTTCTTCCTCTTCTCATCTCTTCTCCATTAAAAACTTGTAGTGAGCTTTTGTGAGTGAAGAATGATGAATAAAGAAGTTCTTTTTGTTATTATACTTGTCTTGCTCTTGTTATGTTAATTGCTTGTAATCTTCAATTGATAATTTAGTTGTTGTTATTTATTGTTGTTTCTTTGTTATTCTCTTTTCCTTTATCCTTAAACAACCATGATGCTTACGTTTGATCCTTGCCAAGGTGAGGTCGCAAATAGCTAGTTGTTATCTTCTAATCTCCTTCTTTCTATCTTCCTCCTTTGTTTTATTTTTCGTTTTTCTTGTAATGGGTGAGTAGTTTCCATACTTGTTAGGGTAGGATAAGGGAAGTTTGAGAGAATGAAATCTCTCTCACTCTTTCCTTACCCAACATCTTAAATCGAACTCCCGTTAATTGAACCACAATTCCATAATGCTTAAATATCTTCATGTTGACTATTAATCACTTAACAACTAATTTGAACAAGTTTTCTCACATGAAATGATAGCTTTTACAATATATCGTATTCTTTCACTTAAATACCATAATGTTTAGTTTTCACATTTAACCCTTTAACATTGCTATACCTTAAAGTAGTTCACGAGCTAATGACCTACCTCCACACACACTCATATGCAAACACAACATGCTACCTTGAAAACTTAGAATACGATAAAACAAGATTTTACAATTAAATACCATTTTCTTAATAAAACCTTTTCTAAAAGTTTTAGGTTGCTATACTTTTAAAACAAATATCTTTTAATAGGAAAATACGATAAGTTGTAGACATCGATCGTTTATCTAAACCTGACTTTGTGGTGTCTAGGCTAGGCAAGTGAGCAAAGGTAACTTTAAAAGGCCCATCCCACGATTCGTGAGCGGATCCCTCCTTCCTCACTTGTACTTACCTGGCCACAATTGGCGGTGAAGAGGTGATTTGAGGCTTCTAACAACTTGTTGTTTAGATCATTTAAAATTAGTCTAGTTGAAATAAGAAACCCTAAAACCTAAAATACGGAAAATCGACTTTTGCAAATAAATACCTTTTACTTTAATAAAACCGTATTCTAAAGGTTTAGTATTTATAAATCTTTGCAAAGCGTCACTACAACCCACCTTTGGGGAACCCGTTAGGGATAGTACGGTTTATCGTGCACCCTCGGCTTAGTAGTGCGAGATTCAGACCTCCGCAAGGAGCATTCGGTCTCGAAAGGTTTAAAATACGATATCTTAAGAAAATGATATTTTTATATAAAATATTTATTGAAATTATTTTTGTATAAATATATGTATATTATCATTAAAAGATCTATTTTGTTATAATATAAATATCCCACTTTTTCTAAAAATCACAAGACTAGATTTTTACATTAAGATACCATGAATTTCAAATAAATTAATATTACAGATAAATAGCTTTATTTATGGAATTAGAATATTTTCACTAAGAAATATCACAAATAAAATTTACACTCATTATAACTATAAAGATGAATAATAAATACTTGGGGTGTATCTTGAAAACTATACAAAAGTATTTTTACATAAAACCCCCTCAAGTTTTATAAATTACAATAAGGACCCTAACAATTATAGAACTTCGACTTACATTTCTTTTGGTCTGACTCGGATTTGAGTCTGATTATTTCTGACTTGAATATGATTCAAGTCAATCTATATTCTTTAATATTCAACTCAATATGAACACATGAATCCCAGAATCCAGTTAACAATCTATACAACTTGACTGAATCAAACCATGGATATACATCCATTATTCCGTTATTCCATTTACCTGATTATGCAGTTACAATCTATTTACTAATATTTTAGTTTTGGTCGGTCATCCAACTTACACAATACAATACAACAATACAATCAAAACACTACGGGGTTTAAGGGGTAGATTGGTGCGGAAGGTATTAGAAGTGGCACGAGACGGTAAGATTAAGACACCTAACCTATATTCCGTTGCTGTTGTACCGTGGCTTAACGGTTCCTTGTACATTCCGTTTGCCCTGGTCTCTAGCATACTGAGACCCCTCTCGTATACACTGGCATCCTTCCGTACCAAGCTACAAACAACAGCGTAAACACAATATCCTATAATATTATACTTTAGAAGATACCTCTTATTCTGTAATTTCTAATTCTTCCTTATCTTTGGGACTTGCCGAGCGACCTGTTCGCTGACGACATTCTATTTCTTTCTTCTTTGAATGTCGTCAGGTGTTTTGGACCCATCAGAGATCGAGCCCACCGGTGAAGACTTGGATCAGTTCCACGAAGACCCCGAGCTCTAGGCATTGTACCTTGTTCTACTCAGTATTTTTCATTTTCTGTTATGCCATTGTTTAGGCATCGCTTTTATTTCAGATGTATTTACTTTTCATGCATTGTACAAAAGAATGTTATTAATAAAGTTGCTGTTATTTTTATATCTCTTGTCTCTTGTGATTTACCTTTATATTGCTTAGATACACTTAGCGTATTTACTTCACAGTAAATACGTAGCGGACCTCATCACGTCCCCTTTGCCGTACACCGGGAAGCGGGGCGTGACACCGTTCATTCCCCACGGGACCACGGTAATAGGATTATTCCGTAACGTCCAGAAAAATAGCAAACAGAATATTCCGTAACGCCCGGAAAAACGGCAAACATGTAATTATTCCGTAACGCCCAGAAAAACGGCAAACAGGATATTCCGTTACACCCGGAAAAACGGCAAACAGGATATTCCGTAATGCCCGGAAAAACGGCAAACAGGATATTCCGTAACGCCCGGAAAAACGGCAAACATGTAATAATATCCTTTTGAGTTACGTTCGGTTACATTCTTGATTTCCCCTTTACCTCCTGGTTTGTGTTCAAGTCAGGTATTGCCAAGATAGATCTAATGCCAATACAGAATTAAGCAGGTACAGGTTCTCGTCTATGCAGACAATAGGATACGTCCGTCAAGACAACACGTCAATATTGTTGGTATTAGTAACAAGATCCATGTAACAAGTCAGTAGTGTGTCGTGAACCTGTCAGGTGATGTATATGCATCAACTAGATATCCAATGTAAAACTGTAATGAATATCGAAACATGGTTAATGCACGGATGCACAAGTATCTATCTGTGATAACCGTTTATACGTCCATGACTACGTATGATGTACATTAGAAAGCACGTTGTACTAATATAACAGTAATATGATATACTGAGGTTCTGGCATGTAACTAGATATGCAATTGTCAGTACGGATACGAACGGATATAAAAAAATGGTAAACTATAATGTTTGACACAGAATTAAAATACATGTATTATTTTTATTCATATGGATGTAAATATATTAACATAGCATGTAGCAAGATAAACTTGCCTAATCGGATCTTACAACGGGGTACGTACGTCACGTTCGACGCCGGGTAAACGTCGTGATGCAAACCACGTGCGTATAAGACTGGACTCGGCTGCTCACAGACGTGACCACACTGGATGACGACGACGACTGGGTCGCCCGGATCGTCGGTGACGTGAGCGACTCCGAGGACGGTCAAGAACCGAGAAGCAAGAAAGAAAGAAGAAAGAAAAGAGAAGAAGGAGATGGAGGGAATGGGTTGTGGTATTGGTGATCGAGCTCTAGGTTCAAGAGACAGAGGAGAGGTGACGATGATGATGGGCTGTCGACGGCGGAGGCTGCATCGGCAGTAGGTTTCTTGGGTTGGTTGGGTGCTCGGGTTCTTGGTGCTCGGGGTTTGTGGTGCTGGGGGTCTGCAGGGATGTGAGGAGAGGGAAGAAGTGGGGTGATGATGAAGACGACGATAAGGTGAGGGTGGCCAGCAGTGAGGGTTTTTTGGGTTGCGGGTGTCGGGTGTCGGGACTGTAGGGTGCAGGGTGTTCTTGGGTCATGGGTTTCTTGGAAGAGGGCTTGGGAAGAGGGGAGAAGGTGATGAGGTGGTTGAGGGCGAGGAGATGGTGAGGTTGGGGTAGTCTGCGATGAGGGCTAGGGCTCGAGCATAGGTTCTCGGGTTGGGTATGCAGGCTCGAGAAGAAGGAGAAGAGAGGAGTAGAGGTGGAGGTGGTGACGGAGATGAGGATGATGACGGTGGCGGCGACGGTGAGTCGTCAGCGATGAGTTATTGGGTTCTTGGGTGTTGGTTGCAGGGATGGGTTCTCGGGGATGTTCTCGAGTTGTAGGGATGGGGTCGTCGGGTTTGCAGGGGTCACGGTTAGAGAGGAGGAGGAGAAGGAGAAGATGAAGTTGATGAGGGTGGTGAGGTACGGTCGACGAGGAGGTCGGCGGCGAGGTCTGGGGACGTGGGCTAGGGTTGGGTTCTCGTGGGTTTTTTCGCGGGGGTGAAGAAGAAAAGAAGAGGAAGGAGAGAGAGAGGGTTGTGGTGTTAAATAATTAGGTTTTATATTATATATATATAATATATATATATAAAGAGAGAGAGAGAGAGACAGAGGAATAAGAGAGAGTGAGAGAGGATACGAGAGAGAGAGAGAGAGACTGGAGAGAGAGAGGGTAGGAAATATTATTAGGATTTAAAAAAAATATATATTTATATATATATTATGTATAAGTAATATAAACCGTTAAGGTTTGTTTAGGATTATATAAAAATTATATATATATATATATATATATATATATATATATATATATTCTGGGTTTTAACAGCTATTACAAAAATACTCCGAAAACTATCCGAATCTCTTCTAAAAATCTAGTTTAAAAATACGGATAATATACGTACAAGCCAAAACCATAATACGATATCTGGTTAAATAAAATGCATACCCCCAAGAACGGATATACGTAAATATAGTAGCGATCCAAACAAATCTGTTTTAGCAATCTGGACTGTGATACGATATATGGATGCAACCATGTGGCATGGGGTATGATACAGGCCATGCTAGATATTAAAAATATTATTTGACTATAATTTGTATTATTTAAAAATATATGCAGATACTAAAATATGATACATGTATATATCAAATCTAAATGTGCACGGATTCTCTGTACTAGCAAAGATATGGCATAATCTAGAACCAAGACGGGTTTCAAGCATGCGGATCCAGTCAGATACTAACCACAGATACCAAGCACTATCCACACCCAAAACAAGTAATAATCAAGAAACAGCCACAGGATTAAAAGATACTCAAATCAAATATGGTATAAAAGAACTAGGGTTTTACACGTTCTGTCTCAAGGTGATGAATTTTTCTTCCATCTCCGCTTTGGCCGTAGCCGGAAAGTAATGGTCCAGAAAGCACCCTTTGAATTTGCTCCACTCGATAGGCTCATCGAGTCAGCTCTCCTGAACTGACCACCATGTGCGGGCGTTATCCTCTAATTGAATCTTTATCATATTCACCTTGTCCGCATCAGGGACCCGAGCAGCCGTCAAAAGGTTCTCTACACTGACTAGCAATTGTTCGGCTTCAAGTGGATCTGCTACACCCGTGAACACGCCCTGATGCAGTCTCCTAAAGTCTGAAATGGTACCAGCCCTAGCCTATGTGGCTGGTGCAAGAGTGCTCTTGGGAGCGGCAATAATAGCTGTAGATCCTCCTAAAACAGTAATAGCCCTTAGTTCCTCAGTCAGGAGACCGGTCTTCCTTTCTTGAGCTTCTACAAGGGTCGTCAGCGCATTGAGGATCCTTTCGGTGCAATCTTGGGAACCTGTCACCCCCCGCTTCCCAAAAGACGAGAGTGGAAACGTGACGAGGCCCGCGACGTATTTATTTCGAGAAAGTCATTTCCCGGAATAAATACGCTAAGCGTAAAATAAGCAATATAACATATAAGAAAAGTTAAGCAAGTGAATTGAAACTTCAACAACTTTATTTACATTCATAAATCTCATATAGTTAGGATACAATATAACTAAAAACAAAGTAAAATAACATGAAATTCCGGCGTACTGAAACTAGAGCTGGAAACAAAACTTGAGACATGTTTGTAAAGCTAGCTGGTCGTAATTCTCTGCAGTCACTTCTATCTTCTCAGTCTCTAGATCATCCGATGAACATCCAAAAGAAAGAAACAGATGGATGGATGCCCGCCAGCGAACTTGTGCTCGGTAAGTCCCGAAGGAAAGATGGGAAGTATAAAAGTATAATGATAAAATAGAAGGACAGATAAAATGATATGGTGATTAAGCATAACAATTAATATAGCATGACAGTTCTAATATAATACCACAATGTAAATGAAACTATATAAGCATGGTAATGTAACATGAGCATAGCAACCAAATGTAGCACGATGGTGTAGCGCAGATATAGTAAACATGAAGTGAATGTAAGTGTCTCTACAAAGGTAATCTAATTTAACGTCAGCTCAAGTGTGAATGTCAACCAATCTCAAAAGTGTTCTCGAACCCAACAGTTTGTAATTCAGGAGCAAGCAAACACGGGCCCTCATGATAGATTGCTTGTGTTAGTAGACATGGGTTCATGATCTAGGGGGACTTTTAAGATTTCGTTGGATTCACACCTAAATTACTCCAACACCCCGTGTATATTTAATCTGTGATTAAGATTACAAGACTTGATCGAGTCCATGAATAAAAAAGGTGCCGTAATATCAAGATGGAGTTCATATATTCATGTCAGGTGCAAGTCATGTCATTTGTATTCATGGTTCGAGTTAAGTTGGTTTCAGGTATACTAGTTGAGTTCGTGTATTCATATCAAATTTCAATTAAATAGCTCAGGTTCAAATAAAATTCGAGTTTAATTCAAGTTCAGGTTTAGGTTTAAGTAAAGTTCAAGTTCAAGTTCGTGTTTGAGGATGTGATTTGATATGGTAACCACTGCACATGGTCGGCAGCATTTGTGACCTTTTCAAGAACGATTGACAATGATAATTCTTTTAGTTTGTTTTATCTAAACTAGATAGGCAAACACTCACTTTCTCCGACTTGCTGAGGCTCAAGAGAAATGATACCGCTTAAACCTATTTTTATCTAAATACCTTAGGTTATTTATGTAAATATTACATTTGAAAACTCGAGGGGGTTTATGTAAAATGTTTTATTTCGGAAAATAACCTCGAGGATGTTTTTAGTAACAATATGTTAATTTAGAAAGTTGAGATTATAATGAAAAATATATTTAAAATTGATTGGTATTTTAATGATAAAAACTAGTTTTTTTAGTTTATGGTATTTTAATGAAAAAACCATCTTCTGGAAACCTGAGGGTATTTTATTAAAAACTTTTATCTTTTCATTTTCGAGTATGTATGAACTAAAATTTTCACAAAAAAAAATTTCCTTGAAATTACGAATATACGATTTAAGTTATTTTCAATTTATTAAACTTTGCTTTAAAATTCGTATTTTTTAAAAGTGTATTTTATTCATTTTGAGACCGAATTCTCCGTGAGAAATTCTGCATCTCATTCTACCATCCTCAGAATGTGTGAAAATTTGCACTATCTATAAATGGGTTCACTTAATGAGGGTTGTAGAGGCATATTTGCAAAGGATAAAAGAATATCGATAAAACCGTATTTTAACTTGAGGGTATTTTAATGTAATTCGATTCTTTAGAAAAACGCTGCAAAATATGATATCATTCTATGATCAAAGGTGTATGCGTGTGGGGTGGGTCATTACCCCGTACTAAGTTATCATGTCATAAGAATGAATTATATCTACTAGCATGGTATTAAAACGTAAATTGGTATATAACGATCAAAGAGGTTTTTATTAACATGTATTGAAATTCTATTTAGCAATATTTAGCAATGTCATAGAATGGAGAGTTATGGGATACTATTGTTGGTGAAAATTGGTGTAAACGCAGTGGGGGGGAAAATTAAAATTTTTCCATTAACACCAATTAGGGTTTATAAATTAGGTTAATTATAAATAAAATCAATTAACCCTTAATTGATTCGAAAAAATAATACCTTTGTGTAAATTCGGATTTGCATTCCTTTCGTTGTGCAAGCGATTCCTATCCAATCAAGAGGACTTGATTACAGCTTGATGATCTCCTTACTTGCCTCCACATGAATCTCCAAGATTAGTGAACTTCAATTAATTAGTTAGTCGATCTAATTAATTAGAGAGAATTATAAAAGAAAGAGGAGAATTAAAAATCAAATTTTTAATTCGTCTCCACTATGAAAATTTTAGCCACAAGAAAAGGAGATGGGAGGCTAAAACTTTTGAGAGGAATAATTTTTAGGGTTAGGGTTTTTATCTTTAGAAGCATATATATAGGGATATAGTTTTCTAATTTAAACCCTCACAATTAATTAATTTATTTAACTTCTTAAACAAACTAATTAGTTGCAACTTAATACATGTTGAGCTCTTGTAATTTTTGGCCCAAACATATACATTACATATGTATACGTCACACATAATATTTCTTGCACATCAAGTGCATATTAATATTATATATATATATATATATATCAACATATATATTTATATATTTATAATTACACATATATATTTATTATATTCATATAATTAATACATATATACAGGCATGTATTATTTACTCATCTAATATCATATATTATCTTAAGTCGTATGCCAAATCGCATTTTACGATTTTACCCTTATTTAATTAAATATCAATAGCATATCAAATATACTTATTTAATTAAATCCTTTGTATATCAAACATATACTATCTCTTATTCAGTTTATACTTTCATATTTGGCAAGTAGAGTTCACCTATGTGTGACTTTGGAGGCTCGACGTTTACTCAGCAGTGGATAATTAATTCGAACTAATTCTGTGAACAGTAAAATCCATAAGTCTATAGGGACGATAGTTACATATTTAGACTACCTGGATAAACTATCAATGACTGGATTGGAATAGAAAAATTATATCCAAGCAAATCAATATTTATCAGTGGCAACGACCGTACGGTCCGGTCTCTTTGTCTGCTTGTGCTCCTTATTTGGTCTAGGGCTTAGTAGTACTGTCAAATCTTAATAACTTAAATAACTATTGTGTTGATATTATCACGTAACCCTGAGATCAAACTGATAACCACTTATCATTTGATCTCTAGTACTCTGGCCAGAGATTTTAGGTATATCGCACACTGTAGAACACCGTTCTCCATATACCGGAGAGACGAATTCCATGTTAACTCCTCACAATCTTCACATGTATTCGATCATACCCAACTACTATCGTTATACACAGTATCAATGGATCTATGGTTGGATAGTAAGTAAAGTAATCTCTAGTATACGGGAGGTACTATGGCGAGTCTCAGGTTTGGAGACTAAGTCGTACCAGTTGTCACCATATGAATTTCCATATGACGGTTATGTATAATTACCAACTGGAAATTCAAAATGAGTCGTTCAGTGTACTTATCATCTATAAGCAGCTGCATACGATATTCTGATGTCACCACATGATTTAAACTCAAAAATATCTATTACTGCAATCAAGAACGACGCCGCTTGGTAGCTAGCTGGTGAGTATGGGTCGGTCCACAGGGATGTTGTAAATTTCCTAATCGCTCAAACGAGTTAATACCGATGGGTGTTCGGATTGATTTATTAAATCTAAAAACTAAATCTATCTAAAAACTAAATTAATCTAGATCTAAATCTTGCTAGGATTAGGTTTAGGAATGGTTTGGAAATGTAAATAAATCTCAACGCTTTCTATACCCAAATGAAGATCTAAGAGGAGTTATGGTAATTATTAACAAAAGGGATTAGAATCATCGGGAAGATGTTTTCTTCCTCTAGTTTCTTGTCCTTCTTTTATCAATCCTTACACTAACCTCCATGAAAAACCATCACAACCGGGCCTTTATACTACGGCATCACCGCTACCTCGATGGATAGGGTGCCGTAGGGAGCGGTATGTGCATGCATGCAAGGAGTCCTATTAAAATATATAACTGGCAAGAAAGGGATGAGAGATCTCATCTCTCAAAAGCCTTCCCCAAAGCTAACCCTAACAAGCGAGGAGACTACTCGCTCATTAGGGAATTTAAAAACATTTATCTAGGGCAGAGAATGAAAAATTACCTAGGGCAAGAATTGAAATTACCTACTTACTTTACAGATGGCTCTCTCCAAACATCAACACAGGGTTGTCAGATCTGAATTCATGATATGAAAAGAGGCATCGATGCTCTCCAAAAGAATTCTAAATTTTATTCATAGAAAGAGGCATAGGGAGGCATAGCCTTTACAATGATTTAGAGTTCCTATATATAGAGAATAGGAAACCCTAGGTTACAATTCATCCGCATGTCTGCATTTACAAAAATACCCTCAGAAGACTAGTCAACGCCGCACAAGAAACTTGGTAAAAAAATTATTCTCTCCGGGCTTAATACGGCCGCGGAACCGCGGCTTGGGTAGGGGTTGGGCCACGGTTCCGCGGCCCAATAAATAGATCCTTGGCTGATTTTTTGTGGGCTTTTTCTGGGCATTTTAAGCTTCCTTATTCTTTGGTCCTTTTCTCCATTTGGATTCTGGGTCTTCTCCAGATCTTTCAGTAAATACTTGTAGTGGTCTTTTAACCGTTCGCTTTGACATCTTGGACCTTCCGTTGCCTTGTACATTGTGAACTGTTCTTCGTATAGGCTTTGACTAAGATCCTTCTATTTGTTGGTCAAAAGTCTCTCTTTTGTATCGTCTTTTGTCTTTTTCATTGTTTTCGCTCCAAGAACCTATAACCTGTACTATGTAGCAGACATGGGTCAAAAGTACCTATTTTATTGTAAAATGCATAAGAATGGGGAATATAATAATGCAAGAATATGATATGAACAAATACCCCCAAACTTATCTTTTGCTCGTCCTTGAGCAAACTTATTTTTTTTATTCTCGACAAAAACCTAACCGCACTTTCGCAGGGAAACGCGATTGCACTGAGCTCGTGCAACAAACCGTTAAACCTCTAGGTGTCCCTAGTAGGAGGAGTGTTGTCTCCTGAGGGTTTTCAGCGGATACTACCCACAAAATCCTATCAATTTGGCCCAATAACTTTTATTCTCCAATTAGGTTTTCTAACAAGGAATTCTATTATCGTCGACTCGTAAATTATCCACCCATATTCTTCACACTTACTCATCATCTAACTTAAGATTATACATGTTCTATAGACTTACTTAGCTTTCGGTATTTCCTAAGTTTTCCTTCTAGGGTTCCATCTCCACTTAGGAATTTCTATCAACTCTACTAAAGATACAAGTTCTATTCTTCACTCCTTTCTCTCATCTAAACTCCAATCACATACTCCTACATGTGTGTATAAATCACCCCTACACTTGGAAATTCAAATCAAGCAATCATACTCTTGTCCGTTGTCCAAAGTACTTATTAATTGGTGAATTTTTAATTGAATTTTGCTTACACATCCTTCATGCGACCGTTAATACTTCTTGAAGTACCAACAACCGATTATAAGATGTGTTTGCACATTAAAGCGTAATTTCTAGTCTTGCAACACCCAAGGCTTTTAGCAGTGACTCCCAAACCAGTTGGTCTAAGGCACTAGGTGATGAAGCACCCTCACTAAATATTTTTCTATTTTTTGCAGCATCAAGTAATTACAAAAACCAGTGTTCATTTTTTTTTTCTTTATTCACATTTTTTTCATTTTTCATCGTACTAAGGACTTTAAACAAGAGCATTTCAAGGTCTCCTCTATTATTCCAAGTTTCAAGGTGCGTGATTATGCAGATTGCAGGGTATACGTTTTCAGAATCTAGACTTAAGTTAGGAACAATTTTTCAAACTTATACTTAATAAAAATATCAATACTTTTCCTTTGTTTCGACTTAGGCTAAGAAGTCAACTCAAAATTTGCCTATTTCTAAATAAACTACAAAGACATATACTTTCTACCGTTAAACTTTAAGGAAGGTTATTTTTAGGGTTTTTAATTTACTAAGTCTAAGATCTAGTTGTTCCTAGCTAGTTAACCTATTTGTCAAACTCAAGTCAAATACGGCCAAAATTGAATACATTAATTTTTATAATTTTGAAGTTTTTAATTTTTATGGGTTTTAAAATAAGTATGCAAATGCAGAAATATGTACAAATGAATGCGAAGGAAGAAGACGTACCGAGCATACCCCCAAACTTAAACTTGACAGTGTCCTCACTGTCATGCTACACCAAGAGGGTTGAGAATGTCGGCACTCCCCTGTTATTTATTTATAAAAGTTTATATATATATTTTTTTGTGTTTTGAATTTTTTTTTATAGAAAAAGAAAACAAAAAATATATATACATATATACAACAAGGTCCTCCCCAAACTAAACAAGGCCTTACACAAGCCAAAGGTGAGCACCAACCATTCAAAAATCTTATCGTGGTAATGGTAGAGTTGATGAAAGGAGAGAGTGGAGAGAAGAGAAATAAAAAGCACACGAGACCGGATGGGAAGAAGAGTGGAATAAGGTTTCGGTGGAGGAGAAGAATGGCGGAAAAGAGAAAGAAGTGTAGTACGATCATGAGGGTGTAAATTGAGTGAATAAATTAGCACAATTTGTGATGACCGATGTGTTAAAAGCGATTGTGCTAATCTATCAACCCGTCGAGAAATGGGGTCAAATCTCTCAAGATTCACAAGAAAACATGGATACGCCGAACTTGGTATTGGAGATGAAAGCGTAACGGTCTCTTGTACGGTCGGAACGAACGGAAGGACGAAAGGGAGTGAATTAGGGATAATCTCATTCTCACCGTAGTAAACTGTCTCGAACTTGAAAGATTCCATCAATGGTTAGAAACGACTGTAAGCAACCGAGTCTGATGGTTCAACTAACTCATCTGAAAATTCAAAGGACTCAAACTCGAACGGTGAGTCATCAACATCGTCCGAAAAAGTGAAACACTCGTAAGTGTTATCGGCTGTGAGAACTGTGTCAGATTCAAAGGAAAAGTTTTCAAGCTCACAGTCGTCAAGCGTGATCTTGTGCGTTGTCGGAATGATGGAAAGGAGGGAGGGTGAGATAACAGTTAAAGGTTCAGGAGGCTGAATTGGAAAATCCGACACATCAAACAAAAATGGTTCAACCTCAATATTATCCTCAAGACTCTCCTCAATACTATCCTCATAAGTCTCCTCAATAGTTAACTCATCCATGCCATTATCATCAAAATCAAGACGCATATGAAGTTCGGGAGAAACATCTAATGACTCGGGATGATGAATTGGACATAAAATTTCAATCAAATTTACGGGTTCATCATCCAAAATATTCCCGGCGTTTATATCCTCAATCAAGTGAAAATCAATTTTTTCTGACACCTCATCAAAAGCATGAATATTTATCGATTTAGGTTCTAGAGTGGAGGTGTAAAGATCGAAAGGATTAAGTGTGGTTTCACTCGAAAGTTGTTCTTCACAATCTGGCAAATCAAGCACTACAAAGTCATACAACTCATCATTTTGGACACATGTTTGAAAATTGGAGTTGTTAGATTCAATTGGGTATGGGTAGGTTTGATTTGAAAATCCTCTTACATTCTCACTCTGTCCAACCGCCTCCTTATACATTGAAAAATTTGAACCTAGTTGGAAACTAGCTACCGGTTCAGCAGGTTGCATAAGGGCGGCCTTGGACGCTTCCATATTCCTAGTCATTTTGTTTGTTGCTGCAATATAAGCTTCCAACGACTGTTCCAAACTAGACATGGGTTGTGAAGGGGTTTCGGTAAAAGATTCGAGATTGTTTGGATACGTGAAACTCCCAAAAGGCTGTGTAGAAACAGTGTCTAGTGAAGGTGGGAAAGTCGGGTAGGACTGGTAGGAATTGGATGGATGGACATGAGTAGGGTCAACATGTGGATAAAAAGGCGAATGGACTTGTTGATCCCTAGAACTAGATGAGTTGAGAGGGGTGAAAGATCGGCTACGAGATTGAGCAATATGCTCAGCAATGGACATCGGTTTAGGAGTTACAACAGGACTTGAAAAAGTGGTATCAACGTACGAAGGTGGTGAAGGTTGACACAAAGTGGGTTGTGAAGTTGAACTATTTCTCCTAGACGCTTCTATTTGATCTTTCAAAGAAATTTTGGGCACGGAGGGATCTTCCTTAAATCGACCGAAACAATTGACGTACGAAGCAAAGTTAGGTTCGGGATACCAAAGTTCGGCAAGAGATTTGTGATGTGGGGTACCCATGATGAGAAGAGAAATAAGGTAGGTGGTGCCAGGATTTCTTAGCGATAAAAGTTGCAAGTCTTTTTTAAAAATTTTTCCTTTTTCCTTTTTCTCTTTATTTAGAACTGTTTGCAAAAAGATTTTTTTGAAAAGAGACTCTGACACAAATGCGATCAACCACAAATGCACAATCAGGCCTAGATCTAGGGTTACCTAGGTCAGCTAGACAGCTCCTAACTGTTCCAAAGGGCTAGAAATAGGACCTCAAACCGCCTCTTCACCGCCAATTGCGGCCAGGTAAGAGCCAGGTAAGTGGGAGGCTCCCCGCTACAAGTAGCGGTCCTAATTAAGTAACCACTTGCCTAGACACCGCAAAGTCAGGTTAGGATAAACGGTCGATGCCTATAACTAGTCCTCTGTCCTATTGAGCTCGAAGTCTTTAGAGCCGAGTCTAGTATTTTTTAATTAAGAACGGTCAATGTAAATGCCTTATGTGATTTCTGGGGTCCTGGGAAGGGTGATGAAATCCCCACCCAATCTGAATTGGTCAAAAGCCCCTTAAAG
This sequence comes from Agapanthus africanus, assembly GCA_030015575.1. NCBI lineage: Eukaryota > Viridiplantae > Streptophyta > Magnoliopsida > Asparagales > Amaryllidaceae > Agapanthus > Agapanthus africanus. The sequence goes on along the minus strand of CM057346.1, from coordinate 543,131,311 downwards.
TCAGTTTTAAAGATATGCAAAACAGAAAAATCACTTGCAATCAAATCTTTTTATTTTATGCGCGGTGCAAAGAATCCTGCACAAGATTTGTTATTTGGAAAGAGAAAGATTTTTAAAGCGCATAGAATCCTGCAGGAATTTTTCAGAAGATATATTGAAATTTGCAGAGGAGAAATAATAGGAAGCTTACAGTGCAAATTCTAGAGGATGACGTCACCTATACGCAGCGTTTCCGCGGCAAAAGAGGTCTCGGGCGGCGGAACCGCGGTCACACGTGCAGATCACGTCTTCAAATTTGTCTGAGGTCACTGTGTTGCCGCCCTTCCGTGGTGGGAGCAACCTAATGCGGCGGAACCATGGTGTGACCGTTGACTTGGCCCTTCAACTTCCTGCTGTTGTTCTGTTGCCAAAATTCTCTGCTGTTCAGATCGTTTGTTTTCTGTATATTTTCAGATCCGAAGTTGTTTGTAGATCCTGCAAAATTCTCATAAAAATACCCTTTCCAAAAATAACAGATGATATATTTTTATATTTTTTGTGATTTTTTAGATTTTTCAGATTTTTAATTTTGATTAACCCGAAATTGCAAAAAGGAAATAATACGCCATCCCCGGCAACGACGCCATTTGATTTAAACTCAAAAATATCTATTACCGCAATCAAGAACGGCGTCGATTGGTAGCTAGCCAGTGAGTACGGGTCGGTCTACAGGGATGTTGTGAATTTCCTAATCGCTCAAACGAGTTAATTCCGATGGGTGTTCGGATTGATTTATTAAATCTAAAAACTAAATCTATCTAAAATCTAAATTAGTCTAGATCTAAATCTTGCTAGGGTTAGGTTTATGAATGGTTTGGAAATGTAAATAAATCTCAACGCTTTCTATACCCAAATGAAGATCTAAGAGGAGTTATGGTAATTATTAACAAAAGGGATTAGAATCATCGGGAAGATGTTTTCTTCCTCTAGTTTCTTGTCCTTCCTTTATCAATCCTTACCCTAACCTCCATGGAAAACCATCACAACCGGGCCTTTATACTACGGTATTACCGCTACTTCGATGGATAGGGTGTCGTAGGGAGCGGTATGTGCATGTATGCATGGAGTCCTATTAAAATATATAACGGGCAAGAAAGGGATGAGAGATCTCATCTCTCAAAAGCCTTTCCCAAAGCTAACCCTAACAAGCGAGGAGACTACTCGCTCATTAGGGAATTTAAAAACATTTATCTAGGGCAGAGAATGAAAAATTACCTAGGGCAAGAATTGAAATTACCTACTTACTTTACAGATGGCTCTCTCCAAATATCAACACAGGGTTGTCAGATCTGAATTCATGATATGAAAAGAGGTATCGATACTCTCCAAAAGAATTCTAAATTTTATTCATAGAAAGAGGCATAGGGAGGCATAGCCTTTACAATGATTTAGAGTTCTTATTTATAGAGGATAGGAAACCCTAGGTTACAATTCATCCGCATGTCTGCATTTACAAAAATACCCTCAGAAGACTAGTCAACGCCGCACAAGAAACTTGGTAAAAAAATTATTCTCTTCGGGCTTAATATGGCCGCGGAACCGCGGCTTGGGTAGGGGTTGGGCCACGGTTCCGCGACCCAATAAATAGATCCTTGGCTGATTTTTTGTGGGCTTTTTCTGGGCATTTTAAGCTTCCTTATTCTTTGGTCCTTTTCTCCATTTGGATTCTGGGTCTTCTCCAGATCTTTCAGTGAATACTTGTAGTGGTCTTTTAACAGTTCGCTTTGACATCTTGGACCTTGCGTTGCCTTGTACATTGTGAACTGTTCTTCGTATAGGCTTTGACTAAGATCCTTCTATTTGTTGGTCAAAAGTCTCTCTTTTGTATCGTCTTTTGTCTTTTTCACTGTTTTCGCTCCAAGAACCTGTAACCTGTACTATGTAGCAGACATGGGTCAAAAGTACCTGTTTTATTGTAAAATACATAAGAATGGGGAATATAATAATACAAGAATATGATATGAACACCACACCAGATGACCATGAAATAGTCATTACTCTCTGTCACGCCCCGCTTTCCGGTGTACGGCGAAGGGGACGCGATGAGGCCGCTATGTATTTACTGTGAAGTAAATACGCTAAGCGTATCTAAGTAATATAAATATAAATGCACAAGAGACAAGATATAATAAAACAACAACTTTATTTATTCATATTCTTTTTACAATATATGGAAAAGTAAATACAACTGAATGAAAGCAATGCCTAAACAGTGGCATAACTGAAATGAAAAGTACTGAAATAAAAATGTGTACAATGAAGCAAGAGCTCTGGGTCGTAGGAAAGCTGGTCCAAGTCCTCACTAGTAGACTCGATCCCCTGAGTGTCCAGATCACCTGACAACATTCCAAAGAAGAAAGAGAAGGAATGCCGTCAGCGAACAATCGCTCGGTAAGTCCCAAAGATAAGGGGAAATAGAATAGACAGAGAGTAAGAGAGAGAGAGAGTGTAGCTTTTAAAGTTGTATTATATTGTTATATTGTTGTATTTAATGTTAACGCTGTTGTTTGTAGCTTGGTAAAGAAGGATATCAGTGTATACGAGAGGAGTCTCTATATGCTAGAGACTAGGGCAAACGGAATGTATAAGGAACCGTTATGCCACGGTACAACAGCAACGGAATATAGGTTATGTGTCTTAATCTTGCAGTCTCGTGCCACTTTTAACATCTTCCGTACCAATCTACCCCTTAAATCCCGTAGTGTCTTGATTGTATTGTTGTATTGTATTGCAACTTGTATTGTCTTGTAATATAGATTGTATAATTGGAGGACTTGCCGAAACCATGATATCAGTAAATGGATGTAACTGGAGAATCATGTAAATGGAAGTATATCCATGGTTCGGTTCGGTTAATACAGATTAAATAGATTGAATATATGTATTCAAGGATTCATGTTGGATTGTAAATTGTAGATTGTACTTGAATCATATTCAAGTCAGATTATTAATGAGACTCAGTATGAGTCAGAACAATTTGAAAAGAAATTGAAGTCCTGATTGTTTTGATGTTATCGGTAACCGCTGCACATGGACGGCAGGATTTGTGTCTTTTTCAAAGACGATTACCGTATTGATAACACCTTTATTAAATTGTCTACCCTAGATAGGCAAGCACCCATATCTCCGGCTCTCTGAGGCTCAAGGGACTGGTCCCGCTTAAACCTATATTTATTAGGGTCCTTAGGGTGATTTATAGAACTTGAGGTGGTTTTATGTAAAAATAATTTGTATACTTTTCAAAATACACCCTAAGTATTTATTTATCGTGTTTAGAGTTTTCATAGTTGTAAATTTTATATTTGTGACATTCTAAGTGAATAAAACCTATTTTTCATAATATAGGGTATTTATTTGCAATATTGAACTTGTATGGAATTGCATGGTATTTTCATGTAAAGTGATTCTTTTGACTTAGAAAAGTTGGAATATTCATTTTATATCAAAAATAGATATTTTAATGATACACACACATATATATATATATTTATATAAAAATAATTTTAATATATTATATTTCTAGAAATCTCATTTTTCTAAAGATATTCGTATTTGTAAATCTTTCGAGACCGAATACTCCTTACGGAGGTCTGCATCTCGCACTACTAAGCCCGAGGATGTGCGATAATCCGCACCATCCCGAACGGGTTCCCCAAAATGGGTTGTAGCGGCACTTCGCAAAGATTTGTAAAAATACGTAATCTTGTAGAAAACGGTTTTAATAGTAAATGGTATTTATATGTAAAGTTTCGTTTTCCCGTATTCTATGTTCCCGAAAGGTATTGTGTTATGTTGCATATGAGTGTGTGAGGAGGCAGGTCATTATCTCGTGATCTACTTAAAGGTATAGCAAGATTGTGATGTTTTAAATGTCGAAATTAAATTACATGGTATTATAGTGAAAAAGTATGATAAAAATTGAAATAGAAATTCTTTTGATATGGAACTTGTTCAATATAACTTGTTAATATTTAATAGTCAACATGTAAGGGTTTAGTAGGATTGTATTTAAGAAAAAGGTTGAATTTTTAGGAAGAACCGAATCGGAAATCGGATTAACTCCGATTCCATCGGGTTTTAGAAATACATGTTTTAAGAATAGAATAGAGAAGAGGAAGGTGGGACTTACGGGTTTTTAGTGTAGAGAAGAGGGAGAGGAGACGGTAGGAGGCTCCGGTGCGTCGTTTCATCGCCGGGAGCTCCTAGGGCCGTCATCGGAAGATCGTCGGATTTTTCGCCCTTCGCTAACTCCACTTGTACACAAAGATTCTAGAGAGATTTCTTGAGAGTTTGGACAGCATTGTGAGTGAGAGAGGTGTGTTTATGGGTTGTATTTATAGGGTAAGGCTAGGGTTTAGTGTAGGTGAAAAGTTGAATTGAAAAAATGTATTAAAATGTATTAAAATAGAGTAATTAGGGTTTTAAAAAGTCTCTGGTACTGGTCTGTACATTTAAAGTATACAGAAGTACAGGGGAGTCCAAGAGGCCCAACTTTTATATTAGGGACTCGGCGGTCCGGCCGAGTCCGGCCGGCGGCGGCCCGATTCGGCCGAGTCGCCGGCCGATTCGGCCGAATCCAGTGGCCGTTGGCTTCCTCGACGCTCCATTTACCCCCTGGGATAGTTTGTTTATTTAGTGTAGTGGGGTTTTTACGAGTTATGCACGTGTAAACCCTTGGTCTTCTAAAAATTTAAAAGAAAACTAATTAAAAATAATGTGGCTAATAGGATTTGAACTCTAGTGCTTTGGTTCGGCAGTGCAAGGTCTTACCAATGAGCTACAAACTCTTTCTTTCTATTAAAAAGCAAATCAAATTTATAACTTGTGCTCAGGAAAAAGTACCCCTTTCTGTATTTTTGAAAAAAATTGTACAGAAAGTTTAGGGTTGTTACACTCTCTGACGAGTAAGTATAATATTCACCAGTCTTTCGGAGTATCGATGTCCTGTCTCAATCTCCTACGACTAGGAACATTTAAGAATATACTTATCGACTAGTTAGGTCTCACTATTGTGATCTATATCACAATCCTGTAGTCTAGTATTATTTTACGGATTTTATTAGTAATCAATAATAAACAGAGTAATAAAAGATATACCGATAAAGAAAAAACCAAATAGCATACTATTATTACGAACGAGAAAGTTCTATACATGTGGTCATAATTACAACTAATTGCCTCTATGGGCACCTACATCTAACAACTATGTCATGATAATGTAGTTATAATGATTTTAGAAATTTGTAGAAGTTAAATCTTGATTTCAATCAGCAATGAGCGAAAGGAAAAGAGTTAGAATTTATTTACGTAGTTTGATGACAATAGTTGGATTCAAGGCAAGAAGAAAAATGGGATGTGAGACTTACCCATTCCGCTCATACTCGTACGAGCAAAAAATGAAGTGAAAAGCCTTGGTTTGAAGAACCGAGATCGACGATGAACGGAGGGTGGAGAGCTTGAGCTTTCGGTTTTCTCTCGGCAACTTGTAGAATCCACGTAGTTAGAGGAAGGAGAAGAACGAGACCGAGCTTGATGGAAAAGTAGGAAGACGAGCTTGATTTTCTTGGAGAGAACTTGAAAGTTAGGATTTGAGAGAGAGTTTTGGGAGAGATATGCCTAAGGAAAGACGGCTAGGTCTGGTTGGATATTTATAGGGGAAAATAGAGGAGTAGGGATTAGGGTGTGTTAAGAAGAGAATTAAAAATTAAATTAAAAAGGGTGTAAATAGGATATGTGAAGGGTTTTTCTGTTCCTTGTTTAATTGCTGAAGTTTTATAGTATTAAAATGGGTAGTGTGGAGCTGAAAGGGTGCACGGGCGGAGCACGGACCCAATTGGCCCTAACTTGGTCGCCGGTTTTATAGTTTGGACGGCCCCACTCCAACCAATTGTCTCGGGGTTTGTGCCAGGGTTTTAAATTACTTTAAACATCTCATTTATATAATTTATTTCTGTTGCAACTTTTCGTAAACCCGTATGAAGCTTGCACAAACTTTTGGTCTTCCAAAACGTAAAAAAGAAAAAATATTAAAATAATTGGGGTTGATGGGATTCGAACACGTGGGTTAAGAGACAGCAGTGGAGAGTATTAACCGGTGAGCTACAAGTTGTTTCTTGTTTTAATTTAACCAGAATATCTTATAACACATAGTCAGAATAAAAATACGCTTTTATATTAATATTGAATTAACAAAAGTATACCGAGATTTTAAGGCCGTTACATCCTACTCACCTTAGAAAAAATTTCGTCCTCGAAATTTATACAAGGAGGATATTATAATAGATTCAAATTTTTTTAAGTTGAAACAGTCGTGAAAGTTGGGTTAGGGATTACTAAATTTGTATCGAAATTGCATGAGGAAGAGGGCCAAGAATGCGAGAATTTTAATTTAGCTGAAAGAAATATACCAGTGTAATCTTGACCTATGGTTTCGGCCTCTACGGCCGACATAGTGAAAACCTAGCATTTCATCACGTTTCTCTGTGCCTGTTGATATATTGATGATTGACGAAATAAAGATGGTCCTCGCGGAGATAGTGCAGTAAGAGCTAAATAGGTAAGAGAAGCTTGAATAGCCAGTCTTGCTGCGGAGGCTGGGCCAACTCGGTTCTGTGGGCAAGTTCCTATAGTGTGTGAGGGCGATCCACATATCAAACAATGACCATTTGCTCGACGACAATTCTTGACCTAGTGTCCGGTTCTCTTGCAATAGATACAGAAGCTTGGTTCGCTATTGAAAAATGATCCACATGGCCTCATAGATTGTGCTGGAAGAGTTGGCCTAGAAGAGCCTCCTCCGGTAATCTGATTGGCTGGATGTTTCATATCGGCCGACTGTGACCTTCTCTTCTTCTTAATGACAGTTTCATAACGACGGGCTGAGTTCAAAACCGCTTCATATGTTAGGTATTCTCCCGTTGTTAGGGCAGCCTGGATCTCGGGGTCTAATCTTTGCTGGAAGCGCCTGGCTCGGATTTCTGCGGTTGGAATTAGATGGGCAGTGAATCTTCCAAGCATGGTGAATTCGGTATCGTACTCATCCACCGACTTATCCCACATGGATTCTTGTTGCAGATGAATGAATTGTTGTTCCATCTCGAAATGTGCAATTTCCAAAAAGCCCTTGGCGTCGAAGAAATCACGGAAAGTCTTCCACTTGATCGGCTGCTCAAGATGGCTCTCTTCGGCCTTCCACCAGACTCTAGTATTGTCAGTAAGTTAGAGTTTTGCTATTCTGACCTAAGCTACTTTTGGAACTTGTGCTATTTCTAGGTCATCTTCTATGCTCTGAGCCGATTCCTCAGCTTCAGGGGGCTCTCTTTTCCGGAGAAATTCTTCGGGTGTAATGCTCGAAATTATTTCACTCCCGGTGCTTCTTCTTTAGAGCGAATGAAACTCTATTGAAGGAGAGCAGTCTGCTCCTGCAAAGCCGCGCCCTCAAATAGGCTTTTGATACCCTCCAGAAGTATCGTTTGTTCTGTGAGTGGAGATGCAACGGTAGATGGAGGTAGTAGAACGGTAAGGGTAGACGATAGTGATGTACTACCGTCAACGTTGGTGCTGGTGTTGTTAGGGGAATCCATCAGCTTGATAGAAAAGAAAGATTAGGATAGATTCAAGGGATTGAGAGATTGAGATGTAAGGAATGCAAAGTTGTTAAATTTTATATTTATTGTGACATATTGCTTGAGACTTCATGCAGAACTAACCTGCATGAGACACCAATATAACCTGTCGCGCCCCGCTTCCCAAAAGATGGGAGCAAAAATATAACGAGGCCCGCGACGTATTTATTTCGAGAAGGTCATTTTCTGGAATAAATACGCAAAACGTAAAATAAACAATATAACATACAAGAAAAGTTAAGTAAGTGAATTGGAACTTCAACAACTTTATTTACATTCATAAATCTCACATAGTTAGGATACAAGATAACTGAAAAAAGTATAATAACATGAAATGCCTAAACATGCGGCATACTGAAACTAAAGCTGGAAAAAAACAAATCAGCCTATGAAGCTAGCTGGTCGAAATCCCCTGTAGTCGCTTTTATCTCCTCAGTTTTTAGATCACCCAACAAACATCCAAAAGAAAGAAAGAGATGGGTGGATGCCCGTCAGCGAATTTGCGCACGGTAAGTCTCTAAGAGAATGTGGAAAGTATAAAAGTATAATGATAAAATAGGATGACAAAATGATATGATGATTAAGCACAACAATTAATATAGCATGACGGTTCTAATATAGCATGACGGTTCTAATATAACATGACAATGTAAATGAAACTATATAAGCATAGTAATGTAATGTGAGTATAGCAACCAAATGCAACATGGCTGTGTAGTGCAGGTACAATGAATATGAAGTGAATGTATGTGTCCTAATAGGTCTCTACAAAGATAATCTAACTTAACGTCAGCTCAACTGTGAATGCCAACTAATCTCAAGAGTATTCTCGAATCCAACAGGCTGTAATCCAGAGACTAAAAACCATGGGCCTGAATCAAGTGTTAATAGCGAGACTTCAAAATTATAATCTAAGAAAGTGAGGAAGAGGATACAACCGTCGTTACCCACCGTTGACCTAAATTGTAGAATCGAAGAACCCTATGTTCTCTTAACCTTGCTCCGATACCAGTTGTTGGGAGAAGAGTCGATCCACGGAACAGTGCTCGTAACAAAACCCAAATCACACAAAAACACAATCACGCAATTAAACGACGAAAGACAATATAAATTAAAGTGCAGGAATAAGAAAGTAATCAATCATAAATAAGAGAGAGATTTGTTAACGAGATTCATCCACCATATGGCTAATCCCCAGCAGAGCGGAATATGCAAACGTCTACCATACGTGAATCAAGTTTGCAAACAAGAGCAACCTAGGAGATTTCTCTCAAATCTCTCTATCTCTTTCTAAATTTCTCTTGGCCTCTGCCTCTTTTTGAATCTCACTTGGCCTCTGCCTCTTGTGATAATAATATGCTTCACCCACTTCTTTGCATGTATTTATAACCCCATTTTAATTGATTGGCTTTTATAGCCCTTAGGACAATTTTCGATGCTTGGCTGCTCAAGCATTAAAATTGTTGGTTGCCATCTACATTGCTTTTGTCATGCATGGACTTATATTTCAAAGGAGGCTGCAGACTTCAATTGTTGGCAGCACCACCTAAAAAACAAACAAAGAAACATGCAACACCTAGGGGAAGACTTGTAGCAGCATGTGGGATATCTCTTCACATTTAATTAAGCCATGTGCAACACCTAGGGGAAGACTTGTAGCAGCATGTGGGATATCTCTTCACATTTAATTAAGCCATGTGCATACTTATCTCTAAGCTTAGCCTGTCTTATAGATAGGCCTAGGCCTTAGAGATAAATCTTCAAGCTTGCAATTTAAAACATGAACTTTGCATGCGGCTGCGGCTGATATTAATTTTGTGGGCTCCACTTTTGATTAATTTGCATCACTTTCAACAGCTCTATTATATGCATCACTTCAAGTCTATATTCTGGGAGAAATGGTGTCGTTAGTGAAGGAAACACAAGCAAATGGAATCAAAATACTCTACGAATCTATATGGAATATGGATAAGAGATTCAAGAGACTGTAAAGGGAATTGGTAATATGTCCTAACTTGTAGCATAATGAAGGTAGTGGGTATATAAGCATCGTATACATGCTTGCGTGTCTCGTAGGTCAGGTCATAACTTGTTCATAGATGAATGATTATCATATTGGCTTGCTACGTATTTTAAAAGCCTAAGCTGTGAAGTTTTAGTTAATAAAGCTTTGGTAAACATGAAAAGCTTGCAGGTCTACAAGTACCATAAATCGGAAGAAAACTACTGGAAAGTTGAACATGCGCAAGAAGAATGTGGTGCAAGAAGACGGAGAAATATCTAAAAACAAAGAAATCATTTGGGAAACTTGGCATCAATTTGGTGATCCAATTATTTAAGAAACTTGAAGCTAGATACGTTTCTAAGCCTTTCTTGAGAGCTTAAGAAGCATTTTACTAACTATTTTCTTCGTTGAGACATCTTTTTGTACCCGACCCTAGTTAATCATACTCCCAATGCTGTTATATTAGTGTTAGCCGACTCATCGGCGCTTCAGATTTTGAAATGTGGCATTCATGGACAATGCAATATGCTTTTGTATAAAATCTGTCTCTAATCAGTCTCTTACAGATAATGGAACAATTGTTACAGTTGCTTATTCCCCGGATACATATCTTGACATATAATTGCATGATTGCACATAATTAGGCTTTAACCCTTTCTGCTTAAATTTTTCATGCTGATTACTTCTGATATCATCCATGCTGAAAACTTTTCTGATGGCAACAATTTGTGTTTGTAAGTTACTGATATCGTGTAAATATCTAATGCTTTTAATTCTTGAATTTACTAATAAACTTTATGAGCTTTAGCTCATTTTCTAATTTATGATCAAACAGTCACTTGCTTTGTAATTACATTTTAGCATATACTCCACTTTATCTGAACATTCCGCATATTCAATGTAGACTCGCCAGCTAATTGATCCAATCATGTACTGGTTTGCAATTCCAAATATTGGATATTTATTGAAGGGACTCTCACAGGTATTTTCTCTCGTAAGTTATCAAGTTAAGATTAAAATATTATGATTTATTGTCTGTGTTGAATGTTGAAAAGCTACTGAAACTCTCTAAGGTTGAATATCATATTATCTGGGCAATGCTATGCAATTCAACTCTTTGGCTGGTTTTGTGCCTTAGAGATGAACATAGACTCTCTCCCACACCCACCCACGTACACTAATTATGTGTACATGCTATGCACGTGAAAACTGTATAGTGTTATGAAATATATCCGCAAGCTACTGAAATCTCTGACTGCACGAAACAAATTAAAAAAAACCCAAATAAATACCTATCCAAATTCTAAAAAATAAAAATATTATATTGAAAGCGAAATATATGACAAGCCAAATTAAATATTTACTACGGTTTTGAAGGCATGGCATACGGGTTAAAAAATGTAAATGATTAGAAATTTTTAATGGAGAAGAATTGCCAGAAAAAAACATAGATCCAAAATGAGAGAGGGGTCAAGTAGGATTTGTGTGAAAATGGAAAATGGAATATGAATTAGAGAGAGGGTTTAATTCAAGGAATTAATTTCGCAAATGCATTAGTTAACTAACTTAATTTTCTAAAAATAGTCTAATAGCATGTATTTGATTTTGCTCTTTTGGTATTATGGGAATTCATGTAAATGAGGCCATTACTAAATCATGTATTGATTAGTCTTTTGGAATTCTCGTAGCTGTGTATAGGTAACTTGATCTACTAATTAATTCCAATCATGAATTGGTTGGGTTCTTAAAATTTTAAAAAAATGCACCATTAATCTTTAAAATGTAATTTCTTTTATGAGATTTAGAAAATTCATGCCAATTAATTTTTAAGCATGCAACCAATTTGCTTTATTGAAGATGCTAGTGACATTTTTAGAATTTTCATTCTTTTAATGACTAATTACCGCACACATCTCATGTTTTCTGGCATACCCGTTATAAACTAACCATCTCTCTTAGTCCATCAGCTTAAAAAATTGTCTTTCATCTAATGGTTTAAAATATTTATAATGAAAACAAATTATGGATGTCAATAAACATATGACCTACAATAAAGTTAACATTATTTTACTTTTAGGAATATTATGTACTATCCGTCTTGTCTGACCAGGTGGGTTTCCAATGAATTCTTTAGCCAGCCTGAAAAAATAACATTAAATCCTAAACTCGGCCGTCCGAACCGGATGGGTTTACCATGTTATATACCCAAAGGTATAAATACTGGTTGCGGACGGGGTTCGAATTTCAGGCAGGTAGTTCGCTCTTCGGGTTATAACGGTTTTTGGGGTTACCAATTGCATAAACATGTTATAGTATATTAAATATTGGCATAATAATAAACGATAAAACACCATGATTTTCAGAATACTTGCAAAACAATTAGTTAATAACTTTCTAAACTGGGAACGTTACATTCAAATATCTGTATATTGTACATTACAAATATGGTATTACAATTTTTATACAAACTAAAGAACAACCTTTGTATTTAACAAAAGAAACTTGGCAAATGAAAACATCAGTAGAACGACTCTTTGATTGTTTAATTCTTCGAGCTTATAATATAACTTGGACCATCTGAAGCGGTGACTATTACAATTTACAATAACTGGGAATAAATTAATCATGCAAGAATATTAAAATACCTGAACAACAAATAATACGATTCGGGAAGTGTCTTTGCCACTCGAGGTGATTAGTAATGAACGTTATATAATATAAACAGTTTATCCAAAACTCATGAGCTTTTTTGCATGAAATCAGACCCTTACAAGAATTAATGTGCACAACATGAAAAAACAAACAAACCAAATTTCATTACTAAAGAGTTTTTCAGAATGTCACGTCCGTTTTGCAGGAGTATAGTTTCTATTCGAAGTTGTAGTTCAAGCAAATCCATAGCCAATAACATGTTTTGCTGCTAATTGCAAATGGAAACCTTTGGGATGATGCAACATAACTGGCAGTTTCAATTTTATATCATTGATTCCAGACACAAACTAATCGATGTAACAAAAAAGTATGTTCTCAGTCTGCATCATCATAGAATACAAAAGAAGTTCACAAGACAAACATCGAAAACTACTTTGCCATCCAGTATATTATCAATAGACTGATTCAATTATACAAACATCATCACACTGTTGTTGTTGTTGCTAAAAAGAACCATAAACCAAGTCATTAAAGAAAAAGAAAAGGCAAATTCTCAGCCTCTAGAACCGAAATGTTTGAAACAATAACAGCTGAAGGGGGAAAAGATATCATACTTGAAGGGTCGGATTCTTTGCATTCTGTCCTGAATATCCAAATCTGTTGGGTCCAATTATGTCGAAAATAGAGGGTTGGATCCAATTATGTTGAAAAGTAAAGAGAGCTGGGTCCAATTATGTCAAAAAATTCATTTAGACGAACCATATAAGAAACACACAAATATTCCCAAGAAAACAAACTACAGAAATGCTTCGACTCTTTTCAATATATACAAGAAAGTTCACTAAAAACCAGGTATCATTGATTAAATTTTTTGGTTAGCACATCCTGTAATCTACAAAGTTTATGGTAGCTTAGTGAAAATCCTGCATAGCTTTAGGCAATGTAGTAAACTTAAGCTAAACAACTAATGAGACAATTATCAACTGATGGAAAAATGTTTTTATAGTGTGATCAATATTGTGACTATTGTTTCTATAACCATACAGAAAAACAATTAAGAATGCAAAACTTTTAATGAACTTTACCTTCTGGAAATTGCTGAGGGAAGCTAGAATAAAACCACCAAACCACCTGCTGTACTTTCTTTCAGGTGGTGCCATAACCTTTTTCTTCATGCTGCTTGGTGCAAGCGCGATTTCTCCTAGCTCATTCTATTCACAATACCCAAGAGCTTTGTCAAACTACTACTCAACATAATGTTACTATACGGAATCTCAAACTATAATTTCTTGTGGTTCTGTCGGAATTATTTTTTAAAACAGTGAAATCGAGCCCAGATATAAATGATAAGAAGTTTTCAATTACAATACCAATGAAGATGGCTAGAAAAGGACTCTAGGCACCTAAACTTTTTAGCCCCAATTGTGATCACCTGTCCATAAGGAAAGCTTATAGGCCTTCTCAACTTAGGAAATACTCATAGTGAGTTCACGACTGCCGGAGAAGGAGTGTGGCCTTTATAGATTGGGACGATGTGGCTGACAAGTGTTAGAGAATAAAACTTGTCATTTATGCTGAAACGTTCAAGGCCAATAAATTTAGATTAGCATGCATCAAGAAATCCTGTTATTTACACATAAAATTTCATGTGTTGCGAAGCAATATCTGTAGCTTCTTAGAACTTGTCTAACATGTTGATTTTTTTAATATTAGTTACAGATAGTAGTTTAGTTTGCAAATTCTTCCAATCAAAGGAGGTATGGCTGGTAGATAAGACAGATAAGAATGCAGACTTTAAATCAACTTAATCTATACAAATTGAGAGATCTATACGGCTTTCATAGTTTAAACGGAGAAATCATAAATTCTTTGGTGAAAGTAAAAGAAAAGGGCTGTTTTAATCATTTTCCTTTGCATATAAACCCTTAAAACAAATTTAATGCTTGTGTAAATAGGAAATAAAAAGGAAGTGCAAAGAAAAGACACCCGTTCTCACAATAATTAGTATTTCAGGTAATGGCCTAGGTTAAGAGTTCATGATAAGATGAAAATGTAAACCTGTTACTTTGTTGAAACCCTTTTTGGTCGCTCCTCACATCTTTTTTTTCCCTTCTCCGGTTCGTTAAAAATTGACAAGAATAACATTTTCCAAAAGCATCTATATGTAAGCAAGGTTCAAAAGGAATTCATTACTATAATCTTTTCATAGTTAATTACATATTAATCAATAACATATTATATCTTACAAAAGGTTCAAACAAAAAGAATAAAAAACAAAAGAGGAACAAACCAATAGGATGGTCCAATGATTGCTCTAGTAATGGGTTTGGCTATCATTTCAACTTAGAGAAAAAATCGTAAGCATTGAGAATATGGTTTATGAAAATGAAAGTGAATTCTTTTGTTTGTTACCTACATAAATTCGAGTTCAATTTAAATATCTCATATCTCAAATTTCTGAAGCATAAAATAGTTAAACAAATCAAAGTTCGGTTATTGAGGTGGGGATATGGAAATAAATAAACTGAAATATGAATTACTTAGTATAAATGATGATACTCGTAAGTGAGAACTCCTCGGATCTTGACTAGTAGCGGATCTTGACGTGTCATCCATGTAAGTCCACTAGATTCCTGGGGTTACGGAGCTGGAATAAATATGATGCATTGGGAACATTCCTCGACGTCTCGTCTCCGAGGTTGCGCGACCTTTTGGAAGATCTCCCCGGAGTGCGTTCCTCCTTCGGCTGACTGCTAGCCAATAGCTCATCTCCGAGCTGTCCTATATCGGAGACTTCTCAGCTCACTTGCTCGTATCTGAGCTATTATAATCTGAGATTCATCAGCGTTTCTGTTTGGCCGGGAGCACGGAGCCCGAGCGTCCCCGTAACGGCTCCGTGTATCTCGTCACGGCGAGATCTCCGCCGCTCCACATCCCACATCTCACGCCAGCGTATCTCACTATTAATGATCATATCCCGCCATCAACGCGTACGTGACACGGGAGTGTAACGGACGAAGAGAATCTCATATCGGCTCGCTCCATACAACCACTATATAAACCCCTCTTCCAGACGACTCAGGTAGGTCGAACTCATTCCAATACGCCGCTACTCTGTCTTAATATTGCTCGATACTTACTTGATGGTCGGAGGATCCTGCGATGGTTTCTCATCCCGGGACTTTCTCTTGCAGGTAGCTCGGCGTCAGCAGTAACCAACCCATTGAGATCCACACGCTCAACTCTCATCTTAAATCTCAACCGTTTAGCACCGCTGGTAACAAGATCGATGGAGGACAACATCTGAAGGAGATTTCGACCTCTATTAGTTGACGCCGTCTGTGGAAAGCCGGCTTTCCCACCTAAGAAAGTTAATCTTCCATTTTCGATTCAATGGCCATCGATAATCGCAACGATCCCAGCACGAGCCACCCCGTCCTCCACAACGGAGGTGAGGGCAGTTCCACTCTACCTCCCAACATCATCAACGTCTTATCTGCGTGGATCGACAGGCTCACGGCGATGGTGGACGCACTCGCTCGTGTTCAAACGGCCGGTCATACCCGCCAAACCGCTGTCCCCACTTCCCGAAACAACTGCATGCGCGAGGCGAGGGAGGGGCGCATTCAGGCCTTCGACCTCGCTCACACCCTCGACATCACGGAACACCGGCGTGCCGATTCAGGCAGTCACGACCCCCATACAAGGAATGATTTCATGACTCGTTGGGCGCCGGACAGTTCGACACCGAGATCTCAGGAGAGACTAGAGTATCATTTCAACGCTTGCCGCTCTCTCTTGCCTCCTGAAAAGACATTGGTCAGGTCACCTGATTCCAGGCAAGACCGATGTCACCACACTCATTGAGACCGCGTACATGGCGAACGTCAGGGCCATCCACAAAGGATCCACCTCGAGGATCCGAGGAACGTGATAGAACAAAGCCGAAACTTCTCCATCATGCAAGCCCGGAGCAGAGATAGCAAGTACTCCGACAATGGAGAATTCTCGGGGTACCAACAGTGAATCGAGATCCTCAAGAAGAAAATTGAGGACATATGGCACGCCGCCCGTTTGCCCGGAGGGTCGGTGAAATACTCCGCGGATTCTCTCACGAGACCCTTCACAGAGCAGTTATTACGTGAGCGTGTCTCATCTCGAAACAAGCCGCCTAAGGCGGCCCTCTTTGATAGGATGTCCGACCCAAAGGACCACCTGGACGTGTTCACGACGGGCATGAGCTTCCAGAACAACTCAGACACGGCTCAATGCCGGGCCTTTCCTACCGCCCTTATCCGGGCCGGGCGAGATTGGTTCTGTGGCCTTGCTCCACGTTCAATCTCAACCTTTGATGAGCTGGCTACTCAGTTTCTCAGTCACTTCGTCGGCAACCGACAGCAGAAAATGGCAGTTGACTATCTGTTCACTATCAAGAGCGGGGATCGGGAATCTTTCAAAGGTTACGTCATCCGATTCTATAATACCCTTCTAGAAATGCCAAAGCACCGTGACAAAACGGTCATCACCTCCTTGAGATTGGGTCTTAGGCATAAATAGTGGCTCCACTCTTTTGCATTAGCGCAACCTAAGACCATGGCCGAGATAAAAGTCTGAACCGAACGGGAGATCTAACTCGAGCCTGAAGTGAACGCCAACCTACCCCGCGGGGACTGGACGAACCGAAAGAAATGGGACCGGGAGGAGAAGAAAAAGACCGATCGACCGAAATTGTATTCCTTGAGGTTTTACGAGTACACCCCCCTCAAGGTCTCTCAGGCCGAGCTACTAGAGGAGGCAAAGAGCGAGAGATTCTTCACTCCCGCCAACGATACATAGGCCGGGTAAGCGACTCCGCGGCCCATATTGCGCCTTTCATCGGTCGTAGGGGCACCCGACCGAGAACTGCAAACAACTCCGTGATTATATTGAGAAGCTGATCCGGTCCGGTCACCTAGCAAAATACCTGCGAGACAAACGTCAAGTAGATCGGGAGAAAACAGACTAGTATCCACCCAGAGAGTTGACGATCGGGCAGATCATGGTCGTCTCTGTTGACTGGCTACGAGCAATGAGGACACCCGCAGTATCCGGCCGGTCATGACCTTAGATGATCCCCCTCTAAGAAATACAAGAAGGTTGTTCCTATCACCTTCACCAATGAAGATCTTCATGACATATCCCTCCCGCACAATGATCCCCTGGTGATTACGGCTTAGGTAAATCGGTACGAAATCCGGAGAATCCTAGTTTACTCGGGAAGCTCGGAGGACATCCTATTCTACGACTGTTTCCAACGTATGGGATTATACCCGTCCGATCTCCAGCCGACCTCGCACGTCCTCTCTGAGTTTACGAACCACTTCGTCCGAGCCGAGGGAACAATCACTCTCCCTTTTAACATCGGGGAGGTCAGAAGAATCCGAACCATGTCTGTGAGTTTCCTCGTCGCCCGTGTTTCTTTGTCTTATAACATCCTTTTTAGTCGCCCCACTTTAAACGCCCTCCAGGCATAGATCTCGACCTACCACCTCGCCCTCAAGTTCCGCTTCTCGAGGAAAAAGAAGTTGATGTTTCCCAAGGGCCGTGTGATCTTCGAGAATCTCTGGATACACGTGATGACAAAAAAGAGATCCGGGGCTCCTCGGTAGAGGTCTTGTCCGAGATTCCATTCAAGGAAGGAGACAACAGCCGAACTGTCCAAATCGTCTCCCTCTTGACCGGGGAAACTCGGGACAATCTCATCCAATTTCTCCGAAATAACTCTGACGTGTTTTCTTGGACTTCCGAGGACATGCTGGGGATTGACCCCTTGGTGATCTCCCACACGCTCAGTATTGACTCAGAGGCCCAGCCAGTCCGACAAAAAAAAGAAGCTTCGCGCTTGTCAAACAAAAGGAGATCAAGGAGGAAGTGGACCGACTACTCGCGGTTGGCTTCATCAGGAACCTGTACTATTCGGCTTGTCTAGCCAATGTAGTCATGGTCAAGAAAGCAAACAGGAAGTGGCGCATGTACATCGATTTTACCGACCTGAACAAGGCCTGCCTTAAGGACAACTACCCGCTCCCACGGATATACCAGTTAGTTGACAGCTTAGCCAGTCACGAGCTGCTAAGCTTCATGGATGCATTCTCCGGTTATAATCAAATCCGGATGAACCCGGCCAACGAGGAGCTCACCGTCTTTACCACCGATCTAAGAGTCTACTGCTACAAGGTAATGCCCTTCGGCCTAAAAAACGCTGGGGCAACGTACCAGCGGCTGGTCAACAAGCTGTTCAAACCACAAATCGGGAGAAATATGGAAGTCTACGTCGATGACATGCTCGTGAAATCCACCCTATAGGCCGGGCATACCACGGATCTCAGCGAGACCTTTGACGTCCTGCGAAGGTACAAAATGAAGCCGAATCTAGCCATGTGTACTTTTGGTGTCACGGTCGGAAAGTTCCTCGGATTCCTGATCACACATCGAGGAATCGAGGCAGATATAGAGAAGATCAGGGCCATCATTGACATGGTGACGCCTAAGAGCAACTTGAAATCATGCGAGTTATGGAAAGGGTGGCCGCTTTAAGCCGATTCATGTCCAGGTCTGGTGAAAAGTGCTTGCCTTTCTTCAGAGCCTTGAGAAAAATCCTCGGGTTCGAGTGGTCCGAAGAATGTCAGGTATCCTTCGAGCAGCTCAAGACACATCTTGCGACACCACCGCTTCTCACCCGACCAGTTGCAGGAGATGAGCTGCTACTGTACCTAGCCATCTCTGACCGAGCCGCCAGCTGCGTACTCATCAAAGAATCCGAGGGGATACAAAGACCAGTCTACTATGTCAGCCATGTTTTCAAAGACGTAGAGACCAGGTACCCAGCCATTAAAAAGATAGTTCCAGCACTCGTTGTCACTTCTCGAAAACTTCAACATTATTTCTAGGCTCACACCATCGTCATCCTCACCAACCGACCACTAAGGAACATCCTTGGTTCCCTTGAGTCGTCGGGCCGCTTGGAGAAGTGGAGATGGGAGTTGTCGCAGTTGGACATCCGGTATCGACCAAGGAAAGCCATCAAAGCCCAAGACCTCACCGATTTCGTGGTTGAGTGCACCATCCCCAACAAAGAGGAAGCGCCGACATGAGATCCCAACCCGCAAAACTCAATCGAAGAAAAGCTCGGTCCGATTCCGGACTGGGTACTCTATATAGACGGTTCCTCTACAGAGGAAGGAAGTGGGGCCGGGCTGGTCATCCGTAGCCCCGACAAAGCCGAAATGGAATACTCTCTGCGGCTCGACTTCAAAGCCTCTCACAACGCCGTAGAATACGAGGCCTTATTGTCGATCTACGAATCGCCTCGGGAGTAAGACTAAAGAGAATTAGAATTCGCAGCGACTCCGTGTTGGTCGTTGGCCAGCTGACCAGACGATTCAAAGCCCGAGAACACCTGATGATGAAATATTTAGCCGAGGTAAAAAAAAATCAGGAGATTTTTCGACAAGGTCCAAGTGGAACAGATTTCCCGAAGTATGAACGTCGAGGTAGATGCGTTGAGCAAACTTGCCTCCTCCTATTCAGCTAATCGCAAAAGGAACATCTTCTTCGAAGTCCTACCGTGACCTAGCATCGTTGATGAGAAAGTGATATACCGAATTTACACCACTCAGGGGAATATCCCGGATTGACGAAGACCCATAGTGGAATTCCTCAAGGACGGAACACTCCCCGAGGACCGAAAGGAAGCAAGTTGGCTCCGCATGAAAGCTCGCCACTTCATATGGAGCAAAGAGAACTTGTACAAAAAGTCATACACCAAACCCCTTCTCAGACGCGTCGATTCTGACGAAGCAGAGTACGTTCTTCAAGAGATACATGAAAGGGTGGGAGGGGTACATCAAGGAGCCCGCAACCTAGTCCAAAAAACACTTCTACAGGGGTACTACTGGCTAACTATCCACCAAGTCGTAGAAAAGCTAGTCAGAAGGTGCAAGACTTGCCAATTCTTCGGCAACTTCCCTTGATTACCCGCCACCGAGTTGACACCGCTGAGTTCCCCTTGGCCATTTGCGTAGTGGGGGATGGACATGATCGGCCAACTCCCCACTGGAACAGGTGGCCACAAATACATCTTTATCGCCGTGGACTATTTTACGAAATGGGTCGAAGCCATGCCGATCAGAAAACCGGATGCCGCCTCTACGGTGAAGTTCCTACAGAACAATGTAATTGCCCGATTTAGAATTCCGAGGTGCATCATCACCGATCATGGAACCAACTTCGAGAACGACAAAGTCAGAGAACTCTGCAGCGACTATCACATATTGATGAAGTTCTCTGCGGTTGCACATCCCCAGTGCAATGGGCAAGCTGAGATAGCAAACTAAGGTGTCATCCAAGGCCTCAGAGCCCGTCTGGAAGGAAGGAAGGGCGGATGGGGGTGTTGTGGGCATTGCGAACGTCAAAGAAGACACCCACGGGGAAAATCATGTTCAGTCTCTGTTACAGCAAAGAGACAATGGTCCTCGCAGAAATCGGCCTTCCCAGTTGTCGAGTCGAGCACTTTGACGAAGAGACCAATGTTTTGGTCCTTTGAAGCAATTTGGATATCCTACTGGAAAAGAGACCGTGCGTAAATAAGGATGGCCGCATATCAGCAACAGACTGCCCGATATTACAATGCCCGTGTCAAACACCGAGCATTCAAGCTAGGAGAGTTAGTCCTACGACGAAATGAGTTCGAGGACCAGGGAAGGCTGCACAAATTCTCTCCAAAGTGGGACGTTCCCTTCTTCATGGCCAAGGCGTTGCCCAGAGGAGCCAACCGTCTCCAAGATTCCTTAGGTCGCAACTTCCCACGGCCATATAACGCAGAAAAACTAAAATTGTATAAATGAACTTGTACCTTCTCGAATAATAAGATTTCTCTTTTTTTGTCAATAAAATTTATTTTCCGAGCTAAGCCCTTGCGTGGGTAGATTTTTGCTCGGTTCTGAGGAGCGGCAGACAACCTCTTGTTCTATAGCCTTCTCTCGAGCCTACGAGCTGAGAGAAGGGAGGTACCCTCGGCCAGCCTCTTGCTCAGACGGACGAAAACCCGAGTGCAACTGTAGGCAGCCGATGCAAGCTTCGCTCCACCAATCTTACCTCAGCTCCGGGGTGAGGAATGTGAGGAGAGAGTTCATTAAACAATGAAAAGTTTATTAATGGATGAAAACAAAAAAGAGACGAAATATTCCTTATGAAAACGAAAGACTTTTATTGATAAGGGGTATTATCGTCTCCTCATCCTTACAAAAATGCCCGGGGGCTTGCAAAATAAAAAACTATTATAGAAAAAGGGGGAAGGGGGTCTAGAAAGCATTGATCATGATATTCAAAGCAGAGATCCTCCAACCAAGCCCATGCGGCTTTCCATCGCTCGCTCTGCTGATGCCCGTGGACCCGAGCAGCTACGGTTTCGTCAGGCACTCCCGCCGACGCGCATGAAGCTATGATAAGCCTCTGCTAGAAAGCTCGGCGAAGGATATCTATCGAACGGTCCCGTCTGCTCTTCGAGATCAGGCCCAACTCATAGGCCGTATGCATCTTGTCAGTAGACTCCTCCAGCGCCTGCCGGGAAAAAGTCCCGAAAAGGCCTGGGGTGGACCTCCAGATCACGTAGATAAGCACCTGCATAAGGGAGGATCGGCGTGGGAGCAAACGCCCGCAATGACTCTCTAGGCGACTTATTACGGCCTCGTATGTCACCTTGGAATCGTCATAGTCGTAATGATAGACGTCATTGCGTGTCATGATATCCCGGATGTTGTATGTATTACCGGTCATCAGGAAACTATGGACTGCGGAATATGGTCAAATACTTCATGGTGCCCTGGGGAATTTTGGCCCCCGCTGCCTTCTCTAGGTCCGCCAGCAAGCTGTCGGCCACAGAGAGCTCCGATGGCACCTCAATGCAGAAGTCTCCCTCCTGCATCTGTATCCCGGCCGAGGGTGTCCGAGAAACCACTTTCTTGAGTCTCTTGGCCGGAGACACAACGGAGGACGGTGTCTCCATTCTGGCTTGGGGAGCCAGATCCCGGGTATGCTTCTGCCCTCCACTCCAGCGTTCCTCCGAGACGGGAGGACCAACAGCTACGCTTACGGGAGGAGCTTTCCAGGTGCGGGCTTAGATGAACCAGTGCGCGGCCTTTCCTTCCCTGTGCCTTGGCGGCCATGATCTTCGATCGATCCCTTGGCTCTGCGGAAGGAAACGAAGGAAAAGGTCAGCAGCAGGAACGACAAAATTATGCTAAGCCTAAATTAATCGGCAAAGTCCTAATTTACCCTAGAAGCATGTTGAACCGAGTCCCGCCCAGCCCAAGGCCTGCTTAAAAGCAGAACATCAGCCCGCTAGATCGGCTCCCACTGCGACACTACCCCCGCCTCCGAGGCGTTTGACCGCTTGACCCTTGGGCAATCCACCTTATGCCATTCGGTGGGCACTGGAAAATCCTCTCCTAAAGGAAGAACGACAAAAACAAACTTCTCCTTTCACTCATGGATGGAAGAAGGGACGACCACTACCCTTGACCCGGCCACCCTACCCTTATATTTTTTTAAAAAGAAAGGTAAACCCAGCTCAGCTCGTCTTTTCGAGTGCCAGGGTGATTTTTGTAGCAAAAGAAGGAAAGAAGGAGGCTCAAGTTAAAGGGGATCCGATCAATTTTTAACCGGACCAGGAACCAGAGGAGAATTCTCTACGAGTTCAGAGGTAGCTGGCCCGGAGCAAGCCGGAAGCAATGGAGAACAATACAAACCTCGGATGAGAAGGGCAGACAAATCCCCGCTCGGAACGCTTCCAAGTACAACTCAATCTCATTGCCCTGTACCTGGTCTGTCCGTTCACCCTCCCTGCCCAGATGAAGCAAATAGCCAGGGGATATGGAAACAAGCCCGGATATCGGAAAGCTCGTCCAATCGATTCAACATCGAAGGCGCATCGCGGGTATTTTTGATGCGCCTTGGGGGCCCGTTGTGGATAGGTCGGGCAGAAATCTACCCGGGGGTCTTATGAGGAGGGCTTTGGATCTACGGCATCATTAAGCAGGAAGCTACCCGCTGTGGATGGGCTAGACATGAATCTTACCCGGCTGCCTCGTGAAGAGAGTCTTCCGATCAGGAATTCATTCACGTTGATTGGTCAATCGATGGTTGGATTACCATGACGCCAATATTTGCACATCCCCGATTCTCGGTGCCACGTGGTGTGTGGTGGGTATCTCGAGATCCATGTGAATCTCCTAAAGACTTCGTTCAGTTTTCTCGGATCTGTGTGAAAGGGAAGGGGCCAATAGCTAGGTGCCGCGTGGCGGTGATTGATCTCAAAAACTATCTATTACCGCAATCAAGAACGGCGTCGCTTGGTAGCTAGCCGGTGAGTACGGGTCGGTCCACAAGGATGTTGTGAATCTCCTAATCGCTCAAACGAGCTAATTCCGATGGGTGTTCGGATTGATTATTAAATTTAAAATCTAAATCTATTTATATCTAGATCTAAATCTTGCTAGGGCTAGGTTTAGGAATGGTTTGGAAATGTAAATAAATCTCAACGCTTTCTATGCCCACATGAAGATCTATGAGGAGTTATGGTAATTATCAATAAAGGGGATTAGATCCATTCGGGAAGGTGTTCCTTCCTCTAGGTTCTTGTCCTTCCTTTAGAGATCCTTACCCTAACCTCCATGGAAATCGAGCGCAACCGGGCCTTTATACTACGGTATCACCGCTACCTCGAGAGATAGGGTGTCGTAGGGCGCGGTGTGTGCGTGTATGCATGGAGTCCTATTGAAAATATATTATAGGCAAGAAAGGGATGAGAGATCTCATTTCTCAAAAAGCCTTTCCCAAAACTAACATCTAATGCAAGGAATTAAAATCTAACTAGAGCAATTAAATAAAACTACTTATAGATGACTCTCTCCAAACATCAACGCAGGGTTGTCAGATCTGAATTCATGAGGTGAAAAGAGGCACCGATGCTCTCCAAAAGAATTCTAAAATTTATTAATGAAGGGAGGAATAGGGTTTACAATGATTTAGAGTTCTATTTATAGGAAATAGAAACCCTAGGTTTACATTTGATTCGCATGTCTGTATTTACAAGAATACCCCTAGGAAGACCGGTCAATGCCGCCAAGCATTATGGTAAAATTTTTAGTATCTAATTCCCTAACCCCGCCGCGGAACCGCGGCCGCGAGCCAGGTTTGGCCGCGGTTCCGCGGCCAAAGAGGAGAGTTGAGGTCTTCAACTTCTGGGGCTGGTTATGTGCTTGTTTGTCTTCCTATTTCCATGGTTGGTTCTTCATAATATTTTCCATGTCTTTTCCAGATCTCCCAGTGGACAATTGTAGTGGACTTTTAACCGTTCGCTTTGTAATCTTGGACCTTGCGTTGCCTTGTACTGATCTTTTGTGTAGGCTTGATTAAGATCCTTCTGTTTGTTGGTTAAAGTCTCACTTTTGCATCGTCTTTTATCTTTTTCACTGTTTTAGATCCAAGAACATGTAACCTGTAACATGTAGCAGACATGCGTCAAAAGTACCTGTTTATTCATAAAACGAATAAGAATGGGGAATATAATAATGCAATATTATGGTATGAACAAATACCCCCAAACTTATCTTATGCTCGTCCTCGAGCAAACTTATTTTTTATTCTCTACAAAAACCTAACCGCACTTTCGTAGGGAATCGCGATTGCACTGAGCTCGTGCAACAAGCCGTTAAACCTCTAGGTGTCCCTAGTAGGAAGAGTGTTGTCTCCTGAGGGTTTTCAGCGGATTACACCTACAAAATCCTATCAATTAGGCCCATTGACTTTAATTCTCCAATTAGATTTTCTAACAAGGAATTCTATTATCTTTCGACTCGTAAATTATCCACCTATATTCTTCACACTTCCTCATCATTTAACTTAAGATTATATATGTTCTGCAGACCTACTTAGCTTTCGGCATCTTTTAAGTTTTCCTTCTAGGGTTCTATCTCCACTTAGGAATTTTTATCATCTCTATTAAAGATACAAGTTCTATTCTTCATTCCTCTCTCTTATCTAAATCCCAATCACATACCCCTACGTGTGTGTATATATCACCCCTACACTTGGAAATTCAAATCAAGCAATCATACTCTTGTCCGTTGTCCAAAGTACTTATTAATTGGTGAATTTTTAAATGAATTTTGCTTACACATTCTTCATGCGACCGTTAATACTTCTTGAGGTACCAACGACCGATTACAAGATGCGTTTGCACTTTAAAGCGTACTTCCTAGTCTTGTAACACCTAAGCCTTTTTAGCAGTGACTCCCAAACCAGTTGGTCTAAGGCACTAGGTGATGAAGCACCCTCGCTAAATATTTTTCTATTTTTTAGCCTTAAGTAATCACAAAAACCAGTGTTCATTTTTTTCTTCTCTTTATTCACTTTTTTTTCCTTTTATTTTCATTGTACTAAGGACTTTAGACAAGAGCATTTCAAGGTCTTCTCTACTATTCCAAGTTTCAAGGTGCGTGTTTGTGCAATTTGTAGGGTATACATTTTCAGAATCTAGACTTAAGCTAGGAATTATTTTTCAAACTTATACTCTAATAAAAATATCAATACTTTTCCTTTGTTTCAACTTAGCCCAAGAAGTGAACCCAAAATTTGCCTATTTCTAAATAAACTACAAAGGCATATACTTTCTACCGTTAAACTTTAAGAAAGGTTATTTTTAGGGTTTGTAATTTACTAAGTCTAAGATCTAGTTGTTCCTAGCTAGTTAACCTTTTTGTCAAACTCAAGTCAAATAAGGCCAAAATTGAATACAATAATTTTTATAATTTTTTTTTGAAAATTTTCAATTTTTATGGGTTTTAAAATAAGTATGCAAATGCAAAAATATGTACAAATGAATGCGAAGGAAGAAGACGTACCGAGCATACCCCCAAACTTAAACTTGACAGTATCCTCACTGTCATGCTACACCAAGAGGGTCAAAATGCCAGCACTCCCCTGTTTATTTATTTATAATTTTTTTTATTTTTTATTATTATTTTTTTTTGAATTTTTTTTTATAGAAAAAGAAAACAAAAAATATATATACATATATACAACAAGGTTCCCCCCAAACTTAAGCTTGGCCTTACACAAGCCAAAGGTTAGCACCAACCATTCAAAAATCTTATCGTGGTAATGGCCGAGTTGGAGAAATAATGGGGTGTAGAGGAAAGAAATGAGAAACACACGAGTCCGTGTGGGAAGAAGGGTAGAATATGGTCTTGGTGGAGGAGAAGAATGGCGGAAAGGAGAAAAAAGTGGAGTACGATCTTGAGGGTGTAAATCGAGTGAATAAATTAGTGCAATTTGTGATGACCGATGTGTTAAAAGTGATTGCGCTAACCTATCAACCCGTCGAGAAATGGGATCAAATCCCTCAAGATTCGCAAGAAAACATGGGTACGCCGAACTTGGTATTGGAGATGAAAGCGTAACGGTCTCTTGTACGGTCGGAACGATAGGAAGGACGAGAGGGAGTGGAATAGGGATAGTCTCATTCTCACCGTAGTAAACTGTTTCGAATTTAAAAGATTCCATTAATGGTTCGAAACTACTGTAAGCAACCGAGTCTGATGGTTCAACTAACTCATCTAAAAATGTGAAGGACTCAAACTCGGACGGTGAGTCGTCAACATCGTCCGAAAAAATGAAACACTCGTCTGTGAGAACTGTGTCAGATTCAAAGGAAAATGTTTCAAGCTCACAGTCTTCAAGCGTGGTCGGAACGATGGAAAGGAGGGAGGGTGATTTAGTTAAAGGTTCGGGAGGATGAATTGTAAAATCAGACACATCAAACAAAAATGGTTCAACCTCAATATGATCCACAAAGCTCTCCTCAATACTATCCTTATAAGTCTCCTCAAAATTCAACTCATCCATGCCATTATCATCAAAATCAAGACGCATATGAGGTTCGGGAGAAACATCTAATGACTCGGGATGATGAGTTGAACATAAAATTTCAATCAAATCGACAGGTTCATCATCCAAAATATTCCCGGCGTCTATATTCTCAATCAAGTGAAAATCAATATTTTCTGACACCTCATCAAAAGCATGGATATTTATCAGTGTAGGTTCTAGAGTGGAGGTGTAAAGGTCAAACGGATTAGGTGCGGTTTCACTCAAAAGGGGTTCTTCACAATCTGGCAAATCAAACACTACAAAGTCGCATAACTCATCATTTTGGACACATGTTTGAAAATTGGAGTTGTTGGATTCAATTGGGTATGGGTAGGTTTGATTTGGAAATCCTCTCACATTCTCACTCTGTCCAACTGCCTCCTTATACATTGAAAAATTTGGCGCTAGCGGGAAACTAACTACCGGTTCACTAGGTTGCATAAGGGCGGCCACAGACGCTTCCACATTCCTAGTCATTTTATTTGTTGCTAAGATATAAGCCTCCAACGACTCTTCCAAACTAGACTTAGATGGTAAGGGGGTTTCGGTAAAAGATTCGAAATTGTTTGGATATGTGAAACTCCCAAAAGGCTGTGTAGAAACAGTGTCTAGTGAATGTGGGAAAGTCGGGTAGGACTGGTACGAAGTGGGTGGTTGGACAGGGGTAGGGTCAACATGTGGATAAAAAGGTGAATAGTCTTGTGGATCCCTAGAACTAGATGAGTGGAGAGGGGTGAAAGATCGGCTGCGAGATTGAGCAATATGCTCAGCAATGGACATCGGCTTAGGAGTGACAGCAGGACTTGAAAAAGTGGTATCAACATATGGAGGTGGTAAAGGTTTACTTGGTTGACACAATGTGGATTGAAAAGTCGAACTGTTTTTCCTAGACGCTTCTATTTGATCTTTCAAAGATATTTTTGGCATGGAGAGATCTTCCTTAAATCGACCGAAACAATTGACGTACGAGGCAAAATTAGGTTCGGGATACCAAAGTTCGGCAAGTGATTTATGATTTGGGGTACCCATGTTAGAAGAAAGAGAAAAGAAAGAAGGTAGGTGGTGCAAGGATTTATTTGCGGCAAAATTTTGCAAGTTTTTATAAAAGATTTTTCCTTTTTCCTTTTTTTTATTTGTTTGGAACTTTTTGCAAAAAAGATTTTCGATAAAGGGCTAAGACACACTTTCGATCAACCAAAAATGCACAATCAGGCCTAGATCTAAGGTCACCTAGGTCAGCTAGATAGCTCCTAACTGTTCCAAAGGGCTAGAAATAGGATCTCAAACCGCCTCTTCACCGCCAATTGCGGCCAGGTAAGTGCCAGATAAGTGGGAAGGAACCACGGTAGTGGGCCTAATTAAAAACCACTAGCCTTGACACACTTGCCTAGTCACCGCAAAGTCAGGTTAGGATAAACGGCTGATGCCTATAACTAGTCCTCTGTCCTATTGAGCGCGACGTTCTTAGGGCTGAGTCTAGTATTTTTTAATTAAGATTGGTCAATGCAAATGCCTTATGTGATTTCTGGGGTCCTGGGAAGGGTGATGAAATCCCCACCCAATCTGAATTGGTCAAAAGCCCCTTAAAGTCCGATTAAAGATATGCAAAACAGTAAATCACTTGCAATCAAATCTTTTTTTATTTTATGCGCGGCGCAAAGAATCTTGCACAAGATTGTTATTTGGAAGGGGAAAGATTTTTTTAAGCGCAAAGAATCCTGCAGGAGATTTTTCAGAGGAGATATCGGAGATTTGCAGAGGAGGAGATCAGAAGACTTACATTTTTTTTTGAACCGCAGAGAAAGTTTGGGGATCTGATCCGCTGAGACAACCGCGGAACCGCCGTGAGAAGCAACCAACGACCGCGGATCCGCCGCAAGGCGATGACGTCAGCAGGCGGTCTTTTTTTTTTTTTGAAATCCAGATCACCGCGATTCTTCTTGTTGACTCAGTCCTCCAAATTTCTTCTGTTGTCTATTGTGATATTGCTCTGTTTGTTCGGATTTGATATTTGCTGTTTTGATCTCTGTAGATTTCCAGATCCGAATTTCTTTGTAGATCCTGCAAAAATTCTCACAAGAATACCCTTTCCAAAAATAACAGATGATATATTTTTATATTTTTTTGTAATTTTCAGATTTTTATGATTTTTTAATTTATATTAACCCGAAATTGTAAAAAGGAAATAACACGCCATCCCCGGCAACGGCGCCATTTGATTGATCTTAAAAACTATCTATTACCGCAATCAAGAACGGCATCGCTTGGTAGCTAGCCGGTGAGTACGGGTCGGTCCACAGGGATGTTGTGAATATCCTAATCGCTCAAACGAGCTAATTCCGATGGGTGTTTGGATTGATTATTAAATTTAAAATCTAAATCTATTTATATCTAGATCTAAATCTTGCTAGGGCTAGATTTAGGAATGGTTTGGAAATGTATATAAATCACAACGCTTTCTATACCCACATGAAGATCTATGAGGAGTTATGGTAATTATCAATAAAGGGGATTAGATCCATTCGGGAAGGTGTTCCTTCCTCTAGGTTCTTGTCCTTCCTTTAGAGATCCTTACCTTAACCTCCATGGAAATCGCGCGCAACCGGGCCTTTATACTACGGTATCACTGCTACCTCGAGGGATAGGGTGCCATAGGGCGCGGTGTGTGCGTGTATGCATAGAGTCCTATTGAAAATATATTATGGGCAAGAAAGGGATAAGAGATCTCATCTCTCAAAAAGCCTTTCCCAAAACTAACATCTAATGCAAGGAATTAAAATCTAACTAGAGCAATTAAATAAAACTACTTATAGATGACTCTCTCCAAACATCAACGCAGGGTTGTCAGATCTGAATTCATGAGGTGAAAAGAGGCACCGATGCTCTCCAAAAGAATTCTAAAATTTATTAATAAAGGGAGGCATAGGGTTTACAATGATTTAGAGTTCTATTTATAGAAGATAGAAACCCTAGGTTTACATTTGATTCGCATGTCTGTATTTACAAGAATACCCCTAGGAAGACCGGTCAACGCCGCCAAGCATTATGGTAAAATTTTTAGTATCTAATTCCCTAACCCCGCCGCGGAACCGCGGCCGCGAGCCAGGTTTGGCCGCGGTTCCGCGGCCAAAGAGGAGAGTTGAGGTCTTCAACTTCTGGGGCTGGTTATGTGCTTGTTTGTCTTTCTATTTCCATGGTTGGTTCTTCATAATATTTTCCATGTCTTTTCCAGATCTCCCAGTGAACAATTGTAGTGGAATTTTAACCGTTCGTTTTGTAATCTT
Organism: Agapanthus africanus; assembly: GCA_030015575.1. Taxonomy (NCBI): domain Eukaryota; kingdom Viridiplantae; phylum Streptophyta; class Magnoliopsida; order Asparagales; family Amaryllidaceae; genus Agapanthus; species Agapanthus africanus. The sequence goes on along the minus strand of CM057346.1, from coordinate 543,100,736 downwards.
GGACCTTGCGTTGTCTTGTACTGATCTTTTGTGTAGGCTTGATTAAGATCCTTCTGTTTGTTTGTTAAAATCTCACTTTTGCATCGTCTTTTATCTTTTTCACTGTTTTAGATCCAAGAACCTGTAACCTGTAACATGTAGCAGACATGCGTCAAAAGCACCTGTTTATTCATAAAACGAATAAGAATGGGGAATATAATAATGCAATATTATGGTATGAACAGGCGGCGCCATATCGAGTGGTGTGATGGTATGATGATACTCCATAATTCATGCCTTGATGGGAGAAGATCTCAACCGTTGGTAAATTTTTGTTGAGGCTATAAATAGGGGATCCTTGACCCCCCCTCAGGCACTCCTGTTGATTTGCTTTTGGTTTTTTTCGTCTCCTCCCCTTTTTCTTTGGTCGATCTCTGTAGTTCATTGTTTCCTGATGGCCGGGAACGCGTATAACATTCAGGACACGCAACGACGTCTACCATTACGAGTTTGACGGTTCTATGGCGACATACGAAGCCGTGATAAGTCATCTGGAGCGTTATCATATCTCCTGAAGGTGCTCGTCTACATGATCTGGAGGTCTCCCCCCAGCTTTTTCGGGGCGTTGTCTCAACAAGCACTGGAGGAAGCCATCGACAAGAAGCACATGGCCTACTAGTTGGGCCTGATCTTGAAGAGCAAGCGAGACCGCTCGATAGACATCCTACGCCGAGCTTTCCAATAGAGGTTGGTCATAACTTCATGTTCGACGGCGGGAGTCCCTGACAGAACCGTGGCTATTCGGGTCTATAGGCATAGGCAGAGGCAGCGATGGGATGCCGTCTGGGCTCGATTGGAGAATCTCTGCTTCGAATACCATGATCAATGCTTTCAGGACCCCCTTCCCCTTTTGCTGTAATAGTTAAGGAGTATAAACTTTTTTCTTTCTTTGCAAGCCCCCGGGTATTTTTGTAAGGCCGAGGAAACAAGAATACCCCTTGTAGGGTATTTTTCGTCACCCTATTGAGATGGAAAATACGCGTCGTTTGTCAGGTGCATTACAGATTCCCTCTGTCTAGGGTAGGCCGGGGTTTATTAATTGTAGGAATCCGAATCTCCGACAGCCGCAGACTAAATTGTCGTTAATTACCCCTCGTCTATGAAGCGAAGGAACCTCCGATTGATAGGTCAAATTGGTCATGCGAACTCAATATGCCGTCTACGTGTGTTGTGTTTTGAAGGGTTTTAGATATATCGGGGGCCTCACAGAGTTTACGGGGGTCCTGCTACCCGGATAGTGGGCTAAGGGTCAAAGGTGCTAACAGCCCCCTTGCGGGGTGCGGGGCAGCGTCCCGTTAGAATTTTTTTTCTAACATGGGAGATATTTTTAGTGTGGAGTGCATTAGAAAAGAGGGGCGAGGAGCGTCCTAAGGACGCATGAGTGGCGCGTGGGCGCCAGCGGGCCACGTGCCTTGCACGTGGGCATTGGGCACCAGCAGGCCACATGCCCTGCATGCGACTGCTGGGCTCCAGTGGGTCCAGTGGGTCATGTGCACGGCACGCGACCGCTGGAAACACCAGCAGAGAAAGGGGTTTAGCCCCTGAGCTGGAAGATGAACTCCTTAGGGGTTTTGGAGTTGAACTCCCAAACAGGAATTACGTATAAATTTGGAGTTAAACTCTTAAAAGATTTGAATTTAGAGTTAAACTCCTATCTAATAAATTGGATGTGGATCTACTCCTAAAAGGCTTGGATTTGAAGTTAAACTCTTAAAGGGTCGGGATGTGGAGTTAAACTCCTTTGAGGATTTGGATCTTGGAGTTGAACTCCTTGATGATTTTCGGAGGTGATCAAGGGGGACCCCTTTCTTCTCCATTTGGCCCTGGATCTTCTCTTGAGACTTGGATTTTTCCCAAAGTGGGATTTTTGGAGATGGGTCTCCTTCTTTCTCCTCTTTGTTGGTTGGATTTTGGAGAAAAGAGGGGTGAGACTTAAAAATATTTCTTTTTAGAGATTTGATGGAAGATCTGAGTTTTCTTTCAAGGGTTTTATGGTGAAAAACTATTTCTTTTTGGAAAAGGAAGAGTTAAACTCTTGATTTAATTTAGAAAAATGAAGAAGCTTTAAAAGCTTGAGGAAGGAGAAAGAGGCACAGAAACTCTAGCTTTTGAGGGGAATTAATTATTCTTTTTTTCATTATCATGTTACCTTATATAGGCTTACAAATTTACACATAGCCCCTTTGGCTTTAAAAAGTAGTATTTTGCCCATCTCATGTCTCACGTGCTCATTTCTTTTGCACATGAGCCATGAGCTTTACAAAAATTTGGTTTTATGCCCATTTTCTTGCATTTATTTATAAAAATTATATCAAAATTATTTATTACTTGATTTTCATTTTGGCATGGGAGAGGCCGGTCACGGGGCTCGATTTGGGCATAGGCCCACTTGACCCGGGTTTGGGCTTACTTATTTGGGGTTGACTTTGACTTGGTCAACCAGGATGTAATTTTTTATCCCAATAAAGTTCCCCCCATCAATAAATGCACACTGCATAGATGAGTTGTGTGCATGAAATTGATGGATCTTGTTCTGCAGAAGTTTGACTTTGTGGTGGTGCATCATTCTGGGGGCGGAGCATCCTTCCGGGGTGCGGAGCATAATTCCATAGTCGGAGGATATATTCTGAGACGAAGTATAGTTTTGATGCAGGATTCCGGAGGCGAAGCATAATTTCGACACGGGACAGGTGTATCCTGGGATGAAACTTAATTCCGACATAGAGATTGCTGGTTGACTTGATTCCGAGGCGGAGCATAATTCCGAAAGGGAAGGCATATACTCCGAAGCGAACCATGATTTCAACACGGGGTACATTCTGAGAAGAAACGTGATTCAGGCGCAGAGATTGTTGGTTGACTTGATTCCGAGACGGAGCATAATTCCGACAGGGAGGTCGTTGGTTGACTTGATTCCGAGGCGGAGCTTGATTCCGACGGAGAGGTCGTTGGTTGACTTGATTTCGAGGCGGAGCTTGATTCCGACGGGAAGGTCGTTGGTTGACTTGATTCCGAGGCGGAGCATAAATCCGATAGGGATTGAAGATACCCCGAAGCAAAGCATGATTTCGACACGGGATACATTCTGAGACGAAACATGATTCCGACGCAGAGGTTGTTGATTTGATTTGATTTGGGGGTTCCTTATCCGTCTAGCGGAGTTTTTGAGCCTGGAACTTAGAATTTGGGTTTTTGTTCAGCATCAGCATCACTACACTGGAATATGGTACCATGAGCGAATCATCATTTGCCGTAGAGAATATAGGATCTGTGTTGACATCAGCATCACTAAACTGGAATATGGTACCAGGAGCAAATCATCATTTGCTAAAGGGGATTTAAGGATTTTGGTTTTGGTTTGGCATCAGCATCGCTACACTAGAATATGGTATTATGAGTGAATCATCATTCGCCATGAAGGGATTTCCTTCATTCCCAGTTTAAAGACTTAGGGGTCATCTGTTTCCAATTTAACAACTTAGATGTCATATGTTCCCAGTTTAATGACTTAAGGGTCTATTGGATCGAAAGTTTGGAATTTCAGGGTTGGGGTCGGCATCAGCCTTGCTAACACTGAAGCATAGGTGCTAGGAGCAATTCATTATTTGCCTTTTCCTATTGGGGAGTGATAGTTTAGGAGACGGGTTTGGGTCCCTATCGTCTAAGGCTTTTCAATTTTATGAGCCGAAAAATCCCATAAAAGCATTTTCTCCCTACGAGTCGAAAGGATCTCGTAAGTGTATTTTCTCCTTAGGAGTCGTGGGGACCCCCAAGTGTGTTTTTCCTTTGTGAGTCGTAAGGATCCCACGAAAGTGTTTTCTTATGAGTCGAGAGGATCTCGTAAGTTTTGTTCTCCTCATGTATCATGAGAACACATGAGTGAGTCTTCCCAAATGGAACATAATTCCAATGGCGGAGACCGGCCTCACGACTGGCTATTGCGGTGGGGCATGGGTGTTATGAGAATTATTTGAGCCTGTGGATTGTATATGGTAGTCAATTTAGGGACCAACCGTAGGACTGGGAGAATTTAGGGAATTTGGTTGGGATGGGGATTATTTGTGCTTGTGGATTATATATGGTAGTCCGTTTGGGGACCGGCCGTAGGGCTTGGGGAATTTAGAACTTTGTTGGCGTATGCATCACTGCACTGAAATATGGTACGAGGAGCAACTCATCATTCATCGTTGGGATATTCAGGGATTTGAAATTTTGGTTGGCGTCTGCATCGCTGCACTGGAATATGGTATTAGGAGTGACTCATCATTTGCATTCTTTTTTTTACCGTGATTGCTCTATCATTTCAGCTTTTTTTATCTCGAAGGTCGCGATTGGCCTATCATTTCGACTATTTATTCGCGGTTTCCTATCATTTCGGCTTTATTTTCGTTTTTATTCTACTCGCTGATTTTTATTGCGAGTTGCCCCATCATTTCGGCTCTTTTTTTTTTATTTATTTACACTTTTTTTACATTCCCAGTTTAACGACTTAGGGGTCGTGTGTTCCCAGTTTAATGACGTGGTGGTCATCTGTTCCCAGTTTAACGACGTGGTGGTCAGCTGTTTCTAGTTTAACAATGTGGTGGTCAATTGTTTTCAGTTTAACGATGTGGTGGTCAGCTGTTTCCAGTTTAACGATGTGGTCAACTGTTCCCAGTTTAACGACGTGGTGGTCAGCTGTTGGAGCCTGGGCTAGATTCTTTAGGAACCACGGACACCTTTGGCCAATTGCATAAGATGGATCTTCATCATCCAGACCGAGCCGGTGTTGGATGGCAACAACCACGTCATCGTCATGGATATAAGGCGTAGGAGGACTTGCTACTCTGGGCTCCATCATGTAGACCGTATGGGTTGTGTACCTGTCTATTGCTTCTTCATTAGCAATTTTGCTCGTTTAGCTCTTAGCTTGTTGCCTTGGCCCGCTCCTTTTAGAGAAAGGTAGATGACTGAGAGCAGCAGATTCCTGAAGAGTTTCGGTCTCCGTTTGTATGAAATTGGCGGTCGCAGCTTGTTTGTTCGCTAACACGCTTTTATACGGTTCTATATCTCCTATCTTATATTGCTTTTCGACCCAATCTTTGAAGACGAAGTAGTCCTCAATGGCATGACCTATCACTCTGTGATAGGGGTAATATTTGGGGTCGTCGGTTATATTCGCTTCTTGAGGTCTTTTTGATTCTTGCAATTGTAGACCGTTTCTTAGTGCATCCTTGAATATTTTTCGGACTTTGTCCCTTCTGAAGGAATAAACCTTATCCAGCTTCTCTTTTACTGGAAATTCTCCTCCCACTCCGAACACTGGCTTCCGAGGCTGGTTGGCATTAGGCCCGCTCATCCCTCGCTTATTTCGGTTAGCCTAAGTGTTAAAAGATTCAGCATCGTCGGAATTTCCGCTTTTGCGATTATCGTCCTTTCGGTTTCTCCAGAATTTATTGCTATTTTGGTGTCACGCCCTGCTTCCTAAAATACGGAATACAGAGAGCAACGAAGGCCAGCCGTGCTACTTACGGTAAGGAAAAATCCTTCCATAGTCGCATAAGACTGTCTAGCTTAACCTGTCAAAAATAAAATCCAATACCAAAAGGGATAATACTGATAATCATGCTGTAAAGAAACCATAAGGAATACTAAAAAAAATGGGTCCACTAGATTGTTGATGCAAATAAATACCCAATACAATAGGTTCGAAAAGAAAACAAAATATGAAAAGATACAAAAGTCCTAATGTTCCACAAGGGCGCACATGCTAAATACTAGCTGAGAGGAAATAAACCTACGGGTTACTGATTTTCGGCAAAGTCCTGATAACCGCTGCGATCCTACTCGGCCTAAAAATCTGTCTTTAAATCTAAGATGGAAAATCTCAGGGATACCAAAACATCCCAGGAAGTACTCAACGTATAAGGTGTGTTTATGGTATGATAACATGAATATATGAATGCAGTGAAGCCCGTGTGCTTAAGTAAAAACAGACACACACACACACACACACACATTAATACTATGAAACAAACATGTAAAGAGGTTAAGACATAACCTAACTGGTCACAAAAGGTAAACTATCCTATCGTAAGTTCGAGTGTGTGCGTCAACCTCTGCAGGAGTATTCTTAACCCAATGGTAGGGCCCCAGGGGCTAGGAAACACGGGCCCAACCGTGGGATGAACATGTGACCGATATAGCCCGGTACGAGCTGTAATAACATGCGACTGATATAGCCCGACACGAGCTGTAATAACATGCGACCGATATAGCCCGGTACGAGCTGCCAGCATGGGACTCCTGAGATTCTGTTGCACGAACGCACACTCAAACTACCCCAACACCCCGCGTATTCATATCTAATATGGTAATAACTAAATGACTAATTAAGAATACTGAATAGACCGGAACTTATAATATCATGTTAATTGTATAAAAAGGAAACTTGTAATCAGTATAGATTGTGCCATGGCATCCGATTCAACATTCTAATTAGAGATCTCGTTTTAATATGAGTAGTCTGGAACAATGAGTAGTCATGGCATGTCAAGTACAATAGTTATAACATGATAGTGTCCATAAATAAGAATAGCATGTTAAAGTTTCTCAAGTATGCCTACAATAATAGTCTCAAGTAAAATGTTAAATATAGACGATATAGTATGATAAAGTCAAAAATGTAAACAAGATTCAATATAAATATGCAAGCATCTGTATTTAACATCCAGGTTTATTTATTGGAAAGAATAATAAACTGAAATATGGTTTTAAAGGGTTAATATGATTAAATAGGAATGACAAATTATAGATGTATAAAGCGGATAGTGGTAATAGTATAATTACGAGATAACAGTAAGTAAGATAAAATAAATGACAGATTGACTAAGTGACAGATTGACTAGTCATCATGTAAGTGCTAATAATAAGTTTTATAATCATGTGATAACAGAAAATATTAATACAAATTATAGTATCAAAATAATTTATATGACTAGAGCACATATAGTGCAGTGATATTATAAGGAGTGATAGTGTAGAAAGTTCAATTTATATATATTAAATATTAAGCCCAAAGCGTTTATTGATTAACAGTAATAATTATATATTTTTATATTTTAGATTAGGATATAAGTGTTGACATTTTGCATGCTAGTGTATACCAATATTGTTGCAACAGAAACATATAATTACTTATAAAGCTTTTTTATATATTAAACCACATCTATATGTTAATAATTATTTTATTACGCTTGCACTTTTATAGTTGTTCACTTGATGAAAGGGTTAATGGGTATTCTTGATCCTGGGGGTTTCATCATATGTACAAGTATTATAAGATATATTAATAAAGCGGCAAAATATTACAATTTTATTTAAACATTGTAAGTTAATAATTTATTTAGAGAATTGTCGATGTTGCATCGACTAAAAAATAAAATAGTAAGAGTACTTGCCTTGGAGACGGATAAACACGACGACACGAAGCGCAACTCTAAGATTTGATTGCTCGGCTAATTTTGAAGAAGAAAAAAATATTGTGATTGGAAAGAGAGAAGGTTGATTTATATAAAAAAAAGAAAGATGATGATATTTGGGTTGTTTTTTTTTATAGGGAAGAGAGAGATGCTATTAAAGATTGGAGAGAGATTATTATAATTGGAGAGAGAGAAATATTCTGATGAGATGAGATTTGAGTTTGATTTTATAAAAGAGAGATATGATCGGTTGCTGTTATATACTTCTATAAGATATTAGAAAAGTTGTATATATACATATTAGTTTGTATATAGTTAGGATAATAGAAAAGTATATGTATATACATATAGTGAAAATATATGTAGATATGTATATGGTTATGGGTTCATGAAAATAAATATAATTAGTTGTTATATATATATATATATATATATGATTTTAAGATATAAAACAACTACAATATATTTTTAGTTAAACTATCATAACAAAATATCTTCAATTACACACACACATATATGTTTGTAGAAAAATAATTAAAGAGAGAGTAGATTTGAGAGAAAGAATCTACTGAGAGAGATTATATTAGATTGGAAAGAGAGAGATTTTGTTAGGAAATATATATATATATATATATATATATATATATATATATATATATATATATATATATATAGAGAGAGAGAGAGAGAGAGAGAGAGAGAGCAGGGGTTTGGTGAAATATATTTAGTGATATAGAAAATATATGTAGATAGAATAGAATATGCAGAGAGAGAAATCTGTTGGAAAACATATTTGTTTGGAGAGAGATAATTGATTGGAGAGAGAAAGAAAATAGTATTTGTTTTAAAGAAAGAGAGTTATCAGGTGAGAGATATATGGTGATTGGAGAGAGAAAATTGAGTTGTTAGTTTAGGAAAAATATTTATATGGTTAAAAAATTTAACAGGGACTCTTATGACCTCTCAAAACTAAATATTTAAATAAATATTGTTAAACAAAACATCTTATAAATAAGATTTAAAAGGGGGTAAAATCTTGTAGATATATTATTTAAAGAAATACCAAACAAAATATCTTTTTTTAAAAATTATAATACTAAAATATAAATATGGTTACAAAATAGTGTTAGACAAATAAATATTTAAATACTAATAACATGTCTATTTAACAAACTTGAAAAACCATAATTATATGTATATATCTTAATTAAAAGTATTAAACTTCAAGTTATAATAATAATAAAACAAAACCCAATATAAAGAAAAAGAAACGTACGATTGGACTAGGGTGTTACATTTAGGAATCCGAGAAAGATTCCTGCTTTGAGCGCTCCAACATTTGAACTTTCTTGGTCAGTTCATGGAACGTCTTGAGACCTGCAGTGCATAAAAAAGGATTCATCCAGATACCGAGATTTCCGATGAGGAGATTGACGGATTGGTCTTGTTCCAACGGTGGCTCACATTTGACGGAAAGATTGCGCCATCAGAATATAAAATCCGTGCTGCTTTCATTGTTATTTGGCTTGGTTCTTACAAAATCGGCAATGGTGATCTTATCGCTGACACTCATGAACCTTTATCGAAACAGTGATTATATTTGGATGAATATAGTAACGGAGCCATCCGGTATGCTCACGTACTAGTCGAAAGCAACATCGGTTAAGCTATTAACGAACTGGCGGAGGAGAAGCGCATCATTGCCCTAGTATTCTCGCATAAGGCTTTAAAGTGGGTGATGTGTTGATTTGCATTTCCCATCCCATCGAATCTTCTGAATTTGGGGATGACATAACCACTTGGAAACTCTACCAGATCATACCGAGCAGGATATGGTCTCCCGCTATTGCTGACATCTATTTGCGCTCCGGCTTCGGCTACCAATGTTTTGACTTTGTTGGTGACCAAATCCATGATTTGATCTTACGCTAGCGGGTTGCTATCATCGGTAGTCAAGACATTTCTCGATATAGGATGCTGCCGATTTTCGTGCGGCTCGCCTACCTTTGGATTTGAGGGAATAAGCGTCGGCTGCCTCGGGACACCGTTTACTGGTTCATGAGCAGAGCCCTGTGCTTGATTGGGCGGCTGAGAGACAACTTTGGCCGTGAGCTGTAAGAAGATGTTTGTCAAGTCGTCAATTTTCTAGTAGAACTTGGCCATCTTCCTGTCTTTGTTTCTGAGTTACTTTTGGATCTCTTGGAGAAGTTGCTGCTCTACGGTCTTAGGACAGAAGATTGGCTCCCCTTCGCTTTCCAAGCCCGACTCCTCATGAACTGAGGGATCTCTCTGCTTATCAGCCTCATTGGAAGGGTTTTCATTACTTTCCAGAGGAGGCTGGTTGTGGAAAGTGGCAGCCACAATCACACCAGATTGAATTTGAAATGTGGTGGCCCCCTCCTTACTCTTGCTGCGCATGCCCACCATGTAGACAGTGTGGACCACATGTCCAACCATCTTTTTATCTTGAGCGGCTGATTTTTCAGATCGTCGTCGTGGCCCTTCCTATTCTGGAATGGATAGGTGACTGAAGACGGTTGGCCTGACTGGGTCCTTGGGTGGAGCTGTCTGGCTTGCATTTTTCTTGACTCTTGTGGTCATAGCATTCTTCTGGACCAATTTTAGTGGTTCAAAAGAGTTAACGAGCTTTACAACCGATTCAGTTGTTGTTACGGGGTAATCTCATTCTTGGAACCCCATGAAGTTCAAACTAGCAGGAGCCATAGCCCTTTTGTTGGCTCTGTATCTGAGCCTTTTCTGTCTTAGCTTCTCGATTGAGGGCTTGATGGGCATCTGTCATCCAGGAACCCATCATTAGTCGATTGATGAGGATCTTAGAGAAGATACCCGATCGAGCATTTTGTCGGGGGCACCGCTGGAGCTTGCCCGAGATGCCTTTTTGCTTTATTGGTGTTGATGGTCTTGCCTCCAGTTGGGGCCAAGGAAATTCGTTCAAACACCGATTTGCGTCTGGGTAGTGGTGCCCTCGAGATCACTACATTCGGCCTACTGCCTTTCGAGACCGGTCTGTCTGTTACCGGAGCTTGAGGAGCTGAGATAGCGTTAGTTGGCACAACAGAATAGAGCCAAATGGTAGTATTAGCTCCTCCCACTGTCACCCAAGACTGGCCGGCAGGATCGTCGTGGCGTCGATCTTCATCGTGTAGGAGATGAAACCTGTGTTGAGAGCTGAGCTTGTCCTTAGAGACAGTTTGTTGCGTTCGAAGATTGCAATCGGAAAATGTTAACCTGCACAAAGAAGCGTGATTTCAGTACAGGCAATCGATATATATGTTGATTGAGTTCGTACGAAATATAGGAAGAAAGATAGGTCCCACTGGACGTGCCAGAATCTGTAGGGTGTTTTTCGTCACCCCATTGAGATGGAAAATACGCGTCGCTTGTCAGGCGCATTATAGATTCCCCCTGCCTAGGGTAGGCCGGGATTTATTGATTGTGGGGATCCGAATCTTCGGCAGTCACGGACTAAGCTGCCGTTAATTACCCCTCGCCTTTGAAGCGAAAGAATCTCCGATTGCCGGGTCAAACTGGTCATGCGAAATCAATATGCCATATACGTGTGTTATGTTTTGAAGGTTTTTGGATATATCAGGGGTCTCGCGGAGTTTACGGGGATCTCGTTATCCAGATAGTGGGCTGGGGCTCAAGGGGGCTAGCAGCCCCCTTGCGGGATGTTGAGCAGCGCTCTGTTAGAAATTTTTTCTAACGGGGGAGGTATTTTTAGTGTGGAGTGCATGGGAAAAGAGGGGCGAGGAGCGTCCTAAGGACGCGTGCGAGGCGCTTAGGCACTGGGCGTCCGCGGGTCACGTGCCAAGCACGCTGGCGGTGGATGCCCATGGGTCATGTGCCAGGCACGCGAGAGTTGGGCGCCCATGGATAACGTTCCCTGCGCATGGGCCCCGGGCGCCAGCGGGTCACGTGTCCTACATGCGACCGCTGGACACCAGCGGGTCACATGCATGGCACGCGACCGCTGGAAACATTACCAGAGAAAGGGGCTTAGCCCCTGAGCTGGGAGTTGAACTCCTTAGGAGCTTTGGAGTTGAACTCCCAAACAGGAATTTGGTATAAATTTAGAGTTAAACTCCCAAAAGATTTATATTTGGACTTAAACTCCTATGTAATAAATTGGATGTAGATCTGGAGTTAAACTCCTAAAAGGCTTGGATTTAGAGTTAAACTCTTAAAGGGTCGGGATGTGGAGTTAAACTCCTTTGAGGATTTGGATCTTGGAGTTGAACTCCTCGAAGATCTTCGGAGGTGATCAAACGGGACCTTTTTATTCTCCCTTGAACCCCAGATCTTCTCTCGAGCCTTAAATTTTTCTCAAAGTGGGATTTTTGGAGATGTGACTCCTTCTTTCTTCTCTTTGTTGGCTGGATCTTGGAGGAAAAGGGGGTGAGACTTAAAAATCTTCCCTTTTAGAGATTTGATGGGAGATCTGAGTTCCCCTTCAAGGATTTAATGGTGAAAAACTATTTCTTTTTAGGAAAAGAGTTAAACTCTTGATTTAATTCAGAAAAGAGAAGAAGCTTTAAAACCTTGAGAAAAGAGAAGGAGGCACAGAAACCCTAGCTTTTGAGGGGAATGAATTAATCTTTTTGTTCATTATCATGTTGCTTTATATAGGCTTACAAATTTACACATAACCCCTTGGGCTTTACAAAATGGCATTTTTCCATCCCATGCCTTATGTGCTCATTTTTTTTGCACATGAGCCATGAGCTTTACAAAAATTTGGCTTTATGCCCATTTTTCTTACATTTATTCATAAAAATTACATCAAAATTATTTATTACATGATTTTCATTTAGGCATGGGAGAGGCCGGCCGCAGGGCTCGACTTGGGCATGGGCCCGATTGACCTGGGCTTGGGCCCGCTTATTTAGGGTTGACTTTGACTTTGACTTGGTCAACCAGGATGTAATTTTTGACCCCAACACCCTTATCAATAAATTTTTTCCTTTTGCTTACGAATATTTCTTCGCCCAAAATGTCAGAACATAGAATATTCTCGTCTATTTCTCAAGCGTAGGTAGATCGGTGCTTCTTATCCAATCCTTCACCCCGGAGCCGGGATAAGACTGGTGGAGCAAGACTTAGGTCATGCTACCTGTAGACGTGCCCGCATCTTATTCATATGAGTAAAGCGTTGGTCCGGGGTACTTCGCTTGCTTCTAAGCCGGGCCGGGGAGAGATAGCCCGCCGGTCCATAAGAGGGCTTAGGATTCACGGGTTTTGGCCGGGCAGGAATCTACCCGGGATTCTCGTGAAGAAGGCTTTAGATCCACGGCGTCGTACAGCAGGAATCTACCTGCTATGGATAGGCCAGGCAAGAAGCTACCTGGTCGCAATGAACATGAGGCTGTCCGCCGGCCTCGAAACCAAGCAGGAACCTGCTCGCGTGAGGGCTTAGCTCGGGAACTAAAACAAATTTAGTGACAGAAAAAGAGGAATCTTATTATTCAAGAGAGTACTAGCTCATCTGTACAATTTAAGCTTTTCAGCATTATATGGCCACAGAAAGTCGCGCTTCAAGGAATCTTAGAGGCGGTAGGCTCCTCTAGGCAATGCCTCGGTCACGAGGAAGGGGCCGTCCCACTTTAGAAAGAACTTGTGTAGCGTCTCTTGGTCTTCGAATTCATTTCGTCGTAGGACTAAGTCTCCTGTTTTGAATGCTTGGAGTTTGACCCGAGCATTGTAATATCGGAAGGTTTGTTGCTAATATGCGGCCATCCTTATTTACACACGGTCTCTCTTTTCCAATAGGATGTCCAAGTTGCTTCGAAAGGCCAATATATTGGCCTCGTCGTCGAAGTGTTCGATTCAATAACTGGGTAGGCCAATTTTTTTAGGGACCATTACCATTACCTCGGTGCCATAACAGAGACTGAACGGGGTTTCCCCCATGGGTGTCTTTTTTGACGTTCGCAATACCCACAGCACCCGTGGCAGTTTCTCGACCCATCCGCCCTGTCTTCCTTCTAGATGAGCTCTAACTCCCCGGATGACACCTCGGTTTGCTTCCTTGACTTGCTCGTTGCACCGGGGATGTGCGACCGTGGAGAACTTCATCAATATGCAATAGTCGGTGCAGAATTCTCTGACTTTGTCGTTTTCAAAGTTGGTTCCGTGGTCGGTGATGATGCACCTCGGAATTCCAAATCGGGCGATTACGTTGTTCTATAGGAACTTCACTGTGGATGCAGCATCTGGTTTCCTGATCGGCGTGGTTTCGACCCATTTCGTAAAGTAGTCCATAGTGACAAGGATGTATTTGTTCCTACAAGTGTCGGTGGGGAGTTGACCAATCATATCCATCCCTCATTGTGCGAACAGCCAAGGTGAACTTAGCGGTCTTAACTCAGTAGCTGGTAACCGAGGAATGTTGCCCAAGAGTTGACATGTCTTGCACTTTTGTACGAGCTTTTTCGTGTCGTGGTAGATAGTCAGCCAATAATATCTCTGCAGCAGTGTCTTCTGAACCAAGCTGCTAGCTCCCTGATGTGCCCCATCGACTCTCTCGTATATCTCGTGGAGAAAGTACTCTGCTTCATCGAAATCAATGCATCTGACTAGAGGTTAGGTGTACGGATTTTTGTAGAAGTTCCCTTTGTTCCACATGAAGTGGCGAGCTTTCATGCGGAGCTAGCGCGCCTCAATTTGTTCCTTCCCAATTCGGTCCTCGGAGAGCACTCTGTCCTTGAGGAACTCCACTATAAGCTTTCTCCAATCTGAGACACTCCCCTGAATGGTATAAACCCGGTGTATCATTTCTTTATTTTCGATGTTGTGCTGCGGTATGATTTCGAAGAGGATGTTTCTCTTGTGATTGGCCGAATAGAAGGAAGTGAGTTTGCTCAACATGTCTGCCTCGACGTTCATACTCTGAGGAATCTGTTCCACTTGGACCTTTTCAAAATTTCTCCGAAGCCTTTTTACCTCGGCTGGGTATTTCATCATCAGGGGTTCCCGAACTTTGAATCGTTCGGTCTCTTGGCCGACGACCAACGCGGAGTCGCTGCGAATTCTAATTCTCTTCAGCCCCACTCTCGAGGCGATTCATAGACCGGCCAATAAGGCTTCATATTCTGCGGCGTTGTTTGAGGCCTTGAAGTCAAGCCACAGAGAGTACTCAATCTCGTCTTCATTGGGGTCGTAGATGACCAGCCCGGTCCCACTCCCTTCCTCTGTAGAGGAACCCTCTATATAGAGTATCCAGTCCAGAATTAGACTGAGCTTTTCTTCAATTGAGTGTTGTGGGTTTGGATTTCGCGTCGGCGTTTCTTCCCTGTTGGTAATAGTGCATTCGACCATGAAATCGGCGAGGGCTTGGGCTTTGACGGCTTGCCTTGGTGGGTATCGGATGTCAAACTGCGGCAACTCTCATCTCCACTTCTTCAAGCGGCCCAACAACTCGGGGGAAGCAAGGATGTTTCCCAGGGGACGGTCGATGAGGATGATGATGGTATCAGCCTGGAAATAATGTCGAAGTTTTCTGGATGTGACGACGAGCGCTAGGACTATCTTCTCAATGGCCGGGGATCTGGTCTTTGCGTCCTTGAAAATGTAGCTAATGTAGTAGACCGGCCTCAATATGCCTTCGGATTCTCTGATGAGCATGGAGCCGGCAGCCAAGTCGGAAATGGCAAGATATATCAGCAGCTCATTGTAGGGTGTTTTTCGTCACCCTATCGAGATAGGAATACGCGTCTCTTGTCAGGCGCATTACGTACTTGGTACCCCGTGGACTAAGCTGCTGTTAATTACCCCTCACCTTTGGAGTGAAGCAACCTCCGATTGACGGTTCAAATTGGACATGCGAACTCAATGTGCAGTGTGCGTATGTTTGTCTTGAGGGGTCTTGGATATATCGGGGGCCTCACAGAGTTTATGGGGGTCCTTCTACCCGGATAGCGTGCTGGGGGTCAAGGGGGCTAGCAGCCCCTTTGCGGGGTGCGGGGCAGCGCCCGTTAGAAATTTTTTCTAACGGGAGACAGTGTTGTGGAGTGTGTATAAAAATGGGAAAATAGCTTCCAAAGGACGTGTGGGCGCCAGCGCCTCACGTGCCTGGTACGCGGGCGCTGGGCGCCAGCAGGAAAAAGGGGCTTAACCCCTACACTGGGAGTCATACTCCCGACTGACTTTTGGAGTTGAACTCCTGAAAAAGAGGACAAAGGGGCTTAGCCCTTGCACTGGGAGTTGTACTCCCAAAAAGAAGGATTTATTATTATATATATATATATATATATTTATGGAGTTAAACTCCTAAGTTATTTTCGAAGATGATGAAATGAGACCCCTTTCTTCTCCCTTGAGCCCTAGGTTTTCTCTTGAGCCTTGGATCTCTCCCAAAGTGGGATTTTTGGAGGTGGGTCTCATTCCACCTCTTTATTAGTTGGATCTTGGAGAAAAGAGGGTGAGATTTTAAAAATCTCTCCTTTTAGGGATTTGATGGAAGACCCGCATTCCCCTTCAAGGTTTTGTGGTGAAAAACTATTAATTTTTGGAAAAGGAAGAGTGGAACTCTTGATTTAATTCAAAAAAAAAAGAGAAGGCTTAGAATCTTGAGAAAGGAGAAGGAGGCACAAAAACCCTACCTTTTGGGGGAATGAATTATTCTTTTAATTTCATAATCATGTAGCCTTTTATAGAGTTACAAATTTACACATAGCCCCTTGGGCTTTACAAAATGGCATTTTGCCCATCCCATACCTCATGTGCTCATTTCTTTTGCTCATGAGCCATGGGTTGTACAAAAATTTGGCTTTATGCCCATTTTTTTATTCATAAAATTTACATCAAAATTATTTATGCTGGGTTTGCTTAGCACCCTCACTAGGTTTCGACAACTATCAAACATGCTACATTAAAATTTGTAGGGAGCTAACCAAACCTAACTTAGAATCTAACTAAAGTATTAGGGTAACAAAAAGCAAGTATCATATACTAGCAAGTGTCTAGCACTAAGAGGGGAGAAATACAACCTTTGTAGACCTCTCTTCCTTGACTCCTTGGATCAACTTGGAATTTGAACGGGTTCGCTTGAGTCCTTCGAAGTCCACGACGATCCACCACGGAGTCCCTTGGCACAAGCTCTAAGCTTCAATTGATCTTGGTGGAAGTGAAGCAAACAACCCATAGTAGTGGGCTAGACTAATATAGATTGGTGATGTGGGTTGTAATCTCACTTAAAAACCTTTCCTTTTAATTTTCTTCACTCTCTTTTGAAGAGCCAGAAAGCTTGGAGGAGGAGGAAGAAGAAGAATGGCTTAGCTTGAGCTCATGTGAGAGTTATCTCAGTAATAATGAGAATAATAGAAATATATGAGAGAGTCACACTTACCCTTAACCATGGCTAATAAATATCTAGATATTTTTTATATTGAGTTAAGAGATAATAGGAAATAAAACCATGGTTATGACTTTGGTCAACTAAAGAAGTGTGTAGAAGCCAAAAGAAAACAACCATGAATCATTTCCCATTTTCTTCATCTCAATAATCAAAATATATAAATAGTTTCCATGTGAGTCTTGCATAGCCATCTCCAATGTATCATCAACCATGACACATGTATGCATGCATGTGTGCATTCATATCAATATATAAATACATACATTCACCCATGCATATAAAAGAAAAAGGGTTTAATAAATGAGCTAATGGTCATTGATATTAAATCAATACTTGATTTAATAATCTGGTCATATCACATACGACCCGACCAATAGAAAACACCAGATTAAAATACGGTATCATATACGCGCATTTAATCAAGCTCCCGCGCATATCCTCATATGCACTGCGCATCGTTTCGCCTGAGCTAGGAAACCCCTCTGTGGGACTCTAAGACTCGTCAATACGCTACCAGTAGGTAGTGATCATATCACATACCCACAAACCGTCAGCGGCACTAGCTGTACGTAACGGCTTCCAGGTATTGAGCGAACAGAAGAAAAACAAGCAAACCTGTCAAAATTCCCGTTGAGCCAACTGGCAACACTTACCGTACAGTCCGGTCTCTTCGTCAGATATGCTGTATATCGAGTCTAGGGATGGTATCGTCGACCCCAATAACTCAATAAGTCATGCCTATATATGGCCTATAACTGATCGAGAAACTACTGATAACACTTATCAATAAATCTCATCAGCCCTAGCCAGGGACTTCCTGTTATAGCCAATCGAGCATAGTGCAACATCAACCCCCAATACCGAGAGAGACGAAACCCCTCCTATCGCTCATTGCCTCCATGTGCCTCAGGACTGTAACCAAAAGCCGTCTGTTTGCATGACTCAGTAGAACCGTGGTAGGGTGGAAATCAAAGTACAGTGGGAGCACACACAAGACTCTATGACGATCTCGGGTCTACAGACTAACCTGTACCAGTGTCAACTGAGAACTGCTATCCGACGATAGATATAATACCATATAGGAGTTCTTGGCGAGTCTGTTCAGTGTACCCAGTCTCCACTGAGCACCCGTATACAATCTTTGATGTCAGACACCAATGGATATGGGATCATCCATCGCCCATCATATGGGTCAAGAAACGTATACGCTTGTCTATTCTGGAATATCGATGCCCCGTCTCAATATGCCCACGACCAGGAACATTTTAAGGATATGCTTATAAACTACACATGTCCCACTAGTATGATCTGCATCATAATCTCAGTAGTCAAGCAAATATCCTAAGGGCTTTATCAACATGTATCAAATGAGTAATATGCATGATCAAGTGGACATGTCAAGATAAAGAGCAACCAGATAGCATACTATCATGTCGAGCAAGAATGTCCTCTGAATACACACACACACATACACATACCGATACATCCACTATCAAATAATGGCCTCTAGGGCATACATATATCCAACAATCTCCCATTTGCACAAAGGCCAATTATTGGCGTATCTCATACCCAACATCTCAAAAAGTCTCTCATGCTGCAGCTGAGGGAGGGCCTTGGTGAGTGGATCCGCAGTGTTATTCTTTGTATTTACTCTCCGAATCTCGATCTCGCGGCGATCAATTATCTTCCGGATCAAATGATATCGCCTCAGGATGTGTCTAGACCGCTGATGGGACCTAGGCTCTTTGGCCAATGCCAAAGCCCCATTTTTATCACAATATAATGGTATTGGATCAATAATAGTTGGAACTACTCCTAGCTCCGAGATGAACTTCCTCATCCAGACGGCTTCCTTGGCAGCATCATTTGCAGCAATATACTCAGCTTCCATTGTTGAGTCTGCAACGGTATCCTGTTTGGAACTCTTCCAACATACCGCCCCTCCATTGAGGGTAAATACAAACCCTGAGATAGATTTGTTGTCATCCTTATCACTCTAGAAGCTCAAATCGGTAAATGCCTCCATTTGGAGATCCCCGTTACCATACACCAAGAACATTTTTTTAGTCCTTCATAAGTACTTAAGAATGTTCTTCACAGCTGTTCAGTGATTCTCCCCTGGGTTGGATTGATACTTGCTTACTACACCCAGCGCATAAGCTACATGAGGGCGAGTACATAATATCACATACATTATAGATCCTACGGATGAAGCGTAGGGTATAATGCTCATGCGAGCTCTCTCTTCATCAGTCTTTGGGTAAAAGTCCTTGGAGAGAGTGATTCCATGACAAGCGGGCAAGACACCTCGTTTGGAGTCTTCCATACTAAACCTCTTTAGGATGGTGTTAATATACCTGGTTTGGGACAATCCCAACAACCTCTTAGATCTATCCCTATAGATCTTAATGCCCAATATGTACGAGGCATCACCCAGGTCCTTCATGGAGAACCTTTGTGATAAGAACAGTTTGACCGATTGTAGCATAGGAATATTGTTTCCTATCAGAAGAATGTCATCCACGTACAATACGAAGAATGCGACAGTACTCCCTACAATCTTCCTATAAATACAAGGTTCATCTGTATTTTTGAAGAAATCAAACTCTTTGATCGCATCATCAAAACAAATGTTCCAACTCCGTGATGCCTGCTTTAATCCATAAATGGATTTAACCAAGCTACATGCTTTCCCGCTGCTCCCACTATCAACGAAGCCCTCTGGCTGATCCATATAAACACACTCTTCTAAATCACCATTTAGAAATGCAGTTTTAATATCCATCTGCCAGATTTCATAGTCGTAGTGAGCAACAGTAGCAAGTAGGATCCGAATGGATTTAAGCATGGCTACAGGGGAAAAGGTTTCGTCATAGTCCAATCCTGGTCTTTGACGAAATCCTTTCGCTATAAGCCTTGCCTTATAGGTCTCTACCTGCCCATATACACCGATTTTCTCTTAAAGATCCATTTTCACCTTACGGGGTTTACCCCAGAGGGTACAACTTCCAAAGTCCATACTTTGTTGGTGTACATAAACACCATTTCGGATCTCATGGCATCCAACCACTTCACAGAGTCACCACTCGTGATAGCTTGCTGAAAACTAGTAGGGTCATCATCATCCATGATACAATCTTCTCTATCACCATCAATGAGGAAACCGTAGTATCTCTCTAGTGGGTAAGAAGTCCTACTAGATCTATGGAGTGACCGGGTTCATAAGATTCTATTGCAACAACAGGTTCAACCAAGTCGTCATTTGTAACTTGTGTTTCTAGAACTTCTTCTAGTTCTACCGCATTGCCATCAGTGTTATTTGAAAAAAATTCATTTTCTAAAAATGTGGCATACTGAGAAACAAACACTTTTTGTTCCTCCTTGTGGTAGAAAAGATATCCAAACGAATGTTTTGGATATCCCACAAATATACACTTAACCGATCGTGTCTCGAGTTTGTCTGGATTCTGCTTTTTGACAAAAGCCGGAAAACCACAAATCCTAACTTGTTTAAGAGATGGTCTCTTCCCATACCATATCTAATATGGAGTGGTAGACACGGTCTTAGTTGGAACCCTGTTCAACAGATATGCTGCAGTCTCTAATGCATGTCCCCAAAAGGAGAGAGGTAACTCAGCATCACTCATCATGGATCGCACCATATCTAATAGGATACGATTCCGCCGCTCTGACACACCGTTGTGCTGTGGTGTGTAAGGGGGAGTGAGTTGAGAGAGAATCCCATTCTCTTTTAGGAAGTCCGAAAACTCTGTACTGAGATACTTTCCATCTCGATCTAATCGAAGTTTCTTGATGCTCATACCTGTTTGTTTTTCTACTTCAAGTTTGTACTCTTTGAATTTCTCGAAAGCTTCAGACTTATGTTTTAATAAAAACACATGACCGAATCTTGAGATATCATCAGTAAAAGTTATGAAGTAAGAAAAACCGCCCCTCGCATGTATAGACATTGGCCCGTATACATCACTATGTATGAGGCCCAAGAGTTCTGTAGCTTTTTCTCCATGTCCAGTAAACTGAGTTTTGGTCATCTTACCTTAGATACAAGACTGACAAGTCGCATAAGATTTATATTCAAAAGGATTTAAACATCCATATTTATGAAGCTTGTTTAGTCTTGTTTTGTTAATATGACCCATTCTACAATGCCAAAGAAAAGCTTTACTTATATCTGAAAATTTTCTTTTATTTGTGTGTTGTATGTTGAAAACTGTGTGTTGATTTAGGACGTATATCACGTTATTAAGTATACCATACTCAATCAACTCTTGATTCAGTTTAATGTTCATAACATTATTTTGCAATACAAAATGATATCCTTTATTGTCTAACAAAAAACCGGATATTATATTACAAAGCATACTAGGTACATAATAATATGGGTTCAAAACCAATATACAACCCGATGGCAACCCCAGGTGATACTCTCCCACTGATATTGCATGTACATTGGAACCATTTCCAACTCGGAGAGTGTGATCACCGGTCTTCAAAACTCTGCTATTTCTCAGTCCCTGCACACAATTGCAGATGTGAGAACTCGAACCAGTATCCAATACCCAGGAAGCCGAGTTTATAGAAAAACAGTTTTCAGTCACAAACACACCTGAAGCGGAAGCATCACCATGCTTCTTTTTCCTGAGATCAGCGATGTACTCAATACAGTTTCGCTTCCAGTGTCCCGACTTCTTGCAGTAGAAACATTCTCCTTTTCCCGACTTCTCAGCCTTGGATTTGTCTCTCCCTTGTGCCTTTTTGATTCCACCTCTCGGTTTGGTGGGTTTCTTCTTATTCCTTCCCTTAACCTTGGCTTTTGGGATGGAAGAGAAAGATTTCCCAACAATCAGAGAGGGGGTCTTCGCCTTGAGCGTGCTCTCCGCACTTCTCAACATATTGAGAAGTTCGGGTAGTGACTTCTCCATGTTGTGCATGTTGAAGTTCACTATGAATGCAGCAAAGGCAGGGAAAGAGACTGTAGAACAATATCAACTTACTATTCGTTCTCCATTGTCCATCCGAGGCCTTCAAGATCTTCAATAAGAGCTATCATCTTCAAAACATGTTCACCTACTAGTGTGCCAGGAGCCATCCGCATTTGAAACAACTTTCGAGACGCCTCGTATCGAAGGGTACGAGATTGCTCCCCATACAACTCCTTTGTATGGAGAAAGATGGATTGAACATCCATCTGCTCATGCTGCTTTTGATGTGTGTTATCCATCGATGCAAGCGTGGGGCATTTGGCAATGGCACAATCAATATCCCATGTTTTGCGGATCTCCCTATCCGCAACAGAAGATTCAGGGCCTGGGCTGGGAGGGGCTGAGACAGTGAGGACATATGATACTTTATCATATGTAAGGGCAATGTTTATGTTTCTCAGCCATTCTTTATAATTAGGTCCAGTCAGTTTATTTTTGTCTAACAGAAGCTTAAGTCCAGTTATGGGTATCTTCCATCAGGAGAGACAAAAGAATACACTCAGCAAAAGCTTTTGCAAAGATTAGATTGGTTATTATCTTATCTAATCGATGTCTCCCACTTCTTTTATCAAATTTTCCTTCAAACCTTAAAAAGAAAATTAGCCAGTATTAATTAAATTCTACAATTTCGCTAACCGTTCAGCCATGCCAGTATTGGTACTTTGAGGGAGGTTCTTCGTGCTTTCGCACGGACCTAATTAAAAGTAAACCTCGTTTTCCCAGAGGCATAACCCCGTTGAAACCTTTATAGTCACCTAATAGGTTAGCTAATTGTAAAGTGCAAAACTCTCCTGGGAGTAACTTTTACTCACAGTGGGATCATGATCCAACTATCATATAGAAGGTATGCAATCTCATTGCAAATTTCAACTTTTGAAACTCCCGATGTGGTTTTTACCCCTAGCACTTATGACCTTAACTATGGTCAACATATCATAAGTACCAGTCAAGTTCTACCCGTCATTTCGTGATTAATTAGACCCACTCATATGACCCTTAACTATAGTCAACATAATCATATGAATGTCCTAACTAATCGCTTCATATGCTGTGTAGGAAGACATCACTTAGCTACCGTACACTACGCCTTAACTATAGTTAAAATACGTAGCAAGAATACTAAGTACTCTACTTCCTAAAATGACGGAGGGTTGCGGATGGTTTTTAAGAAAACCTTTAACGCTTTGAACTTGATATCGTTGTAGAATAAAATAGTTTTTTAAAAAAGGAGTGGCTTAAACTCCGCATTTTGAAACTTGCTTTTTCATAAAAAGGCCGAGTGAGTTTCAAATCCGATTCTACAATATCTTTTAGGTTTCTTTTTCTTTACATTAATCTCATTAATGTAGTCTCATCATTTAAGTTCTTAAGCCATCACAAAAAAGAAACGAAAATAGAACGTACGCTTATGCCATCCGCATTCGCCACGGGGTCTCGTCATGCACTGTTGGGTTACTTAACTAATGGCAGAGCGAGGGAAGGACTAGCCCGGATGCAAAACATAAGCAACATTTATTATATATCATATATATAATATATACCATTCGTCTCAACATATAAAGTGATCACATCACAGAATATCAGCAGCAGAAGCACATATATGAAAATATAGGATATACTACGAGGTCCGTATTTTGTATTCAGCCAACAATAGAAATACGGATTCCACGGTCGCGATGAGTAGCCAAGCCCACACCCCCATGTAAGTCTATGTAGCACACCCCACGTGTTCGCTGGGAGACGGAATACATCAAAAATGATTTTTCTCACATCAAAAGATCATGTTTGGCTTTGCAACATAGACTTTATCCACTTTAGGATCTTGATTAAACCTTAACTAGCAAAAACTAAACTACAAGAGGGTGTTAACTACTCGGTTAAAGTATTATACCCTCGTGTCAAGTCCTTCGGGTCTTCAAGTGGTTCTTTGCTCCTTAGTTCAAGCTTCTTCTTGATCTCCTTTCTTTGGCTCCTCCAAAGCTTCAAATGAACTCGGTTGCCGGTCTCTTTTGTGTCGAAAAAAGATCCACCCGAGGGCCTATGGTCAAGCTCCAACCTCAAATGAGGTAACTTAGTGATCCAACTTGCTAAGGAAGACTACTAAGTAGAAGTAGAGAAGATATATTGGATTAATTTGTCTCAATGCTCATTGATTCATAACTCATGTGATGGGATGAGATTGAGGGAGGAGAAGAGGAAACCTAGGAGAGAAAATGATAATGTGAGAATGATCTTGAGAATTGGGTGTAAGAATTGCTAAGTTATTTTCCAATAATTCAAGCATGGAATAAAATACTCACAAAAAATGCAACAATGCTTGAATAGGAAACCCAAATGAATAAACAATATACAAAGCCATGCTTGCAACCCATTTCTCAAATATCTCATAATTTCCACTTCATTAATCCTTTATCAAAAAAGGATAAATCAATAATGAGGTTTCTCCTTCTAGAAGCTCATTCTTGTGAAACTACAAGAATGCCATCACCGTATATACATACCCGTATTCTGAAAAATACGGATACATAGAGACAAGTATAATCCAATAGTATAATACTAGGATCCGGCTTAAACCAAAGCCCACTAGTATTATCCATCCGAATATCATTCGTGTATCTAGTACACGTATGCGATCGAAACCCTGCAGTAAGACCATACAGCCTCTATATCGTCTCGCCTGATCCAAGAAAACCCTTTGTGTGGGACTCTAAAGACTCGACAGTACGCTGGCAGTGGGTTTAACCACTAGTCCGTCAGTGGCACTATTTGTACGTAACGGAAACCTAGGTACATATCGAAAAGGAGGCTGACGAGCGAACTCGTCCGAAACCCCTACTAAGCCTGTCCGTGACAATATCCGTGCAGTCTGGTCTGTTCGTCTGAGAGTATCGCATGTAAGGTCTAGGGGGTAGAAAACGTCATACCCCTAATAACCGTACAAGTCATGTCAGTATGGCTCAAGACCATCCGAGAATCTACTGGTCCGTCCTCCAGTAATTCTCAATCATCCCTGGCCAGGGACTTATGGTAATGACCAACCGATCACTGTGCGATATCGACTCCCTATACCGGGAGAGACGAATTCCCAACAGTCGCTCACTGCCTCCATGTGGTTCGGGACTGTACCCAACTAAAACCTGTTTGCACGACTCCTTTGAGCCGTGGTAGGGTAGCAATCAAAGCACAGTGGGAACTCACACGAGACAAATGACGACCTCAGGTAGACAGACTATCTGCACACATGTCACCAGAGAACTGCTATCTGACGCTAGGTATAATACCAACTACTCAGTCCTCGACGAGTCCTGTTCGGTGAACTCACACTCAGTGAGCATCTGTATACAATCTTAGGTGCACATCACCAATGGCTGCGGACCAATCCATCGCCCCTCGTCAGGGTCTAGATATGTATACACTAGTCTACTCTGGAGTATCGATGCCCTGTCTCGATACTCCTACGACCAGGGATATTTAAGGATGTGCCTATTGACCACCCAACTCCCACAAGTATGACTACCATCACAACGCTGGTAGTCAGTCAAATATCCTATGAGCTTTATCAACATGTATACAATATATGAAATACAAAGAAAAATATATCACATGTTAAGATAAAGACAAACCAAATAGCGTACTATCATATCGAGAAAGATTGTTCTGTACATACATATCCCTAGCATCCTATACAATGAAGGCCTCTAGGGCATATATATCCAACACCCCAGACCCCTATGAGAGTGGAAAGTGACCCTACCAATTCTAGAGTTAGGAGACCCGGTCTTGACTCCTCAAGTTGGCCTCCCACTGGACTCTAGAACCTGGTCACTTATGCTCCCCACCTTGGGTCTATCTTAATACGGAAAAGTAAATAATATACATCAATGATGACATCATCCTCAACCCAGAAGTGCCCCAATAAAAGAATATTACATACAATGAATTTTACATGAGTGAAAAGAAAAACTCTCATCTCACATAAAACCCCTGGTCATTCAATCACGACGATCCCATACATCATATCACAGCAACACATAACATCATATGTCATCAACGTAAGAAAGTATGTGTATCCCAATTGTCGTTGACGTATAGCAACGAAACCGGCGACACACCACATACTACACTTACGGTCGCAGAAAAGAAATGTCAAACTACAACATTTGGAATCGACACATCCCTTAGACATCATAAATCCAGAATATCTCATATTTCGGATTTCATGCCTAATATTGTAAATCTTATATTTGGGTCTCATCTATAAAAATACCTTTTCAAAAGAAATCGGGTAATTCAACAAGATTCCCGATTCCTATCGAGACCGAAATGTTAAATTTACAAGTAAATAATCAATTTTCATAAAACTAATTAGTGTAGATTCCAAATATTGTATCACATTCATATAAACTAGGCGATGTTAAACTTTTCAATCGATCGATCAACCACCAAAAATTCTCAGAGGACTCAACACTTGAGTTAGATTCAAAAATTTCCAGACAGTGCCACAAGCACATACGGACCAGCACAAGAAAGCACATCCCAAGCCTCACCAACGGCGCCGCGGAACCGCCCCCAAATGCACATTTCGACCGTGGTTCCACATTCGTTAGGTCGAGTGAGGGGTTCGTTTTTCTTGGGGGTCTACACAATACCCTGCACAATTTTCTGAACATTTTCAAACCCAAAATTTACAACTTTTGAAAAATTTCCAGAGAGCAATCTTGAGGTGGTGTTTGATGTTCGTTCGAACTTTTTAACGTCGTCTAGGTTACCCGAAATGATGTTAAAATATGACTACGAAACACTCCAAATTTCAACTATAGAAAGATAACATCAAATGAAATCTTTAGCAAAAACAAACAATACTTGAAACACCAAACCCCAGAGACTGGAACACCCGAGGAAAACGAAGCCAAAACCCTACTAAAAAACAGGTGGGACCAGGAATTCTGTGAGTTTGGCAGGTCAAAATCTGGCGGATGGGTTTCGTTTTTCTCTGGTGTTCATATTACATCACATGTAACATTCTGCACCTGTTAAAAAAAACTCAGAGAACCTAAAAATTTCGACAAAAACTAGGGATTTTGTTTCGAGGTTTCGGAGTTGTTTCGGTTTCGTAATTCTATTAACATTGTCTAATTCTCTAGCCTGGATCTGATACCACTGCTGGGTTTGCTTAGCACCCTCACTAGGTTCTGACAAGCATCAAACGTGCTACATTAAAATTTTTAGGGAGCTAACCAAACCTAACATAGAATCGAACTAGAGTATTAGGGTAACAAAAAGCAAGTATCATATACTAGAAAGTGTCTAACACTAAGAGGGGAGAAATACAACCTTTGTAAACCTCTCCTCCTTAACTCCTTGGATCAACTTGGAATTTGAACGAGTTCGCTTGAGTCCTTCGAAGTCCACGGCGATCCACCACGGAGTCCATTTGCACAAGCTCCAAGCTTCAATTGATCTTGGTAGAAGTGAAGCAAATAACCTACACTAGTGGGCTAGAATACTATAGATTGGTGATGTGGGTTGTAATCTCACTTAAAACTTTTCCTTTTAATTTTCTTCACTCACTTTTGAAGAGCTAGAGAGCTTGGAGGAGGAAAAAGAAGGAGAATGGCTTAGCTTGAGCTCATGTGAGAGTCATCTCAATAATAATGAGAATAATAGAAATATATGAGAGAGTCACACTTACCCTTAACCATGGCTAATAAATATCTAGATATTTTTTATATTGAGTTAAGAGATAATAGGAAATAAAACCATGGTTATGACTTTGGTCAACTAAAGAAGTGTGTAGAAGCCAAAAGAAAACAACCATGAATCATTTCCCATTTTCTTTTTCTCAATAATCAAAATATATAAATAGTTTCCATGTGAGTCTTGCATAACCATCTCCAATGTATCATCAACCATGACACATGTATGCATGCATGTGTGCATTCATATCAATATATAAATATATACATTCACTCATACATATAAAAGAAAAGGGTTTACGTACAGCTAGTGCCGCTGACGGTTTGTGGGTATGTGATATGATCACTACCTACTGCTAGCATATTGACGAGTCTTAGAGTCCTACAGAGAGGTTTCCTAGCTCAGGCGAAACGATGTGGGGGTGCATATGGGGATATGCGCGGGAGCTTGATTAAATGCGCGTATATGATACCGTATTTTAATCTGGCATTTTCTATTGGTCGGGTCGTATGTGATATGACCGGATTATTAAATCAAGTATTGATTTAATATCAATGACCATTAGCTCATCGGCTCCCAGGTATTGAGCGACAGAAGAAAAACAAGCGAACCTGTCAAAACTCCCGTTGAGCCAACTGGAAACACTTAGCGTACAGTCCGGTCTCTTCGTCAGATATACTGCATATAGAGTCTAGGGATGGTATCGTCGACCCTAATAACTCAATAAGTCATGCCTGTATATGGTCTATAACGGATCGAGAAACTACTGATAACACTTATCAGTAAATCTCATCAGCCTTGGCCAGGGACTTCCTGTTATAGCCAATCGAGCATAGCACAACATCAACCTCCAATACCGGGAGAGACAAAACCGCTCCTATTGCTCATTGCCTCCATGTGCCTCGGGACTGTAACCAAAAGCCACATGTTTATACTACTCAGTAGAGCTATGGTAGGGTGGAAATGAAAGTATAGCGGGAGCACACACAAGACTCTATGACTATCTCGGATCTACAGACTAACCTGTACCAGTGACACCTAAGAATTGCTATCCGACGATAGATATAATACCATATAGGAGTTCTCGACGAGTCCGTTCAGTGTACCCAGTCTCGACTGAGCACCCGTATACAACCTTTGATGTTAGACACCAATGGATATGGGATCATCCATCGCCCATCATATGGGCCAAGAAACGTATACACTAGTCTACTCTGGAATATCGATGCCCCGTCTCGATACACCCATGACTAGGAACATTTTACGGATATGCTTATAAAACACATGTCCCACTAGTATGATCTGCATCATAATCCCAGTAGTCAAGCAAATATCCTAAGAGCTTTATCAACATGTATCAAATGAGTAATATGCATGATCAAGTGGACATGTCAAGATAAAGAGCAACCAGATAGCATACTATCATGTCGAGCAAGAATGTCATCTGAATATACACACATACACACACTCATACCGATACATCCACTATCAAATAATGGCCTCTAGGGCATACAGATATCCAACAATTTATTACATAATTTTCATTTTGGCATGGGGGAGGCTGGCCGTGGGGCTCGACTTAGGATGGGCCCACTTGATCTGGGCTTGGGCCCACCTGGCTTGGGGTTGACTTCGACTTTGACTTGGTCAACCGGGGTAATTTTTGACCCCAACAAAGTGCCCCCTATCAATAAATGCACACCGCGTATATGAGTTGTGTGCATGAAATTGATGGATCTTGGAGTGGAACATCATTCCGGGGGCGAAGTATCATTCAGGGAGTATAATTCCGGGGATCGGAGCATAATTCCGAGGATCGGAGTATAATTTCGGGATCGGAGCATCATTCCGAAGAGCGGAGCATGATTTCAGGGATCGGAGCATAATTCCGACGATCGGAGCATAATTCCGGGGATCGGAGCATCATTCCGAAGAGCAGAGCATAATTCCGATGGGAGGAAATATTCTAAGACGAAGCATAGTTTCGACGCAGGGCAGACATTCTGAACGAAGTATGGCTCTGATACAGAGTTTGATTCCCAGGAGAAGCATAATTCCGACAGGGAAGGCAAATACTCCGAGGTGAAGCATAATTTTGACACGGGGTACATTCTGAGAGAACTATGATTCCGACACAAAGCTTGTTGGCTGACTTGATTCCGAGACGGAGCATAATTCTGACGGGGAGGTCATCGGTTGACTTGATTCCGAGTTGGAGCATAATTCCGACGAGGAGGTCATTGGTAGACTTGATTTCGAGTCGGAGCATAATTCCAACAGGGAGGTCCTTGGTCGACTTGATTCCGAGGTGGAGCATAATTCCGACAAGGAGGTCGTTAGTTGACTTGATTTCAAGGCGGAGCATAATTCCGACAGGGAGGTCGCTTGTTGACTTGATTCCGAGACGGAGCATAATTCCGACAGGGAGGTCGCTGGTTGACTTGATTCCGAGTCAAAGCATAATTCCGATAGGGAGGTCATTCTGAGATGAAGCATAATTTCACCGTAGAGCTTGTTGGTTGATTTGATTTGTGAGTTTCCTGGGGCAAGGAATTTGGGTATTTGTTTGGTGTCAGCATTGCTACACTGGAATATTGTACCAGGAGAGAATCATCATTTGCCATGGAGAACATAGGATTTGGGTTGACATCAGCATCGTTACACTGGAATATGGTACCATGAGCGAATCATCATTTGTCATGAGAGAATTTGGGGATTTTGGTTTTGGTTTAGCATCAGCACCGTAACACTAGAATATGGTACCAGGAGCGAATCATCATTTGCCGTGAGGGGATTTTCCTCGTTCCCAGTTTAACGACTTAGGGTTCATCTGTTCCCAGTTTAACTACTTAGAAGTCATCTGTTCCCAGTTTAAAGACTTAGGGGTCTTCTATTCCCAGTTTAAAGACTTAGGGGTCTTCTATTCCCAGTTTAATGACTTAGAGGTCATCTGTTCCCAGTTTAAAGACTTAGGGGTCTATTGGATCGGAAGTTTGGAATTTTGGGGTTAGGATAGGCATCAGCGCTGCTAACACTGGAGCACAGGTGCTACGAGCAATTCATCATTTCCTTAGCCTATTGGGGAGCGATGGCTTAGGAGACAGGTTTAGGTCCCTATCCCCTAATGCTTTTCAATTTTATGAGCCATAAGGGTCCCATAAAAGCATTTTCTCCCTACGAGTTGAAAGGATCTCGTAGGTGTACTTTCTCCTTAGAAGTCGTGGGGACTCCCAAGTGTGTTTTTCCTTTGTGGGTCGTAAGGATCTGTAACAACTCCAATTTCAATGTACATAAAATTGTTTAAAAGTTAATGTACAATTGGGGTATTTGCAATCCTGTGTATGCTATAAGTATTTATTTTGCTTTTGAACAGCAAGAAAACACTTATAGCGCATTGGTAAAGCCTTGCACTGCTGTGACGTAGCCTCTGTGATCGAATCCACTCAGCCACCTTATCTTTTTATTTAAATTTTCTTTTAATGTTTTAGAAGCCCAAGAGTTTGCACGTGCACTACACGTAATATGATAAGTTGCAGAATAAATAAACATGTGCACTGAAGAAAACTAAGGGACACCAACACGTGGCACAAATCCCACCATCCATCGCCGGATTTGGGCCGGCGACGCAAGCATGGGAGGCCGGTACCGCCGAGCCGCCCGTATGGAAGGGCTTCCATCTTTTCACCCGAGCATCTCTTCAGCTACCCCACTTCACTCACATTGTTTATTTT
Source organism: Agapanthus africanus (assembly GCA_030015575.1). Taxonomy (NCBI): domain Eukaryota; kingdom Viridiplantae; phylum Streptophyta; class Magnoliopsida; order Asparagales; family Amaryllidaceae; genus Agapanthus; species Agapanthus africanus. Next base: position 543,069,427 of record CM057346.1, on the reverse strand, counting down.
CTCTGCACATTTTCTAGAGAACAATAAATCACCTTTAATCCCATTTTAATGCAAATTTTCAATGCATTCTTTAACCCTCTAAACCCTAATTTCCCTATAAATACCGCACTCCATTTCACACATCCTCACTCAGAAATTCTCTGCCAAAACTCTCAAAAATTTTCAAGTCCTTACAGTGTGCAAGTGGAGTTAGCGAAGGGTGGAGTTAGCGAAGGGTGAAGTTTCGGCGAAGTTCCAAGGAGTTTCCGGCGACGAAACGATACCCCGATGCTTCCCTGGTCTTCCCCTACCTCTCTTCCTTCTCAATAGCCAGTAAGTCCCTTCTCCCCCCTTTCTTTATCTATTCTAAAACTTACATTTTTCAAAACCTGGCGGAAGCGGAGTTAATCCGACTTCCGATTCGGTTTTCTTTAAAAACTCTATTTTTCTTAATTAATAAAATACCATGCTCTCATATCATATTTAACAAATATTAACAAACACAATAAAACAAGTTTCATCTCAAAAGAATCATTTATGCAAATTTTATTGTGTTTTTACGGTAAAATACCACATACTTTACATTTCACCATAATTCACATAATACTTATATTACATTTAGATAACTCACAAAATAATGACCTACCTCATCACAACATACATTTTTGACATAGCACGATGAGAATTTGGGAATATATTCATAAGATGATACGACATTACAAATAAATACCATTAACTTGCAAAACCATTCTTTAAAAAAGTGTATTAATCAATTCCTTGCAATTACGCCTCTACAACCCACTTTTGGGGACCCTGATCGGGATGGTGTGGCTTATCGCATGTCCTCAGGCCTAGTAGAGTGAGATGCAGACCTCCGAAAGGAGCATTCGATCTCGATGGAATTTTAATGCATTTTTCTTTAAAAAAATGAGATTTCTACAAGAAAATAAATAAAATTTATTTTCATTAAATATATATGTATATAATTATTATCAAAATATCTATTTTAATTAGATTATATAAATATTCCAAGTTTTCTAAATCAAAGGAATCACCATTACATTAAAATACAATCCAAATACAAAACAATTCCAATATTTCAAGAAAATACCATATAATATGAAAACTAGGTTCTACTCACTAGAAATTTCACTTTTATAAAATATACATCTATGAAAACTCTAAAGACGATAATTAAATGCTGGAGGTGTATTTTGAAATTATACCAAAACTGTTTTTACATAAAACCCCTCAAGTTATACTAAATTAAAATAAGGACCCTAGTAAACATAGGTTTAAGCGGGAACAGTTCTCTTGAGCATCAGGGAGGCGGAGAATGTAGGTGCTTGCTTATTTAAGGTAGAAAATCTAACAAACGGTGTTATCAACACGGTAATTGTCTTGGAAAAAGACACAAATCCTGCCGTCCATGTGCAGCAGTTACCGATAACATCAAAACTAATTCAGGATTTCAATTTCTTTTCAAAGTATCTGACTCAGACCGAGTCTCAATCTAATCAATCTGACTTGAATATGATTCAAGTATAAACTATAATACAACATGAATCCATGACTCCGTCTAAATCAATCTATATTGACCGAACCGAACCATGGATATACTCCGTCTACATGGCTCTCCATTTATATCCATTCTGTTTACTGATATTATAGTTTCGGCAAGTTATCCATCTATATAACAAACAATACAATCAATACGAAAGACATTGCGGGGTTATAAAAGGGTAGATTGGTACAGAAGGTGTTAGAAGTGGCACGAGACTGTAACCATAATACACCTAACCTGAATATCCATTGCCGTTGTACCGTAGCTGAACGGTTCCTTGTGCTCCGTATATCTTAGTCTCCGGAATTGTGGGACTCCTCTCGTATATACTGGCATTTTCTGTACCAAGCTACAAACAACAGCGTTAACAATATAATCAAATATTATAAGTTATATTCTCTTTCTGTCTATTCTATCTCTACTCTTCTTTGGGACTTACCGAGCGATTGTTCGTTGACGGCATTCCTTTCTTCTTTCTTTGGAATGTTGTCAGGTGTTTCGGACTCATTGGAGATTGAGCCCAGCACTGAAGATTTAGAAAAGTTGGCATTTGACCCAGAGCTGTAGGCACTTGTGCATATGTATTTCATTTCAATTATACCATTGTTTAGGCATCGCTTCTATTCATGTATTTTCATTTCAGTTGTACCTGTAAAAAAATGTTTAATAAATAAAGTTGCTGTTCATTTACATTCCTGTCTCTTGTGTACTTTACTTTATATTGCTTAGATACGCTTAGCATGTTTACTTCTGGGTAAATACGTAGCGGGCCTCGCCACGTCTCTTCCCCGTATATTGGGATGCGGGGCGTGACAGGTTTTGTTGGTGGCCCATACAGGTCAGCTCTATATGGACATGCAGGTCAGTTCTACATGGACATGCAGGTCAATTCTGCATGAAGTATTAAGCAATATAACAAAAGAATTAACAACTAAAAACATTCTTTACATATTCCTTGAATTTTCCAACTTTATATATTTTGAATCTGTCCTAACCCAAATTTTTCTTTCAAGGTTATGGATTCCCTAAACAACACTAGCACCAAATTCAACAACACTCCACCACCTCTACCGCTTACACGTACCGTCGCTGCTCCGATCAATGAGCATACGGTACTGCTTGAGGTGATCCGCAGCCTCCTGGAAGGATAGCAGCAGCAGACTGCTATTCTGATGAACCGTCCAGAAGCGGAAGCACCTGGGGTAAAGCAATTCCGAGCTTTACACCCCAAGCAATTCTCGGGAAAAGAGAGCCCTTTGGAAGCTGAGGAGTGGGCTCAGAGTATTAAGGATGATCTGGCAGCGGCACAAGTGCCAGAGATCGCTTGGGTTCGAGCTGCAAAGCTGCAACTCACTGACAATGCACGAGTCTGGTGGAAGGCGGAAAAAAGCCGTCTTGACCAACCGATCGAATGGAGGACATTTCGCGACATGTTCGACGCGAAATACTTCCCAGAGACTGCCCGTTTTTACATGAAGCTGCAATTTATTCCTCTACAATAGAGTTCGATGTGGACTAAGTCAGTAGATGAGTATGAAGCTGAGTTTACCATGTTTAGTAGGTAAGATATGTCTCAACATTCGATTTCTTAACATCACATATTACACAACTAACACAAGACCTTAACAGGTTCGCGGCACATTTGATACCAACTGCTGAGATCAGATCCAGAAGATTTCAGCAAGGGTTAGATTCGAAAATCCAAGCTGCTTTAGCTATAGGAGATTTCCCAACCTACGAATTGGCTCTGAAAGCTACCCGTCGATATGAGGCAGTGGTGAAAATGAGGTGTTTCCCCCCAATCAGAGCAAAGCTCTGTTTGAAATTCGAATTTCAAAAAAATTGAAGCAACGCTTCAGATGCAGCACCAAGTGCGCCGTGCCCTAGGCAGCATACCATGTGTGCGCTAGCGCTAGGCGTGCTGCGCGCCACGTGTCAAACACGGGTGTGCTAGCGCAGGGCGCGCTGCGCTCTGAGCAGCACACCACGTATTAAACATAGGTGCGCTAGCGCAAAGTGCGCTGCGCTCTGAGCAGCGCATCACGTGCAAAGCACGGGTGCGCTAGCGCTGGAATTAAAAAACTCCCCACCGTTAGATCAAAAGTGTTGGATATAGTACCCTCAGAGTCAATTATTGGATCACAGGCACGTGATTGCAATGATTGAGGGATGACCTATGCCGGTAGAACAGTCTTACTCAAGATGATAGTATGCTATCTGGTTTATCTTTATCATCATGTACTGCTTTAGGTGACCTTACAGGTCACTATTGCGCGTTGATAGAGCCCTTAGGATTCTTGCTTGACGGCCAGCAGTATGATGGCGATCATATACGTGGGAGCTGGGGTCTATAAGCACATCCTTAAAAGGTCCCTAGTCGTGGGAGTTTTCGAGACAGGGCATCGATACTCCAGAGTAGACTAGTGTATACAGTCGAGACCCCGACGAGGGGCGGTGGCCGGTCTCACAACCCACTGGTGTTAGTTGGTTCACCTAAGATGTATACAGGTGCTCATTGGGTTATGAGTACACCGGACAGGACTCGCCGGGAACATGCTAGTTGGTCTTATACCTGACGTCAGATAGTAGTTCCCTGGTGACATGTGTACAGGGTAGTTCATCGACCTGAGATCGTCATTTGTCTCGTGTGAGTTCCCACTGTACTTTGATTACTACCCTACCACGGCTCAAAAGAGTCGTGCAAACATGTTTTAGTTGGGTACAGTCAAGAGCCACATGGAGGCAGTGAGCGGATCTGCAGGGGTTCGTCTCTCCCGGTATTGGTGGTGAGGTCGCGCTGTGTCTAGGAGAGCCATTACACGAAGTCCTTGGCCAAGGCAGGAGATTTACTGGTAGGTATTCCAGTAGTATCTCAGGGTGATCTTGGCTACACTCCGACACAACTTGTACTGCTTTTGGGGGTCTGACTTTTACCAACCCCCTAGGCCCGCCATGCGATATTCATAGACGAACGGACCGGACTGTACGGATATTGTCACTGACAGGCTCAGTAGGGTGTCAGGATGAGTTCGCTCATCGACATCCCTTTTGGTCAATACCTGGTAGCCCGTTACGTATGGCTAATACCTCTGACGTGCTAGTGGTTAAATCCATAGCCAAAGTGTTGACGAGTCTTTAGAGTCCCCCACAGACAGTTTCTCAAGTTTCGGGCGAAACGCTGTAGAGGCCGTATGGATATATGGCAGGGTCCGATCATATACGTGCGGTATTGCACGGATCATGATCGGACGGATAATACTAGCGGGCTTTGGTTTAAGCCGGATCCTAGTATTGTACAGTGTGGATTTTGTCTCATTGCATTTGTATTCGGTCGCAATACAAATGCGGGTATGTATATACAGTCGTGGGGTTTTCCTGTAATTTATTACGGGATCGGTTTTTTGAAGTTGCCAGTTTGCATTCCGTTTCGGCCATTTTCCTTTATTTTCTTCTTTGGCTGAAAATTGGTGTGGAGGGGGTTATTTGCAATTGTGCATTTTATTATGGAGAAGACTTTTTATGATGATAGCTTCTTGATGGTTCAACCATCATTTGAATTCCTTGTTCATGATTACTTGACTTTTGCTTGATGAGATGGTTGATGAGGATTGGACCTTGTTTGTGATCATTGTTTATCATCATTACCCACCTTTTCTTATGGTCACCTTGCACTAGCTTGTGCTCACCCCCTTGACTTTTCTCCCTCCTCTTCTCATGAAGGGGCCGGCCACACTTTGTGAGGGTGTGAGGGGATTTCATTTGCCGAGGAAAAATTATTCATTCTCATTATGTTTGCTCCAAAATTCCAAAGTTCATCTCAAAAAGTTTACATCTCCTTCCCACTTCCTAATGGCAACTTCACAACCCTTTGATACAAAGTAATCCACACTTAGCCTACAGTATTCTTGGACACGTCGGCTCGCCAACTTCGTGCCCGAGTTGCCTCTGTCCAGAGGTGGGAGCCCGTAAAAGAACCTGGCGATGTGGTGCCCTTTCCGACGAGGAGATGAAGACCGGAGATTCCGCGAGGAGATCGGGATAGAGGCCGAAGACCGAAGGACACGGATCGCTCGGTATAGCTCTCTACCACATTCTCTAGTTCGCTAGGAGTAGGTTAATGGCCCGATCCGGGTTTACAGTACGCGGTAGCGCCGGTTTCTTGTTTAAAGAAAGTTCTTGTTTCCGCATTTTGGCCTCGGATAGACGGCCGGGGCGCTGCCGTGCACTTACACTGGTATCAAAGCCACGCCACTAGCCTAGTCTAGCTTGCTCTAACATGTTTACAAGTTCGATCGATCGGATTTTCCAAAAACCGTATTTTCAAGTCCAGTTTCTGTCGAATTTTTCCTATGCTCTAAAAATTATTTGGTATATTGTAAAAATACGAGCAGGGTTTTTTAAGCATTCTAGGAAAATTTGATTGCATGATCGTACGGAAGCGCCGTGGAACCATGGCCATAACCCCCTTCTGGCCGCGGTTCCGCCGCCATTCTGTGCCTTCTCTGCACCAAATTTTTACAGTGGGCTTCTGACATGGAAATAGGGTTTTTGGTATGTTCTGTTTGGGCACAGATTTTCTTTGAGTGTTACAGTTGTGCTTGGGGCCCACTTCGGGAAATTTAGTCGATCGAAAATTTTAAACATGTTAGTTCACAGTATTTACATTATATCTGCGACCGTGAATGTCACTTGATCGGTAAATCCTGTCTAACTGCTATAGCTCTTTTAGACGGATTTGCGAACGTGACATTCACGTTGATGTTCTGTGTTGTGCTGTGATGTTGCGGATTTATCGTGGTGGATAGCCTGGATGCAATGGTAGTACAGTTCTGGTATTATATATGTACATTTGATATTGCGGGGCGAGCGTCCGACATGTGGACTGCCGTCACTGCCTGTTTGTATATTATTCTTTTGGGGCATGACCGGGCTGAGGTCGATGTACCCGTTGTATGTATATTTTTACTTTCTGTACTAGGATTATCCCAAGGAGGGGTGCACGAATAGCCGGGTTCTAGAGGGCAACGGGCCCGCATCTCATGGCATTGAGACGGAGGGGGCTTCACTCTAGAATTGGCGGGTTATTCGCCGCACTCTTAGGGGGTATAGGTTGACCCAGGAGGGGTGTCCAAGTTACCGGATTCCGTGAAGTGCTGGGTGGTCCATTCACGTTGTTGAAGGGGGCTGCCTCGCTTCAGGTTTTGGCGGGTAACTTTCCGCGCCCGTAGGGGTCTAGGATTTCATTGCACAGGCTATCCACACGACCAGGGGAACGTCGGGTTTCAGTAGCGGCTCTATGAAACCCGGGGATCCCAGATATCTGTATTGTTCTGTGATGCTTATTACATTTCTGTGATGTTGCATTTTATCACGCCTTGAGCGAATATTATATATTGATATATATACTAGTAGATGTTGTATATGTTTTGCATCCGCGCTAGTCCAGTCCCCGCTCTGTCGTTAGTTAAGTAACCTAACGGGTGATGACGGGACCCAGTGGCGAATGCGGATGGCATATACGTACATCATTATTTTCGTTTTTTATTGGTGTGATCAATTGATGGGACTGCATTGATTCGGATCAATGCAAGCTAAACAAACCTATTCTGATGTTGTTGGAACATTTTTCAAAAAGTTGTTATTGCAAGGACGTTCTCTTTTGTTTTGCACAGTGGTATTCGGTTATGAATATCCAGCACCTCAGTCGACGAGACAAGGGCCGAGACCCCTTCACCGGGAGTGACCCCTTAGACAGAAGTTTGTGTCAGGGAAATAACTTCACTATAGTCGATTACTTTTGCTTTGCATCGTGGTATTCAGTTGGAATATCTTGCACCTCATTCTACGGGGAAAGAGCCGAGATCCCTTCACCGGGAGTGACCTCTTTAGCAAAGGTTTTCGTCACTATATTTTTATAAAAGCTATCCGGTTCCTTCAACGATATCAAGTTCATTACGTTAAAGGTTTTTCGCCAAAAACCATTCGTAGCCCTCCGTCATTTCAGACGGGTAGCACTTAGTATTCATGCTATGTTTGTTGGCCTTAGTCAAGGCATAGTGTATGGTAACTATTTATTACTTTTCTGCAGCATAGATAAATGCGTTGGTTTGGCACAGTCGTACAGCCTTGTTGGCCCTAGTCAAGGGCTTGTACGGGTGGGTTCAAATTAACCTGGACAATGATGGGTAGAACTTGACATGTGACTTATGATTTGTTGGCCTTAGTCAAGGTCATAAGAGCATGGGGTAAAAATCACATCGGGAGTTTCTAAAGAAACTGAAACTTGCCAGATATGCGCATACCTTCTGGAGTGTGATAACGTGAGTGGATTCCATCACGTTATCATGCGATGATAGTTGGATCCCGATTCCTACTGATGAGTTGGTTTACTCCTCGGGTGATCCCGACTAATTCTTCTTTCAGGTTTGGAGGAGAATTTGAGGTTACAGTGGGAGGTTTCCTGATTAGATAAAGTGATAACCATTCTGATCTAGGTTAGAGTGCACGCTGAGTGTTTCTTTTCTCTCTCTCTTTGGCAGCGACCATGGCCCAACCCTAGACCATGACTCAGTGACCAAAGTTGACCGAACCTTCTTAAACACTGGCTTTTGGATTGTCAGAGTTGCATACCTCATTGCCACTCCTACTTTTACCCTTTTCTCCAGAACACCCCGTATTACTACGAACGTCCACTTCCATTGGATAAAACCATCGTATGGTTATATACGAACTCGAAGGAACTTGTTCCAGATTCGAGGATGGTTTCTGGTTCTGGAGAAAACGAATAGGACTATTCAGTTGTCTTTTCCTTTTACCTTCTCTCAGGTTGCGAGTGCTCCTTGGATTAGGGGATAGTACACCCGTTACGCCTATTGGATAGTCTTCTTCCAAACCTTAGGCTGGTGCCGAACGGTAGGGAATGAAGAAAGCCGATTAGCCTAAGTGTGGTGTACAAAAGATATTAAGTTAAGACAAATAAAGGGATTAGAAGGAGGGCAAAGTAAATTGCGACTGCTATTCACGACCAAACCAAGTATTTCATTACCACTCCCACTTCACCTTTGTATTTCTCTAATACACTCCGTATCACTACGAAGATCCACAGTTTATTCGATATTCCATCGTATGGTTATATACGAACTTGAAAGGAACTTGTTCCAGTTCGGGGATGGATTCTGGTTCAGAAGAAATAGGAATAAGGTTTATTCAGGTGTCTTTTATCTTTACCTTCTCTCGGGTTGCGAATGCTCCTAGGATTAGGACAGTACACCCATTATACTTATTGGATAGTCTTCTTCCAAACCATAGGCTAGTGCCGAACGGTAGGGAAGGAAGAAAACCATTTGGCCTAAAGGGGTGTGCAGAAGGTAATGACTAAAAGACATATAAAGGGATTTAGAAAGATGGCAAAGAGATATACGGTTACAGTTGTGAATCTGGATAATGGAAGAGGCATTACTAGGAATACCAGGATACCCCTACGAAACATTTCAATGTTTCAGTTTCACTGTGCATTGTTAAAAGAAAACTGATTTCCCAATTAGTCCTTCCTCCAGGGTATGTATTTACCAGGTATGATCCTCACATCTGTATGGTTTTACAGATGATGAGTGGGAGTAAGTTATTGGGAATTAGGTGATCATCCTCATTATATCAGAATTCATTGTAATTGGTGATATTTGAGAAAATCGCCTGGGTAGTTTGCCGGACGGCAAATATTTGGTTTTGAATATCCGCTGTTATGCACCAATTTCAAATTGATATATCTGTACGTCTATTTTTATAGAGTGAGATATAACTTTTTGAAATTATGTCGATGAAATTTACCTATATCAGTTGATGATTAGGCAAGGAGCATTAAACAGCGGTGTAATTCTTCTTAACCATAAGTACAGTTTTCAACCTACGACACAGAGCAAATGAGTTATTAGACTCAAGGGACTTATACAGAGTATTGTATGCTGTCCAGTGTCCATTAGGACAGAGGGGTTGGTCCTCGTACTATATTCGGTTTACTTATGACTTCTCTAGTTTTTAGACATGTGTTTCGTAGAAACACAAGGTCCAAGTTTTGAGAAGTTATAGGTATAAGAGTAAAGTAGAAAACCAGGTATTGCAAGTATCGGGATTCTTCAAGGCGATCGAAGATGTAGATACTTGTGTATGGTATTCAGTTGATAGTAATAATTAAGAGAACTTGCTTCTCTTTCAGGTTACTCATAATTGGAAGCACTCCTAAGTTGAGTAATGCTGATCGGCTTCTCTCCATTTAGTTGACATGCACTGGAGACAGTTGCATGATTTGAATCTGGTTCAATTAAATCAGTGCCTCTGTTTCTGTATTGGATATAGAATAGTTCATATCTTAACATTGTTAAGGTACGGGGAGTTGTCCGGCTTATGCTTAAAACCAGACTCTGGATAACTCAAGGCATGTTTCTGTAATGGCTGTTTGTGGGTTGACCCAGGCTATGACGAGGATTGACTTTCTACCATCTGGAAGATCAATAGTGATATTGTTCTTGACTCGCCACAGTTTTAATAAAAATGGATTTTTTCAGAAAACAGTAGTGGGAGTATGGTAGAACTGGAAGTGATTCCAGAACCGCAAATGATTACTGAAAATTTGATAAGAACCTAAAGATTCAATCTGGTTTGACATTCCATTGGCCACTCCGCAGATAAGGTGGGTAACCTCAGGCACTCGAGAGGTACTTCGGTATGCTCAAAGACGGTGACAGGGAGGTTCTTGTTTACCCAGACTTGCCATTGCTGTTGTTCCAGACTGTGAGACCCGGCAGGAAGATGAGTACATCGTCATTCTAAACAAGCTTTAGAAGTGCACGTGTATATGATTCTGCCAGAGGGTTGTCGTAGTCAGTGGGAGCAGCGGAAGCATTGGTGGACAAGTGGCTTATGTCTATTAAGAGACTAAAGCAGATGTAGCGGAGATAGATCATCTATTTCTGATGTGACAGTCATAGGTTTGACTTCATCAGAATAGGAGATGGATCTGTTAAGAAGGTAGTAAGGTGTGATGTCCTGATATTTGGATGACATACACAGAGTAGGAAGTGAAATTCCTATACTACGGTCGATTATACTTTGGTTGTCACACAGTGGTTTCTACACATGGGACTTGGATATTATATCAGACATTCTGGTTACTAGATCTATGGTCTTAGATCTAGAATTGGGTAGTTTCCCAATCTGGGTACTTAGACAGAATTCTACAGGTGTTTTAGAATGGACGACTGCTGGCACGGTAGTGTACCTGCAGGTGATGGAGTCATCCTCTCTAAAGGTGTCTTACAGACTAAAGGGGAGAAGGATGTGCATGATTGGCAGATCAGTTGCTTAGGCAATTGAGTCAATCATGAGATGTCAAGTACCACACCAGATGTTGTTTTTGCACTAGATGCAGTAAGTTAATATTGATCCAATCCTGGAGAAACATTCGGAAGCAGTTTTAGAACATAAGTGGATGTTCTAGGGAAATGATAACGACAGCCTCATTCGGGAGACAGTTATCATTCCAGGCTTCCAAGGTGACCTAGATGACAGAGTGACTCTCAGAGTTATAGTTTCCCCTCTGACGAGGGGCAGTGTTTTAGACAGGTGATCCAAGCGGACAGTGAGGGAGGCATTACGCGGGATACTGATTAAGTTCAGTTGACGATACAGTCTAAGAAGTTTGGATTTGGAGTTCATTTATGAGCTAGGTCCCATTAGATATCCAGACATATTCTGAGACAGGTATTGCTCATTTCGGGAGATGGGTTTTCTCCGCGAACTTGAGATTAAGGGAGACATAGAAAGAAACATCAAAGCGGATCCACTCACTCAGGCTATTCCTCGAACGCAATAGTTTCACAAACGGGTTTTTGTGAGATTGATTAGTAGAGGAGTTGGGTGTTCGGTATCACACGGGCTGTGAGTATGCGACATCGCATTAATTAGCCTTGAGTGCAAGTGGGAGATTGTTGGATATAGTGCCCTCAGAGTCAATTATTGGATCACAGGCACGTGATTGCAATGATTGAGGGAGGACCTATGCCGGTAGAACAGTCTTACTCAAGATGATAGTATGCTATCTGGTTTATCTTTATCATCGTGTACTGCTTTAGGTGACCTTACAGGTCACTATTGCGCGTTGATAGAGCCCTTAGGATTCTTTCTTGACGGACAGCAGTATGATGGCGATCATATACGTGGGAGCTGGGGTCTATAAGCACATCCTTAAAAGGTCCCTAGTCGTGGGAGTTTTCGAGACAGGGCATTGATACTCCAGAGTAGACTAGTGTATACAGTCGAGACCCCGACGAGGGGCGGTGGCCGGTCTCACAAGCCACTGGTGTCAGTTGGTTCACCTAAGATGTATACAGGTGCTCATTGGGTTATGAGTACACCGGACAGGACTCGCCGGGAACATGCTAGTTGGTCTTATACCTGACGTCAGATAGTAGTTCCCTGGTGACATGTGTACAGGGTAGTTCATCGACCTGAGATCGTCATTTGTCTCGTATGAGTTCCCATTGTACTTTGATTACTACCCTACCACGGCTCAAAGGAGTCGTGCAAACAGGTTTTAGTTGGGTACAGTCCCGAGCCACATGGAGGCAGTGAGCGGATCTGCAGGGGTTTGTCTCTCCCGGTATTGGGGGTGAGGTCGCGCTGTGTCTAGGAGAGCCATTACACGAAGTTCTTGGCCAATGCAAGAGATTTACTGGTAGGTATTCCAGTAGTATCTCAGGGTGTTCTGGGCTACACTCCGACACGACTTGTACCGCTTTTGGGGGTCTGACTTTTACCAACTCCCCAGGTCCGCCATGCGATACTCATAGACGAACGGATCGGACTGTACGGATATTGTCACTGACAGGCTCGGTAGGGTGTCAGGATGAGTTTGCTCATCGACATCTCTTTTGGTCAATACCTGGTATCCCGTTACGTATGGCTAATACCTCTGACATGCTAGTGGTTAAATCCATAGCCAAAGTGTTGATGAGTCTTTAGAGTCCCCCACAGACAGTTTCTCAAGTTTCGGGCGAAACGCTGTAGAGGCCGTATGGATATATGGAAGGGTCCGATCATATACGTGCGGTATTGCATGGATCATGATCAAACGGATAATACTAGCGGGCTTTGGTTTAAGCCGGATCCTAGTATTGTACAGTGTGGATTTTGTCTCATTGCATTTGTATTCGGTCGCAATACAAATGCGGGTATGTATATACAGTCGCGGGGTTTTTCTGTAATTTATTACGGGATCGGTTTTTTGAAGTTGCCAGTTTGCATTCCGTTTCGGCCATTTTCCTTTGTTTCCTTCTTTGGCTGAAAATTGGTGTGGAGGGAGTTATTTGCAATTGTGCATTTTATTATGGAGAAGTCTTTTTGTGATGATAGCTTCTTGATGGTTGAACCATCATTTGAATTCCTTGTTCATGATTACTTGACTTTTGCTTGATGAGATGGTTGATGAGGATTGGACCTTGTTTGTGATCATTGTTTATCATCATTACCCACCTTTTCTTATGGTCACCTTGCACTAGCTTGTGCTCACCCCCTTGACTTTTCTCCCTCCTCTTCTCATGAAGGGGCCGGACACACTTTGTGAGGGTGTGAGGGCATTTCATTTGCTGAGGAAAAATTATTCATTCTCATTATGTTTGCTCCAAAATTCCAAAGTTCATCTCAAAAAGTTTACATCTCCTTCCCACTTCCTAATGGCAACTTCACAACCCTTTGAGACAAAGTAATCCATACTTAGCCTACAGTATTCTTGGACACGTCGGCTCGCCAACTTCGTGCCCGAGTTGCCTCGGTCCAGAGGTGAGAGCCCATAAAAGAACCCGGCGATGTGGTGCCCTTTCCGACGAGGAGATGAAGACCGAAGATTCCGCGAGGAGATCGGGATGGAGGCCGAAGACCGAAGGACACGGATCGCTCGGTATAGCTCTCTACCCCATTCTCTAGTTTGCTTGGAGTAGGTTAATGGCCCGATCCGGGTTTACAGTATGCGGTAGCGCCGGTTTCTTGTTTAAAGAAAGTTCTTGTTTCCGCATTTTGGCCTCAGATAGACGGCCGGGGCGCTGCCGTGCACTTACAAAAAGATCTAATAATGATGATAAATCATTAATTTATCAGAATTAAATTCTGTTATGGAAAGATTTTCCAATCTTGTTAAAAACAAGAAGATTGCCTTCTGTAAAACAGAAGCCCTAGGATCAAAGATCCAATGGTGGGAAACATCCCCAAATCAATCATAGAAAGATCTCTTTAACTGATTCAACAAATCAGCCTGCCCTATAAAAAGGCCCCAAGACTTCAAGTCTGATATAGAGAAACCCCCCATAAACTTTGAAAAAACTCAAAGATAAAGAGCAAGCTCTTGCAAGAAGATACTTCTTCAAGGTAAAGATAATAGATGATGAACACAGAGATGAAATCATCTCATAAAAAGAAGAATTATTTTCTTTAAAAAAGATCATAGATCTACAAGACAAAAAGTCTTTCATAAAAGAGATCAAAAGATCTCATCATAAAATAAAAGAAGAACATATTTCTTCTCACAGATCATGGATCTATAAAGGCAAAACCTTTCATCAAAATAAGTGTTAGAAGGGCCAAAGCGCCTGGTGCGCCACGTGTTGCGCTGACAGAACATAAATTGTTCTTTAATAAGCCCAGAGTTCTGGTGAATGCTCAGCATTCAATAAAAGACAAAAATATTGTTAGAAGGCCAAGCCCAAATAAAGGCTCAATAGCCAGAATAAAAATGTTAAACATTTATTGGACTTAGCCCAATATTGTCCGTAAGTCCTCAACTTATATTAATTGAGCCCACCTGCTCATAAATATTTCAACAGATCTTAGTCCCGAATTGGACTACAGATCTTCCAACCAACTCACACCAGTTCGAGGGTACATCTCTTCACTCCTCTGATATCTGTCGTTGTAATCCTTCAACATCTTCAGAGAGGTGACGGGTCCCGACAACCACACATTTCACGGACTGTGAGGTCCTTAAACTCACGGACTATGATGTCCTTAACCTCGACTGTGATGTCTTTAAACTCACGGACTATGATGTCCTTAACCTTGGACCGAGATGTCCTTAAACTAGCAATGGACCACTATGTTCTTAAACTGGTAATCGAACGCAATGTCCTTAAACTAAACAATAGAGCCTAATTTCTCTCTTGTTAGATCTAAACGATCCCGTTAAGTTGATCTTAGTCTAAAATTAGACTAACGTATCCTTAACATACGTTTAAGTTGATCTTAGTCTCAAATGGGGCAAACGTATCCTTAAACCCAACCCCTAAACCTTAATCTAAGAAGATACGGATTTGGACTAATCCACGCCCTACGGGCGACAACATAAATTAGTCTCCGTATACAATCCACGGGCAACTAAAAACAAAATAAACACACACGACACGAAGTGACTATCTGGAGATGGAGAAAGTGGTTACCGCGATGTGGTAGCGTAATTAACTGCAGGGGCTTGCGCCTGCAGGGATGAGCGTCCCCACAATCAAAATCCCCTCATCAACGAGGGGGAATCTGACAAAGTCTGCTACATCGTCCGCATCCGTGTAAACCTTCAATACATGGTGCCATAAATCAACTTGGCATCTTTGGAGAGGTGGACGGATAACACCAATTAGCATCTGCCCCGAAATTCAGGCAAGACGTTCACCGCATCTTCCCGCATCTTTCGGCGGGGAACAGATTTTGGCACGCCCGGTGGGACCTTTTCCTCTTTCCACTCCACACTTCGTGTGTTGTGTTCGCGAACGAATCACGGTTTGATATGGTTGCTCCTGGATTCGAGGTACTAAGATTTGGTGTCTTGCTCCGTGCAGAAAACATAAGATCAATGGCTTCAACCTGCACCAACTGCAACTGCCACTCCCATTCCGCCCCATCTGGGGGTGTAACCTACGGCCCCCAAGAGGCCTCCCTTTTCACAATGCCGGTAGAGCAGGTAACGCAGGCTACCACCGGGTTGTTCTTCGGGACCATGCTCCTACCAGTGAGCGTTAACATCCCGCTGCCACAAGAAGCGCAGAAGAAGTCGGTCTTTGATCGACTCACCACCACCACGGCCCATCTCAACGGGTCATCCAATGCCAAGCCGATAGCATCAGTCTTCGATAGGCTGAGCCCGAACTCCAATGGGCCCGTCAAGAAGCCCACGATACCTGAAGCGGCCATCCCAAAATGGATAGCCATTCCTGCTCTCGAGGTCACCAAAGAAGCTTCTCCCATCAAAGGATCAGCCTTTACAAGGCTGGCCACTCCGGCTCCCGCTCCTGCCCAAAGGTCTGTCTTTGACAGATTGGATACTGCTTCTCAACGGACATCGGTCTTCAAAAGGCTGACACCGGCGACAACCCTTCGCCAAGACAAGGGGCATAATGAAGTCAGCCCCATAGCCGAACCAACACCATCCGCACGACATGCTCGCCGTCGTCACTGGCGTCGAGTAAGGAAGGCTGGGGGCAGCTCTCTGTATGGGTTAACTCCACCAGCTCCAACGGTGGAAATCAATACCGTCGTTCCAACCGGGAACAGCTTTGAACTGCTTAACAAGGTGCGCAGGAACTCTCCAACTGCCACACTGAAGAGATCTCCTCTACCTATAGAGATTACTACGAAGGTGAAGCTAGAGCAGCCCCCTCAGCGGCTGTCCTCTAAATTTTACATAGCCTGGCGACAGGTCCATGTATCAGTGATCAACCAAGACTACTCTTGCCGATCAAAAAAGCTTAAAGCTCGACAAGGAGAAAACCATCCTGTCAAGCCACAAAAGGCAACAGCCGTTTGGGTGCCCGCTGCAACGGCCCCTTCGACTTCAACTGCTCAAAAGAGAAGGAGGCCAGAGAAAGCCCCTGTGAACGTGGCAAACCGTAAAAGCGCTGAATCTAAATGCCCTAAGTCTGGGGGCATGATGGTACATACCGTTTATATGGCTTCCGGAAAAGAGGAAAGCCGTGCTTCTACAGGTCATCGACCGCTTACCCGGTCAATAACAAGGGCTCAGGAACAACAACAGCAGAAGCTTCAGGAGATGCTGACTGCAATGGCCGCACTCACTGGGCCAAAAGAAAATCCAGAGACCTCGGAGCAGCGTCGGGAACAAGAAACTGACACCGAGTTCCTCCGAAGAATGCTCGAGAGGAAAGAAAAAGAGCCTGCGGAATAGGCAGCCAATATAAAACGAATGGCTCTCTTGTTCCAAGACATGGCTGGGATGATGTTACAGCCAGAACCTCCAGTTGAAGATCCCCCGATCATCATTGAAGACGACAGAGGGGAGACGTCGAACCCTCCTTCGGCTCTTTCAGCAGCCAAAGAGGAAACCATTTCTAAGGCCGCTCTGGATGACTACATTGCTCAGCAAATACGAGCTCACCAGGCGAATGAAGTGGCTGTCCAAGTTGTTAAAACTGGGCGACCATATTTAGGCTGGTATGACCAAATAAAGTACCCACCGGGATATACGATCCCTAAATTTCATGTATACAAAGGGACGGGCAATTCCCACCAGCATGTCGCCCAGTTCAGAGCTCTATATAACAACACCGGAGGTGATGATAAATTTCTACTTCGCCAATTCGTCGGCAGCTTGTCGGAAACGGAATTCGAGTGGTACTCTGAACTCCCGAACGACTCGGTCAAGACATTTGCGGAGATGGAGCCGTTATTTACGCAAAGATTCGCAAGCGCACTCCGATTACCGCACTAATTAATGCCAGGGTGAAACCTGGAGAAACATGGGTTCAGTACACGATACAGTGGCGGAACTTATGGTCAAAAGCAGCGCATCGAAGAGGCTCCCGCGGTAGGCATGTTCGTGGGCACTCTCGATCCGCATGCGACCATCTCCCAGTTCATGATGTTTTTCAAGCCGACTACTTTCCATGCCTTGATTGACATGCTGGCCCAAATGGACCAGATGGGTCATAGACCGTCTCTTCCAAAGCCGAAGCCGCGGAACGAGAAGGGAAAGAGGAAAGCGACCGTCGTCGCCAATGCTTAATAGCAGCTCAGTGGTCTGAGACCAGTTGATCGCCAAAATGATAGAACTCGATCTCTTAGAGATAAAATGAGACGCCCTTACTCGTTCCCTCGAGACAAGACAAAGAGGTTATTCGAGCTAGCACTGCGCAACAGGCTCATCACTCTGCCGGAGCTAAGACGCCCAGTGCAACCAGGCGACATTAGAAATCCTAACTATTGCCCCTATCACCGAATGTTGGGCCATCCGATCGAAGATTGTTACATCTTCAAAAGCTGGATAGAAGATCAGTGCCAACAGGGCAAATTCGTATTATCCGAGAATTAGAAGGTGAACCCGCCTCAGCCGCACGCTCTCAAGAAGACGGATACACCGGGGGCATCGTGTTCTTTCGTAGAAGAAGCTCCATGGGAGGTCGCTCTTTCAGCCAAAACTAAAAGAATGCTGAAGGATCTCCACACATGTCCGGCAATTAGGTAGAAGAATCCACTGGAACCTGAGATCATCGAGGGGATGTTGAAGCCGCGCCCAACTCCAAAAATTGGCGGTGATAGCCAAAGCATTCACACCCAGCCGTCAAAGTCTTCAAAGAAGAAGAAGAAGACCAAAAAGCCTGTGAAGTCTGGTGACAAGCGCACGGACCTGCAAAAACAGATTGACGCATTGGAAGAATATAATCAAAAAGCGCGGACTCCAGTCACACTCCAAGAATTTCTCAGCCACGTCCTTGAGGACGGAGACGATGACAATGGAGAAGACTCATCGGATGAATCTGAAGATTATTTAGCAGGCTGCCATGTGATCTCTCACTCGTCGATAGACGATGAAGAAGCTCCTTACACAAAGAAACTGGGGGCAAATCCTGAACCGGAACTTCTAGGGCCATCAGATGAAACTATTGATGCATTCCTGAATGAAACTCTTCTTAAAAGCAAAGCTGATTGGGAGCGCGAGATGGTCATATTTGAAAAGTCCAAACACCGGCGACTGGACGAAAGGGATGAAACACTCCCGCCAGATCAAAGTACATCCGTCGCAAATAAAAACAGGTTCAAGACGAGAAAAAGGTTCGCTAAAGCCATATCGATAGGAATGAAGCTGCCACCCTCCGAAGGAAATATTCTTGATGAAGCGGAAACACATCCTAGCTACTGCTTATATCATTGAAAGATTGCGCACCCCACCGAAGAGTGCAACTCTTTTAAAAGATGGTGGCAGGGATATGTTGCCCACCGGCAACATTTCAAGCGGATGAAATGCAAAACTCGTCGAGAGCAAAGAAGTACGACCGAGGAGCGTAAAAGAACTACCGGCAACTTTCGCATGGTCAACGCTGGGGGATCGCAAGTTCTCACCTTTGGGAGCGATTCTGATGAAGAAATTGCCTTTGGCCTTCTCTTCAAAGAATCCACCTCGGGAAAAGAGGAAGTACCGAAGAGCTGCGAGGACATTCAACTGCGCAATCGTACGCTACCCGAAAAGAATCTTGGGCCCTCGAACAGTGGGTCAAATAGAAAAGATAAGGGAAAAGAAAAAGTCCCTGAGGGTATCATCCTTGATGACCAGGCCGTCGAAAAGATGACAGCCAAAGACCCGCCAAAGAAAAGTAAGGTGGACTACAACGTTCTGGCACACTTGAGAAAGCTACCTTCGCAAATAAGCATTCTCGATGCTCTTCTGTTATCCAAAGAAGCAAGAGATTCTTTGATCAAGGCGTTACTAGAGCCTGAGCAATTCCAAGCTTTCCTCGCCGAAGAAAAGATGAAGGACGAGCTGGAAGAAGTACACATGGCCGATATCACCTTCGGCGATGAAGACCTCCTCCTTGGGACATGCGAGCACAACTGTCCCCTATATGTCTCTGGATACTGTCATGACATCAAGATAGGTAAAATCCTAGTCGACAATGGGTCCTCCGTCAATCTCCTTAACGTAAGGGTGCTAAAGGAAATCTGCATGAGCGTTCAACACCTCGCTCGCGATAAAATCGCCATCTCCGGATTTGACTCCCAGTCATTACGGACGCTTGGGTCTGTAATATTGACACTACGCTTTGGGCTGCTTGTCTCGGACATTAAGTTTCATGTCATTGACGCCAAGACATGCTACAATGCTTTGCTCGGCCGGCCCTGGTTACACGAGTACAACATCATCCCTTCTACACAATATCAGTGTATGAAGTATTTCAAAGATGGTCTCGAGTACACTGTGACAGGGGAACTAAACCCGTTCTCCGTGAATGAAGTCCGAAAGTACGAAGATGCAAAATACTTCCTGCCAGATTTTAAGGACACAGAAAGATGTCGCAAACCGAAGGATAAGAACAAAGCTATCGCCACTGTTCCGGTCTTCGGGAGTGATACCGATGAGGAAGAAGAAATAGTTTATTCAAGGCCACCCCAGTGCAACAAGCCGGGACCGTTCGCTCCTATGTTCATCTTCGGCAGCGACTCGGAAGATGAGGTCAATGCCGTATTCTCTACTCGGCCATCAATACAAACCTTCACTGGTGAAGATCAAAGTTTGCAAGTTGCCATGGTTCCGCCAAAGCATCACAAAGAACTAGACGCGCTTGATACCTACAGTGTGGAAGAATTGCAGACATTCTACGTCCCTCCCACGCGAAAAGGTGAAAAGGCGATCCTATTCTACCGATCCGGGGAAACCAAAGTAGAGAAAGAAATCTGGCATGGCGCGGATTCTACACTTGACAGGCTCCAGCCCATCCGTTTGCCCAGATATTACACGAACGGACTAAAGAGACTCTTGAGGCGCCAAGGTGTACCCCTTAAGCAAACTGCGCGACAAGCACGGTTCTATAACAGGATCTGGAATGTTCCCGGAACTCAACGAAAGTTGCCCAACGGGAGAATGGAAACGACCGGGCTTAGGTATGTTCAATCCAAGAAACAGGAGCTACTCCGCGACTGCTATGTCATACATGACTTTGATGAAGAAGGAGATGCTCTGTGGGAAGTTGCTAACCCCGAACCAGAAAGAGCTCCCGCCGTGAAAATGCCCAGTCTGTCGTTCGAAGAACAAATGGACAAGCTTATAAGAGAAGCAGGTCAAAAGGTTCGAGACGACCATAATCGCGAAATGGCCATCTATGAGAAAGTCAGGACGCAACGCCTCCTTTAACAGGCTGTGAAAAATGAAAATGCTCCTCATTGTCAACCCGTTGTACAAAAGGCCCGACGCAGAGGCAGAAACAAACCAAAGAACGGGAAAGGCGTTCGACAGCGACAAAGAGGGTCCAAGAAGCTACGCGATCAGGAATCGAGCAGTCCGGATTCGTCTCTTATAAAAAAGATGGGTCGAGCATATTCTTTTCCCCAAGACAAGACAAGGAAGATATTCGATCTTGTCATAAAACATCAAACGATGACACTCCCGGAGTCCAAGCACCCCGAGCAAGCAGGAAAAGTCTCTCACCCGGACTATTGCTCCTATCACAGGGCAATAGGACATCCTCTTGAAGATTGCTTCACATTTAAAAACTGGGTAGAAGACCAGTATCAGCAAGGTAGGTTCGCTCTATCCAGCAGCTGGAGGGTAACCCTGCCGCAGAAGCATGAACCTAAAGCCACGAGAGTAGAACCAGATCAACATCGGTTTTGAAAGCGATCTCGTACTTGTCATATGATAATGTTATCAGAAGAAGAGCCCGAGAATATGGATGACCTCCCCCGGTGCTTCGAAAACGATGATAACGAGGTAATCTCAGAATTTCTACCCGCGCCAAAGGAGCTGGAAGATGGGATACATACTACTGTAAATAACCTCAAGAAAATTGACTTGGGGACGGCAAGTGACCCGCGGCCGACGTTCGTCAGTGAGCTGTTGTCTGAAGAAAGGGTGGCTACACTAAAGGACGTGCTTATGCAGAATAAAGATTGCTTCGCATGGAACTATTTCGAGATGCCAGGACTAGAAACAGAGATTGCTGTCCACAGATTGGCAATATCCCCGGACGTTAAGCCGATCAAACAAGCACCGAGAAGAATGCGGCTCGAGCTTGAGATGAGCATCAATGCCGAGGTCAAGAAGCTAATCGACTCCGGCTTCATCCAAGAGGTTCAATACCCTGACTGGATCGCCAATATTGTCCCATTGATGAAGAATAATGGGACGGTGCGCATATGTGTGGACTTTTGGGATCTCAATAAAGCCTTCCCGAAAGAAGACTTCTTAGTACCGGTCACTGAGCTGATGATAGATAACACATCCACTCACGAAGTTTTCTCCTTCATGGACGGCTCATCAGGATATAATCAGATAAAGATGCAACCCGAGGACCAGAAGCACACCGCTTTCCGGACCCCTTTGGGCATATTCTGCTGTAAGGTGATGCCCTTCGGTCTAAAGAATGCCGGCGCCACCTATCAGAGGGCCATGATGAAAATTTTCGACGACCTCATACATGAAATCGTTGAATGCTATATCGATGACCTTGTAGTTAAAAGCAAATCATACGAGGAGCATTTAGAGCATCTGAAGATCGTGTTTCAGCGCCTCCGGCAATACAACTTGAAGATGAACCCTCTCAAATGCGCGTTCGGAGTTTCCTCGGGCAAATTCCTGGGATTCATCGTCCGACACCGAGGCATCGAGATAGATCCGTCAAAGATTAAGGCGATTATGGAAATGCCTCCGCCAAGGACTCTCAAGCAATTGCGGTCTCTCCAAGGGAAGCTCGCGTATATCCGGCGATTTATAGCCAATCTCTCAGGAAAGTGCCGTCCTTACAGTCACCTGATGAAGAAGGGAATCCCTTTCGTCTGGGATCGCAAATGCCAAAACGCACTGGACGAAATCAAGCAATACCTGCAGAATCCGCCAGTACTGGCCATTCCCGTTAAAGGAAAACCTCTCGTCCTGTACACAACAGCCCTTGAAGGTTCTTTAGGCGCGCTGTTGGCACAAGAAAACGACCAAGGGAAGGAGAGAGCCCTTTATTATCTGAGTTGAGTTCTCCTGGGGGCAGAAAGCAATTACTCTCCCATTGAAAAACACTGCCTAGCGTTGATCTTCGCAATAACGAAGCTCAGACACTATGCATTGGCACATGAGGTCCATCTTATATCAAAGGTGGATCCCCTCAAATATTTAATGTCAAAGGCCATATTAACAGGACGACTCACTAAATGGGCCCTACTGTTGATGGAGTTCTCGATAACTTATCGACCCCTCAAGGCAGTGAAAGGCCAGGCCATCGCCGACTTCCTCGCTGATCATCCGACACCCGCCGATTCTCCTTTGAACTGCGAATTGCCGGACGAACACGCGTTTGACACGATCGACGAAGAGAGAAGAGATAATGATACCCGCTGGGAACTTTACTTCGATGGAGCATATTCCATGAAAAAGCGCAAACAAAGCATCCCCATAATCAAATCAGGGGTAGGCCTCATCTTCATGACTCCATAAGGGGCGATAATGCGCTTTGCCTTCTCCTTAACAGAGCCGAGGACAAACAATGAAGCCGAGTATGAAGCTTTGATAGCAGGTCTCAAGATCGCTATCGACATGGGAATTGAAAACCTCCTCATATACGGAGACTCCCAACTAGTCGTTAGTCAAGTAAACGACGACTATCAAACGTGTAAACCGGAGCTGGTAAAGTACGGTGAGAGAGTACAACAGTTGCTGACTCAAATCCCTTCCTACACCTTGGAAAGAATACCGCGCGCGGAAAATAGCAAGGCGGATGCATTAGCCAAGCTCGCTAAAGAACTGGCCGACGAGAACCTCGATGATGTAAGGATCGTTGTGCAAAGCTGTCGGGTTCTTACACCGGCAAAAATATCTCCGGAGTCGTCCGAAGAAAAGGGAGCGACCGAGCAAATGACTCTGCAAATAAAAGACCAGGAAAAGGTTACAGATTGGAGAGAAGTCTTTATAGACTACTTCAAATCCCGCCAAACACCTGAAGATGCGTCCTCAAGACATCAGCTTATGAAACGAGCTCTGCCTTTTGCTTTCGTCAATGATACCCTGTATAAGAGATCATTTGACTCTTTATGGCTAAGATGCCTGGGACCTGAAGAGACAAAACGATTTGTCCAAGAAACTTATGACGGACTCTGTGGTTCTCACCAAGCCGGGCTGAAGATCAAATAGATGAGTTATTATTGGCCCACGATGATCCAAGACTGCCTCGAATACGTGAAGCAGTGCCACGTGTGCCAGATTCAGGGAGACTTCATCCATCAGCATCCAAATCCACTACATCCAATAGTGGCTAGCTGGCCGTTCGAAATGTGGGGGACTGACATAATCGGCCCCTTCGAACCAGCATCGTCCAGAGGACATCGATTCATTTTGGCGACAACTGATTACTTCTCCAAATGGGCAGAAGCAGTACCGCTGAGGGAAGTGAAGACGGAGAATATCCTCCATTTCTTCAAGACGCACGTCATTTATCGGTTTGGAACTCTACGACAGATTATCTCCGATAACGGGCCAGCCTATAGAAGCCACAAGATCAGCCGCTTCGCACAACAGCATAACATAGACTGGAGATACTCTTCAGTCTATAATCCCCGAGCTAACGGTCTAGCTGAGGCTTTCAACAAGACCTTAACGAAGATCGTGAAAAAGACGGTGTCTCGAAATAAGAAGGACTGGCACGAGAGACTGCATGAAGCTCTCTGGGCGTATCGAACTACGTTCAAAACGGCCACGAACACAACGCCGTACGCGTTGGTATTTGGCACAGAAGCGGTACTCCTCCTCAAGATAGAGTTACCCTCTCTACGAGTGGTAGTTCATTACGAGCTAACGAACGAAGAGAATGCTCACCTTCGGCTTGAAGAGCTCGACGCCCTTGATGAAACCCGGCTCATGGCGCAACAAAATCTGGAGGCTTACAAAGCAAAGATGACGCGCTCATACGAAAGATTGACTAGGCCGATGACATTCCGCCAAGGCGAACTCGTGCTAGTGGTTAAAAGACCCATGATCCCCAATCGTGCCAAACGGGGGATATTCGAGCCGAACTATAAAGGCTCGTATATCATAGACAAGGTCTACCAGGGTGGAGCCTATCTACTCATGGTCATGCATGGCGAAAGGCCCTTCAGGCCAATAAATGGTCGCTTCCTGAAAAAATACTACGCCTGACGAGTCACGGCCTAGGTCAATGATAGATGACGACGACTATGTCCGCTCGCTATCTTCCTAAGCCCAAACTCTATAAGTAGTAGCCGGCCAACAGACCGGAACGTCCTTAAACTATCCACGGACCGAAATGTCCTTAAACTAACGACGGACCGAAACGTCCTTAAACTAACAATGGACCGAAACGTCCTTAAACTAACAACGGACCAAAACGTCCTTAAACTAACGATGGACCACTATGTCCTAAAACTTGCTGTTGACCGAGACGTCGATAAAGTACTGTAGACAGCAGCATCCCAAGGCTGACACAAAAAAAAGAGAAAAGAAAAAAAAGAAGAAGAAAGAAAAAGAAAAAACGGTATGTCCATAAGCGAAAAGGGCACGGATGAAAACCCGAGAAGGCTCCGTGAGTAAAAACAGCAAGGCTACCGGCGAGTTTTGTGAAAACCCGAAAGGGCGCAATCTTGTTAAAAGACACTGGCAAGGTCCTCTCGACCTTGTGAGGAGAAACCATCTGCGTGAGATCCTTACGACTCACAAGGGAGCAACACACTTAGGGATCCCTATGATTCCTAGGGAGAAATTACACTTGCGAGATCCTCACGACTCGTAAGGAGAACCCTCTTATGGGACCCTCACGGCTCATAAGATTCAAAAGTCTTAAGCTACAGGGATCTGAACCTGTTCTTAAGCGGCCACCACAACCTCCAATACTGCCCTACAAGCGGCTCAATACCGACCCTTGTATACAATCCACGGGCGCGAATAAACATTTCCCTAAAAAAGTCCCATCCGTGACTAGGGATATGTTTACACAGTGAACAGCCCTTGTAAGTCCACTCGACTTATAAGGAGAAAGTACTCTTGTAAGATCCTTACGACTTACAAGAAGCCATACACTTAGGAATCCTCACGATTCCTAAGGAGAAAACGCACCTACGAGATCCTCACGACTCGTAGGAAGAAATACCTTTATGGGACCCTTACGGTTCATGAAGTCAAAAGCCTTAGTCGACAGGATCCTAACCCTGTTCGCTAAGCCACCTTTGTTCAACATCGACAGAGGCAAATGATGATTCGCTCCTGGCAATATTCCAGTTGTAGCGGTGCTCATGCCGAAATCGGTATCTAACTCCAAGCTTGCAGCCAAGAAGCTAGCCACACATGCATACGAAACAGCCGAAATGATGGAGCAACTTGCAACAAAACCAGTAAGTAAAAATGTATGCATGCAAAATAACCAAAATGATTGGGCAACTCGCAATAAAAAGAAGCGAGTAAAAATAAAATAAATAGCCGAAATGAATGGGCGCCGCGAAAAATAGCCGAAATGATTGGGCAATCACGACCTTCGCGATATAAAAGCTGAAATGATAGAGCATCGCGAAAATAAATAAAGAAAAATGAAATTTATGCCCTACAGGTGATATCACATCAATCCCTGTATACAATCCAGGGGAGCAAACAAAGAAGGAATCACACCTTCCCTTCCCAGGCTCCATCAGAAGAAGAAATCAAATCTCAACGGTTCACAGACAACCTAGAGACCACTTCGATATTCGCCTCATTACAACAGGCGTAACGTGATCCACATAACCCCGTCGCGGAAATACGTCATCTACATGACCCAGTCTCGGAAATACGTCATCCACATGACCCCGTCGCGGAAATACGTCATCCACATGACCCCGTAACGGAAATACGTCATCCACATGACCCCGTCTCGGAAATACGTCATCCACATAACCCCGTCTCGGAAATACGTCATCCACATGACCCCGTCTCGGAAATACGTCATCCACATGACCCCGTCTCGGATATACTGTAACGTTTTGAAAATCGTTTCGGTGAAATTTTGAAAAAATCGGTAAAATAAGAGGGTTTTCTGTAAAAAGTCAAAATATAAATATGTTTATTATAAAATTAAAAATACATATTCTAGCTATGAAATTGCTAGTGTTTAGTGTTTATTGAGCCACTGGTAAAATTTCGGGTTTTCTGAAAATTTTTCCGAATTTAATTATTTTTAATATTATTTTAAGCCAGTAAGAAAATACATTAAATTAGCGATAAATACGAATTTAAATGGGCTAATTTTAATCTTTAAAATCATGTTAATTAAAATGTAGTTGTAATATATTTTTTTAGTATTTTATTTCAAGTTTTAATTGGTTTTTATTATGGAAAACAAATATAAAATTATTTTGAACTAAAACTTGCAAATATGGTATTGTGGGGGGTCTTTTTGCATAGATTTTTTTTGTAAAGTCTCTCACACTCACCCTCACTCCCCTTGGCCAGCCTCACACTGTTGTAGCAGCCCAAGAATTTTATTTCCCTCTTTTTGACCTTAAATCATGTGAAGAAATGAGTTAAAATAAGGGTTTTTATATATAGTAAAGTAGGTGGGGGTATTATGGTAATTTGGAAGGGCTTTGACTTGGAAATTTTTCACCAATTCCCTCACCTTTTCCCCATTCCTCCCTTGGCCAAAATCTGAGCTCCAGCAGCCCCATTTTCCCCCATGTTCCCATCTCTTTTGGTCTCAAATTTCATCTCAAAACACATTAAAAAAATCCACAATTTCTTCACAAATTCAAAACAAATCCTTGTGCTATCTCTTCTCAAGCCTAACTTAGTTGAAAACATGGAGAAAGGAGGTGTCTTTGGTGGCTAGAGCAACCTAGGGTTTCAAACTTGGAGGTATAATTTCTATCTAATGGTTAAATTGTAGCTTGTATATGCTAAATTAGTTATTTAAAGTGTGAAATTGTTGTTGTTGCTAGTTTATAAAAAAATCAAGAGAAGGGGTTGATTTTGGAAATGGGAATTGAAGCATTGCTTGTGGATTATTTGAGTGTGGTAGATTGCTTGTAGTGTGGATTGGTTGTTCATGCTAGATTGTAGTCTTTTTGTCGCAAATCCGCGATGGTTGCGTCAATTTTCTAGTATTCATGCTTACTAGTTTTTTTAAAATTGAATTAATAAGTGAGATTAAAAATACGGTTAGGGTTTTTATCACATTATTAACATTATAAATTGTATTTTAATATTTTAGATCATGCAAATCCAAACTAAATTGTTGTTTATGTATTTTTGCTAAAATGGTTGAAATTTGGGTATAATTGCAAACTAGAATTTTTGAATTTTTACAAATTAGTGTCATAAAAATATAGAAGTGGTTTATATGACCTAATTAAGATATTTAGTGAATATATTGGGCATTAGTTTTGTTAAAACATCAAGTTTCGAATTAAAACAAAAAGTTTTGCTAACTAGGTTTTTGAGAAATAAAACGAATTGATTAATTCTAATGTTTTGATGATTTAAATCCTATTTCATATATAATTAGTGATTTGTGAAACCATGATTGGTACGTTTGATATTTTTCTCGATGGTTTGGCGTTTGTACGCCGACGTTGAGGTTTTTTTGGGTTGATTTGTGAAAGCAGCCATAAATTTTGACCTATATAGGATTCGTGTGTCGTTTTGGTCATGAGTCGGATTTTAATGCGATACGGTGCGTTATGATATGTAGGTACCCCATGTGGACTTGGAGACGACAAGCAAGCACGTGGCGACGTCGGCACCGGCGAGCGAGGACCAGGTTAGAAGATTTATATCTACGAGGAGAAGTCGGGTGGATGGCGTATAGCACACCCGCGGTTCGTGGTGATGTATACGAATACGTATACACACATAGTGGTTATATATATTGTTTGATGTTATTGATGACATAGATGGATTCAGGGTGTTATCGGATTATTTTAGTGTTGCGAGACCCTAGAGTAGTGGTTGCACTACACATACACACACACACATACATACTTGCATACATTCCTTTGTTCATATATCTATATATGGGATTCTATATAGTTATGTGTTCACACAGGTATGGGACTATGTGTTCACATACGGATTTGAAGATGATACTTGAGATTGAGATGAGTCGATGAGAGTTGATCTTAGATTATGAGGTCGGTGATATGGCAGGATTCGTACTTGAGATACGTCCTGATGTTATAACGGATCTTTGGATGACGATGCCATGTGAATAGGGATATATATATATAGAACGGTTGACATGTGGTCGTGATGCGAGATATGATATGATATGATATGACAAGATATTTAAAATAGGTCGCATGAGGCGATTTATACCTCTTTATGACGATATATGATGATGATATCGGTTTGTAGGAGGCTGTAGATCAGCAGTCAGATCATGATTAGATTGATGATATTAGTATTGTACTTGACATAGATCAGTACCCGGATTATGATCTTTGATAGAGAGGATACCGGATGAATAATATGAGGAATATAATATTGACCCATACCCAGATTTGGGGATGCCGTACGACGGATTTACGTACGAGCTATATATTGATGTTTGATCCGCACTCTTGACTTGGGAATAACTGATTATAGATATGGTATCGGATGTGATATTATCGACGCGGGATCACCGACTGATATATATATATATATATATATATATATGTATGTATGTATCGACTCAGGTGTTAGGCGGTTTCCTTACCTTCAGTAGCCAGTTAGCGCAGCCCTTTAGTTTAGTGTAGTTGTTAGACTAGATTTATATTAAATATAGATTGTCGTCTTTGTGTCTAGTATTTAGCTCCCGCTCATTATTGTTGTTCGCTCCGCATTGCATGCTTATATTATGTTTCATATTCTATTGTTGATATCATGCTGTTAGGACACTAGCACCATTACCGATGACGCGTATGTACCACGTACACTTACTTGCCGGCTCACACACATCTTCATCGGTAATTGCCATGTCACGAACACTTTAGAAAATACTATTTCATTTAACATAGGTTGTTAGCTAATAGTTTAGACATGATATTAGCGTACTTGCCTTATATGCTAGTTTAGACATTGTAGTTACTACTTGTTACATCATGCATGTTATTATTCACTGTTGTGCTGCATTCACGGATTTTCATGCTATATTCACTGTTTACATGCTATTGATGACTTGGATTCGGATTTCATATGATTTCTGGGATTTGGAGGAAAACCGCAAAAACACTTTTAAAATTCTTCTTTTTTTTTTAAAGAAAAGTGCGGTTTTCCCATGATGTATGAGTCGTCCACCATGAGTTTGCTGATGGATTTGGAGACCCGAGTTCGAGGAGTGGAGGAACCGTTTCGGGTACATGGTGGACCCGGTGCGGTACCCCGGGGCAAGAGGATCGTTTTGTTGACGTTGAGCCTGGCAGGGGAGTACTACCGACCGGTGATTTTACCCGACGCGTCGGATATCCAGAGGATACCGTCGTGGTCTTGAGATGGATGGTAGGGGCCGGTCTGGACTGACGGCGCCCTAGATATTGTGATTGAGACATTGAGATTTTGAGATATTGAGGTACAGAGATTGTGACACAGAGATATCGAGATATTTGGACACTTGTTTTGTGTCGATGCAGGGCACTGTTTTATGCTGATTTCATTTATGGTACCTCATTTTTAAAATACAGAAATCTCACTGATTTATGAAAGCAGTTTTCTTCAGTACATGCATTCTGTTTCATGCATTCATACATCATCCATATGATACATTGCTACCTGAGGCACTGACACGGGCACATGGGATTACACTTGGGTTAGATATTTGCCCTAGCCATGGTTATAGGTTGCTGGTTATATATTTGAGGATTATATTATGATCGTATGACTTAGGATTGCGTCATACATGCGATTTCTATTCGTAGATGTTTTTCTATTCACGAGTTGGCAACTCACCCTCGTTGTGCCCCAATTTCTTACAGGTTTCATTACGGCTTTGCGGGCACAGTTTCGTTCGGGTGACTTGCTAGTAGGTGGGTTTATTTGTATCGTACCCATCATTATACATTGTATATTATATTTTATTTGTATCTAGAAGTTCCATCAACCAAACATGTATTTATTTTGATATAGAGACCAATGATGTTATTCTTTCGATCTTAGAGTCGCGCGATATATTTCTGTGGTTTTCTTATGGTTTTGAGTTTCTTTTTGAGTTTTGATCCTCGCCCTTGGCGTTGTATATTATATTGCTTGTGTGGTTGTGACCGTCGATTGACGAAGAGCTAGCTCCCGCTTGGGGATGCCTTTTATTGATTTCGTATACTATTCATGTTGTATCCCGTTTGGGAGCCAGTATTTACAAAGGAGACTCTGCCGAAATTTTCAGGAAACATTTGATGTTTTTTTTAAAACACATAATTCGGCTTATGCTATTAATACTACTTGATTTAAATTGGTTTTCCTTCACTCTACTACTTTTCTTGGTTTGGATTTCTGGGTTTTCGGCTTACTTAGATTACGTACGCCTCGGGACGTTTCGTAGTTTAAGTGCCGGTCATGTTCTGTACTTTCGGGACGTGACAAAGTTGGTATCAGAGCGTTAGGTTTTACCTTCGGAGCGTAGGATGACCCTTGGTTGATGGAATAGGTGACTAAAGTAGAGTGACGTACCGTGGGTATGTTCCGCGGCATACTTACGATACGCTACTCCACTTAAGAAGCCTTAGGATGTATATTTCTTTGTTCAGTATTATATTCATTCCTGATCTAGCCTCATCGGTACCAGTTATGGTTTTGCTGCCACGATTACGGGCAGGGAGAGCTATGGCTAGAGTTGCGGTCAGCACGAGCTCATTACGAACGAGGACTGACCAGGGCGTGATTCCGACGACATACGATTGCATTGAGAGGCATCGTCTAAGTGTGTTTTCGCGCCACGAGCGTTTGGATGGATCGCTGTATGAGATTACTCGGACGTGCAGATCAGTGCTAGAGGATTGAGCCAATGATAGAGGCCAGCCAGATTTTGATGACCGTTGGCGTATTGCTTACTCCTGATGATTGAGGCACTGTTCAGCGTGCAGACGAATGAGCCAGTCATTGCTGCGAACGATGAGATATCACCTCAGATGTTGGAGCTATTGCAGTACGAGTTGTACTAAGAGATGATAGAAGGTCGCTAGTCACCGAGGATGAATGACTAGGACATGTGGTTCGTTCGCTACCCCGATGCGAGGTCATCAGATAGATTGATTCCAGCTAGAGATGACTTCACGCGGAGACGTTGAGAGTCGACAGAGACGATCGAATGTCAGCAACCTATTATTCTAAGTTTAAAGTATTCGGAAAGACATCCAGGCAATTCTATGGACCCTCTAGAAGAATGAAACCCTAAATCGACTTAATGACCGTGTGAAAGCCTTTGAACCTTAGGGTTTGCGGCAGTTCCGTTGCGCCATTAGTGAGGCTTGGGTTCGCCCTTCTACGGCTGGACCATCGATGTTGTGGTACGTACTCGATACTGTTAAACTGTATCCAAGATGTTAAGCTCTTGGGGGATTATGAGGTTTTGACAAATCGATTGGATGGTTCAACTTCATTCGGATGCTAGGTAGTGAGACGTATTCTTGGGAGACTCCAGATACGAGGATAGCCGTTGGAGCTCAGTCCATGCAGCCACGACGAGACGAGTCCGAAGCAGTCGACATTAAAGAAAGTAGAGTAAGAGGTTCATACGAGATCTTGATGAGACGGCGTTCCACTCTGCCGACATTAGAGATGCAATACGCATGCCGAGACATTGTACTTGGATATACCTTCCAGAAGGAGTCGCGATGAGTATGCAGCCGTTCCGGAACGAGAACAGATCTAGTAAGAGACGATGACTTTTGGACAGTTCGGCAGAGACGAGATTTGGGAGAGATCTCGACAGGACCTTTCTGGAATGAATTACGAGAAGACTTGGACCCAGGAGTGGTCATGTTGCGCACGCCGGCAGGCCAAAGTTCAGGATCGTCGACGAGACATGCTATGAGTGACCACGATAGTTGGCCAGAGATTCTTGGAGGATGTGCTTGAGCGGGACTATTCCGCCATATTTGATTTCTGTATTTTGGGCGGTCTATTTGCATGATTGATTTTGATGATGGAGTTCCATGATATTTGTTTTCATGCGCCATGGTTGCACTTACTGAGTATTTACGATTTTTGCACAGTTGTTGCACTTGTTATCGTTTTCGTGCCTTGGTTTCGCATGTTTATGATTTTATGGGTTTCATACAGTTGAGTTGATTTCGTGCGTATATACACACACGATTTGGTTTTTGCACTCGGTATGATTCACATATGCTTGCCGTGCAGTGATGCGCATTTTGTGCACTTAGATGCACTGGACTTCGATTTCGATTATGATACTCGATATTTGTTTTGTGCACCTTGTGCACCTGATTGGATTTTGCGCATGATCGGCGCTTGATATTGGATTTCATGATTTCGTGCATGATGGATGCACCTGGTTTTGATTTTCGCGCATGTTGAGCGCATGTTTTGAGAAGCGATTTCGGTGCACACCAGATGCACTAAATCGAGATTCTTCGTGCGTGTCAGATGCACCTGTCCTTGCTGTCAGGCACACACGTTGCCTATGACAGATGTTGTGTGCATACCCGATGCACTTAGATGTTGTTTCTGTGCACATGTATGGCACATATATGGATTTTGATTTCCGTGCGCACCAGACACACGTAGTATTCATATGCGTATTTTGGGATTGATTTCTTATAGAGCAGTACGTTTTTATGATATTTGCTATGTGTTTTCATACTGAGTAGGACTAGTCAGAGGACAGTACCTGAATATATTTTGCATGCTTTGATAGTTATCGAAGGGATTTCCAAAAAGCGAGCTATAGCCTCGGTATTTACCTACGTGTCTGATATGACACGAAACGTTTTAAAACAAGGAAACCCTTCTAAATTGTTTTCAAAACGGCGGAACGTGTATGTTAAAGAAAGGATATATATATATATATCTATATAGTTATTTTCTCATAATGGATGTCCGCCACTGTGCAGTGATACACACATCGCATAGCGATTTGAAAAAAGAGGTTGGCATGCATTGCTTCCAGATGTTTTAATGAGGTATATCATATTGGTTTTCATATTGGATGTTGACATTGATGTCCTCCCCAGGACTCCGATGATTGCGGGATGCTGGATGGAGTTTGATTTTGAGTTATAGGCTCATTTTCATGCGCATGCGTTGCGCTACGATTTGTTTTATGTTCTTATGGTTTCGGAGCCCCGACGACTTGATAGTTTCGCTGAAATGTTTTAGTATTTGGGGGGGTTCTAATTTAAATTCCGGGACCGAATTTCTTTAAAGGGGGAAGATTGTAACGTTTTGCAAATTGTTTCGGTGAAATTTCGAAAAAATCGATAAAATAAGAGGGTTTTCTGTAAAAATTCAGAATATAAATATTTTTATTACAAAATTAAAAATACATATTCTAGCTATGAAATTGCTAGTGTTTAGTGTTTATTGAGCCACTGGTAAAATTTCTGGTTTTCTGAAAAAATTTCCGAATTTAATTATTTTTAATATTATTTTAAGCCGGTAAGAAAATACATTAAATTAGCAATAAATACGAATTTAAATGGGCTAATTTTAATCTTTAAAATCATGTTAATTAAAATGTAGTTGTAATATATTTTTTTAGTATTTTATTTCAAGTTTTAATTGGTTTTTATTATGGAAAACAAAAATATAATTATTTTGAACTAAAACTTGCAAATATGGTATTATGGGGGGTCTTTTTGCGTAGAATTTTTTTGTAAAGTCTTTCACACTCACACTCACTCCCCTTGGCCGGCTCCACACTGTTGTAGCAGCCCAAGAATTTTCTTTCCCTCTTTTTGACCTTAATTCATGTGAAGAAATGGGTTAAAATAATGGTTTTTATATATAGTAAAGTAGGTGGGGGTATTATGGTAATTTGGGAGGGCTTTGACTTGGAAATTTTTCACCAATTCCCTCACCCTTTCCCCAT
This sequence comes from Agapanthus africanus, assembly GCA_030015575.1. Taxonomy (NCBI): domain Eukaryota; kingdom Viridiplantae; phylum Streptophyta; class Magnoliopsida; order Asparagales; family Amaryllidaceae; genus Agapanthus; species Agapanthus africanus. The sequence continues at coordinate 543,034,864 of CM057346.1, read as the reverse complement.
TCCTCCCTTGGCCGAAATCTGAGCTCCAACAGACCCATTTTCCCCCATGTTCCCATCTCATTTGGCCTCAAATTTCATCTCAAAACACATAAAAAAAATCCACAATTTCTTCACAAATTCAAAACAAATCCTTGTGCTATCTCTTCTCAAGCCTAACTTAGTTGAAAACATGGAGAAAGGAGGTGTCTTTGTTGGCTAGAGCAACCTAGGGTTTCAAACTTGGAGGTATAATTTCTATCTAATGGTTAAATTGTAGCTTGTATATGCTAAATTAGTTATTTAAAGTGTGAAATTGTTGTTGTTGCTAGTTTATAAAAAAAATCAAGAGAAGGGGTTGATTTTGGAAATGGGAATTGAAGCATTACTTGTGGATTATTTGAGTGTGGTAGATTGCTTGTAGTGTGGATTGGTTGTTCATGCTAGATTGTAGTCTTTTTGTCGCAAATCCGCGATAGTGGCGTCAATTTTCTAGTATTCATGCTTACTAGTTTTTTTAAAATTGAATTAGTATGTGAGATTAAAAATACGGTTAGGGTTTTTATCACATTATTAATATTATAAATTGTATTTTAATATTTTAGATCATGCAAATCCAAGCTAAATTGTTGTTTATGCATTTTTGCTAAAATGGTTGAAATTTGGGTATAATTGCAAACTAGAATTTTTGAATTTTTACAAATTAGTGTCATAAAAATATAGAAGTGGTTTATATGACCTAATTAAGATATTTAGTGAATATATTGGGCATTAGTTTTGTTAAAACATCAAGTTTCGAATTAAAACGAAAACTTTTGCTAACTAGGTTTTTGAGAAATAAAACAAATTGATTAATTCTAATGTTTTGATGATTTAAATCCTATTTCATATATAATTAGTGATTTGTGAAACCATGATTGGTACGTTTGATATTTTTCTCGATGGTTTGGCGTTTGTACGCCGACGTCGAGGTTTTTTTGGGTTGATTTGTGAAAGCAGCCATAGGTTTTGACATATGTGGGATTCGTGTGTCGTTTTGGTCATGAGTCGGATTTTAATGCGATACGGTGCGTTATGATATGTAGGTACCCCATGTGGACTTGGAGACGACAAGCAAGCGCATGGCGACGTCGGCACCGGCAAGCGAGGACCAGGTGAGTAGATTTATATCTACGGGGAGAAGTCGGGTGGATGGCGTATAGCACCCCCGCGGTTCGTGGTAATATATACGAATACGTATACATACATAGTGGTTATATATATTGTTTGATGTTATTGATAACATAGATGGATTCAGGGTGTTATCAGATTATTTTAGTGTTGCGAGACCCTAGAGTAGTGGTTGCGCTACACATACACACACACACACATACATACTTGCATACATTCCTTTGTTCATATATGCATATATAGGATTCTATATAGTTATGTGTTCACATGGGTATGGGACTATGTGTTCACATACGGATTTGAAGATGATACTTGGGATTGAGATGAGTCGATGAGAGTTGATCTTAGATTATGAGGTCGTTGATATGGCAGGATTCGTACTTGAGATACGTCCTGATGTTATAACGGATCTTTGGATGACGATGCCATGTGAATAGGGATATATATATAACGGTTGACATGTGGTCGTGATGCGAGATATGATATGATATGATATGACAAGATATTTAAAATAGGTCGCATGAGGCGATTTATACCTCTTTATGACGATATATGATGATGATATCGGTTTGTAGGAGGCTGTAGATCAGCAGTCAGATCATGATTAGATTGATGATATTAGTATTGTACTAGACATAAATCAGTACCCGGATTATGATCTTTGATAGAGAGGATACCGGATGAATAATATGAGGAATATAATATTGACCCATACCCAGATTTGGGGATGCCGTACGACGGATTTACGTACGAGCTATATATTGATGTTTGATCCGCATTCTTGACTTGGGAATAACTGATTATAGATATGGTATCGGATGTGATATTATCGAGGTGGGATCACCGACTGATATATATATATATATACATATGTATCGACTCAGGTGTTAGGCGGTTTCCTTACCTTCAGTAGCCAGTTAGCGTAGCCCTTTAGTTTAGTATAGTTGTTAGACTAGATTTATATTAAATATAGATTGTTGTCTTTGTGTCTAGTATTTAGCTCCCGCTCATTATTGTTGTTCGCTCCGCATCACATGCTTATATTATGTTTCATATTCTATTGTTGATATCATGCTGTTAGGACACCAGCACCATTACCGATGACGCGTATGTACCACGTACACTTACTTGCCGGCTCACACATATCTTCATCGGTAATTGCCATGTTACGAACACTTTAGAAAATACTATTTCATTTGACATAAGTTGTTAGCTAATAGTTTAGACATGATATTAGCGTACTTGCCTTATATGCTAGTTTAGACATTGTAGTTACTACTTTCTACTTCATGCATGTTATTATTCACTGTTATGCCGCATTCTTGGATTTTCATGCTATATTCACTGTTTACATGCTATTGATGACTTGGATTCGGATTTCATATGATTTCTGGGATTTGGAGGAAAACCGCAAAAACACTTTTAAAATTCTTCTTTTTTTTTAAAGAAAAGTGCGGTTTTCCCATGATGTATGAGTCGTCCACCATGAGTTTGCTAATGGATTTGGAGACCCGAGTTCGAGGAGTGGAGGAACCGTTTCGGGTACATGGTGGACCCGGTGCGGTACCCCGGGGCAAGAGGATCGTTTTGTTGACGTTGAGCCTGGCAGGGGAGTACTACCGACCGGTGATTTTACCCGACGCGTCGGATATCCGGAGGATACCGTCGTGGTCTTGAGATGGATGGTAGGGGCCGGTCTGGACTGACGGCGCCCTAGATATTGTGATTGAGACATTGAGATTCTGAGATATTGAGGTACAGAGATTGTGACACAGAGATATCGAGATATTTGGACACTTGTTTTGTGTCGATGCTGGGAACTGTTTTATGCTGATTTCATTTATGGTACCTCATTTTTAAAATACAGAAATCTCATTGATTTATGAAAGCAGTTTTCTTCAGTACATGCATTCTGTTTCATGCATTCATACATCATCCATATGATACATTGCTACCTGAGGCACTGACACGGGCACATGGGATTACACTTGGGTTAGATATTTGCCCTAGCCATGGTTATAGGTTGTTGGTTATATATTTGAGGATTATATTATGATCGTATGACTTAGGATTGCGTCATACATGCGATTTCTATTCGTAGATGTTTCTCTATTTACGAGTTGGCAACTCACCCCCGTTGTGCCCTAGTTTCTTGCAGGTTTGCCGTACAGGTTTCATTACGGCTTTGTGGGCACAGTTTCTTTCGGGTGACTTGCTAGTAGGTGGGTTTATTTGTATCGTACCCATCATTATACATTGTATATTATATTTCAATTGTATCTAGAAGTTCCATCAACCAAACATGTATTCATTTTGAGATAGAGACCAATGATGTTATTCTTTCGACCTTAGAGTCGCGCGATATATTTCCGTGGTTTTCTTGTGGTTTTGAGTTTCCTTTTGAGTTTTGATCCTCGCCCTTGGCGTTGTATATTATATTGCTTGTGTGGTTGTGACCATCGATTGACGAAGAGCTAGCTCCCGCTTGGGGATGCCTTTTATTGATTTCGTATACTATTCATGTTGTATCCCGTTTGGGAGCCAGTATTTACAAAGGAGACTCTGCCGAAATTTTCAGAAAACATTTGATGTTTTTTTTAAAACGCATAATTCGGCTTATGCTATTAAAACTACTTGATTTAAATTAGTTTTCCTTCACTCTACTACTTTTCTTGGTTTGGATTTCTGGGTTTTCGGCTTACTTAGATTACGTACGCCTCGGGACGTTTCGTAGTTTAAGTGCCGGTCATGTTCTGTACTTTCGGGACGTGACATATACGTCATCCACATGACCCCGTCGCGGAAATACGTCATCCACATGACCCCGTCTCGGAAATACGTCATCCACATGACCCCGTCTCAGAAATACGTCATCCATATGACCCCGTTGCGGAAATACGTCATCCACACGACCTCATCTCGGAAATACGTCATCCACACGACCCCGTCTTGGAAATACGTCATCCACACGACCCCGTCTCGGAAATACGTCATCCACATGACCCCGTCGCGGAAATATGTCATCCACATGACCCCGTCGCGGAAACACGTCATCTACATGACCCCGCCTCGGAAATACGTCATCCAACGACTCTGCGGAACTCGGCCCAAGTTAACCTTGACCCCATGGGAAATGCCCGGAGCAACTTCTGATGCCATGAAATGCGGATAATGTCAATCTCATTAAACACTTACGGGTCCTCTTGACTCATAAGGAAGAAAACTCTCTTATAAGACCCTTATGACTTATAAGGGAAAACGCACTTAGGAATCCTCATGATTCCTAAGGAGAAAATACACCTACGAGATCCTCTCGACTTGTAGGGAGAAAAGTCTTTATGAGACCCCCACGGCTCATGAAGTTGAAAAGTCTTAGGTAGCAGATCTGAACCTGCTTCCTAAGCCATCAGTACCTCTCAAAGAGTTCAAGACGGAATGCTTTCTATCATCTACAGGCTACGCTTACTAAGGTAACAAGCCCGCAACAAAGAAAAGAGAAGAAAGCAGTAATAGAACAAAAAAAAGATGTATCTTTTATTCATGAATTCAGTGTATTACAAGTTGAATCGTATGAAAGAACAAAAAAATGGATACATGTTATTCAAAGATTACAAGCAAAACAGCTACTGAGAAGGAAGCGTTTTCAACAAGTCCGCAAGCTGCTCTCGCACTCCTTTCAGTGCCTTCTCGTGATCAGCCACCGCGGCCAGCTCCGCTTCAATTCGAGCCCTTTGCTAAAAGCATGATGAAATCTTCTCATCGATTTCCCGCTGGGCAGCTTCGCGACTCTGCGTAACCCGCTCAATAGAGTCGAGCTTCCGCCTCAATACAAGCCCGTCCGAGATACATTGCTGCAAGGTGTCAAAAGCAGCTCTCAGTTGTGTGGCGTTCGCTTTAACTTGGGCGCGCAGTCGGGCAGATTCACCCGAAGCCTCCTCGCGTTCCTTCCGCCTCAAGGTCGCTTCTTGTTCGAAATGGCGGAGGAAGGACACACTCTGCTAGACCCATGCAGCCCGTTGGGAGTTCAAAGCCTGAATCTCAGGGGCAGGACGCATAAGCTCAAGCTCATGCAGGCAGGCCTCAATCTTCCCGCAGTGGTTAACCCAAGACTCAACGACGCCTTCGTTATGGAAGTTCACAAGCATCGCCGGTATTGGATTAACTTCGGCAGCAAAATCTACAGCAAACGTAGGGGCCTCCGCGTCAAGCTCTTCGATGTAATCGCTCAACATACGCAGACTGGTCACAGCATCTTTTGAGGATGGACGTCTGGAAAAGGGCCCTGCCGGCATTATAACGCGAGACTCGAACGCGGCTGGAGTCAATATGACCGCTACAAAACAAATCACAATCAGATGTCGGCTTAAGAAATAAAAAAAATATATGAACAAAAGAGTCTATTATACCGGCTGCAACAGGGGGCAGAGCTGGGAGTTCCGGTGGCGCGGCGATACCCTTGACCCCGCCTTCAATTTGTAAGGCTACGAGCAATGCAAAGAAGAATTAGCAATTACGTGACTGTCCGTTAAAGAAAAGAAAGGACGTCGGTTAGAAAAGATACTCACCGACACCAGCGGGCGGACTAATCTCCGACGGGAAAGAGAAGTGCGGGTTCAGCACCTGATACAAATGATCAAAAAGAACTCCTGCGAGATCACAATGATACATGGTCAGTACACGAAAGATGTTGTCCCCGATTTAAATTTATCACAAACCCATACCTTTCAGCATTTGAGAAGATATAAGAGAAGACGGAGGGGCAAACACTGTCAAAGCAACAACTGGCGATACTTCCTCGGGTGGCACAACCTCAACGCTCGCCACGCCTACATTAGAAATGAGAGAAATACTGTCAGGAGAGATTGAAAGGGATTGCAGAATAAAAAGAAAAGCAATGACCCAAAATCTATTTGGTGAGTCGCCGGTCGGAACCGCGACAAGGGCATCACTTGATGCAGCGACTGGTTCACCCTCCTCCATCGGAATGGTTTCACCGCCAGTGGCTTCATCCCCCGACTCCATAAGAATCGTCGTGATACTCGCAGCGCCCGGCAACGGCAAGGAGACGCAAGGGGAAAGAGCGACGATTGGAGCAGTGCCCGACTCTTGAGAAAGAGTCGATACCTCGGGCTCGATGACTATAGCCATCTCACCCACCGCTACCTCGGGTTCGACGACTGTAGCCATCTTACCCATCGCTACCTCAGGCTCGACAATGGTAGCCATCTCACCTACTGCTACCTCGGGCTCGGCGATTGTGGCTGTCTCACCTGCCGCTACCTCAGGCTCGGTGGTTTCCTCCACGACACCCACCACCTCCTCGGCAAGACTCGGCCGTGCAAGATAGGATATATGAGAACCTGGAAGTTAAAACTTTGAAAGAACAACCCAATGTTACGTTACCTTGAGTCGATTTTCCGATTGCTTCCCGAGCGGCACGTGCTACCTGTCTGTGGGCAGTAGACAAGACAGCCGGAGCATCCTCTGAAGGAGTAGCGGCAGGGGTAGCGGTGCTCGAACCTGCACCCGCGACCAAGGCAGCACTACGCTCCTTTGCCGCGCGCATTCTACGCTTCCTTTCCGCTCGGGCCGTGAGAGCGGATCTTCTAGAAGCCTCCATCAATAGTACGTCATCGTCCGTGCCAAGGGTTACCTCTGGAGCCGTTATGGCATCCGTCATCGGTCGTTTGAGTAGGGCCTCTTTTGGTAGTGCCGAGGAGACCGGGACTTCGATGGCTGGCCCTGAAAGTATCTCCGCATCACCTTGCAGGATTGGCATTGTGGTCCCTGCGATAAGATAAGAAGGGGGTCAGATTGTCCATAAGAAAAGAGAATGAAGACGCGGCGAGCCGAAATATAGCAATGCCCACGAAGCGCGAGTCCTCTCCTCCTCCTCAAAGGTCCTAAGGGAAGCCGCTAGAGCCTCTTCAGTGGAAAAGCCTGTTACAAAAGGAAAAATGTCAGTCAAAACATGATAATAAAAATATAATGCAATAACAGAAGGTGCGATTGATGTTTACTTGATTGCGCGAGGATGGCCAGTCCCTCTTTGTGGCTTGCCGATAGCACAGAAGCTGCAATAGCAGCCTCCAGATCAGTATCGTTCGGCGCTATGAATAGACCCTCATTGGTCCCATATTCGCCCAAGCCCGCACTATAAGGAGTATGAGGCTCCTGACCAAATACGACGTCGGCAGAGAGGACCGACTTCTTCTTCCACTTCTGAGAGCGAGCTCCGGTTGCCCCAAGCACAAGTTTACGCTTAGCAGGCACCTTAGGGCGACGAGTCCCGATATCTGAACCCACGCCAGACTCAGGGGAAGCTACATTCACCGTCTCCACGGGAGCACGGGGCACCGGTAGTACATTCACCGTCTCCACGGGAGCACGGGACACCGGTAGCTCAGGCCTGTCGTGCGGGACTTCAATCACGACAGCTTCTCTTAGTGGAGGGAGACAATGGTCAGTCGCTTCAAAGGGATGTTTCGATCACTAGCAGGGGGTGCACCCTTGCGGTCGAGCAGCAGTCGCTTCTCCTCCCTGATAACGGCGCCCACCGAATGTTAGTACCAGGCCATGTGTACATTAAGGGCCTTCGGGACGCAACTCGGTTCGCTGATAAAGAAGTGAGACCCTGTGTTCAAGCGCATGAAATGATGCAGCGTACCCCACATTCCCTCTTCAGTAGCAATAGGTTCTGCCAGGAAAACCTCAAGTAGGACGCCCTGATTGTAACTCTGCTGCTGGGCAAAACGATGTGGGTTGTATCTCATGAATAGCGCCGCATCATTTTGCCTGAATACAAGAAAGCCCGGCTTGATGGAGTATAAATGAAGAATCTCCCGGGCTTTCAATACAGAGGCCCCGTTAAAGAAGTCTCGCAATGGCAGCACCGCTTTTGAAGTTTCCTGGCCGATGGTCAAGACTTTGTCTGTGAAATACATACCATCTACAACCGTGCGCGGACGAAGGAGCAAGCCCGTAGCTTCCCGTGGTGACGGACTCATGATGAAGGCGTCAACCAGCCGCATTATCCGAGGGAACTTGCATCTGTCGTAAAAAGAAGGTCTTTTGTGGATGCCAAAGACCCCAAGCACGTGAAACTCCATCTATGAAGTGAAGTAATGCATTGTGAAGTTGGCAGGATGCACCCTTGGTTCAGTGGTATCCGCTGCTAAGCTGAGACCGTGATATAGGTGGGCTAACCCGGCAATCCCGATGGCCACTTGTATTCCGGAAACCATGCGATGCGCGGGGTAGAAGACAGAAGGCCTCATGTAACGAGGATGCATAGGAAGCATGAACCAGCTTAACCATAAACTGAGGAACCCTAGAAAGGACGCTTCCTCATCAATGCCCGGAGCGGCGATTTCTGACAGGGGGAAGATCGCGTCGTGAGGAAGAAAGAAACCCTTTTGATCAGCTTCCAGTATTGGCCGACGGTCCAAACCAAAGCCGAAAGGATCATCAAGTTTAGCAAACTTTTCGCCTTGTCGCGACAAAATTTCTGGGCGAAGAAAACGGGTAATGAAGTTCGCAAGCTGACCCTCCGGCCTCCGGATTCAAGGAAGAGGCTCTCATACATGTTCAACACTTTTATTAAATTTGGAAACTGGTGCTGAATGGCGTTCTCTGGGGTAAGGCCCATCACCACTGGTTTGGTGGCAAAAACATATTCATCCGGAGGAAGCAGCTCCTCGTAGTGCTCCCCCCTAACTGGTAACCAGAAACCTCGGCAAATTCTTCCAAGGAAATGGAGACCTCTCTATCCAATAGGAGGAAGGTATGGGTCGGGATGTTCCATTGCTCCAAAAACTCCTTAATCCACCATGTGGGAGGTGCAGAATACTGGAACAAGGAAGCGTAGACCGCAGGGTATAAGCCAAGCTTTAGCAGCTGCGATTTCTTTGCCAATAAGATATACCGGGCCCACTGCAAGTACCCGGCCGGATGACAGGGAGTTAGCTCGATGTTGTAGGGCTGTCCCCAAGGGCGCGACTCGCCCTGACATATGCGCTGCCCTTGCGTGTCCAAAGCCGGCGGCGGCTGCACGGGTACTGCGGCAATCGAAGGCTGAAGGAGACCCTCCAAAGTCCAATTAACCACCTCTACGACATAGTTCACCGGGGGTGCATCTGCATACGGGATCGCTGAGATAGGCTCCGAAGGCGTCGCACAAGAAAAGCTCCGGTGGCCTCTGATAATCTGATCATACCATCTACCCCATAGGTGATGATTCTTGTATTCCGGGTCATGGTCTTTGATCAGCGCGAGAACTTCTCGGTCTACAGGCGCCTCAGGAAATCTGCCTTCTGATCGGATGAACGGAAAAGAAGTGTCGAAAGACATGTCGTCTGCGCGAAAAGGAACAAAAGATAACCGTCAGTGCTATAATTTAATTTAAATTCTGACACTTGGTACTTTAGAATTTGTACCACACTGCAATGCAGTGGAAAGGGGACCAAAAGGGGGGACCCACAAAATCTAGATGACAATACATCAATTAATAAAACAGTCTCATCATTTGATGAGACTGTTATTTAAATGAGGAGATCCTCAAGAAAATTCTCATTAAATGTGAGATCCCTCGGGAAAAGGAGTAAATCTCCCTTTGAGAGCAATACTCTATGACAGAGTGACACTTGTCAAACTCTGATCATGAAGGAATAAAAATTCCTCAAAAGCCTGGCTCTGTAAAGATGATGGAAAAACCCATCAGAAAAAAATTAAAATCAATTTTTATGAATTAAAATCAATTTTTATGAATTAAAAATTCTAAGATCTTTAAGATCTATGAACAAACTCTAAGAGTTCTTTATGAGCAAAGCTCTGTTCATGGGTTAAGAAACCCTGAAACAAGATCTCGACAGAGCAAAGCTCTATTAATGAAACCCTAAGAGGGTTTTCTTTAGATCAAACATCTACGAAGAGTAAGGCTCTGTTAATGGGTAAAACCCTAGATTATTAAAAGATTTAATCTCTACCTAAGTTTTGGCAGAGTTTTGACTCTTAAAATCTCTTAAGATGAAGAGCTATGCTCTGAATAAAAATTCTCAAAGAAAGAAGATGAACAGAATCATCTAAAAGACCAAAGGTCCTATTTATAGGCATTGAAAGGCCTCTTCAACTTCTGAGTTGATCCAAGGGCGCAGATGCTGCCACCGCTGCACTCACATGTGGGCCATGTGAGCGCAACGGTGGGGGGGCATTTGTTTCCCCCAATCAGAGCAAAGCTCTGTTTGAAATTCGAATTTCAAAAAAATTGAAGCAACGCTTCAGATGCAGCGCCAAATGCGCTGCGTCCTAGGAAGCGCACCATGTATGCGCTAGCGCTAAGCGCACCGAGCGCCACGTGTCAAACATGGGTGCGTTAGCGCAGGGCGCGCTGCGCTCTGAGCAACGCACCACGTGTCAAACACAGGTGCGCTAGCGCAAAGTGCGCTGCGCTCTGAGCAGCGCACCACGTGCAAAGCACGGGTACGCTAGCGCTGGAATTAAAAAACTTCCCACCGTTAGATCAAAAGATCTAATAATGATGATAAATCATTAATTAATCAGAATTAAATTCTGTTATGGAAAGATTTTCCAATCTTGTAAAAAACAAGAAGATTGCCTTCTGTAAAACAGAAGCCCTAGGATCAAAGATCCAATGGTAAGAAACATCCCCAAATCAATCAGAGAAAGATCTCTTTAACTGATTCAACAAATCAACTTGCTCTATAAAAAGGCCCCAAGACTTCAAGTCTGATATAGAGAACCCCCCCTCCCATAAACTTTGAAAAAACTCAAAGATAAAGAGCAAGCTCTTGCAAGAAAATACTTCTTCAAGGTAATGATAATGGATGATGAACATAAAGATGAAATCATCTCATAAAAAGAAGAATTCTTTTCTTTAAAAAAGATCATAGATCTACAAGACAAAAAGTCTTTCATAAAAGAGATCAAAAGATCTTATCATAAAATAAAAGAAGAGTATATTTTTTCTCACAGATCATGGATCTATAAAGGCAAAGCCTTTCATCAAAATAAGAGTTGAAAATCTCTCCTGTAAAATAAGAACTGTTGTTCTTAAATCTTGAGACAAAGTCTCTTTAAAAAGAAACATAAATTTGTTCCCAGATCATAAAATTGATCAAATGCGCTTTGCGCTCTTGAAATGCGCCTTGCGCTCTTGAAATGCGCTTCTGCGCTTCCTGGATCGGCGCTCAGTGCCAAATGCGCCACGTGTCAACCACATATGCGCTAATTAACAACTTGCGCTTTGCGCTTCTGAAATAGCGCACTGCGCTCATGGGCTGGCGCTCAGCGCCAAGCGCACCATGTGTCACTCACGTGTGCACCACTAAATTAGCGCTCAGCGCTCATAAACTGGCATCATGTGCTCATCATCTAGCGCCTAGCGCTGAGTGCGACACGTGTCCCTTACATATGCGCTACTTGGCAGTAGCGCACTGCGCTTTTTGATTGGCACAAAGCGCCTGGCGCGCTACGTGTTGCGCTGACAGAACATAAATTGTTCTTTAATAAGCCCAGAGTTCTGGTGAATGTTCAGCATTCAATAAAAGACAAAAATATTGTCAGAAGGGCCAAGCCCAAATAAAGGCTCAATAGCCAGAATAAAAATGTTAAACATTTATTGGACTTAGCCCAATATTGGCCGTAAGTCCTCAACTTATATTAATTGAGCCCACCTGCTCATAAATATTTCAACAGATCTTAGTCCCAAATTGGACTACAGATCTTCCAACCAACTCACACCGGTTCGAGGGTACATCTCTTCACTCCTCTGATATCTGTCGTTGTAATCCTTCAACGTCTTCAGAGAGGTGACGGGTCCCGACAACCACACATTTCACGGACTGTGAGGTCCTTAAACTCACGGACTATGATGTTCTTAACCTCGACTGTGATGTCTTTAAACTCACGGACTATGATGTCCTTAACCTTGGACCGAGATGTCCTTAAACTAGCAATGGACCACTGTGTCCTTAAACTGGTAATCAACCGCAATGTTCTTAAATTAAACAATAGAGCCCAATTGCTCTCTTGTTGGATCTAAACGATCCCGTTAAGTTGATCTTAGTCTAAAATTAGACCAACGTATCCTTAACATACGTTTAAGTTGATCTTAGTCTCAAATGAGGTTAACGTATCCTTAAACCCAACCCCCAAACCCAAATCTAAGAAGATACGGACTTAGACTAATCCACGCCCTATGGGCGACAACATAAATTAGTCTCCGTATACAATCCACGGGCAACCAAAAACAAAATAAACACACACGACACGAAGTGACCATCTGGAGAAGGAGAAAGTGGTTACCGTGATGCGGTAGCGTAATTAACTGCAGGGGCTTGCGCCTGCAGGGAAGAGCGTCCCCACAATCAAAATCCCCTCATCAACGAGGGGGAATCTGAAAAAGTCTGCTACATCGGCCGCATCCGTATAAACCTTCGATACATGGTGCCATAAATCAACTTGGCATCTTCGAAGAGGTGGACGAATAGCACCAATTAGCATCTGCCCCGAAATTCAGGCAAGACGTTCACCGCGTCTTTCGGCGGGGAACATGAGGGGCGAACCTAATCTGCCGGGATGAAGCACCCTACCACTCAGATGGCAGGATGAGCCTCTTCATGGCCACAATTTTTGCCCAAGAGACCGGGAGTACCGAACAACCAGCCCAATCTAGCCTTTTGCACCTATTGCAGGAGAGATGGACATTTGGTAAAAGACTGCCGGCGTGCAAATCGCCTTTGCTTAGTCTGCGGCTCAGCTACTCATGACATTGGGTCTTGTCCTTGTAGACACAACCCAAATGTTGCACCCAGGCCAGCAATCACTTATCAGCAGAGCACTGCCATCCAAGCACCTGCTTCATGACTCGCACTACTTGCTCCATCTCCTCGTGGACCGACTGCACCTCCTCCTCGTCAGTTCCATCAAGCTCAACGGAACATACCTCAAGGACAAAGGAACGGACAAAGGAATGCTCCTCCAGTAAGGAGGAATGTGCCGAGGCGACAAGCTTTCACAATGACTGTGGAAGAGGCTGAAACCACCGGCCAAGTCATTACCGGTAACACTTTCTTTTCAAACATTCCTTCAGTCTATATACATATCTATAAATCTTTTCCTTATACCTAAAACCTATCCCACATAACTTAGGTACAATCTTAGTCTAGGGTTCCTAAGCACGACAGCAAGGTTTCGGGTGGCATCATCCATACCAAATTAAAATTTTTCCATGCTTAAACAACCCTAACCAAGATCTTTAACTAGAGATTCATACGGAAACATCAAGTAAACAACTTTACTTCTAAGTGATTAGGGATTACAACCTTTGTAGTCCACTCCTTCACTTCACAAGCTCTAAGTAGTGGTCCCTTTGCTGTGATCAACGAGCTCCTAAACTATTGATAGGCTCCACAAGATGTATGATGCATCCTTGTTTGAAGTCTTCAAAGTCTGTGATGATCCATCTCGAGGAAACATGGACTCAAGCTCTCTCTTCACTAATACGAAATTAGTGAAGCTAACACACTAATCTATATGGCTAGTATAGAAGAGGATGATGAAGTAGGAATTTTGCTCACTTTAGAATTTAATTTCTCACTATTTTTCTTCTTGATCTCAAAATCAAGAGAGCTCAAATGAGATGAAGAAGAAGAAGATGAATGAATGAGATCAAGTGATGAAAATATATCATATGGTTCAAATGCAATCATGGGTGAGTATATCAACCATATACTAACTCATGTAGAGAGTTAACCATGGTAAGGGGTTAATGGTTAGGTCACAAAATATCTTAAGTAGAAACAAAAGAGTGGACTAAGTCAATGCTTATCTACAAACTTCTCCAAGCTTCTAGCTTTGATTAAATCCACTAATTTGTGATTACTTAATAATAAATGAAACCATAACATAAACCCCTACATGGTATGAGTCTCATACATACATGTTGCATGTGTAACCAAGCATGCCACAATATTATATATCACATATATAATATTTATGTAACAAAAGAAAACAATACAATAAACATATATCACATATATGTTAAATGTATCATAAGTGAGAATAATAAATACTTAAGTAAGCATATATATATATATATATATATATATATATATATATATCATTTCATCGAATCAACACATGATCCGATAACCCGGCTATATCACATATAACCGGCTGATATCACATATCGCGAGAATAGAATACGGTATCACATACGCGTATTAATCTCGATCCTGCACATATCACATATGTGCGTCTACTCCGTTTCGCCTGAGCCAGGAAACCTCTATGTAGGACTCTAAAGACTCATCAATACGCCGGCAGTAGGTGATGATCACATCAAACACCAACAAGCCACAAGTGGTCAGCTAAACGTAACGGCCACCCGGGTACTGAACGATCAGAAGATCAACAAGCAAGTCTTCTCTAACTCCTGTAAATCCAATCAGTAACACTACCGTACAGTCCAGTCTCTTCGTCTGATATGTCACATATCTAGTTTAAGGGTGGTAAACGTCAGACCCCAGTAACCGATAAGTCGTGCCGATATGAGGTCCATAACGGTTCGAGAAACTACTGATAACTCTTACCAGTAAATCTCAGCAACCCTGACCGGTGATTTCCAGTTATGGCCAATCGAGCACAGCGCAACATCAACCCCTAATACCGAGAGAGACGAAACCCCTCCTATCGCTCACTGCCTCCATATGATTCGGGACTGTACCTAAAAGCCACCGTTTTGCACGTTTTCTTGAACGTGGTAAGGTGGAAATTAAAGCACAGTGGGAATTACACAAGACTCTATAACGATCTCGGGTCTATAGACTAACTTGTACCAGTGTCACCAGAGAACTGCTATCTGACGATAGGTATAATACCAACAAGGAGTTCTCGGCGAGTCCGTTCAGTGTACCCAGTCTCCACTGAGCACCCATATATTATCCTTGATGTCAAACACCAATGGATATGGGATCATCCATCGCCCATCATATGGGTCAAGATACGTATACGCCAGTCTACTATGGAGTATCGATACCCTGTCTCGATACACCCTCGACTAGGAACAATTATAGAACGTACTTATGGACTACTCATGCCCCACTAGTATGATCTGCATCATAGTCCCAGTAGTTAAGTAGTCATCCTAAGGGCTTTATCAACATGTGATCACAATACAGTATTCTGATATAAGTCAACATGTTAAGATAAATAGCAACCAGATAGCATACTATCATGACGAGCAAGAAAGTCCTTTCTATATATGTCCAAGCATCCATTATAATATACATCATATGTACAACAATGGCCTCTAGGGCATACATATAACTAACAATCTCCCACTTGCAATAAGGCCAGCTATTGTAGTATCTCATACCCAACATCCCGAAGAGTCTCTCAAACTGTATCTGGGGAATGGCCTTCGTGAATGGATCCGCAGTGTTATCCTTCGTGTATACTCTCCTGACCTCGATCTCCCGGCGATCAACTATCTCCCGGATCAGGTGATACCGTCTCAGAATATGCCTGGATCGCTGATGGGACCTGGGTTCCTTGGCCAAAGCCACTGCTCCATTGTTATCACAATACAAAGGTATTGGATGCTCGATGGACGGAACCACACCAAGTTCAGTAATGAACTTCTTTATCCAGATAGCCTCTTTAGCAGCATCGTTGGCAGCGATGTATTCAGCCCCCATCGTCGAGTCTGCCATGGTTTCCTGTTTGGAACTCTTCCAACAAACCGCTCCTCCATTGAGGGTGAGGACAAATCCCGAGACTGACTTAGAGTCGTCCTTATCACTTTAAAAGCTCGAATCGGTAAAGGACTCCACTTGGAGTTCTCCTTTACTATACACCAAGAACATCTCTTTAGTCCTTCTCAAGTACTTGAGAATGTTCTTCACAGCTGTCCAGTGATTCTCTCCAGGATCTGCTTGATACCTGCTCACTACACTTAGTGTGTATGCTATATCGGGTCTGGTACACAACATCGCATACATGATAGAGCCTACTGCCGAAGCATAGGGTATCCCTTGCATGCGAGCTCTCTCCAAATCAGTCTTAGGAGACATCTCTTTGGAGAGAGTGAGTCCAGAGATCGTTGGTAAATTCCCACGCTTGGATTCTTCCATACTAAACCTCTTTAGTATGGTGTCAATGTACCTAGATTGGGAAAATCCCAGTATCCTTTTAGATCTATCTCTATAGATCTTAATCCCCAAGATGTAGGAGGCATCACCTAGATCTTTTATTGAGAATCGTTATGATAAGAAGATCTTGTCTGAGTGCAGCATAGGAACATCATTTCCTATCAATAGTATGTCATCAACGTACAATAAAAGGAAGACAACCTTACTCTCTGCCACCTTCTTGTATATACAAGGTTCATCTACGTTTTTGACGAAGTCAAACTCTTTGATTACGTCATCAAAACAGATGTTCCAGCTCCGCGATGCTTGTTTTAACCCATAGATGGATTTAAGCAGCTTGCATACCTTCCCGCTGCTCCCACTATCTACAAAGCTGTAACATTTCAGAAAAATAAAATATTCTTTTGGGGAATTTTTATAATTAAATAATAAATATATTGAATATTTTAATATTGCGGTGCAATTAAATACCGATAAATTGGGATAATTTTTATAAAATTATAGAAATTACTAAAAAGAGGGTGTTTTATTGGATTTAAGCAAAATATGAAATTTTATGATTTATTATACACTATTTTAATGCTAATTGCGATTAAATATCGCTAATCGTGCATTAATCGTGTTTTATGCACATGACATGCACTGTGTCATTTTTCACACTTGTTACTTTCTTTCATGGTTCTTTCTCTTTATCATGCATGGTTTTAATTTTAAAAAGAGAAGAGAAAAGAATATAAAGGAAAGGAAAAGAAAATGATAAAGGATTAGAATATTAGGCATGGGCAAGAGAGAGAGAGGATGAGGGGTCAAACCTTGGGCCATTCCTCCTTCACTTCATCACCCTCATCCTCTCTCCTCTCACCTCCATGGCTGCTGCCCTCTCCCTCCACCACCTCCTACACCTCACTTCATCCCCGAATCATCATCAAAACACATACTTCCCTTCACAAAAAAACTTGCACAAGCTCAATACAAACACATTGGACCAAGAAAAATCGGATTTTGAAAACTTGGGGCAACTCAAGAAAATTCTTGAGTTGCCAAATGAGGTACTTTCATTGCCATTAGCATTGTATTCCATTCACTTTAGTATCCATATGTGTTTATTTGTGATTTAGTGCGGTTTAGTGAACATTGAAATTCCTAGTTAGGTTTGGGATGCAATCTTAAGTAGTGAAAGGTAATTGAGGTTAGTAAAGGCTATACAACCCCTGTTGTGATAATTTAGTGGACTGAACCTGAGATTTAAACACCGGAATACGAACTTAGAAAACCCGATATCGGAGAATTGTGGATTCTGTTAGGGTATAATGAAATCTTCTAACACCCGGGTGACCTGAAAATTATTTAGCAAACACAGGGGAGTGTGCAGGCAACCTAGGACCCCTCACTGAAACCCTAGCCCTTAATCCCTCACCATGGTCGCAAATATATCCCTTCTGGCCGCAATTTGCGGCCAGACCTGGAAAAAATTGGTTCGTATTGGTTCTGTGGTTTTATCTCAAGTAAATTAGACCCCTCCTGTATGCAAAATTAGCTAGTTTGGCCTAGGGTAAAATCTGAACCTAATTTCCAAGAATTCTGATTTCGTTTGCGGCTTTTAATAAACTTGGACTTGGTATTTGATATGTTGTTTCCATGATATTTCTGTATTTGAGAACCGTGGTCATTTCAAAAGAAAGTACGTATTGTTTTAAAACCCGGTTTCTCTTAATATGATATTTCAGTGCGTCCACCATGCGTTTTCTCGGTTTTGAGACGTGTGATATGTGAAACCCGATTCGAGGAGGCGGATGATCCGTTTGCAGGTTCATGGTGGACCCGGTATGGTTCCCTGGAGCGAGAATGTTTTTCATGGAGTAGACGATGAGCCTAGCAGGGTGGTGAGTACCTACCGATGATTGGTTGGACCCGGTGGTTATCTGGAGGATACCGATCGGAGTCGAGAGATGGATATGGGCCGACCCGTTCTGCCGGAGCCTGCGGGCTAATCCTGCAGACGGAGCCCGAGATATATAAGGATTTACGTGTCGATACTGGACACGGGTTTCATGATATTTCAAGTGTCGATACTGGACACTCAGGTGCCATGATTTTGATGTGTCGTGAGGGACACACGTTGATTTATATCCTCATACTTTCATGCATATGCTTTTAAGATATTTGCGTGCATGATGTTGTTGTGTCATTGGTTAACCCGTGGATGAGATCCACATGCATACATGCATTGATTACATGGTTGGATGACATCCACATACTTATAGACTTGAGGATATAGTTGACACTGATTTCATTGATGATACCTCATATATATGATATGTTGCTACCTGAGGTACTGACACGGGCACTTGGTATAACACTTATGTATAGATGTTTACCCTTGCCACCTTATCATGCTTCAGACTTTATCATATTGAGGATATATATATTACTGATCGTATTGACCTAGGATTGAGTCATACATACGATTTCTGCTCTGTGATATTTTCTACTCACGAGTTAGCAACTCACCCCCGTTGTGCCACAGTTCTTGCAGGTTTTGCCGTACAGGTTTCATTGCGGCTTTCTGGCACACTGCCCTTTTTTGGGTGATTGCTTTGGTAGGTGGGTTCACTCGTATCGTGACCACCATTGTACCTTTTATTATATTTCAGTTGTATCTAGTAACTCTACCAACCAGACTTATATTATTTGTTGACTTAGAAGACCAGTTGTATATTATTTCGACCGTAGAGTCGCGCTTGTATTACTATTGGTTTTCTTGTTGTTTTGAGTTTCCTTTTTTGAGTTTTGATCCTCGCCCTTGGCGTTGTATATTATATTGCTTGCATGGTTGTGACCATCAATTGACGAAGAGCTAGCTCCCGCTTGGGGATGCCTTTATTCATATTATTCATGTTGTACCCCGTTCGGGGCCAGTATTTACAAAGGAAACTCTGCCGAAATTTTCAGAAAAGACTTGGGATTTTAAAAATGCATACTTCGGCTTGTGTTATTAAAACCACCTGTTTTAAAACTAGTTTTCTTCACTTCTTCCTTAAAATGGTTTAGATTTCTGGGATTTTTTTTGGCTTACTTGAATTAGATGGGGTCCTATAGACTTAATATGATTCAAGTGCCAGTCACGTGTCATTTCGGGTCGTGACAAAGTTGGTATCAGAGCGCTAGGTTAACCTTGGTTCGAGTCTAAGTTTGACTATGCGGAGCCTAGAGCGTTTGTATATATTCGGAATTTAGGCTTGACCTTAGGAACTTAGACTTAGTTGAGGGGGTATTAGACCCGAACTTTCGTCGCGTAGGTTGACCTTGGTTGATGGAGTAGGCAACTTAAGGAGAGTGATGTACCGTGTTATATTCTGCGGCATACTTACGATACGCTACTCCGCTTAAGAAGCCTTAGGATGTATATTTCCTTGCAACTTATTATATTCATTCCTATTACCTATCCTCATCGATATCGGTTTATGGTTTTGCTGCCACGATTATACGGGCAGAAAGAGAGCTACGGCTAGAGTTGCGGTCAGTACGAGCTCGTCACGGACGAGGACTGACCAGGGCATGATTCCAGGGGCATACGATTGCATAGAGGCGTCGTTTTATTGTGTTTCGCGCCATGAGCGTTTGATGGATCGCTTTTACGAGATTTCTCGGATGTGCAGATCAGCACCAGAGGATCAGGCTACTGCTAGAGGCCAGCCAGCATGTGATGACCGTCAATGCACCGATTATTTGATTATTTAGGCACTGTTCAACGTGCGTTCTCATGATTCAGTTATTGCTGCGATTGACGAGATATCTCCCCAGAGGTTTGGAGCTATTGCCGCACGAGTTATACTTAAAGATATGATAGAAGATCGCTAGTCACCCAAGGAGGAAGGACTAGGGCATGTAATTCGTTCCCTACCCCGATGCGAGGTCATCAGATTGATTGATTCCAGCTGGAGATGACATCACGCAGGTACGTTGGGAGTCGATAGAGACGATCGAATGTCAGAAGCCCATTTTCCAAGTTTTTAGTATTCAGAGACAAATGCAAGTAATGCTATGGACCCTCTAGAAGAATGAAACCCTAACTTGAAATAATGACCATGAGAACGCTTTGAAACCTTAGGGTTTGCGGCAGTTCAGCGGTGCCATTAGTGAGGCTTGGGTTTGCCCTTCTACGGCTGGTCCATAGGTGCTGTGGCATGTACTGGAATACTATTAAACTGTACTCAAGATGTTGAGCTCTTGGGGGATTATGAGGTTTTGAAGAATAGATCGAAAGGTTCGACTTCATTCGAATATCATGTGATGGGATACATTGCTTGGGAGACTCCAGATACGAGTATAGCCGTTGGAACGCAGTCCATGTAGCCACGAAGAGACGAGTCCGAAGTAGTAGACACTAGAGGAAAGGGGAGTAAGAGGTTCAAATGAGATCTTGATGAGATGGCGTTCCACTCCGCTGATATCAGAGATTTCATACGTATGTAGAGGCGTTGTATATGGATATATGTTCCAGATGGATTCGCGATGAGTATGCAGCCGTTCTGGAACAAGAAACAGATTTAATAAAGGATGATGACTTCCGGGCAGTTCGGTAAAAGCGAGATTTGGGAGAGACTTCAATAGAACCTTTCTGGAATACTATACGAGAAGACTTGGATCCAGGAGCGGTCATTTTACGCACACCCAGTAGGCCAAAGTTCAGCATCGTCGACGAGATAGTTGGCCAGAGATCTTTAGAGAATGTGCCAGAGCGGGACTGTTTCCGTCGTCATTCCATATTGGGCCGCTGAGCCGAGGAGCTATATATCTAGCAATTCGCAGTGAGAGACAAGAGCCTAATAGCACCAGGCGCCAGACCATAAACAGGAGGCAAGTAGATATCTTGCTCTGCTAGTTTTGGATGCACCGGCACCTTCTCGACTGTGAAGGAAGGACATATCGACGACAGTGTTTATGATCGGGGATTTGGTGATTCGAATATCACGCATCCGTCAATTTTGGATTTTGGTATTTTGGGCGATCTATTCGCATGATTATGTTTTGATGACTGAGTTTCATGATTGAGATTTTATACACTATGGTTACACTTGACTTCAATTTGATATCATTCGAGATATTGATTTTGATTTCATGCTTATGGTATGCATGTGATTTGACTTATGCTTTCGGCATAGTTTTCATGAACTTTTAGTGTTTTGATTTGATTTGTGCACGCTGATGCACATGGTTGTGAGATTATATACCGCGGTATACCTGATTTGGATTGAGGTTTATTATATACCGTCGATTTCGAATATGATATTGATGTCGATTTCGTGCGCTCTGTGCATTTGATTTGGATCCTTGCGCATACTTGGGCGTGAGATGCGATTTTGGTGCATAACAAATGCACTAAATCGAGATTCTTCATGCATATCAGATGCACCTGATATTGCTGTCAGGCACACCCGTTGCCCTTGACAGGTGTTTCGTGCACAACCGTTGCACTTAGATTTTGTTTTTGTGCACATGTATGGCACATTCATGGATTTGATTTTCCGTGCGCACCAGACGCACGCGGCATTCTTATGCACATTTTGGATTTGATTTCTGCTGGAGCAGTACGTTTTTATAATATTTACTATTTGGTATAGTAGCTAAGCAGGACTAGTCCGAGAACAGTACCTGAGTATATTTTGCATGCATTGACAGTTATCGAAGAGATTTCCAAAAAAGAGCTATAGTCTCAGTATTTACCTACGTGTCCGGGATGACACGGAACAACTATAAAGGAAACCCTTCTAAATTATTTTTCGAAACGGCGGGACGTATATGTTAAACAAAGGATATATATATATATACACATATATATAGTTATTTTTTTTACAATAGACTTCCGCCACTGTGCAGTGTGATGCTCATTGCACAGCGACTTAAAAAGATTTGGCATGCATTTCCTTCAGATATTTACATGCATAGTTTTGATGTTTACATGTATGGTTTTGATGTATATCATGTTGGTTTTCATTTTGGGATTGACATTGTTGTCTTCGCCATAACTCCGATGATTGCGGGATGCTTGACGGAGTTTTTGATTTGATTTATATACTCATTTTTCATGCGCATGCATTGCGCTACGATGTGCTTTATATATTTATGATTTCGGGACCCCGACGGCTTAGTCTTTTACTGAAATGTTTTAGTATTAGAGGAGTTCGGATTTAAATTCGGCGACCGAATTTTTTTAAGAGGGGAAGACTGTAACATTTCAGAAAAATAAAATATTATTTTTGGGAATTTTTATAATTAAATAATAAATATATTGAATATTTTAATATTGCGGTATAATTAAATACCGATAAATGGGGGAAAAATTTATAAAATTATAGAAATTACTAAAAAGAGGGTGTTTTATTGGATTTAAACAAAAATGAAATTTTATGATTTATTATACACTATTTTAATGCTAATTGCGATTAAATATCGCTAATCGTGCATTAATCGCGTTTTGTGCACATGACATGCACCGTGTCATTTTTCACACTTGTTACTTTCTTTCATGGTTCTTTCTCTTTATCATGCATGGTTTTAATTTTAAAAAGAGAAGAGAAAAGAATATAAAGGAAAAGAAAAGAAAAGGATAAGGGAATAGAATATTAGGCATGGGCAAAAGAGAGAGAGGGTGAGGGGTCAAACCTTGGGTCATTCCTCCTTCACTTCATCACCCTCATCCTCTCTTCTCTCACCTCCATGGCTGCTTCACTCTCCCTCCACCACCTCCTACACTTCACCCCCAAATCATCATCAAAACACAAACTTCCCTTCACAAAAAAACTTGCACAAGCTCAATACAAAAACATTGGACCAAGAAAAATCGGATTTTGAAGACTTGGGGCAACTCAAGAAAATTCTTGAGTTGCCAAATGAGGTACTTTCATTGCCATTAGCATTGTATTCCATTCACTTTAGTATCCATATGTATTTATTTGTGATTTAGTGCGGTTTAGTGAACATTAAAATTCCTAGTTAGGGTTGGGATGAAATCTTGAGTAGTGAAGGGTAATTGAGGTTAGTAGAGGCTATACAACCCCTGTTGTGATGATTTAGTGGACTGAACCTGAGACTTAAACCCTGGAATACGAACTTAGAAAACCCGATATCGGAGAATTGTGGATTCTGTGAGGGTATAGTGAAATCTGCTAACGCCCAGGTGACCTGAAAATTATTTAGCAAACACAGGGAGTGTGCAGGCAACCTAGGACCCCCCACTGAAACCCTAGCCCCCAATCCCTCACTATGGCCTCAAATATATCCTTTCTGGCCGCAATTTGCGGCCAGACCTGGGGAAAATTGGTTCGTATTTGTTTTGTGGCTTTATCTCCAGTAAATTAGACCCCTCCTGTATGCAAAATTGGCTAGTTTGGCCTAGAGTAAAATCTGGAGCTAATTTCCAAGAATTCTGATTTCGTTTGTGGCTTTTAATGAACTTGTACTTGGTATTTGATATTGTGTTTCTGTCGTGTGGCGTTTGAATGTCCACGACTAGGGTTACTGATCGTGTTTTGCATGCGAGGCTATAGGTTTTGACCTATGAGCGAAACGTGTGCCGTTTTGGTTTCCGACTTGATTTCAATACGCATTTGCGATGTGTTATGATATGTAGGTACCCCACGAGGATTTTGAGACGATGAAGAAGAGGATGGCGACATCGACATCGGCAAGCAAGAGCAATATGAGTAGATATATATCTACGGGGAAAGTCGGATGGATGGCGTATAGCACCCCCGCAGCTCATAGTGTAGTGTATGGATATATTATATGAGATTATGATTATCTAGATAGACTTTGGGAGTCATGGATAATTTTAGTATAAATGGATGATAGCGTCATTAGTTAGTTAGTCGCGGACCTTAGAATAAGGTTTACACCCACACGCGCACACACACACACACATGTTTACATTGTTTTACTTGTGCGGTTATGTGTGTGTGTGTGTGTGTCTATACGTATACTTATACATGGATGATGAGGATTGTACATGGTATTTTGAGATGAGTCGATAAGATTGGGCATGGACCATACCAAATTAAAATTTTGCCATGCTTAAACAAGCCTAAACAAGATCTTTAACTAGAGATTCATATGGAAACAACAAGTAAACAACTTTACTTCTAAATGATTAGGGATTACAACCTTTGTAGTCTGCTCTTTCACTTCACAAGCTCCAAGTAGTGGTCCCTGCGCTGCGATCAACGAGCTCCCGAATTCTTGAGAGGCTCTACAAGATGTATAATGCATCCTTGCTTGAAGTCTTCAAAATCTGTGATGACCTACCTCGAGGAAACACAGACTCAAGCTCTCTCTTCACTAATACGGAATTAGTGAAGCTAACACACTAATCTATATGGCTAGTATAGAAGAGGATGATGAAGTAGGAATTTTGCTCACTTTAGAATTAAATTTCTTACTATTTTTCTTCTTGATCTCAAAGTCAAGAGAGGTAAAATGAGATGAGGAAGAAGAAGATGAATCAATAAGATGAAGTGATAAAAAATATCTCATATGGTTCAAATGCAACCATGGGTGAGTATATCATCCATATACTAACTCATGTAGAGAGTTAACCATGGTAAGGGGTTAATGGTTAGGTCACAAAATATCTTAAGTAAAAACAAAGGAGTGGACTTAGTCAATGCTTATCCACAAGCTTCTCCATGCTTCTAGCTATGATTAAATCCACTAATTTGTAATTACTTAATGATAAATGAAACCTTAACATAAACCCTAGCATGGTATGAGTCTCATACATACATGTTGCATGTGTAACCAAGCATGTCACAATATTATATATCACGTATATAATATTTATGTAACAAAAGAAAACAATACAATAAACATATATCACATATATGTTAAATGTATCATAAGTGAGAATAATAAATACTTAAGTGAGCATATAATAATAATATATATCATTTCATCGAATCAACACTTGATCCGATAACCCGGCTATATCACATATAACCGGCCGATATCACATATCTCGAGAACAGAATACGGTATCACATACTCGTATCAATCTCGATTCCGCACATATCACATATGTACTCCTACTCCACTTCGCCTGAGCCAGGAAACCTTTATGTAGGATTCTAAAGACTCGTCAATACGCCGACAGTAGGTGATGATCACATCTAACATCAACAAGCCGCAAGCGGTCAGCTAAACGTAACGGCCACCCAGATATTGAGCGATTAGAAGATGAACAAGCAAGTCTGCTCTAACTCCTGTAAAGCCTGTCAGTAACACTACCGTACAGTTCGGTCTCTTCGTCTGATATGTCGTATATCTAGTCTAGGGGTGGTAAACGTCAGACCCCAGTAACCGATAAGTCGTGCCGATGTGAGGTCCATAACGGTTCGAAAAACTACTGATAACTCTTACTAGTAAATCTTAGCAACCCTGGCCAGGGATTTCCGGTTATGGCCAATCGAGCACAGCGCAACATCAACCCCCAATACCGAGAGAGACGAAACCCCTCCTATCGCTCATTGCCTCCATGTGATTCGGGACTTACCCAAAAGCCACCGTTTTGCACGTTCTCTTGAACGTGATAAGGTGGAAATCAAAGCACAGTGGGAATCACACAAGACTCTATGACGATCTTGGGTCTACAGACTTACCTGTACCAGTGTCACCAGAGAACTGCTATCTGACGATAGGTATAATACCAATAAGGAGTTCTCGACGAGTCCGTTCAGTGTACCCAGTCTCCTCTGAGCACCCGTATACTATCCTTGATGTCAAACACCAATGGATGTGGGATCATCCATCGCCCATCATATGGGTCAAGATACGTATACGCTAGTCTACTCTGGAGTATCGATGCCCTGTCTCGATACACCCTCGACTAGGAACAATTATAAGATGTACTTGCGGACTACCTAGGCCCCACTAGTATAATCTGCATCATAGTCCCAGTAGTTAAGTAGTCATCCTAAGGGCTTTATTAACATATGATCACAATACAATATTCTGATATAAGTCAACATGTTAAGATAAAGAGTAACCAGATAGCATACTATCATGACGAGCAAGAAAGTCCTCTCTATATATGTCCAAGCATCCATTATAATATACATCATGCGTACAACAATGGCCTCTAGGGTACATATAACTAACACTTAGTAGCCTCACTTCCTGCACAAGTACTCTTCGATACTGGAGCATCTCATTGCTTTATGTCGCAACGGTTCGTCCGAACTCAAGCGATTCCAGTCAAACCTCTCGTATCCAGCTGGAATGTTAGTTCTGGGAACTGCGTTCTAAATGCAGTAATGGGATACGATCTGTGTCTAGTGGTCGTCTGCAACAGAGAATTTTATGCTGACTTCAAGGTGCTAGACATACCGAATTTTGATGTTGTCTTGAGTATGGATTGGCTCGGAACATTTTATATTACCATTGACTGTCATCAAAGGAGGGTAGTATTCGAGATTCCAGAGCATCCGGTATTTTATTTCAAAAGTGGAGACCTACCCTGGAGCTAAGTACATACAAGGTAAAACCGAAGAAGGCAGTGATTGCAGCACTTCAAGCGGAGGAAGGATCAAAGCCAGAAATAGTTTGAGAGTTTGACGATGGGTTTCCTGAAGACATATCAGGTTTGCCTTCCAATCGAGCTCTTGAATTCAGCATTGATTTAGTACCTGGAGCACAAATGGTGATCAAAGCACCGTATCGATTAAGCCCCGAAGGTTTGAAGGAGGTCCGAACTTAGTTGGACGAATTATTGACAAAAAGATGGATTCGTCCCAACACTTCATGTTGGGGATCGCCAGTTCTGCTTGTAAAGAGGAAGGAAGATTCATATATTGAATGTGCATTGATTATAGAGCTTTGAACGATGTAACTAAAAAGAACAAGTATCCACTCCCGCGCATCGACGATCTGTTCGATCAGCTAAGTGGATCTTGCGTTTTCTCCAAGTTAGATCTTCATTCGGGTGATCATCAGGTGAAGGTTAAAGAATCTGATATCCATAAAACGGCATTCAGAACTCTCTATGGTCATTACGAATTTCTTGTGATGCCATTTGGAGTGACCAACGCACCAGTAATATTCATGAACCTAATGAATCAAGTTTTCCGAGAGTACCTAGACAGGTTTGTTGTCATCTTCATCGACGACATCCTGGTGTATTCTAAGAGTCGGAAAGAACATGCTAAGCACCTGCGATTTGTCCTGGAAACTTTACGCCAACATCAACTCTACGCCAAGTACAGCAAATGTGAGTTTTGGCTAGATCAAGTTGGTTTCCTCGGACATATTGTATCAGGCGATGGAATCTCTATGGATCCAGCTAAAGTATCAGCAGTAAGCGAATGGCCGACACCAAAGTCAGTGAAGGACATTCGAAGTTTCTTGGGATTAGAAGGATATTATAGAAGGTTCATTGAAGGATTTTCAAAAATTACAACATCCCTGACCAAGCTCACACGTAAAGATGAAGAATTCGTGTAGTCAGAAGCATGAGAACGAGCTTTCATAAAACTCAAGTCAAGATTGACATCAGCACCTATCTTTGTCATACCAGACCAATCTGGTGGTTATGAAGTACACTGCAATGCATCCGGTAAGGGATTAGGATGTGTTCTACATCAGCACGGTAAAGTTGTAGCTTATGCTTCAAGACAGCTGAAGATTCATGAGCGCAATTATCCGACGCATGATTTGGAGTTGGCGGCCGTAATCTTTGCACTTAAGATTTGGCGCCATTATTTTCTTGGTGAACGAGTGGACATATACACAGATCACAAGACTCTGAAATATATGTTTACTCAGAAGGAGTTGAATATGCAGCAGAGAAGATGGTTAGAACTCATGGCGGACTTTGACATCAACCTGCAATATCACCTAGGGAAGGTGCATGTAGTACCTGATGCACTTAGTCGCCAATCATTAGCATTGAATCTCACCGCACAATGAAAGCTTCAACAAGACTTGCATCAAATGGAGATTGAAGTAGTCATGCCAGGTAACGCTTCAAGTTTGATGAACTTACAAGTTCAATCTACCATTGTCAATCAAATCAAAATAGCTCAAGCAAGTGATACTAAGTTGCAAAAGATCAGAGAACAAGTGGAAAGTGGACTTCAAACAGACTTCATCATACATAAAGATGGATCTTTGATATACGACAGTTGATTGTGTGTGCCTAATGGTTCTGTGCGAGAAGAGTTGATGAAAGAAGCTCACAACTTTCCTTATTCAGTACACTTTGGAGGTATAAAGATGTACAAAGATCTGCGTCAAAATTACTGGTGGCATGGAATGAAGCGTGAAGTAGCCAGAAGCGTCGCTAAATTCTTGGTGTGTTAGAAAGTAAAAGCTGAACATCACAGAACTGCTGGATTACTTCAACCGTTACCTATCCCAGAATAGAAGTGGCAACACATCACAATGGATTTCGTGACTGCACTTCCTCGCAGCATGAAGGGTAATGATGCGGTATGGGTTATCGTGGATCGACTCACAAAATTGGCTCACTTTATTCCATTTCGAGTTGGCTAATCTACTGAGACACTAGCAAAAAAGTACATGGAGGTAAGAATCTAAGTAAGATTTAAACTCTTCAAATATGTACTATCTCTGATACACATGAACTCATGCAGGAAATCGTGAGATTACATGGAGTACCGGTTTGCATTGTCTCGGATCGTGACACTAGATTTCGATCGCAATTTTGGCAAAGTCTGCAAGCGAGCTTGGGAAAAAGTCTGAACTTCAGCATGGCTTATCATCCACAAACAAATGGTCAGTCTGAGCGAACTATTCAGATCTTAGAAGATATGCTAAGAGCGTGTATGCTAGACTTCGAAGGATCGTGGGAACATCACCTACATCTTGTGGAGTTTTCATACAACAACAACTACCAAGCAAGTATATGAATGACACCTTTTGCAGCACTATATGGAAGGAAGTGTCGATCGCCATTAAATTGGGACGACATCGGAGATAGAGAACTCCTTAGACCTGAGATGATGTAGCAACTGTCGACATGGTTTGTACTATCAGGGAAAGAATGTGCATAGCCCAAGATCGACAGAAGCACTAGGATGATGCAAAGCGCCGTCACTTGGAGTTTCAACCGGGAGAACATGTATTTCTGAAGATATCTCCGAACCGTTGTGTGATTCGTTTTGGAAGACAGGGTAAGCTAAGTCCGAGGTATATTGGACCGTTCGACATACTCGAACGAGTCGGTGAAGTGGCATATCGCTTGGCACTTCCACCCTCATTGGAAGGAGTGCACAATATGTTCCACATATCCTAACTCAGAAGGTATGTAAGTGACCCCAGCCATATTCTTGATCACTCCGAGTTCACTGTACATCCAGACTTATTTTATGAGCAACAACCTGTTGAGATCCTGGATAGAAAGGTAAAGTCACTTCGGAACAAGGAAGTCAACTTGGTTCGAGTGATGTGGAGAAAAGACACACCAGGAGAATCAACATGGGAAAGGGAAGATGAGATGCGTGCAAGATATTCTCATTTATTTGTAATCTAGTTCTTAAAATAAATTGTAAATTTCGAGGACGAAATTTTTGTAAGGAGGGTAAACTGTAACAACTCCAATTTCAATGTACAGAAAATTGTTTAGAAGTTAATGTACAATTGGGGTATTTGTAATCCTGTGTATGCTATAAGTATTTGTTTTACTTTTGAACAGCAAGAAAACACTTGTAGCACATTGAT
Source organism: Agapanthus africanus (assembly GCA_030015575.1). NCBI lineage: Eukaryota > Viridiplantae > Streptophyta > Magnoliopsida > Asparagales > Amaryllidaceae > Agapanthus > Agapanthus africanus. The sequence continues at coordinate 543,004,817 of CM057346.1, read as the reverse complement.
AAAGCATTGCACTGCTGTGACGTAGCCCCTGTGATCGAATCTCCACAGCCACCTTATCTTTTTATTTAAATTTTCCTTTAATCTTTTAGAAGCCCAAGAGTTTGCACATGTACTACACGTAATATGACAAGTTATAGAATAAATAAACATGTGCACTGAAGAAAACCAAGCGACACCAACACGTGGCACAAATCCCATTGTCCATCGCCGGATTTGGGTCGGCGACGTAAGCATGGGGGACAGGTACCGCTAGGCCGCCCGTAGGGAATGGCCTCCATCTTTTCACCCGAGCACCTCTTCAGCTACCCCACTTCTCTCACATTGTTTATTTTCTCTGCACATTTTCCAGAGAACAATAAATCACCTTTAATCCCATTTTAATGCAAATTTTCAATGCATTCTTTAACCTTATAAACCCTAATTTTCCCTATAAATACCACACTCCATTTCACACATCCTCACTCAGAAATTCTCTTCCAAAACTCTCAAAAATTCTCAAGTCCTTATAGTGTGCAAGTGGAGTTAGCGAAGGGTGAAGTTCCGACGAAGTTCCAAGGAGTTTCCGGCGACGAAACGACGCTCCGATGCTTCCCTAGTCTTCTCCCACCTCTCTTCCTTCTCAATAGCCAGTAAGTCTCTTCTCCCCTCTCTTTATCTATTCTAAAACTTACATTCTTCAAAACCCGACGGAAGCGGAGTTAATCCGACTTCCGATTCGGTTTTCTTTAAAAACTCTATTTTTCTTAATCAATAAAATACCATGCTCTCATATCATATTTAACAACATTAACAAACACAATAATACAAGTTTCATCTGAAAAGAATCATTTATGCAATTTTTATTGTATTTTTACGGTAAAATACCATATACTTTACATTTCGCCATAATTCACATAATACTTGTATTACCTTTAGGTAACTCACGAGGTAATGACCTACCTCATTACAACACACATCTTTGATATAGCACGATGAGAATTTGGAAATATATTCATGGGATAATACGACAATACAAATAAATACCATTAACTTGCAAAACCATTTCTTTAAAAAAGTGTATTAATCAAGCCCTTGCAATTACGTCTCTACGACCCACTTTTAGGGATCCCGATCGGGATGGTGCAGGTTATCGCACGTGCTCGGGCCTAGTAGAGCGAGATGCAGACCTCCGAAAGGAGCATTCGATTTTGATGGAATTTTAATGCATTTTTCTTTAGAAAATGAGATTTCTACAAGAAAATAAATAAAATTTATTTTCATTAAATATATATATGTATATAAATATTATCAAAATATCTATTTTAATTAGATTATATAAATATTCCAAGTTTTCTAAATCAAAGGAATCACCATTATATGAAAATACCATCCAAATACAAAACAATTACAATATTTCAAGAAAATACCATATAATATAAAAACTAGGTTCTACTCACTAAAAATTTCACTTTTATAAAATATACATTTATGAAAACCCTAAAGACGATAATTAAATGCTTGAGCTGTATTTTAAAATTATACCAAAACTATTTTTACATAAAACCCCTTCAAGTTATACTAAATTACAATAAGGACCCTAGTAAACATAGGTTTAAGCGGGACCAGTTCTCTTGAGTCTCAAGGAGCCGGAGAATGTGGGTGCTTTCCTATTTAAGGTAGACAATCTAACAAACGGTGTTATCAACATGGTAATTGTCTTGGAAAAGACACAAATTCTGCCGTCCATGTGCAGCAGTTACCGATAACATCAAAACTAATTCAGGAGTTCAATTTCTTTTCAAAGTATCTGACTCAGACTGAGTCTCAATCTAATCAATCTGACTTGAATATGATTCAAGTTTAAACTACAGTACAACATGAATTCATGACTCCGTCTATATCAATCTATATTGACCGAACCGAACCATGGATATACTCTGTCTACATGACTCGCTATTTATATCCATTCTGTTTATTGAATCATGGTTTCGGCAAGTCATCCATATATATAACAAACAATACAATCAATACGAAAGACATCGTGGGGTTATAAAGGGGTAGATTGGTACGGAAGGAGTTAGAAGTGGTACGAGACTGTAACTATAATACACATAACCTAAATATCCATTGCCGTTGTACCGTGGCTGAACGGTTCCTTATGCTCCGTATACCTTAGTTTCCGGAATAGTGGGACTCCTCTTGTATACACTGGCATTTTCTGTACCAAGCTACAAACAACAGCGTTAACAATATAATCAAACATTATAAGTTATATTATCTTTCTGTCTATTCTATCTCTACTCTTCTTTGGGACTTACCGAGCGATTGTTCGCTGACGACATTCCTTTCTTATTTCTTTGGAATGTTGTCAGGTGTTTCGGACTAATTGGAGATCGAGCCCAGCACTGATGATTTGGAACAGTTAGCATTTGACCCAGAACTGTAGGCACTTGTACATATTTATTTCATTTCAGTAATGCCATTGTTTAGGCATCGCTTTCTATTCATGTATTTTCATTTCAGTTGTACCTGTAAAAGAATGTTTAATAAATAAAGTTGCTGTTCATTTACATTCCTGTCTCTTGTGTACTTTACTTTATATTGCTTAGATACGCTTAGCGTGTTTACTTCTGAGTAAATACGTAGCGGGCCTCGCCGCGTCCCCTCCTCGTATATTGGAAAGCAGGGCGTTATAGGATCCCACGAAGGTATTTTCTTATGAGTCGTGAGGATCCCGTAAGTTTTGTTCTCCTCATGTATCGTGAAAACACATGAGTGGGTCTTCCTAATAGAGCATAATTCCAAGACGGAAACCGGCCGTGTGACTGGTGATTGCGGTGGGGCATGGGTATGATGAGAATTTTTTGAGCCCGTAGATTGTATACGGTAGTCAACTTGAGGACTAACCGTAAGGCTGGGAGAATTTTGGGACTTTGTTGGCGTCTGCATCGCTGCACTGGAATATGGTACCAAGAGCGAATCATCATTCACCGTTGGGGATTTGAATTTTAGTTGGCATCTGCATCGCTGCACTGGAATATGGTACCAGAAGCGACTCATCATTCACCATTTGGAGATTTGGATTTTGGTTGGCGTCTGCATCGCTGCACCAGAATATGGTACCGGGAGTGACTCATTATTCGCCATTTGGAGTTTTTTTACCGCAATTGCTCTATCATTCATCTTTTCTTATCGCGAAGGTCGCGATTTCCCTATCATTTCGGCTATTTATTCGCGTTTGCCCCATCATTTTGGCTTTATTTTCATCTTTATTTTACTGGCTGATTTTTATTGCAAGTTGCCCCATCATTTCAGCCTTTTTATTTTTATTTATTTACACATTTTTATATCCCCAGTTTAACGACTTAGGGGTTGAATATTCCCAGTTTAACGACATGGTGGTCATTTGTTCCTAATTTAACAACGTGGTGGTCGACTATTTCCAGTTTAACGACGTAGTGGTCATTCGTTAGAGCCTGGGCTTGATTCTGCAGGAACCACATGTTCCCCTCCGAAAGACGCGGTGGAGACGCGATGTACGTCTTGCCTGAATTTCGGGGCAGATGCTAATTGGTGCTATCCGTCCACCTCTCCGAAGATGCCAAGTTGATTTATGACACCATGTATCGAAGGTTTAAACGGATGCGACCGATGTAGCAGATTTCGTCAGATTCCCCCTCGTTTGAGGGGTTTTTGATTATGGGGACGCTCTTCCCTGCAGGCGCAAGCCCCTGCAGTTAATTACGCTATCGCATCGCGGTAACAACTTTCTCCTTCTCCAGATGGTCACTTCATGTCGTGGGTATTTGTTTTGTGTTTGGTTGCCCGTGGATTGTATACGGAGACTAAGTTATGTTGTCGCCCGTAGGGCGTGGACTAGTCCAAATCCGTATCTTTTATAGATTTGGGTTTGGGGGTTTGGGTTTAAGGATACGTTAGTCTCATTTGAGACTAAAATCAACTTAAACGTTCGTTAAGGATACGTTAGTCTCATTTTAGACTAAGATCAACTTAATGGGATCGTTTAGATCCGACAAAAGAGCAATTGGGCTCTATTATTTAGTTTAGTGACATTGCGGTCGATAATTAGTTTAAGGACATTACGGTCCATTGGTAGTTTAAGGACATCTCGGTCCAATGTTAGTTTAGAGACATCACGGTCGAGGTTAAGGACATCATAGTCTGTGGATTTAAGGACTCCACAGTCCGTTGTTAGTTTTAAGACATCACGGTCGAGTTTAAGGACATCATAGTCCATGAGTTTAAGGACCTCACAGTCCGTTGTTAGTTTTAAGACATCACGGTCGAGATTAAGGACATCATAGTCCATGAGTTTAAGGACCTCACAGTCCGTTGTTAGTTTTAATACATCTCGGTCGAGGTTAAGGACATCATAGTCCATGAGTTTAAGGACTCCACAGTCCATGAAATGTGTGGTTGTCGGGACCCGTCACCTCTTTGAAGACGTTGAGGGATTACAACGACAAATATCAAAGGAGTGAAGAGATACACCCTTGAACCAGGATGAGTTGGTTGAAAGAGCAGATGTGCTCAGTCCAATACAAGTTGAGGACTTATGGCCAAAATTGGGCTAAGTCCAATTAAAATGTTTTAACATTTTTTTCTCTGGCTATTAAGTCTTTATTTGGGTTCAGCCCTTTTAATAATGCTAGGCATTGGGCCCTGACATATTTTATCTTAATCAGAACAAATTGTGCTCTGACAGTGTGCCACATGGCGCACCAGGCGCTTTGCGCCAGTTAAAAAGTGCATTGCGCTTCTATCGGGTAGCGCACACGAAGAGGACCCGTGTCGCACTTAGCGCTAGTTTGTTAGCGCATTGCGCTTTTAATATATGAGCGCGTTGCGCTAGTCTGTTGGCGCACCAGTGAGTGACACGTGGCGCGCTTGGCGCTGAGCGCCAGCCCATGAGCGCAGTGCTCTGTTTTAGAAGCGTAAAGCGCAGATTGTGTCTCTGGTTGACACGTGGCATGTTTTGGCGCCGAGAGCCGATCCATGGAGCGCAAGAGCGCAGTTCATGAGTGTAAGGCACTTTTCAATAGCGCAAAGTGCATCTGATCAATTTTAAGACTAAAGAACAAGTTTATGTTCTTCAAAGGAGGCATTGCCTCAAGATCCAAGAACAAAATTTCTTGTTTTTTATAAGAGGCTCTGCCTTTTATAGATCAAAGATCTGTGAGTGAAGTAAAAATACTTCTTTTATTATTATTTTCTTTATGATTAGATCTTTTGATCTTTTGCTTTTAAATCAAAGACCTTGATCTTTTTTATAGATCTAAGATCTTTTTAGAAGAAGATGATTCTTCTTTTTACGGATGGTTTCATCTCTATTATTCAAGAACATGGTTCTTTTTACCTTGAAGATGAAGAAAAATCTTCTTTTTCTTGAGAGCTTGCTCTTCTTTCTCTCCATGTTTGCAGAGGGTTTTCTCTCTCTCTTTTTGTATATCCAGACTTGAAGTCTAGGGGCCTTTATATAGGGCCAATTGATTTGTTAAATTGGTTTTGAGAGATCTTTCTCTGATTGATTTGGAATATTTCCCACCGTTGGATCTTTGATCCTAAGGTTTCTGTTTTACAGAAGATAATCTTCTTGTTTTAATAAGATTGAAAAAATCTTTCCATAACAGAATTTTAGTTCTAATTAATTAATAATTTATTATTAGTAGATCTTTAGATCTGACGGTGGGGAAATTTTAATTCCAGCGCTGGCGCACCTACGTTTGACACGTGGCGCTCAGCGCAGAGCACAGCGCAACCGCGCTAGCGCACCTGTGTTTGACACGTGGCGCGCAGCGCAGCGCGCCGAATCTGAAGCGTTGTTTCAACTTTTTAAATTTTGAATTTTGAAACAGATGTTTGCTTTGATGGGGTGCACTGCCTACGGCGCAGCGCCCTTGGCGCTGGCGTGTCTACTTTTGACACGTGGAGCGCAGCGCGCAGAATCTGAAGCGTTACTTCAATTTTTGAATTTTGAAATTCAAAACAGAGCTTTGCTCTGATTGGGGGGAAACAAATGCCCCCCACCGTTGCGCTCACGTGACGCGCACGTGAGTGCAGTGGTAGAAATATCTGAGCTCTTGGATCAACTCAGAAGTTGAAGAGGCGTTTCAATGCCTATAAATAGGACCTTTAGTCCCTTAGATGATTTTCATCTTCTTCTTAAGAATTTTCACTTCTGAGAATTTCATTCTCCCACAGAGCATAGCTCTCCTGTTTAAAACTTTTTCAAGAGTAAAACTCTGTCAAAACTTAGGTAAAGTTAAGAACTTTTAATAAATTAGGGTTTTATCCATTAACAGAGCCTTGCTCTTCATAGATCTTTGATCTAAAGAAAACCCATTTAGGGTTTCTTTAACAGAGCTTTGCTCTCCTTAACATGTAAATTTTTTAATCTCTTGTGAAGAACTTTTAAGTGTTTGTTCATGGATCTTAAAAATAAAATTTTATTTTTGATGGATCATCTTCTCAGAGCAAGGCTCTTCTTGAGGAATTTTATTCCTTCATCATTAGACTTTGACAGATGTCTATATAGTAAAGAGCGCTGCTCTCAATGGGAGTTTTACTCCTCTGCCTGAGGGATTTCTCATTTAATGAGAATCTCTTGAGGATTTCCTCATTTAATGACAGCCTCATCCAATGATGAGGCTTTTTTTTATTAATGATGAACTGTCATCTAGATTTTGTGGGTCCCCCTTGGTCCCCTTTCCACTGCATTGCAGTGCAGTACAACTTTTAAAGTACCGAGTGTCAGAAATTAAAAATTAAATTACAACACTGACAGTTGATTTCTGTCCCCTTTTTTGCAGGCAACATGTCTTTCGATGCTTCGTTCCCGTTCGTTCGCTCAGAGGGAGGATTTCCTGGAGCACCCGTAGACCGGGAGGTCCTAGCTTTGATCAGAGACCATGATCCGGAACATAAGAATCTTCACCTTTGGGGGTCATGGTACAATCAGATTATCAGGGGTCGACAAACCTTTTCATGTGCAGTACCCTCGGAGCCCATTACGGCGATCCATTACGCCAACTCACCCCCGGTGAACTACGCCGTGGAGATGGTCAATTGGACTTCAGAAGGCCTTCTTCAGCCTGCTATAGCTTCGATTCCTGTTAAGCCTCCCATGGTTTTAGATACCTTGGGACGCCGTATTTGTCAAGACGAGGCACGGCCGTGGGGGCAACCATATAACATAGGTCTGATTCCTCGTCATCCGACCGGTTATCTGAAATAGGCCCGCTACATTCTGTCAGCGAAAAAGTCGCAGTTGATGAAGCTTGGGTTGTATACCGCCGTTTATGCTTCTCTTTTCCAGTATCCTATGCTTCTCACCTGGTGGGTTAAGGCCTTTTTGGAGCAGTGGAATATCCCTACTCACACCTTCCTCTCGCTGGACCGAGAAGTATCAATCTATTTAGAGGAATTTGCAGAAGTTTCTGGCTTACCGGTCATAGGGGAGCATTATGAGGAGCTGCTTCCCACGGACGAATATGTTTTTGGTGCTAAGTCGGTGATAATGGGCCTTACCCCGGTGAATGCTGTTCAACAACAGTTTCCTAGTTTGATCAAAGTGTTGAATATCTACGAGGGCCTTTTTCTCGAATCTGGGAGCCGCGGGGTTAGTTTCGAGGATTTCATCGCTTGCTTCCTTCACCCATAAGTCTTCTCGAAGGAGGCCGTTAAATTCTCCATGCTTGACAACCCTTTCGGCTTAGGTTTGGACAACCTGCCAGCGATGGAGGTAAATCAGAAGGGTTTCTTCCTTCCCAACTCTCCGGTTGTTCCTTTTGCGGAGACTGCAGTCCCTGGGATGGACGAGGAAGCATTCTTTTTGGGATTCCTTGGGCTATGGTTGAGCTGGTTCACGCTCCCGATGCACCTTTGCCGTATGAGGCCATCTGTCTTTTACCCGGCTCACCGGATGACTATTGGGGTGAAAGTGGCTGTTGGGGTCGCTGGCTTAGCCCATCTGTATTACGGCCTTAGTCAAGCGGCGGATACTACTGAACCTGGAGTACAGCATGTGAACTTCTCGATGCATTACTTCATGTCATGGCTCGAGCTACATGCACTTGGCGTTTTTGGATCCATAGAAGGCCTTCATTCTATGACAGGTGCAGCTTCCCCCGGATTATGCGATTGGTCGGCGCCTCGATTGTAAATCCGTCACCGCGGGCTGCTAGAGGTTTGCTCCTTTGCCCCCGCACGGTTGGAGACGGGATGACCTTTACCGACAAGGTGTTAACCATCGGAAAAGAGTCTACCACAACGGTGCGGTTATTGCAGGATATTTTCAAAGACGGAGCCTTAGTTCTAACAGCTCGGGAGACCCTCCATTTATATTCTATAAGACTGGGCTTCCTGGTGTTTAGGCAAAATGATTCGGCGCTTCGCATCGTTTTGCCTAACAATTGAACTATAACCAAGGAGTGCCGCTGGAGGCCTTTTTGATGGAACCCACTGCTACTGAAGAGGGGATGCGGAGCGCGCTGCATCACTTCATGCGTTTGAATACGGGCTCTCACTTTTTTATCAGTGAGCCGAGTTGTGTCCCATGGATCCTTAATGCATATACGGCATGGTACCAGCATTCGACGGGCGCCGTTATTAAGGAAGAAAGGCGGTTGCTGCTTGACCGCAAAAGTGCACCTCCTGCCAGTGATCGCAAGGTCCCTTTGAGGCGACGGACCATTGTCCCCCCTTCGCTAAGAGAAGTCGCTGCAGTTGAGCCTCCACGTGTGTTAAGCCCTATGCGCGGATTGCCCCATGCTCCTGTGGAGACGGTGGATGTGCCATCGGTGCCCCGTGCTCCCGTGGAGACGGTAAATGTAGCTTCACCCGAATCTGGCATGGGCTCGGACATCGGGACTTGCCGTCCCAAAGTGGCCACTAAACGCAAGCTGGTACTGGCTGCGATCGGAGCTCGCGCACAGAAGAAGAAGAAATCGGTCCTCTCTCTTGATGCCGTACTCGGCCTAGAGCCTGAGGCTCCTTATAACGCGGGCATAAGTGAATATGGGACCAATGAGGGTTTCGTCATAGCGCCAGAAGACACTGATCTCGAGGCCGCTATTGCAGCTTCGGTGCGCTCTGCCACCCTTCAAACAGAAATAGCCGCCCTCATGCAATCAAGTAAACGTTAGTCGCGTCTTGTTATTGCATTATACCTTCCTTCTTATTATCATGTTTTGATTGACATTTCTCTTTTTGTAGCAGGCTTTACCACTGAAGAGATTCTGGCGACTTCCCTCAGGTCCTTCGAAGCGGAGGAGAGGAATCGCGCTCTATTGGACATTGGTATGTCTCGGCTCATTGAGGCTTCATTCTCTTTTTTATAGACAATCTAACCCTTTCTTTATCTCATCGCAGGGACCACAATGCCGGTCCCGCAAGGTGATGCATAGACTCTTCCCGGGCCACCACCGAAGTCCCGGCCTCTTCGGTATTACCGAATGAGGCTTTACTCAAACAACCGATGACGGAAGCCTTGACGGCTCCAGAGGTAACCCTGGGTGCGGATGATGACGCTCTGTTGAGAGAAGCTTCTAGAAGGTCTGCTTTGACAGCCCGGGAGGAAAGGAAGCGCCAGAGGCGCGCAGCAAGTGAGCGTAATGCTGCTCTAGCTGTGGATGCTGGTTCGAGCGCCGCTGCCCCTGCTGCTACTCCTTTAGAGGAGTCTCCGGTCGCCTTGTCTACTGCTTATAGACAGGCGGCACGTGTGGTTCGGGAAGCGAACGGTAAATCAACTCCAGGTAATGTGCCATGAGGTTCCGTTGTCAAAATTTTAAGCTATCAGTTCTCATATATCTTATCTTGCAGGGCCGAGCCTTCCCGAAGAAACGGCGGTGACCGCTGAGCCTGAGGGAGCGGTAGAGGAGGTGGCTGCTATTCCCGAACCCGGGGCAGCGGTAGGCGATATGGCAGCAATTGCTGGGCCCGAAGTAGTGGCTGACGAGACAGTCACGATTGCTATGCCCGAGATAGCCACCACTGCCGAGCCCGAGGTGGCGACGGGTGAGACGGCTACCACGGCCAAGCCTAAGGCAGCAGTGGATGAGACGGCTGCAATCACTGAGCCCGAGGTGGCGGCGAGCGAAACGGGTATAATTGTTGGGTCCGAAGTGGCCGCTCTTTCTTAAGAGTCGGGCACCGCTCCGATCATCGCCCTTCCCGCCTTCGGTTCTTTGTCGTCTCCCGGCGTCGCAAGTGTGACGACGACTCTCGTGGAGTCAGGGGATGAGGCGACAGGAGGTGAGACCACTCCGATGGAGGAGGGAGACGCCGTTGTTGTATCGAGTGACGCCCTAGTCACGGCTCCGATCGGCGACTCATCAGGTAGATTTTAAGTCACCGCCCTTTTTTTTATTCTGCAATCTTTCCTGATAAGGTTTATCTTGTCTCTAATGCAGGTGCGGCTAGTGCTGATGTCGCACTACCCGAGGCAGCGCCATCAGCTACCGCCTTAACGGTGGCATCTCCTCTACCCTTTCTCATACCATCTCAGATGTTGGAAGGTGCGGATTTGTGACTCATCAGTCTTATATTTTAAGCTGTATAATTTATGTACTGACGTTGCATTATTGCGTTTTTGTAGGAGTCCTTTTTGACCACCTATACCAGGTGCTGCACCCCCACTTCTCCTTCCTGTCGGAGATTGCTTCATCCAGTGGTGCTGGTGAATACAAGCTTCAGTTAATGTTCTTTCTTTTACCAACAGTGAAATCATTTCTGATTCTTCTTTGCCTTGATAGCAGTACTACTGATTGAAGGAGGAAATGAGAGAACAGTTGCGCCACTGGTCCTTCCGGCTTTGCCACCTGCTGCAACTGGTATAATAAATCCAATTGTACATGAATCTCTTATATTTCTTGAACCGTCATCTGATTATGATTTTTTTGCAGCGGTCGCTTCGACTCCGGCCTCTTTCGAATCTCTCATTACGATGCCGGTAGGGCCCTTTTCCAGACGTCCATCCTCAAAAGGTGCTGTGACCAGTCTGCGTATGCTGAGCGAATACGTCGAGGAGCTTGACGCGGAGGCTCCTACATCTGCCGCAGATTTTTTTGCCGAGGTCAACCCAATGCTGGCGACGCTCGTGAACTTCCATAATGAAGGTGTCGTCGAGTCTTGGGTTAATCATTGCAGGAGGATTGATTCTTGTCTGTATGAGCTTGAGCTTATGCGTCCTGCCCCTGAGACTCAGGCTTTGAACTCCCAGCGGGCCGCATGGGTTGAGCAGAGTGTTTCGTTCCTTCACCATTTCGAACGAGAGGCAACTCTTAAGCGGAAGGAACGTAAGGCGACTGCTGCTGAATCTGCCGAACAGCGTGCTGAGGTTGTCGCTAATGCTGCCCAGCTGAATGCCATTTTTGAAAACCTTAGATGATGTATCTCTGACAGGCTGGTGTTGAGGAAGAAGCTTGATCTTAATGAGCAGTTCGCGCAGAGTCAGGAGGCTGCCCAGCAGGAAGTTGATCAGAAGCTCTCATCCTGTTTACAGCAACATGCCTAAATTGAAGCAGAGCTGGCCGCGGCAGCTGACCGTGACGAAAAGCTGAGGGGAGTGCGTGAGCAATTGATTGGCCTACTGAAGACGCTTCCCTCCCAATAGTTGCATTTTGCGCCATTTGTAAATTTTGAATAAAATGTATTCATTTTTCTTTATCCTTTCAGATGATGTAGCCTGTACTCAATTGAATTCATGAATAAAAGATACATTTCTTTCGCAATTTCTTGTGTCATCTCTTTGCTTTCTTCTTTCTTTTGTTATCAGCATGTCATCTTAGCAACATAGCCGGCAGATGATGGGGTGAACATCTTGTTTTGGCTTCTTCGAGGGGTAGTGATGGCTTAGGAGGCAGGTTCAGATCTGCTGCCTAAGACTTTTCAACTTCATGAGCCGTGAGGGTCTCATGAAGACTTTTCTCTCTACGAGTCGAGAGGATCCCGTAGGTGTATTTTCTCCTTAGGAATCGTGAGGATTCCTAAGTGTGTTTTCCCTTATAAGTCGTAAGGATCTTATAAGAGAATTTTCCCTCCTATGAGTCGAGAGGATCCGTAAGTGGTTGTTTCCCTCCTTGTCGAGATTCGACTTTGGAGAGTATGGCCCATGAATAGTATGCAAGAGTCCATTTTGGACCGACTTGCAGGGACCCAGTGCTTAGGAGATAGGTTTTTTAATCCCCACTGCCTAAGTCTTTTCCCTACGAGTCGAGACGAATCGAGCATTTCTCGCAAGGATATCCTAACGTCACAGTTAACCTCTGCTCTTTACGACAAGGGTCCGTTAGGGTCTGTGGTACTAGGGTTTTTTTTGTCGTACCGTCACGTTGGCTGATGTATTCCTCGATAGGCAATCTTTTTGTTCGAGTAGCCTTGCGATTGTCGTGTCTCTGATCCCTTCGGGGGGTGGACAAGACGATTTCAAGCAATCCTCCTAGGCAGTTTGACCGTCGGAGGAGCAAGCGTTAGGAATTTTGCCATGCCGCTTTTTACTTGAGGTTAGGCTCATTTTGGAGAGCCCCAATGAGTCATAACCACTCCGCGCTGGTGTGGGATGATCTCCGATAGTCTTTCAGGTTTTATATGAGTTGCCGTCAAGACCCTGAAGCTAGGAATTTGGCCTTTGCTTCGCTTTGCTGGCATTGCGTCTGCTGTATCGAGAAGAATGTCGCGGTTGTCTCTAGGTTGCTGGTAAACCGTCGAGGTTTGGAACTAAGGATTTTGCCGTGGCTCCGTTGTTTGATTGTCGCGTCTGAATCCTGCTGGAAGAAGAACGCTGTAGTGACATCTCGTCTGCTGTGTCGAGACGAACGTCGAGGTGGTGATCATTCCGCACTGGTGTGGGATGATCTCCGATGGTCTTTCAGGTTTTATATATAAGTTGCCGTCAAGACCCTGAAGCTAGGAATTTGGCCTTCGCTTCGTTTGCTTTGGCGTGTCCGAATCCTGTTGGAGGAAGGACGCTATAGTGACATATCGTCTGCTGTATCGAGACGAATGTCGAGGTGGTGATCACTCCGCGCTGGTGTGGGATGATCTCCGATTGTCTTTCAGATTTTATATAAGTTGCCGTCAAGACCCTGAAGCTAGGAATTTGTCCTTCGCTTCGTTTGCTTTGGCGTGTCCGAATCCTGTTGGAGGAAGGACGCTGTAGTGACATATCGTCTGCTGTATCGAGACGAATGTTGAGGTGGTGATCACTCCGCGCTGGTGTGGGATGATCTCCGATGGTCTTTCAGGTTTTATATAAGTTGTCGTCAAGACCCTGAAGCTAGGAATTTGGCCTTCGCTTCATTTGCTTTGGCGTGTCCGAATCCTGTTGGAGGAAGGACGCTGTAGTGACATATCGTCTGCTGTATCGAGACGAATGTCGCAGTTGTCTCTAGGTTGCTGGTGAACCGTCGAGGTTTGGAACTAGGGATTTTGCCGTGGCTCCTTTTGGTGATGTTGCGTCTACTGTATCGAGACGAATGCTGAGGTGGAGCTGGGATTTTATCATCACTCCGCTTTGTTTTGACGTTGCGTCTGCATCCTACTGAGCTGCGAAGGAACGCTGTAACACCCGAGCCCAATACTACTCTTTTTTGTTACTGGTTGAGTGTTAGATATTACTCATTTCATTTATCTTGCTTGTTTGGGTCTTACTGTAAAATTTTATCTGGCAAAGTCATTTCTGCATATAACAAATTTTAGCACCTAAACTAAAATTAAAAATATCCATCTTGGCCTACTCGACACCCCTAGCCGCGTGGTAGCGTCCGTGCATCGAGTTCTCGTCCCGTTCAGTGAAACGGGCGAGTTTGGACGGCTACGCGCGTGTACAGGTGTCCGACTTGGGGGTATGCTTTTTTATCATAAAATATTTCATTTTGAAATTTGGAACCCGCTTAAAATCCTATTATTTAAATTTCAAATTTTTGGACCCAATCCGGGCGCGATTTGGAAATATTTCATTTAGCGCCAAAATCCCAAATTAATAAATTATTCGAAACTATATATATATATATATATATATATATATTCATAATCTTTTCCACTGTTACGATTAATAATCTTTGAAATCTTTTTAAGATTTCTTTCAAATCCTTCTGGCCAATCACGGGGCTCTTAACCCCCGTGGGCCCCCTCCAATCTCTCTCTCTCTCTCCATCACTCATATCTCTCTTTCTCTCTCTCTCTCTCTAACGTATCTCTCTCTCTCTACCTTTCTATTTCTCTCTCTCTCTCTAACCCTCTCTCTCTCCCACTTATATATATTATCCTCCCCCTCATAATTTTCCAGAACCCATCGCGAGAACCCTACGACCCAGCCCTAGCCTCCTCCGCCGTCGCCACCGCAGCTCCGACGCCGGCGCCAGCGCCACCGTTGCCCTCGCCTCCGCCTCCTCGTACCAACCTCGACTTCCCCTCCTTCTCCCCGTGTGCTCGGCGCCGCAGCAGAGACCCCGGCCAACCCCCCGTGCCTTCTCTGTTCGGCCGGAGACGTCGCCGGCGACCTTCGTCGTCGTCACCCGCGCCACCTTCAGCGCCTCCTCACCACTTACGCACTCCAGACCCGACCATCCCCTCTCCATCTCCACTTTCTTTCCCTTTTCCATACCCGCAGCCCTAGCCATCGCCTGCAACCTCCTCGCCGGTGCCCCACCGCCGTCGACCCCATCGCTGGCACGCCCTCTGCAACCCCTGTAAGCCTTCTCCTCCTTTTCATCCTTCCTTTTTCTCTGGTTCCTTTGTATTCTTGTTTGCACAACTTGATGTTTCACTGTTCGCTTTTTCGCCGAAATCCGGCGATGCCGGTGACGTGTCCCGACGTTCCAGCGAGGTACCCCGATCCGCGTGGTCCCATTGTTCGTTGTTTGGGTTCAATCCGTGAACCGTGCGTCCGTCGCGAGCTTCCCCGCCGACGTTACGTTCCGTTTTTCCCGGTTCGCGACCCGTCGAGGCAAGTATCACTTGCTACATGCTTTACTATACAATTATATATGTTTGACTCATTAAACCTGCAAAACTTAACTCGGTATAGTTATTTTCTCATTAGTTGCAATATGACATATATCATTTTACTGTTAATATAGAAATTACAGTTCGCCACATTTAACCTAAGAACCAAGTTTACCTGTTAATCACATTTTACCGTTTAATAGATTGTAGCACTTTCCCATGTAGTTCGATTACATTCGGATAATCGTATTCAAAGGCTTGATATAACTGTATTGCATCATCATTTAAACTGTTGCACCGCTAAGGGTGCTCAAAACCTGTTAATATAATAAAACGGCTGCACTATATTAATGCACTATTGTGATTGAATGAACTGCTTATTGTTGTTTAATTTATTGCTTATTTTCTGCTGTTAATCCCCTGTTCGATTATATATCTGTTGTGAGCACACCTACGACATTGTTACATCTTGACTTGACTTTGTTACACATGATATATATTGATACACCTGACATGGTACCGTTTACTGTTGACTTGACCTGATGTACCATGACCTGACCTGTTACCTGATCTCGTGCCTAATGCCAACAAACCCGACATGTAGTCCTCATGGACCATTCCTGTTGTCTATCGAGACAAAACCTGCTGTTACCTGATCCTGTGTTGGCATTAGTTCTTGATTACTGAATACCTGACCTGACACATATAACTTGGGGGTATGGGGAAATCAAAAGTGTAAACTAAAGTGTAACTTAAAAGGGTATTACTTGATCCGTGGTCCCGGGGGGTAACGGGACAGAGCCATTCGTGACTCTTACATTTTCCTGATCCGTGGTCCCGGGGGGTAACGGGACAGAACAACTATTGGTTCACATATTCCTGATCCGTGGTCCCGGGGGGTAACGGGACATATCCTTTGAGTTACATGGAGGATTACTCAAATTGATTTCAAAGACTTTAGAATAGAAAACCTGATAGAACAGTTTAGTTACCCACTGCACACTACCCTGCACTGCTTGTTTCATATTATTGCTTTATTCATGTTTATTTCTGCATTGCCTATTACACTGTTCATATTATATTACTGGTTGACATGACACGCTGACGTCTGGGTTTTGCATGGCCCAGATTCCGTACCGCTGTCGCAGTCCGAGCAGGAGTACTTCAGCCAGCAGGCTGAGCTGTGAGGTGTTAGTATTAGTTAGTTTTATTTCCTGCATTTATTTCCTGATGTGAGCCCGCATTATGGGACATACTTTTCAGTTATTTGTAGTGGATCATTTGCTTCCGCATTTATTTATTATTGACTCCTGTTATTCTGGATTATGGACATGTTTTAGATAGTTTTATCTCGTTCTTGATATCGCTACAGCCGTAATGTGACTGTGGATGGATACTTCCTACCCACAGGTAGCATGGTTGGCTATGTCACGTGCCCAATCTAGCGTACTCTGGGAAGCGGGGCGTGACAAACGCCGTTGTTGACATTGCGTCTGGTGTAACAAGACGAATGCTGAGGTGGAGTTGGGATTTTGCCATCACTCCGCTTTATTTTGACCGTGAGGTCTTTCGTTGACGTTGCATCTGCATCCTGCTGGACTGTGAAGGAACGCTATTGTGGGTCTTCATGCTGTGGCCGTCGAGACTTGGAACTAGGTACTTTGCCATGGCTCCATTGTTTTGACCGTGGGGTCTTTCGTTGACGTTGCACCTGCATCCTGTTGGACTGCGAAAGAACGCCTTTGTTGATATTGCATCTGGTGTAATGAGACGAATGTTAAGGTGGTCTCTAGGTTGTCTGTGAACCGTCGAGACTTGGCTCTCTTTCAGATGGAGCCTGGGTGGAAGGTGTAGTTCCCTTTTTGTTTGTGCCCCTGGATTGTATACAGGGATCGATGTGATCTCACCTGTAGGGCATAAATTTTATTTATATATATTTTTTATTTCTTTCCGCGATGCTCTATCATTTCAGCTTTTATATCGCGAAAGTCGTGATTGCCCAATCCTTTCGGCTATTTTTCGTGGTGCCCAATCATTTCGGCTATATTTTTTATTTTTACTCGCTGCTTTTTATTGCGAGTTGTCCAATCATTTCGGCTATTTTGCATGCATATATTTTTACTTGCTGATTTTTTCTGCAAGTTGCCCCACTTCAGCTATTTCATATGCATTTTTGGCTCACTGATTTTTTATCGCGAGTATGGAACTTGGATTTTGGTGCCAATCTCAGCATCAGCATCAGCATCGCTGCAACTGGAATATTGCCAGGAGCGAATCATCATTTGCCATGAAAGGACTTGGAATTTGATACCGATTTAAGTATCAGCATCGCTACAACTAGGATATTGCCAGGAGCGAATCATCATTTGCCTCTGTCGATGTCGAACAAAGGTGGCTTAGCGATCAGGGTTAGGGTCATGTCGACTAAGGCTTTTGACTTCATGAGCCGTAAGGGTCTCATAAAGGTTTTTCTCCCTGCGAGTCATGAGGATCTCGTAGGTGTGTTTTCTCCTTAGGAATCGTGAGGATTCCTAAGTGAATGGTCTCTTATAAGTCGTAAGGATCTTACAAGAGTATTTTCTCCTTATAAGTCGAGAGGACTTACAAGGGCTGTTCACAGTGTAGACATATCCCTAGTCACGGATGGGACTTTGTTAGGGAAATGCTTATTCGCACCCGTGGATTGTATACAAGGGTCAGTATTGAGCCGCTTGTAGGGCAGTGCTGGAGCTTGTGGTGGCTTCTTAAAAACAGGTTCAGATCCCCGTAGCTTAAGACTTTTGAATCTTATGAGCCGTGAGGGTCCCATAAGAGAGTTCTCCTTACGAGTCGTGAGGATCTCGCAACTGTAATTTCTTCTCAGGAATCATGAGGATCCCTAAGTGTGTTGCTCCCTTGTGAGTCGTAAGGATCTCACGCAAGTGGTTTCTCCTCACAAGGTCGAGAGGACCTTGCAAGTGTCTTTCAACGAGATTGCGCCCTTTCGGGGTTTCACAAAACTCGTCGGTAGCCCTGCTGTTTTTACTCACGGAGCCCTTTCGGGTTTTCATCCGTGCCCTTTTTGCTTATGGACATACCGTTTTTCTTTTTTCTTTTTTTATTCTAACGAGGTTGCGCCCTTTCGGGTTTTCACTAAACTCGCCGGTAGCCCTGCTGTTTTTACTCACGGAGCCCTTTCGGGTTTTCATCCGTGCCCTTTTTGCTTATGGACATACTGTTTTTCTTTTTTTTTATATTCTAACGAGATTGCGCCCTTCCGGGTTTTCACAAAACTCGCCGGTAGCCCTGTTGTTTTTACTCACAGAGCCCTTTCGGGTTTTCATCCGTGCCCATTTTGCTTGTGGACATATCGTTTTCTTTTTTTTCTCTTTATTTTTATTGTCTTTTTTTGTATCAGCCTTGGGATGCTGCGGTCTGTAGTAGTTTATCGACGTCTCGGTCAATATCCAGTTTAGGACATAGTGGTCCATTGTTAGTTTAACGACGTTTCGGTCTTTGGTTCATAGGTCGGACATGTTTGAAGATCTTTCAGCACTCTTTTAATTTTTTGCCGAAAAAACAATTTCTCATGGAGCTTCCCTTATAAAAGAGCATGATGCCCTCGGCGTGTCCATCCTTTTCTGAGCATGTGGTTGTGGCGGGTTTACCTTCCAGTTGTCAGACAACGCGAATTTGCCCTGTTGGTATTCATCCTCAATCCAGCCTTTGAAGACGTAGCAATTTTCGAGTGGGTGACCCATTACTCTGTGGTAGGGATAATAGTTAGGATTGTTAACGTCACCCGGTTACGACGGATGTTTTGGATGTGGCAGTGTGATGAGCCCGTTGCGCACTGCCAATTCGAACAGTCTCCTTGTTTTATCCATGGGAAATGAATAAGGACGTTTCAACTTCTCATCGAGGGATCGCGGCTTGTTGCTTTGACGAACAACCGGTCTCGAGCCACTCAGTTGTGGTTGAGCGTTAGCGACGAAAGTTGCTTTTCCCTTCCCCTTATCCTTTTTGTTCGATCCCTTGTTTGCGGGTCTGAGATTCTTTTCGGGTAGCGTGCGATTGCGCAGCTGAATGTTATCGCTGCTCTTTATTTCTTCCTCTTTTCCTGAGGTGGATTCTTTGAAGAAAGAGCCGGGAGCCAGTTCTTCTTCAGAATTGCTCCCGAAGGTGAGAGCTTGTGATCTTCTGCTATCAACCATGTGACAGTTGTCGACGGCTCTTCCTTGTTCGTCTGTCGCATATTTTTTTTGTCGACGATCTTCATGCTTCTTCCTCTTGAAGTGCTGCCGGTGAGCAACATATCCTTGCCACCAATTTTTAAAGGCGTTGCATTCTTCAATAGGGTATGCAATCTTCTGATGATATAAGCAGAAGTTAAGATGTACGTCCGCTTCATTAAGATATATATCGGCGGGAGAATTTCCTCTGAAAGAAGGAAGCTTCATTCCCATCGATATGGCTTTGGAGAACCTTTTCCTTGTCTTGAACCTTCTTTTATTTACGGTAGATGAAGTGCTTTGACCTGGGGGAAGTGTTTTAACCCTTTCGTCCAGTCGCCGGCGTTTGGCCTTTTCAAATATGGCCATCTCACGCTCTCGATCATCTTTGCTTTTAAGATGGGTTTCGTTCAGGAATGCATCAATCATTTCGTCCGATGGTCCTAGAAGTTCCGGCTCAGGATCTGCCCCCAATTTCTTGGCGTTAGGAGCTTCTTCACCGTTTATTAACGAGTGAGAGATCATATGGCATCTTGCCACATAATCCTCGGGTTCATCTGACGAGTCTTCTTCATTGTCATCACCTCCGTCCTCAAGGACGTGGTTGAGAAATTCTTGGAGTGTAACTGGGGTCTGCGCCTTCTGATTATATTCTTCCAGCGCGTCAATATATTTTTGCGGGTCCGTGCATTTGTCATTAGGTTTCACGGGCTTCTTGGTTTTCTTCTTGGAAGACTTTGACGGCTGGGTATGAGCGCTTTGACTATCACCACCAGTTTTTGGAATTGGGCGCGGCTTCAGCATTCCCTCGATAATCTCGGATTCCAGCGGATTCTTCCACCTGATTGCCAGACATGTTTGGAGATTCCTCAACATTCTTTTAGTCTTTGCTGAAAGAGCGACCTCCCATGGGGCTTCCCTTATGAATGAGCACGATGCCCCCGGCACGTCCACTTTTTTAGGGGCGTGAGGTTGTTGTGGGCTCACCTTCCATTTTTCCGATAACGCGAACTTGCCTTGTTGGTATTAGTCCTCAACCCAGTTTTTGAAGATGTAGCAGTCCTCGATCGGATGGCCCAATACTCGGTGGTAGGGGCAGTAATTGGGATCATTGACGTCATTTGGCTGCAACGGACGTTTTGGATCCGGCAAATTTATGAGCTTATTGCGCATTGCCAGCTCGAACAGTTTTCTCGTTTTATCTTTAGGAAACGAGTAAGGACGTCCTAGTCTTTTCTCGAGGGATGGGCGTGGACGCATATTGTTTTGGCGAACAGCCGGCTTTAAGTTGCTCGGCTGTCGTTGAGTGTTGGTAACGAAGGTTGCTTTCCCCTTCCCTTTTTCTTTTCGCAGCTCTGGCTTCGAAGAGGAAGGCCTGTGGCCCATCTGGTCCATTTAAGCCAGCTTGTCAATCAAGGCCTAGAAAGTGGTCGGCTTGAAAAACATCATGAACTGGGAGATGGTCGCCTGCGGATCAAGAGTACCCACGAACATGCCTACAGCGGGAGCTTCTTCGATGCGCTGCTCGCATTTTGACCATAAATTCCGCCACCGTATCGCGTATTGTACCCACGTTTCGCCTGGCTTTACCCTGGCGTTGATCAATGCGTTGATCGGGGTGCGCTAGCTAGCGCTTGCAAATCTTTGTGTAAACAACAACTCCATTTCTGCGAAAGTTTGATGGAGT
Organism: Agapanthus africanus; assembly: GCA_030015575.1. NCBI lineage: Eukaryota > Viridiplantae > Streptophyta > Magnoliopsida > Asparagales > Amaryllidaceae > Agapanthus > Agapanthus africanus. The sequence continues at coordinate 542,983,976 of CM057346.1, read as the reverse complement.
CATTTGGAAGTTCAGAGTACCACTCGAATGCCGTCTCCGATAAGCTGCCAACGAATTGACGGAGCAAAAGTTTATCATCGCCACCAGTATTACCATAGAGGGCCCTGAACTGAGCAACATGTTGATGGGGATTGCCTGTCCCCTTATACACATGGAATTTCGGGATCGTGTAGCCCGGCGGGTACTTTATCTGATCATACCAGCCTGGATATGGCCACCCAGTTCTAACAACTTGGCCGGCCGCTTTATTTGCCTGGTGAACTCTTATTTGCTGAGCAATATAATCATCTAGTGCAGCTTTGGAGATGGTCTCTTCCTTGGCTGCTGAAAGAGCCGGAGGTGGATTTGATGTTTCTCCCCTGTCGTCTTCGAGGATTATCGGGGGATCTTCAGCTGGAGGGTCCTGCTGGATCATCATACCCACCATGTCTTAGAATAGAAGAGCCATTTGCTTTATATTGGCCGCTTGTTCCGCAGCCTCCTTGTCCTTCTTTTCGAGCATTCTCCGAAGGAATTCAGCATCAGTCTCGTGTTCGTGACGTTGTTCCGATGACGCCTCCGGGCTTTCTTTTAGCCCGGTAAGTGCGGCCATTGCAGTCAGCATCTCCTGAAGCTTCTGTTGTTGTTGTTCCTGAGCCCTTGTTATTGATCGGGTGAGCGGTCGTTGGCCCGTCAAAGTGCGACTTTCCTCTTTTCCGGAAGCCATGTAAACAGTATGTACCACCATGCCCCCAGACTTAGGGCGTTTGGGCTTGGTGTTTTAATGGTCTGCTACGTTTACAGGGGCTTTCTCTGGCTTCCTTTTCTTTTGAGTAGTCGACGTGGAGGGGGCCGTTGTAGCGGGCACCCAAGTAGTTGTCGTCCTTTGTGGCTTGACAGGACGGTTTTCTTCCTGTCGAACCTTCAACTTCTTCTGCCGGTGGGGATAGTCTTGATCAACCACCGACTCTCGGACTTGTTGCCAGATTTTGTAAACTTTGGAAGACAGCCGTTGAGGGGACTACTCCGGCTTTATTTCTGTGACAGTCTCTACGGATGGCGGAGATCTTTTCAGTACGGCGGAGGGCGAGTCCCTGCGCACCTTATTCAGCAGCTCAAAGCTATTTGATTTGTCTCAAAAACTATCTATTACCGCAATCAAGAACGGCGTCGCATGTAACTAGCCGGTGAGTACGGGTCGGTCCACAGGAATGTTGTGAATTTCCTAATCGCTCAAACGAGTTAATTCCAAACGGTGTGAATGGATTAATTAAATCTAAAAACTAAATTAATCTAGGGCAATTGAATTAAAGATCTAACTATCTAACTAGGGCAAGGAATTAAATTTATACTAGGGCAGAGAATGAAAAATTACCTAGGGCAAGAATTGAAATTAACTACTTACTTTATAGATGGCTCTCTCCAAACATCAACACAGGGTTGTCAGATCTGAATTCATGAATTGAAAAGAGGCATCGATGCTCTCCAAAAGATTTCTAAATTTTATTCATAGAAAGAGGCATAAGGAGGCATAAGGTTTACAATAATTAGAGTTCCTATTTATAGAAGATAGGAAACCCTAGGGTTACAATGACTCGCATGTCTACATTTACAAAAATAGCCCTATAAAGACCAGTCAACGCCGCCACAAAAATATGGTAAAAATATTTTCTCCTGATTGCACTACCCTGCCGCGGAACCGCGGCATTAGTGGGGTTTGGGCAGCGGTTCCGCGGCCCATTGGAGGCTTCAATTGGTCAGTTTTTCTGTGCTTCTTTTGGGCTTTCTGGGCTTTGTTATTCTTTGGTTCTTTTCTCAATTGGGCTTCCAAATTGGTTCCAGATCTCCAGTGAACAATCTGCAATGGATTTTTAACCATTTGCCTTGTAATCTTGGACCTTGCATTGCCTTGTATTTTGTGAATTTTATCTTTGATGTAGGCTTGATCAAGAGTCTTCTGTTTGTTGGTTAAAGTCCATATTTTCATCGTCTTTACATCGTTTTCACTGTTTTCTGTCCAAGAACCTGTAACCTGTAACATGTAGCAGACATGCGTCAAAAGCACCTGTTTATTTATAAAAAGAATAAGAATAGGGAATATAATAATGCAATATTCTGGTGTGAACAAATACCCCCAAACTTATCTTTTGCTCGTCCTCGAGCAAACTTATTTTTATTCACTAAAATCCTAACCGCACTTTCGCAGGGAAACGCGATTGCACTGAGCTCGTGCAACAAGCCGTTAAACCTCTAGGTGTCCCTAGTAGGAGGAGTGTTGTCTCCTGAGGGTTTTCAGCGGATACTACCCACAAAATCCTATCAACTCGGCCCATTGACTTTTGTTCTCCAATTAAGTTTTCTAACAAGGAATTCTATTATCTTCGACTCGTAAATTATCCACCCATATTCTTCACACTTCCTTATTATCTAACTTAAGATTACATATATTCTGCAGACCTACTTAGCTTTCGGCATTTCTTAAGTTTTCCTTCTAGGGTTCCATCTCCACTTAGGGATTTTTATCAACTCTACTAAAGATACAAGTTCTATTCTTTATTCTTTTCTCTCATCTAAACTCCAATCACATATCCCTACGTGTGTGTATAAGTCACCCCTACACTTGGAAATTCAAATCAAGCAATTATACCCTTGTCCGTTATCCAAAGTACTAATTAGTTGGTGAATTTAAATGAATTTTACTTACACATCCTTCATGCGACCGTTAATACTTCTTGAGGTACCAACAACCGATTACAAGATATGTTTGCACTTTTAAAGCGTAATTCCTAGTCTTGCAACATCCAAGGCTTTTAGCAGTGACTCCCAAACCAGTTGGTCTAAGGCACTAGGTGATAAGGCACCCTCGCTAAATATTTTTCTATTTTTACAGCCTTAAGTAATCATAAAAACCAGTGTCCATTTTTTTCTTTTATTCACTTTTTTTCTTTTATTTTCATTGTACTAAAGACTTTAGACAAGAGCATTTCAAGGTCTCCTCTACTATTCCAAGTTTCAAGGTGCGTGATTGTGCAAATTGTAGGGTATACATTTTCAGAATCTAGACTTAAGTTAGGAATTATTTTTCAAACTTATACTCTAATAAGAATATCAATACTCTTCCCTTATTTTGACTTAGCCCAAGAAGTGAACCCAAAATTTGCCTATTTCTAAATAAACTACAAAGACATATACTCTCTACCATTAAACTTTAAGGAAGGTTATTTTTAGGGTTTTTAATTTACTAAGTCTAAGATCTAGTTGTTCCCAGCCAGTTAACCTATTTGTCAAACTCAAGTCAATTAGCCAAAATTGAATACATTAATTTTTATAATTTTTTTGAAATTTTTTCAATTTTTATGGGTTTTCAAATAAGTATGCAAATGCAAAAATATGTACAAATGAATGCGAAGGAAGAAGACTTACCGAGCATACCCCCAAACTTAAACTTGACAGTGTCATCACTATCATGCTACACCAAGAGGGTCAAAATGTCGGCACTCCCCTGTTTATTTATTTAAAAATTTGTTAAAATTTTTTTTTATAGAAAAAGAAAACAAAAATATAAATACATATATACAACAAGGTTCCCCTCAAACTTAAGCTTGGCCTTACACAAGCCAAAGGTTAGTACCAACCATTCAAAAATCTTATCGTGGTAATGGCCGAGTTGGTGAAATAATGGGGTGTAGAGGAAAGAAATAAGAAACACGCGAGACTGTGTGGAAAGAAGAATGGTAGAATATGGTCTCGGTGGGGGAGAAGAATGGTGGAAAGGAGAAAGAAGGGTCGCGCGATCTTGAGGGTGTAAATCGAGCGAATAAATTAGCGCAATTTGTGATGACCGATGTGTTAAAAGCGATTGCGCTAACCTATCAACCCGTCATGAAATGGGGTCAAATACCTCAAGATTTGCAAGAAAACATGGGTATGCCGAACTTGGTATAGGAGATGAAAGCGTAACGGTCTCTTGTACGGTCGGAACAATAGGAAAGACGAAAGGAAGTGAACTAGGGATAGTATCATTCTCACCGTAGTAAACTGTCTCGAACTTGAAAGATTCCATTAATGGTTCGAAACTACTGTAAGCACCCGAGTCTGATGGTTCAACTAACTCATCTGAAAATGTAAAGGACTCAAACTCGGGCGGTGAGTCATCAACATCGTCCGAAAAAGTGAAACACTCGTACGTGTTATCGGCTGTGAGAACTGTGTCAGGTTCAAAGGAAAATTTTTCAAGCTCACAGTCTTCAAGCGTGGTCGGAACGATGGAAAGGACGGAGGGTGATATAACAGTCAAAGGTTCAGGAGGATGAATTGGAAAATCAGACACATCAAAAAAAAATGGTTCAACCTCAATATTATCCTCAAGACTCTCCTCAATACTATCCTCAATATTTAACTCATCCATGCCATTATCATCAAAATCAAGACGCATATGAGATTCGGGAGAAACATTTAATAACTCAGGATGATGATTTGAACATAAAATTTCAATTAAATCGACAGGTTCATCATCCGAAATATTCCTGGCGTCTATATCCTCAATCAAGTGAAAATCAATTTCTTTAGACACCTCATTAAAAGCATGGATATTTATCGATTTAGGTTCTAGAGTGGAGGTGTAAAGGTCAAACGGATTCGGTGTGGGTTCACTTGAAAGGGGTTCTTTACAATTTGGCAAATCAAGCACTACAAAATCACACAACTCATTTTTATTTTCAACAGATGAACTATTTAGGGCAATCGATCGAAAACAGGAGTTGTGGGCTTCAATTGGGTATGGGTAGGTTTGATTTGAAAATCCTCTCTCATTCTCACTCTGTCCAACCGCCTCTTTATACATTAAAAATTTTGAGCTAGCGGGAAACTAGCTACCGGTTCACTAGGTTGCATAAGGGTGGCCACAGACGCTTCCACATTCCTAGTCATTTTGTTTGTTGCAGCAATATAAGCTTCCAACGACTCTTCCAAACTAGACTTAGGTGGTGAGGGGGTTTCGGTAAAAGATTTGAAATTGTTTGGATATGTGAAACTCCCTAATGGCTGTGTAGAAACAGTGTCTAATGAAGGTGGAAAAGTCGGGTAGGACTGGTAGGAAGTGGATGATTGGACAGGGGTAGGGTCAACATGTGGATAAAAAGGTGAGTAGTCGTGTGGATCCCTAAAACTAGATGAGTGGAGAGGGGTGAAAGATCGACTGCGAGATTGAATAATATGCTCAGCAATGGACATCGGCTTAGGAGTGACAGAAGGACTTGAAGAAGTGGTATCAACGTATGGAGGTGGTAAAGGTTGACTTGGTTGACACAAAGTGAGTTGAAAAGTCAAACTGTTTCTTCTAGACGCCTCTATTTGATCTTTCAAAGATTTTTTAGGCAAGGAAGGATCGTCTTTAAATTGACCGAACAAATTGACGTACGACGCAAAATTAGGTTCGGGATACCAAAGTTCGGCTAATGATTTATTATGTGGGGTACCCATGTTAGAAGAAGATAGGGTGAAAGAAAGAAAGTTGGGTGGTGGTGCAAGGATTTATTTGCGGCAAAGGTTTGCAAGTTTTCTAATAAAAATTTTCCTTGTTCATTTTATCTTTATTTGGAAAAATTTTGTTGCAAAAAGATTTTCGAGAAAAAATACGCAACAGAAAATTTACTTGCAATCTATTTCTAATTTAAACAAATCGCAATAATCCTGCACAAGATTGTTATATGGAAGGGAAGATTTTTTTAAACGCAAGGAATCCTGCAGAAGATTTGACAAAAGATATATGGGGATTTGCCGAGGGAAGAAATAGGAAACAAACCATGCAAAAATTTCGCGATGATGATGCAAGAGGGCCGCGGAAAGGCGGCGGGAGCGCACTTAGGCCGCGGTTTAGCAGTGGGATGGAGGCTTCAGGGCTCCAAAAAATTTCTGCTGTTCTGTACTTGTAATCCCTCTCTGTTTTGATGTATCCTTTTCTGTTTCGAACTCTGAATTTTTCCAAATCAGATTTTGTATATCCTGCAAAATTCAAACAACAAAGTATCCCTTCCAAAAATAACAGATGAAATATTTTTATATTTTTTATGATTTTTCAGATTTTTATGATTTTTTATTTTATTAAGATTAACCCGAAATTGCAAAAAGGAAATTTCTACGCCATCCCCGACAACGGCGCCATTTGATTTTTCTCAAAAACTATCTATTACCGCAATCAAGAACGGCGTCGCATGTAACTAGCCGGTGAGTACAGGTCGGTCCACAGGGATGTTGTGAATTTCCTAATCGCTCAAACGAATTAATTCCAAATGGTGTGAATGGATTAATTAAATCTAAAAACTAAATTAATCTAGGGCAATTGAATTAAAGATCTAACTATCTAACTAGGGCAAGGAATTAAATTTATACTAGGGCAGAGAATGAAAAATTACCTAGGGCAAGAATTGAAATTAACTACTTACTTTACAGATGGCTCTCTCCAAACATCAACACAGGGTTGTCAGATCTGAATTCATGAATTGAAAAGAGGCATCGATGCTCTCCAAAAGATTTCTAAGTTTTATTCATAGAAAGAGGCATAGGGAGGCATAAGGTTTACAATAATTAGAGTTCCTATTTATAGAAGATAGAAAACCCTAGGGTTACAATGACTCGCATGTCTACATTTACAAAAATAGCCCTATAAAGACCAGTCAACGCCGCCACAAAAATATGGTAAAAATATTTTCTCCTGATTGCACTACCCTGCCGCGGAACCGCGGCATTTGTGGGGTTTGGGCAGCGGTTCCGCGGCCCATTGGAGGCTTCAATTGCTCAATTTTTCTGTGCTTCTTTTGGGCTTTCTGGGCTTTGTTATTCTTTGGTTCTTTTCTCAATTGGGCTTCCAAGTTGGTTCCAGATCTCCAGTGAACAATTTGCAATGGATTTTTAACCATTTGCCTTGTAATCTTGGACTTTGCATTGCCTTGTATTTTGTGAATTTTATCTTTGATGTAGGCTTGATCAAGAGTCTTCTGTTTGTTGGTTAAAGTCCATATTTTCATCGTCTTTACATCGTTTTCACTGTTTTCTGTCCAAGAACCTGTAACCTGTAACATGTAGCAGACATGCGTCAAAAGCACCTGTTTATTTATAAAAAGAATAAGAATAGGGAATATAATAATGCAATATTCTGATGTGAACACTATTCCCGGTTGGAACAGCAGCATTAACTTCCACCGTTGGAGCTGGTGGAGTTAGCCCTGAGGGGGAGTTGTCCCCAGCCTTCCTCACTCGGCGCCAGTGGCGACGTCACGCGTGTCGAGCTGTTGGGGTTGGTTCAGTGATAGGGACGGCTTTGTCTTGCCCCCTTTCCAGGTGAGGGGCTGTTGCTGGCGTCAGCCTCTTGAAGACTGACGTCTGTTGAGAAGCGGTATCCAACCGGTCAAAAACAGACTTCTGAGCAGGGACGGGAACCGTAGTGGGAGCCGGAACAGCCAGTCTTGTAAAAACTGACCCTTTGGTAAGAGAAGCCGCCTTGACGACTTCAGGAGCAGGGATGACTATCCTCTTCGGAACAACCTTTTCTGGGACTGCAGGCTTCAACATGGGCCCACAGGAACTTCGGCCCAATCTGGAGAAGACCGAGGTGCTGGAGCTGGGAGACCCGTTGAGAGGGGTTGTGGTAGCAGCAAGCCGATCGGAGACCGACTTATTGGGAGCTTCCGGTGCTGGCATAGGAGTGCTGAAGCTCGTTGGTGGGAGTATGGTCCCGAAAAACAATCCTGTGGTGGCTTGGGTGACCTGTTCCACCGGCATCGTGAACAGGGAAGCCGCCTGGGGCCCGTAAGCTATGCCCCCAGTTGAGGCAGAACGTGGGTTGCAGTTGCATGTGGAACACTTCGAGCAGGTGAACGCCATTGATCTTTGCTTTCTGCACCAAGCAAAACGCCAAATCTCAGTATCTCGAACCCAAGGGCAACCATTAGCAAACCGCGATTCGTTCGCGAACACGACACACGAAGTGTGGAGTGGAAAGAGGAAAAGGTCCCACCGGGCGTGCCGGAATCTGTTCCCCTCCGAAAGACGCGGCGGAGACGCGATGTACGTCTTGCCTGAATTTCGGGGCAGATGCTAATTGGTGCTATCCGTCCACCTCTCCGAAGATGCCAAGTTGATTTATGACACCATGTATCGAAGGTTTAAACGGATGCGACCGATGTAGCAGCCTTCGTCAGATTCCCCCTCGTTTGAGGGTTTTTTGATTGTGGGGACGCTCTTCCCTGCAGGCGCAAGCCCCTGCAGTTAATTACGCTAACGCATCGCGGTAACAACTTTCTCCTTCTCCAGATGGTCACTTCGTGTCGTGGGTGTTTGTTTTGTGTTTGGTTGCCCGTGGATTGTATATGGAGACTAAGTTATGTTGTCGCCCGTAGGGCGTAGACTAGTCCAAATCCGTATTTTTCTTAGATTTGGGTTTGGCGGTTTGGGTTTAAAGATACGTTAGTCTCATTTGAGACTAAGATCAACTTAAACGTTCGTTAAGGATACATTAGTCTCATTTTTGACTAAGATCAACTTAACGGGATCATTTAGATCCGATAAGAGAGCGATTGGGTTCTATTGTTTAGTTTAGTGACATTGCGGTCGATAATTAGTTTAAGGACATTACGGTCCATTGGTAGTTTAAAGACATCTCGGTCCAATGTTAGTTTAAAGACATCACGGTCGAGGTTAAGGACATCATAGTCCGTGGATTTAAGGACTCCACAGTCCGTTGTTAGTTTTAAGACATCACGGTCGAGGTTAAGGACATCATAGTCCATGAGTTTAAGGACCTCATAGTCCGTTGTTAGTTTTAAGACATCACGGTCGAGATTAAGGACATCATAGTCCATGAGTTTAAGGACCTCACAGTCCGTTGTTAGTTTTAAGACATCTCGGTCGAGGTTAAGGACATCATAATCCATGAGTTTAAGGACCTCACAGTCCATGAAATGTGTGGTTGTCGGGACCCGTCACCTCTTTGAAAACGTTAAGGGATTACAACGACAAATATCAAAGGAGTGAAGAGATGTACCCTTAAACCAAGATGAGTTAGTTGAAAGAGCAGATGTGCTCAGTCCAATACAAGTTGAGGACTTATTGCCAAAATTGGGCTAAGTCCAATTAAAATGTTTTAACATTTTTTGCTCTGGCTATTAAGCCTTTATTTGGGCTCAGCCCTTTTATAATGCTAGGCATTGGGCCTTGACATATTTTGTCTTAATCAGAACAAATTGTGCTCTGACAGTGCGCCACATGGCGCACCAGGCGCTTTGCGCCAGTCAAAAAGCGCATTGCGCTTCTGTCAGGTAGCTCACACGAAGATGACACGTGTCGCGCTTAGAGCTAAGCGCTAGTTTGTTAGCGCATTGCGCTTTTAATTTATGAGCGCGTTACGCTAGTCTGTTGGCGCACCAGTGAGTGACATGTGGCGCGCTTGGCGCTGAGCGCCAGCCCATGAGCGCAGTGCTTTGTTTTAGAAGCGCAAAGCGCAGATTGTGTCTCTGGTTGACACGTGGCATGTTTTGGCGCCGAGCGCCGATCCATGGAGCGCAAGAGCGCAGTTCATGAGTGCAAGGCACTTTTCAATAGCGTAAAGCGCATCTGATCAATTTTAAGATTAAAGAACAAGTTTATGTTCTTCAAAGGAGGCATTGCCTTAAGATCCAAGAACAAAAGTTCTTGTTTTTTTATAAGAGGCTCTGCCTTTTATAGATCAAAGATCTGTGAGTGAAGTAAAAATACCTCTTTTATTATTATTTTCTTTATGATTAGATCTTTTGATCTTTTTGCTTTTAAATCAAAGACCTTGGTCTTTTTTATAGATCTAAGATCTTTTTAGAAGAAGATGATTCTTCTTTTTACGAGATGGTTTCATCTCTATTATTCAAGAACATGGTTCTTTTTACCTTGAAGATGAAGAAAAATCTTCTTTTTCTTGAGAGCTTGCTCTTCTTTCTTTCCAAGTTTGCAGAGGGTTTTTATCTCTCTTTTTGTATATCCAGACTTGAAGTCTAGGGGCCTTTATATAGGGCCAATTGATTTGTTAAATTGGTTTTGAGAGATCTTTCTCTGATTGATTTGGAATATTTCCTACCGTTGGATCTTTGAGCCTAAGGCTTCTGTTTTACAGAAGATAATCTTCTTGTTAATAAGATTGAAAAAATCATTCCATAACAGAATTTTACTTCTAATTAATTAATAATTTATTATTAGTAGATTTTTAGATCTGACGGTGGGGGAATTTTAATTCCAGCACTGGCGCACTTTGCACTGGCGCACCTACGTTCGATACGTGTCGCTCAGAACAGAGCGCAGCGCAACTGCGCTAGCACAACTGCACTAGCGCAACTGCGTTAGACACGTGGCACGCAGCACCAAGCGCAGCGTAACTGCGCTAGCGCACCTGTGTTTGACACGTGGCGCGCAGCGCAGAGCGCAGCACAACTGCGCTAGCGCACCTGTGTTTTACACGTGGCGCGCAGCGCAGAGCGCCGAATCTGAAGCGTTGCTTCAACTTTTTAAATTTTGAATTTTGAAACAGAGCTTTGCTCTGATGGGGTGCGCTGCCTAGGGCGTAGCGCCCTTGGCGCTGGCTTGTCTGCTTTTGACACGTGGCGCGCAGCGCGCAGAATCTGAAGCATTGCTTCAATTTTTGAATTTTGAAATTCAAAACAGAGCTTTGCTCTGATTGTGGGAAACACCACAGGCTCCATTGGCTTAATTGCATATGCGGGCTCTTCGTCATCTAGACCAAGCCGGTGTTGGATGGTAACAACCATTCCATCGTCATGGCTATAAGGCGCAGGAGGACTGGTTCCTCTGAGCTCCATCATATAGACCGTATGGGTTGTATAACCGTCTACCGCTTCTTCATTGGCAATATTGCTCTTCTGGCTCTTAACTTGTTGCCTTGGTCCGTACTTTTCAGGGAAAGGCAGATGTCTGAGAGAATTAGGTTCCCGAAACACTTCGGTCTCCATTTGTATGAAATTGGCGGTCGCAGTTTGACTGTTTGCTAACACGCCTTTAGACAGTTCTATCTCTCCTTCCTTGTATTGCTTTTAGACCCAATCTTTGAAGACAAAACAATTTTCAATAGCATGACCTATCACTCTGTGATAGAGGCAATATTTGGGGTTACCGGTCATATTCGCTTCTTGCAGTCTTTTTGATTCTGGTAATTGTAGACCGTTTCTTAGGGCGTCTTTGAATATTTTAAGGACTTTGTCCCTTCTGAAAGAATAGACCCTATCCGGTTTCCTTTTCACTGGAGATTCTCCTCCCTCTCTGAACATTGTCTTCCGAGGCTGGTTGGCATTAGGCCCGCTCATCCCTCGCTTATTTTGGTTAGCCGAAGTGTTAAAAGATTCAGTATCGTCGGAATTTCCACCTTTGCGATTTTCGTCCTTTCGGTTTCTCCAGGACCTATTGTTATTTTGGGATTCAGAGAAGGACTCCTGCTTTGAGCACTCCAGCATCTGAACTTTCCTGGTCAGCTCTTGGAATGTTTTGAGGCCCGCGGTGTATAGAATCGGGGCCATCCAATTGTTAGTTATATGTATGCCCTATAGGTCATTACTGTACATACGATGTATATTGTAGTGGATTCTTGGACATATATATGGAGGACTTTCTTGCTCGATATGATAGTACGCTATCTGGTTGTATTTTATCTTAATATGTATTCTGATGTCTCTGTGTTACATGTTGATAAAGCCTTTAGGATATGTACTCGACTACTGGGACTATGATGAGATCATACTAGTAGGGACACGGTAGTCGACGAGTACATCATATAACTGTTCCTAGTCGAGGGTGTATCGAGACAGGGCATCGTTACACCAGAGTAGACTAGCGTATACGCATCTTGACCCATATGATGGGCGATGGATGATCCCATATCCATCGGTGTTTGACATAAAGGATGGTGTACGGGTGCTCAGTAGAGACTGGGTACACTGGACGGACTCGCCGAGAACTCCCAGATGGTATTATACCTCACGTCAGATGGCAGTTCTCTGGTGACACTGGTACAGGTTAGTCTGTAGATCCGAGATCGTCATAGAGTCTTGTGTGATTCCTACTGTGCTTTGATTTCCATCATACCACGTCCAAGAGGGCATGCAAAAAGGTGGCTTTTGGGTACAGTCCCGAATCACATGGAGGCAATGAGCGATAGGAGGGGATTCGTCTCTCCCGGTATAGGGAGTTGATGTTGCGCTGTGTTCGATTGGCTATAACTGGAAATCCCTGGCCAGGGTTGCTGAGATTTACTGGTAAGTGTTATCAGTAGTTTCTCGAACTGTTATAGACCTCATATCGACATGACTTATCAAGTTACTGAGGTCTGACGTTTACCACCCCTAGGCGAGATATGCGACATATCAGACGAAGAGACCGGACTGTACGGGAGTGTTACTGATTGGATTCGCAGGAGAATGTACAGGCTTGCATGTTGATCTTCTGATCGCTCAATACTTGGGTGGCCGTTACATTTAGCAGACCGCTTGCAGCTTGTGGGTGTTTAATATGATCATCACCTACTGCCGACGTATTGACGATTCTTTAGAGTCCTACACAGAGGTTTCTTGACTCAGGAAAAATGGAGTAGGAGCACATATGTGATATGTGTGGGACCGAGAACAATACGTGTATGTGATACCGTATTAGATTCTCGCGATATGAGATATCGGCCGGGTATATGTGATATAGCCGGGTCATCGGATCAAGTGTTGATTCGATGAACTGATAAAGATTATATTAGTCGGTTATTTGTGAAATAGCCGCATTATCGGATCAAGTGTTGATTCGATAATTTAATGTATAATTATATATTTGATATATTAAATTACATTAACTAATATAAGCTCACTAAAAGATTCTTTTTCTCACTCGGGTAATACATTGATATATATGCGATATATGTTAAATGTATTATTTTATTTTGTTACAATAAATATTGTATATGTGATATATAATATTGTAACATATTGTGGTTATAAATGCAACATATTTTGTGGAGTTTAATTGAGGTTAGGGTTTGGATTAGGGTTAAGTCTTCATGAAGCTTTCAAGAAGCTTCTTGAATCTTTGACTTTGACTTGGATATTTTGTGATATTTTGTGATATTTCCTTAACCCAACCCAACCCTTTACCCTAGTTAAATCTCTACATGGGTTAAGTCTTCATACTTAACCCATGGTTGCATTTCTAACCTCACTAGATTTTCATTATTCATCACAAAAGGATTCTTCTTCTTCTTCCTTGAGTTCTTGATGGAAAAGCTTACTAGCTTTTTCATAAGTGATGATTTTGAGTGAGATTAAGAAAACAAATGAGAGCTAAAATCCTACTTCATCATCCTAATCTATCTTAGCCATTTAGATTAGGGTGTTCACTTCATTTAGTGAGTGAAAGCTTGTGTTAAAGAAACTTCAAGGTAGATCATCTTAGTTATCGAAGATCGGAAGCAAGCTTGCATCTTTCTCTTCGTGGAGCCTCTCTAGAGTCCGGGAACATGATGATTGTAGCGAAGGGACCTCAACACGGAGCTTTAAAAGTGAAGGACCGGGCTACAAAGGTTGTAATCCCAAACTCTTAGATATTAAAGTGTTTAACATGCTTTGTTTCGCCTAATCTCTAATTTAAAGATCTTGGTTAGGCTTGTTCGGCACGTCTAAATTTTAAATCGGGCATAATTGATGCCTTATAGACCCTTATGAGAGTGCCTAGTTACCCTACAGTGGTATCAGAACCAAACTAGAGTTTTAGGCGAAGTCTAGGCGAAGTTTAAAGTCCGATCGAACTCCGAATACCCGTAAAACCCTAGTTTCTGGAAATTTTTCAAAAAGTTGATTTTTTTCATATTAAAAATACTCAGAAAAATCAGCAGGGTATTTTAGGAATTACTGTGAAAAACGAGACTCTGACACCATTAAAGCCCCACGGAACCGCGACCGTACCATGGCTTGCGCGGAGGTTCCGCGGCCAAACAGTAACGTTTGAGTTTGGTTTTCACACAGTAATGTCCGTATGTAATTCCTGATTCTTCTGGGAAATTTTTATTTTACTCAAGTGTTGAGTTTTCTGGGTTGTATTGGGAGCTCGTTGTTTCGATCGGAAAGTATAACTTCGTTTAGTTTGTCCGGGTAATTTTTAGAACGTGTTAAAAAGTTCGAACGGATATTAATAACTCACTTTTTCCTCTGCCGGAAAATTTCCAAGCGTTGGATTTTTCCGTAGTTTAAGAACGTTCTAAGTCGTGCAAGTAACGCGGTGGACCCTATAGAAGACAACAAAGCTTAACTCGATTATGTGACCGTCTTGAACTGCCTCTAAACCTTAGGGTTTGGGGCAGTACGGCGTTGCCACATGTGAGGCGTTAGCTTGACCCTTTTACGGCTGGACCATTGGTACTGTGGCATGTGATGGATGTTTTTTAAATTAATTTCAAGTGTTGAGAACTATTTGGAAAATCTTGGGTGTTTGATTATTCGATCGGAAAGTTTAACATTGTCTATTTATCTGGAATGTGATACAATATTTGGAATCCACAAGTAGTTATGAGATAACTAATATAAATGTTATAAATCTAGCAGTTTAGTCTCAGATGATCGGTTGCCACTGGATTTTGATGCGATCAAAAGTCCGTCGCAATCACGTAGCGTACGCGGATACTCGCCGAGTAAACTTAATAGATAGCCACGCCCCATAGCCCCGACCAAGTGACTGTAGGAGAACCCCGTCGCCAAAAGCATCCGTTCGGGTGCTCGCGGCAGCGGTGTTCCGCCTTAGTGCACTTCGTCGATGGCATCCGTGGGTGCGGCCGTCTACTAAAGTTTGGGACGAGCATTCGATCAGGATGTCGGGAATCTTGTTGAATTGCCCGACTTGATATTGAAAAGTTTTTTCGATATAGAGACTAAAATGCGGGGTTTATAATTGTTAGGCATGCGATGTCTAAGGAATTCATTTGGTTAGGCATGCAATGTCTAAGAAGGTTGCGGATTCCAACATTTGTAGTTTCACACTTTCTTTTCTGTGACCGTAAGTGTAGTATGTAGTTGTATCGCCGTTTTTCATTGCTATACATCAACGACAATCGGTGTATGCATACTTACTTACATTGATGATATGAGATATTATGTGTTGTTGTGATATGTTGTATTGGATCGTCGTGTTTAAATAGCCGGAGGTTTTATATGAGATGAGAGTTTTTCTTTTTCATTCATGTAAAATTCATTTGTATGTAATATTCTTTTATTGGGGCACTTCCGGGCTGAGGATGATGTCACCATTGTATATTATTTACTTTTCCGCATTAAGTAGACCCAAGGCGGGGAGCACAAGTAACCGGGTTCTAGGGTCCAGTGGGAGACCATCTCGAGGAGTCGAGACCGGGTCTCCTAACCCTAGAATTGGCAGTGTTGCTTGCCGCTCTCGTAGGGGTCTAGGGATGTGGGTTTGGCTATTCATCACGACCGTAGAATCCGTTTTTTATACAGGCTCGTATTAAAACACGGACGTCCTAGTATATCCAATATTTCATATATGTTTCTTCTGCTGCAATGTTCTGTGATTAGATCATATTACTGCCTGAGACGAATGTTTATATTATATATATGAGATATATTTTATATTGCAGATTTCATTTCAAAAGTGATGCTTGTGAACCATAATAAAATAGGACTTCATTAATGAGATTAATGAAACTAAAAGAAACCTAAAGATGTTGTAGAAACTTGTTTAAAAACTGGTAGCTCTAGTTCTTGCTTTGTATAGCGGTGTTCCTTGTAGAACATCCAGCACCTTATTCGACAAGGAAAGAGCCGAGATCCCTTCACCGGGAGTGACCTCTTTAGCGAAACTAGCAGATGCTACAAACACGGTTTGTCTTTTGATTGTTTCTATAGTTTTTGCTTTGCATAGTGGTATTTGTGAAATATCCCGCACCTTATTCGATGAGGAAAGAGCCGACGATCCCTTCACCGGGAGTGACTCTTTAGAGAAACTAGAAAAGGCCTAAAAAATATTCCATTTAAAATCACTCGATTCTACAACGATATCAAGTTCATTACGCAAAGGGTTTTCTTAAAAACCTGTCGTAGCCCTCCGTCATTTCAGATAAGCAGTATTTTGTATTCGTGCTGCGTTTGTTGACCTCTGTCAAGGCGTAGTGTGCGGTAGCTGATTAGTGCTTATCTGTATAAACATATGATGTGATTGATTTAGGATAGTCGTGCGACCTTGTTGACCTCTGTCAAGGGTCGTGCGGGTGAGTTTACTTCAATCAGGAAATGACGGGTTGAACTTGACTAGCAGCTTATGGTTTGTTGACCTCTGTCAAGGTCATAGGACGCTAGGGGTAAAATATTATTGGGAATTTCAAGTGTTGAAATTTGCAATGAGATTGCATACCTTCTATAAGATAGTTGGGTCCTGATACCCGCTGCGAGTAAGAGTTACTCCTGGGAGAGTTTTACACATTACGATTAGCCGATCAAGTAAGTGTCTAGAAAGGTGTCAACGGGGTTACGCTCCTGGGAAAACGAGCTTTACTTTAATTAGGTCCGTGCGAAAGCACGGACCACCTCCCTCAAAGTACCGGCACTGGCCTGGCTGAAAGATTGGCGAACTTGTAGGGTGTAAATAATCCCGGCTAGTCTTTCCTTTTAGGGTTTGAAGGAAGATTTGACTAAAACAGTGGGAGACATCCTGATTAGATAAATTGATAACCAATCTAATCTTGTAAAAGCGCACGCTGAGTGTTTTCTTCTCTCTCTCTCCTGGTAACGACTATGTCACGCCTTAAACAAGATAATAATACAGATGTATTGACCGAATCCGCTTGTTATACTGCGCTAAGGAACGTTGGTCCCGCTCCAACATGTAATTGTTATAAGACAGAGCAGGAAATAGGGGATTACCAGAATTCCCGTGCCGCCCAAACGAAGAAAGTGCATGCTGATGCATCTTCTTCGGGTGTGTTCATTACACAGAACTGTTTCTCAGTATCCTTTACGTCCTGGGTATGAGATACCGGATCAGGATCCCACATATGTAATTTGTTACATGGGCTACAGATAGGTAGAGAACTGAGAACGGGTGATAAGCTTCATGAGATAGAAACGGTGCAAGTGTAGCAGCCAAGTCTGTTGTTAGTTATCACCATGTATCAGCAAGATACATTGATTCTGAACGAATGTCATTAGATACCGAACCTGATATACAACATCATATCAGTCTCTTTATTAGTAAAGAAGGATATAATTTTGTATTGTTGGATATTGTTTTGAACATTTCCTATATCAAGAGTTGATCGGATCAGGCACGTTATCTAAAAGCATAGACGTTCTAAATCAAACTACAGTTCTTAATTTACAGAACACACACAAGAGGAAGAGTTCAGAAATGAACGAATCCTTCTTGAGGCATTGTAGACTAGGTCATATCAATGCGACCCGACTAGCTGAAGTTACATTTAGATGCATATTTAAAATAGTTTGAATTTACATCTTGTGAAACTTACCGGTCATGTCACAGAGATAAGATGGCCACAGCTCCGTTTATTGGAAACAGAGAAAGAGTTAGTAAACTCTTGGGATTGATACATGCTGATGTATGAAGGTCCCCTGTCTACACATGCCAGGACCGGTTCTTTGTACTTCATTCCATCCACTGATGATCTCTCAAGATTCAGACATATGTTCCTGTTGAAACACAAGTCCGAAACTTTTGAGATAATCACAGAATATAAGTTAGAAGTAGAGAACCAAAAACTGGTATAAGTATTATGTCCTTTGATGAGATCAAGGAGGAGAATACTTGAGCACGGGATTCCTGGACTATTCTAAAGGAGAATGAGATTTTCTCTCAGCATTACTCCTCCGTATACACCATAGCACGTCGGTGTATCGGGGTGGAGCAATCGCACCCTATGTGATATGGTGTGCTCTATGATTAGTACTACTGAGTTGCCTATTTTCCTTTTGGGAGTTATGCACTTGAGAAGCTGCATACCTATTGAATAGGGTTCCAATCAAATCAGTTGCCTACCACTTCATATGTGATATGGAATGGGAAGAGCCCATTTCTTAAGTATGTTAAGATTTGGGGTTGTCCAGCCTATGTCTAAAAGCATAATCCGGACAAGCTCGAGGCAAAGTCAGTTCTGTAGAAGTTTGTTGGATATCCCAAGCATTCGCAAGGGAATATCTTCTACCTAACCGAGGAACAAAAGATGTTTTGTTTCTCAACATGCCACCTTTGTGAAAGGGAATTTCTTGTGAAGAAATTATTGGACATGAGGTAGAACTGGAAAGAGTTCCAGCAATACAAACTGCAGCTGATGATTTGGTAGAACCAAAGGATTCAATAGTTTCCAATGAACCTCAGCCTCTCCGCCGATCTAGTAGGTTTCCTCACTCACCTGAGAGATACTTCGGTTTTCTCTATAACAGTGGGAGCAAGGATTGCATCATGAGATGATGACCCAACTAGTTTCGAGCTGGCCATCAGAAGTGGGGACTCTGTGAGAATGGCTGGATGCTTATCGATCTGAGATGGAATCCTTATACACCAACAAAGTATGGACTTTGGTTGCTTTATCTGAAGGGTTAAATCCCCATCAGGAGCAACTATATCTTGAGAAGATTGCTTGGTGTACATGGAAAAGTTAAGACTTTCAAAGCTATGCTTAAGTCCATCCAGATCCTACTTGCCACGGCTACATACCATGACTACGATATCTGTCGGTTGGGTGTCATGACTGCTTTTCTAAATGATGATTTGAAAGAGAGCGTCTATAAGTAGACAGCCAGAGGGCTTCGTAGACAGTGGGAGCAGCGGAAACATGTGCAAGATGTTTTATGTGATAAATCAGGCACCGCGGAGTTGGAACGTCTGTTTTGATGTGGTAGTCAAAGAGTTTGACTTCATCAAAATGGTAGATGAACCTTGTATATACAAAAAGGCAGTAGAGAGTATGGTGGTGATCCTCGTAGAGTACATGGATGACATACTCTTGATAGGAAAGTAGTTTCCTATGCTATGCTCGGTCAATCTCCTCTTATCACAAGGATTCTCCATATAGGATCAAAGTGATACCTCCTAAATCCTGGGTTTTGGATCTATGAGATAGATCTAATTGGATGTTAGGATACTCACTAGTTGTAGTGAGATGGTATCAATCGATCCTAGGGAGAATCACTGGAAAGGTTCAAGGGTGATAAGGACGACTGAATGTCAGTCGCAGGCATTGTCTTTACCCTCAGTGGAGGGACGGTATGTTGGAAGAGTTCCAAGTTAGATACCGTGACTTACTAGACGATTAAAGGCAAGATACATCGTTACCAAGGATGCTACCAAAGAGGCAGTCTGGATATATATAAGTTCATAAGATGAACTTCGTTCCTACCATTGTGTGACAATGGAGTTGTGGCTTATGACAAGGGACCCCCATCCCATCAGATATCCAGATATAATTCTTAGGCAGTATCACCTGATCATGGAGATGGTTGATCTCTAGGGAGATCGAGGTTAGGAGAGTAGGCACAGAGGACAACAGCGCGGATCCATTCACAAAGGCCTTTTTCCCAGTAGAGACTTTTATGGGATGGTTGAATATGAGATACTTCAACCACAGCTAATTGTTGGGTAAGTGATACCACAACAGATGGCCCTAGTGCAAGTGGGAGATTGTTAGTTATATGTATGCCCTAGAGGCCATTACTGTACATACGATGTATATTGTAGTGGATGCTTGGACATATATAGGGAGGACTTTCTTGCTCGACATGATAGTACGCTATCTGGTTGTACTTTATCTTAACATGTATTCTGATTGTCTCTGTGTTACATGTTGATAAAGCCCTTAGGATATGTACTCGACTACTGGGACTATGATGAGATCATACTAGTGGGGCCACGGTAGTCGACGAGTACATCCTATAACAGTTCCTAGTGGAGGGTGTATCGAGACAGGGCATCGTTACACCAGAGTAGACTAGCGTATATGCATCTTGACCCATATGATGGGCGATGGATGATCTCATATCTATCGGTGTTTGACATCAAGGATGGTGTACGGGTGCTCAGTAGAGACTGGGTACACTGGACGGACTCGCCGAGAACTCTCAGATGGTATTATACCTTACGTCAGATGGTAGTTCTTTGGTGACACTGGTACCGGTTAGTCTGTAGACCCGAGTTCTTCATAGAGTCTTGTGTGATTCCCACTGTGCTTTGATTTCCATCATACCACGTCCAAGAGGGCATGCAAAAAGGTGGCTTTTGGGTACAGTCCCGAATCACATGGAGGCAATGAGCGATAGGAGGGGATTCGTCTCTCCCGGTATAGGGAGTTGATGTTGCGCTGTGTTCGATTAGCAATAACTGGAAATCCCTGGCCAAGGTTGCTGAGATTTACTGGTAAGTGTTATCAGTAGTTTCTCGAACTGTTATAGACCTCATATTGACATGACTTATCAAGCTACTGGGGTCTGACGTTTACCACCCCTAGGCGAGATATGCGACATATCAGACGAAGAGACCGGACTGTATGGGAGTGTTACTGATTGGATTCGCAGGAGAATGTACAGGCTTGCTTGTTGATCTTCTGATGGCTCAATACATGGGTGGCTGTTACGTTTAGCACACCGCTTGCAGCTTGTGGGTGTTTGATATGATCATCACCTACTGCCGGCGTATTGACGATTCTTTAGAGTCCTACACAGAGGTTTCTTGACTCGGGCAAAACGGAGTAGGAGCACATATGTTATATGTGCGGGACCGAGAACAATACGTGTATGTGATACCGTATTAGATTCTCGCGATATGAGATATCGGCCAGGTATATGTGATATAGCCGGGTCATCGGATCATGTGTTGATTCGATAAACTGATAAAGATTATATTAGTCGGTTATTTGTGAAATAGCCGGATTATCGGATCAAGTGTTGATTCGATAATTTAATGTATAATTATATATTTGGTATATTAAATTACATTAACTAATATAAGCTCACTAAAAGATTCTTTTTCTCACTCGGGCAATACATTAATATATATGCGATATATGTTAAATGTATTATTTTATTTTGTTGCAATAAATATTGTATATGTGATATATAATATTGTAACATATTGTGGTTATAAATGCAACATGTTTTGTGGAGTTTAATTGAGGTTAGGGTTTGGATTAGGGTTAAGTCTTCATGAAGCTTTCAAGAAGCTTTGACTTTGACTTGGATATTTTGTGATATTTCCTTAACCTAACCCAACCCTTTACCCTAGTTAAATTTTTACATGGGTTAAGTCTTCATACTTAACCCATGGTTGCATTTCTAACCTCACTAGAATTTCATTATTCATCACAAAAGGATTCTTTTTCTTCTTCCTTGAGTTCTTGATGGAAACGCTTACTAGCTTTTTCATAAGTGATGATTTTGAGTGAGATTAAGAAAACAAATGAGAGCTAAAATCCTACTTCATCATTCTAATCTATCCTAGCCATTTAGATTATAGTGTTCACTTCATTTAGTGAGTGAAAGCTTGTGTTAAAGAATATTCAAGGTAGATCATCTTAGTTATCGAAGATCGGAAACAAGCTTGCATCTTTCTTTTCGTGGACCCTCTCTAGAGTCCGGGAACATGATGATCGCAGCGAAGGGACCTCAACACGGAGCTTTAGAAGTGAAGGACCGGACTACAAAGGTTGTAATCCCAAACTCTTAGATGTTAAAGTGTTTAACATGCTTTGTTTCGCTTAATCTCTAGTTTAAAGATCTTGGTTAGGGTTGTTCGGCACGTCTAAATTTTAAATCGGGCATAGTTGATGCCTTATAGACCCTTGTGAGAGTGCTTAGTAACCCTACAGTGGTATCAGAGCCAAGCTAGAGTTTTAGGCGATGTCTAGGCGAAGTTTAAAGTCCGATCGAACTCCGAATACTCGTAAAACCTTAGTTTCTGGAAATTTTTCAAAATGTTGATTTTTTTCATATTAAAAATACTCAGAAAAATCAGCAGGGTATTTTAAGAATTACTGTGAAAACGAGACTCTGACACCATTAAAGCGTCGCGGAACAGTGGCCGTACCATGGCTTGCGCGGCGGTTCCGCGTCCAAAACAGTAACGTTTGAGTTTGGTTTTCACACAGTATTGTCCGTATGTAATTCCTGATTCTTCTGGGAAATTTTTATTTTACTCAAGTGTTGGGTTTTCTGGGTTGTATTGGGAGCTCGTTGTTTCGATCGGAAAGTATAACTTCGTTTAGTTTGTCCGGGTAATTTTTAGAACGTGTTAAAAAGTTCGAACGGATATCAATAACTCACTTTTTCCCCGGCCGAAAAATTTCCAAGCGTTGGATTTTTCCGTAGTTTAAGAACGTTCTAAGTCGTGCAAGTAACGCGGTGGACCCTCTAGAAGACAATAAAGCTTAACTCGATTATGTGACCGTCTTGAACTGCCTCTAAACCTTAGGGTTTGGGGCAGTACGGCGTTGCCACATGTGAGGCGTTGGCTTGACCCTTCTATGGCTGGACCATTGGTACTGTGGCATGTGATGGATGTTTTTTAAATTAATTTCAAGTGTTGAGAACTATTTGGGAAATCTTGGGTGTTTGATTATTCGATCGGAAAGTTTAACATTGTCTATTTATCTGGAATGTGATACAATATTTGGAATCCATAAGTGGTTATAAGATAACTAATATGAATGTTATAAATCTAGCTGTTTAGTCTCAGATGATCGGTTGCCACGGGATTTTGGTGCGATCAAAAGTCCGTCGCAATCACGTAGCGTACGCGGATACTCGCCGGGTAAACTTAATAGATAGCCACGGCCCATAGCCCCGACCAAGTGACTGTAGGAGAACCCCGTCGCCAAAAGCATCCGTTCGGGTGCTCGCGGCAGCGGTGTTCCTCCTTAGTGAACTTCGTCGACGGCATCCGTGGGTGCGGCCGTCTACTAAAGTTTGCGACGAGCATTCGATCAGGATGTCGGGAATCTTGTTGAATTGGCCGACTTGATATTGAAAAGTTTTTTCGATATAGAGACTAAAATGCGGGGTTTATAATTGTTAGGCATGCGATGTCTAAGGAATTCATTTGGTTAGGCATGCGATATCTAAGAAGGTTGCAGATTCCAACTGTTGTAGTTTTACACTTTCTTTTCTGTGACCGTAAGTGTAGTATGTAGTTGTATCGCCATTTTTCGTTGCTATACATCAACGACAATCGGTGTATGCATACTTACTTACGTAGAAGATATGAGATATTATGTGTTGCTATGATATGTTGTATTGGATCGTCGCGTTTGAATAGCCGGGGGTTTTATGTGAGATGAGAGTTTTTCTTTTTCATTCATGTAAAATTCATTTGTATGTAATATTCTTTTATTGGGGCACTTCCGGGCTGAGGATGATGTCACCATTGTATATTATTTACTTTTCCGCATTAGGTAGACCCATGGCGGGGAGCACAAGTAACCGGGTTCTAGGGTCCAGTGGGATACCATCTCGAGGAGTCGAGACCGGGTCTCCTAACCCTAGAATTGACAGTGTTGCTAGCCGCTCTCGTAGGGGTCTAGGGATGTGGGTTTGGCTATTCATCGCGACCGTGGAATCCGTGTTTTATACAGGCTCGTATTAAAACACGGACGTCCTAGTATATCCAATATTTCATATATGTTTCTTCTGCTGCATTGTTCTGTGATGAGATCATATTACTGCCAGAGACGAATGTTTATATTATATATATGAGATATATGTTATATTGCAGATTTCGTTTCAAAAGTGATGCTTGTGAAGCATAATAAAATAGGACTTCATTAATGAGATTAATGAAACTAAAGAAATCTAAAGATATTGTAGAAACATGTTTAAAAACTGGAAGCTCTAGTTCTTGCTTTGTATTGCGGTGTTCCTTGTAGAACATCCAGTACCTTATTCGATAAGGAAAGAGCCGAGATCTCTTCATCGGGAGTGACCTCTTTAGCGAAACTAGTAGATGCTACAAACACGGTTTGTCTTTTGATTGTTTCTATAGTTTTTGCTTTGCATAGTAGTATTTGTGAAATATCCTGCACCTTATTCGATGAGGAAAGAGCCGACGATCCCTTCACCGGCAGTGACTCTTTAGCGAACCTAGAAAAGGCCTCAAAAATATTCCATTTAAAATCATTCGAGTCTACAACGATATCAAGTTCATTACGCAAAGGGTTTTCTTAAAAACCTGTCGTAGCCCTCCGTCATTTCAGATAAGTAGTATTTAGTATTTGTGCTGCGTTTGTTGACCTCTGTCAAGGCGTAGTGTGCGGTAGCTGATTAGTGCTTATCTGTATAAACATATGATGTGATTGATTTAGGATAGTCGTGCGACCTTGTTGACCTCTGTCAAGGGTCGTGCGGGTGGGTTTACCTCAATCAGGAAATGACGGGTTGAACTTGACTAGCAGCCTATGGTTTGTTGACCTCTGTCAAGGCCATAGGACGCTAGGGGTAAAATATTATTGGGAATTTTAAGTGTTGAAATTTGCAATGAGATTGCATACCTTCTATGAGATAGTTGGATCCTGATACCCGCTGCGAGTAAGAGTTACTCCTGGGAGAGTTTTACACATTACGATTAGCCGATCAAGTAGGTGTCTAGAAAGGTGTCAATGGGGTTACGTCCCTGGGAAAATGAGGTTTACTTTAATTAGGTCCGTGCGAAAGCACGGGAAACCTCCCTTAAAGTACCGGCACTGGCCTGGCTAAAAGATTGGCG
This sequence comes from Agapanthus africanus, assembly GCA_030015575.1. Classification (NCBI taxonomy): domain Eukaryota; kingdom Viridiplantae; phylum Streptophyta; class Magnoliopsida; order Asparagales; family Amaryllidaceae; genus Agapanthus; species Agapanthus africanus. The sequence goes on along the minus strand of CM057346.1, from coordinate 542,959,226 downwards.
AACTTATAGGGTGTAATTAATCCCGGCTAGTCTTTTCTTTTAGGGTTTGAAGGAAGATTTGACTAAAACAGTGGGAGACATCCTGATTAGATAAATTGATAACCAATCTAATCTTGTAAAAGCACACGCTGAGTGTTTTCTTCTCTCTCTCTCCTGGTTACGACTATGTCACGCCTTAAAAAAAGATAATAATACGGATGTATTGACCGAACCCGCTTGTTATACTGCACTAAGGAACGTTGGTCCCGCTGCAACTTGTAATTGTTATAAGACAGAGCAGGAAATAGGGGATTACCAGAATTCCCGTGCCGCCCAAACGAAGAAAGTGCATTCTGATACATCTTCTTCGGGTGTGTTCATTACACAGAACTGTTTCTCAGTATCCTTTACGTCCTGGGTATGAGATACTGGATCAGGATCCCACATATGTAATTTGTTACATGGGCTACAGATAGGTAGAGAACTGAGAACGGGTGATAAGCTTCATGAGATAGAAACGGTGCAATTGTTGCAGCTAAGTCTGTTGGTAGTTATCACCCTGTATTACCAAGATACATTGATTCTGAACGAATGTTATCAGATACCGAACCTGATATACAACATCATATCAGTCTCTTTATTAGTAAAGAAGGATATAATTTTGTATTGTTGGATAATGTTTTGAACATTTCCTATATCAAGAGTTGATCGGATCAGGCACGTTATCTAAAAGCATAGACGTTCTAAATCAAACTACAGTTCTTAATGTACAGAACACACACAAGAGGAAGAGTTCAGAAATGAACGAATCCTTCTTGAGGTATTGTAGACTAGGTCATATCAATGTGACCCGACTAGCTGAAGTTACATTTAGATGCATATTTAAAATAGTTTGAATTTACATCTTGTGAAACTTACCGGTCATGTCACAGAGATAAGATGACCACAGCTCCGTTTATTGGAAACAGAGAAAGAGTTAGTGAACTCTTGGGATTGATACATGCTGATGTATGAAGGTCCCCTGTCTACACATGCCAGGACCGGTTCTTTGTACTTCATTCCATTCACTGATGATCTCTAAAGATTCAGACATATGTTCCTGTTGAAACACAAGTCCGAAACTTTTGAGATAATCACAGAATATAAGTTAGAAGTAGAGAACCAAAAACGGGTATAAGTATTATGTCCTTTGATGAGATCAAGGAGGAGACTACTTGAGCACGGGATTTCTGGACTATTCTAAAGGAGAATGAGATTCTCTCTCAGCATTACTCCACCGTATACACCACAGCACGTCGGTGTATCGGGGCGGAGCAATCGCACCCTATGTGATATGGTGTGCTCTATGATGAGTACTACTGAATTGCCTATTTTCCTTTAGGGAGTTATGCACTTGAGAAGCTGCATACCTATTGAATAGGGTTCCAATCAAATCAGTTGCCTACCACTTCATATGTGATATGGAATGGGAAGAGCCCATATCTTAAGTATGTTAAGATTTGGGGTTGTCCAGCCTATGTCTAAAAGCATAATCCGGACAAGCTCGAGCCAAAGTCAGTTCTATAGAAGTTTGTTGGATATCCCAAGCATTCTCAAGGGAATATCTTCTACCTAACCGAGGAACAAAAGATGTTTTGTTTCTCAACATGCCACCTCTTTGAAAGGGAATTTCTTATGAAGAAATTATTGGATATGAGGTAGAACTGGAAAGAGTTCCAGCTATACAAACTGCAGCTGATGATTTGGTATAACCAAAGGATTCAATAGTTTCCAACGAACCTCAACCTCTCCGCGGATCTAGTAGGGTTCCTCGCCCACCTGAGAGATTCTTCGGTTTTCTCTATGACAGTGGGAGCAAGGATTGCATCATGAGATGATGACCCAACTAGTTTAGAGCTGGCCATCAGGAGTGGGGACTCTGTGAGAATGGCTGGATGCTTATCGATCTGAGATGGAATCCTTATACACCAACAAAGTATGGACTTTGGTTGCTTTATCTGAAGGGTTAAATCCCCATCAGGAGCAACTATATCTTGAGAAGATTGCTTGGTGTACATAGAAAAGTTAAGACTTTCAAAGCTATGTTTAAGTCCATCCAGATCCTACTTGCTACGGCTACATACCATGACTACGAATCTGGCGGTTGGGTGTCATGACTGCTTTTCTAAATGATGATTTGAAAGAGAGCGTCTATAAGTACATAGCCAGAGGGCTTCGTAGACTGTGGGAGCAGCGGAAACGTGTGCAAGATGTTTTATGTGATAAATCAGGCATCGCGGAGTTGGAACGTCTGTTTTGATGTGGTAGTCAAAGAGTTTGACTTCATCAAAATGGTAGATGAACCTTGTAGATACAAAAAGATAGTAGAGAGTATGGTGGTGATCCTCGTAAAGTACGTGGATGACATACTCTTGATAGGAAAGTAGTTTCCTATGCTACGCTCGGTCAATCTCCTCTTATCACAAGGATTCTCCATATAGGATCAAAGTGATACCTCCTAAATCCTGGGTTTTGGATCTATGAGATAGATCTAATTGGATGTTAGGATACTTACTAGTTGTAGTGAGATGGTATCAATCGATCCTGGGGAGAATCACTGGAAAGGTTCCAGGGTGATAAGGACGACTGAATGTCAGTCGCAGGCATTGTCTTTACCCTCAGTGGAGGGACGGTATGTTGAAAGAGTTCCAAGCTAGATACCGTAACTTACTAGATGATTAAAGGCAAGATACATCGTTACTAAGGATGCTACCAAAGAGGCAGTCTGGATATATATAAGTTCATGTGATGAACTTCGTTCCTACCATTGTGTAACAATGGAGTTGTGGCTTATGCCAAGAAACCCCCGTCCCATCAAATATCCAGATATAATTCTTAGGCAGTATCACCTGATCATGGAGATGGTTGATCTCCAGGGAGATCGAGATTAGGAGAGTAGACACAGAGGACAACAGCGCGGATCCACTCACAAAGGCTTTTTTCCCAGTAGAGACTTTTATGGGATGGTTGAATATGAGACACTTCAACCACAACTAATTGTTGGGTAAGTGATACCACAACAGATGGCCCTAGTGCAAGTGGGAGATTGTTAGTTATATGTATGCCCTAGAGGCCATTACTGTCAATACGATATATATTGTAGTGGATGCTTGGACATATATAGGGAGGACTTTCTTGCTCTACATGATAGTACGCTATCTGGTTGTACTTTATCTTAACATGTATTCTGATTGTCTCTGTGTTACATGTTGATAAAGCCCTTAGGATACGTACTCGACTACTGGGACTATGATGAGATCATACTAGTGGGGCCACGGTAGTCGACGAGTACATCCTATAACTATTCCTAGTCGAGAGTGTATCGAGACAGGGCATCGTTACACCAGAGTAGACTAGCGTATACGCATCTTGACCCATATGATGGGCGATGGATGATCCCATATCCATCGGTGTTTGACATCAAGGATGGTGTACGGGTGCTCAGTAGAGACTGGGTACACTGGACGGACTCGTCGAGAACTCCCAGATGGTATTATACCTCACGTCAGATGGCAGTTCTCTGGTGACACTGGTACAGGTTAGTCTGTAGACCCAAGATCGTCATAGAGTCTTGTATGATTCCCACTGTGCTTTGATTTCCATCATACCACGTCCAAGAGGGCGTGCAAAAAGGTAGCTTTTGGGTACAGTCCCGAATCACATGGAGGTAATGAGCGATAGGAGGGGATTCGTCTCTCCCGGTATAGGGAGTTGATGTTGCGCTGTGTTCGATTGGCTATAACTGGAAATCCTTGGCCAGGGTTGCTGAGATTTACTGGTAAGTGTTATCAGTAGTTTCTCGAACTGTTATAGACCTCATATCGACACGACTTATCAAGCTACTGGGTTCTGACGTTTACCACCCCTAGACGAGATATGCAACATATCAGACGAAGAGACCGAACTGTACGGAAGTGTTACTGATTGGATTCGCAGGAGAATGTACAGGCTTGCTTGTTGATCTTCTGATCGCTCAATACCTGGGTGGCTGTTATGTTTAGCACACTGCTTGTAGCTTGTGGGTGTTTGATATGATCATCACCTACTGCCGGCGTATTGACGATTCTTTAGAGTCCTACACAGAGGTTTCTTGACTCAAGAAAAATGGAGTAGGAGCACATATGTGATATGTGCGGGACCGAGAACAATACGTGTATGTGATACCGTATTAGATTCTCGCGATATGAGATATCGGCCGGGTATATGTGATATAGCCGGGTCATCGGATCAAGTGTTGATTCGATGAACTGATAAAAATTATATTAGTCGGTTATTTATGAAATAGCCGGATTATCGGATCAAGTGTTGATTCGATAATTTAATGTATAATTATATATTTGATATATTAAATTAAATTAACTAATATAAGCTCACTAAAAGATTCTTTTTCTCACTCGGGTAATACATTGATATATATGCGATATATGTTAAATGTATTATTTTATTTTGTTACAATAAATATTGTATATGTGATATATAATATTGTAACATATTGTGGTTATAAATGCAACATGTTTTGTGGAGTTTAATTGAGGTTAGGGTTTGGATTAGGGTTAAGTCTTCATGAAGCTTTCAAGAAGCTTCTTGAAGTTTTGACTCTGACTTGGATATTTTATGATATTTCCTTAACCCAACCCTACCCTTTACCCTAGTTAAATCTCTACACGGATTAAGTCTTCATATTTAACCCATGGTTGCATTTCTAACCTCACTACAATTTCATTATTCATCACAAAAGGATTCTTCTTCTTCTTCCTTGAGTTCTTGATGGAAAAGCTTACTAGCTTTTTCATAAGTGATGATTTTGAGTGAGATTAAGAAAACAAATGAGAGCTAAAATCCTACTTCATCATCCTAATCTATCTTAGCCATTTAGATTAGGGTGTTCACTTCATTTAGTGAGTGAAAGCTTGTGTTAAAGAAACTTCAAGGTAGATCATCTTAGTTATCGAAGATCGGAAGCAAGCTTGCATCTTTCTCTTCGTGGAGCCTCTCTAGAGTCCGGGAACATGATGATCGCAGCGAAAGGACCTTAACACGGAGCTTTAGAAGTGAAGGACCGAACTACAAAGGTTGTAATCCCAAACTCTTAGATGTTAAAGTGTTTAACATGCTTTGTTTCGCCTAATCTCTAGTTTAAAGATCTTGGTTAGGCTTGTTCGGCACGTCTAAATTTTAAATCGGGCATAGTTGATGCCTTATAGACTCTTGTGAGAGTGCCTAGTAACCCTACAATCCAATTGTTGAGATTTCTGATGAGGAGGCTGACAGATTGGTCATGCTCTATCGACGGTTCACATTTGACGAAGAGATTGCGCCATCGGATTATAAAATCCATGTTGCTTTCGTTGTTCTTTGTCTTGGTCCTTACGAGGTCGGCAATGGTGATCTTATCGCTGACACTCATGAACCTTTGCCGAAACAAAGATTCCATTTGGATGAAAGTTGTGACGGAGCCATCTGGTATGCTCGCGTACTAGTTGAAAGCGACATCGGTTATGCTATTAATGAACTGGCGGAGGATAAGCACATAATTGCCCCCAGTAGTCCCGCATGAGGCTTTAAAGTGGGCGATGTGTTGATTCGCATTTCCCGTCCCATCAAATCTTCTGAATTTGGGGATGACATAGTCACTAGGAAACTTTACCAGATCATACCGAACGGGATATAGTTTCTCATTACTGCTGATATCTTTTTGTGTTTCGGCTTCAGCTACCAATGTTTTGACTTTGTTGTCAACCAAATCCCTGATTTGATCTTGAGTTAGCGTGCTGCTGTCATTGGTAGCCAAGACATTTCTCGAGATAGGATGCGACTGACTTTCATGCGGTCCGCCCACTTTTGGATTTGAGGGAACATGCGTTGGCTGTCTTAGGACACCGTTTCTCGGTTCATGAGTAGAGCCCTACACTTTATTGGGCAGCTGATAGGCAACTTGGGCCGTGAGCCGTAAGACGACTTTTGTCAAGTCGTCAATCTTTGAGTAGAGCTTGGCCATCTCCTTGTCTTTACTTCTGAGCTGTTTTCAGATCTCTTGGAGAAGTTGTTGCTCTGTGTTCTTAGGATGGAAGATTGGCTCCTCTTCGCTTTCCGAGCTCGACTCCTCATGAACCGAGGGATCTCCCTGCTTATCAGCCTCACTGGGAGGATTTTCATTACCTTCCGGAGGATGCTGGTCTTGGGAAGTGACAGCCACATTCACACCAGATTGGATTTGAGATGTAGTGGCCCCATCCATGCTCCTGCTGTGCGTACCCACCATGGAGACAGTGTGGACCATATATCCAGCCGTCTCTTTATCTTTAGCGGGGTAACCATGTTCTTGGAATCTCATGAAGTTCAGCCTAGCATGAGCCCTAGCCCTTTTGTTGGCTCTGTATTTGAGCCATTTTTGTCTTAACTTCTCGATTTTGAAGGCTTGGTGGGCATCCGTTGTCCAGGAATCCATTGTGAGTCGATTAACGGGGAGCTTAGAGAAAATACCCGATTGAGCAGTTGTCAGGGGCACCACTGGAACTTGCCCGAGATGCCTTATTGCTTTATTGGTGTTGGTGGCCTTGACCCCAGCTGGAGCAATGGAGAGTCATTCAGAAACGGATTTTTTCTTGGGGTGAGGTGCCTTCGTGACCATGACATTTGGCCTTTTCCCTTTTGAGGCCGGTTTATCCATCACCGTGGTTTGAAGAGCAGCGACGGCGTTAGCTGGCATGAACAGAATAGAGCCAAATGGTAGCAGCGGCTCCTCCTACTGTTGCCCAAGACTGGCTGGGAGGATCGTCCTGGCGTCCATCTTCATCGCGTAGGAGATAGGAGCTGTGTCGAGAGCTGAGCTGGTCCTTGAAGACATTTTGTTGCATCCGAAGATTGCAATTGGAAAGCTGTTAACCTGTGCAAAGAAGCATAATTTCAGTACAGGCAATCAATGTATATGTTGATTAAGTTCGCATGAACGTTCAATCCGAAATATGGGAGGAAAGATAGGTCCGACTGGGCGTGCCAAAATCTGTAGGGTGTTTTTTGTCACCCCATTGAGATGGGAATACGCGTCGCTTGTCAGGCGCATTACAGATTCCCCCTACCTAGGATAGGCCGGGTTTTATTGATTGTGGGGATTCAAATCTCCGGCTGCCGGGGACTAAGCTGTCGTTAATTACCCCTTGCCTTTGCAGCGAAGGAACCTCTGATTGATGGGTCAAACTGGATATGTGAACTCAATGTGCAGTGTGCGTATATGTGTCTTGAGGGGTCTTGGATATATCGGGGGCCTCGCAGAGTTTACGGGGGTCCCGCTACCTGTATAGCAGGCTGGGGGTCAAGGGGGTAGCAACCCCCTTGCAGGGTGCGGGGCTACGCCCCGTTAGTAATTTTTTCTAACGGGAGACAATGTTGTGGAGCACTAGTGCCCTACGTGCTTGGCACGCGGGCACTGGGAGCCAGCAGGAAAAATAGCTTAGCCCTTACACTGGGAGTCGTACTCCCTATTAACTTTTGGAGTTGAACTCCAGAAAAAGAGGGCAAAAGGGCTTAGCCCCTGCACTGGGAGTTGTACTCCAAAAAAAGGGATTTATTATTATTATTATATATATATATATATTGTGGAGTTAAACTCCTAAGATATTTTCGAAGATGATGAAAGGGGACCCCTTTCTTCTCCCTTGAGCCCTACGCTTTCTCTTGAGTCTTGGATCTCTCTCAAAGTAGGATTTTTGGAGATGGGTCTCCTTCTTCCTTCTCTCTATTGGCTGGATCTTGGAGAAAAAAGGGTGAGATTTTAAAAATCTCTCATTTTGGGGATTTGATGGAAGATCCGCATTCCCTTTCAAGGGTTTTATGGTGAAAAACTATTTATTTTTGGAAAAGCAAAAAAAGGAAGAAAATTTAGAACCTTGAGAAAGGAGAAGGAGGCACAAAAACCTTAGCTTTTGGGGGAATGAATTGTTCTTTTCAGTTCATCATCATTTTGTCTTTTATAGGCTTGCAAATTTACACAAAGCCCCTTAGGCTTTATAAAATGGCATTTTGCCCATCCCATACCTCATATACTCATTTCTTTTGCACATGAGCTATGGGCTTTACAAAAATTTGGCTTTATGCCCATTTTTTTATTTATTCATAAAATTTACATCAAAATTTTTTATTGCATAATTTTCATTTTGGTATGGAGAAGGCTGGCTGCGGGGCTCGACATGGGCATGGGCCCACTTGACCTGGGCTTAGGCCCACCTGGCTTAGGGTTGACTTCGACTTTGACTTGGTCAACCGGGGTGTAATTATTGACCCCAACACTCGTCTCTTTCGGCCGGTCGATTGAGAAACTGTGGCGTCGTTAGATGAGTCTTGAGCTGCTCGAAAGGTATTTAACACTCCTTGGACCACTCGAACCCGAGAATTTTCCTTAATGTTTTGAAGAATGGTAGGCACTTTTCGCCGAACCTGGACATGAACTAACTCAAAGAGGCCATCCTGTCCGTGAGCTGCTTGATTTCAACGTTGCTCCTTCCATGTCTATGATGGCCCTGATCTTCTCCGGGTTTGCTTCGATTCCGCGATAGGTGACCATGAATCCGAGGAACTTTCTGCCCGTGATGCCGAAAGCACACTTGGGCGGATTCAGCTTCATTTTGTACTTCCGTAGGACCTCAAAGGTCTTGCCGAGGTCCGCGGTATGGCCCACGGATAGGGTGGATTTCACAAGCATGTCATCAATGTAGACCTCCGTATTCCCCCTGATCTGAGGCTTGAACAGCTTATTGATCAGTCGTTGGTATGTGGCCCCCGCGTTTTTGAGGCCGAAGGGCATTACCTTATAGCAGTAGAATCCTCGATCAGTGGTGAAGGCGGTGATCTCTTCGTCTGCCAGGTTCATCCGGATTTGGTTATAACTGGAAAAGGCATCCATAAAGCTCAATAGCTCATAACCGGCCGAGCTGTCAACCAGCTGATCTATTCGAAGGAGCGGGTAGTTATCTTTGGGGCAGGGGTTGTTCAGGTCGGAAAAATCAACACACATGATCCATTTCCCATTCGCTTTCTTGACCGTGACTATGTTGGCTAGCCAGGACAAGTAGTCCAGGTTCTTGATGAAGCCAGCCGTGAGCAACCGGTCCACTTCCTCCTCGATAGCCTTATGTTTGACAGGCATGAAGCTTCTTTTCTTTTGTCGGACCGGCCAGGCTTTTGAGTCAATTCCGAGCTTGTAGGAGAGCACCTTACAGTCAATCTACGGCATGTCCGCGGGAGTCCAAGCAAACGCGTCGGAGTTGTTTCGGAGGAACTGGATAAGATTGTCCCGAACTTCTTCAGTCAGGAGGGAGCCGATATGTACGGTCCTGCTGGAGTCTTCCTTCTCGAGGGGGAATTCGGATAGGTCCTCCACCGGAGAACCCTGGATCTCCTTCAATTCATCCCGTGTATCTAGCGATTCCCGAGGGTCACACGGTCCCTCAAATAGGTCTACTTCTTTATCCTCGTGCACCGTTGTGGCGAGGCACACCCGAGCAATCTGCTGATCTCCATAAGCCCGGCCTATCCCCCATCGCCCAAAGGAAATTTGAGCGCAAGGTGGTAGGTCGAGATCTGATCCTGGAAAGCGTTTAATGTGGGGCGACCGAGAAGGATGTTATAAGACGAAGGAACCCAGGCGATGAGGAAACTCACCGACAGGGTTTGGGTTCTTCCAGCCTTCCAGACGTTGAAAGGGAAAGTGATCATCCCCTCGGCTTGGACAAAGTGATTAGTAAATCCGGAAAGGACGTGCGAAGTTGGTTGGAGATCGGACGGGTATAACCCCATACACTGGAAATAGTCGTAAAATATGATACCCGCTGAGCTTCCTGAGTCGACTAGGATTCTCCGGACTTCATAACGATTTACCCGGGCCGTGATCACCACAGGGTCATCGTGCAGGATGGATATGCCATGAAGGTCTTCGTCGATGAAGGTGATGGGAGCGGCTTCTTGTACTTTTAGGTGGGGGAGCACCTAAGGTCATGATTAGCTGGATACGGCGAGAGTCTCTGTTGCTCGGAGTCGAGTCAACAGAGATGATCATGATCTGTCCGACCGTCAACTGTCTTGTTGGGGGTTGGTCTGCTTTCTCTCGATCTGCTTGACGTTTGTCTCACAGGTATTTTACTAGGTGATCGGAACGGATCGACTCCTCAATATAATCACGGAGCTGTTTGCAGTTTTCGGTCGGATGCCCCTGTGACCGATGAAAGTGTAACACCCTAACATAATCGTATGTTATTTAACGATTTTAATTAGTATTTTTTAATTTTGTTTTATTTATTATTTGGGTTGTAATTGATTTGAATAGTATATGTGTTTAACAGACCCGACCCACTTGCATGAAAACGTTATGGTGCTGGAGTATCTTTTTTTAATATTTATATATAGAATAAATCTATATCTATATACATAATATATATATATATAACTAAACCTAATATACTATAAAAATAAAAATATATTTATACAAAAACTCTCTCTCTCCCTCTCTCTGCTTTACAATTCCCTCTCTCTTTCATCTCTCTTCTTTCATCACAGCTCTATCATCACAATAACACCTTGAGCAAACTTGGAAAGCCTAGACGTGTTTTCAAGTTTTTTTTTGTTCGTCGGCTCCGTGATCGTGTTCATCTCCGTGATCGCGTTCGAGGTAAGTTGTTAATTTGCTACATGCTATAGTTACATAATATACGTATATATTATCGTGATACTATATATATATTCTATCATTTTATATGATTGTTATTTTTGTAAGTCCACGTTGCCCACCCCGGTGCTTGCGGGGAGGCGGAAAACGGAATAAAAATCGGATTTTTATCGAACTAGGTAACATGGACTAGCTAAAGGAGGATCTTTGCTAAACAAAAACTAACTAAAAGCTAACTAGAAATTAGCTACATGGAAGAATGGTTATACCTTGGGCTTTATGTCCTTCTCTCCTTGCTCCTTGGAGTGGAAGAAAGAAATCACCTTGTCGCCTTCTCTAGTCGAAGAAGGATCCACCCGAGAGCCTCAACCTTTGGCTTCAACTTCAAGCTAGAAGTAACTAAGGTGCTAGAAGTGCTAATCCTAGAACCTTAGATGAGAGTAGAGATTACTTTGGAGAGGTTTGACTCAAGCTCAAGTGTTTCTCAACACATGAGAGGGGAGAGCTTGAGAGAGAGGAAAATGAGGAGAGAGAATCAATATGATAGAATGAGAGAATAATAGAACCATTCTCACATATATGTGTGAATTATGTAAATTGATAATTAGCAAGATAATTGTCATGGCTTAATCAAGACATGACCATTATCATTTCATATTTAATGCAAATTGCAAGGATCAAAGAGCATCTTTTATATGGAATGATGATGGTCAACATGTCAACCAAGGTCAACAAGTCAAGATAGTCAAATGGTCAACAACCCTAACCATGCACAATTATATTTAACTAATATCAATTAATCATAATACACACATAAGCATTAGGGTTAATAAAATGACAATGGTCATTAACCCTAATCAAAGTCCTCTCCCTCTGTCTCAATCAACTGTGCATACGCACCCGTATTCGTGATCCGAGGAACACGAATCCAAAGAGATAAAACCAATCCCAAATCATATACTAGGATCTGGCTTAAACCAAAGCCCGCTAGTATAAGCTGTCCGGACAGCAAACGTGCACAAGTGCGCGGATGTGAACGAACTCTGTCGCAAAACCATGCGACCTCTACTCATTTTGCCTAAAGGCGAATAGCTGTCTGTGTGGGACTCTAAAGACTCGATACTACGCTGGCAGTGGGTTTAACCACAGACCACAAGCGGCACTAGCTGTACGTAACGGTCCCCAGGTAGATACCGATAAGAAGACTGACGAGGTGACCCCATCTGAACTCCTACTGAGCCTGTATATGACAGTCTCCGTACAGTCCGGTCTGTTCGTCTGATACATCGCATGGCGGGCCTAGGGGGCGTTGAACATCAGTCCCCTAATAGCGGTACAAGTCGTGTCGGAGTGTAGCCCAGAACACCCTGAGATAACACTGGAAACCTACCAGTATATCTCGCTTGCCCTGGCCAGGGACTACTTGTGTAATGGCTCTCCTGGACACAGCGCGATGTCAACCCCCAATACCGGGAGAGACGAATCCTGTCTAACCGTCACTGCCTCCAAGTGCTTCGGGACTGCACCCAAAAACTACCTGTTTGCACGACTCCTTCGAGCTGTGGTAGGGTAGTAATCAAAGTGCAGTGGGAACACACTCGAGGCGAAGTGACAGTGTCAAGTCAGCGGACTAAGCTGTACTCATGTCACCTGGGAACTGATAACTGACGATAGGTATAATACCAACCAACAGTCCCCGACGAGTCCTGTCCAGTGTACTCGTAACATAACGAGCACCCGCATACTATCTCAAGTACGACGTACTGACGGCTCTGGGACAGACCGTCTCCCACGCTGGGATGAGAAGCACATACGCTAGTCTACTCCGGAGTATCGATGCCCTGTCTCGATAGTCCAACGACTAGGGACCTGTATAAGGATGTGCTTATGGATTACCCAGCCCCCACGTGTGTGAGCGCCATCACTACGCTGGTAATCAAGCAAAGATCCTAAGGGCTCTACTAATATGTACATAAGCGATATGCTAAAAGAAACACATGCACATATTAAAGCAGGGACAAACCAAGTAGCATGCTACCATTTCGAGCAAGATTGTATATACAACTATGAATATCCCAAGCTTCCATCAAGTAATATACATACTTGTATGATACAGTAATGGCCTCTAGGGCATATACACTAACAATCTCCCACTTGCACTAAGGCCATGTACTGGCGTATCGAAGACCTATCATCTCGATCAGCCGCTCGAACTGAGTCTGGGGTAAGGCCTTCGTGAATGGATCTGCAGTGTTATCTTCTGAAGCAACCCTCCGAACCTCGATCTCCTGGCGATCCACGATCTCCCTGATCAAGTGATACCGCCTCAAGATGTGTCTGGATTTCTGATGGGATCTTGGTTCCTTCGCTAAAGCTATAGCCCCGTTGTTGTCGCAATACAGAGGTATTGGGTCAACAATGGACGGAACCACCTGAAGTTCTTTCAAGAACTTCCTCATCCAGACGGCTTCTTTTGCGGCATCAGATGCAGCGATGTATTCCGCTTCCATAGTCGAGTCAGCAACGGTTTCCTGTTTGGAGCTCTTCCAACACACCGCCCCTCCATTGAGGGTAAAGACAAAACCCGACATGGACTTGGAATCATCCTTGTCACTCTGGAAGCTGGAGTCAGCAAAGGCCTCAATCTGGAGGTCTTTTCCGCCATACACCAAGAACATCTCTTTAGTCCTTCTCAGGTACTTGAGAATGTTCTTTACCGCTATCCAATGTTTCTCCCCAGGGTTTGACTGATACCTGCTTACCACACTCAGTGCATAAGCCACATCTGGTCTGGTACACAACATCGCATACATTATAGATCCTACCGCAGAAGCGTAGGGTATAATAGACATGCGATCCCTCTCCAAATCAGTCTTGGGAGACATCTCTTTGGAGAGGGTGATCCCGTGACAAGCCGGTAGATTACCGCGCTTGGAATCTTCCATACTGAATCTTTTCAGTATGGTCTCGATATACCTGGACTGTGAGAGTCCTAAAATCCTCTTGGATTTGTCATGGTAGATCCGGATCCCCAGAATGTATGAGGCATCACACAGGTCTTTCATGGAGAACCTGTGTGACAAGAACCCCTTGAAAGATTGTAGCATAGGAATGTCATTTCCTATTAAGAGAATGTCATCCACGTATAAAATGAGGAATACTACAGTTCTCGCTACAAATCTACAATAGATGCATGGTTCATCTGGATTTTTGATAAAGCCAAATTCCTTGACCGTCTCATCAAAACAGATGTTCCAACTCCGCGATGCCTGCTTTAGTCCATAAATGGACTTAAGCAACTTGCACACCTTTCCGCTGCTCCCACTCTGAATGAAACCCTCTGGCTGGTCCATATAGACACACTCCTCTAAATTTCCATTTAGAAAAGCGGTGTTTACGTCCATCTGCCAAATCTCATAATCATGGAAGGCAGCAATGGCAAGAAGGATCCGAATGGATTTCAGCATCTGCCAAATAGTCCAAACCAGGTCTCTAACGAAAACCCTTTGCAACCGGTCTAGCTTTATAGGTCTCAACCTGTCCATCTACACCAATCTTCCTTTTGAAGATCCACTTGCATCCTACGGGTTTTACCCCATCTGGAGCAATGTCCAACGTCCATACTTTGTTGGTGTACATGGACTCCATTTCGGCCCGCATTGCATCCAGCCATTTTACCGAGTCAACGCTCTGAATGGCTTGCTGGAAGCTAGTAGGCTCATCACAATCTATGATGCAATCCTCTGTATCCCCGTCTATGAGAAAACCGTAGTATCTTTCGGGCGGATGAGACTGCCTACTACTCCTGCGGAGTGGCGTGGGAATGCCCTGATCTTTCGAACCCTCTGGTTCTACTAAGCTTTCAGTAATAGCTCGTGGTTCTGGAATTTCTTCCAGTTCTATTGCGCTCCCACTTATTTCTTTTTCTATGAACTGGTGTTCTAGAAAGTGGGCATGGCGAGAAACAAAAACCTTTTGTTCCTCTTCGCAATAGAAGAAATATCCTTTGGAGTTCTTTGGATATCCCACAAACTTGCACTGTACTGAGCGTGCCTCGAGCTTGTCCGCATGCTGCTTTTTGACAAAAGCTGGACATCCCCATGTCTTAATGTGATTAAGATAGGGTCTCTTCCCACACCACATCTGATATGATGTAGTAGGCACAGTCTTAGTAGGAACTCGGTTCAAAAGGTATGCAGCTGATTCTAGCGCATATCCCCAGAATGATCGCGGCAACTCAGCGTTACTCATCATGGACCGTACCATATCCAATAGGGTTCGGTTCCGTCTCTCTGATACACCGTTATGTTGCGGAGTGTATGGAGGAGTAAGCTGAGAGAGAATTCCATTCTCTTTTAAGTAACCCAGGAACTCGGCACTCAAGTACTCACCACCTCGATCAGATCTTAATGCCTTGATACTTTTGCCTGTTTGTTTTTCTACTTCATTCTTATATTCCTGGAATTTTTCAAAGGCCTCGGATTTATGTTTCATTAAGAAGACATATCCGTACCTTGAAAAGTCATCCGTAAAAGTAATGAAGTAAGAATAACCGCTTCGTGCATGCGTAGACATTGGACCGCACACGTCGCTGTGTACGAGTCCCAAGAGCTCGCTCGCTCTTACTCCGTGTCCAGTGAATGGAGTCTTTGTCATCTTTCCTTTGAGACAGGATTGACAAGTTGCATACGATTGATATTCGAACGGATCCAAATATCCTTCTGTATGTAACTTAGTCAACCTTCTCTCATTGATGTGACCCAGTCTACAAAGCCATAAGAAAGTTTTATTGATTTCTGGAGACTTTCTTTTGTGTGTATTCTGGACATTGAAAATCTGTGGTTGGTTTAATACGTATATACCGTTGTTTAATGTACCTGACCCAATCAAAACTTGATTAAGGTGAATGTTCACAACATTACTTACAAATGCAAATTCATAACCTTCTTTAGACAATAAAGATACAGAAATGATATTACAGGTTGCATTTGGTACAAAATAACAACTACGCAAAACCAAAAAGTGTCCATCTGACAATCCCAGGTGATAGTCCCCTACGGCCTCAGTATCCATGCTAGCTCCGTTTGCAACTCTGAGGGTCATGTCACCTGCCTTCAAAACTCTACGCTTTCTCAACGCCTGCAAAGAATTATAGATATGAGATCCTGATCCGGTATCCAATACCCAGGATGTAGAGTTTATTGATAGACAGTTTTCAATAACATACACACCTGAAGCTGAAGCCGCAACTCGCTTCAGATCCTGGGTTCTGGCCTTCCAAGCCTTGCAATCCTGTTTCCAGTGTCCACTTTTGTGACAGTAGAAGCATTCTTCCTTCCCCACCAGCTTTCCCGCTACCTTTGTTGCTTTTCCCTTTCCCTTCGTATCCACTTTACTGACACCGCCCCTTGGTTTGGCGGGGGCTTTCTTCTTCTTTCCCTTGGCTTTCACCCTGGACCTAGAAGAGGAAGATCCTCCTACAAACAAAGTGGATGTCTCCCTACCTTTCTGTAGGGTGCCCTCAGCAGTCCTCAACATGTTCAGAAGCTCGGAAAGTTCAACCTCCTTTCCTTGCATGTTGAAGTTTAGAATGAACTGGGCGTAAGTGGAAGGAAGGGACTGGAGAATCAAGTCAGTGTAGAGTTCATTCTCCAACGTGGTCCCAAGGTCCACGAGCTCCTCTATGTAGCCAATCATCTTAAGCACGTATTCCGCTACCGATGATCCGACGGCCAATCTTGCCGAAAATAGCTTCTTCGACACTTCGTATCTGGCGATACGAGACTGCTCTCCATACAGTTCTTTTGTATGAAGAAATATGGACTCTAGGTCTATATTCTCATGCCTCCTCTGATGTTCGTTGTCCATCGAGGCAAGCACGAGACATTTGGCCTTCGCGCAATCGATCTCCCATGTCTTACGGATTTCTTTATCCGCGACGCTGGAGGTGGGACCTGGGACAGGGGGAGCTTTGGTGGTAAGGACATACCCCAACTTGTCATAAGTGATTTCCATCTTGACATTCCTGAGCCAATCTTTGTAGTTTGGCCCTGTCAGTATATTTTTATCTAGTAATAACTTAAGTCCGGTCATGTTGAATGGTCGCTGCAATTAGGAGAGAGAAAAGAAACGCTTTAGCATGATGCCCTTGCAAGTTTAGAGTGGTTTTTAGTTTGTCTAAACAGGATGGCTCCCACTGTCTCTCGAATCCCTCCTCAAACCATAAAGGAAGAATTAGTCGGGATCAATCTCACCGTACAATACTTGCTTAACCGTTCAGCCAGGCCAGTGTCGGTACTTCGAGGGAGGTTTTCCAACGCTTTCGCGAAGTTCCTTAATTAAGTAACCTCTTTTCCCTGTGGGCGTAGCTCCGCTAACACCTTTCTAGACACCTACTAGGTTTATAGCATTGATCGTTAAGTGAGAGTTTTCCCGAGGAGTAGCATATACTCACAGTAGGATCGGGATCCAAATATCATCGCGTGATAAAACCGAAGGAATCCTACCAGAATCATCACACTCCAAATGGTATGCAGCGCTAGCAAGTTTCAGTACTTATGAAACTCCCGATGTGGATTTTTGCCCCATGCTCTTATGACCTTGACTTTGGCCAAAATATCATAAGTCACATGTCAAGTTCTACCCGTCATTCTCCTGGTTAATTTGGACCCACCCGTACCTACTCTTGACTTTGGCCAAAATGGCAGCACGACTGTCCCAAACCAACGCATCTATCTATGCTGCACATGAATACCCAATAGCTACCAATCACTATGCCTTGACTTTGGCCAAAATACATAGCTTGAATACTTTTTGACCATTCATGTGGAATGACGGAGGGCTACGAATGGTTTTGGCGAAACCGTGAACATGGTGAACTTGATATAATCGATGGAACGAGATAGCTTTTAAAAGGAGTGGTTCAAGCTCCGCGTTTAAAAGTTTAGTTTTGAAAAGAACCGAGTGGTTTTCAAAGTGTTCCAATCGACTTTTACTTGGTTTATTTTCTTGCATTAGTTCTTTTAATGTGTCACATCATTTAATCCTACCATTGCAGAAAACAACCAAAATATGACGTACGCTTATGCCATTCGCATTCGCCACGGGGCCCCGTCATCACCCGTTAGGTTACTTAACTAACGACAGAGCGGGGGCTGGGCTAGCGCGGCTGTAAAACATAAGCAACGCCTAAATAGTTATAGTATATAGATATATAGCAATGATAGACATTACAGATCACAGATGAATACATTGGATATACTAGGAATCTGCAATCCGTTCGAGCCTGCAACGAAAAGCGGATTACACGGTCGCGGTGAATAGCCAATACCCCATCCAAGACCCCTACGGGTGTGGCAAACTACCCGCCAAGTACCCGAAGCAAAGCAACCTCCCTCAACATCGTGAGTAGGCCACTCGGCACTTCGAGATACACGGTAGTTTGTGCACCACCTCCATGGGTCTATCCTAGGAGCAAAAATAGTAAAAAGAATTATACAATGACGGCTACAACCCCGACCCGGTTGTGCGGCCATACAAATAATATTACATCAATTTACATGTTACATGAATTGAAAGAAAAGAAAACTCTCGTCTCACAAAACCCCCGGCTATTCACCCGCGACAATCCAACTCATTCATATACACATACCATCAACAAACACAGATCACAGATATGTATAACCCCCACTAATCGACGTATAGCGATTAGCAGACGTTCAATACATATAAACATCACAGATATAACCCATTAGTCAAAGTATAGTGATGTTCGATCAAAAAATACGGATTTATAGGCCCCCAAATACAAATTTCTTTTTTGGAAAATCTGGGCACAAATAAACCATCTTAAAAATCCCAAAACCATAACAGAAGAATACTGCACCAAACTCGGTCCAGAACGGAGTCAAAACGGCCGCGGTTCCGCGGTAATAGGCATCCTTTTGCCGCGGAACCGCCGCGCTTTGAACTGTTCACTTAACCGTTTTTGGTGTGCTTCTTCACAAAACCCTGAGCCGATTTTTGAAGTATGATTTTTTATTTTTTGAGCAGAAAAAATTTCAACAGAAACTTAGGGTTTTGCATTTTTAGTTTTGCGATTTTTTTCGAACGAACTTCTATACACTTTACTAACTAGCTAGTTTATGTTTAGTTAGGCTCTGATACCACTGTAAGTCCATGTTGCCCACCCCGGTGCTTGCGGGGAGGCGGAAAACGGAATAAAAATCGGATTTTTATCGAACTAGGAAACATGGACTAGCTAAAGGAGGATCTTTGCTAAACAAAAACTAACTAAAAGCTAACTAGAAATTAGCTACATATAAGAATGGTTATACCTTGGGCTTTATGTCCTTCTCTCCTTGCTCCTTGGAATGGAAGAAAGAAATCATCTTGTCGCCTTCTCTAGTCGAAGAAGGATCCACCCGAGAGCCTCAAACTTTGGCTTCAACTTCAAGCTAGAAGTAACTAAGGTGCTAGAAGTGCTAATCCTAGAACCTTAGATGAGAGTAGAGATTACTTTGGAGAGGTTTGACTCAAGCTCAAGTGTTTCTCAACACATGAGAGGGGAGAGCTTGAGAGAGAGGAAGAGGAGGAGAGAGAATCAATATGATAGAATGAGAGAATAATAGAACCATTCTCACATATATGTGTGAATTATGTAAATTGATAATTAGCAAGATAATTGTCATGGCTTAATCAAGACATGACCATTATCATTTCATATTTAATGCAAATTGCAAGGATCAAAGAGCATCTTTTATATGGAATGATGATGGTCAACATGTCAACCAAGGTCAACAAGTCAAGATAGTCAAATGGTCAACAACCCTAACCATGCACAATTATATTTAACTAATATCAATTAATCATAATACACACATAAGCATTAGGGTTAATAAAATGACAATGGTCATTAACCCTAATCAAAGTCCTCTCCCTCTGTCTCAATCAACTGTGCATACGCACCCGTATTCGTGATCCGAGGAACACGAATACAAAGAGATAAAACCAATCCCAAATCATATACTAGGATCTGGCTTAAACCAAAGCCCGCTAGTATAAACTGTCCGGACAGCAAACGTGCACAAGTGCGCGGATGTGAACGAACCCTGTCGCAAAACCATGCGACCTCTACTCATTTTGCCTAAAGGTGAATAGCTCTCTGTATGGGACTCTAAAGACTCGACACTACGCTGGCAGTGGGTTTAACCACAGACTGCAAGCGGCACTAGCTGTACATAACGGTCCCCAGGTAGATGCCGATAAGAAGACTGACGAGGTGACCCCATCTGAACTCCTACTGAGCCTGTATATGACAGTCTCCGTACAGTCCGGTCTGTTCGTCTGATACATCGCATGGCGGGCCTAGGGGGCGTTGAACGTCAGTCCCCTAATAGCGGTACAAGTCGTGTCGGAGTGTAGCCCAGAACACCCTGAGATAACACTGGAAACCTACCAGTATATCTCACTTGCCCTGGCCAGGGACTACTTGTGTAATGGCTCTCCTGGACACAGCGCGATGTCAACCCCCAATACCGGGAGAGACGAATCCTGTCTAACCGTCACTGCCTCCAAGTGCTTCGGGACTGCACCCAAAAACTACCTGTTTGCACGACTCCTTCGAGCTGTGGTAGGGTAGTAATCAAAGTGCAGTGGGAACACACTCGAGGCGAAGTGACAGTGTCAAGTCAGCGGACTAAGCTGTACTCATGTCACCTGGGAACTGATAACTGACGATAGGTATAATACCAACCAACAGTCCCCGACGAGTCCTGTCCAGTGTACTCGTAACCTAACGAGCACCCGCATACTATCTCAAGTACGACGTACTGACGGCTGTGGGACAGACCGTCTCCCACGCTGGGATGAGAAGCACATACGCTAGTCTACTCCGGAGTATCGATGCCCTGTCTCGATAGTCCAACGACTAGGGACCTGTATAAGGATGTGCTTATGGATTACCCAGCCCCCACGTGTGTGAGCGCCATCACTACGCTGGTAATCAAGCAAAGATCCTAAGGGCTCTACTAATATGTACATAAGCGATATGCTAAAAGAAACACATGCACATATTAAAGCAGAGACAAACCAAGTAGCATACTACCATTTCGAGTAAGATTGTATATACAACTGTGAATATCCCAAGCTTCCATCAAGTAATATACATACTAGTATGTAACAGTAATGGCCTCTAGGGCATATACACTAACAATTTTATCATCTTGGTTAACTAATTTAACAAATAACCCTCAATAATAAGCTTAAGTTATAATAAGTTTAGTGTATATTAATTTATAAGATATTTAATTAGTATTATTTAATGATATATCGTAACTATTAGAATAACATGCGGTAAATGAATGCTCATTATAATTATATAACTACAGGATAAATAATGAGCAAGTATTCGATACTTGTCGTAGTATTATTTCCGATTGGTAAGTTAACATTATGAGATAGAAGTTTAAATACAAAATATAGAAGTTAAATATAAAATAGCAGTTCAAATATATTGATGGTTACGTTTGCATTTTACTAGTTTAATAACCATCTCTTTGTTATAAGTATAAACATCGAGTATAAAATACTCATATAAATCAATTCTAAAACAAAATACTATTCTTAATTCTGTCAGATTAATATCATGAACAAGTAATAGTCGATCTGATCCTTTAACTAATTAACCTTAAACATAACACGCTTGTTAACCTATATCCATTAGTGTTTACTGATATTCGGTTATAACTGTATTGCCTGTTGTATACCATAATTTAATTGGAATATGTGATTGTGAAGTAGATACCTTACCTGACTGATTACATCTTCCCTTTCATGCCTGTACACAAATTCATGATTTGTACCCTATCATCTTGTTACTATTACCGTTATCATGCTAGTACCTATTGACTGTAATACTTACCGATGCCAGCAATCCTGACTTATTGTCCTGATGGACGTAACATGTTGTCTAGATAAATATAACATGCACCTGATTGTTTCTATGTTGACATTAGGTAGATATTATATTGATACCTGACTTAAACATGAAACCTGAGGAAAAGGGAAAATAAAGAATGTAACTGAAACGTAACTCAAGATGATATTATTGTTACCGTGATTCCGGGAGTGAACGGAATAATCTTTATTGATTGTACCGTGGTCCTGTGGGGAATGAACGGGATATATTGTCCCGTGGTCCCTTGGGGAATGAACGGGATATATATTGTTGAGTTACGACGAGAATTATATTAATTAGTTTCAAATACCATAGAGAACCTAGACACATGAACCCATAGGTTACACGTGACATGATCGACTCCATATATCTTGCTTGTTACATTACATGTTATTGCTATTGCTTATCGTTTATATTCATGGCATTTAGTTCTTGCACCTAATATATACTATATTTCACACTGGTTATATTATTATGATATTTATGACGCACTGACGTCTGGTTTTGCATGGCCCAAATAATTGACTTTAGCACGTAAGAATCGTGAGCACTTCGACAGGATTGCCGATCAGTGAGGAACATTTCGCTGATATAGCTCTTATTAATGGTTAGGTATTCTTTTTCCTTAGATTTTTATTGCTTCCGTTATTGTTCCTGTTATCGTTTTTGTAGCTATTGGACATATTTAGAGATAGATAGTTATATTATTATTCTTAATTACTGATTGACATCCTTAATATGACTATAAAATGATGTTTCCTTACCGTGGGTAGCATGGCTGACTTTGTCATTTTCCGTATTTATAGATTTTAGGAAGCGGTGCATGACAGAAAGGCATAGTATGGGCCGCAGAGTCGCTTACCCAGCCTTTTTATCATTGGTGGGTGTTTGAGAAATCTTTCTTTTTCTGCCTTCTCTAGCAGCTCGGTCTAAGAGACACCCAGGGTAGTGTACTTATGAAATATCGAAGAATAGGGTTTTGGACAGTTGGTCTTTTTCTTCTTCTCCCGGTCCCACTTCTTTCAGTTCGCCCGGTCCTCTCGGGGAAGGTTGGCGTTTACCTCCAACTCGAGTTGGATCTCCCGCTCGGTCCAGACTTTCACCTCGGTCATAGTTTTAGGTTGCGGTAATGCAAAAGAGCAGAGCCACTCTTTGTGCCTAAGACTAGATCGCAAGGCGGTGATGACTGTCCCGGTGTTCGGGTACCTCAAGGAGGGCATTGTAGAATCAGGTGACGTAGCCCTTGAAAGATTCCCTATCTTCGCTCTTGATGGTGAATAGATAGTCGACCGTCCTCTTCTGTCGTCGATTGCCGACGAAATGACCGAGGAACTGAGTAGCTAGATCTTCGAAGTTGGAGATTGAACGCGGAGTAAGACCATGGAACTAATCTCACCCGGTCCGGATGAGGGTGGTGGGAAAGGCTCGGCACTGAGCCACGTCCGAGTTATTTTGGAAGCTCATGCCCGCCGTAAACGCATCCAAGTGGTCTTTTGGGCCGAGATTCCCATCAAAGAAGGTCACCTTGGGTGACTTGTTCTAAGACGAGACCCGCTCATTCAGCAACTGCTCTGTGAAGGGCCTCGTGAGAGAATCTGCTGAGTATTTTGCCGATCCTCCAGGCTGAAGGGTGGTGAGCTGCATGTCCTCAATTTTCTTCTCGAGGTCCTCGAATTTGTTAGTACCTCAAGGATTCACCTTACTCAGAGCGCCTACTGTCTCGTCTTCGGGCTTATACTATAGAGCGGCTCCGGTTTCGCTCTATCAGGTTCCTCAGATCCCGAGGTGAACCCTCCATTGTTTGCCTCGACATGCCCATGTGCACGTCCTCGATGAGTGTGTTGACGTAGGTCTTCCCTAGAATCAGGCGATCCGACCGACGTCTCTTCAGGGGCGAGGGAGTGCAGCGAGAGTTGGGGCGATAATCTGTTTGCTCCCGAGACCTCGGTGTCGAACTATCCGGCGCCCAACGAGTCATGGAATCATTCCTTGTAGGGGGTCGGGACTACCAGAATCGGCACGCCGGTGTTCCCTAACATAGAGATTGGAACGAGCGATTCCAAGGACCGAATTGTGCCCCTTTGCCGCCCTATGCACGACGTCGTTTCGGGGAGCGAGGGCGGCGACATAGTGGGCATGGCCAGTCGTTTAGACGTGAGAGAGCGCGTCCACCATCACCGTGGGTCTGTCGATCTGTACGGATGATGCCTCGATAACGTTGGGAGGCGGAGTAGAACTGCCCCTGCTACCGTGTCACGCCTCACTTCCCAGTGTACGGGGAGGGGACGCGGCGAGTCCGCTGCGTATTACTCAGAAGTAAACACGCTAAGCGTATCTAAGCAATATAAAGTAAAATGTAAAAAAGAGACATGAATATAATGAAAAGCAACTTTATTTATTAAACATTCTTTTACAGGTACAACTGGAAATGTAAATACAAGGATGGAATGCAATGCCTAATAATGGCATAACTGAAATGAAAAGTATATACAAGTGCCAACAGCTCTGGGTCGATAGCAAACTGCTATAAGTCCTCAGTACTGGGCTCGATCTCCAGTGAGTCCGATCCACTTGACAACATTCTAAAGAAAGAAGAAATGAATGTCGTCAGCGAACAATCGCTCGGTAAGTCCTAAAGATAGATAGAGATAAAATAGACAGAAAGAGTGTATAATTAGTAGTGTTTGATTATAATATTAACGCAGTTATTTGTAACTTGGTACAGAATATACCAGTGTATACGAAAGGAGCCCAACTTACACCGTGGACTTTGGTAACCCGTAGTACAAGGCTTCGTCGATAATACCATGGAACAACGGCATGGATGTAATTATGTCTTTTAGTGACCACCTTTTGCCACTTTTAACATGTTCTGTACCAGTCTACCCCTTTATAAACCCCGTAATGTTTATTGTATTGATTGTATTGATTGTACTAATTGTGTTGTATTATCTTGTAGTAAATAGAAGACTTGCAGAAACCATGATATCAGTAAACGAAATGGATATAAATGGATAGTCATGTAATCAGAGTATATCCATGGTTTGGTTCAGTCATGCTCATATTCTTATAGATTATATTTTGGCATTCATGGATTCATATTGAAATGAAGTTATAGTTGAATAATATTCAAGTCAAATTAATTTCAGATTTAATCATGACTCTAACTGAGTCAAACTTTTAGACAGCATTGAAGTCCTGATTGTTTTGGAGTTATCGGTAACTGCTGCACATGAATGGCAGGATTTGTGTCTTTTTCCATAACAATTACCGTGTTGATAATACCGTTATTAGATTATCTATCTTAGATAGGCAAGCACCCATATTTTCCGGCTCTCCGAGGCTCAAGAGAATTGGTCCCGCTTAAACCTATATTTACTAGGGTCCTTATTGTAAATTGATATAACTTGAGGGGGTTTTATGTAAAAATAGTTTGATATATTTTCAAAATACACCTCAAGTATTTAATTATCATATTTAGAGTTTTCATAGATGTATATTTTATAAAAGTGAAATTTTCTAGTGAGTAGAACCTAGATTTCATTGTATATGGTATTTTAATGAAATATTGGAATTTGTATTGAATTGTAATGGTAGTTTCATGAAATTGGTGGTCCCTTTGTTTTAGAAAATATGGAATATATATAGTATATTTAAGTAGATATTTTGATAATATTTATATATCTAATATTTATAAAAATTAGAATTTATTTATTAAATAGAAATCAAATTTTTTTTAAAAATTGCATTAAAAAATCCATCGAGATCGAATGCTCCTTGCGGAGGTCTGCATCTCGCATTACTATGCCCGAGAACGTGCGATAACCCACACCATCCCGATCGGGGTTCCCCAAAATGGGTTGTAGAGGCGCAATTGCACGGAATTAAATAACACACTTTTTAAAGAAAACGGTTTTGAATGTTCAAGGTATTTATTCGTAATCTCGTATTTTCCCATAAAGTAGAGTTCTAAAATTCATCGTGCTATATCAAAGATGTGTGTTGTGATGAGATAGGTCATTACCTCGTAATTTATCTAAAAATAATACAAGGAAATATGTTGAATTGTGTTGAAAGTAAAGTATATGGTATTTAACCGTAAAAATATGATACAAGTTGCATAATAGATTTTTTTGAGATAAAACTTGTTCTAATGTGTTTGTTAATGATTACTAAACAATCTATTAAAAATTTGTAGGTTTGTTATTAAGAAAAATTAGATTTTTAAAGAAAAAAGAATCAGAAGCCGGAATAACTCCGCTTCCGACGAGTTTTGAAAAAGAGAAGTTTTAGAATAGCAAAAGAGGAGCGGAGATGGGACTTACTGGCTATAATGAAAGAGGAGAGGTAGGGAAAAACCGTTGAACCATCGGGGCGTCGTTTCGTCACCAGATTTTTCTTGGAACGTCGCCGGAACTTCGTCTCTTGCTATCTCCACTTTTACAATTTGGGACTTGGAAATTTTATAGAGTTTTTGTAATGGAATTCTGAATGAGGAGGGGTGAAATGTGGTGTGGTATTTATATGAAAAATTAGGGTTTAGGATAATGAAGAATAGAATTAAAATGTGCATTAAAAATGAAATAAAGAAAGAAAATATAACTCTCTGGATGTTTTTAGAGTAGACAAACAATATGGGTGTAGTGGGGTAGGCAAAGCGGTGCCAGGGGAAAAAATTGGGAAGCATCCCCTACGGGGGGCCCGGCGGTGCCGGTCACTAAGTGAATCTCGCCGGTCGAGATCCGGTGGAATTAGCTTGGATTCATGCCACGTGTCGGGGTCTGTGTAAATATCATTTCTCATGTGTTTGTTTTCTATGTGACTTTTCATTTTACGTGTAGTGCACGTGCAAACCATTGGGATTCTAAAAGATTAAAAGAAAAATCAATTAAAAATATATGTGGCTGGGGGGATTCGATCACAGGGGCTACGTCACAGCAGTGCAAGGCTTTACTAATGAGTTACAAGTGCTTTCTTGCTGTTCAAAAGCAAATCAAATTTATAACTTGTGCTCAGGCTCAGGTGTTCCTTTCTATATTTTGGAAAAAATTTGTACAGAAAGTTTGGGGTTGTTACATTCTACTCTCCTTATAAAAATTTCGTCCTCGAAATTTTTATAAGGAAAGTGTAACAGATTCAAGAAAATTTTGGTGATAGAACTATTGAAAGTGCATGAAAAATATTTGGAAGAACGAGAGAATGCAAAAGATTTGGAATGATGTGAGGGAATTACCAGGGTTACCTTGTTCTACAGTCTCGACTTCTATGGCTGCTAAATTGAAAGCCTGATGCCGGGGTACATTCCTCCTAGCTGGAGGCACAGTCCTCTGTCCTTGGGGCATGTTTCTCTGCCCTCGAGGCATATTCCTCACTACCTGATGGAATTGGCGATTAGGCTGTGCAGGAGGTCCACGTGGAGGTGGAGCTGGAAGAGCAAGACGAGGTGCAGGAGCCTGGATAGCTGGCCGCTGCGGATAAATGTTGTGAGTTGGAACTGTTTTGCGCTTATAAGGACATGTTCCAATTCCATGATTGGATGCGCCACAAACTAAGCACAGGCCTTTTGCGCATCTACAGTCCTTCCACAGGTGTCCATCCCTCTTGCAATAGAAGCAAAAATCTGGACATGGCCGGTTATTTGTTTCTTCTGGTCTTCTGGGTTTAAAAGTTGGCCTTGAAAAGGCTCATCCTGCCATCTGAGTGGCAGGGCGCTTCACTCCGACAGATTGAGTTATGCCCTTCTTCTTCACCACTGCCTCATATCGACGGACAGCTTTCAAGCCCAGGTCGTCAGTTGGGAAATCTCCTGTAGCTAAAGCAGCTTGGATTTATGGATCTAACCCTTGCTGAAATCATCTGGACCTGATCTCAGCAGTCAGTATCAAGTGTGTCGCGAATCTGTTGCGGTCTTGTGTTAGCTGTGTAGTATGTGTATTTGGAAATCGAATATTGAGACATATCTTACCAACTGAGCATGGTAAACTCAGCATCATACTCATCCACAGATTTGGTCCACATCGAAACCTGTTGTAGATGGATGAATTGCTGCTCCATGTTAAATCGGGCAGTCTCTGGGAAGTACTTCTCGTCGAATATGTCGCGAAAAGTCTTCCATTCGATTGGTTGGGCAAGACGGCTTTCTTCCGCCTTCCACCAAACTCGGGCATTGTCGGTGAGTTGCAGCTTTGCAACTCGAACCCAAGCGATCTCTGGCACTTGTGCCGCTGTCAGGTCTTCCTCAATACTTGAGGCCATTCTTCAGTTTCCAGGGGGCTCTCTTTTCATGAAAATTGTGTTGGGTGCAATGCCCGGAATTGCTTCACTCCGGGCACTTCCGCTTCTGGACGGTTCATCAGAATAGCAGTCTGCTGCTGCTGTCCTTCCAGGAGGCTGCGGATCGCCTCAAGCAGTACCGTCTGCTCATTGATTAGAGTAGCGGTAGGCATAAGCGGTAGAGGTGGTAGTGTGTTGTTGAAGTTGGTGCTGGTGTTGTTTGGAGAATCCATAACCTTGAAAGAAAAATAGGGTTTGGATAGATTCAAAACATATGAAATTGTAAGATTCAAGAAATATGAATTGTAAAGAATGTTTTTAGTTGCTGGTTCTTGTGTTATATTGCTTAAGACTTCATACAGAACTGACCTACATGGGCCACCAACAAAACCTGCCACGCCCCGCTTCCCGGTGTACGGTAAGGGAACGTGGCGAGGCCGCTACGTATTTACTCAGAAGTAAACACGCTAAGCGTATCTAAGCAATATAAAGTAAAATGTACACAAGAGATATGAATATAATGAACATCAACTTTATTTATTAAACATTCTTTTACAGGCACAACTGGAAATGTAAATACAAGGATGGAATGCAATGCCTAACAATGGCATAACTGAAATGAAAAGTATATACAAGTGCCTACAGCTCTGGGTCAATAGCAAACTGCTCCAAGTCCTCAGTACTAGGTTCGATCTCTAGTGAGTCCGATCCACCTGACAACATTCCAAAGAAAGAAGAAAGGAATGTCGTCAGCGAACAATCGCTCGGTAAGTCCCAAAGATAGATAGAAATAGAATAGACAGAAAGCGTGTATAACTAGTAGTGTTTGATTATAATGTTAACGCAGTTGTTTGTAACTTGGTACAGAATATGCCAGTGTATACGAGAGGGGTCCAACTTACACCATTGACTTTGGTAACCCGTAGTACAAGGCTCCGTCGATAATACCATGGAACAACGGTATGGATGTAATTACGTCTTTCAGTGACCACCTCGTGCCACCTTTAACATGTTTCGTACCAGTCTACCCCTTTATAAACTCCGTAATGTTTATTGTATTGATTGTATTGATTATACTAATTGTATTGTATTGTCTTGTAGTAAATGGAAGACTTTTTGAAACCATGATATCAGTAAACGGAATGGATATAAATGGATAGTCATGTAATCAGAGTATATTCATGGTTCGGTTCGGTCATCTTTATGTTGTTATAGATTGTATTCTGGCATTCATGAATTCATATTGAAATGGAGTTATACTTGAATCATATTCAAGTCAGATTAATTTCAGATTTGATCGTGACTCTAGCTAAATCAAACTTTTAGACAGCATTGTAGTCCTGATTGTTTTGGAGTTATCGGTAACTGCTGCACATGGACGGCAGGATTTATGTCTTTTTCCAAGACAATTACCGTGTTGATAACACCGTTATTAGATTGTCTACCTTAGATAGGCAAGCACTCATATTCTCCGGCTCCCCGAGGCTCAAGAGAATTGGTCCCGCTTAAACCTATATTTACTAGGGTCTTTATTGTAAATTGATATAACTTGAGGGGGGTTTGTGTAAAAATAATTTGATATATTTTCAAAATACACCTTAAATATTTAATTATCATCTTTAGAATTTTCATAGATGTATATTTTATAAAAGCGAAGTTTTCTAGCGAGTAGAACCTAGATTTCATTGTATATAGTATTTTAATGAAATGTTGGAATTTATATTGAATTGTAATGGTAGTTTTATGAAATTAGTGATCCCTTTGATTTAGAAAACATAGAATATATATATATATATATAGTATATTTAAAGTAAATATTTTTATAATATTTATATATCTAATATTTATAAAAAATAGAATTTATTTATTAAATAGAAATCATATTTTTCTTAAAAATTGTATTAAAAATTCCATCGAGATTGAATGCTCCTTGCGGAGGTCTGCATCTCGCTCTACTAAGCCCGAAGACGTGCGATAACCCGCACCATCCTGATCGAGGTTCCCCAAAATGTGTTGTAGAGGCGCAATTGCATGGAATTAAATAACACACTTTTTAAAGAAAACGGTTTTGAATGTTCAAGGTATTTATTCGTAATCTTGTATTTTCCCATAAACTAGTGTTCTAAAATTCATCGTGCTATGTAAAAAAATGTGTGTTATGATGAGGTAGGTCATTACCTCATAAGTTATCTAAAGGTAATACAAGAAAATATGTTGAATTGTGTCGAAAGTAAAGTATATGGTATTTAACCGTAAAAATGCGATACAAGTTACATAATAGATTTTTTTAAGATAAAACTTGTTCTAATTTATTTGTTAATGATTACTAAACAATCTATTAAAATTTTGTAGCTTTATTATTAAGAAAAATTAGATTTTTAAATAAAAGAGAATCGGAAGCCGGAATAACTCTGCTTCCAACGAGTTTTGAAAAAGAGAAGTTTTAAAATAGCAAAAGAGGAGGGGAGAGGGGACTGCTGGCTATAAAGAAGAGGGGAGGTAGGGAATGACTGTGGAACCGTCGGGGCATCGTTTCGTCGCCGGATTCTTCTTGGAACGTCGCCCCAACTTTGTCTCTTGCTAACTCCACTTGTACAACTTGGGAGTTGGAAATTTTATAGAGTTTTTGTAATGGAATTCTGAATGAGGAGGGGTGAAATTTGGTGTGGTATTTATAGGGAAAATTAGGGTTTAGGGTAATGAAGAATAGAATTAAAATGTGCATTAAAAATAAAATAAACAGAGAAATTATCACTCTCTGGATGTTTTCAGAGTAAACAAACTATATGGGGGTAGTGGGGTAGGCGAAGAGGTGCTAGGGGAAAAAATTGGGAAGCATCCCCTACGGGGGGCCCGACGGTGCCGGTCACCAAGTGAATCTCGCCGGTCGAGATCCGGTGGAATTGGCTTGGATTCATGCCACGTGTTGAGGTCTATGTAAATATCATTTCCCATGTGTTTGTTTTCTGTGTGAATTTTTATTTTACGTGTGTGCACGTGCAAACTTTTGGGCTTCTAAAAGATTAAAAGAAAAATTAATTAAAAACATATGTGGCTGGGGGGATTCGATCACAGGGGCTACGTCACAGCAATGCAAGGCTTTACCAATGAGCTACAAGTGCTTTCTTGCTGTTCAAAAGAAAATCAAATTTATAACTTGTACTCAGTCTCAAGTGTTCCTTTCTGTATTTTGGAAAAAAATTGTACAGAAAGTTTAGGGTTGTTATACTCCGTTGCGGAGGATGTGGTGTTTGTGTTGGGATCTTCGTTGTGATGTTCGCTGGCTATTGAATCGAAAACGGAAAATCAGCTTTTTTGGTGGAAAAATCTTTCCTTCCTATAGGCGGCGCCAATTGATGGAGGTTGGAATCTCCTTCAGATATTATCCTTGATCGATCTTACTTCCAGCGGGGCTGAACGATTGAGATTTGATATGAGAGTTGAGCGTGTGAATCTTAATAGGCTGTTAGTTGTTGTTGATGCAGAGCTACCTGCAAGGAAAGTCCCGGGGTGGAAAACCACCGTGGGACCCTCCGACGATCAAGTAAGAACCGAGGAATAATTAGGGCAGAGTAGCGACGTGTTGAAATGAGTTCGAGATATTTGAGTCGTCTGAAAGAGGGGTTTATATAGTGGTCTCATAGAGCGAACCGATGCGAGATTCTCACCGTCCTTTACGCTCCTACTCCACGTTCGCATTGATGGCAGGATACACTCATTAATGATGAGATACGTCCATTAATAGAGAGATACGCTAGCGAGGGATACGGGACGTGGAGTGGCGGGGGTCTCGTTGTGGCGAGATACACGGAGCCGTTACGTGGACGCTCGGGCTCCGTACACCCGGCCAAATAGGTATGCTGAGGAATCTCAAATATAGGATAGCTCAGAGACGAACAACCGGGCTGAGAAGTCTCAGCTATAGAATAGCTCGGAAACGAGCTATTGGCTGGCGGTCAGCCGAAGGAGGAACGTGCTCCGGAGAGGTCATTTGAAAGGTCGGGCGCAATTTCGGAGGCGAGATACCGAGGAATGTCCCCCATGCATCATACTTATCCCCGCACTGCAGCCCTTAGGAATTTAACGGGCTTACGTGGATGACACGTCATCCACTACGTGTCGTGATATGAGAAAATCCCACTTATGAGCATCATCACAGTTTGAATGGATGATTCAAATATTTAATATTTTTATATCCTCAAAGGTATCATAGTCGTCCTTACATATATACACATTCTTATTTCTAACACCCTATATTATGCAGAAGTGTCCTACTTGTCCAATTTTGGAGCATACGGCCCAAACGTGATAGACACGGTATCGGGCTGAATATCCGAGTGTTCAAGTGTCCGATACGTGTCGGACACGGACACGACGAGCAAATAAAAGCGTTTGTGCTTCCTAGGTTATTAAACAGACGCTGCTCTTATGACTCCTGTCTATCTTATATAATTTATATAGCACTAATATGTGTTTCACTCAGAATATTTCTCTCTAGCTAAGAAACATATCAATGATCGAATTTTTAGCTTATTGAATATAGTTCATAAATATATCTGTCAGGATTTGCATATGAATATAATGCCTTATGTAAAATCTAATGCCCCTCCCTCCCCCCTAAACACACACACACACACGTGTGCACTAAAAGAAAATAGAAAATAGAAAATAGAAAATTAAAAATCTCTTGAATGGATGTAGTCCCTGTTCATATCAGTTTGTTGGTGTTGGGCTGTTAAATAGAGTTCTGCGAGGTATTTGTTTTTTTAGTAACATTATAATTTCATTTGGAAATTTTATTTGTAATCGGCATAAAATATCCTTGTTACCAAACATTATTTGATCCCTTATAGATATCTACTGTTTATAACTAATTGTTTATTTACCCAACCTACTTCAGTTCTATTGCTTTTGAAGTCTCATCGATAAATTAAAATATTTCTTCCTGAAACAGGCCTATTCTTGCCTATTCTTGCCGTGTATGATCTAGGTTTTGTATTTTAATAGATATCCAACTTTTCTCTTTAGTATCAAAATTTTGAATTACTTCTTGCTGGTAAATTGTTTAGATCTCTGTAGATATTCTTAAAGCTCACAAAACGCAGGGATCGAACTTGCCATGTGGTTTTCCTTAATTTTCTTAATTAGTAATCTCCAACCTGGAAGTTTGAATTAATACCTGATGATGCTCGATATCGGTGATCTCCCAGATCATAACATGTGGCGGATGACGTGTCCCGAAACCCGCAAGGAAGGACCAAGGACAGCACGTCGGAGGAACACCCGGGTCTGCGACCCATGGACGTGGCCGACCATCTGGGCCGTCCACACCACTCCTATGCCCGTCTTGCAAACAACCGTTGGCTCGCCTCCTGCACATTTGGCCTCCTCGGCCCTCTCAGCTCGCCTCCGGGCTACCACAAAACCGAGACAGTTCGGCCTCCCGCTCGGTCCCGAGCCTCCGCCGAGCTCATCTTTCTCGGTCCCTTCGACCGACTAACGAAATCATTCGCAAGTGCTTCCGCCTCGCCTCCGCGAATCTCGCCATGCGCGAGATATCCGCTGCCCACGATCCCGCGTTCCACGCCATCACGATCCCCATTAACGAGCCTGTCTCGCCATTAATGGGCGATCCCGCCCATCACGCAGGCGTGACGTCGGGGGCGTAACGGCCGGCGTGATTCTCACACCAGCCTGCATGCTACCACCGCTATATAAACCCCTCCTTCAGACGGTTCAAGTAAGTCATTTTTCCACCCACTAGGCCGTTACTCTGCTCGGATTTCCTATCTAACTTGTTCGTCGGAGGGTCCTCGGTGGTACAACCACCCCGAGACTTCCTTGCAGGTAACTCGGCCCTAACAACCTCAAACCCATTGAGATCCACACACTTCAGGAGCTATCCTCCAACTCAAATCTCGGCCGTCCATCATCGCCAACTGCAGATCAACGGAAGGTAACATCTTAACGAGATACGGCACGCGCCAGCTGGCGCCATCTGTGGAAACTCTTGATTCCACTAAGACAAAGTTCATCTTCCGATCTCAACCCAATGGCGAGCGACAATAACGATGATCCAAGCACTAGCCGTCGCCTCCTCCACAACGGAGGCACAGACGAATCTCCTCCCCCGAACACCATCAACGCCCTAGACGTCCGGATAGATCGACTCGCGTCCGTCGTGGACGCACTCACCCGTGTCCAAACGGCGGGGCAAGCTCCCCAGGTCGCCGCTCCCCCACCTCGGGACCGGGACCCCTACAGAAAGAGAGAAGACTCTGCTCACGTTGGCACTGCCGACCACCGCCTCGCTGCCTCCCACGGCCGCAGATCTCCCGAGCCAATATATTCTGCGACCCGCTGGGCCCCCCACAGTTCAACACCGAGGTCCGTCGCCAGAGCGCCTCTTCCCGAGCCCCTGCGCGCCGCTGTCCCTCCCGAGGAGATGTCGGTCAGCTCGCCTACTCCCAAGCATGACCGACACCCCCTCCTCGACGGGGTCACGCGGACGGGACTCGTCACGGCACCTCGAAGACTACCTCGCCAGGGGACCTAAGGAACCTCATCGAGAGGAACCGGGGCCGCGACCAGACGCAGGTCTCCAACGGAAGATGCCAAAGATCAGAAGATGCCGGATCTTCAGGATACCGCGGCCGACTCGACGCCCTCGAAAAGAAGATTGAAGGTATGCATCGGGAAGGTCGTCATTCAAACGACGGGGCTAAGTACGCCTCCGACTCACTCACAAAACCCTTCACCGAGGAGGTTCTCACCGTCCATGTCTCCTCCGGAAACAAGCCCTCAAAGGTCTCTCTCTTCGACGGTAAGTCCGACCCGAAAGACCATTGGACGAATTCACTGCAGGAATGAGCTTCCAAGAAAACTCGGACGACGCCCAATGCCGAGCTTTCCCGGCCACTCTCATCCGCTCCGGACGGGACTGGTTCCGAGGACTCGCGCCACGCTCGATCTCAACCTTTGACGAGCTGGCCACCCAATTGCTTGGCCACTTCGTCGGGAACAGACGGCAGAAACGGACCATCGACCACCTCTTCACAATCAAGAGCGGAGATAAGGAGACATTCAAAGAGTACGTCACCCGCTTCTACAACGCCCCCGTTGAAGTCCGAGAACATCGGGACGAGACGGTCATTACGGCACTTAGGTCTGGTCTTAGGCATAAGGAGTGGTTATGCTCCTTTGCATTAGCGCAACCTAAGACCATGGCCGAGGTAAAGGCCGGGATTGAGCGCGAAATCCAGCTCGAGTTCGAGGTGAATGAGAATCTCCCCGGGGCTGAGCAAACTAACTCAAAGAAAAGGGCGAGGGAAGAGAGAAGGAGACTCGAGCGATCAAAGCCCTACTCCCCAAAGTTTCAGGAGTACACCCGCTCAACGTCTCCCAGACGGTACTGCTAGAGGAGGCTAAGGGCGAGGGTTTCTTCAAGCTCCCCCCGATCTCACGTATGGTGGCAAAGCGCACCCGAGGTCCTTACTGCGGTTTCCACAGGACGCAAGGCCACTCTACAGAAAGCTGTAAGAAGCTCCGAGACTATATCGAGGAGCTCGTCCGTTCGGGACACCTAACAGCGTACTTACGGGACAAGCGACAAGCTGACTGCGAGCAAGAGCAACGTCCCCCTCCCGGCGAGTTAACAATCGGCCATATCATGGTTATGTCGGCGGGGGGTACGTCGGATACCTACGAGGCTCAGCACCCCACGCCGTACGTGGAGGCCAACAGACATCCGAGGAGCTCAAACCGAGCCAATGAAAAGAACATCTACTAGCTTGTACTTCTTTTACTAAGGCAATGTAAACTTTCTCAAGATCTTTCTGTTTATATAATAATGAGAGATCAATAAAACATGGCAAAAAGAAGTGTTTTTTTATTCAAAGGGTACTATAGGCTCCTCAGCCGTACACCGAAAAAGAAAAATTACAATAGCAGGGAAAGGGGTGCAGGAAACATTGCTCGTGGTACTCCGAGCATATTTCCGCCAACCGAGCTCTCGCCGCTTCAGCCCTTTGCCTCTGATGCCGCCCACGAATGTCGGCGTGGTGCCTCAATTGATAGCACTCAAGGATGAGCGCCACCGAACGATCCCGCCGACCCGCGGAGATCAGGCCGAAGCGCTGCAAGGACCTTAGCTTACCAACCGTCTCGTCCCTCAGCTGTTTGGACAAGGGGTTGTAGAGCCCCGGCGACGCTCTCCAGATGGAGTATATCAACAGCTGGAGCAGGGGGGAGCGCTGCGGAAGCAGTCGGCCGAAATGATCCTCAATGCGGCCAATCACTAGCTGCACCGTGTTCTCGGTGCATTACTGGTCATAGAGGTACACATCCTCGAAATTTACGATGTCGGGGATCGTGAAAGGGAAGTCCTCCATTCATACGTTTTGGGTGTGAAGAAAGGAGTGATCAACGCTCCCTCCGCTTTATAGCCTGCTGCGCCCTCGAGAATCTAACAGTCGCCCGTTTCACCCACAACTGTGCCGCCACGCGGTAGACCTCGAGC
Organism: Agapanthus africanus; assembly: GCA_030015575.1. NCBI lineage: Eukaryota > Viridiplantae > Streptophyta > Magnoliopsida > Asparagales > Amaryllidaceae > Agapanthus > Agapanthus africanus. The sequence goes on along the minus strand of CM057346.1, from coordinate 542,922,803 downwards.
CTTTCTTGGAGAAATCGAAACAACACGGCTCCGGCGCTTCACCTCCCCCACGCGTTGGATACACGTGTTGCTCGCGACTGTACCTATTCCCCATACTTACACCGGGAAGGTCGGACAGAACCTCACGAGTCAGCCGAGCAGCTACCCTGCTCAGCTATCCCTGGCTGGCAGTTCCCTACCCCGCAACGCCAGGGATCTAAGCCCTCATCAAGAGGCGACCGAGCGACTACCCTTCTCGGTCATCCCTGGCTGGTAACTCCTTACCCAAAACACCAGGGATCAAAGCCCTCACCAAGAGGCAGCCGAGCGGCTACCCAGCTCGGCTATCCCTGGCTGGTAGTTCCTTACCCCACAACGCCAGGGATCAAAACCCTCGCCAAGAGGCACCGGGCAGTAACCCTGTCCGGCTCGTCCTTAGTAGGCCTCTTACGGCCCCTCCCGCGCTAAGGATCAAAGCCTCCACTAAGAGGCAACCGGGCCCCCCTTGCTCGGTTATCCCTAGCTGGTAGTTCCCTACCGCACAACGCCAGGGATCAAAACCCTCGCTGAGAGGCACCGGGCAGTAACCCTGCTCGACCCGTCCTTAAGGTTCAAAATCCTCGCCAAGAGGCACCGGGAAGCAACCCTGCTCGGCCCGTCCTTAGTAGGCTTCTTACGGCCCCTCCCGCGCTAAGGATCAAAGCTCTCACCAAGAGGCAACCGGGCCCGCCCTTGCTCGATTATCCCCGGCTGGTAGTTCCCTACCGCACAACAGCAGGGATCAAAGCCCTCGTCAATAGGCACCAGGCAGTAACCCTGCTCGGCCCGTCCTTAATGATCAAAGCCCTCGCCAAGAGGCACCGGTAGGCAGTAACCCTGCTCGACCCGTCCTTAGTAGGCCTCTTACGGCCCCTCCCGCGCTAAGGATCAAAGCCCTCACCAAGAGGTAAACGGGCCCGCCCTTGCTCGGTTATCCCCGGCTGGTAGTTCCCTACCGCACAACGCCAGGGATCAAAGCCCTCGCCAAGAGGCACCGAGAAGTAACCCTGCTCGGCCCGTCCTTAAGGATCAAAGCCCTCGCCAAGAGGCACCGGACAGTAACCCTGCTCGACCCGTCCTTAGTAGGTCTCTTACGGCCCCTCCTGCACTAAGGATCAAAGCCCTCGCCAAGAGGCAACCGGGCCCGCCCTTGTTCGGTTATCCCTGGCTGGTAGTTCCCTACCTCATAATGCCAGGGATCTAAGCCCTCGCTAAAAGGCAGCCCAGCAACTTCCCTGCTCAACTATCCCCGGCTGGTAATTCACTACCCCACGACGCCAGGGATCTAAGCCCTCGCCAAGAGGCAACTGAGCAGCTTCATTGCTCGGTCCCTCCTTAGCAGGCCTCGTACGGCCCCTCCCGTGCTAAGGATCAAAGCCCTCGCCAAGAGACCCAGAGCAGCGACAATGCTCGGCCAATTCTTCGGAAAGCACCAACCTTCTTGCAACAAAGGTTCTCTCAAACTGTTCAAGTGAACGATCACCACCTCGACTTCGGGGCCATGGAGATACCGACCCTTCACCGATCTCTGCACACTTGGCAAATGGTCGAATTCAACTCGACATGTGATCGCCAGACGAGGAACCGACCTGACATGAAAGCTGGACCGTGCAAATAAAAATGTTTTCAACAAACAAAAGAAAAATATGCACACAAAGAAACTGCAAAGTAAGATTTTTATTCAGAAAAATCAAAAGTCTCCACAAAGGTATTATGGGATCCCCAGCCTAATAAAGTGCCCGGAGGCTTACAAGATTCCCAAAGCAACAAAAATATATATAAAGAAGATGAGGGGTTTCAGGCCTCAGGGCCGGGGGCAACCCCAAGGAGCACCGCATCCACCACGACCGGGGCTGCGTCTGGAGGGTCGGCACCCATTGCAGGAGCCTCGGCGACGCCCTCACCGGGGGACTCCTCCCCGGCGGCGCTTCCAGGGGCATCGGCCTGTGTGTCATTCCCGCGAGGATACTCATTCCGGAGCTCCTCATCGGGGAACTCCGGCATCCGGGCCTTAACGGGGTCGAGGGCATCATGCCAAACAAGGGTAGAGGCTGCGGCTAGGTCGGTGTAGAAGTGGTCCGACTACTTGTAGTTCTCCACCGCCTTCGACGCTCTGAGCTCGGCTCGCTTTGTCCCCTCTACCACCATCTCCAGCTCCTTCCGGAAGGAGCTCGCCAACTTCTTCACGGTGTTGACGAGCACTGTTCCCCTCCGAACGGAGGCCGAGACGCGGGACGTCTCGCCTGAGGTTCGGGGCAGATGCTAATTGGTGCTATCTGTCCATCTCTCCGAAGATACCAAGTTGATTTATGGCACCGTGTATCGAAGGTCTGAACGGATGCGTCCGATGTAGCAGACTTCGTCAGATTCCCCCTCGCTTGAGGGGTTTTTGATTGTGGGGGCGCTCTTCCCTGTAGGCGCAAGCCCCTGCAGTTAATTACGCTACCGCGTCGCGGTAACAACTTTCTCCTTCTCCAGATGGTCACTTCGTGTCGTGTGTGTTTATTTTATGTTTTGTTGCCCGTGGATTGTTTACGGAGACCGAGTTATGTCGTCGCCCGTAGGGCGTGGACTAGTCCAAATCCGTATTATCTTAGATTTGGGTTTGGGGGTTTGGTTTGAGGATACGTTAGCCATATTTAAGGCCAAGATCAACTCAAACATTTGTTAAGGATACGTTAGTCTAACCTGAGACTAAGATCAACTTAACGGGACCGTTTAAATCCGACAAAAGAGCATTTGGGTTCCATTGTTCCAGTTTAGGGACATAATGCTCCATTTAATGTATGGCCGTCGGGACCCGTCACTTCTCTGACGACGTTGAAGGATTACAACGACAGATGTCAGAGGAGTTCAGAGATGTACCCTTGAACCAGAGTTAATTGGGGGGATCTATAGTCTAGTTTGGGACTAAAATCTGTTTGAAAGGTTTAAGGATACGTTAGCCATATTTAAGGCTAAGATCAACTTAAACGGGATCGTTTATATCCAACAAAAGAGCGTTTGGGCTCTATCGTTCCAGTTTAGGGACATAGTGGTCAATCGCTAGTTTAAGGACATTGCGGTCCATGGGTAGTTTAAGGACATTGCGGTCCATTGTTAGTTTTAAGACATCTCGGTCAAGGTTAAGGACGTCGTAGTCCATGGGTTTAAGGACCCCACAGTCCATTGTTAGTTTTAAGACATCTCGGTCAAGGTTAAGGACGTCGTAGTCCATGGGTTTAAGGACCCCACAGTCCATTGTTAGTTTTAAGACATCTCGGTCAAGGTTAAGAACGTCGTAGTCCATGGGTTTAAGGACTCCACGGTCCGGTATTTGCTCTGGATGCTTCACACGGGTTCACTGCCGTGCTTGGCGAGGACCAGGCTCCGCTCTGGGCGTTTTCCGCAGGGTCAAAGAGTGACGTTATCCGCGTTCCACGTAACCAGGAATTTTGCACTAGATGCTTCACACGGGTTCACTGCTGTGCTCGGCGAGGACTAGGCTCCACTCTGGATGCTTCACACGGGTTCACTGCCGTGCTCTGCGAGGACCAGGATCCACTCTGGACGTTTTCCACGGGGTCAAAGAGTGACGTTATCCGCGTTCCACGTAACCAGGAATTTTGCACTAGATACTTCACACGAGTTCACTGCCGTGCTCGGCGAGGACTAGGCTCCGCTCTGGATGCTTCACACGGGTTCGCTGCCGTGCTCTGCGAGGACCAGGATCCGCTCTGGACGTTTTCCGCGGGGTCAAAGAGTGACGTTATCCGCGTTCCACGTAACTAGGAATTTTGCACTAGATGCTTCACACGGGTTCACTGCCGTGCTCGGCGAGGACTAGGCTCTGCTCTGGATGCATCACACGGGTTCACTGCCGTGCTCTGCGAGGACCAGGATCCGCTCTGGACGTCTTCCGCGGGGTCAAAGAGTGACGTTATCCGCATTCCACGTAACCAGGAATTTTGCACTAGATGCTTCATACGGGTTCACTGCCGTGCTCGGCGAGGACTAGGCTCCGCTCTGGATACTTCACACGGGTTCACTGCCGTGCTCTGTGAGGACCAGGATCCGCTCTGGATGTTTTCTACGGGGTCAAAGAGTGACGTTATCCGCGTTCCACGTAACCAGGAATTTTGCACTAGATGCTTCACACGGGTTCACTACCGTGCTCGGCGAGGACTAGGCTCCGCTCTGGATGCTTCACACGGGTTCACTGCCGTGCTCTGTGAGGACCAGGATCCGCTCTGGACGTTTTCCACGGGGTCAAAGAGTGACGTTATCCGCGTTCCACGTAACCAGGAATTTCGCTGATTGTATCCGCATTTCACGGGATGGAGGTTTGACTGCTAGCGATATGTATACCACCGAGCCATGGAACTGGGAGTTGCCGCTGTTCCGCTTAGCTTGAAGTTGTGTCTGTCGTTACGAGACGAGTGTTGGGATGATCTCGAGGTCGCTTGTGACCCGTCGAGATTCAGCTTCTTTCTTTGGTGAAACCTGGGGGGAGGTATGTTCCCTTTTTTGTTTACGCCCTTGGATTGTGTACAGGGTGTGATGGAACATCACCTGTAGGGCATAAATTTTATTTTTATTTTTTTTTCCGCGATGCTCTATCGTTTCAGCTTTTATATCGCGAAGGTCATGATTGCCCCATCATTTCGGCTATTTTTCGCGGTGCCCAATCATTTCGGCTATTTATTTATTTTCTAGTCGCTGCTTTTTATTGCGAGTTGCCCCATCATTTCGGCTATTTTTCATGCATACATTTTTACTTGCCGCTTTTGTTTGCAAGTTGCCCCATCATTTCGGCTATTTCGAAGGCATGTGTGGCTTGCTAGCTTTTTCGCCGCAAGCTTGGATTTTAGACACCGATTTCGGCATCAGCACCGCTACAACTGGAATATTGCCAGGAGCGAATCATCATTTGCCTCTGTCGATGTTGAACAAAGGTGGCTTAGCAAACAGGGTTAAGGGTCCTGTCGGCCAAGGCTTTTGACTTCATGAGCCGTAAGGGTCTCACCAAGGTATTTCTCCCTACAAGTCATGAGGATCTCGTAGGTGTATTTTCTCCCTAGGAATCGTGAGGATCCCTAAGTGTATGTTCCTCTGTAAGTCGTAAGGATCCTACAAGAGGGTTTTCTCCTTATGGGTCGAGAGGACCTACAAGGGTTGCTCATTATATGGACATATCCCTAGTCACAGGTGTGACTTTGCTGGGGAAATGTTTATTCACGCCCGTGGATTGTATACAAGGGTCAGTATTGAGCCGCTTGTAGGGCAGTATCGAAGGTTGTGGGGGACTTGCTTAAGAACAGGTTTAGGTTTCTGTAACTTAAGACTTTCAAATCTCATGAGCCGTGAGGGTCCCATAAGAGAATTCTCCTTACGAGTCGTGAGGATCTCGCAAGTGTATTTTCTCCTTAGGAATCGTAGGGATCCCTAAGTGTGTTGCTCCTTTGTGAGTCGTAAGGATCTCACACGGGTGTTTTCTCCTTACAAGGTCGAGAGGACCCTGTAAGTGTCTTTTAACGAGGTTGCGCCCTTTCGGGTTTTCACAAACACTCGCCGGTAGCCCTGCTGTTTTTACTCACGGAGCCCTTTCGGGTTTTCGTCCGTGCCCATTTTGCTTATGGACATACCATTTTTTTTTTAATTCTTTTTCTCTCTTTTTTTTTTAAAACAAGGTCGCGCCCTTTCGGGTTTTCACGAACACTCGCCGGTAGCCCTGCTGTTTTTACTTACGGAGCCCTTTCGGGTTTTCATCCGTGCCCATTTTGCTTATGGACATACCGTTTTTTTTTGTTTTTTTTTTGTTTTTCTTTTTCTCCTTTTTTTTGTCAGCTTAAGAATGCTGCGGTAGTAGTTTAGGAACGTTTCGGTCCGTCGTTAGTTTAAGGACATTTCGGTCCGTCGTTAGTTTAAGGACGTCTCGGTCCGTTATTAGTTTAAGGACATTTCGGTCCGTCGTTAGTTTAAGGACATTTCGGTCCGTCGTTAGTTTAAGGACATTTCGGTCCGACATGGAGAAGGCCGGCTACCGCTTATAAAGCTCGAGCTTAGGAAGATAGCGAGCGGACATAGTCGTCATCATCTATCATTGACCTAGGCCGTGGCTCATTAAGCATAGTATCTCTTTAGGAAGCGACCGTTTATTGGCCTGAAAGTCCTTTCACCGTGCATGCCCATGAGTAGATAGGCCCCACCCTGGTAGACATTATCTATGATGTACGGGCCTTCATAGTTTGGCTCGAATTTTCCCCGCTTGGCTCGATTGGGGATCATAGGCCTTTTGACCACTAACACGAGTTCGCCTTGGCGGAATGTCCTCGGTCGGGTCAATCTTTCATATGAGCGCGTCATCTTTGCTTTATAAGCTTCCAGATTTTGTTGCGCTATGAGCCGGGTTTCGTCGAGGGCATCGAGCTCCTCAAGCCGAAGGTGAGCATTTTCTTCGGCCGTCAGCTCGTAGTGGACTGTCACTCGTAGAGAGGGTAACTCTATCTCGAGGGGGAGCACTGCTTCCGTCCCAAATACCAACGCGTACGGCGTTGTGTTCGTGGCCGTCTTGAATGTAGTTCGATAGGCCCAAAGGGCCTCTTGCAGCCTCTCGTGCCAGTCTTTCTTATTTCGGGACACCGTCTTTTTTATGATCTTCGTCAAGTTCTTATTGAAGGCCTCGGCCAGACCGTTAGCTCGTGGATTGTAAACTGAAGAATATCTCCAGTCTATATTGTGCTGCTGCGCGAAGCGGCTAATCTTATGGCTTCTGTAGGCTGGCCCATTATTGGAGATAATCCGCCGTGGGGTTCCAAACCTATAGATGACGTGCGTCTTGAAGAAGTGGAGGATATTCTCCGTCTTCACTTCCCTCAGCGGTACTGCTTCTGCCCATTTGGAGAAGTATAGTTGTCGCCAGGATGAAACGATGTCCCCGGGACGATGCTGGCTCGATAGGGCCGACTATGTCAGTCCCCCACATTTCGAATGGCCAGCTAGCCACCGTTGGGTGTAGTGGATTCGGATGTTGGTGGATAAAGTCTCCATGAATCTGGCACGAGTGGTATTGCTTCGCATACTCGAGGCAGTCTTGGACCATCATGGGCCAATAATAACCCGTCCGTTTGATCTTCAATTTCATTTTCGGGCCTGCCTGGTGAGAACCGCAGAGTCCGTCGTGAACTTCCTGAACGACTCTTTCTGCTTCGTCAGGTCCTAAGCATCTCAGCCACAGAGAATCAAACGATCTTTTGTATAGAGTGTCGTTGACAAAAGCGAAAAATAGAGCTCGTTTCATGAGCTGATGTCTTGAGGACGCTTCTTCAGGCATTCGGTGGGACTTAAAGTAGTCTATGAAGACTTCCCTCCAGTCCTCGGCCTTCTCATGGTCTTTTATTTGTAGAGTCGTCTGCTCAGTCGCCCCCTTTTCTTCGTATAATTCCGGAGATATTTCTGCTGGGGCGAGCACTCGACGGCTTTGTACCACGATTCTGACGTCATCGAGGTTCTCGTCAGCCAGTTCTTTAGCGAGCTTAGCTAACGCGTCTGCTTTGCTATTTTCCGCGCGTGGTATACTTTCCAAAGTGTAGGAGGGAATTTGGGTCAATAGTTGTTGCACCTTTTCGCCGTATTTCACCAACTCCGGTTTGCACGTTTGGTAGTCACCATTTACTTGACTAACAACCAATTGAGAATCCCCGTATATAGAAAGGTCTTCAATTCCCATGTTAATGGCGATCTCGAGACCCGCTATCAAAGCTTCGTATTCGGCTTCATTGTTCGTCCTCGATTCCGTTAAGGAGAAAGCAAAGCGCATTATCCCTCCTTGTGGGGTTACGAAGATGAGGCCTACTCCCGATTTGATTATGGGGGTACATTGTTCGCGCTTCTTCATGGAAGATGCCCCGTCAAAATAGAGTTCCCATCGGGTATCACCGCCGCCGATCGCGTCGAATGCATGTTCGTCCGGCAAATCGCAGTTCAGAGGAGAACCGGCAGGTACTGGATGCTCAGCGAGGAAGTCGGCAATGGCCTGGCCTTTCACTGCCTTAAGAGCTCGATACGTTATTGAGAACTCCATCAGGAGTAAAGCCCATTTAGCGAGTCGACCCGTCAGTATAGCCTTCGACATCAAATATTTAAGAGGGTCCACCTTCGAGATGAGACGGACTTCGTGCGCCAACGCATAGTGTCTGAGTTTTGTTATCGCGAAGATTAACACGAAGCAGTGTTTTTCGATGGGCGAGTAGTTGTTTTCTGCCCCCAGCAGAACTCGACTTAAGTAGTAGAGTGCTCTGTCTTTCCCTTGATCGTTCTCTTGTGCCCATAATGCGCCTAAGGAACCTTCGAGGGCGGTTGTATAAAGAATGAGGGGTTTTCCCTTGACCGGCGCAGCCAACACCGGAGGGTTCTGCAGGTACTGCTTGATCTCGTCTAGTGCACCTTGGCATTTGTGATCCCAAACGAATGGAGTTCCCTTCTTCATCAGGTGGCTGTAAGGACGGCATTTGCCTGAAAGATTGGCGATAAATCGCCGGATGTATGCGAGCTTCCCTTGGAGAGACCGCAACTGTTTGAGGGTTCTTGGCGGAGGCATTTCCACGATCGCCTTGATCTTAGATGGATCTATTTCGATACCTCGATGTTGGATGATGAATCCCAGGAATTTACCCGAGGAGACTCCAAACGCGCATTTGAGGGGATTCATCTTCAAATTATATTACCGAAGGCGTTGAAATACAGTCTCCAGATGCTTTAAATGCTCTTCGTATGACATGCTCTTTACTACAAGGTCATCGATATAGCACTCGACGATGTCATGTATGAGGTCGTCGAAGATTTTTGTCATGGCCCTTTGATAGGTAGCGCCGGCGTTCTTTAGACCAAAGGGCATAACCCTGTAGCAGAATATACCCAAAGGGGTCCGGAAAGCGGTATGCTTCTGGTCTTCGGGATGCATCTTTATCTGATTGTATCCTGACGAACCGTCCATAAAGGAGAAAACCTCGTGAGTGGACGTGTTATCTATCATTAGCTCGGTTGCAGGTACTGGGAAATCGTCCTTTGGAAAGGCTTTATTGAGATCCCTGAAATCCACGCATATGCGTACTGTCCCATTCTTCTTCATTACCGGGACGATATTGGCGATCCAGTCGGGATACTGGACTTCTTGGATAAATCCAGAATCGATCAGCTTCTTGACTTCGGCGTTGATGCTCATTTCAAGCTCGAGTCGCATCCTTCTTGGCGCCTGCTTGACTGGCTTGATATCTGGGGATATCGCTAATTTATGCACAGCAATCTCCGGATCTAATCCTGGCATCTCGGAATAGTTCCACGCGAAGCAGTCTTTATGCTGTAGAAGCACGTTCTTTAATGCGGCCACTCTTTCTTCAGATAGCAGCTCGCTGACGAATGTCGGTCGCGGATCATCTGCCGATCCCAGCTCAATCTTCTTGAGGTTATCTGCAGTAGTATGTATGCCATCTTCCAGTTCTTTCGGAGCTGGTGGAAATTCTGAGATCACCTCATCATTGCTGTTCTCAAAGCACCAGGGAAGGTCATCTATGTCCTTGGGCTCTTCTTTTAATATCGTAATCATGTAACAGGTGCGAATCCGCTTCCAGGACTGAGGTGGATCCGGTTCTGCTCTTGCGGCTTTGGGTTCGTGCTTTTGTGGCGGCGTTACCCTCCAGCCATTGGATAAAGAGAATCTGCCCTGTTGGTACTGGTCCTCGACCCAGTTCTTGAAGGTGAAGCAGTCTTCGGTAGGATGTCCTATGGCTCGGTGATAAGAGCAATAGCTCAGATGAGAAGCCTTGTTAGCTTGCTCAGGGTGTCTAGACTCTGGAAGCGCGATCATTTGATGTTTAATAGTGAGCTCGAGTAACTTCTCCGTCTTGTCTCGAGGGAAGGAATACGCTCGACTCATCTTCTTCGCGAGGGACAAATCCGGACCGCGCAATGCCCGCTCACGTGACTCTCTAATCTTGCGTCGTTGTTGTCGGCTCCTCTCTCCGCTTCTTGATTTATTTCCGTCTCTGCGTCGGGCCTTTCATACAACGGGTTGACAAGGATGAGCATCTTTGTCTTTTACAGCCCGTTGAAATAGACGTTGCGTCCTGGCCTTCTCGTAGATGGCCATCTCGCGGTTGTGGTCTTCCCGAGCTTTTTGACCCACTTTCCTGATAGGCTTGTCCATTCGTTCTTCAAACGACGGACTCGGCAATTCAATCGCGGGATCTAGTTTTGATGAGGGGTTGGCATTTCCTGACGGGGCGTTCTCTTCTTCATCAAAAGTATATATGGCGTAGCTACTGTGGGCCCGTTCCCGTTTTCCGGTTCTCGCGTATCCAAGCCCAAGTGTTTCCATTTTCCCGTTGGGCAATTTGCGTTGGGTCCCAGGGACATCCCAAATCCTGTTGTAGAACCGAGCTTGTCGAACAGTCTGTTTTAAGGGTACTCCTTGGCGCTTCAATAGCCTCTTTAGTCCATTTGTGTAGTATCTGGGCAAACGGATAGGTTGGAGCCTGTCGAGTGTAACATCCGTGCCATGCCAGATCTCTTTCTCTATTTTCGACTCTGAGGTTCGGTAGAATAGAATTAACTTCTCACCCCTTTGCCTGGGAGGGACGTAAAATGTTTGCAGGTCCTGCACATTGTGAGCTTGAAGTGTGTCGAGATCCTTGTAGTGTTCCCGCGACACCATGGTGATTTGCAAACTCTGATCATCGCTAGGGGGTGCTTGTATTGACAGCCGATTGGAGAACACGGCATTAACCTCATCTTCCGAGTCACTTCCGAAGACCAACATGGGGGCGGACGTCCCCGGGTTGTTGCGTTGAGATGGCCCGGCATAAACTATCTCTTCTTCTTCTTCGGTATCGCTCTCGAAAACAGGGATGGTGGCGGCGGCTTTGTTCTCCGGGTTGCGACACCTTTCTGTATCCTCGAAATCTGGCAAAAAGTACTTCGCATCTTCGTATTTGCGGACTTCGTTCACGGAAAATGGGTTCAACTCACCTGTTACGGTATACTCGAAACCATCCTTAAAGTACTTCATACACTGATGTTGTGTAGAAGGGATGATGTTGTACTCGTGTAGCCAAGGACGACCGAGCAAGGCGTTGTAGCAGGTCTTGGCATCAATGACATGGAATTTGATGTCTGTGACGAGGAGTCCAAAGCGTAATGTTAGTATCACGGATCCGAGAGTCCGTAACGATTGTGAATCGAAACCGGAGATAGTAATTTTGTCACGAGCGAGGTGTTGCACACTCATGCAGATTTCCTTCAACACCCGAACATTAAGGAGATTGACGGAGGATCCATTATCCACCAGGATCTTGCCTATATTGATATCATGGCAGTATCCAGAGACATATAGGGGACGGTTGTGGTCGCACGTCCCGAGAAAGAGGTCTTCGTCACCGAAAGTGATGTCGGCCGTATGCACTTCCTCCAATTCATCCTTCATCCTTTCAGTGGCGAGGAAGGCTTGGAATTGCTCAGGTTCTTGTAACGCCTTAATTAGTGAGTCTCGCGCTTCTTTTGATAACATGAGGGCATCGAGAATGCTAAGCTGAGAAGGTAGCTTCCTTAGGTGCGCTAGGATGTTATAGTCCACCTTACCCTTTCTAGGAGGGTCTTTGGCAGCCAGCTCTTTCATGACTTGGTCATCTAAAGTGATATCTTCAGTGACCTTTTCCTTTCCCTTATCTTTTCTACTCGCGGACCCGAGATTCTTTTCTGGGAGTGTGCGATTGCGCAGCTGAATGTTCTCGCAGGCCTCCGATTTCTCCTCTTTCCCTAAAATGGATTCTTTAAAGAGAGGGCCCAGAGCCATTTCTTCATCGGAGTCACTCCCAAAGATGAGAACTTGTGACCCTCCGGCGTTAACCATGTAACAGTTGCCAGTGGTCCTGTTGTGCTCGTCGGCAGTACTTCTTTGTTCTCGACGAGTCTTGCGTTTCATGCGCTTAAAATGTTGCCGATGAGCAACATATCCTTGCCACCATATCTTAAAGGCGTCGCACTCCTCCGTGGGGTGTGAAATTTTCCGATGATATGCGCAATAATTAGGGTGCCTCTCCACCCCATTGAGCGTGTTTCCTTCCGAGGGTGGTAACTTCATTCCCATTGATATGGCTTTGGCAAACCTTTTTCTCGTCTTGAATATCTTCTTGTCTGCCTCGGATGCCTTTCGATCTGGCGGGAGTACTTCAATTCTTTCATTTAGTCGCCTGCGTTCGGCTCCTTCCGATGCGGCCATCTCACGCTCCTAATCTGCTTTACTCTTTAGACGAATCTCGTCCAGAAAGGTGTCGATCATTTCATCTGTTGACCACACAAGTCCTGGCTCAGGGTGTGCCCCCAGTTTCTCGGTGCCAGGAGTTTTCTCATCTTCCGAGTGGGAAATCACATGACAACTCGCCACATATCCCTCGAATTCATCCGATGAGCTCTCTTCCTCATCTTCCTTCTGAAAGACGTGGTTGAGGAACTCTTGCAGTGTGACGGGAGTCCGTGCCTTTTGATTATACTCCTCCAGCACGTCAATCTGTTTCTGCAAATCCGTGCGCTTGTTTCCAGGCTTCACGGGCCTTTTGGATTTCCTCTTCTTTTTCTTCGAAGATTTTGACGGTTGGGTGTGAGTACTTGGGCCATCACCACGAATCTTTGTAGTTGGGCGCGGCTTCAACATCCCTTCAATGATTTGAGGTTCAAGCGGGTTCTTCCATTCAACCGCTGGGCACGCATGAAGGTCACTCAACATCCTTTTGGTTTTAGCTGATAGCACGATTTCCCATGGAGCTTCTTCAATAAAGGAACAAGTCGCCCCCGGTGCGTCCATCTTCTTAGGAGTATGCGGCTGTGGCGGGTTCACCTTCCACTTTTCGGACAGCGCAAACTTTCCCTGGAGGTATTGATCTTCAATCCATCCTTTGAAGACGAAGCAATCCTCAATCGGATGGCTTACCGTTTGATGTTAAGGGCAATAGTTGGGGTTGTTCACCTCAGTGGGTTGTGGCGGTCGCCTTAGATTTGGCAGGTTTATAAGTCTGTTGCGTACTGCCAGCTCGAATAGCCGTTTCGTCTTGTCCCGTGGGAACGAGTAGGGACGCTTCATCTTCTCATTATAATACCGGCGTCTTTCTTCCAGTTGATCCGTCAGTTTTGGGGCATTGGGTTGCTGCTGGGCATTCGCGACGAAGGTGGCCTTTCCTTTACCCTTGTCATTCTGAGGTTCTGGCTTCGGGGGAGACGGTTTATGGCCCATTTGGTCCATCTGAGCCAACTTGTCGATTAAAGCCTGGAATGTGGTTGGCTTAAAGAACATCGTAAACTGGGAGATAGTTGCGTGAGGGTCTAGGGTTCCCACGAACATGCCCACCGCGGGCGCTTCCTCAATGCGTTGCTCGCATTTCGACCACAAATTCCGCCATCGTATAGCATACTGGACCCAAGTTTCGCCTGGTTTTACCCTGGCGTTAATTAGTGCCGTTATTGGAGTGCGTTCGCTAGCGCTTGCGAATCGCTGAGTGAATAGCAACTCCATTTCAGCGAACGTCTTGATAGAATCGTTCGGGAGTTTCGAATACCATTCGAACGCTGTTTCTGATAAGCTGCCCACGAACTGGCGAAGCAACAGTTTATCATCTCCGCTGGTGTTACCGCAAAGGGCCATAAACTGGGCGACATGTTGGTGGGGATTGCCGGTCCCCTTGTAAACATGGAACTTGGGAATTGTGTAACCCGGCGGGTATTTGATTTGGTCGTACCAGCTTGGATATGGTCGCCCCGTTTTTACGACTTGACCAGCTGCCTCAGTCGTATGATGAACCCGGATTTGCTGGGCTATATAGTCGACCAAGTCAGCCTTAGAGATTGTCTCCTCCTTGGCCGTTGAGAGGGCCGGTGGTGGATTTGACGTTTCTCCCTTGTCGTCTTCAAGGACGATCGGGGGATCCTCAGCGGGTGGATCCTGTTGGATCATCATTCCTATCATATCTTGGAAGAGGAGGCCCATACGCTGTATGTTGGCTGCTTGTTCAGCAGCCTCTTTGTCCTTCTTCTCCAATATTCGGCGAAGGAATTCGGCGTCGGTTTCTTCCTCCTGGCGTTCGTTCGAAGACGTTTCTGGGTTTTCTTTTGGCCCGGTAAGTGCGGCCATAGCATTCATCTTTTCCTGGAGCTTTTTCTGTTGCTCCTGAGCTTTGGTCACCGACCGTGTGAGCGGTCTATGACCTGTAGACGCACGGCTGTCGGTGTGGACCATCATGCCCCCAGACTTAGGGCGTCTGGGCTTAGTGCCTTTGGCTGTCGTTGCAGGCTGGGGGATCTTCTCTGGTTTCCTCCTTTTATGAGCAGTGGAGGTTGAGGGGGCCGTTGAGGTGGGCGTCCAGACAACCTTCGTGGTTTAGCCTGGTGACCGGCTTCCGATTGGATTTTCAGCTTCTTGTGCTGGCGGGAGAAGTTTGGATCGATCATCGAATCTCGGGCCTGCCGCCAAACCTTATAGATTTTAGAAGACAGCCGTTGAGGGGATCGGGGCTGCTCTAACTTTATCTCCGCAACCTTTTTTAGTGGGGGAGGAGACCTCTTGAGCACCGCAATAGGAGAATTCCTTCGCACCTTATTTAGCATCTCGAAGCTGTTTCCCGTTGGAACAGCAGCATTAACTTCCGCCATCGGGGCTGATGGAGTTAGCCCAGAGGGGGAGTTGCCCCCAGCCTTCCTTACTCGGCGCCAATGGCGACGTCGAGCGTGTCGAGCGGACGGCGTTGGTTCAGCGGTGAGAATGGCTTCGTCTTTCCCCCTGTGTAGGTGGGGGGTCGCTGCTGGTGTTAGCCTGTCAAAGACCGATGTCCTTTGGGTAGCAGGAGAGGTCACTTTCTTAGAAGCAGCCTTCTCTGGGATTGTAGGCCCCATGATGGGTCAACAGGATTTCTGGCCCAATCTAGAGAAGACCGAGGCACTGATGTTGGGCGACCTGTTGAGAGGATCCGCAGCAGGGGTAAAACGATCAAAGACCGACTTCTTGGGAGCTTCCTTTGTCAGCACCGGCGCCGTAAAGCTTGTCGGTAGGAGCATAGTCCCAAAGAACAATCCGGTAGTGGCCTGAGTCACCTGGTCCACCGGTATTGTGAATAACAAAGCGGCTTGGGGTCCGTAGGCTATACCTCCTGGCGAGGCAGAGCGTTGGTCGCAATTGCAGTCCGAGCAGTTGGAGCATTTCGTAGAAGTAGAAGCCATCGATCTTTTGCTTTCTGCAATGAGCAAGACGCCAAGTCTTAGTATCTCGAAACCCAAGGGCAACCATTAGCGAACCGCGATTGGTTCGCGAATCACGACACACGAAGTGTGGAGTGGAAAGAGGAAGAGGTCCCACCGGGCGTGCCAGAACCTGTTCCCCTCCGAACGGCGGCCGAGACGCGGGACGTCTCACCTGAGGTTCGGGGCAGATGCTAATTGGTGCTATCCGTCCATCTCTCCGAAGATGCCAAGTTGATTTATGGCACCGTGTATCGAAGGTCTGAACGGATGCGTCCGATGTAGTAGACTTCGTCAGATTCCCCCTCGCTTGAGGGGTTTTTGATTGTGGGGAAGTTCTTCCCTGCAGGCGCAAGCCCCTGCAGTTAATTACGCTACCGCATCGCGGTAACAACTTTCTCCTTCTCCAGATGGTCACTTCGTGTCGTGTGTGTTTATTTTATGTTTTGTTGCCCGTGGATTGTTTACGGAGACCGAGTTAAGTCGTCGCCCGTAGGGCGTGGACTAGTCCAAATCCGTATTATCTTAGATTTGGATTTGGGGGTTTGGTTTGAGGATACGTTAGCCATATTTAAGGCCAAGATCAACTCAAACGTTTGTTAAGGATACGTTAGTCTAACCTGAGACTAAGATCAACTTAACGGGACCGTTTAAATCCGACAAAAGAGCATTTGGGCTCTATTGTTCCAGTTTAGGGACATAGTGGTCCATTTAATGTATGGCCGTCGGGACCCATCACCTCTCTGACGACGTTGAAGGATTACAACAACAGATGTCAGAGGAGTTCAGAGATATACCCTTGAACCAGAGTTAATTGGGGGGATCTATAGTCCAGTTTGGGACTAAAGTCTGTTTGAAAGGTTTAAGGATACGTTAGCCATATTTAAGGCTAAGATCAACTTAAACGGGATCGTTTAAATCCAACAAAAGAGCGTTTGGGCTCTATCGTTCCAGTTTAGGGACATAGTGGTCCATCGCTAGTTTAAGGACATTGCGGTCCATGGGTAGTTTAAGGACATTGCGGTCCATTGTTAGTTTTAAGACATCTCGGTCAAGGTTAAGGACGTCGTAGTCCATGGGTTTAAGGACCCCACGGTCCATTGTTAATTTTAAGACATCTCGGTCAAGGTTAAGGACGTCGTAGTCCATGGGTTTAAGGACCCCACAGTCCATTGTTAGTTTTAAGACATCTCGGTCAAGGTTAAGGACGTCGTAGTCCATGGGTTTAAAGACCCCACAGTCCATATCAATGTGTGGTCATCGGGACCCGTCACCTCTTTGAAGACGTTGAGGGATTACAACGCCAAGTATCAAAGGAATGAAGAGATGTACCCTGGAACCGGAGTGGATTAAATAGTCTTTGGCCCAATTTGGGATCAAGACCAATTAATTATGTTATGAGCCCATTAGCCCAGTTAATTACGAATTGAGGACTTATGGCCAGCTTGGGCTAAGTCCAATCATGTCTGGGACATCGGCCCTCCTGTTGGTCCCTTGAAGGAGAGGCTTTGCCTCTGGCCATTTAGCCAATTGGGCCAATGCCTAGTGTTAAACACTAAAGACCAATCAGTGTTGAACACTAAGAATGAGATTGATAAGTCAGTGTTTAACACTAGAAGATAGTTGGTGTCAACACCAGCAACAAGGCCTTCAAATTAGTGTTAAACACGAAAACAGACCAGTGTTAAACACTGGCAACAGAAATCCCAAATTAGTGTTGAACATTAAGGTAATCAGTGTTGAACACTGCAAATAAAGTTCTTTGCTTAGTGTTGAACACTAAGGCCAAACAACGTTTTAACACTGAATTCAGGAGTTCCAATTTAGCGTTAGACGCTGAGGCAAGAGGGGTCACGTGGTAGCACGTGAGGGCGCCCTCCCTTCGTTTGTTCTGCTGAGAAAATCGCATCTTTTGGAGCATCACGTGTCATCACGTGACGGGTGTTCGAATGGAGTATGTTAAAGCCTCTGCCAAGGGTCACGTGGGTCACGTGAGGCACTGCCTCAAAGGGCTTTATGTAGATCTTTTGAGGGGGTCACGTGGTGACACGTGACCCTGCTTTTCTGTAGTTGTTTAGAAGATCTGTTAATCCCTTTGTTCTGCTGAGAAGATCGCATCTTTTGGAGCATCACGTGTCATCACGTGACGGGTGTTTGAATGGAGTATGTTAAAGCCTCTGCCAAGGGTCACGTGGGTCACGTGAGGCACTGCCTCAAAGGGCTTTCTGTAGATCTTTTGGGGGGTCACGTGGTGACACGTGGCCCTGCTTTTCTGTAGTTGTTTAGAACATCTGTTAATCCCTTTCAGGAATTAAATTCCTCGTAGGGTTGAACCCTGACAATAATTTCAGAGGAATTAAATTCCTAATTCCTTTTGAAGAGTTGAACTCTGAATTTTCTGTAGGAATTAAATTCCTCATATATGTGAAGAACTGAATAGGGTTAAACCCTAATAAAAGCTTTAAGGAATTAAACCCCCACTCTCTGTTAGAGAATTATTCTGGGGAATAAGATTAAGGGAATTAAATTCTTATTGTTTTAACAGAACTAAGTTCTTAACTAGGGTTAAACCCTGATTCTTTTCATTCTGAAGGAATTAAATTCCCATAACACAGGGTCAAACCCTAATTTTATTTTGAAGGAATTAAATTCCTATAGTTCTGTGAGAATTAAATTCTCGTGCTTCCATTCCCTCTCTATGCTTTGGATCTGCATGGCAGGATCTCAACCCATTGAGAATTAAATTCTCAACTCAAGGGGAGATGTGCACTTTACAGATCCTCCATCAAAGAGAGAAGAAATATGTCCTTCTGTTTTATATCAGAGTTAAACTCTGTTGAGAATTAAATTCTCTTTTATTTCAATGAAACCTTCCCTTTCTTACCTAGGGTTTTCTTTTGCAGAAGATTTAAATTCCTCTAAAGTATCAAGGCTCTCTCTCTTTTCTTCCCTCTGCATATATCCTCTTTTTGTGTGTCTCTTGGCTCCTATTTATAGGAGAAGCAGCCGAGTCAATTATTTTTTGATGAATCTTTCATTGAGAAATTTGATTTGTATCCATCATTCGTTTTGGACCTTTGGATTATTAGGTGAATTTTATTCACCATTGGATTTTAAATCCAGAGATTCTCCTCTGTTATTTTGGTTAGATTTTACGGGGAAATCTTTCTAAATTCGAGATTTTCCCATAGATAGATGATATTTAATCACCTTTAAATCTTTAATTCAATCGGTTGCTTTGGAAAGATTTAAGAGGTCTTTTCTCAGAATTTAATTCTGTTAACAGATAGGCTTTGAAAGCTAGTCACGTGAGGCCACGTGACCCTTGGTCACGTGTGGCCACGTGATCCTTGATCACGTGTGGACACATGACTCCCTTAGAACGAGCCCTCTTCTTTCCTTCTGCGCTCTGCTTTCTGGTCGCTGCTTAGCTGTCACATGCCACCACGTGACCCCTGGTCACGTGTGAGCACGTGACCCTCGTCTGGAGCCTTTTTCTTAATTGAGTCTGCTGCTTTTGAGTGTCACGTGCCGACACGTGACCCTGGTCACGTGGGAGCACGTGACCCTTTCTGAACCCCTTTTCTTTGATGTGATCAGGGAACCGATGTGCCTTCGAAGCCGCCTTTAAATATCACGTGCCAACACGTGACTCTGGTCACGTGGGAGCACGTGACCCTTTCTGAACTCCTTTTCTTTGATGGAGTCAGGAAGCTGAATCTGCCTTGCCGATGCTTTTAGGTGTCACGTGCCAACACGTGACTGTTGGTCACGTGCTCGCACGTGATGCCTCCTTCGTAACTTTTCCTGATTTTAAATCAGGAAACAAGCACCTTAGAGTCCTGAAGCTTGGCCTCGGCGGCCCGGGAAGCCTCACGGTGCATGGCGACCTCCCGCTTCCCGGCCGCCACCTTCTGTTTCCAGGCCGCAACCTCCTCTTCAAGGGCAGCACCCTCGCCATTGCCGCCTCCAGCTCCAACTTGGAGCTCTCCTCCAGCGAGGAGAACTCGCCCGCGGCTCGCATCGCCAAGGCAATCTCCTCGTCCTCCATTTGGACGACAAGGGCGACGTGCTGGAGGACTTGAAGAAATCAGAGAAGTGTCAGAAGGAAGAGGGAGGCACCAAACCTCACGAATAACGAGTCGCTGAGTGGAAAACTAAGGGAGTGGCAAGTACGAACCTGCACGGCCTCTTGGGCGATGGCCGCCATTTGCGCCCTAAGGGTACCCCGAGGGACTTTTCCCTCGGGCGACCTCTCCATCTCTGCCAATAGGCTGTCGGCAACGGAGAGCCCCGAGGGCACCTCGAAGCGGAGATCCCCCTCATCCACCAGGATCGGGATGGCCAAGGTGCGCTGGACCGTCCGGTGAAACCTCTTGAGAGACTGCACTGGGGAGCCCGTCTCTCCCTCCACGGCCCGGGCCTCCTGTTCCCGAACTTGCTTCCGTCTTGGCGCTTGGCTGGACTCCGGGGCACGAGCCGCACTCGAACGCCTGGGTGGGCCGGCCGCCGGGGGAACAGGGTCCGACATCGGAAGAGAGGAGCTGGCACATCCAGCCCTCAATCCTTTCTTCTACTCGAGCAGGGCTGCTCGGAATTTTTCCATATCCATGGTTTCTGCACAAGACAAGGTATAATGGAATCAGCAAAGCAAGTCTAGCAGATCACTTGTGAACTCCTAACTTACCCGCGAATTAGGCAGGACTGAGCCCAGCCCAACTAAGGGCCTGCTCAGAAAGCAGCACGTTAGCCCGAGGAATGGGCTCCCACTCTGCCACTTTTAGCGTGTCGGGATCGCTCGACTGAATCTCCCGCCGACACCTATCCCTAGATCACTGGGTGGGCACAGGCCAGTCCTTACCCTTGGGCGGCCCCACAAAGAAAAACTTCTTCTTCCAATCATGGATGGAAGAAGGCACGACGACGACCCCCGATCCGGGAGCACTTCCACGCTATTTCCTAAAGGAGATGTATACCCACCTCGGCTCGCCCGCGCGAGTGCCGGAGTGACTTTTGTAACAGAGAGAGGAGGCGAGGGTGCTCAGCGAGAAGGGGATCGCGCGCAACTTCAAACAAACCAGGAACCCAAGGAGAATCCTCCAGGAGTTCGGCACTAACTGGCCCGGGGTTAGCCCAAAATGATTCAGTGCTCTAACAACCTCGGGAGAGTAGGGCAAGCGCATTTCGGCCCAAAAAGCTTCCAGGTACAGGGCAATCTCCTTACCCCGTATCTGATCTGCCCTCTCCCCTTCCACGGCCAAACGTAGCGTATAGCCGAGAGGAATGTGGAAGCGAGCCCGAGCGGTGGCGAGCTCATCCTCGTACCTCACCATGGATGACACACCAGGGGCATCCGCGACATCCGCTCTCAGAACCGCCCTCATCTCGCGACCCTGAGAAGAGGATCTAACCATAACTTCCCGGGAAGACTCCGACTCAGTGGAAGAGGAAGCAAAGGAAGAAGATAAAAGGGGGAATCTACGGGGGGCTCCCTAGACCCTACCCGATCTATTTCTACAAACTCTTCAGAAGAAGACATCTAACCTGATTAAGAGGATGGGTCCTCGGAAGGGGAAACGCAGAGGTCCGACCTAAAATGAGAGCGCCGAGCTAACGAAACCCAAGGCGAGGAAAATATAAAGTGGTACAGGCCATGATAGGGACCCCACCTCTATTTATGGATGTCGGCATACACATCCTACGGCGACAGCCCTCTCCCGCCGAAACGACTCATTGCATTCAACAGCCACGATCGCTCCACCTGTCGCGCGTGCATTGGTCGTATCCCATCAGACGCTAGAAATCTGCGGCCGTAGCGTCAGCCAACCAGCTCCCGACACGTGGGCTTTTGCTTCGGTGAATGTACGCACGATCCGGCGCATCCTCTTTAATGCGGGATCTGACCCCTGATCCGCTGACGTCTCCAAGAAGATACAGTTGGATGCCTGGGAATGCATACTCACGATATCTACGACAAAGAGCTCACCTCGGGTGACCCGGCAAACCACTTTCGACCCGACCCGTGAGAAGATCGGGACGAGAGTGGGGGGATAATGATGATGCTCGATATCAGTGATCTCCCAGATCATGACACGTGGCAGATGACGTGTCCCGAAGCCTGCAAGGAAAGACCAAGGACAGCACGTCGGAGGAACACCCGGGTCTGCGACCCATGGATGTGGCCGACCTTCTGGGCCGTCCACACCATACTTATGCCCAACCGTTGGCTTGCCTCCGAGCCTCCTGCACATTTGGCCTCCTCGGCCCTCTCAGCTCACCTCCGAGCTACCACAAAACCGAGACAGCTCGGCCTCTCGCTCGGTCCCGAGCCCCCACAGAGCTCATCTTCCTCGGTCTCTTCGACCGACCAACGGCATCATTCGCAGGTGCTTCCGCCTCGCCTTCGCGAATCTTCGCCATGCGCGAGATATCCTCTGCCCGCGATCCCGCGTTCCACGCCATCACGATCCCCATTAACGAGCCTGTCTCGCCATTAATGGGAGATCCCACCGATCACGCGGGCGTGATGTCAGGGGCGTAACGGCCGGCGTGATTCTCGCACCAGCCTGCATGCTACCACCACTATATAAACCCCTCCTTCAAATGGTTCAAGTAAGTCATTTTTCCACTCATTAGGCCGTTACCCTGCTCGGATTTCCTGTCTAACTTGATCGTCGGAGGGTCCTCGGTGGTACAACCACCCCGGGGCTTCCTTGCAGGTAGCTCGGTCCCAACAACCTCTAACCCATTGAGATCCATACACTTCAGGAGCCATCCTCCAACTCAAATCTCGGCCGTCCATCATCGCCCACAGCAGATCAACGGAAGGTGACATCTTGACGCGATACGGCATGCATCAATACCTTTTTCAGGATGGTTAGCCAAAATTATAAACCTTGGTTGAATTGATACTGAACTCAAAGCTCAGGGACTTAAACCTATTGATTTTGAAACCTAGAGACTTGGACATTTTTCCCTTTATATTTTCCATCAGGAAAAACTTGTGAAAAACTCCCCAAGCTCAAAGATTTTTTTGTTTTAGTCCTTATAGTACATTAACTAATATGTTATACCAATAACGCCCTTTGAGATAAAATGCTATATTTACCCTTTAAAGAGCTACATTTATCTTCTAAAGTGCTACATTTATTTTGAAATTACTATATTTGTATCAAAACACTACATTTGACATGAAAATGCACATTTACTAGTAAAGGTACTTTATCTACTATATTTGACCCATTTCAAAATAAATGCAGCACTTTAGAAGATAAATATAACACTTTAAACGGTGAATGTAGTACTTTAAAGGGTAAATGTATCTCTTTATCTCAAAGGGCGTTACTGGCATAACATATTAGTTAATGCACCATAAGCACTAAATTAAAAGAATTTTTGAGATTGGGGAGTTTTTCACAAGTTTTTTTGGCCTAGAGATTTGAACCAGTTGTTTTTGAAACCTAAAGACTTAGACCCATTTTTTCCAAATGTAAATAGACATAAGAGTATCGCATATCTGGTCTAGGGGGTGGATAAAATCAAACCCCTAATAACACGTTATTTCGTGTCAGTGTGAAGTCCATCACCCGCTGAGAAACTACTGATCCAAATCAGTAATTCTTGTCTACCTTGGCCAAGAATTTCTGGTGATGGCCAATGTTCATATCATAATTTTGCATTATTATATTCCCCATTCTTAATCATTTTGCAAATAAATAGGTGCTTTTGATCCATGTCTGTTAAATAGTTGCAGGTTACAGGTTCTCGGAACAATACAGTGAAAATGATGAAAAGACGCTACAAAAGTGAGACTACGAGCAACAAATAGAAGAATCTATATGATGCCGCCTACATTTTGAAGAACAAATGAAGTTCAGCAAACAGTTCGATTCCACAAAGTACAAAGGCAGCACAAGATTCAAGATTTCAACACGAAGCGAACGGGAAAAGTCCACAACATTCTGCACTGTAGAAATCTGGAAGAAACTAGAAGACATTCTGAAGAACCAAGTGAATAAAATAGAAGGAAAAAGCAACAGAAGGAAGCCCTGAAGAAATCAGCCCACAAGCCCATTAAATGGCCGCGGAACCGCGGCCAAACCAGGCTTATGGTCGTGGATCCGCGGCCGTGCATAGCACGTATCGGTGCGTCGGTGCATTGACTCAGTTTTCTTAAGGGTATTTTTGTAATTCTAGATATGGATCAGATGTAAACCTAGGGTTTCTATTATCTATAAATAGAAACCCTACAGCTCTTTTTGGAGCGTGCCTCTTTTTGGGTGCCTCTTTTGAGAAGCCTCTTTTAATTTCTAGATTTTAGATTTTCAATTCTATGTAATCTGTCAAAGAGTGCATCAATAAAGAAGTAAGTTTTTTTTTATCTTGAATTTCTTTTCTGCCGTAGTTATAAATTTTTTATTTGCCGTAGTTATAAATTTTTTATCTACCGTAGTTATAAATTTCTTATCTGCCGTAGTTATTAAATAAAAACCATAAAAATGAACTCGTTTATCAATTCCCTAATAAGTGAGTAGTTCCTCACTTGTCAGGGTTAGGTTTGGGGAAGGTTTGAGAGATGAAAATCTCTCACCCCTTTCTTGCACGTTATACATTTCAAATAGGACTCTATGCATACATACACACACCGCTCACTACGGCACCCTATCCCACGAGGTAGCGGTGATACCATAGTTAAAAACCGGTTGTGTATGTTTTCCATGGAGGTTGGGGTAAGAGTTAAGAAAGGACGGACAAGGACTTAGAGGAAGAAACCTAGTTTCTTCCCGATCGTGCTAATCCCCTTTGTTAATTATTACCTTAACACCTAAATAGTTCTTAATTAGGGCAAAGAAAGCGGTGAGAATAATTGATTTACCAAACTAACATAATCTTAACCCTAGCAAGCATTCTTAGATTTTATCTCATTCTTAGATTTTAAAATAAAACCCAAAATCTTTTTGATTTAACTCGTTAAAACACAAAGAATAGGAATCCATCTCCCTGTGGACCGACCCGTACTCAACCGGTTAGCTGCAAAGCGACACCGTTATTGATTGCAGTTAATTCTTTGATAACAAATAGCGTAAGAGCAAAATCACTCTCAATCAAATGGCGCCGTTGCCGGGGAGACGGTAGTCTCTTTCTTTGTGTAATTTCAGGTTAAAAAAATTAAAAAATTAAAAAAAATTAAAAAATTATAAAAATTGAAAAATTTTAAAACAAAACAAAAAAAATAAAAAATAAAATAAAATATTCATCTTGTTCTTTTTGAGAGGTATTGTGTGAATTGTGCAGGAAAAGAAGACGGACAGATTCAGATCTGGAAAATCCCAATGAACAAATCAAGAAACAGAGAAACTGAACAAACAGGGAAGAATCCAAACAACAAACAGAAATTTTTTGGAGATTTAAACCATCTAAACCGCCGCGGAACCGCGGCCGAATTGACAGTTTGACCGCGGAACCGCGGTCAAAGGGTGACGTCAGCAAATCAAAATTTCTGTAAGTATCTCTTTTCATCTTCTCTCCTACCCTGAGCTCCACTGAAAATTTTTCCTGCAGGGTTCTTTGCGCAAAAATTCTTCTCTCTCTCCAATAAATTGTTTTTGTGCAGGATTCTTTGCGCTGCAAAAAAAATTTTGAAAGTGTTTTAGATTTTTGGTGTGTTAATTGCTTTGCATATTTAAAACGGACTTTTAAGGGGCTATAACACCAATCAAGATTGGGTGGGGATTTCATTACCCTTCCTAAGACCCCAGAAATCACAAAAAACATTTGCGTCAACCTTCGAGTTAATAAAAAAATATTAGACTCGGCCAATAAGGACTGCCGCGCTCAATAAGACAAAGGAAAGGTTGTAGGCATCGGTCGTTTATCTAAACCTGATTTTGTGGTGTCTAGGCTAGACAAGTAGGAAAGGTAATTTTAAAAGACCCGTCTTACGGTGATTCGTGAGCGGATCCCTCCTTTCTTTACTTGTGCTTATCTGGCCACAATTGGCGGTGAAGAGGCGATTTGAGGATCTCACAACTTGCCCTTTGAACAGTTAGGAGCAGTCTAGTTGACTTAGGAGACCCTAGCTCTAGGCTTGATTGTGCATGCTTATATTGTGATTGTTTGAAAGTGTGTAGTAGTCCGTACAAATTGTACAAAAGATCTTTCTAAAAAAAAACACTTTCAAAAATTTCAAAAACCCCAAAACAAACAATTTCTTTAAAAAAAATTCATCACAATCTTTTTCTTCTCCTTTCTTACATCATGGGTACCCCACCTCGCAAAACTCTTGCTGAACTTTGGTACCCTCATCCAAACATTGCTTCCTACGTGAATTGTTTTGGTCGATTTACGGACGACCCCTCCATGCCCAAAATTTCTTTGAAAGATCGAATAGACGCGTCTAGGAGAAACAGTTGGACTCCGCAATCCACTTTGTATCAACCGTTTCAACCTTCACAACCTTCTTACGTTGATACCCCTTTTGAGAGTCCAAAGGTAACTCCGAAACCCATGTCTATTGCTGAACATATTAAACAAGCTCGTAACCGATCTTTCACTCCTTTCAACACTTCCAGTTCTTGGGATCAACAAGTCCATTCAATTCCTACTAGTCCTACCCGATTTTCGCACCTTCCCTAGACATTGCTTCTATACGGCCATTTGGGAGTTTCCAGAATCCAAACAATTTTGAATGTTTTACTGAAACCCCTTCACAACCCATGTCTAGTCTGGAACAGTCGTTGGAAGCTTATATTGTAGTGACAAACCAACAGATGAAGAATTTGGATGCGTCCATTGCCACCCTATTACAACCTAGTGACCCAGTAGCTAGTTTCCAACTAGCTCCAAAAATTCCAATGTATGATGAGGCGGTTGGACAGAGTGAGAATTTGAGTAGTGAGAGTGAGCTGTACACACTTCTAAATCAAACCTACCCATCCCCAATTGAATCCCACAACTCCGGTTTTGAAGGTCTATCAAGTGTCCCAAATGATTCACCAGTTGAAAATAAAATATTTAATGAGTTGTGCGACTTTGTAGTGCTTGATTTGCCAGATTGTGATGGGTCCCTTTCGAGTGAAACCATCACAAATCCTTTTAACCTCTACACCTTCAATCTAGAACCTGAATTGATAAATATCCATGCTTTTGATGAGGTGTCCAAAAAAATTGATTTTCACTTGATTGAGGATATTGACGCAGGGAATAATTTGGATGATGAACCCACAGATTTGGCCGAGTTTTTCTCTCCAATTCATCATCCCGAATCATTAAATGTTTTTCCCGAACTTCATATGCGTCTTGATTTTGATGAGAATGGCATGGATAAGCTAAATTTTGAGAAAATTAATGAGGATAAACCAGTTTTGTTTGATGAGTCGGATTTTCCAATTCATCATGTTCTTTCCACTGACTGTGTATACCCTCCTGAACCTTTAACTGTGACCCTCCCTAAATTACTCCCCTTCGTCCTTTCCATCGTTCCGACCGCGTATGAGACCGTATCCCTTTCAATTTCAATGTCTGGTTTACCAAGTTCGACGTACACATGTTTTCTCACGAACCTTGAAGGATTTGACCTCATTTCTCAGTGGGTTGATAGATTAGCACAATCGCTCTTTAAACATCGGTCATTACAAAATGTGTTAATTTATACACTCCATCTCCATCCTCAAGTTCATATTCAACTTCTTTCTCCCACTTTCTCCGGTTCTTCTTCTAATCTTCCATTAATGATACCGAGTGTTAATGAATCACAATCCGATATTTTGAGTTCGATAATTCTAGGAAAACAACTTGATTTAGACTCTTTTGAAAATAAGGTAAATGAGCCTTACGACTATCCTACCTTCATAATTTTTGACAAATCATGTCTGATAAATTCTGGCACAAAACTTACTGACAGCAAAATGTTCAATTACATTGATGAGAGTTTTGAAGAACTTTTTGCTGACGAACTTGCATTCCTAAATGACACGGATTTTGTGATTAATCAACCTCCACCTGAAGAAGTCGAACCACCACCATTTCTTTTTCCCTTCCGCCATTCTTCTCCTCCACCGAGACCGTATATTGCTTCTATCTCCACATGTTCTCGTGTGTTTCTCATTTCTTTTCTCTACATTCCATTCTTTCATCAACCACACCATTATAACGATAAAATTTTTGAATGGTCGGTGCTAACCTTTGGCTTGTGTAAGACCTTGTATAGCTTGATACCATGTTTTTCTCCCCCCTAACTCTAAACTTTAACGTTTAAACAGTGGAAACACTGTTTCACTTAAGTTTTGGGGGGGCCTTTTTGTGTATATATATTTTGTGTTCTTTTTTCTGTTAATAATTAAAAAAAATAAAAAAAAATAAACAGGGGAGTGCCGACAATTTTGACCCTCTTGGTGTAGCCTGACAGTGAGAACACTGTCAAGTTTAAGTTTGGGGGTATGCTCGGTAAGGTTTCTTCTTTCGCATTCATATGTATATTTTTGCATTTGCATACTTATTTTAAAACCCATAAAAATTGAAAAATTTTAAAAATTTAAAAATTCAATTTTGGCCATAATTGACTTAAATTTGACAAGACGGTTAACTAGCTAGGAAAAACTAGATCCTAAACTTAGTAAATTAAAAACCCTAAAAATAACCTTTCTTAAAATTTAACGGTAGAAAATATGTCCTTGTAGATTATTTAGAAATAGGCAAATTTTGAGTTCACTTCTTGGGCTAAGTTAAAATAAGAGAAGAATATTGAAATTTTTATTGGAGTGTAAGTCTGAAAAATAATTCCAAACCTTAAGTCTAAACTCTAAAAATATATACCCTACAACTTGCACAAACACGAACCTTGAAACTTGGAATAGTAGAGGATACCTTGAAATGCTCTTGTCTAAAATCCTTAGTATGAAGGAAAATAAAATTATAAGTGTGAATAAAGAGATATAAAAAAATGAACACTGGTTTTGTAATTACTTAAGGCTGCGTAAAATAAAAAAATATATAGCGATGGTGCTTTATCACCTTGTGCCTTAGACCAACTGGTTTGGGAGTCACTGCTAAAAACCTTAGATATTTCAAGACGAGAAATTACGCCTTAATGCGCAAACACGTTTTGTAATTGGTCGTTAGTATCTCAAGAAGTATTAACGGTCGCATGAAGGATGTGTGAGCAATTTCATCTAAAATTCACAAACTAAAAGTACTTTGGACGATGGACAAGAGTATAAGAGCTTGAATTGAATTTCCAAGTGTAGGGGTGATACATACACACACGTAGGGGTATATGATTGGGGTTTGGATGAGAGATAGGAATGAAAAATAGGACTTATTGTTGGATATAGTGCCCTCAAAGTCAATTATTGGATCGCAGGCACGTGATTGCAATGATTGCGGAGGACCTATACCGGTAGGACAGTCTTACTCGAGATGATAGTATGCTATCTGGTTTACCTTTATCAGTCGTGTACAGGTTCAAGTGACTGATCACTGTTACACGTTGATAGAGCCCTTAGGATTTTGCTTGACTACCAACAGTATGATGGCGATCATATACGTGAGAGTTGGGTGGTCCATAAACACATCCTTAATTGTGGTACCTAGTCGTGGGAGTTTCGAGACAGGACATCGATACTCCGGAGTACACTAGTGTATACAGTCGAGACCCCGACGAGGGACGGTGGCCGGTCTCACAAGCCACTGGTGTCAGTTGGATCACCTAAGATGTATACAGGTGCTCATTGGGTTATGAGTACACCGGACAGGACTCGCCGGGAACCTGCTAGTTGGTATTATACCTATCGTCAGATAGCAGTTCCCTGGTGACATGTGTACAGATTAGTTCATCGACCTGAGGTCTTCATTTGTCTCGTGTGAGTTCCCACTGTGCTTTGATTTCTACCCTACCACGGCTCAAAGGAGTCGTACAAACAGGTATTTTTTTGGTACAGTCCCGAGCCACATGGAGGCGAGTGAGCGGATCGGCAGGGGATTCGTCTCTCCCGGTATTGGGGGTGGAGATCGCGCTGTGTCTAGGAAAGCCATTACACCAAGTCCTTGGCCAAGGCAGGTGATAATTACTGGTAAGTATTCCAGTAGTTTCTTAGGGTGTCCAGGGCTTGTCTCCGACACGACTTATACCGCTTTTGGGGGTCTGACGTTACCAGCCCCCTAGGCCCGATATGCGATACTCATAGATGAAAGGACCGGACTGTATGTATATTGTCATTGTTAGGCTCAGTAGGGTTCCAGGATGAGTTCGCTCATCGACTTCCCTTGAGGTCAGTACATAGACAGCCGTTACGCACAGCTAGTGCCGCTGACGGCTTGTGGTTAAACCCACTGCCAGGGTACTGACGAGTCATTAGAGTCCCCTACAGATAGTTTCCCAAGTTCGGGCGAAACGTTGTAGAGGCCGTATGGTTTTATGGCAGGGTTCGGAAAATGCACGTGCGTTTACGCACGTGTCATATTTCGGGCAGATAATACTGGTGGGCTTTGGTTTAAGCCGGATCCGAGTATTATACTGTGTAGATATAATATCTTTGTCTCGGTTGCATTTTTATTCGGTCGTAATACAAATGCGGGTATGTTTATACTGTTACGGGGTTATCCTGAAATTCGTTTCGGGATCACTTTTGGAAGTTGCCAGTTTCCAGTTTTCTATCACCCATCTTAAACATTCGGTTTAATGTGGATTTATCTTTTCTTGAGAGTGAGTCATGAGTGTGGAAGGTTCTAGATTTGGTGACTAGGTTTGTGAGTCACCATTTGGTATTAATGGTTGATGACTAGGATTAGTGTGTCACCATTGGCATTAATTGTTTTGGGTGAGGTGTTATATGACTCATGCTTTCCTTTAATGTTATGATAAGCTTTGCTTATAGTTACCCTCCCTTGCTCCTACCCTCACCCCCTCCTCTCCGGCCCCCCTCCTCTTCTCACTCACTCACTTGGTTAAAAAAGATGATAGATTTTGGTTCTTGAAAATTTGTATGCTCATTTCTCATTTACCCGATTCAAAAGGCAACTTCATTAACCGTTCATCCATGGCTTTGGATGAAGCGAGACAAAGTGTTCTACTCATTCTCTACATCAATCTTGGTCATCTCTTTTAGCAGACTTGATGACCGAGTTGCCTCGGTTCAGAGGCGGGAGCCCGTTTAAAGATCCGTAGATGTGGTGTCACCTCGACGAGGAGCCAGGAGATCGGAGCAGCCGCAATGGAGCGTGGAATGATGGTTAAAGAACGAAGGACTCGGATCGTTCGGTATAACCTTTCTACCCTCTTTGTAGTTTATTAGTTTAGCGTTAATGGCAGATCCGGGTTACAGTATGCGATAGCGCCAGTTATAAAAGTTTTTGTTCTGCATTTGGCGTCAGATTGATAGCCGGGGCGCTACCGTAGACTTACATGGTATCAGAGCCACGCCATTAAGCTTTACTAACTTGTGCTAACGCATTTAAAACATCGATCGAACGTATTTTCGAAAACTACAATTTTCAGTATTAAAGTTTCTGTCGATTTTAAATATGGTCTAAAAATTATTTTGAGAATCACAGAAAATTGAGCAGGCTTTTTGAAGAACACACCAGAAATTTGATTCTCTGAGTCGTCCGTACGGCCGCGGAATCGCCGCCAAAGCCATGCTTTGGCCACGGAACCGCCGCCAAAGCCATGCTTTGGCCACGGAACCGCCGCCAAAGCCATGCTTTGGCCGCGGATCCGCGGCCATCTTGGAGCTTCAGAGGGTCAAATTTCTTCTGGGGTTTCTACACAGTGAATTGTGGTTTATGGAATATTTCTTTTGGGCCCAGATTTTGTTACTGTACAGCAGATGTATGTGGGGCCCACTTCGGGAAATTTTGTCGATCGAAATTTAAAACGTGTTAGTTTACAGTACTTACATTATATCTCCGACCGTGAATGTCATTCGAGCGGTAAACCGCGTCTAATTGCTATAGTTCTTTTAGACGGGTTTGCGAACGTGACATTCGCATAGATGTTCTGTGTTGTGCTGTGATGTTGCGGATTTGTCGGGTGGATAGCAGTGTGGAATGGTAGTACAGTTTTGATTTATTTGTACATTTGATATTGCGGGGCGAGCGTCCAACATGTGGACTGCCGTCACTGCCTGTTTGTATAATATTCTTTTGGGGCACGCCCAGGCTGAGGTCGATGTACCCGTTGTATATATTTTTCATTTCTGTACTAGGTTTACCCCGCGACGGAGTGCACGGATAGCCGGGTTCTGGAGGGCAACGGGTCCGCATCTCATGGCTTTGAGAGGCAGAGGGGCCTCACTCTAGAATTGGCAGACTATTCGCCGCACTCGTAGGGGGTACAGGTTGACCCAAGGAGGGGTGCTCAAGTTACCGGATTCCGTGAAGTGCAGGGTGGTCCATTCACTATGCTGTAGGGGGCTGCCTCGCTTCAGGTTTTCGCGGGTAACTTGCCTCACCCGTAGGGGTCTAGGTTTCATTGCACAGGCTATCCACACGACCAGGGGAACGTCGGGTTTCAGTAGCGGCTCTGTGAAACCCGGGGATCCCAGATTATCTGTATTGTTCTGTGATGCTTATTACTTTTCTGTAATGTTGCATATTATCACGCCTGGAGCGATTATTGTATATTGGAATATATACTAGTAGATATTGTATATGTTTTGCACCCGCGCTAGTCCAGTCCCCGCTCTGTCGTTAGTTAAGTAACCTAACGGGTAATGACGGGACCCAGTGACGAATGCGGATGGCATATACGTACATTTTATTTTCGTTCTTTTCTGGTGTGATTAATTGATGGGACTGCGTTGATTCTGATCAATGCAAAGAAAAAACAAACCTGTTTGGATGTTGTTGGAACAGTTTTAAAAAGTGTTATTACAAAGACGTTTTCTATTATTTTGCATAGTGGTATTCGGTTGGAATATCCTGCACCTCATTCGATGAGGCAAGGGCAGAGATCCCTTTAACGGGAGTGACCCCTTGGGCAGAAGTTTGCATAAGGGTAATAACTTCACTATAGTCGATTACATGTTGCTTTGCATCGCGGTATTCAGTTGGAATATCCTGCACCTCATTCCACGAGGAAAGAGCCGAGATCCCTTCACCGGGAGTGACCTCTTTAGCAAAGGTTTTCGCCACTATATTTTTTATAAAAAGCTATCAGGTTCTTTCAACGAGATTAAGTTCATTACGTTAAAGGTTTTTCGCCAAAAACCAGCCGTAGCCCTCCGTCATGTCTTATAGATGGTCAGTAGTATTCAAGCTATGTTTGTTGGCTTTCGTCAAGGCATAGTGTTTGGTAGCTGCTGGGGTATTCATTTGTTGCATAGATAGATGCGTTGGTTTGGGACAGTCGTATTACCTTGTTGGCTTTCGTCAAGGGTATGTACGGGTGGGTTCAAATTGACAAGAATATGACGGGTAGAACTTGACATGTGACTTATGATTTGTTGGCTTTCGTCAAGGTCATAAGAGCATGGGGTAAAAATCACATCGGGAGTTTCTAAAGAAACTGAAACTTGCCAGGCATGCGCATACCTTCTGGAGTGTGATAACGTGAGTGAATTCCATCACGTTATCATGCGATGAGAGTTGGATCCCGATTCCCACTGATGAGTTGGTTTACTCTTCGGGTGATCCCGATTGATTCTTCTTTTAGGTTTGGAGGAGAATTTGACAGTACAGTGGGAGGTTTCCGGATTAGATAAAGTGATAACCATTCTGATCTAGGTTAGAGTGCACGCAGAGTGTTTCTTTTCTCTCTCTCTCTTTGGCAGCGACCTTTGACCGACCCTAGATTATGACTCAGTGACCAAGTTGACCGAACCTTCTTAAAATACTGGCTTTTGGATTGTTTAAGTTGCATAAGTCATTGCCGCTTCTTCTTTTACCCTTTGCATTTTTCAGAACACCTCGTATCACTACGAGTATCCACTTCCACTGGATAGATCCATCGTATGGTTATATACGAACTCGAAGGGACTTCTTCGAGAATGGATCCAGGTTCAGGAGAAATAGAATTGGTTTATTCAGTTGTCTTTTATTATCACCTTCTCTCAGGTTGCGAGGGCTCCTTGGTTTAGGAGAGTATACCTATTACGCTTATTGGATAGTCTTCTTCCAAACCATAGGCAGGTGTCAAAAGGTAAGGAATGAAGAAACCCAATTAGCCTAAGTAGGGTGTATAGAAGGTAATAACTAAAGACAAAATAAAGGGATTAGAAAGAGGGCAAAGTAAATTGCGACTGCTATCATTCACGACCAAACCGCGTACTTCATCGCCACTCATATTTCACCTTTGCTTTTTTCCCCAGTTCGGGAGAAATAGAATAAGATATTATTCAGTTGTCTTTTATCATCACCTTCTCTTAAGTTACGAGTACTCCTTGGTTTAGGAGGGTACACCTATTATGCTTACTGGATAGTCTTCTTCCAAACCATAGGCTGGTGCCGAACGGTAGGGAAGGAAGAAAACCATTTAGCCTAACGATGGTGTACAGAAGGTAACGACTAAAGACAAATAAAGGGATTTGGAGAGATGGTAAAGAAATATACGGTTACAGTCATGAATTGGATTATGTAAGAGGCATTACTAGGAATACCAGGATACCCCTACGAAACATTTTTATGTTTCAGTGCATTGTTAAAGGAAAACTGTTTTCCCGATTAAATACTTACTCCAGGGTATGTATTTACCAGGTATGATTCTCACATCTATATGGTTTTACAGATGATGAGTGGGAGTGAGTTATTGGGAATTAGGTGATCATCCTCATTATATCGGAATTCGTTGTAGTTGGTGATATTTGAGGAAATCGCCTGGGTTATTGCCGGCAGGCATGTATTTAGTTTTGAGTATCCGTTGTTGTGCACCAATTTTAAAATGATATATCTGTACGTTTATTTTTATAAAGTGAGATATAACTTTTTGATATTATGTCGATGACATTTACCTACATCAGTTGACGATTGGGTAAGGAGCATTGAACAACGGAGTAGTTCTTAACCATAAGTACAGTTTTCAACCTACGATGCACAGGTTTTGAGTTATTCAACTCAGCGGACTTATACAAAGTATTGTATGTTGTCCAGTGTCCATCAGGACAAAGGGGTTGGTCCTCGTACTATGTTCTATTTACTTATGACTTCTCTAGTTTTTAGACAAGTGTTTCGTAGAAATACAAGGTCTAAGTTTTGAGAAGTTATGGGTATAAGAATAAAGTAAAGAACCAGATGTCGCAGGTATCAGGATTCTTCAAAGAGATCGAAGATGTAGATACTTGTGATTGGTATTCAGTTGATAGTAATGCTTTTAAGAAACTTGTTTCTCTTTCAGGTTACTCATAATTGGATGCATTCCTAAGTTGAGTAATGCTGATTAGCCTCTCTCCATTAAGTTGATATGCACTGGAGACAGCTGCATGATTTGAATCTGGTTCCAATTAAATAAGTGCCAAAGTTTCTATATTGGATATAGAATGGTTCATATCTTAACGATGTTAAGATACGGGGAGTTGTCCGGCTTATGCTTAAAACCAGACTCTGGATAACTCAAGGCACGTTTCTGCAATGGCAGTTTGTGGGTTGACCCAGGCTATGCCGAGGGTTGATTTTCTACCATCTGGAAGATCAATAGTGATATTGTTCTTGACTCGCCACAGTTTTAGTAAAATGGATTTTTTTCAGAAAATAGTAGTGAGAGTATGGTAGAACTGGAAGTGATTCCAGAACCGCAAACGATTACGGAAAATTTAATAGGAACTAATGATTCAATCAGGTTTGACATTCCATTAGCCACTCCGCAAATATGGTGGGTAACCTCAGACACCCGAGAGGTACTCCGGTAGCCTCAAGAACGGTGACAGGGAGGTTCTTGTTCACCAAGACTTGACACTACTGTTGTTCCAGACTATGAGACCCGGTAGGAGGTTAAGTATAGCGTCGTTCTAAACTAGCTTTAGAAGTGCACGTATATATTATTCTGCCAGAGGGTTGTTGTGGTCAGTGGGAGCAGCGGAAGCATAGTGGGCAAGTAGCTTATGTCTATTTATAGACTAGAGCAGATATAACGGAGATGGATCATCTAATTTTGATGTGACAGTCATGGGTTTGACTTCATCAGAATAGGGGATGGATCTGTTAAGAAGGTAGTAGGGTGTGATGTCCTGGTATTTGGATGACATACACAGAGTAGGAAGTAAAATTCCTATACTACGATCGGTTGTACTGTGGTCGTCACACAGTTGTTTCTCCAGAAAGGATATGGATATAATATCAGACATTCTGGTTTCTAGATCTATGGTTTTAGATCTAGATTTGGGCAGTTTCCCAATGTGGGTACTTTGACAGTATTCTAATAGTTTTTAGAATAGATGACTCCTGGCAAGGTGGTGTACCTGCAGGTGATGGAGTCACCCTCTCTAAAGGTGTCTTATAGACTAAAGGGGAGAGGGCTGTGCATGATTGACAGATCACTTGCTTAGGCAATTAAGTCAATCGTGAGATGTCAAGTACCACACCAGATGTTGTTTTTGCACTAGATGCAATAAGTTTATATTAATCCAATCCTGGAGAAACATAAGGAAGCAGTTTTAGAACATAAGTGATGTTCTATGGATTTGATGACGGCAGCCTCCTTCGGGGGACGGTTATCATTCCAGGCTTCAAAGGTGACATGGATGACAGAGTGATTGTCAGAGTTATAGTTTTTCCTCTGATGAAGAGAGACGGTATTATGGACAGGTGGTCCAAGAGGATACTGTGGGAGGCATGGTGCAGGATACTGATTAGGTTCAGTTGACGATACAGTCTAAAAAGTTTGGATTTGGAGTTCATTTATGAACTAGGTCCCATCAGATATCCAGACATATTCTAAGACAGGTATTACTCAATTCGGGAGATGGCTTTCTCCGCGAACGTGAGATTAAGAGAGACATAGAAAGAAACATCAGGGCGGATCCACTCACTGAGGCTATTTCTCGAACACAATAGTTTTACAAACGGGCTTTGTGAAACTGATTAGTAGAGGAGTTGGATGTTCGGTATCACACGGGCTGTGAGTATGCGATATCGCAATAATTAGCCTTAAGTGCAAGTGGGAGATTATTGGATATAGTGCCCTCAAAGTCAATTATTGGATCGCAGGCACGTGATTGCAATGATTGCGGAGGACCTATACCGGTAGGACAGTCTTACTCGAGATGATAGTATGCTATCTGGTTTACCTTTATCAGTCGTGTACAGGTTCAGGTGACTGATCACTGTTACACGTTGATAGAGCCCTTAGGATTTTGCTTGACTACCAACAGTATGATGGCGATCATATACGTGAGAGTTGGGTGGTCCATAAGCACATCCTTAATTGTGGTCCCTAGTCATGGGAGTTTCGAGACAGGGCATCGATACTCCGAAGTAGACTGGTGTATACAGTCGAGACCCCGACAAAGGGCGGTGGCCGGTCTCACAAGCTACTGGTGTCAGTTGGATCACCTAAGATGTATACAGGTGCTCATTGGGTTATGAGTACACCAGATAGGACTTGCCGGAAACCTGCTAGTTGGTATTATACCTATCATCAGATAGCAGTTCCCTGGTGACATGTGTACAGGTTAGTTCGTCGACCTGAGGTCGTCATTTGTCTCGTGTGAGTTCCCACTTTGCTTTGATTTCTACCCTACCACGGCTCAAAGGAGTCGTGCAAACAGGTATTTTTTGGGTACAGTCCCGAACCACATGGAGGCAAGTGAGCGGATCGGCAGGGGATTCGTCTCTCCCGGTATTGGGGGTGGAGATCGCGGTGTGTCTATGAAAGCCATTACACCAAGTCCTTGGCCAAGGCAGGTGATAATTACTGGTAAGTATTCCAGTAGTTTCTTAGGGTGTCTAGGGCTTGTCTCCGACACGACTTATACCGCTTTTGGGGGTCTGACGTTACCAGCCCCCTAGGCCCGATATGCGATACTCATAAACAAACGGACCGGACTGTATGTATATTGTCACTGTTAGGCTCTGTAGGGTTCCAGGATGAGTTCGCTCATCGGCTTCCCTTGAGGTCACTACATGGGCAGCCGTTACGCACAGCTAGTGCCGCTGACGGCTTGTGGTTAAACCCACTGCCAGGGTACTGACGAGTCATTAGAGTCCCCCACAGATAGTTTCCCAAGTTCGGGCGAAACGTTTTAGAGGCCGTATGGTTTTATGGCAGGGTTCGGAAAATGCACGTGCATTTACGCACGTGTCATATTTCTGGCAGATAATACTGGTGGGCTTTGGTTTAAGCCGGATCCGAGTATTATACTGTGTAGATATAATATCTTTGTCTCGGTTGCATTTGTATTCGGTCGTAATACAAATGCGAGTATGTTTATACTGTTACGGGGTTATCCTGAAATTCGTTTCGGAATCGCTTTTGGAAGTTGCCAGTTTCCAGTTTTCTATCACCCGTCTTAAACATTCGGTTTAATGCGGATTTATCTTTTCTTGAGAGTGAGTCATGAGTGTGGAAGGTTCTAGATTTGGTGACTAGGTTTGTGAGTCACCATTTGACATTAATGGTTGATGACTAGGATTAGTGTGTCACCATTTGCATTAATTGTTTTGGGTGAGGTGTTATATGACTCATGCTTTCCTTTAATGTTATGATAAGCTTTGCTTATGGTTACCCTCCCTTGCTCCTACCCTCACCCCCTCCTCTATATGTGGCCGGCCCCCCTCCTCTTCTCACTCACTCACTTGGTTAAAAAAGATGATAGATTTTGGTTCATGAAAATTTGTATGCTCATTTCTCATTTACCCGATTCAAAAGGCAACTTCATTAACCGTTCATCCATGGCTTTGGATGAAGCGAGACAAAGTGTTCTACTCATTCTCTACATCAATCTTGGTCATCTCTTTTAGCAGACTTGATGACCGAGTTGCCTCGGTTCAGAGGTGGGAGTCCGTTTAAAGATCCGTAGATGTGGTGCCACCTCGACGAGGAGCCAGGAGATCGGAGCAGCCGCAACGGAGCGTGGAATGATGGTTAAAGAATGAAGGACTCGGATCGTTCAGTATAACCTTTCTACCCTCTTTGTAGTTTGTTAGTTTAGCGTTAATGGCAAATCCGGGTTACAGTATGCGATAGCGCCAGTTATAAAAGTTTTTGTTCCGCATTTGGCGTCAGATTCAC
Organism: Agapanthus africanus; assembly: GCA_030015575.1. NCBI lineage: Eukaryota > Viridiplantae > Streptophyta > Magnoliopsida > Asparagales > Amaryllidaceae > Agapanthus > Agapanthus africanus. The sequence continues at coordinate 542,884,372 of CM057346.1, read as the reverse complement.
GGCCAGGGCGCTACCGTAGACTTACACTTATATCTTTAGTAAAGATGATAAAAATTCCTAAGTTGAGATGGAAGCTTAGAAGGAAAACTCAAAAGATGCTAAAAGCTAAATAAATTTACAGAACATATAAAATCTTAAGTTAAATGATAAGGAAGCGTGAAAAATATGGGTTAATAATTTCTGAGTTTAAAATAATAGAATTTCTTGCTAGAGCACCGAATTGAAGAATAAAAGTCAATAGGCCAAATTGATCGGATTTTGTGGGTTGTATCCGCTGAAAACCCTCAGGAGACAACACTCCTCCTACTAGGGACACCTAGAGGTTTAACGGCTTGTTGCACGAGCTCAGTGCAATCGCGTTTCCCTGCGAAAGTGAGGTTAGGCTTTTTCGAGAATAAACTAGTTTTGCTCGGGACGAACAAAAGATAAGTTTGGGGGTATTTGTTCATATCATAATTTTGCATTATTATATTCCCCATTCTTAATCATTTTGCAAATAAATAGGTGCTTTTGATCCATGTCTGTTAAATAGTTGCAGGTTACAGGTTCTCGGAACAATACAGTGAAAATGATGAAAAGACGCTATAAAAGTGAGACTACGACCAACAAATAGAAGAATTTATATGATGCCGCCTACATTTTGAGGAACAAACGAAGTTCAGCAAACAGTTCGATTGCACAAAGTATAAATGCGGCATAAGATTCAAGACTTCAACACGAAGCGAACGGGAAAAGTCCACAACATTCTGTACTGTGGAAATCTGGAAGAAACTAGAAGACATTCTGAAGAACCAAGTGAATAAAATAGAAGGAAAAAGCAACAGAAAGAAGCCCTGAAGAAATCAGCCCACAAGCCCATCAAATGGCCGCGGAACCACGGCCAAACCAGGCTTATGGCCGCGGATCCGCGGCCGTGCATCGCACGTGTCGGTGCGTGTCGGTGCGTCGGTGCATTGACTCGGTTTTCTTAAGGGTATTTTTGTAATTCTAGATATGGATCAGATGTAAACTCTAGGGTTTCTATTATCTATAAATAGGAACCCTACAACTCTTTTTGGAGCGTGCCTCTTTTTGGGTGCCTCTTTTGAGATGCCTCTTTTAATTTCTAGATCTTAGATTTTCAATTCCATGTAATCTGTCAAAGAGTGCATCAATAAAGAAGTAAGTTTTTTTATCTTGAATTTCTTTTCTGCCGGAGTTATAAATTTTTTATCTGCCGTAGTTATAAATTTTTATATGTCGTAGTTATAAATTTCTTATCTACCGTAGTTATTAAATAAAAACCATAAAAATGAACTCGTCTATCAATTCCCTAATGAGTGAGTAGTTCCTCACTTGTTAGGGTTAGGTTTGGAAAAGGTTTGAGAGATGAAAATCTCTCACCCCTTTCTTGCCCGTTATACATTTCAAATAAGACTCTATGCATACATACACACACCGCTCACTACGGCACCCTATCCCACGATGTAGCGGTGATACCATAGTTAAAGACCGGTTGTGTATGTTTTCCATGGAGGTTAGGGTAAGAGTTAAGAAAGGACGGACAAGGACCTAGAGGAAGAAACCTAGTTTCTTCCCGATCGTGCTAATCCCCTTTATTAATTATTACCTTAACACCTAAATAGTTCTTAATTAGGGCAAAGAAAGCGGTGAGAATAATTGATTTTCCAAACTAACCTAATTTTAACCCTAGCAAGCATTCTTAGATTTTATCTCATTCTTAGATTTTAAAATAAAACCCAAAATCTTTTTGATTTAACTCGTTAAAACACAAAGAATAGGAATCCATCTCCCTGTGGACCGACCCGTACTCAACCGGCTAGCTGCAAAGCGACACCGTTATTGATTGCGGTTAATTCTTTGATAACAAATAGCGTAAGCGCAAAATCACTCTCAATCAGCCACCCATGCACAGCGCGACATCAACCCCCAATACCGAAAGAGACGAATCCCCGACGATCCGCTCACTGCCTCTATGTGGCTCGGGACTGTACCCAACTAAAACATGTTTGCACGACTCATTTGAGCGGTGGTAGGGTAGTAATCAAAGAACAGTAGGAACTCACATGAGACAAATGACGATCTCAGGTCGACAGACCAACCTGTACTCATGTCACTTGAGAACTGCTATCTGACAATAGGTATAATACCATCTAGCATGTTCCCGACGAGTCCGTCCAGTGTAACTCATAACCCAATGAGCACCTGTATACTATCTTAGGTGACTAACTGACACCAATGGCTTGTGAGACCAGCCACCGCCCCTCGTCGGGGTCTCAAAAAGTATACACTGGTCTATTCTAGAGTATCGATACCCAGTCTCGATACTCCCTCGACTAAGGACATTTAAGGATGCGCTTATAGACCACCCAGCTCCCACGTATAAGATCTCCATCATAATATTGGCAGTCAAGCAAGAATCATATGGGCTCTATCAACATGTAATAGTGATCTGTAATACTACATAATGCATGTACATGATAATAAAGACAAACCAGATAGTATATTATCATTTTGAGTAAGATTGTTCTACCCGTATAGGTCCTCTCTCAATCATCACAATCGCGTGCCTGTGATTACAATAATTGACTTGAGGGCACTATAGCCAACAGTGTGAGCACGTCAGCGGCACTAGCTATACGTAACGGCTACCTAGGTACTTGCTGTAGGGTTACTAGGCACTCTCACAAGGGTCTACAAGGCATCAACCATGCCCGATTCAAAATTTAGACATGCCGAACAACCCTAACCAAGATCTTTAAACTAGAGATTAGGCGAAACAAAGCATGTTAAACACTTTAACATCTAAGAGTTTGGGATTACAACCTTTGTAGTCTGGTCCTTCGCTTCATAAGCTCCGTGTTGAGGTCCCTTCGATGCGATCATCATGTACCCGGACTCTAGAGAGGATCTACGAAGAGAATGATGTAAGCTTGCTTCCGATCTTCGATAACAAAGATGATCTACCTTGAAGTTTCTTTATCATAAGCTCTCACTCACAAATGAAGTGAACACCCTAATCTAAATGGCTAGGATAGATTAGGATGATGAAGTAGGATTTTAGCTCTCTTTTATTATCATAATCTCACACTAATCCATCACAAAACCCATAACTAGAAAGCTTTGCAAGGAGGAAGAAGAAGAAGAATGAATAATAATCCTTTTGTGATGAATAATGAAAATGTTAATATCATTACAAATGCAACCATGGTTAAGTCAAGAAAGACTTAACCATTGTAGAGATTTAACCATAGTATAGAGTGTGGGTTGGGTTAAGTAAATATCTCCAAAAATATCAACCATAATATCTTTGAAAGAAACAAAAGAAAAGCTTCTAGAAACTTCTAGAAAAGTTTAACCCAAATCAAACCCTAACCATGTTTAATCTCCACTAAGCATGTTGCATTAGTAATCATAACTTGTTACAATATTATATATCACATATATAATATATTTTTGTAACAAAAGAAAATAATACAATTAACATATATCGCATATATATCAATGTATTATCCGGTGAGAAAATGAATCAATAAGTGAGCTTATATTAGTTAATGTAATTTAATATATCAAATATATTATTATACATTAAATTATCAAATCAACACTTGATCCGATAATCCGGCTATTTCATAAATAACCGACTAATATTAGTTGTATCAGTTCATTGAATCAACACTTGATCCGATGACCCGGCTATATCTCATATACCCGGCCGATATCTCATATCGCGAGAATCTAATACGGTATCACATACACGTATTGTTCTCGGTCCCGCACATATCACATATGTGCCCCTACTCCATTTTTCTTGAGTCAAGAAAGCTCTGTGTAGGACTCTAAAGAATCGTCAATACGCCGGCAGTAGGTGATGATCATATCAAACACCCACAAGCTGCAAGCGGTCAGCTAAACGTGACAGCCACCCAGGTATTGAGCAATCAGAAGATCAACAAGCAAGCCTGTACTTTCTCCTACGAATCCAATCGGTAACACTCCCGTACAGTCCGGTCTCTTCGTCTGATATGTCGCATATCTCGTCTAGAGGTGGTAAACGTCAGACCCCAGTAGCTTGATAAGTCATGTCGATATGAGGTCTATAACAGTTCGAGAAACTACTGATAACACTTACCAGTAAATCTCAGCAACCCTGGCCAGGGATTTCCAGTTATAGCCAATCGAACACAGCATAACATCAACTCCCTATACCGGAAGAGACGAATCCCCTCCTATCGCTCATTGCTTCCATGTGATTCGGGACTGTACCCAAAAGCCACCTTTTTGCATGCCCTCTTAGACGTGTTATGATGGAAATCAAATCACAGTGGGAATCACACAAGACTCTATGACGATCTCGGGTCTACAGACTAACATGTACCAGTGTCACCAGAGAACTACCATCTGACGTGAGGTATAATACCATCTGGGAGTTCTCGGTGAGTCCGTCTAGTGTACCCAGTCTCTACTGAGCACCCGTACACCATCCTTGATGTCAAACACCGATGGATATAGGATCATCCATCGCCCATCATATGGGTCAAGATGCGTAAATGCTAGTCTACTCTGGTGTATCGATGCCCTGTCTCGATACACCCTTGACTAGGAACAGTTATAGGATGTACTCATCCACTACCATGGCCCCACTAGTATGATCTCATCATAGTCCCAGTAGTCGAGTACATATCCTAAGGGCTTTATCAATATGTAACATAGAGACAATCATGGTACATGTTAAGATAAAGTACAACCAGATAACATACTATCATGTCGAGCAAGAAAGTCCTCCCTATATATGTCCAAGCATCCATTACAATATATATCATATGTACAGCAATGGCCTCTAGGGCATACATATAACTAACAAACTCCCACTTTCACTAGGGCCGTCTGTTGTGGTATTACATACCCAACAATTAGCTGTGGTTGAAGTATCTCATACTCAACCATCCCATAAAAGTCCCTACTGGGAAAAAAGGCCTTTGTGAGTGGATCCGCGCTGTTGTCCTCTGTGTCTACTCTCCTAACCTCGATCTTCCTGGAGATCAACCATCTCCATGATCAGGTGGTACTGCCTAAGAATTATATCTGGATTTCTGATGGGACGGGGTTTCCTTGGCCAAAGCCATTACTCCATTGTCACACAATGGTTGGAACGAAGTTCATCTCATGAACTTATATATATCCAGACTGCCTCTTTGGTAGCATCATTGGTAACGATATATCTTACCTTTAATCGTCTAGTAAGTCACGGTATCTAGCTTGGAACTCTTCCAACATACCGTCCCTCCACTGAGGGTAAAGACAATGCCTGTGACTGACATTCAGTCGTCCTTATCACCCTGGAACTTTTCCAGTGATTCTCCCCAGGATTGATTGATACCATCTCACTACAACTAGTGAGAATCCTAACATCCAATTAGATCTATCTCATAGATCCAAAACCCCAGGATTTAGGAGGTATCACTTTGATCCTATATAGAGAATCCTTATGATAAGCGGAGATTGACCGAGCGTAGCATAGGAAACTCCTTCCCTATCAAGAGTATGTCATCCACGTACTCTACAAGGATCAGCACCATACTCTCTACTACCTTTTTGTATATACAAGGTTCATCTACCATTTTGATAAAGTCAAACTCTTTGACTACCACATCAAAAAAGACGTTCCAACTCCGCGATGTCTGCTTTATCACATAAAACATCTTGCACACGTTTCCGCTGCTCCCACTATCTACGAAGCCCTCTGGCTGTGTACTTATAGACGCTCTCTTCCAAATCATCATTTAGAAAAGCAGTCATGACACCCAACCGCCAGATATCGTAGTAATGGTATGTAACCGTGGCAAGTAGGATCTGGATGGACTTTAAGCATAGCTTTGAAAGTCTCAACTTTTCCATGTACACCAAGTAATCTTCTCAAGATATAGTTGCTCCTGATGGGGATTTAACCCTTCAGATAAAGCAACCAAAGTCCATACTTTGTTGGTGTATAAGGATTCCATCTCAGATCACTAAGCATCCAGCCATTCTTACAGAGTCCCACTCCTGATGGCCTGCTCGAAACTAGTTGGGTCATCATCTCATGATGCAATGCTTGCTCCCACTGTCATAGAGAAACCGAAGTATCTCTCAGGTGGATGAGGAACCCTACTAGATCGGCGGAGAGGCTGAGGTTCGTTGGAAACTATTGAATCCTCCGGGTTTACCAAATCATCAGCTGCAGTTTGTATAGCTGGAACTCTTTCCAGTTCTACCTCATGACCAATAATTTCTTCACAAGAAATTCCCTTTCACAAAGGTGGCATGCTGAGAAACAAAACATCTTTTGTTCCTCGGTTTGGTAGAAGATATTCCCTTGCGAATGCTTGGGATATCCAACAAACTTCCACAGATCTGACTTTGCCTCGAGTTTGTCTGGATTTTTCTTTTAGACATAGGCCGGACAACCCCAAATCTTAACATACTTAAGATATGGGCTCTTCCCATTCCATATCACATATGAAGTGGTAGGCAACTGATCTGATTTGAACCCTATTCAATAGGTAAGCAGCTTCTCAAGTGCATAACTCCCAAAAGGAAATAGGAAACTCAGTAGTACTCATCATAGAGCACACCATATCACATAGGGTGCTATTGCTCCGCCCCGATATACCATCGTGCTATGGTGTATACGGAGAGTAATGCTGGGAGAGAATCTCATTCTCCTTTAGAATAGTCCAGGAATCCCGTGCTCAAGTATTCTCCTCCTTGATCTCATTAAAGGACATAATACTTTTACCCGTTTTTGGTTCTCTACTTCTAACTTATATTCACATATCTCAAAAGTTTCGGACTTGTGTTTCAACAGAAACATATGTCTGAATCTTGAGAGATCGTCAGAGAATGTAATGAAGTACAAAGAACCGGTCTTGGCATGTGTAGACAGGAGACCTTCATACATCAGCATGTATCAATCCCAAGAGTTCACTAACTCTTTCTCTATTTCCAATAAACAGAGCTATGGTCATCTTATCTCTGTGACATGACCGGCAAGTTTCACAAGATGTAAATTCAAACTAATTTAAATATGCATCTATATGTAACTTCAGCTAGTCGGGTCACATAGATATGACCTAGTCTACAATACCTCAAGAAGGATTCGTTCATTTCTGAACTCTTCCTCTTGTGTGTGTTCTGTACATTAAGAACTGTGGTTTGATTTAGAACGTCTATGCTTTTAGATAACGTGCCTGAACCGATCAACTCTTGATATAGGAAATGTTTAAAACATTATCCAACAATACAAAATTATATCCTTTCTTTACTTATAAAGAGACTGATATGATGTTGTATTTCAGGTTCGGTATCTAATAACATTCGTTTAGAATCAATGTATTCTGGTAATACGGGGTGATAACTACCAACATACTTGGCTGCAACACTTGCACCGTTTCTATCTCATGAAACTTATCACCCGTTCTCAGTTCTCTACCTATCTGTAGCCCATGTAACAAATTACATATGTGGGATCCTGATCCAGTATCAAATACCCAGGACATAAAGGATATTGAGAAACCGTTCTATGTAATGAACACACCCGAAGAAGATGAATCAACATGCACTTTCTTCGTTTGGGTGGCACGGGAATTCTGGTAATCCCTTATTTCCTGCTCTGTCTTATAACAATTATAAGTTGGAGCGGGACCAACGTTCCTTAGCGCAGTATAACAAGCGGGTTCGGTCAATACATCCATATTATTATCTTGATTAAGGCGTGACATAGTCGCAACCAGGAGAGAGAGAGAGAAGAAAACACTCAGCGTGAGCTTTTACAAGATTAGATTAGTTATCAATTTATCTAATCAGGTTGTCTCCCACTGTTTTAGTCAAATCTTCCTTCAAACCCTAAAAGGAAAGACTGGCCGGGATTAATTACACCCTACAAGTTCGCCAATCTTTCATCCAGGCCACTGCCGGTACTTTGAGGGAGGTTTCCCGTGCTTTCGCACGGACCTAATTAAAGTAAACCTCGTTTTTCCAGGGGCGTAACCCCGTTGACACCTTTCTAGACACCTACTTGATCGGCTAATCGTAATATGTAAAACTCTCCCAGGAGTAACTCTTACTCGCAGCGGGTATCGGGATCCAACTATCTCATAGAAGGTATGCAATCTCATTGCAAATTTCAACACTTGAAATTCCCAATAATATTTTACCCCGAGCGATCTATGACCTTGACAAGGTCAACAAACCATAGACCGCAAGTCAAGTTCAACCCGTCATTTCCTGATATGAATTAAACCCACCGGCATGACCCTTGACAAGGTCAACAAAGTCGCACGACTACCCTAATCCAATCGCATCATATGCTTATGCAGATAAGCACTAATCAGCTACCGCACACTACGCCTTGACAAGGTCAACAAACGCAGCACGAATACTAACTATTACTTATCTGAAATGATGGAGGGCTACGAAAGGTTTTTAAGAAAACCCTTTGCGTAATGAACATGATATCGTTATAGAATCGAGTGATTTTAAATGGAGTGTTTTTGAGGCTTTTCTAGTTTCGCTAAAAAGGTCACTCCCGGTGAAGGGATCGTCGGCTCTTTCCTTATCGAATAAGGTGCAGGATATTTCACAAATACCACTATGCAAAGAAAAAACTATAGAAGCAATCAAAAGATAAACCGTGTTTGTAGCATCTGCTAGTTTCACTAAAGAGGTCACTCCCGGTGAAGGGATCTCGGCTCTTTCCTTATCGAATAAGGTGTTGGATGTTCTACAAGGAACACCGCTATGCAAAGCAAGAACTAGAGCTACCAGTTTTTAAACAAGTTTCTACAACATCTTAGGTTTCTTCTATTTCATTAATCTCATTAATGAAGTCCCATTTTAATTTTGCTTCATAAGCATCAGATATGAAACGAAATCTGCAATATAACATATATCTCATATATATAATATAAACATTCGTCTCAGGCAGTAATATGATCTCATCACAGAACATTGCAGCAGAAGAAACATATATGAAATATTGGATATACTAGGAGGTCTTTGTTTTAGTACGAGCCTGTATAAAACACGGATTCCACGGTCACGATGAATAGCCAAACGCACATCCCTAGACCCTTACGAGAGCGGCAAGCAACACTGCCAATTCTAGGGTTAGGAGACTCGGTCTCGACTCCTCGAGATGGTTTCCCACTGGACCCTAGAACCCGGTTACTTGTGCTCCCCACCTTGGGTCTACCTAATGCGGAAAAGTAAATAATATACAATGGTGACATCATCCTCAGCCCGGAAGTGCCTCAACAAAAGAATATTACATACAAATGAATTTTACATGAATGAAAAAGAAAAACTCTCATCTCACATAAAACCCCCGGCTATTCAAACACGACGATCCAATATAACATATCACAGCAACACATAATATCTCATATCATCAACGTATGTAAGTATGCATATACCGATTGTCGTTGATGTATAGCAACGAAAACCGGCGATACAACTACATACTACACTTACGGTCACAGAAAAGAAAGTGAAAAACTACAACAGTTGGAATCCGCAACCTCCTTAGACATCTCATGCCTAACCAAATGAATTCCTTAAACATCGCATGCCTAACAATTATAAACCCCGCATTTTAGTCTCATTATCGAAAACTCTTTTCAATATCAAGTCGGGCAATTCAATAAAATTCCCGACATCCTGATCGAATGCTCGTCGCAAACTTTAGTAGACGGCCGCACCCCCGGATGCCGTCGACAAAGTGCACTAAGGCGGAACACCGCTGCCACGAGCACCCGAACGGATGCTTTTGGCGACGGGGTTCTCCTACAGTCACTCGGTCGGGGCTATGGGGCGTGGATGTCTATTAAGTTTACCCGGCGAGTATCCGCGTACGCTACGTGATTGCGACGGACTTTTGATCGCATCAAAATCCCGTGGCAACTGATCATCTGAGACTAAACTGCTAGATTTATAACATTCATATTAGTTATCTCATAACTACTTATGGATTCCAAATATTGTATCACATTCCAGATAAATAGACAATGTTAAATTTTCCGATCGAATAACCAAACACCCAAGATTTCCCAAATAGTTCTCAACACTTGAAATTAGTTTTAAAATATCCATCACATGCGACAATACCAATGGTCCAGCCGTAGAAGGGTCAAACCAACGCCTCACATGTGGCAGTGCCGTACTGCCCCAAACCCTAAGGTTCAGAGGCAGTTCAAGACGGTCACATAATCGAGTTAAGATTTGTTGTCTTCTAAAGGGTCCACCGCGTTACTTGCATGACTTAGAACGTACTTAAACTACGGAAAAATCCACACTTGGAAATTTTCCGACAGGGGAAAAAGTGAGTTATTGATATCCATTCGAACTTTTTAACACGTTCTAAAAATTACCCGGACAAACTAAACGAAGTTATACTTTCCGATCGAATCAACGAGCTCCCAATACAACCAAGAAAAGTCAGCACTTGAGTAGAATAAAAAATCCCCAGAAGCATGCAAAAGTACCTACGGATGTTACTGTATAAAAACTATCCCTCAATCTACAGTACTTGCCGCGGAACCGCCGCCAATACCCTGGTTTGGCCGCGGTTCCGCGGCTCTTTAATTGATTTAGGGGGTCGTTTTTCACAGGTCACCATAAAATTACCTGCTGAATTTTCTGAGAATTTTTAATATGAAAAAATCAACATTTTTGAAAAATTTCCAGAAACTAGGGTTTTACGGGTATTCGGAGTTCGATCGGACTTTAAACTTCGCCTAGACTTCGCCTAAAGGTCTAGCTTGGCTCTGATACCACTGTAGGGTTACTAGGCACTCTCACAAGGGTCTACAAAGTATCAACCATGCCCGATTCAAAATTTATACGTGCCGAACAACCCTAACCAAGATCTTTAAACTAGAAATTAGGCGAAACAAAGCATGTTAAACACTTTAACATCTAAGAGTTTGGGATTACAATCTTTATAGTCCGGTCCTTCGCTTCATAAGCTCCATGTTGACTCCCTTCGCTGCGATCATCATGTACCCGGACTCTAGAGAGGCTCCACGAAGAGAATGATGGAAGCTTGCTTCCGATCTTCGATAACAAAGATGATCTACCTTGAAGTTTCTTTATCATAAGCTCTCACTCACAAATGAAGTGAACACCCTAATCTAAATGGCTAGGATAGATTAGGATGATGAAGTAGGATTTTAGCTCTCTTTTATTATCATAATCTCACACTAATCCATCACAAAACCCAAAGCTAGAAAGCTTTGCAAGGAGGAAGAAGAAGAAGAATGAATAATAATTCTTTTGTGATGAATAAAGAAAATGTTAATATCATTACAAATGCAACCATGGTTAAGTCAAGAAAGACTTAACCATTGTAGAGATTTAACCATAGTATAGAGTGTGGGTTGGGTTAAGTAAATATCTCCAAAAATATCAACCATAATATCTTTGAAAGAAACAAAAGAAAAGTTTCTAGAAACTTCTAGAAAAGTTTAACCCAAATCAAACCCTAACCATGTTTAATCTCCACTAAGTATTTTGCATTAGTAATCATAACTTGTTATAATATTATATATCACATATATAATATATTTTTGTAACAAAAGAAAATAATACAATTAACATATATCGCATATATATCAATGTATTATCCAGTGAGAAAATGAATCAATAAGTGAGCTTATATTAGTTAATGTAATTTAATATATCAAATATATTATTATACATTAAATTATCAAATCAACACTTGATCCGATAATCCGGCTATTTCATAAATAACCGACTAATATTATCTGTATTAGTTCATCGAATCAACACTTGATCCGATGACCCGGCTATATCTCATACACCCGGCCTATATCTCATATCGTGAGAATCTAACACGGTATCACATACACGTATTGTTCTCGATCCCGCACATATCACATATGTGCCCCTACTCCGTTTTGCCTGAGTCAAGAAACCTCTGTGTAGGACTCTAAAGAATCGTCAATACGCCGGCAGTAGGTGATGATCATATCAAACACCCACAAGCTGCAAGCGGTCAGCTAAACGTAACAGTCACCCAGGTATTGAGCAATCAGAAGATCAACAAGCAAGCCTGTACTTTCTCCTACGAATCCAATCAGTAACACTCCCGTACAGTCCGGTCTCTTCGTCTGATATGTCGCAAATCGCCTAGGGGTGGTAAATGTCAGACCCCAGTAGCTTGATAAGTCGTATCGATATGAGGTCTATAACAGTTCTAGAAACTACTGATAACACTTACCAGTAAATCTCAGCAACCCTGGCCAGGGATTTCCAGTTATAGCCAATCGAACACAGCACAACATCAACTCCCTATACCGGGAGAGACGAATCCCCTCCTATCGCTCATTGCCTCCATGTGATTCGGGACTGTACCCAAAAGCTACCTTTTTGCACGCCCTCTTGGACGTGGTATGATGGAAATCAAAGCACAGTGGGAATCACACAAGACTCTATGATGATCTCGGGTCTACAGACTAACATGTACCAGTGTCACCGGAGAACTGCCATCTGACGTGAGGTATAATACCATCTGAGAGTTCTCGGCGAGTCCGTCCAGTGTACCCAGTCTCCACTGAGCACCCATACACCATCCTTGATGTCAAACACCAATGGATATGGGAACATCCATTGCCCATCATATGGGTCAAGATGCGTATACGCTAGTCTACTCTGGTGTATCGATGCCCTGTCTCGATACACCCTCGACTAGGAACAGTTATAGGATGTACTCGTCGACTACCGTGGCCCCACTATTATGATCCCATCATAGTCCCAGTAGTCGAGTACATATCCTAAGGGCTTTATCAACATGTAACATAGAGACAATCAGAGTACATGTTAAGATAAAGTGCAACCAGATAGCATACTATAATGTCGAGCAAGAAAGTCCTCGCTATATATGTCCAAGCATCCATTACAATATACATCATATGTACAGCAATGGCCTCTAGGGCATACATATAACTAACACTTGCCAAAAGGGAGGTCGACAATCTAGTACGTCCTAGGTTAAGAGGCAATAGACCAAGTCCACAAATGGAGAAAATTATGGAAATTTTAAAGCAATTTAACATAAATATTCCTTTCTTAGATGCTATTCAACAAGTTCCGTCTTATGCGAAAATTCTAAAGGACTTGTGCACTAGGAAGAAAAAAATTTAAGTACCTAAAAAAGTTTTCTTAGCGAGTAATGTAAACACTGCGTTTACCCAATAATTACCCAAGAAACGAACGGACCTCGGAAGTCCTACTATATCTATTTCTATTGGGGGTAAAACTATCAATCGTGCTCTACTCGATTTAGGTGCTAGTGTTAACTTACTTCCGTATTCTGTCTTTGAGAAATTAGGGATCGGAGAGTTAAAACCCGCGCACTGCACTCTCCAGATGGCAGATCGATCTATCACCCAACCTAGGGGTGAGCTAGAGGATGTGTTAATCAAAGTCGGGGAATTTATATTCCCTGTGGACTTTATCGTTATAGATACACAGCCTGTAGCAAACCCACGAAACCAAATTCCGATGATTTTAGGTTGACCTTTTCTTGCGACTTCCAACGCAATAATCAATTGTCGAAACGGCTCTATGATCCTATCCTTCGGGATGATGTCAATTGAGCTTAACATTTACAAGTTGGGAAGTGAACCCTCTGAACCCTATGCTCAAGTATTTTCTGTCGAAGCGATAAATTCCGACAGCAGCGAATTTGAACAGTTTCACGATACCGATCTTGACTCCGCTAGTACGTTATTGTTTGACCATGCTATTTGTTATACACATACGGACCCTTCTATCGAGCTGTCTAAGTCAACAGCTAACGCTAAATATGAATCTTTTATGGAGTTCGAGTATTATTCCGTTCTTTCCGATGAGATCATTATTCGGGATATCGATGAAAGTTTTGAATAAATCTTCGCTGAAAAACTCACATTCTTAGAAAACATGGGAGTTGTGATGAATCAACCCCAACACAAAGAAATTGAACCACCACCCCTTCTTCTTATTAATAACGAGAATGCGAGTAATCCGCCATCATTGTTTCCTCTCTATAAACCAAGACGTAAACCCATTCTATTCCACCTCTTATCCCCTCCCCACCTTTTCACGTCGATAGGTGACATGATCTTCTACCAAGCAGTGTATTATATCGATAAAATATTTGAATGGTTGGTGTTGAATTTTGGTCTTTGTAAAACTTTATATTGACCAATAATTTTAACTCTCCCTCATAATTTTAAATGCTTAATACGATTTTACTCAAGTTTGGAGGGGGGGAGAAAAATATATTTTGGCTCTTGAAAGAAAATAAATTTTTACATAATTATGAGCCAAAAATAAGTTTGGGGGAGGATTTCACTATCATTTATTCATGTCCCCGTTACTAACTTTTTCTTCCAAGTCTACAGTAATTTAAGCTTAACAGATGACATCAGTGATAACACTGCTGCAAACAGGTTTGGTGGAGGTTTGTACTTATTTACGCATTATTTTGCATTATACTATATATAAGCACAAAAAAATTTTGATAATGAAAGTTTGAAAGTGAAAAATTACATATGAAAGATAGGAATAGTTTGAGAAAAGTAAGAAATTTAGATGTTTTCTTAAACGAAACTAGTAATAAGTAGTTATGAGCCGTTGCACCAAGGATTAGTAAGATGAAGAAAATTACTAATCTAAGGATAAAAATAAGTCTGAAAATAGTCCCTATTCTTGAGGCCAAATATTTGAACGTTGATACCCTACTATATGCACTGTCACACATCTTGAAATTTAGGATAGTAGAGCATACCTTGAAATGCTCTTGTCTAAAAACCTTAGTATGAAAAATAAAAAAAATAAAAAAATAAAGAATAAGTGGTGAAGAAAAAAATGAACACTGATTTTGTAATTGCTTAAGGCAGCATAAAAAAAATATAGCGAGGGTGTTTTATCACCTAGTGCTTTAGACCGACTAGTTTGGGAGCCACTGCTAAGCCTTAGGTGTTACAAGATGAGGATAATTACGCCTAAATGAGCGAGCACATTTGGTAATCAGTCGGTTAGTACCTCAAGAAGTATTAACGGTCGCATGAAGAATGTGTGAGCAATTTCATCGAAATTATTCACCGACTAAAAAGTACTAAGGAATATGGACAAGAGTATGATAGCTTGAATTGAATTCTCTAAGTGTAGGGATGTTTTTTTACACACACGTAGGGGTATATGATCGATGTTTGGATGAATGGTAGGGAGGAAGGCTAAATGCGATGTTTTATTGAGGGATGATATGATTTCTAATATTTTTTCATGATCATTAAGATAGGGCTCATGGCAACCGAAAAGCTGGTGTAGTTGGAAAATCTTATTTTCAAGTTCTTTCTTTTATAGTTCTTATCTTTGTATGTAACTTTCACCATCTTTCTTTTATTATGGGATTTTATGGGTGTAATCCACTGAAAACCCTCAGGAGACAACACTCCTCCTACTAGGGACACCTCGAGGTTTAACGGCTTGTTGCACGTGCTCAGTGCAATCGTATTGCCTACGAAAGTGTGCTACTTAAGTTTTTCTTTTTTTTCTTTTTCTCTCTCTCTTTAATAACTAGTTTGCTTGGGACGATCAAAATTAAGTTTGGGGATATTTGTTCAGTCGAAAATATCGCACATTTGATATAACATTTTCCTTACTTTTATTAAATATTTAAAGGTGTTTTTTATAAATATGAAACATACGAGGGTTTATCTGAAAATATCTATTGTCATATGTTTATATATTATAATTAATATTATGAAGGAAAATATATGAATATAATATTTATATAATATTTTAGTAATTTAAATATGCATATCATATCAAATATCCCTAATCAATATTCTTAAAATATAATATCATATAAAATGGTTAGGATGATATCTCAAAAAACACAAAATATTAGTAACACTTTGATTTGAGATATTGTGCAGATATTAGCTCAGGTCTGGAATCAAGGAGATCCGGGTGAAATCAAGATGTCGGAATCGAATCTGCCAAAATATTGAAGCAAATCACGAGATCTAGCAACGGTAGAGACCCAGAGCATTATTTTCAGAATCTAAACATCTAGGGGATCTCCAAATATCAACACAAAATACCAGAAAAAATCCCAAACCCTAACTCCACCAAACCACGGTGGAAAGGCGGCCAAATAGGGGTAAACGCGGTGGATCCGTGGTGCTTCGGTGGCCGTACGTGTGAGATTTCAGGATCATGATCTTAACAGCATATCTTAACCTATGGAATCTAGGGTTTCTGGTTTTGGGACTATATAAAGGACCGAGAGACTTAGAAAATCATCAAACCGAAGAGATCACGAAGTCCAAGTCGATTCACGCATCCAGGTTGATCAATCAGTTGTTCATCTACCTCTTTCAAAATAGATCGAGAAGCAAACTAGATTTTTTATTCCATTTTCTAAAGGATCAAAAAGTGTAATTGATTTAGCTGATTAATAAAGGTAGCTGTTTTATTCTTATCGCATTTAATTTCTACATTATGATTTCCTTCTCTATCATTTCTTCTTCTATCTCCATCATGCGCGAGTAATTCTCCGCTTGATAGGGTTCGTAGGATTAGGGTAGAACAATGGATGAGAAAATATTTTAACTTTTTTTAGCTCTTATAAAGTTTATAAAATTTAGCCAAAGAATCGTTAACATTCTTATCGGGCGCGCTATCAATTTATTGATAGTCTTGACCGCGATTTGAGATTAGATTAACAATTGTTTTGTTAAGGACTAGACATGAATAGAATTCAATCAAGAGACAAGGGTCAATAGTAGGGAAACCTAGTTTCTTCCAAGAACCATAATCCTCATTCATCACTATCAATCTAGTTTTAAATCTATCAAAAAATAAAATGAGTCATCTTTATTAGTCATCCATGACTACTAAATCCTAACGAACCCAACAAGAATTTTCCCTAAAAAATATATATCCGTATTTAAAATATATCTTAAAACTATAAATTCTACATCCGTATTTAACACAGATCTAGAAACTATTCTCCCTATTCTTTTATTCTAATCAACTCGTCTAAAGCAAGATTAAAAGCTCCACGCATCTCTGAGAACGACCCGTACTCATCTCGGCTAGCTACACGTGACACTGTTATTGATTGCGGTTATTTATTACAAACATACATTTTCACAGAATCAATCAGTGGCCATCACCAGAAATCCTTGGCCAAGATAGACAAGAATTACTGATTTGGATCAGTAGTTTCTCAGTTGGTGATGGGTTTCATACCGACACGAATTATCGCGTTATTAGGGGTCTGACTTTATCCACCTCCTAGACTCGATACGCGATACTCTTAGACGAACGGACCGGACTGTACGGAAATTGTCACGAACGGGCTCAGTAGGGGTTCGGATGAGTTTGCTCGTCAGCCTTCCTTTCGCTTAATACCTGGGTTGCCCTTACGTACAGCTAGTGTCGCTGACATGCTTGTGGTTAAACCCACTGCCAGCGTATTAACTAGTCTTTAGAGTCCCACACAGAGGGTTTCCCTGCTTCGGGCGAAACGATGTAGAGGCCGTATGGTTTTACGGCAGGGTTCGATCATATACGTGCACTTGTGCACGTATCATGATTCGGACGGATAATACTAGTGGGCATTGGTTTAAGCCGGATTCTAGTATTATATTATTGGATTATTTTTGTCTCTATGTATTCGTATTTTTCGGAATACGGATACGGGTATGTATATACGGATGAGGTGTATTCTTGTAATTTATTACAAGGTGTTTCTAGAAGATGCCATCTCATTTTTGTTATAACCATTTTGATAAATGGTTAATGAGGTGGAGGATGAGGTATGACATGGCATTTATGGAAGAATGGCTCACTTAGTGACTCATGGGGTGAGTTATGAGTTACTATTGTGGCATGCTTGTTGTTGTGAGATATTTTTGTGAGGGATGATTCTAGAAGGTGCCACCTCATTTTTGTTATAACCATTTTGATAAATGGTTAATGAGATGGAGGATGAGGTGTGACATTGCATTTATGGAAGAATGGCTCACTTGGTGAGTCATGAGTTAAGTCATGAGTTACTATTGTGGCATGCTTGATATTTGTTGTTGTGAGATATTTTTGTGAGGGATGATTCAATTCATTGGATCACAAGAATTAGCCATTTTTCTATGGTTGCTTCACACTCTCATCCTCAAGCTTCTTCTTCTACCTCCACCCTTCAAGTCTCATGTGTTGAGAAACCTAGGGTGTTTGGAGACAAATTAATCCATCATTAGATTCTACATTCTCTAGGCTATCTAGTTTAGCGAACTAGGTACCCTAGTTACCTCGGCTATGAGGTTGGAGCTCGAACTACAAATCCTCAGATGGATTATCTTCGATGGAGGAAGACCGGCGATCAAGCTTGATCATGGTGGCCTATAGGAGCTTGGGAAGATGGTTAAAGACCGAAGGACACGGATCATTCAGTATAACCATTCTTAACTTCTTTTTATGTTTGCTAGATTAGGGTTAATGGTCGATCCGTATTATGGGGTTATTCTAGCGTCAGTTTTATAAAAATTTTGTTCCGCATTCGGTCACGGTAGATGGCCAGGGTGCTGGCATAACCCAACAATCCTCCCCGAAACTTGTTTTTGGCTCACAATTGTGCAAAATTTTCTTTTCTTTGAAGAGCCAAAATATTTTTCTTCTTCCCCCAAACTTGAGTAAAACAGTGTTTTCATTACTAAGCATTAAAAATCATAAGGGGGGTAAATATTATTGGTCTATACAAAGATTTACAAAGACCAAAAGTTAAAACCAACCATTCGAATATTTTATCAATGTAACACCATGGTTGGTAGAAGATCATATTACAGATAGACGTGAAGAAGTGGGGAGGAGATAAGAGGTGTAATCGAAAGTTTTTATGTCTCGGTTGGTAGAGACGAAACAGTGATGGTGGATGAAAACGAGAATATAAAAGATAAGGAATATGTGGAATGGTCGTATTCTCGTATGTGACTAGAAGAAGGGGTGGCGGTTCAGCTTCATCGGGTGGAGATTGATTCATCACAACATCCAAGTCTTTAAGGAACGCGAGTTCTTCGGCAAAAATATCTTCGAAACTTTCATCGATAGTCCGAGTGATAATCTCACCGGAAAGAAGGGTATGATACTCAGACTCCATAAGAGGTTCATATATAGTGTAAGGGACTGACTCAGATAGCTCAACGAATTTATTCAACAATTCAAAGGATTTGAACTCGGGGGTGGACTTGTCGAAAAAAGGGTCCCTACTAGTATAATAAATAGCTGGATCAAACAATAATACACTAGTGGCGTCAGGGTCAGTATCGTGGAGCAAGAACTCCTCAAATTCGCAGTTGTCGGAAGCTATCTTGTTGACGGAACATATATCAATTATATGAGCAGAAGGTTCGGAGGGTTGACTTCCTACCCTAAAAATGTTAAGTTCAATTTTTGTAACATTTCAAAAAATAAAATATTATTTCTGGAAATTTTTATAATTTAATATTATTTTTAATGAATATTTTAATATTTCGGTATAATTAAATACCGATAAATTGGGGAAATTTTTTGAAAATTATAGAAATTACTAAAAGGACGTGTTTTATGTGAATTATGCAATTTTTAAGTTTTTATGATTAATTATTTGCTAATTTAGTGCTAATCGCGATTAAAAATCGCTAATCGCGCTTTAAGCGTATTTTGTGCAAAACATGCACCATTTCTTTTTTTCTACACTTGTTGCATTTTCCTACATGTTTTGGGTGCATGGCTTGTTATTTTGGGGTTACTATTGATGTGAGAAGGGAATAAGAAAAGAAAAGAAATGAAAAGGATTAGAATATGTAGGCATGGGTGAGAGAGAGAAAGAGAGGGGTTAATTTTGACCTTGGGCATTCTCTCCTTCATTTCTCTCCCCTCCTTTGATGTTGCTGCTGCTGCTGCTGCACCCTCTCTCCCTCTTCATAAAATCCCCCAAAACACCATGAATATCACTCCAAAACCCTATCTCCTTTTCACAAAAAAGATGCACAAGCTCAAGGGAATCACATTGGACCAAGAAAGTAAGGATTTTGGCCACTTGGGGCAACTCAAAAATTTTCTTGAGTTGCCAAATGAGGTATTTTCTGAACCACTAGCTTAGTTTTCCTATTTTTTTCACATCCATGTTAACTTTAAACCGATATGGTGATGTTTAGTGAGGGTATGAAAATTCTAGTTATGGTTATTGGAAATTGAGAGTTGTGGTGAGCAATTAAGCTCACTAGAGGCCACACAAACCCCCTAGTGCTAGAATTCTGACATAAACCAGAGACTAGAAACCCGGAATACGGATTTAGAAACCGATATCGGACGAATTGTGGAATCTGTGAGGGTTATTTAAAATCTGCTATCATTAGAAGACTCTGAAAATTATTTTGTAAGGACAGTGAGACATGCAGGCACCCAGGAAGCTACCACCAAAACCCTAGCCCCTAATTCATCAGACAGGCCACAGATTTAATCAATTTGGCCGCAAATTGCGGCCTGGGTCCCACCATTTTGGCTCGTGTTGGTTCTGAAGCTTTATTTCATGTAAATTAGACCCCTGGCATATGCAAAATTGTCTGATTTGACCTAGGGTGAAATCTGAGACCCTTTTTTGTAGTTGCTGTTTTGGATTCGTGTTTCGTTTCTCGTATTCTGAATTCTGGAATTTGCGTATTTGTGTTTTCTCGATCGTTGACGTTTGCACGATGACATCGAGGGTTGCTTGATGGTTTAGAAAGCGTAGTCTATAGGTTCTAACATATAGGCCTTAGCGCGTCGTTTGGTTTTCTCGATATGATTTTAAGATGAATTTATGATTGTGTTATCTTGTAGGTACCTTCACGAGGGCTTCTTATGACGAAGAAGATGAAGGCGATATCGACACCGACACGCAGGATGCAAGGTGAGTAGGTTATATCTACGGGGGAAGTCAGGTGGATGGCGTATAGCACCCCCACAGTCCGATATTTAGTATAGTATATATATACTATATATGATAGCTTATTTGCGTCGTGGATATTTGAGATGAGATTAGGTGTACTATGGTTAGATTAGGGCGTAGAAATAAACTAGTCTAGTTCCTAGTTGCGAACCCTAGAATAGGTTTACACCCATACGCACACACATGCTTATTGCTATACATATGCCTACATGATGAGGATAGTGGATGATTTTTGGAGATGAGTCGATGAGATTGGGCATAGTGCCATGAGATCGGTGATATGATGTGATTCGTATTTGGGATACGACATGTGATTTTAGCGGGCCTTGGGACGTGTGTTGCACACACGCATTTATATTTATATAGAGGATATCGATTTGCACTAGACTTAGATCAGTACCCCAGATCATGAGATATGATGATAAGGATACCTGATAATTGATGAGAGGAATATGATATTGACCCGTACCCAGCTTTTGGGATGGCGTACGATGGTTTACCGTACGAGCTTCATATTGATGATAGATTAGATTCGCACTCATGACTCGAGGATGTCATATGATATTGTATCGTACACGATACCTTTGAGGCGGGATCACCGACTATTATACTTATATATATATATATATATATATATCGACTCAGATTTAGGTGGTTTCCATACCCCTCCTGATTGACTTGTTAGTTAGAGTTGTGGTTTTGCTAATAGATGTTAGGCTAGGTTGATGTCTTACCTATTTCAAAAAAACTAACGAATCGGGAGTATTTTAAAGATAGGCAAAGGGATTCTACGGATATTTTCAAAAGACGCATCTTTTCTTAAAAACACCATAGCCCTTATTTCCATAACACAGCGATTCGTGTTATTTCAAAAGGCACTATTGTATGACTTATATTTATATTAAATGCATATTAGTTATCATTGTGTTTACCATTCAGCTCCCGCGCATTATTGATGTTCGCTCCGCATGGCATACTTATATTGTGATTTCATATACCATTATTAAACTCATGCTGTTAGGACACCAACACCATTATCGATGATGCATATGTTCCACGTACACCTGCTTGCCGGCTCATACACTTCATCATCGATAATTGCCATATCACTACACTGTAGTACTGTTGCATTCAGGATATGATCTCTTGCATGGCATACTTGTGTACATACCCATTGTACACCCATGTTTATATACATAAGTATTTGCACATACATAGATAATTCTGGCTTGATTAGAGATTTAGGAACCGCAAGATACTCTTTAAAACTGATTCATTTTAAAAGAGCGGTTTCTCTCAATGTGTGCATATTACTATTCCATGTTACATGACAGACCGTGTCACGCCCCGCTTCCCAGAGTACGCAAGATTGGGCACGTGACATAGCCAACCATGCTACCTGTGGGTAGGAAGTATCCATCCGCAGTCACATTACGGCTGTAGAGATATCAAGAACAAGATACAACTATCTAAAAACATGTCCACAATCCAGAATAACAAGAGTCAATGATAAATAAATGCGGAAGCAAATGATCCAATACAATATATGAAAGGTATGTCCCATAATGCGGGCTCACATCAGAAAATAAATGCAGGAAATAAAACTAACCACTACTGGACTCACAACTCAGCCTGCTGGCTGAAGTACTCCTGCTCGGACAGCGACAGTGGTAGAGAATCTGGGCCATGCAAAACCCAGACGTCAGCGCGTCAAGTCAACAAGTAATATAATATGAACAGTGTAATAGGCAATGCAGAACTAAACATGAATAAAGCAATAATGTGAAACAAGCGGTGCAGGGTAATGTGCAGTGGGTAACTAAACTGTTCTATCGGGTTTCCTAGTCTAAAGTCTTTGAAATCAATTTGATGAATCGTCGATGTAACTCAATAGTATCCCGTACATACCCGGGATCACGGCCATAATGTTCTCGGCTGCAGCCGAGACATGCCGCTAGGCACAAAACAGGAATGTGTACACTCGTTAGTATCCCGTACATACCCGGGATCACGGCCACAATATTCCCGGCTGCAGCCGAGACATGCCGCTAGGCACAAAACAGGAATGTGTACACTCGAACAGGTAGTGAACTATCGAGTTACAAGTCAGGTTCACCTTTGATTTCCCCATACCCCCAAGTTATGTGTGTCAGGTCAGGTATTCAGTAATCAAGAACTAATGCCAACACAGGATCAGGTAACAGTAGGTTTGTCTGGATAGACAACAAGATTGGTCCATGAGGACTACATGTCAGGTTTGTTGGCATTAGGCACGAGATCAGGTAACAGGTCAGGTCATGGTATATCAGGTCAAGTCAACAGTAAATGGTACCATGTCAGGTGTATCAATATATACCATGTGTGACAAAGTCAAGTCAAGGTGTAACAATATCATGGATGTGCTCACAAACAGATATATATATAATCGAACAGGGTATTTAATAACATGGAATGAGCAATGAGCTAAATAACAATAAGCAGTTTCATTCGATCACAAGAGTGCAGTAATACAGTGCAGCCATTGTATTATTTTAACAGGTTTTGAGCACCCTTCGCAGTGCAATAGTTTAAATGATGATGCAATACAGTTATATCAAGCCTTTGAATACGAATGTCCGAATGTGGTAGAACTACATGGGTAAGTGCTACAATCTATTAAACGGTAAAATGTGATTAACAGGTAAACTTGGTTCTTAGGTTGAAAGTGGCAAACTGAAATTTTTATGTTAACTGTAAAATGATATATGTCATATTGCAACCAAATTGGAAATGACTATACCGAGTTAAGTTTTGCAGGTTTAATGAGTCAAAACATTTATAATTGTATAGTATAGCATGTAGCAAGTGATACTTGCCTCGACGGGTCGCGAACCGGGAAAACGGAACGTAACGTCGGCGGGGAAACACGCGACGGACGCACGGTTCACGGATTGAACCCAAACGACGAACCAAGGGACCTCACGGGTCAGAGCACTCCGCTGGATCGTCAGGACACGTCACCGGCACGGCCGGATTCCGGCGAACAGCGACAACAACAAACGGAAAATTAATGCACGGCCAATGGATAAACCAGAGGGAAAATAGAAGGAGGAAGGGGAGAGAAGGCTTACTGGTGTTGCAGAGAGCGTGACAGCGATGGGGTCGACAGCGGTGGGGCGCCGGCGAGGAGGTCGCAGCGGTGAAGGTTAGGGCTCGGGTATGGGAAACGGGAAAGAAAGTGGAGAGGGAGAGGAGGTGGTCGGGTCTGGAGTGCGCAAGTGATGAGGAGGTGCTGAAGGTGGCGCGGGTGACGACGACGAAGGTCACCGGCGACGTCTCCGGCCGTACAGAGAAGGCACGGGGGTTGTCCGGGATTGTTGCGGTGCTGTGCACACGGGGAGAAGGAGGGGATGTCGAGGTTGGTATGAGGAGGCGGAGGCGAGGGCAATGGTGGCGCTGGCGCCAGCGTCGGAGCTGTGGTGGCGACGGTGGAGGCGACTAGGGCTAGGTCGCGATGGGTTTCTCTCGTTCGTTCTGGGAAAAATTATGAGGGGGGGAAAGGATAATATATATAGGGGGAGAGAGAGAGGGTTAGAGAGAGAGATATTGGAGGGAGCCCACGGGGAAAAGAGAGAGCCTGATTGGCTGAGAGAAAAGTTAAAGAAATCTTAAAAGGATTTAAAAGATTATTAACGTAACAGTAATAAGATTATGAATATATATAGTTTCGAATATTTTATTAATTTGGGATTTTGGCGCTAAATGAAACATTTCCAAATCGCGCCCGGATTGGGTCCAAAAATTTGAAATTTAAATAATAGGATTTTAAGCGGGTTCCAAATTTTAAAATGAAATGTTTTATGATTAAAAAGCATACCCCCAAGTCGGACACTTGTACACGCGCGTAGCCGTCCAAACTCGCCCGTTTCACTGAACGGGACGAGAACTCGATGCACGGACGCTACCACGCGGCTCGGGGTGTCGAGTAGGCCAAGATGGATATTTTTAATTTTATTTTAGGTGCTAAAATTTGTTATATGCAGAAATGACTTAGCCAGATAAAATCTCACGGCAAGTGTCAAACAGGCAAGCTAAATGGAATGAGTAATATATAATGCTCAACCAGTAACAGAAAATAGTTGTAATGGGCTCGGGTGTTACATTATACCTAACTACAAAAGAATTTCGTCCTCGAAATTCCAAGAATACAAGATAGAAAACTACAGGAAAAGGTGAGGAAACTTCTGCTGGATCTCATCTTCTCGCTCCCAAGTGGACTCTCCATGCGATCGATTACCCCAAGAAACGAGCACAAGGGGGATAACCTTGTTCTTAAGAACCTTTTCCCTTCGATCCATGATTTCAACCGGTCGCTCCTCAAAAGTCAGGTCTTCCCGTACTGTTAACTCCGAATGATCCAAGACGTGTGTTTCATCTCGAACATACCTTCGTAGTTGAGATACGTGAAACACGTCGTGCACACCCGCTAAGGACTGCGGTAACGCCAAACGGTATGCTACCTCTCCAACGCGCTCCAATATCTCGAAGGGTCCAACGAATCGAGGACTAAGCTTTCCTCAACTCCCAAAACGAATCACCCCTCTAGTCGGTAATATCTTCAAGAATACCAAATCACCAACGGCGAACTCTAGAGGTCTTCTTGACGTGTCAGCCCAACTTTTCTGTCTGTCTTGAGCTGCCTTCATATGCTTTCTGATTGTGTTAACCTTCTCAACTGTCTGTACCACCAAATCTGGTCCCAATAATCTTCGTTCACCCACATCATCCCAACAAACAGGTGAACGGCACTTACGACCATACAAAGGTTCAAACGGAGCCATCTGGATGGTTGCTTGGAAACTATTGCTGTAAGAAAACTCCACCAAGTGTAGATGATCCTCTCACGAACCCTTGAAGTCCAACATGCATGCTCTCAACATGTCTTTAAGAGTTTGAATCGTTCTCTCCGACTGACCATCAGTTTGAGGATGATAAGCTGTGCTAAACTTCAATCGAGTCCCCAAACTTTCCTGTAAACTCCTCCAGAAGTGTGATAAGAACCGAGTGTCCCGATCGGACACGATGCTCACCGGTACGCCATGCAATCTTACAATCTCCTGTATGTACCGTTCTGCCAAAGCCTCCGTTGATTGACCAATCCGGAAAGGAATAAAGTGAGCTGCCTTGGTCAATCGATCAACAATCATCCATACTGCATTGTTACCTTTTGGACTTCGCGGTAAAGCCGTCACGAAATCCATGGTTATATGTTCCCACTTCCACTGAGGAATCGGAAGTGGTTGCAATAAACCAGCAACCCTTTGGTATTTAGCCTTAACTTGCTGACACACCAAACACTTAGCCACGAAGCGAGCAATCTCCCATTTCATGCCTTCCCACCAGAAATGCTGTCGAATATCACGGTACATCTTTGTACCTCCTGGATGTACAGAATAAGCTGAACTGTGTGCCTCCTTCATAAGCTCTTCACGAACATCTCCCTTTGGCACACACAAACGTTACCATACCTCAACGAACCATCTTCGTGGACCAGTAAATCTGTTCGTAGTCCAGCCTTAACCTGCTTTCGAAACTTTTGCAGTCTAGGATCCTGCGATTGTGCCGCTTTAATCTTTTCAACCAAGGACGACTGTACGTGCAACTGCATCAACTGTCCCGTAGAACGCGGTAGCACAACCTCCAAGTCAAATCTTCGAAAATCTGCAATGATCTCCCTCTGCGTAGTTAACACCTGAATTGCTGGTAACCGGCTAAGCGCATCCAGCACGACGTTAACCTTTCCCGGATGGTACTTAAGATCAAGATCGTAGTCGGCCATCAGTTCCAACCATCTACGCTGCCTCATATTCAACTCCTTCTGAGTGAACACATACTTCAAACTCTTGTGATCTGTAAAAACTTCGACTCTTTCGCCCAAAAGGTAGTGTCTCCAAATCTTTAAAGCGAAGATCACTTCCGCAAGTTCCAAGTCATGAGTTGGATAATTCTTCTCATGGGTCTTCAGTTGTCTTGATGCGTATGCTACGACCTTCCCATGCTGCATCAAAACACATCCCAATCCTTTTCCAGATGCGTCGCTGTGAATAACCAATCCTCCGGAATTGTCTGGCACGGTCAGAATTGGGGCGGTTATCAACTTCTGCTTCAACGTCTCGAAAGCTAATGCATACTTATCCGTCCATGCAAAAGGTACCTCCTTGCGCGTAAGCTTGGTCAATGGTTCTGCCAAACGAGCGAAGTTCTCCAAAAATCTCCTGTAGTATCCGGCTAATCCAAGGAAACTTCTTATCTCAGCTACATTCTTTGGAATCGGCCAATCTCGAACTGCTGCAATCTTTTCGGGATCGACGGCGATTCTATTGCCCGACACAACATGCCCCAGAAACTTCACTTCTTCCAGCCAAAATTCGCACTTACTCATCTTCGCATACAGTTTCTCCTGTCTCAATGTCTGCAATGCGATCTTCAAATGCTCAGCATGCTCCTCAAAACTCTTCGAGTAAACAAGAATATCGTCAATGAATACCACAATAAACTGGTCCAAGAACGGTGAAAAGATTCGGTTCATCAAGTCCATAAATACTGCCGGCGCATTCGTTACTCCGAAGGGCATCACTAGGTACTCGTAATGTCCATACCGAGTTCGAAACGCCGTCTTGCAAATATCTTCTTCTTTCACTCGGACCTGATGATATCCGGATCGCAAATCCAGCTTCGAGAATACCCTCGCGCCACTAAGCTGCTCAAAAAGTTCTCCAATGCGAGGGATCGGGTACTTGTTCTTAATAGTTATCCGGTTTAATTCTCGATAGTCGATGCACATCCTTCTTGTGCCATCCTTCTTCTTTACGAGAAGAACTGGAGCTCCCCAAGGTGAGTTACTGCTCCGAATCCAGCCCTTTTCAAGCAATTCAGCAACCTGTTTCTTGACTTCTTCCAACTCTACTGGTGCGATTGGATAATATGCTTTGGATACTGGCGCTGCACCAGGAATAAGATCAATTGCGAACTCCACGTCTCGCTTCGGCGGTAAACCTGATATATCTTCAAACACATCCATAAAATCGCGAACAACCGCCGGCTCTTCACTACTATCAACTTCCATTGCTGCAAGAATAACATTTGTCGGCCTAGCCCTAAACTCGACTGGCCTGACAGAACTGCTTCCTCCAGTGAAGGTAAACTCAGGATGTCCGGGAATCTGGAAAATTACTTTCCTTGCCCTACAGTCAATGTGAGCGTGGAAAGTGCCAAGAAAATCCATTCCCAAGACGACCTCGTAGCTGCCCGTATCAATCACCAAGAAATCTGCACAAAGCTCCCGTCCGCACACAACAACTGTACAGTATTTACATTCCCTACTAGATATAATTTTCCCATTCCCAGTGTGTATGTCCCAGAAACTAGACAGGGTCGTGCAGGCAATCGAGTGTGTAGTTATAAACTTGGATGACATAAAACAATGGGATGCACCAGAATCAAATAATGCCACTGCGGGAAAACCATGAACGAGTAGAATACCTGAAACCACTTCTCCTGATGCCTTAGCGTCCTCGGCTGTCAAGGTAAAAGCTCGAGCCTGATTAGGTCCTCGAGTCAGCTGTTTCTGCCCTTGGAACGGTCTCTGCGGAGGCTTCTGTATATCATCTCTCGTGCGAAGCTTCGACGGACAGGCACCAACTGCGTGATCAGCCGCTCCACAAACCAAACAAAGTCCCAGCCTCCTTCGACAATCCCTTTGCATGTGGCCCGGTAATTTGCAGTAGTTACAATTCATGCTCTTTCTTCGATCAACGACCACAGGCTTCTTCATGGGTGCTACACCACGACGATCCACTGGAATACCCTTGCACCCATGATCTCGGTTAGGTATAAATGCGGGCTTCCTGGCCGCAACTGCTGTCTGCTGCAAGCTCCCTTTCATCCCAGATAAACTCTGTTGTTCCCGAGCTGTCGTAAGAACCTGTGAGAAAGTGGTCAAACCCAGGGAGAAAATCTGCCTCTGGATGTCCACATCCAAACTGCGCATGAACCTTCGTGCCCTGTCTGCCTCGTTAGCGACTAAAGGTCCAGCGAAACGGCTGAGTCTCGTCCACTCCGCTGCATGCACGTCCACGGGTGCTCCATTCTGCCTCGGCCCAATAAATTTCTCTTCCATTTCTTCCCGTGCAGTTCGCGGGAAGAACTTCTCCAGGAAACTCTTAGAAAAATCCGCCCATTTGATCGGTTTGGGCAAGCGGGTCTCCTCCACAAGCCACCACTCTCGGGCGTAATCCACTAGCTGAATGCGCACCACATCAACTCTTTTGTCCTCTGGAATCTGTGCCGCAATCAGCAAATTCTCCGTGTCGACCAGCCACTGCTCGGCTGGCAACGGCTCCTCCAAACCAGTGAATGTAGTCGGACCCAAACGTCTGAAATCTGCCACGGTCCCTACTCGGTCAACTAGTTTAGCTCCAGCGTTGTTTACAGACTGCCGAATGACCTGCAAACCTTCCTGAAACGAATCTGCTTGCTGCTGGATCAACTCAGTATGCCTCTTCTGATTTTCCAGCATTCCTCTTATTACTCCAAGCATGGCGGCTTCGTCCACACGCCTCTGGTACGTCTTGAAATTCTTATCTGCCATATTTCTGAAATCACAAACACCCAACATTAGCATGATGATAGATTCAATATAGAGATCAAGGCTAGAACTCCAAGATACTTAAATAGAGTACCGCATTGTAACTATGCCGCGGTATCATAGCCACAATTATTTAACTCCACCCAAGTCGCCTAAGTCCTAAGGATAACAAGAAATCAGGTTTTCGAGTCGACATGCAAAGTAAGTTTGCACATCGTAAAAGATATAATCAGGAAGAATGTGATTCAAGAATGGTAAATGGCAAAGTGGCAGGACATGTTTCCTAAACACGGGTATTCTGATTCGTATACTGGGTACAATACCCAACTACAAAAGAATCAACCCAACTAACCTAGCACTGATACCAAAAGAACCATGTCACGCCCCGCTTCCCAGAGTACGCAAGATTGGGCACGTGACATAGCCAACCATGCTACCTGTGGGTAGGAAGTATCCATCCGCAGTCACATTACGGCTGTAGAGATATCAAGAACAAGATACAACTATCTAAAAACATGTCCACAATCCAGAATAACAAGAGTCAATGATAAATAAATGCGGAAGCAAATGATCCAATACAATATCTGAAAGGTATGTCCCATAATGCGGGCTCACATCAGAAAATAAATGCAGGAAATAAAACTAACCACTACTGGACTCACAACTCAGCCTGCTGGCTGAAGTACTCCTGCTCGGACAGCGACAGTGGTAGAGAATCTGGGCCATGCAAAACCCAGACGTCAGCACGTCAAGTCAACAAGTAATATAATATGAACAGTGTAATAGGCAATGCAGAACTAAACATGAATAAAGCAATAATGTGAAACAAGCGGTGCAGGGTAATGTGCAGTGGGTAACTAAACTGTTCTATCGGGTTTCCTAATCAAAAGTCTTTGAAATCAATTTGATGAATCGTCGATATAACTCAATAGTATCCCGTACATACCCGGGATCACGGACACAATGTTCTCGGCTGCAGCCGAGACATGCCGCTAGGCACAAAACAGGAATGTGTACACTCGTTAGTATCCCGTACATACCCGGGATCACGGCCACAATATTCCCGGCTGCAGCCGAGACATGCCGCTAGGCACAAAACAGGAATGTGTACACTCGAACAGGTAGTGAACTGTCGAGTTACAAGTCAGGTTCACCTTTGATTTCCCCATACCCCCAAGTTATGTGTGTCAGGTCAGGTATTCAGTAATCAAGAACTAATGCCAACACAGGATCAGGTAACAGTAGGTTTGTCTGGATAGACAACAAGATTGGTCCATGAGGACTACATGTCAGGTTTGTTGGCATTAGGCACGAGATCAGGTAACAGGTCAGGTCATGGTACATCAGGTCAAGTCAACAGTAAACAGTACCATGTCAGGTGTATCAATATATACCATGTGTGACAAAGTCAAGTCAAGGTGTAACAATATCGTGGATGTGCTCACAAACAGATATATATAATCGAACAGGGTATTTAATAACATGGAATGAGCAATGAGCTAAATAACAATAAGCAGTTTCATTCGATCACAAGAGTGTAGTAATACAGTGCAGCCGTTGTATTATTTTAACAGGTTTTGAGCACCCTTAGCGGTGCAATAGTTTAAATGATGATGCAATACAGTTATATCAAGCCTTTGAATACGAATGTCCGAATGTGGTAGAACTACATGGGTAAGTGCTACAATCTATTAAACGGTAAAATGTGATTAACAGGTAAACTTGGTTCTTAGGTTGAAAGTGGCAAACTGTAATTTTTATGTTAACTGTAAAATGATATATGTCATATTGCAACCAAATTGGAAATGACTATACCGAGTTAAGTTTTGCGGGTTTAATGAGTCAAAACATTTATAATTGTATAGTATAGCATGTAGCAAGTGATACTTGCCTCGACCGGTCGCGAACCGGGAAAACGGAACGTAACGTCGGCGGGGAAATACGCGACGGACGCACGGTTCACGGATTGAACCCAAACGACGAACCAAGGGACCTCACGGGTCAGAGCACTCCGCTGGATCGTCAGGACACGTCACCGGCACGGCCGGATTCCGGCGAACAACGACAACAACAAACGGAAAATTAATGCACGGCCAATGGATAAACCGGAGGGAAAATGGAAGGAGGAAGGGGAGAGAAGGCTTACTGGTGTTGCAGAGGGCGTGACAGCGATGGGGTCGACGGCGGTGGGGCGCCGGCGAGGAGGTCGCAGCGGTGAAGGTTAGGGCTCGGGTATGGGAAACGGGAAAGAAAGTGGAGAGGGAGAGGAGGTGGTCGGGTCTGGAGTGCGCAAGTGATGAGGAGGTGCTGAAGGTGGCGCAGGTGATGACGACGAAGGTCGCCGGCGACGTCTCCGGCCGTACAGAGAAGGCACGGGGGTTGTCCGGGGTTGCTGCGGCGCCGTGCACACGGGGAGAAGGAGGGGATGTCGAGGTTGGTACGAGGAGGCGGAGGCGAGGGCAATGGTGGCGCCGGCGCCGGCGTCGGAGCTGCGGTGGCGACGGTGGAGACGGCTAGGGCTAGGTCGCGATGGGTTTCTCTCGTTCGTTCTGGGAAAAATTATGAGGGGGAGAAAGGATAATATATATAGGGGAGAGAGAGAGAGGGTTAGAGAGAGAGAGATATTGGAGGGGGCCCACGGGGAAAAGAGAGAGCCTGATTGGCTGAGAGAAAAGTTAAAGAAATCTTAAAAGGATTTAAAAGATTATTAACGTAACAGTAATAAGATTATGAATATATATATAGTTTCGAATATTTTATTAATTTGGGATTTTGGCGCTAAATGAAACATTTCCAAATCGCACCCGGGTTGGGTCCAAAAATTTGAAATTTAAATAATAGGATTTTAAGCGGATTCCAAATTTTAAAATGAAATGTTTTATGATTAAAAAGCATACCCCCAAGTCGGACACTTGTACACGCGCGTAGCCGTCCAAACTCGCCCGTTTCACTGAACGGGACGAGAACTCGATGCACGGACGCTACCACGCGGCTCGGGGTGTCAAGTAGGCCAAGATGGATATTTTTAATTTTATTTTAGGTGCTAAAATTTATTATATGCAGAAATGACTTAGCCAGATAAAATCTCACGGCAAGTGTCAAACAGGCAAGCTAAATGGAATGAGTAATATCTAATACTCAACCAGTAACAGAAAATAGTAGTATTGGGCTCGGGTGTTACAGACCGATATGCTTACATTCTTTTATACGCCGCATATATCATGCTTTATGATTATACACATTGAGATATGTTGTTTTCATGATATTTCTGGATTTGGGAACCGTGGGTATTTCAAAAGAGAGTATGTATTGTTTTAGAAACCCGGTTACCCTTGATATGATATTTTAGTGCGTCCACCATGAGTTTTCTCGGTTCTGAGACGTGTGCTTGAAACCCTATTCAAGGAGTTGGATGATCCGTTTGCGGGTTCATGGTGGACCCGGTATGGTTCTCCGGGGCGAGAAATATTTTTCGTGGAGCAGACGATGAGCCTGGCAGGGTGGCGAGTACCTACTGGTGATTGTATTTGAGCTCGGCGGATATCCGGAGGATACCGACCGGAGTTGAGAGATGATATGGGCCGATCCAGACTGACGGAGCCCGATATATGAGGATTTACGTGCCAATGCTAGGCACAGGTTTCATGATGTTTTCGAGTGTCGATACTTAATACTCAGGTTCCATGATTTGATATGTCACGAGCGACACATATTGATTTACATTCTCATATTTCCATGCATATACTTTATGATATTTACATGCATGATGTTTATTGTCATTGGGTGACACGTGGACGATTTCCACATACATATATTGACATTGATCATATAGTTGGATGATATCCACCTTTTCATAGACTTCATGATATAGTCGACATTGGTCATACCTCATACTTATGATATGTTATTACCTGAGGTACTGGCACGAGCACTTGGCACTACACTCATGTATAGATGTTACATTGCCACATTATCATGCTTCAGACTTATTCATTGAGATTTATATATATATTGATCGTATTGACCTAGGATTGTGTAATACATACGATTTCTACTCTGCGATGTTTTCTATTCACGAGTTGGCAACTCACCCCCGTTGTGCCACAGTTCTTGCAGGTTTTGCTGTACAGGTTCCATTGCGGCTTTTCTGGCACACTGCTTCCTTTCTAGGTGATTGCATTGGTAGGTGGGTTCACTCGCATTGTGACCACCCTTGTATTATTTATTCAGTTGTATCTAGAAATTCCATCAACCAAACTTGTATATTGTTTCAGACTTAGAAAACCAGTTATGTATTATTTCGACCTTAGAGTCGCGCGTTGTAGTATTATGGTTTTCATATTGATTTTGAGTTTCTTTTGAGTTTTGATCCTCGCCCATTGGCGTTGTATATTAGATTGCTTGCGTGGTTGTGACCGTCGATTGACGAAGAGCTAGCTCCCGCTTGGGGATGCCTTTTATTGTGCATATATATATATATATATATATATATATATATATATATATATATATATATATATATATATTATTCATGCTGTACCCCGTTCGGAGCCATTATTTACAAAGGAAACTCTGCCGAAATTTTCAGAAAGGACATTGAGGATTTTACAAATGCATATTCGGCTACTTCTTTACAAACCTGGTTCTTTAAACATGTTTTCTTACTTCTTAAAAACTAGTTTTCCTTATTTACTCCTTAAAATGGTTTTAGATTTCTGGGCTTTTGGCTTACTTGAATTAGATGGGGTCCTATAGGCTTCATATGATTCAAGTGCCAGTCACGGGCTATTTCGGGTCGTGACAATTGTCATCTTCTCAAAGGATAAGTTCATAGAACCGTTACAACAATTGATTATCGCGTTGGAAGTTGCTAGAAAAGGTCAACAAAGAATCACCGGGATTTGGTTCCGTGGGTTCACCACAGGCTGTGTATCTTAAACTATAAAGTTCACAGAGAATATAAATTCCTATACTTTAATCAACACATCCTCTAACTCACCCCTAGGGTGGGTGATAGATCGATTGGCCATCTGGAGAGTGCAGTGCATAGGTTTCAGCTCTTCTATGCCTAATTGCTCATAAACAGAATACGGGACTAAGTTAACATGTAGCACCTAGATCGAGTAGAGCGTGCTTAATGTTTTTACCCTCAATAGTTATAGATATTGTAAGACAACCGGGATCCTTATGTTTTTTGGGAAAATGTTGGGTAAGAGCATTGCTCATATTGCTCGCTAAGAAAACATTTTTAGGCACTTGAGTTTTCCTTTTCCTAATGCATAAGTTCTTTAGAATTTTCTTATAAGACGGAATTTGTTGGATAGAATCTAAGAAAGGAATATTTATGTTAATTTGCTTAAAAATTTCCACAATCTTCTCCATTTCTGGACTTGGTTTGTTTGGCCTCAATCAGTTTCGAAAAGGAGCTTTATTAACAGAGGTTGGGTCCAACACTCGTGGAGAAGTTTGTGGTGATGGAATGGATCCCAAAATTAGATTTGGGGTGGTCTGAGATGGTAGTTCATTCAAGAAAGTGGACCAAGGGTTCGAGCCCAGAGGAGAACGGAGAATAGGCTCAGAAGAAGATGTTGGATTAGACGAAATAGGAGTAGAAGTAGTAGCCGGGATATCATCTAAATCATCAACTTGTTCACCAACATGGTTATTCAGCACTCTTCCCGATCTCAACGTAGTTACGGCCATCACGTTATGAATTTTTTGGTTAAGGACGATATTTGTGCTTTGTGAGTGGCCGGGATTTGGTAGAGATTGAGATGGAAGTTTCCCTTTCTCTCTCTCACTCATCGCGGCATTTAACTGTACAATTTATACTTCGATAGATTTTATGCTTTCACCGTGGGAAGCAGTGTGTTGCACTAGCATTTGGATAGAAGACGTTAAATTGCCCGTCGTTTGTATGGATTGTTTAATAAACATTTCTATGTTTCTTTCTAATGCAGAGATTTTATCGGTACCGGCCGTTGGAATATTAGTCAGTGGTTATAAAGAATTATTATAAGGGGCAAAGTTGTTGGCCGGATTTTGGAAAGATTGCGGTTGAAAGGGCTGCTGAATTTATTGTGGTGGCTGTTGTTGTTGTGGGGGAAACCTTTGATAGTTATTTTGGTTTGGGAACTGATTTTGATTTTGAGTTTGGTTTTGGTTCCAAGAAAAATTAGGATGATTCCTCCATCCTTGATTATGTATGGAGGAATAAGGATCGTTTCTAGGTCGTTGCTGAAAAACAACATTATTTTGTTCTTGACCTTGAGATGGAGGATTCAAAGGATATTCTTTCGTTAAATGTGATGAGTCAAAATAGCAACCACACACGGTTTTGGGGAGCGTAACTTGGTTTAGGGAGGCTAAAAAGAATTTGCTTTCCATAACTTCGAGTTTCTTTTGCATCGCAGCCATTTCGGCTTTTATTGTGATGGAAATGTCGAGCTGATGGATACCTGCTCTAGATGAAGACGATGTTGTTGGTCTACCGCTCTCCCACTGTAATGTTTGTTTGGCGAGATCTTTCAGAAATTACCATGCTTCACCGTCGTCTTTTGACATGAAATGACATTGACAAATGGTTTCTAGCATTTGTTTTGTAGCTGGATTGATACCCTCATACATAATTCGGAAAAGTTGCTGTCTATCTATTCCGTGATGAGGGAATTGGACAAGAAGATTTTTAAACCGTTCAAAACATTTCCAAAAGGGTTCGTTGGGAAGTTGGGCAAACTGGTTAATCTCGCTCCGAATACGGGCAGTCTTGTGATGAGGATAAAATTTCTTAAAGAATGCTTTAATGAATTCATCCCATTTAGCGATAGAATGTGCGGCGGTGTTATAAAACAATTTTTCTACGAGATCACATAAGGTAAAAGGGAGAAAGCGTAATCGCAGAGCATCCCCTGAAAGTTGGGTGGTGCTCATCATAGCACATACGTTTTCGAATTTGGTTATAAAAACGTATGCATTTTTAGATTCAAGCCCGTGAAATTTGGGTAACAAGTTGATGAAGTGGGGTTTAATTTCGAAATTATTCCTATTGGCTGGTGGAAGAGACAGACACGTAGGAAGAGGTATGCATACGGAATAACATCGGTCTTAAAGAGTGATGCGTGGTGGATTCTGAGTTTGCGCACCTACGGATGGTGGAAAGGTGGTATTGTTAAAACCCGATGGAGATCCGTACATCTCGAAAGATGTGGTAAGTGAAGGAGAAATAGAAAATGAAGAAGTATCGACTTCGGAGTCGACAACAAAAACGCGGACTAGATGGGCATTAAAATCCCGTGTCCAGCCGATCATGCACTAAGCGGTTTTAGTGTGCGTGGCAGCATGTGATACGTGTGAGAACGATTTTTAAGAAGGCTTGTTTTGAAAAAATGTCGGACGTGAGGCTTGACTTAACCAATCACAAAATGCACAATCAATCCCTAGAGCAAGGGTCACCTAGGTCAAGTCTCTAGACCGCTTCTAGACTTCCAAAGGACAAGACGCATGATCAATCCTCTATCACCTCCTTATCAATCTTGCGATCAGGTAAGTATCAGGTAAATGGAAAGTATCCGCTATATGAATCACCGAAATAACGGGCCTAATTAAATAACCATCTTATTCACTTTTATTCATGTCTAGTCAAAACTTTCAAGGCCTGCTATTAAATTCTTTTATAGCTTGAAAATTACCTCACTATGAAGCAGATTACTGCTATAATACCACAAGATGACATTATTATGAGAAAATAAAAGAAATGATCCATTTCATATGTGGACGATGTGTGATAATGCTCAATATTGGCGATCTCCAAGATCAGGACACGTGGCAGATGACGTGTCCCAGAACTCAGAAGAAAGGGCCCCATAGGGGCCGACCAGGCCACCCCTGTACCCGACCTGCAAGCACAAGCTGGCTCTCCTCAGAGCCCCCTGAAAATTGGCCTCCTCGGCCTCTCAGCTCGCCCCGAGCTGCCACAGGACCAAGACTCCTCGGCCCTCTCGCTCGTCCTCGAGCTCCCCAACCGAGGCCATCTTCCTTGGTCCTCCGACCGACCAACTCCACCACTCACAGGCGTAACCGCAGCTCGGCAAATCTCGCCATGCGCAGATTCTCCGCCAGCAACATCCCACGTTCCACGCCATCACGATCCCCATTAACGGGTGATCCGCTCTTTATGCGGGCGTGACGTCGGGGCGTAACAGCCGGCGAGATTCTCGCGCCTGCTGTTGCGTGCTGCCGCGTGCTGCCGCCACTATATAAACCCCCATCACAGAGGGGTCAAGTAAGCTATTTTTTACTCCACTTAGCCATTACTCTGCTCGGATCTTGTGCTAACATGATCGTCGGAGGGTCCTCGGTGGTACCAAACCACCCCGGGACTTCTTTGCAGGTACTCAGAGCTAAACTCCTCAAAATCACCAATCTCCTCAAAACCCATTGAGACCCACACGCAACAGGAGATCACCTCCAAAATCTACCAGGAGATCGACGGAAGAAAACATCTGACGGAGACCCGAAAAGGACCTCCATCAGTTGGTGCCGTCTGTGGGAAAGGTAAACTCCACAAAAAACAAAGTTGGCCTTCCGATCTCCATCCATATAGCAGGCGACCACCATAAAGATCCAGGTACCAGCCGCCGCCTCCCTCTCATCGGAGGCATGGATGAACCTCCCCCGGCGACCATCATTAACGCCCTCGCCAGCAGAATAGATCGGCTACAGTCCCTCGTGGAGGCGCTCGTTCGCGTTCAAGCGGCCGGGCTAGGGCCCCAGATCGCCGCTCCTTCTCCTCCAGAAGGCTCTGCCCTCGTTGGCACGGCTGACTACCGGTAGGCTACGACCCCTGGCCACAGATCTCACGAGCCGATACTTCCTGAGGCCCGCTGGGCGCCCCACGGTTCCACACCAAGATCCGCCGCCAGAGCGCCTTGCCTCGAGCCTCCTCGCAACCCTTACCCCCCTGAAGAGATGTCGGTCACCTCGCCTGTCCATAGGCATGATCGACACCCCCTCCCTCGATGGGGTCACACGGAAGGGACTCGCCACGACGGCTCAAGGGCCACCTCGCCAGGGGATCTGAAGAACCTCATCGAGAGGAACCGGGGCTGCGCCCAGACGCAGGTCTCCCACAGTAGAGGCCAGGGATCACAAGGCGCCGAATCCTCGGGTTACCATGGCCGACTCGACTCCCTCGAAAAGAAGATCGAGGGCATGCGCCGGGAAGGTCGCCTCTCGGGCGACAGGGCTAAGTACGCCGACGACTCACTCACCAAGCCGTTTACCGAGGGACTGCTCGCTGTTCACGTGTCCTTGCGCAACAAGCCCCCGAAGGTCTCCCTGTTCAACGGGAAAACCGACCCGAAAGACCATTTGGATGCTTTCACCGCGGGGATGAGCTTCCAAGACCATTCCGACGCCGCCCAGTGCAGGGCCTTCCCGGCTACCTCATCCGCTCTGGTCGGGACTGGTTCCGAGGACTCGAGCCTCGCTCAATCTCGACCTTTGACGAGCTGGCTACTCAGTTCCTCGGCCACTTTGTTGGGAACCGTCGGCAGAAGCGCACGGTCGACTACCTCTTCACAATTAAGAGCGGGGACAAGGAGACGTTCAAGGCTTACATCACCCACTTCTACAACGCCCTCCTTGAAGTCCCCGAGCACCGGGACGAGACCGTCATCACCGTGCTCAGATCGGTTCTTAGGCATAAGGAGTGGTTACGCTCCGTTGCATTGGCATAGCCTAAGACCATGACCGAGGTCAAGGCGTGGACCGAGCGCGAGGTTCAGCTGGAGTCCGAGGTGAACGCGAACCTCCCCCGAGCAGAACGGTCCGACCAGAAGAAGAAGGCTCGGGAAAAGAGGCCGGAGCGTCAGCAGCCCTATCACCCGAAGTTTCAGGAGTACACCCCGCTCAACGTCTCCCTCGCAGTGTTACTAGAGGAGGCCCAGGGCGAGGGGTTCTTCAAGTTTCCTCCAATCCCGCGTCAGGCCTCGAAGCGAACCCGGGGCCCTTACTAGGCCTTCCACCGGACGCTGGGCCATACCACGGAGGATTGTAAGCAACTCCGGGACTACATCGAGGAGCTCATCCGATCAGGGCACCTCGCCACCTACATGAGGAACAAACGGCAGGCCGACCGCGACCAGGAGAAGCGTCCCCCTCCCGCCGAGCTGACCATCGGCCAGATCATGCTCGTTTTGGCAGATGACCAGTCCGGCGCTCAGAGAGCCCCGTACCCGGTGCCGAGCACGGAGGCCAACAAGCCTCCAGGGGGCTCGGGCCACGCTAATAAGGTCATCTATTAGCATGTGCTTTTCTTTTAGGGCAATGTAAACTCTTCTTAAGGTCTGTTGTTAATTTAATAAAGATCAATGGAACATTGCTAAAAAGAAGGAAAGGTCTCATTTATTCAAAAGGTATTATGGGCTCCTCAGCCATACAAAAAGAAAAAGAAAATTACAGCAGCGGGGGAAGGGAGTACAGGGAGCACTGCTCATGGTACTCGGTAAAAATCTCCACCAGCCGAGGCCTTGCGAGATCCAACCTCAGCCCTCGATTCCCCTCGCGCGCGTTGACCCCGAGCCTCAGTTCGTAGCACTCACGGACGAGCGCCACTGAGCGAGCCAACCGATTCGGGGAGATCAGGCCGAAGCGCCTAAGGGACCGCGTCTTGCCCACGGCTTCGTCATAGAGCTGCTCAGACAAGGGGTTGTAAAGCCCTGACGACGCCCTCCAGATGGAGTACATCAGCAGCTGCAGAAGAGAGGAACACCGGGGGAGCAGCCGGCCGAAGTGGTCTTCGATACTCCCATAGACCAACTGCACCGTGTCCTCGGTGCAGTTCTGGTCATAGAGGTATACGTCTTCGAAGTGGATGATTTCGGGGATGGTGAAGGGGAAGTCTTGCATCCTCAACGATCTGTTTACGAAGAAAGGAAGGACCAGTGCTCTTTCAGCCTTATATAGCCCACTGCGCCCCAACGGAACACAACGGTCGCCCGCTCTCGCCCAAAAAGTTGCTGCCACACGGCGATCATCGAGCCATCTCTGACAGAATCGGAACGACGCGACCCTGGCGCTTTGCCTCCCCCCACATTCAATGCGCATGCTACGCGCACGTTCGCTTCGACCATTCCTGTTCCCCATACCTGCAACTGGATAGTCGGGTGAAACCTCATGAAGAATCAGCCGAGCAGCTACCCTGCTCGGTTATCCCTGGCCGGTAGCTTCCCCACTCGCAACGCCAGGGATCAAATCCCTTGCTAAGAGGCAACCGCGCAGCTTTACTGCCCGGTTATCCTTAGCAGGCCTCCTAAAACCCCTCCAACGCTAAGGATCAAAGCCCTCCGTAGAGGCAGCCGAGCGACTTCCCTGCTCGGCTATCCCTAGCCGGTAGCTTCCCTACTCGCAACGCCAGGGATCACAGCCCTCGCCAATAGGCAACCGCGTAGCTTCACTGCCCGATTATCCTTAGCAGGCCTCCTAAGGCCCCTCCAACGCTAAGGACTAAAGTCCTCCATAAAGACAGCCGAGCGGCTTTCCTGCTCGGCTATCCCTGGCCGGTAGCTTCCCTACTCGCAACGCCAAGGATCAAAGCCCTCGCCAAGAGGCAACCGCGCAGCTTCACTACCCGAATATCCTTAGCAGGCCTCATACAGCCCCTCCAACGCTAAGGATCCAAGTCCTCCTTAGAGGCAGCTCAGCAGCTACCCTGCTCGGCTATCCTCGGCTGGTAGCTCCCTACCACGATCGACAGGGATCAAAAGCCCTCCCAGAGGCAGTCGAGCCCGAGGGTCCCTCGTTCGGCTATCCTTCAGGATAAAAGCCCTCGCCAAGAGGCACCGGGCAGTAACCCTGCCAGGCCAAGGGTCCTTGGTAGGCTTCTTACAGCCCCTCCCGCGCTAAGGACCAAAGTCCTCCCAAAGGTAGTCGAGCCCTTGCTCGGCTATCCCCGGCTGGTAGCTTCCTACCACAACCG
Organism: Agapanthus africanus; assembly: GCA_030015575.1. Lineage (NCBI taxonomy): Eukaryota > Viridiplantae > Streptophyta > Magnoliopsida > Asparagales > Amaryllidaceae > Agapanthus > Agapanthus africanus. The sequence goes on along the minus strand of CM057346.1, from coordinate 542,842,750 downwards.
ACAGGGATCAAAGTCCTCGCCAAGAGGCACTGGGAAGTAACCCTGCTCGGTCCCCGTCCTGAAGGATCAAAGCCCTTGCAAGAGGTAACCAAGAAGCTACCCTGCTCGGTCATCTCCGGCTGGTAGCTCCCTACCCATGACGCCAGGGATTAAAGCCCTTGCAAGAGGCATCCGAGTGGCTACCCCGCTTGGTCATCCCAGGCTGGTAGTTGCCTACCCACGACGCCAGAGATCAAAGCCCTCGCCAAGAGGCAACCGCGCAGCTTCACTGCCCGGTCATCCTTAGTGGGCTTCTTATAGCCCCTCCAACGCTAAGGATCAAAGTCCTCCTTAGAGGCAGCCGAGCGGCTACCCTGCTCCGCTATCACTGGTCGGTAGCTTCCCTACTCGCAACGCCAGGGATCAAAGCCCTCACCGAGAGGCAACCGTGCAGCTTCACTGCCCGGTCATCCTTAGTGGGCTTCTTACAGCCCCTCCAACGCTAAGGATCCAAAGTCCTCCCAGAGGCAGTCGAGCCCAACCCTCGCTCGACCATCCCCAACTAGTGGTCGTTGCTCGCAACACCAGAAGTCAAAGGCCCTCGCCAAGGGGCAACCGAGCAACTTCCCCTTCATGCTCATTCAATCTCGACACAAATACGGCGGACAGCCCTCTGCCCATCGCATGCAGAGGATCCGAGGCCCCACCAAGGGGCATCAGGTCTATCCAAGTCTGAGCGATCCCCCCTCGACTTCGAGGCCATGGAGATGCCTCCTTCTCAGCAACGCTTGGTACGCTTGGCAAGTGATCAAAATCAACTCGACGAACGACCGCTAGACAGATAGCCGACCTGACATGGAAGCCCAATGTTCAGTCGATAAAACTGCACATTTGTAGTACATTTTTCCTACCATTTTTATATTAAAAAAGGACTTTATTATAATATATTATACATATGAGGGTTTATGTGTAAAAACATTATTTTCCATATGTTAATATATTTTAATTATCATTTTGGTAGGAAAATGTATGCAAATATTATTGACCTAATCCTAGTAGAACAAAGTCTACTAAAATCTTATTTGAGTTGTTGTGCAGAATTTTCCAAGTTGTTATGCAGAATATATCAAAGAAATCAAGTTGTTGAAGAAATCTTGCCAAATTAAGAAGCAAACTTGAAGACCAAGTCTGGAAGCAACCGAGAGAATATTTCAAAGATACAAAGATTCCAGAGGAGCCCACATGTCACAAGAACAGAGCCCCTGAAGTTTGATGAACGGCAGAGATTACATGGCCGCGGATCCGCGGCCCTAGCCACCATTTGCCGCGGATCCGCCGCACTTATATGGATTTGGGAACTGAGGATTTTTGGGGTAAATCAAATCTATATTTTACCAAATTTTCAACAATAATATTCTGGCTTTGCACTATAAAAAGGCACCGAGGGCCTCTTGGAAAAGCCATCAAGCCGAAGAGATCACGAAGCTCCCGACGCTCACGCATCCAGGCTGATCATCGACTGTTCGACTACCTCCTTAGGAAAGATCGAGAAGCAAATCAAGTTTTGTAATCATTTTCTATGGATTAAAAGTGTAGCTTGAAGGAGTTGATTAATAAAGGTAATTTTTATTTAATTGTTTGTTTTTTTTACATTATGTTTTCCCTCTCTTTCTTTTCATCTTCTTCTCCCAACATGCGCGAGTAATTCTCCACTTGTTAGGGTTCGTAGGATTAGGGTAGGCTAATGGGCGATGAAAATAATTAAACCCTTTTTAAGTCCTATAAAGTTTAGGAACTTTATTAAAATAATCATTAACATCCTAATCGGGCGCACTAGCAATTCCTTGCTAGTTCCGACCGCGATTAGAGATTAGATTAATGATTGTTTTGGTAAAGGCTAGAAATGAACGGAGTTCCGTGTCGAGATAAGGGTTAAGAGTGGGATTCCTTTTCCCTCCAGAAACCCTAATCTACACGCATCACCGTCGTTCTAGTTCTAAATCTATTAATGGATAAAAAGGGTAACTTTTAATTAATCTTCCATAACTACTAAATCCTAACGAACCTAACAAGCCCTATTATTATATTATTTAAATCTCTAAAAAAAATCTAGATCTATATTTTACATTCTTGTTTAAAGTAGATCTAGAAACTTTTCACAAAATTCTTTATTCCTCCTCTCTTTCTCAACACATCTAAAGTAAAAATAAAAGGTTCCACGTTTCCCAGAGGACGACCCGTACTCATCTCGGTCTAGCTACGAGCGACACCGTTATTGATTGCGGTAAACAAACACAAATTTTCACATCAATCAAATGGCGCTGTTGCCGGGGATACGTGCATAATTTTTTATTTTTAATATTTGTGTTGAATTCTTAGACGATTTATATCATTATTAAAACAAAACTGCAAATTGCATATTTAACGATTTGTGCGTGAATTTTGCAAGGAGATCTGGAGTTACAGAATTGAGGAAAACAGAAGACAGAGGCATTCATCGAGATCCAGAGGAGCACAGAGGGCTTGAGAAAAATTTTCATCAACTGTTCCATCCACCTCGCGGCGGAACCGCGGCACAAAGGTGCTTCCTGCGGCGGAAACGCGGCGGCTTGGAGGGATTAGGGCTACGGAATTCTCTGGTAAGATTCTCAACTCCTTCTCTCTCCCCTCAAATCCAATAAAATTTATTTTCTGCAGGATTCTTTGCAAAATAGCGCCGCTCAAAAATCTTTTTGCAAAAGTTTTGTGATTGGTTTTGTTTTGCATATTTAATACGGACTTTAAGGGGCAAAGATCAAATCAAGATTAGGTGGGGATTTCATCACCCTTCCTACGCCCCACAAATCACAAACCGAGCATATAGATCAACCCTTCATTAATTTAAAAAATATCTAAACCAGACTCTAAGGACTGTCGCGCTCAATAAGGACAGAGGAAGGTCGTGGGTAATCTATCGTTTATCCGCATTACTTTTGTAGTGCCTAGGCAAGTGTGACAAAGGCTAGTGGTTTTTAATTAGGCCCACGACGTGGTTCCTTCCCACTTACCTGGCACTTATCTGGCTACAAGGGTAGTACGGAGGCGGTAGAGGATTTATCCTGTGGCTTGTCCTTTGGAAGTCTAGGAGCGGTCTAGAGACTGGACCTAGGTAACCTTAGTTCTAGGGTTGCTTGTGCATCTTAGGGAGATTTGTCTTGAGTCCCACTTTTCAAAACAAGCCAATTTTAAATCACACACACGCTGCCACTTGCACTAAACCCGCTTAGTGCATGCTCGGCTGGACACAGGATCCTAGTGCCCGTCTTGTCCGCGTTCCTGTTATCGACGCCGAAGTCGGTACTTCTTCATCTTCTTTTCCCCCACCACACACCACATCGACCGAGATGGACGGCACTCCATCAGAGTATAACACCACGCTGCCACCGCCCGGAGGTGCGCAGAACCCACCGCGCATCTCTCTCCAAGAGAGATGCTATCCTATTCGTGGTCCTCTTCCTACTTGTCTATCTCTTCCACCACCTAATGGGGATAATTTCGAAATTAAACCCCACTACATCAATCTGATGCCCAAATTTCACGGGCTTGAGTCGGAAGACGCGTACGTTTTCATCACCAAATTCGAAAACGTATGCGCAATGATGGGTACTTCACAATTGACTTTAAATGCTATGCGCTTACGTCTTCTCCCATTCACACTGTGCGACTTGGCAGAAAAATGGCTTTACAATACTGCCGCACACTCTATCGCTAATTGGGATGAATTCGTCGTAGCATTTCTTAAGAAGTTTTACCCAAATCATAAGACTGCACATATTAGGAGCGAGATCAACCAGTTCACCCAGCTTCCCAATGAACCATTTTGGAAGTGCTTTGAACGTTTCAAAGATCTGCTTGTCCAATGCCCCCATCACGGAATACAAAGATGGGATTTATGTCGGATTATATATGAGGGCATTAATCCAGCGACAAAGCAGATGCTTGAAACAATGTGTCAATGCAATTTCATGTCTAAAGATGACGGTGAAGCATGGAAATATCTAGAAGATCTCGCTGAACACACGTTGCAGTGGGAAAGCGTAAGACCACCTTCAACTAAGGGAGGTATTCACCAGATCGATGCTTCTATCGCAGTAAAAGCCGAAATGGCAGCGATACAGAAGAAACTCGATGCTATTAAGAACAAATTTTCATCATTCTCCCTAAATCAGGTCACGCTTCCCAAGACTGTCTGTGGTTGCTGTTCGGATCCTTCACACTTAACGGAAGAATGCCCTATGAACGCATCGTTTCAAGCTAATGCTGCTTTTCAGCAGCGACCTAGAAACGACCCTTATTCTTCCACATACAATCAAGGATGGAGGAATCATCCTAACTTTGCTTGGAATCAAAACCAACAAAGTAATTATCAAAGACCTCCTCCACAGCAACCACAACCACAGAATCAGCCCCCCTTTCAGTCACAGAATTTCCAAAATCCGGCCAACATTTCTACACCACAAGTGGCCGGTATTGACAACTCACTTGCACAAACTTTGGATATGTTCATGAAACAATCCATGCAAAATTCGGCTGAGATAAGGTCTTCTATTGATACCCTAACGAAAAACTCCTCCTCCCATGGTGAGAGTATTAAATCAATAGAAAACCAAATCGCACAGTTAAACGCCGCAATGAGTGCGAGAGAGAAAGGGAAACTCCCATCTCAACCCCTACCGAATCCTGGCCATTCACAAAGTCATAATGTGAATGCCGTCACTACGTTGAGATCGAGGAGAGTGCTGAACAACCAAGTGGGTGAGCAAGTTGATGATAGTGACACATTTGATACCCCTTCTTCTTCTTCTTCCCCTAACTCGTCTAGTCTCCCACCTTCATCCGAGCCTATTCTCTGTTTTCCCCAAGGCTCAAACATTTCACCAAATCTATCTAAGTCGATTCCCACTCCAATTTTGGGATCGAATCCGTCGCCACAGTCTTCTCCACAAACGTTGGACCCAAAACTTATTGATCGAGCTCCATTTCCAAACCGATTAAGGGCCAACCGACCTAACCCGCAAATGGAGAAGATTGTGGAAATGTTTAAGCAAGTTAGCGTGAATATTCCTCTCCTAGATGCTATTCAATAAGTCCCATCTTATGCAAGAATCCTTAAAGACTTGTGCACTAGGAAGAGAAAAACTCAAGTGCCTAAAAGGGTTTTCATGACGAGTAATGTTAGCACAGCTTTTACCCAACAAATACCAAAGAAACGTAAGGACCCCGGCTGTCCTACAATCTCTATCTCAATTGGGGGTAAAAATATAAATCGTGCTTTACTCGATCTAGGCGCTAGCGTCAACTTGCTTCCTTATTCAGTATACGAGCAGTTAGGAATTGGAGAGTTAAAACCCGCCCATTGTACTCTCCAAATGGCTGACCGATCTATCACCAAACCTCGGGGCGAACTAGAGGATGTGTTAATTAAAGTCGGGGAATTCATATTTCCCGTGGACTTTATTGTTTTAGATACACAACATGTGGCAAACCCACGCAATCAAATCCCGGTGATACTTGGTCGACCCTTCCTAGCAACTTCTAACGCTGTGATTAATTGTCGTAACGGTTCTATGAACTTATCCTTCGGGAAAATGACAATTGAGCTTAATATTTACAAGCTAGGAAGTCAGCCATCAGAACCTTCTGCTCAATTGCTGGATGTTTGTTCCATCCACGAGATAGCTCCCGAAAGCTGCATGGATGAGGAACTTTGCTTTGATGTTCTCGACAACACTAATGAGACATCGTTCGATCTTGCACCACTTTACAGTGAGGATATGTTCAATGAATCCGACCTTGAGATTGAACCCGTTGACTCATTGCAAAGGTCAGCAGCACTTTCGAGTCAATGTCTTATGCAAGTTTTGAACCTCTTCGGGAGTCCGAATATCATTCGCTTACCCCACCTTCTATAGTCTCTCCGCCAATTCTTGATCTCAAACCGCTACCTTCTCATCTTAAATATGCATATTTAGGAGAGAATGAGACTTTGCCAGTGATTATTTCCGCTTCTCTAGCCTTAGAGCAAGAGAATGCACTTTTGGCAGTGTTGAGATCGAATCGGCAAGCATTTGGTTGGACAATGGTCGACATCAAAGGGATTAGTCCCTTAATTGTTGAACATAACATACATCTGATGGATGAAGCCAAACCAACCCGAGACCCACAAAGACGGTTAAATCCCGTTATGAAGGAGGCGGTAAAGAAAAAAATCGTCAAGTGCCTTGATAGTGGAATAATTTACCCCATATCTGATAGTCAATGGGTAAGTCCAATTCATGTGGTCCCTAAAAAGTCTGGCATCACGGTCATCACTAACGAGGCTAATGAATTAATCCAAACACGCACCCAAACTGGGTGGCGCGTATGTATCGATTACAGGAAACTCAATGCCGCGACGAGGAAAGATCACTTCCCTCTATCTTTCATTGACCAGATGTTGGAACGATTAGCGGGACACGAATACTACTGTTTCTTGGACGGATACTCTGGTTACAATCAGGTCCCCATCGCCGAAAAGGATCAAGATAAAACCACTTTTACTTGTCCTTTCGGAACTTTTGCTTATAGACGCATGCCCTTTGGGTTATGCAACGCTCCCGCTACATTTCAGCGGTGCATGATGGGGATATTTTCAGATATGGTGGAAAATTTTCTAGAAATTTTTATGGACGATTTCTCCATTTTGGGGACTCCTTTGAGGACTGCCTTCGGAATCTTGATGTTGTTCTTACCCGCTGTAAGGATAAGAACTTGACTTTGAATTGGGAAAAATGCCATTTTATGGTCCAAGAAGGTATTGTACTTGGACATATAATTTCACATAAAGGCAATGAGGTTGATAGAGCTAAAATAGATGTCATTCAAAACCTCCCTCGTCCCAATTGCGTCAAAGATATACGATCCTTCCTTGGTCATGCAGGATTTTATAGGAGATTTATTAAGGACTTTAGCAAAATTGCTAGACCCTTAACCCTTCTATTGGCCAAGGACACTACTTTTCACTTCGATTCGGATTGTGAGGCTGCTTTTGAATTGCTTAAAGAATCACTCACTACAGCCCCCGTTCTATCATCTCCGGATTGGAACCACCCGTTCGAGCTTATGTGTGATGCATCAGATTTTGCTATTGGTGCTGTCTTAGGACAGCATATTGATAAGATGCCACATGTAATTTACTATGCAAGTAGGACCTTGAATGATGCACAAATAAATTACACAACTACCGAGAAAGAACTCTTGGCAGTTGTATTTGCATTAGAGAAGTTCAGGCCCTACTTGATTGGCTCGCCTATTGTGGTTTACACAGATCACTCCGCCCTACGACATCTTTTAACGAAGAAGGATGCAAAGGCCAGGCTAATACGTTGGATCCTATTATTACAAGAATTTGATCTTGTTATCAAAGACAAGAGTGGATGTGAAAACGTAGTAGCCGACCATCTTTCACGCATCACTTCTTCGCCAACTGTGACCGTGCCAATAAATGACTCATTTCCCGACGAACAGCTCTTGAATGTATCCTACGAACCTTGGTTCGTGGATATCGTGAACTATCTTGCTACGGGACTTATACCTAGCGATTGGTCGAAACAAGACAAACTTCGATTTTTATCCCAAGTAAAATATTTTTACTGGGATGAACCATATCTATTCAAGTATTGTTCCGATCAAATCATTCGTAGGTGTGTCCCTAACGATGAATTCAAGAGCGTGTTATCATTTTGTCATGATCAGGCATGCAGCGGTCACTTTGGACCTCGAAAAACGGCGGAGAAAGTTTTGCAATGTAGCTTTTATTGGCCAACATTATTTAAAGATGCATTTGAACATTGCAAAACTTGTCCGCGATGTCAGCATTTGGGTCGGATTTCACGAAGGAACGAGATGCCGCTCCAACCTATATTGGTTGTGGAAATATTTGATGTTTGGGGTATTGATTTTATGGGTCATTTTCCCAACTCCTTTGGGAATCTATATATCTTGTTAGCGGTTGATTATGTCTCGAAGTGGGTGGAAGCTATACCGTGTCGCACTAATGACAACAAAGTTGTCATTAAGTTCCTTAAAGAAAACATCTTCTCGCGATTCGGACACCCTCGCTCTATCATTAGCGACAACGGGACACATTTCTGCAATAGGTCTTTCGAGGCCTTGATGCGGAAATATTCAATCACTCACAAGCTTTCTACGCCCTATCATCCCCAAACAAGCGGGCAGGCTGAGATCTAAAATAGGCAGATCAAACAGATATTGGAGAAGACGGTTTCCAAAAACCGTAAGGATTGGTCAACCAAATTGACGGATGCTCTTTGGGCATTCCGCACCGCTTATAAGACCGATCTTGGTATGTCTCCATACCGCCTTGTGTTTGGGAAGGCATGCCACCTCCCTGTCGAGATTGAACATAAGGCAATGTGGGCTATTAAAGAGCTTAATTTTGATCTTGATCATGCAGGCAGCTATCGGAAGCTGCAATTGAATGAGCTAAGCGAACTCCGCGATGAAGCTTACGATAATGCGGTGATAGTAAAGAATAGGACTAAAGTGTTCCACGATAAAAATCTTTCTAGAAAAACCTTCACATCGGGGCAACAAGTCCTTCTTTACGATTCCCGTCTCCATCTTCATCCGGGTAAGCTTAAATCTCGTTGGAAAGGACCTTTTGTGGTGCGGTATGTACACCCGCACGGGGCAGTTGAAGTCGAAAATTTGAAAAACGGTTCGATTTTTAAAGTAAATGGGCATAGATTAAAACCGTATTTTTCTGCTGACCCCGCGGAGGAGCTCCTATTTTTACAGGAGCCGCTTTATCAAAACTAAAATTCCTCCGCCTCACCTCCATGTTTTGATAAAATTTTCTCATTTTAAGAAATGGAGGTGAGTAAAAAATGGATTTGATTGAATATCTGTGTGTGTCAAAGAATAAGTTTTGGGGAATTTTTCATTTCACTATTATTTTACCCCTTATATCTCTCCCTTAGTATACAGGTCCTTGTTCTCAAAAGGCTGCATCAGTGAGGACACTGCTGAAAACAGGTTTGGGGGGGAGGTTTGTATTCACTGAATTATCTTTGACACCGGGCATTAAAATTTTTTTTATATATAACAAATGAATAGAAAGTGAAACATTACATCCAAAAGAAAGGAATAGTTTAAGAAAACCAAGAAAATTAGAAGTTTTCTTATACGAACTAGTAATAAGTAGTTATGAGCTGTTGTCCCAAGGGTTAGTAAAATGAAGGAAGTCACTAATCTGAGGATAAAAATAAGTCTGAAAAATAATTTCTATTCTGGAAGCCAAACATTTGAATGTTGATACCCTACTATATGCACTTACACACGTCTTGAAACTCGGGATAGTAGAGGATACCTTGAAATGCTCTTGTCTAAAAGCCAAAGTATGAAGGAAGTGAAAAAAATGAAGAAAAAATAAAAATGGTGAAAAGAAAAAAAATGAACACTGGTTTTGTATCGCCAAGGCAGCAATAAAAAAATATAGCGAGGGTGCCTCTTCACCTAGTGCCCTAAGGCCAACTGGTCTGGGAGTCACTGCTAAGCCTTAGGTGGTGCAAGACGAGGAAAATATTATCACTGAATCTGCAAGCACATGAGTAATCGGTCGGTTAGTACCTCAAGAAGTATTAACGGTCGCATGAAAAGGTGTGAGCAAACCTAAGTATTCATAAAATTAAAAAAGTACTGAGGTAGATGGACAAGAGTATGATAGCTTGAATTGAATTCTCCGAGTGTAGGGATGTTCTTTACACACACGTGGGGTTATATGATCAATGTTTGGATGAAAGGTAGGAATGAAGAATAAAGACGATGTTTTATTGAGGGATGATGTGATTTCTAACATTTTTTCATGACTATTAAGATAGGGCTCATGACAACTGAAAAGCTAGTATAGTTGGAAACTCTTCTTTTCGAAGTATTTCTTTTATGGTTCTTGTCTTTATATGTAAATTTCACCATCTCTCTTTTGTTATAGGATTTTGTGGGTGTAATCCGCTGAAAACCCTCAGGAGACAACACTCCTCCTACTAGGGACACCTAGAGGTTTAACGGCTTGTTGCACATGCTCAGTGCAATCGTGTCTGCCTACGAAAGTGTGCTTAGTTTTCTCCTTTCTTTTTCTCCTCTTAAATAAACTAGTTTGCTCGGGACGATCAAAGATAAGTTTGGGGGTATTTGTTCAGTCGATAAAACTGCACATTTGTAGTACATTTTTCCTACCATTTTTATATTAAAAAGGACTTTATTATAATATATTATACATATGAGGGTTTATGTGTAAAAACATTATTTTCCATATGTTAATATATTTTAATTATCATTTTGGTAGGAAAATGTATGCAAATATTATTGACCTAATCCTAGTAGAACAAAGTCTACTAAAATCTTATTTGAGTTGTTGTGCAGAATTTTCCAAGTTGTTATGCAGAATATATCAAAGAAATCAAGTTGTTGAAGAAATCTTGCCAAATTAAGAAGCAAACTTGGAGACCAAGTCTGGAAGCAACCGAGAGAATATTTCAAAGATACAAAGATTCCAGAGGAGCCCACATGTCACAAGAACAGAGCCCCTGAAGTTTGATGAACGGCAGAGATTACATGGCCGCGGATCCGCCGCACTTATATGGATTTGGGAACTGAGGACTTTTGGGGTAAATCAAATCTATATTTTACCAAATTTTCAACAATAATATTCTGGCTTTGCACTATAAAAAGGCACCGAGGGCCTCTTGGAAAAGCCAAGCAGAAGAGATCACGAAGCTCCCGACGCTCACGCATCCAGGCTGATCATCGACTGTTTGACTACCTCCTTAGGAAAGATCGAGAAGCAAATCAAGTTTTGTAATCATTTTCTATGGATTAAAAGTGTAGCTTGAAGGAGTTGATTAATAAAGGTAGTTTTTATTTAATTGTTTTTTTTTTACATTATGTTTTCCCTCTCTTTCTTTTCATCTTCTTCTCCCAACATGCGCGAGTAATTCTCCGCTTGTTAGGGTTCGTAGGATTAGGGTAGGCTAATGGAGGATGAAAATAATTAAACCCTTTTTAAGTCCTATAAAGTTTAGGAACTTTATTAAAATAATCATTAACATCCTAATCGGGCGCACTAGCAATTCCTTGCTAGTTCCGACCGCGATTAGAGATTAGATTAATGATTGTTTTGGTAAAGGCTAGAAATGAACGGAGTTCCGTGTCGAGATAAGGGTTAAGAGTGGGATTCCTTTTCCCTCCAGAAACCCTAATCTACACGCATCACCGTCGTTCTAGTTCTAAATCTATTAATGGATAAAAAGGGTAACTTTTAATTAATCTTCCATAACTACTAAATCCTAACGAACCCTACAAGCCCTATTATTATATTATTTAAATCTCTAAAAAAAATCTAGATCTATATTTTACATTCTTGTTTAAAGTAGATCTAGAAACTTTTCACAAAATTCTTTATTCCTCCTCTCTTTCTCAACACATCTAAAGTAAAAATAAAAGGTTCCACGTTTCCCAGAGGACGACCCGTACTCATCTCGGTCTAGCTACGAGCGACACCGTTATTGATTGCGGTAAACAAACACAAATTTTCACATCAATCAAATGGCGCCGTTGCCGGGGATATTATTTGTTCAGTCGATAAAACTGCACATTTGCATACATTTTCCTACCAAAATGATAATTAAAATATATTAACATATGGAAAATAATGTTTTTACACATAAACCCTCATATGTATAATATATTATAATAAAGTCCTTTTTTAATATAAAAATGGTAGGAAAAATGTACTACAAATGTGCAGTTTTATCGACTGAACACCCAACAGTGCAAGCAGAGATATTTTACGAGCATTCTTCACAAACAGAAGATAAAGTGCAAATCGATGAAACCAAAGAAAAAAAGTTTTATTACCAAAGGTAAAGTCTTTACAAAGGGTATTTTGGGCTCCCCGGCCATACAAACTGCCCGGAGGCTTACAAAAATTCCAGAAGCAACAAAATAAAAGGAAGAGGAAAATTGGGGCTTTAGGCCTCGGGGCCGGGCGCGACCTCGGGGTCCTCGACCTCCACCACGAGACGAGCAGGGTCCTCGGCGACCTCCTCGTCAAGAAGCTCTTTCCCCTGCTCATCGACGTTCGCAAGGGGGTATTCGGCCCGGAGCTCTTCGTCGGCGAACTCCGGCACCCGAGCCTTAACGGCATCGAGGGACTCGTGCCAGATGCGGGTTGTGGCCACGGCTAAGTCATCATAGAAGTCCTTCGACTTCTTGTAGCATTCCACCGCCTTCGCCGCCGAGAGGTCGGCCAACTTCGCCGCTCTCAGGTCGGCCGACTTCGCCGCCTCAGCCGCCGCCCCCAGCTCCTTCCGGGGGGTCTTCACCGTCCTCTTCAGGTTGCCGGCGAGCACCTGAGCGTCCTCAAGCTTGGCCTCGGCAACCACGGCGGCCTCGCGGTACCGGGCAACCTCCCATTTCCCGGCCTCCACCTCTCCCTCCAGGACGGCAACTCTCGCCATCACCACCTCCAGCTCCCGCTTGGAGCTCTCTTTCAGCGAGGCAAGCTGGCCCGCGGCCTTCATCGCCGGGGCTATCATCTCGGCCTTCATGCGCAAGGCGAGGGCAACGTGCTGGAGAACCTGAAAAATTTGAAAGAGATCAGAAAGGCGAAGGAGGCACCGAATCTCGCAAAAAACCAAACACTTACCTGCACGGACTCCTGAGCGATGGACGCCATCTGGGCCCTGAAAGTCCCCGCGGGGATCCTACCCCCCCCCCCTCCCCCACGCTGATCCTACCCCCCCCCCGCGAGGATCCTAGCCCCGAGGGCACCGCGAACTGTAGGCCCCCCTCCTCCACCATGATCGGCGAGGGCGGGCCCTGGGAAGACCTCCAGGAACCCCTCTTGAGCGGCTCCAATGGAGAGCCAATCTCCTCCTCCGAGACCGGGTCTTCCAGAATCTGATCCCGCTTCCGGCCCGACGCTCTGCTAGGCCCCGGGGCGGGATCCGTCCCCGAACGCTCATGGAACGCAACCACCGGAGGAGAAGGAGCCGGGGCGGGCTTCAAGCGGGAAGAGCCGGCACCTCCGGCCTTCGTGACCCTCCTCGGCTGGCGCATGGAGGCTCGGAGCTCATCCATATCCATGGATCCTGCACAAAACCAAATGCAAAGAAGTCAGCGACACAAGCAATATACAACCCAAAAAGCAAGCCTAACTTACTGACGAACTCAACGGAGCTGAGCCCGACCCAACTCAGGACCCTCTCTGACAGCAGCACGTCGAATCGGGGGATGGGCTCCCACGACGCCACTCTCACCGCGGAGGGGTCATTGGACTGGTTCCCCGGCAAGCATTTTTCCCTCGACCACTTGGTAGGCACGGGCCAGTCCTCCCCCTTGGGAGGGGAAACGAAGAAGAACTTCTCTTCCAGTCGTGAATGGAAAAAGGCAGGGCCACAACCCCTGTTCCGGCGGCGCCCCCTGTCGCTTTCTAAAAGAGAGGTAGACCCGCATCGGGTCGCCCGCTCGACCCCCAGGATGATTTTTGAAAACGAAGGAAGAATAAAGGAGGGAGAGACTGAAGGGAACCTCCTGTAACTTTAGACGGATCAGGAACCCGAGGAGAATCCTCCACGAGTTCGGCACTAACTGGCCAGGGGCTAACCCAAAGAAGTTCAGTGCCTCGATGACCTCGGGAGAGAAGGGCAGGTGCATTCCACCCCAAAAAGCTTCCAAGTACAGGGCGATCTCCCTACCCTGTACTTGGTCTGCCCTCTCCCCCTCCTTGGCCAGACGAAGCATATAACGCGAGGGGATGTGGAAGCGAGCCCGAGCATTGGCGATCTCGTCCTCATGCCTCACCCAACACGACGCGCCGGGGGCGGTGTCTACCACCTTCTGCCTGGGGGCTGCCCCCGCCGCACGATCCCGGGAAGAGGATCCAACCCCTGCTCCCCGGGAAGACTCAGGCTCAAGTAAAGGATCCCTAGAAGCTACTCGTACGACATCTACAGATTCCACGGAAGAAGACATCTAACCTGGAGAAGAGAGATCCTCGGGAAGCGAAAGCAGAAGAAAGAAGACGAGCGCGAAGTAACAAGAGCTTATAGCAAGGAAATATGAAGGAGTAGGGACCCTGGAGTGGGCTCCACCCCTATTTGTTTCCGCAATCGCCCTCATCCAAGGGCGCCCTTCATCTCCCGCCAAAACGCCTCCTCGCATCCAACGGCTCCGATTGCTCCACTTGTCGTTCCCACACCAGACCGCACCCCATCAGACGCCGCAAGTCTGCACACATCGTGTCGGCTAACCGACGCTTGACACGTGGACCGTCGTTTCAGTAACAGGATACACGAACCGGCGCACTGTCCTTAAATGCAGAGATCTCGCCCTGATTCGCTGGCAGAAAAGACAGCTGACAGCCCGGGGACGCGTCCCGACGAAACCTTAGGAGGGAGCTGCCCCGGACGGCCCGGTAGTCCACTCCTGACCCGACCCGCTAGCTGGCCGGGACAAGAGTGGGGGGCTAATGATGATGCTCAATATTGGCGATCTCCAAGATCAGGACACGTTGCAGATGATGTCCCAGAACTCAGAAAAAAGGCCCCCACAGGGGCCGACCAGGCCACTCCTGTACCCGACCTGCAAGCACAAGCTGGCTCTCCTCAGAGCCCCCAGAAAATTGGATTTCTCGGCCTCTCAGCTCGCCCCAAGCCGCCACAGGACCAAGACTCATCGGCCCTCTCGCTCGTCCCCGAGCTCCCCAACCGAGGCCATCTTCCTCGGTCCTCCGACCGACCAACTCCACCGCTCACAGGCGTAACCGCCGCTCCGCAAATCTCGCCATGCGCAGATTCTCCGCCAGTAACATCCCACGTTCCACGCCATCACGATCCCCGTTAACGGGCAATCTGCTCTGTACGCAGGCGTGACGTCGGGGGCGTAACTACCGGCGAGATTCTCGCGCCTACTGCTGCGTGCTGCCGCCACTATATAAACCCCCATCACAGAGGGGTCAAGTAAGCCATTTTTTACTCCACTTAGCCGTTACTCTGCTCGGATCTTGTGCTAACTTGATCGTCAGAGGGTTCTCGGTGGTACCAAACCATCCCGGGACTTCTTTGCAGGTACTCGGCGCTAAACTCCTCAAAATCACCAATCTCCTCAAAACCCATTGAGACCCACACGCAACAGGAGATCACCTTCAAAATCCACCGGGAGATCGACGGAAGACAATATCTAACGGAGACCATCAATGTGATAAAACAATTATAAATTGCCAATGGTTACTTCACTTGCAATCAGAATGTTAATGAGTCGTGACCAAGGTTTAATGGTACAATTGTAACTAGTGAAATTTAGGCTCGCCGTGGTATCAGTATTGGTCATAGTTGGATTGGTGCAGATCCACCACCATCACGACTACAAAACATCAGAAGGGAAATTATGATAATATGAAAAGGATAATAATACTGTCAACCTCTGTTAGAATCCGAATGTTCTGCATGCTTTCTTTTTGCGCTGGAATAGACATGGAACAGCTGTTCATACCAGTATTGATGCACCAATTTAAAACTGCTCAGAACACCATTTGTGATGGAGCTCCTTTTCTGGCCTCCGTCAGATGTTGTCTTCCGTTGATTTCGGGATGAACTTGGTTGATTGTCCTTCGTTGCGTGTGGGTCTCAATGGGTTTTGAGAGGAGAAGGTGGGGGTAAGGAGGCTGTCGCCGAGTACCTGCAAAGAAGTCCCGGGATGGTTTGGTACCACCGAGGACCCTCCGACGCTCAAGTTAGTGGTGAGATCCGAGCAGAGTAACGGCGTAAAGTGTAAAGAATGGCTCACCTGACCCCTCTATGATGGGGGTTTATATAGCGGTGGTGGCACGCAGCAGCAGGCGCGAGAATCTCGCCGACAGTTACGCTCTCGACGTCACGCCCGTGTAGAGAGCGGATCGCCCATTGACGGGGATCGTGATGGCGTGGAACGTGGGATGTTGTTGGCATAGAATCTGCACATGGCGAGATTCGCGGAGTGACGGTTATGCCTGTGAGCGGTGGAGTAGGTCGGAGGGCCGAAGAAGACGGCCTCGGCCGGGAGCTCGGGGACGAGCGAGGAGGCCGAGGAGTCTTGGTCCTGTGGCAGCTCGGGACTAGCCGAGGGGCCGAGGAGGCTAATTTGCAGAGGGGGCCCGAGGAGGGTCAGCTCGAGCTTGCAGGTCTGGCACAAGGTGGCCTGGTCAGCCCCTGTGGGCCCCTTCCTCTGAGTCTTGGGACATGTCATCTGCCACGCGTCCTGATCTTGGAGGTCGTCAATATCGAGCATTATCAATTTGTATATGAAGATTTAAGGATTATAAACGGCAGTTTGAGCTGTATAACTGAATTTGATTCTAAAACTCACACATGAAGAGATACATGCTTGGGTGTGCACGCATGCACATTATTTCCATCTCCCTCTTATCTTGTCTTCGAAGTTGACGAGCATCTGCAACAAGTTGATAAATTTGTACTCGACTCGGGGGTTAATCGTTGAAATAGAATTATTCAGTTAGATTTGAATGTTGAATCCCGCGCATCTAAACTGAATTTTCTCTTGTCCTATTTGATTCAACTTAAAACAAATGAACATTAGACTGTCTGATATTTTTATTTTGTTGGTGTTCATGATTTAATATTTAAGTTTTTGCCAAATTATCATACATGTTGAAACAATTTTGTCACCCATTTAACAATGTTCATTCACTTAATATTTCTATCTTATCGTGTGAAATATCCTCATACATTACTGTCTACAGAAACTTGTCAACTACATAATTCGATGAGATCAATGGTACCATTTTTCTTGTCCTATTCTTTCTGAATGATTACTGTTCTTTCTTTCTTTCTCAACTTGTTCATTTCTCCTCATAGATGACAACAATTTTGAGAAAATAATATCCGAGACATGTTTGTCCCAATATCTTCATGATACCATATATTAAGTTTTCGGTGCTGAGATGCCATAAATTATTCCCCTAATTCTGATAAGAACCGATTTGGTTGCGCCCGCAAGTTTCTGCTTTTTTTGGTGTTGCTGGTGTGATTTTCTCTTATGAAAGATTCTCAAATATGCTTTTCATTGGACGCTAGATGGATTTGATCAAATTTGCATTTTTTTCCTTGTTGATATTGTTGCTTATCTGTAGAAGTTTCCAGTCATTTTTTTCACTTTTTATATTTCTCCGCAAAGGAGACAGAATATCTTAGAGAAAAGTATAATATTTTGTTTTTACTAAAAAGCCCCCTCCCCCCAACCACCCCCACACTCAAATAGGTCACTAATTATTAAAACACCCCATACTCCGTATTTACTTAAAAGACCCTCATACATTTAAGTTGCACTATAAAAAACACATCACTAATTTTTCATCCAAAATTAGCGTCGGTTAGGGAGATGCATTGGAGTTTGAGCTTGAGCTGCTTTCTTAACTTATGCTTCTAGTTATTTAAATAGGTCTTTTCCCACAAAAAGAATCCACATCCTCACTTAATTGAAGATTGGGATTTAGCGCAACTAAAAAATGACTTTCCTTTCGAATGAGGTTGCCACTAACTCGAAACTTGCAATTGAAGGGACAACGGTATGTGACACATTCGTTGCTGGAGAAGGTTGAGAAAAACAAGCCGATTTCCTTTATCAATTTGAAAGACTTTTGATCGAAACCTAACCCAAAAGCCAATTTGGGAAAGTTGGGAATTTTGGGAGAAGAAGAGAGGTTGGTGCTGGGAAAAAATCGATCCATGGAACAATGCTCACGATAAATCAAATCACGCAATAATAATAATCACGCAATTAATCAACGAAAGATAAATAAATGAGTGCGGGAATAAAATAGAAAACGGAAACCAGAGACGTATAAGGATTTGTTGACGGGGTTCATCTACAGTATGGCCAGTCCCCAGCAGAGCGGAATATGCAAACGCCTACTAAATTTTTGGATCAAATTTACAAACAACGTCAGAAGATTTCTTTCAAATCTCTCTGTTAGCCGTCACCCTCTCAATACAATGATCTCTCAAATTAATTCACCTTGGCCTTGTGATATTAATTTAATATAGCAGCCGCCGCCCTTTAATAAGCCTTTGTTAAATTAATGTGGCTTCTTCTTTTTTTTTTGGTGGATGCATACATAATTGATTTACTAATCAATTATATATATAGGTAAATGGCTTCTTTGTATATAATAATGTGAAATTTAAACTTAGATTAATTTAAATCTTCACAAAATCCAATTAATCTATGATATATATATCAATAGGCTTTTAGAAATAACTTGGAATTTAAGTAGAGATTAATATAAATCCCTACATCCAATTCCAACTAATTTGATTCAAATTCATCATAGTCTTTAGGAAAATTCTCCATAACATAACATTCTCCCATTTGGAGATTTCTTCTGCCTTGATTCCCAATGCTAGTAAACTTGACACGATTCCGCCGCTGCTCTCTTTTCATCAGATTTTCATGGAGAGATTCACCAACCTGCAACAAAGATTTAACTTATTTCTGTCTACGATCTTGGTGAACATATCCGCCGGATTCTTTTCTCCAGCGATCTTATGCAATGTCAACTCCTTCTTTTCAATCCCTATACGAATGAAGTAGTACCGCATTTTGATGTGCTTCGTTCGAGAGTGATATACCGGATTCTTTGCCAAATGTATCATACATGGGCTGTCGCTCCACAAGGTGTTGAAATTTTGCTTCTTGCCCAATTCTTCAAGTATCCCTCGCAACCATATTATCTCCTTACTGGCTTCCGTGATCGCCACGTA
Organism: Agapanthus africanus; assembly: GCA_030015575.1. NCBI lineage: Eukaryota > Viridiplantae > Streptophyta > Magnoliopsida > Asparagales > Amaryllidaceae > Agapanthus > Agapanthus africanus. Next base: position 542,823,914 of record CM057346.1, on the reverse strand, counting down.
CTATGCTTATGTAGTTGGCAATACCACCATCTTTTGCAGTTGAGAAACCTAACTCACCGTTGTTCCCCCAACCATGAATACGTTTCCCATTGTTCTCTTCCCACTATCTCGATCTTCCGAATAGTCCGCATCAACATACCATTGCACCTTTAGAGAGTCACCCCCGAAATATAAACAGTAACTAGACGTACCCTTAAGATACCTGTCACGCCCCGCTTCCAAAATACGGAATGCGAGGGGTGACTAGACCATTCATGTGTTGGGGTCAAAAATTACACCCTGATTGACCAAGTCAAAGTCAAAGTCAATCCTAAGTAAGCGGGCCCAAGTCCAGGTCAAGTGGGCCCATGCCCAAGTCGAGCCCCGCGGCCGGCATCTCCCATGCCAAAATGAAAATCATGTAATAAATAATTTTGATGTAATTTTTATGAATAAATGTAAGAAAATTGGGCATAAAACCAAATTTTTGTAAAGCCCGTGGCTTATGTGCAAAAGAAATTAGCACATGAGGCATGGGATGGGCAAAATGCCATTTTTTAAAGCCCAAGGAGCTATATGTAAATTTGTAAGCCTATAAAACGCAACATGATAATGAAAAAAAGGAGAGAGAACTCATTCCTCTTAAACTTAGGGTTTCTGTGTCTCCTTCCCCTTCCTCAAAGTTCTAAAACCATCTCCCATTTTTGAATTAAATCAAGAGTTTAACTCTTTTTTTCCAAAAATAAACAGTTTTTCATCATCAAACCCTTAAAGGGGAACTCAGATCTTCCATCAGATCTCAAAAGGAGGAGATTTTTAAATCTCACCCTCCCCTTTTCTCCAAGATCCGGCCGACCGAGAGGAAGAAGAAAGAGACCCATCTCCAAAAATCCCACCTTGGGACAATCCAAGGCCTAAAAGAAGATCCAGGGCCAAAGGGAAGAAGAAAGGGGTCCTCTTTGATCATTTCCAAAGATTTTTCGGAGTTTAACTCCATTCAAGATCTGTTGGACTTTAACTCCATAAACCAAATCCTTTTTTTAATAGGAGTTTAACTCCATTCAAAATCTTTCAGAGTTTTAACTCCATAAATAAAAAATCATTTTTCGGAGTTTAACTCCTTTTTTCGGGGCTAAAAGTCCCTTCTTTCCACCGGTGCCCAGCGCCCACGTGCCGGGCACGTGAGGCGCCAGCGCCCAGGCGCACGGCGCTCGCACCGTCGCTCAAGTGCCCAGCACTCGGCGCTAGCGCCAGTGCTCAAGGGCCCAGCATCCAGCATCCGCGTGCTAGGCATGTGAGGCGCTGGCGCTCACGCGCCCTTTGGACGCTATTTTCCCTTTTTTTATATATATACACACACTCATCAACACTTCCCCCGTTAGAAAAAATTTCTAACGGGACACTGTCTCGCACCACGCAACGGGGCTGCTAGCCCCCTTGACCCCCAGCCCCTATCCGGGTAGCGGGACCCCCGTAAACTCTGCGAGGCCCCTGATATATCCAAGACCCTTCAAAAAACAACACACATACACCATACATTCAGTTCGCATGACCGGTTTGACCCGTCAATCGGAGCTTCCATCGCTCCAAAAGCGAGGGGTAATTAACGACATCTTAGTCTGCCGCTGCCGGAGATTCGGATCCCCACAATCAATAAACCCCCGCCTACCCTAGGCAGGGGGAATCTGTAGTACGCCTGACAAGCGCGCGCGTATTATCATCTCAATGGGGGTGATGAAAAACACCATACAGATTCTGGCACGCCTGGTGGGACCTATCTTTCCTCCCATATTTCGGGTTAAACGTTCATGCGAACTCAATCAACATATATATTGATTGCATTACTGAAATTATTCTTTTTTGCGCAGGTTAACAGTTTCCGATTGCAATCTTCGGACGCAGCAAAAATTTCTCCAAGAAAAAGCTCAGCTCTCAACACAGCTCCCATCTCCTATACGATGAAGATAGATGCCAGGACGGTCCTCCCGTCCAGTCTTCGGCGACAGTGGGAAGAACCGCTGCTACCATTTGGCTCTATTTTGTTCATGACAGCTAACGTTGTCCCCGCTCTTCAAGCCCCGGTGATGGATAAACCAGCCTCAAAAAGGAAAAGGTCGAATGTCATGGTCGCGAAGGCACCTCAGCCCAAGCACAAATCCGTTTCCAAATGACTCTCCATTGCTCCAGCTGGGGGCAAGGCCATCAACACCAACAAAGCAATAAGGCATCTTGGGCAAGCTCCAGCGGTACCCTTGACAACTGCTCAACCGAGTATCTTCTCTGAGCTCTCCTCCAATCGACTCACGATGGATTTCTGGATGACAGGTGCCCGTCAAGCCCTCAAAATCGAGAAGTTAAGACAGAAAAGGCTCAGAAACAGAGCCAACAAAAGGGCTAGGGCTCTTGCTAGGCTGAACTTCATGAGGTTCCAAGAACAGGGTTACCCCGCAACAACAGCCGAATCGGCTGTAAAGCTCGCTAACTCTTTTGAACCACTGAAATTGGTCCAGAAGAATGCCGTGACTGCAAGAGTCAAGAAAACTGCGAGTCGGACAGTGCCACCCAAAGACCCAGTCAGGCCAACCGTCTTTAGTCACCTATCCTTTCCAGAAGAGGAAAGGCCACGATGACGGTTCGAAAAGTCAACCGCCAAAGATAAAGAGATGGCTGGATATGTGGTCCACACTGTCAATATGGTGGGCACACGCTGTAGGGTGTTTTTCGTCACCCCATTGAGATGAAAATGCGTGTGCGCTTGTCAGGCGCATTACAGATTCCCCCTGCCTAGGGTAGGCTGGGGTTTATTGATTGTGGGGATCCAAATCTTCGGCAGCCGCGGACTAAACTGCCGTTAATTATCCCTCGCCTTTGGAGAGAGAGAACCTCCGATTAACGGGTCAAACAGGTCATGCGAAATCAATGTGCAGTGTACGTGTGTTGTGTTTCGAAAGGTGGTTTTGGATATATCGGGGGGCCCGCAGAGTTTTTACGGGGTCCCGCTACCCGCAGAGTTTTTTGTGTGGAGTATGTGTGTGTGTATGTATGTGTATATATATATATAAAGGGAAAGGGCATCCAAAGGATGCGTGGGAAAAAACGCCAGCGCTTTGGACGCTGGCGCTTTGAGCGTAAGGGCGCTGGCGCTTTGGGTGCTAGCGCCCTACGTGCCAGGCACGTGGGCACTTTAAGAGCTAGCGCTTTGAGCGCTAGCGCCCCACGTGCCAGGCACGTGGGCGCTCGGACGCTAGCGCTTTGGGCGCTAGCGTTTGAGCGCTAACGCTTTGAGTGCTAGCGCCCTACATGCCAGGCACGTGGGCTTTGGGCGCTAGCGCCTTGGGCGCTAGCGCCTTGGACGCTTTTGCTTTGAGCATAAGGGCGCTAGCGCCTCACGTGCCAGACATGTGGGCGCTCAGAAGGCAAAAGGGACTTGGTCCCTGCAATTGGAGTTGTACTCCTAGAAAGGATCACTTATTATTTTGTGTGTGTGTGTGTGTATATGAGGAGTTAAACTTCTAGGATATTTTGAAGCTGATGAAGGGGGTTCTCCCCTTGAGCCCTGGATCTTCCCCAAAGTGGGGTTTCTGGAGATGGGTCTCCTTCTTCTTCTTGTCATTTGGCCGGATCTTGGAAAAAGGGGGTGAGACTTAAAAATCTCCCCTTTTTGAGATCTGATGGCAGATCCAAGTTCCTCTTTATAGGTTTTGTGGTGAAAAACTATTTAGTTTTGGAAAAGGAAGAGTAAAACTCTTGATTTAATTCAAAAGAAAGAAGAAGGTTTTAGAACCTTGAGGAAGGAGAAAGGGACACATGCCCTAATTTTTGGGGAATAAAAAGTATATATTTTATTCATCATCATGTTGCCTTATATAGGCTTACATATTTACATATAGCCCCTTGGGCTTTACAAAATGGTATTTTGCATATCCCATGGCTTATGTGCCATTTCTTTTTTGCACATAAGTCATGGGCTTACAAAAATTTGGTTTTATGCCCATTTTGTTTACATTCATGCATAAAAAATTACATAAAAATTATTTATTACATGATTTCATTTTGGCATAGGGAGGGCCGGCCACTTCATGTTCGGACTCGACCTGGGCATAGGCCCACTTGGCTTGGGGTTGACTTTTAACTTTGACTTGGTCAACTGGGATGCAATTTTCGACTTCAACATACGCAACAAAAGCAAGGTTGGGGCCACCACATCTCAAATTCAATCTGAGGTGAATGTGGTTGTCACTTCCTAAGACCAGCCTCCTCTGCAAGGTAATGAAAACCCTTCCAGTGAGGCTGATAAGCAGAGAGATCCCTCGGTTCATGAGGAGTTGGGCTCGAGAAGCGAAGAGTAGCCAATCTTCTGTCCTAAGACCGCGGAGCAGCAACTTCTCCAATAGCTCTAGAAGCAGCTCAGAAACAAAGACAAAGAAATAGCCAAGCTCTACTCAAAAATTGACGACTTAACGAACGCCGTCTTACAGCTCACGGCCCGACTTGCCTCTCAGCCTCCTAATCAAGCGCAGGGCTCTGCTCATGAACCGGGAACGGTGTCCCGAGGCAGCTAACGTCTATTCCCTCAAATTCAAAGGTGGGCGAGCTGCATGAAAGTCAGCCGCATCCCATCTCGGGAAATGTCTTGGCTACCGATGACAGCAACCCACTAACTCAAGATCAAATCATGGATTTGGTTGCCAACAAAGTCAAAATATTGGTAGCCGAAGCTGAAGCACAAAAAGATATCAGCAGTAGTGGGAGACCATATCCTGCTCGGTATGATCTGGTAGAGTTTCCTGGCGGCTATGTCATCCCTAAATTCGGAAGATTTGATGGGATGAGAAATGCGAATTAGCACATCGCCCACTTTAAAGCCTCGTGCGGGAATACTGGGTGCAATGATGCGCTTCTCCTCTGCCAGTTCGTTAATAGCTTAACCGATGTCGCTTTCGTCTGGTACACGAGCATACCGAATGGCTCCGTTACTACTTTCGTCCAAATGGAATCTTTGTTCCGACAAAAGTTCATGAGTGTCAGCGATAAAATTACCATTGCTGACCTCGTAAGGACCAAGCCAAAGAACAACGAAAACAGCACGGATTTTATAACCCGCTGGCGCGATCTCTCCGTCAAATGCGAACTGCCGATAGAGTAGGACTAATCTGTCAGTCTCCTCATCGTAAATCTCAATAATTGGATGGCTCCGTTTCTGTGCACCGTGGGTCTCAAAACAATCCAAGAGTTGACCAGGAAAGTTCACATGTTGGAGCGCTCAAAGCAGGAGTCCTCCTCTGATTCCTAAAATAACAGTAGGTCATGGAGAAACTGAAAGGACGATAATCGCAAAGGCGTAAATTCTGGTGATGCTGAATCTTTTAACGCTTTAGCTAACCGAAATAAGCGATGGATGAGCGGGCCTAATTCCAACCAGTCTCGGAAGCCAGTGTTCGGAGAGGGAGGAAAATCTCCACTGAAAGAAAAGCTGGATAAGGTATATTCCTTCAGAAGGGACAAAATCCATATAATATTCAAAGACGCCTTAAGAAACGGTCTACAATTGCCAGAATCAAAAAGACCGCAAGAAGCGAATATGACCGATGACCCCAAATATTGCCCCTATCACAGAGTGATAATTCATGCTATTGAGGACTACTTCGTCTTCAAAGATTGGGTCAAAAAACAATACAAGGCAGGAGAAATATCACTGTCCCCTGGCGTGTTGGCAAACGATCGAGTCGCGGCCGCCAATTTTATACAAACAAACACTGAGATATTTGGGGAACCGACCGCTCTCAATTGTTCACCTTCCCCTAAAAGGGGCGGACCAAGGCAACAAGCTAAGAGCCAAGCGAGCAATATTGTCGATGAAGAAGCAATAGACGGGTACACAACCCATACAGTCTACATGATAGAGCTCAGAAGAACAAGTCCTTCTACGCCTTATAGCCATGATGATGACGTGCTTGTTGCCATCCAACACCGGCTCGATCTAGATGATGAAGATCCCGCTTATGCAGTTAAGCCAAAGGAGACCGTGGTTTCTACAGAATCGAGCCCAGGATCCAACAATCGACCTCTAAGTCGTTAAACTGGAAAGAGTTGACCACCACGTCGTTAAACTGGGAACAAACAACTTCTAAGTCATTAAACTGGGAATGTAAAATAATACGTAAATAAAAAATGTGTAAATAAAAAAATGAATGAAAAAAAGCCGAAATGATGGGGCAACTCGCAATAAAAATCAGCGAGTAAAATAAAAATGAAAATAAAAAGCCGAAATGATGGGGCAACTCGCAATAAAAATCAGTGAGTAAAATAAAAAATGAAAATAAACAGCCGAAATGATGGGGAAATAACGAATAAATAGCCGAAATGATAGGGCAATCGCGACATTCGCGATAAGAAGAGCTGAAATGATAGTGCAATCACGGTAAAAAAAATAAAACGGCGAATGATGAGTCGCTTCTGATACCATATTCCAGTGCAGTGATGCAGACGCCAACCAAATTCCAAATCCCTAAATTCCCAACGGCGAATGATAAGTCGCTCATGGTACCATATTCCAGTATAGCGATGCAGACGCCAAGAAAAATCCAAATCCCCAAACGGCGAATGATGAGTCGCTCCTGGTACCATATTCCAGTGCAGTGATGCATACGCCAACTAAAATCCAAATCTCCAAACGGCGAATGATGAGTCGCTCCCGATACCATATTCCAGTGCAGCGATGTAGAAGCCAACCAAAATTCAAATTCCCAAAATTCTCCATGCCCTACGGCCAGTTCTCAAATAGACTACCGTATACAATCCACGGGCTCAAATAATCCCCACCACAATCACCAGTCATGCGGCTGGTCTCCGCCCTCGGAATTATGCTCCATTGGGAAGACCCACTCATGTGTCCTCACGATGCATGAGTAGAACAAACTTACGAGATCCTCTCGACTCGTAAGAAAACACCTTTGTGGGATCCTTATGACTCATAAAGAAAAACACACTTGGGAGTCCCCACGTCTCCTAAGGAGAATACACCTACGGGATCCTTTCGACTCGTAGGGAGAAAATGCTTTTATGAGACCCTTACAGCTCATAAAATTAAAAAGCCTTAGATGATAGGAACCTAAACCTGTCTCTTAAGCCATCGCTTCCCAACAGGTAAAGGAAAATGATGAATTGTTCCTGACACTTGTGCTTCAGTGTTAGCAACGCTGATACCGACCCCTACCCCAAAATTCCAAACTTTCGACCCAATAGACCCTTAAGTCTTTAAACTGAGAACAAATGACCTCTAAGTCGTTAAACTGGGAACAGAAGACCCCTAAGTCTTTAAACTGGGAACAAATAACCTCTAAGTCGTTAAACTGAGAATAGATGACCCCTGAGTCGTTAAACTGGGAACGAGGGAAATCCCCTCATGGCAAATGATGATTCGCTCCCGGTACCATATTCCAGTGTAGCGGTGTTGATGCCAAACCAAAACCAAAATCCCTAAATCCTCTCATGGAAAATGATGATTCGCTCCTGGTACCATATTCCAGTGTAGCGATGCTGGTGTCAACCTAAATCAAATCAAATCAGCAAGATAACCAATGACCTCCCTGGCAGAATCAAGCTCCACCTCGGAAACAAGTCAAATCTTGACACCGCAAAAAGCGGATGTAACAACTCCAAATTCCGTGTACAGAAAATTCATTAAAAGTTAATGTACACATGGGGTATTTGATTTCTTGTGAATGCTATAAGAATTTGTTTTGCTTTAGAACAACAATAAAGAGCTTGTAGCTCATTGGTAAGACCTTGCACTGCTGAGACAAAGCACCAGAGTTCAAATCCCATCAGCCACATTATCTTTTTGTATTAATTTCTTTTAACCTTTTAGAAGCCTAAGATTTTGCAGGGGCACTGCACGTAAACTGAAGAGTGCAGGGTTACCTAGCACGACAGCAAGGTTTTGGGAGGCATCGTCCATGCCAAATTCAAATTTTGCCGTTCTAGCTAACCCTAAACCATGAATCGTTAACTAGAAATCGACGGAAATATAAATGCAAACACTTTTTAAGTCTAGTGAGCAAGGAATACAACCTTTGTAGACCGGTCCTTCACATCTATAGCTCCGTGTAGTAGTCCATTCGCTGCGATCGTGAACTCCGGACTCTAGAGAGGCTCCCATGAAGAAAAGAACATGCTTGCTTCGATGTCTTCGAGGCCGAAGATGATCTACGTCGAGAAGACACTAACCCAAACTATCTCTTCACTAATTATGGAATTAGTGAAGCAAATGTAGGGTTACTAGGCACTCTCGCAAGGGTCTATAAGGCATCAACCATACCCGATTTAAAATTTAGACGTGTCGAACAACCCTAACCAAGATCTTTAAACTAGAGATTAGGCGAAACAAAGCATGTTAAACACTTTAACACTAAGAGTTTGGGATTATAACCTTTGTAGTCCGGTCCTTCACTTCTAAAGCTCCGTGTTGAGGTCCCTTCGCTGCGATCATCGAGTTCCCGGACTCTAGAGAGACTCCACGAAGAGAAAGATGCAACCTTGCTTCCGATCTTCGATAACTAAGATGATCTACCTTGAAGTTTCTTTAACACAAGCTCTCACTCACTAAATGAAGTGAACACCCTAATCTAAATGGCTATGATAGATTAGGATGATGAAGTAGGATTTTAGCTCTCATTTGTTTTCTTAATCTCACTCATTTTCATCACAACATAAAAAGCTAGAAAGCTTTTTCATGAAAGAAGAAGAAAGAAGTAGAAGATCTAATCTTTTTGTGATGAATAATGAAAGTCAAGTGTGAGGTTAGAAATGCCACCATGGTATATGTAAGCCTTGTAGAGATTTAACTAAGCTTAAAGGGTTGGGTTGAGTTAAACAAATATCTTGCAAAATATCAAAACAAATATTTTTGCACAAAACAAAACAAAACCTTCTAGAAGGTTCTAGAAAAGATTAACCCAAATCAAACCCTAACCATGTTTAATATCCACTAAATATGTTGCATTAATAACCCCAACATGTTACAATATTATATATCACATATACAATATTTATTGTAACAAAATAAAACAATACAATTAACATATATCGCATATGTATTAATGTATTACCCGAGTAAGAAAAGAATCTTTTAGTGAGCTTATATCAGTTAATGTAATTTAATATATCAAATATATAATTATACATTAAATTATCGAATCAACACTTGATCCGATAATCCGGCTATTTCACAAATAACCGACTAATATAATCTGTATCAGTTCATCGAATCAACACTTGATCCGATGACCCGGCTATATCACATATACCCGGCCGATATCTCATATCGCGAGAATCTAATAAGGTATTATATACACGTATTGTTCTCGGTCCCGCACATATCATATATGTGCTCCTACTCCGTTTTGCCTGAGCCAAGAAACCTCTGTGTAGGACTCTAAAGAATCGTCAATACGCCGGCAGTAGGTGATGATCATATCAAACACCCACAAGCTGCAAGCGGTCAGCTAAACGTAACAGCCACCCAGGTATTGAGCGATCAGAAGATCAACAAGCAAGCCTGTACATTCTCCTGCGAATCCAATCAGTAACACTCCCGTACAGTCCGGTCTCTTCGTCTGATATGTCGCATATCTCGCCTAGGGGCAGTAAACGTCAGACCCCAGTAGCTTGATAGGTCATGTCGATATGAGGTCTATAATAGTTCGAGAAACTACTGATAACACTTACCAGTAAATCTCAGCAACCCTGGCCAGGGATTTCCAGTTATAGCCAATCGAACACAGCACAACATCAACTCCCTATACCGGGAGAGATGAATCCCCTCCTATCGCTCATTGCCTCCATGTGATTCGGGACTGTACCCAAAAGCCACCTTTTTCCACGCCCTCTTGGACGTGGTATGATGGAAATCAAAGCACAGTTGGAATCACACAAGACTTTATGACGATCTCGGGTCTACAGACTAACCTGTACAAGTGTCACCGGAGAACTGCCATCTGACGTAAGGTATAATACCATCTGAGAGTTCTCGGTGAGTCTGTCCACTGAGCACCCAGTCTCCACTGAGCACCCGTACACCATCCTTGATGTCAAACACCGATGGATATGGGATCATCTATAGCCCATCATATGGGTCAAGATGCGTATACGTTAGTCTACTCTGGTGTATCGATGCCCTGTCTCGATACACCCTCGACTAGGAACAGTTATAGGATGTACTCGTCGACTACTATGGCCCTACTAGTATGATCTCATCATAGTCCCAGTAGTCGAGTACTTATCCTAAGGTCTTTATCAACATGTAACATAGAGACAATCAGAGTACATGTTAAGATAAAGTGCAACCAGATAGCATACTATCATATCGAGCAAGAAAGTCCTCCCTATATATGTCCAAGCATCCACTACAATATACATCATATGTACAGTAATAGCCTCTAGGGCATACATATAACTAACAGCAAACACCCTATACTAAATGGCAAGTAGTAGAGGATGATGAAGTAGGAAGTAGGCTCACATTAGATTTGATTTTCTCACTCATTTTCTTACATCTCCATTGAAGCTAGAAAGCTTTTAGGGAAGCAGAAGAAGATGAAGAAATATCTCATATGATAATTATCCAAGTGAGAATAGCAACCATGGTGAGTTAATATCATATATTAACCTTTGTAGAGAGTTAACCATGGCTAGGTTTAATTGGTTGGGTTAACAAATATCTTAGCCAAAACAAAAGAGTGGACTTGGTCAATGAAGACTACAAGCTTCTACAAGCTTTTATCCATGAAAAAATGCCACCTTTTGTAATTACCAAAATAAATAAAACCCTAGCAATTAAACCAAGCATGGTGTAAGTCATACACACACCTTTGTTGCATGTATCATCAAGCATGACACAATACATGTACACAAAAATATATCACATATATTCAATGTGCACAAAATGAGAAAAAGAAATCATAAGTGAGCTTAATATTAGTTTTTGCAATGTAATATATCAAATATATAATTATACATTAAATTATTAAATCAACTCTTGATTTAATAATCCGGCAATATCACATATAACCGACTAATATCATGTGTAACAACTTATCGAATCAACACATGATCCGATAACCCGGCTATATCGCATATAACCGACCAATGTCACAAATCGCGAGAATAGAATACGGTATCTCATATCGTATCAATCTCGGTCCTGCACATATCACATATGTGCTCCTACTCCATTTCGCTTGAGCCAAGAAACCCCTGTGTAGAACTCTAAAGACTCGTCAATACGCCGGCAGTAGGTGATGATCATATCAAACACCCACAAGCCGCAAGCGGTCTGCTAAACGTAACGGCCACCCGGGTATTGAGCGATCAGAAGATCAACAAGCAAGCCTGCTCACACTCCTGCGAATCCAATCAGTAACACTACCGTACAGTCCGTTCTCTTCGTCTGATATGTCGCATATCTCGTCTAGGGGTGGTAAACGTCAGACCCCAGTAACTCGATAAGTCGTGTCGATGTGAGGCTCATAATGGGTCGAGAAACTACTGATAACACTTACCAGTATATCTCTGAAGCAGCCCTGGCCAGGGACTTCCTGTTATAACCAATCGAGCACAGCGCAACATCAACTCCTAATACCGGGAGAGACGAAACCCCTCCTATCGCTCATTGCCTCCATGTGACTCGGGACTGTACCCAAAAGCCACCGTTTTGCACGTTCTCTTGAATGTGGTAAGGTGGAAATCAAAGCACAGTGGGAATCACACAAGACTCTATGAAGATCTTGGGTCTACAAACTAACTTGTACCAGTGTCACCAGAGAACTGCCATCTGACGTTAGGTATAATACCATCTGGGAGTTCTCGGCGAGTCCGTTCAGTATACCCAGTCTCCACTGAGCACCCGTATACTGTCTCTGATGTCAAACATCAATGGATATGGGATCTGTTAATGTATATGCCCTAGAGGCCATTACTGTATCATACTAGTTTGTATATTACTTAATGGAAGCTTGGGATATTCACCTTGTATATACAATCTTGCTCAAAATAGTAGTATGCTACTTGGTTTGTTTCTACTTCAATGTGTACATGTGTTTATTTTAGTATATCGCCTATACACATTAGTGGAGCCCTTAGGATCTTTGCTTGATTACCAGCATTGTGATGGCAGTCACACTAGTGGGGATGGGTAATCTATAAGCACATCCTTATGCAGGTCTCTGGTCGCAGGACTATCGAGACAGGGCATCGATACTCCGGAGTAGACTAGCGCATGCGCTTCTCATCCCAGTGTGGGAGACGGTCTGTCCCACAGCCGTCGGTACGTCGTACTTGAGATAGTATGCGGGTGCTCGTTGAGTTACGAGTACACTGGACAGGACTCGTCGGGAACTGACTAGTTGGTATTATGCCTATCGTCAGTTATCAGTTACCAGGTGACATGAGTACAGCTTAGTCCGCTGACTTGACACTGTCACTTCGCCTCGAGTGTGTTCCCACTGTACTTTGATTACTATCCTACCACGGCTCAAAAGAGTCGTGCAAACAGGTGGTAGTTGGGTGCAGTCCCGAAGCACTTGGAGGCAGTGACGGTTAGACAGGATTCGTCTCTCCCGGTATTGGGGGTTGACATCGCGCTGTGTCTAGGAGAGCCATTACACGAGTAGTCCCTGGCCAGGGCAAACGAGATATACTGGTAGGCTTCCAGTGTTATCTCAGGGTGTTTTGGGCTTCACTCCGACATGACTTGTACCGCTATTGGGGGACTGATGTTTACCGCCCCCTAGGCCCGCCATGCGATATATCAGACGAACAGACCGGACTGTACGGAGAATGTCACATTCAGGCTCAGTAGGAGTTCAGATGGGTCTCGCCTCGTCAGTCTTCTTGTCGGCATCTACCTGGGGACCGTTACGCACAGCTAGTGCCGCTTGCGGTCTGTGGTTAAACCCACTGCCAGCGTAGTGTCGAGTCTTTAGAGTCCCACACAGAAAGCTATTCGCCTTTAGGCAAAAGAGTAGAGGTCGCATGGTTTTGCGACAGGTCGCATGGTTTTGCGACAGGGTTCGGTCACATCCGTGCACTTGTGCACGTACAGTGTCCGGACAGTTTACACTAGCGGGCTTTGGTTTAAGCCAGATCCTAGTGTACCTTTTAGGATTGGTTTTATCCAGTTTGCATCCGTGTTCCTCGGAACGCGGATGCGGGTGTGTATGCACAGTTGACGGAGAGACAGAGGCAGAGGATTCTCATTAGGGTTGTTGACCGTTGACAGTTAACTATTGACTTTTTGGTCAACCCTAATGAGAATATGATATATGATTAACAATAATATTAATTAAGTATTGTGGTGACATGGTTGTTGAGGGGTTGACTTTGTTGACTTGTTGACTTTGTTGACCGGTTGACTAGGTTGGACTAGTTGACCATCATGATGACAATGGCTATCATTTCATGGAAAAGACTTTTTACTTGCTTGTTTCTTTTGTGAGAAATGAGTGCATGAAATGATTTAGCCATTTTGACTTGAACCATTTTATACAATACTTGATTATTATTTTTGTGATGATGGTTTTGGATTATGAGAGCCAAGAGAGAAAAGTCTTCTCTCATTCTTTCATGCTCATTCTCTCTCTTGTTCTTGAGCTCTCATCTCCTTCTCTTGCTCTCCCTCTCTTGACTCTATGGTTCACTTGTCTCATGAGTTGAGAACCAAGAACCATAGATAAAATCCCATACAAACTCTTCTCTACTCACTCTAGTTCACAAGGTTTAGCAAACCGAGTGAACTAGTTTCTTCAAAGTTCGAAGAAGGAGCCAAAGGTTGAAGCTTTCAAGTGGATCTATCTTCGGCGCAAGGAGACGACGGGGAGAAGCCGATTCGGATGACCATCGAAGCTTGAAGACGAAGGAGTTCGAGAAAAAGAAAGGTATAACCCCCTAACCGAGTAGTTAGTAACTCGTAGTTAGGTTGTTAGTTAGATGTTTAACAAAGATCCGGTTTTGAGTCCATGTTACCACCTCTAAGAAAATTGTTTTTCACCAAATTCCGCATGCCCGAAAGTACCGGGAGAGGTAGCATGGACTTACAGTGGTATCAGAGCCTAGTTAAACTCTATCTAATATGTTAGCAAAGTAGCTAGAAGATCGATCAAAGAAAAAGTCGCAAAACGAACCTGATATGATAAGTTTCTGCCGATTTTTTTTCTGTTCAAAAATTGATAAATTTTGTCTTAAAAATCGGCTCAGGCTTTTGTGTGATCACCCACCAAATTTGGTCCAACGATCGAGTCAAAGCGCCGCGGAAACGCGGCGGGAGCACGCTCCCGCCGCGGATCCGCGGCCAAGTTGACTCGGCCGAGGTCCAAGTTTGGTGCAGTGTTTTTCTGGGGTTGTTTTGGGATTTTTGGAATATATATTTTCTGCTCAGATTTTCCAGAACGAAAATTTTATTTTTGGGGTCCTGAAAATCCGTATTTTTGATCGAACTTCTAAAATACTTAAGCTGACGGGTTTTTCTGTGATGTGATATTTGTATTGAACGTCTGCTAATCGCTATATGTCGATTAGTGGGGGTTATACAAATCTGTGATCTGTAATGTTATTGGAATGTGTATATGAATTCATTGGATTGTCGCGGGTGAATAGCCGGGGGTTGTGAGACGAGAGTTTTATTTTCTTTCAATTCATGTAAATTTGTAAATTGATGTAATAATTATTTGTATGGCCGCACAACCGGGTCGGGGTTGTAGCCGTCATTGTATAATTTCTTTTTACTGTTTTTGCTCCTAGGATAGACCCATGGAGGGGGTGCACAAACTACCGGGTATGCCGAAGTGCCGAGTAGCCTACTCACGGAGTTGAGGGAGGTTGCTTCGCTTCGGGTACTTGGCGGGTAGTTTGCCGCACCCGTAGGGGTCTTGGGTGGGGTATTGGCTATTCACCGCGACCGTGTAATCTGCTTTTCGTTACAGGCTCGTACGAATTGCAGCTTCCTAGTATATCCAATGTGTTCATCTGTGATCTGAAATGGCTATCATTGCAATATATCTATATATGATATTATTTAGGCGTTGCTTATGTTTTACAGCCGCGCTAGCCCAGGCCCCACTCTGTCGTTAGTTAAGTAACCTAACGGGTAATGACGGGGCCCCGTGGCGAATGCGAATGGCATAAGCGTACGTCATATTTTGGTTGTTTTCTGCAATGGTAGGATTAAATGATGGGACGCATTAAAAGAACTAATGCAAGAATATCACGCATTAAAAAGAACTAATGCAAGAAAATAAACCAAGTAAAATCGTTGGACCACTTTCGGAAAACCAATCGGTTCTTTTCAAAACTAACTTTTAAATGCGGAGCTTGAGCCACTCCTTTTAAAAGCTATCTCGTTCCATCGATTATATCAAGTTCACTACATTCACGGTTTTTCCAAAACCATTCGTAGCCCTCCGTCGTTTCACATGAATAGTCAATAGTATTCAAGCTGTGTATGTTGGCCAAAGTCAAGGCATAGTGATTGGTAGCTATTGGGTATTCATGTGCAGCATAGATAGATGCGTTAGTTTGGAACAGTCGTACTGCCTTGTTGGCCAAAGTCAAGGGTAGGTACTGGTGGATTCAAATTAACCTGGAGAACGACGGGTAGAACTTGACATGTGACTTATGATTTGTTGGCCAAAGTCAAGGTCATAAGAGCATGGGGCAAAAATCCACATCGGGAGTTTCAAAAGAACTGAAACTTGCTAGTGTTGCATACCATTTGGAGTGTGATGATTCTGGTAGGATTCCTTCAGTTTCGTCACGCGATGATATTTGGATCCCGATCCTATTGTGAGTATATGCTACTCCTCGGGAAATTTCTCACTTAACGATCAATGCTATAAACCAAGTAAGTGTCTAGAAAGGTGTTAGCGGGGCTACGCCCTCAGGGAAAAGAGGTTATTTAATTAAGGAACTTCGCGAAAGTGTTGGAAAACCTCCCTCGAAGTACCGACACTGGCCTGGCTGAACGGTTAAGCAAGTATTGTACGGTGAGATTGATCCTGACTAATTCTTCCTTTTTGGTTTGAGGAGAGATTCGAGAAACAGTGGGAGCCATCCTGTTTAGACAAACTAAAAACCACTCTAAACTTGCAAGAGTATCATGCTGAGTGTTTCTTCTCTCTCTCCTAATTGCAGCGACCAATCGACATGACTGGACTTAAGTTACTCCTAGATAAAAACATACTGACAGGGCCAAACTACAAAGATTGGCTCAGGAATGTCAAGATGGCAATCACTTACGACAAGCTGGGGTATCTTCTTACCACCAAAGCTCCCCCTGTCCCTGGTCCCACTTCCAGCGTCGCGGATAAGGAAATCCGTAAGACTTGGGAGATTGATAGCGCGAAGGCCAAGTGCCTCGTACTTGCCTCTATGGACAATGAACATCAGAGGAGGCACGAGAATATGGACTTAGAATCCATATTTCTTCATACAAAAGAACTGTATGGAGAGCAATCTCGTATCGCAAGATACGAAGCGTCGAAAAAGTTATTTTCGGCAAGGATGGCCGTCAGATCATCAGTAGCAGAACACGTGCTTAAGATGATCGGCTACATTGAGGAGCTTGCGGACCTAGGGATCACATTGGAGAGTGAGCTCTATACGGACTTAGTTCTCCAGTCCCTTCCTTCCACTTACGCCCAGTTTATACTGAACTTCAACTTACAAGAAAAAGAAGTTGAACTTTCAGAGCTCCTCAACATGCTGAGGAGCGCAGAGGGCACCCTACAGAAAGGTAGGGAAACATCCACTTTGTTTGTAGGAGGATCATCTTCTTCTAGGTCCAAGGCGAAAGCCAAGGGAAAGAAGAAGAAAGCCCCCGCCAAACCAAGGGGCGGTGTTAGTAAAGTGGATACGAAGGGAAAAGCTAAAGCAACAAAGAAAGCGGGGAAGCTTGTGGATAAGGAAGAATGCTTCTATTATCATAAGAAAGGACACTGGAAGAATGATTGCAGGGCCTGGAAGGCCAGAACACAGGAATTGAAGCAGGTTGCAGCTTCAGCTTCAGGTGTGTAGGTTATTGAAAACTGTCTTTCAATAAACTCTACTTCCTGGGTATTGGATACCGGATCAGGATCTCATATCTGTAATTCTTTACAGGCGTTGAGAAACCGTAGTGTTTTGAAAGCAGATGACATGACCCTCAGAGTTGCGAACGGAGATAGCATGGATGCTAAAGCCGTGGGGGACTATCACCTGGGAATGTCAGATGGACATGTTTTGGTTTTGCGTAATTGCTTTTTTGTACCCAACGCAACTTGTAATATCATTTCTGTATCTTTAGTTTCTAAAGAAGGTTATGAATTTGCGTTTGTAAGTAATGTTGTAAACATTCACCTTAATCAAGTTTTGATTGGGTCAGGTACATTAAGCAATGGTATATATGTATTAAACCAACCACAGATTTTCAATGTCCAGAATACACACAAAAGAAAGTCTCCGGAAATAAATCAGACTTTCTTGTGGCATTATAGACTGGGTCACATCAATGAGAGAAGGTTGACGAAGTTACATACAGAAGGATATTTGAATGCGTTCGAATATCAATCGTATGCCACTTGTCAATCCTGTCTCAAAGGAAAGATGACAAAGACTCCGTTCACTGGACACGGAGTAAGAGCGAGCGAGCTCTTGGGACTCGTACACAGCGACGTGTGCGGTCCAATGTCTACATATGCGCGAAGCGGTTTTTCTTACTTCATTACTTTTACGGATGACTTTTCAAGGTACGGTTATGTCTTCTTAATGAAATATAAGTCCGAAGCCTTTGGAAAATTCCAGGAATATAAGAATGAAGTAGAAAAATAGACCGGCAAAAGTATCAAGATTCTAAGATCGGATCGAGGTGGTGAATACTTGAGTGCCGAGTTCCTGGACTATTTAAAAGAGAATGGAATTCTCTCTCAGCTTACTCCTCCATACACTCCGCAAAATAACGGTGTATCGGAGAGACGGAACCGCACCCTATTGGATATGGTACGGTCCATGATGAGTAACGCTGAGTTACCGCGATCATTCTGGGGGTATGCGCTAGAATCAACTGCATACCTTTTGAACCGAGTTCCAACTAAGACTATGCCTACTACACCATATGAGATGTGGTGTGGGAAGAGACCCTATCTTAAGCACATTAAGACATGGGGATGTCCGGCTTTTGTTAAAAAGCAGCATGCGGACAAGCTCGAGGCACGCTCAGTACAGTGTAAGTTCGTGGGATATCCAAAGAACTCCAAGGGATATTTCTTCTACTGCGAAGAGGAACAAAAAGTTCTTGTTTCTCGTCATGCCTACTTCTTGGAAACTGAGTTTTTAGAAACCCAGATAAGTGGGAGCACAGTAGAACTGGAAGAAATTCCAGAACCACGAGCTATTACTGAAAGCTTAGTGGAACCAGAGGGTTCAAAAGAACAGGACATTCCTACGCCGCTCCGCAGGAGTAGTAGGCAGTCTCATCCGCCCGAGAGATACTACGGTTTTCTCATAGACGGGGATAGAGAGGATTGCATCATAGATTATGATGAGCCTACTAGCTTCCAGCAGGCCGTTCAGAGCGTTGACTCAGTAAAATGGCTGGATGCAATGCGGACCGAAATGGAGTCCATGTACACCAACAAAGTATGGACGTTGGACATTGCTCCAGACGGGGTAAAACCCGTAGGATGCAAGTGGATCTTCAAAAGGAAGATTGGTGTAGATGGACAGGTTGAGACCTATAAATCTAGACTTGTTGCAAAGGGTTTCCGTCAAAGACCTGGCTTGGACTATGACGAAACCTTTTCTCCAGTGGCTATGCTGAAATCCATTCGGATCCTTCTTGCCATTGCTGCCTTCCACGATTATGAAATCTGGCAAATGGACGTAAAGACCGCTTTTCTAAATGGAAATTTAGAGGAGTGTGTCTATATAGACCAACCAGAGGGTTTCATTCAGAGTGGGAGCAGCGGAAAGGTGTGCAAGTTGCTTAAGTCCATCTATGGACTAAAGCAGGCATCGCGGAGTTGGAACATCTGTTTTGATGAGACGGTCAAGGAATTTGGCTTTATCAAAAATCCAGATGAACCATGCATCTATTGTAGATTTGTAGCGAGAACTGTAGTATTCCTCGTTTTGTACGTGGATGACATTCTCTTAATAGGAAATGACATTCCTATGCTACAATCTGTCAAGGGGTTCTTGTCACACAGGTTCTCCATGAAAGACCTGGGTGATGCCTCCTACATCCTGGGGATCCGGATCCATCGTGATAGATCCAAGAGGATATTAGGACTTTCACAGTCCAGGTACATCGACACCATACTGAAAAGATTCATTATGGAAGATTCCAAGCGCGGTAACCTACCGGCTTGTCACGGGATCACCCTCTCTAAAGAGATGTCTCCCAAGACTGATTTGGAGAGGGATCGCATGTCTATTATACCCTACGCTTCTGCGGTAGGCTCTATGATGTATGCGATGTTGTGTACCAGACCGGATGTAGCTTATGCACTGAGTGTGGTAAGCCGGTATCAGTCAAACCCTGGGGAGAAACACTGGATAGCAGTAAAGAACATTCTCAAGTACCTGAGAAGGACTAAGGAGATGTTCTTGGTGTATGGCGGAAAAGACCTCCAGATCGAGGCCTTTGCTGACTCCAGCTTCCAGAGTGACAAGGATGATTCCAAGTCCATGTCGGGTTTTGTCTTTACCCTCAATGTAGGGGCGGTGTGTTGGAAGAGTTCCAAACAGGAAACCGTTGCAGACTCGACGATGGAAGCGGAGTACATCGCTGCATCTGATGCCGCAAAAGAAGCTGTCTGGATGAGGAAGTTCTTGAAAGAGCTTCAGGTGGTTCCGTCCATTGTTGATCCAATACCTCTGTATTGCGACAACAACGGGGCAATAGCTTTAGCGAAGGAATCCAGGTCCCATCAGAGATCCAGACACATCTTGAGGCGGCATCACCTGATCAGGGAGATCGTGGATCGCCAGGAGATCGAGGTTCGGAGAGTCGCTTCAGAAGATAACACTGCAGATCCATTCACCAAGGCCTTGCCCCAGACTCAGTTCGAGTGGCTGATCGAGATGATAGGTCTTCGATACGCCAGTACATGGCCTTAGTGCAAGTGGGAGATTGTTAGTGTATATGCCCTAGAGGCCATTACTGTATCATACTAGTTTGTATATTACTTAATGGAAGCTTGGGATATTCACCTTGTATATACAATCTTGCTCAAAATAGTAGTATGCTACTTGGTTTGTTTCTACTTCAATGTGTACATGTGTTTATTTTAGTATATCGCCTATACACATTAGTGGAGCCCTTAGGATCTTTGCTTGATTACCAGCGTTGTGATGGCAGTCACACTAGTGGGGATGGGTAATCTATAAGCACATCCTTATGCAGGTCCCTGGTCGCAGGACTATCGAGACAGGGCATCGATACTCCGGAGTAGACTAGCGCATGCGCTTCTCATCCCAGTGTGGGAGACGGTCTGTCCCACAGCCGTCGGTACGTCGTACTTGAGATAGTATGCGGGTGCTCGTTGGGTTACGAGTACACTGGACAGGACTCGTCGGGAACTGACTAGTTGGTATTATGCTTATCGTCAGTTATCAGTTCCCAGGTGACATGAGTACAGCTTAGTCCGCTGACTTGACACTGTCACTTTGCCTCGAGTGTGTTCCCACTGTACTTTGATTACTACCCTACCACGGCTCAAAGGAGTCGTGCAAACAGGTGGTAGTTGGGTGCAGTCCCGAAGCACTTGGAGGCAGTGACGGTTAGACAGGATTCGTCTCTCCCGGTATTGGAGGTTGACATCGCGCTGTGTCTAGGAGAGCCATTACACGAGTAGTCCCTGGCCAGGGCAAACGAGATATACTGGTAGGCTTCCAGTGTTATCTCAGGGTGTTTTGGGCTTCACTCCGACACGACTTGAACCGCTATTGGGGGACTGACGTTTATCGCCCCCTAGGCCCGCCATGCGATGTATCAGACGAACAGACCGGACTGTACGGAGAATGTCACATTCAGGCTCAGTAGGAGTTCAGATGGGTTTCGCCTCGTCAGTCTTCTTATCGGCATCTACCTGGAGACCGTTACGCACAGCTAGTGCCGCTTGTGGTCTGTGGTTAAACCCACTGCCAGCGTAGTGTCGAGTCTTTAGAGTCCCACACAGAAAGCTATTCGCCTTTAGGCAAAAGAGTAGAGGTCGCATGGTTTTGCGACAGGTCGCATGGTTTTGCGACAGGGTTCGGTCACATCCGTGCACTTGTGCACGTACAGTGTCCGGACAGTTTACACTAGCGGGCTTTGGTTTAAGCCAGATCCTAGTGTACCTTTTGGGATTGGTTTTATCCAGTTTGCATCCGTGTTCCTCGGAACGCGGATGCGGGTGTGTATGCACAGTTGACGGAGAGACAGAGGCAGAGGATTCTCATTAGGGTTGTTGACCGTTGACAGTTGACTATTGACTTTTTAGTCAACCCTAATGAGAATATGATATATGATTAACAATAATATTAATTAAGTATTGTGGTGACATGGTTGTTGAGGGGTTAACTTTGTTGACTTGTTGACTTTGTTGACCGGTTGACTAGGTTGGACTAGTTGACCATCATGATGACAATGGCTATCATTTCATGGCAAAGACTTTTTACTTGCTTGTTTCTTTTGTGAGAAATGAGTGCATGAAATGATTTAGCCATTTTGACTTGAACCATTTTACACAATACTTGATTATTATTTTTGTGATGATGGTTTTGGATTATGAGAGCCAAGAGAGAAAATTCTTCTCTCATTCTTTCATGCTCATACTCTCTCTTGTTCTTGAGCTCTCATCTCCTCCTCTTGCTCTCCCTCTCTTGACTCTATGGTTCACTTGTCTCATGAGTTGAGAACCAAGAACCATAGATAAAATCCCATACAAACTCTTCTCTACTCACTCTAGTTCACAAGGTTTAGCAAACCGAGTGAACTAGTTTCTTCAAAGTTCGAAGAAGGAGCCAAAGGTTGAAGCTTTCAGGTGGATCTATCTTCGGCGCAAGGAGACGACGGGGAGAAGCCGATTCGGATGACCATCGAAGCTTGAAGACGAAGGAGTTCGAGAAAAAGAAAGGTATAACCCCCTAACCGAGTAGTTAGCAACTCGTAGTTAGGTTGTTAGTTAGATGTTTAACAAAGATCCGGTTTTGAGTCTATGTTACCACCTCTAAGAAAATTGTTTTTCACCAAATTCCGCATGCCTGAAAGTACCGGGAGAGGTAGCATGGACTTACAGGATCACCCATTGCTCATCTATATGGGTCGAGAAGCTATACGCTAGTCTACTCTGGTATATCGATACCCTGTCTCGATACACCTACGACTAGGAACATTTGAAGGATGTACTTAGCGACTACTCTATCCCCACTAGTATGATCTGCATCATAGTCCTGGTAGTCAAGTACTCATCCTAAGGGTTTTATCAACATGTAACATAGAGACAATCAATGTACATGTTAAGATAAAGAGCAACCAGATAGCATACTATCATGTCGAGCAAGAAAGTCATCCCTATATATGTCCAAGCATCCACTACAATATACATCGTATGTACAGTAATGGCCTCTAGGGCATACATATAACTAACAATCTCCCACTTGCACTAGGGCCATCTGTTGTAGTATCCCATACCCAACACTCAGCAGTGGTTGAAGTATCTCATACTCAACCATCCCATAAAAGTCTCTACTGGGAAATAGGCCTTTGTGAGTGGATCCGCGCTGTTGTCCTTTGTGTCTACTCTCCTAATCTCGATCTCCCTGGAGATCAACCATCTTCATGATCAGGTGATACTGCCTAAGAATATATCTGGATCACTGATGGGACGGGGGTTCCTAGGCATAAGCTACAACTCCATTGTCACACAATGGTAGGAACGAAGTTCATCTCATAAACTAATGTATATCCAGACTATCTCTTTGATAGCATCCTTGGTAGAGATGTATCCAGCCTTTATCTTCTAGTTTTCCACGGTATCTAGCTTGGAACTCTTCCAACATACCGTCCCTCCACTGAGGGTAAAGACAATGCATGTGACTGACATTCAGTCGTCCTTACCACCCTGGAAGCTATCCAGTGATTCTCCTCAGGATCGATTGATACCATCTTACTACACCCAGTGAGAATCCTAACATCCACTTAGATCTATCTTATAGATCCAAAACTCAGGATTTAGGAGGTATCACCTTGATCCTATATGGAGAATCCATGTGATAAGAGGAGATTGACCGAGTGTAGCATAGGAAACTCCTTCATTATCAAGAGTATGTCATCCACGTACAATGCGAGGATCAACACCATACTCCCTATTACCTTTTTGTATATACAAGGTTCATTTACCATTTTGATGAAGTCAAACACTTTGACTACTACATCAAAACAGATGTTCCAACTCCGTGATGCCTGCTTTAACCCATAAAGCAACTTGCATATGTTTCCGCTGCTCCTACTGTCTATGAAGCCTTCTGGCTGTGTACTTATAGACGCCCTCTTCTAAATCATTATTCAGAAAAGCTGTCATGACACCCAACCGCCAGATATCATAGTCATGGTATGTAGCAATGGCAAGTAGGATTTGGATGGACTTAAGCATAGGGACTAGAAAAGGTTTCATCATTATCCACATCTGGTCGATGACGAGAACCTTTTGCCTCAAGTCTTAGCTTTGAAAGTCTCAATTTTTCCATGTACACCAAGTAATCTTCTCAAGATATACTTGCTCCTGATGGGGATTTAACCTTTCAGATATAGCAACCAAAGTCCATACTTTGTTGGTGTATATGGATTCCATCTCATATCGCTTAGCATCCAGCCATTCTCACAGAGTTCCCACTCCTGATGGCCTTCTCGAAACTAGTTGGGTCATCATCTCATGATGCAATCCTCGCTCCCACTGTCATAGAGAAAACCAAAGTATCTCTCAGATGGGTGAGAAACCCTACTAGATCGGCGGAGAGGCTGAAGTTCGTCGGGAAATATTGAATCCTCCAGTTCTACCAAATCATCAGCTGCAGTTTGTATAACTGGAACTCCTTCCAGTTCTACCTCATGACCACTAATTTCTTCACAAGAAATTCCCTTTCCCAAAGGTGGCATGCTGAGAAACAAAACACCTTTTGTTCCTCAGTGTGGTAGAAGATATTCCCTTGCGAATGTTTGGGATATCCAACAAACTTCCACAGAACTGATCTTGCCTCGAGCTTATCCGGATCTTGCTTTTGACATAGGCCGGACAACCCTAAATCTTAACATCCTTAAGAGATGGGCTCTTCCCATACTATATCACATATGGAGTGGTAGGCACCTAATTTTCTTGGAACCTTATTCAATAGGTATGCAGCTTCACAAGTGCATAACCCCCAAAAGGAAATAGGTAACTCAGTAGTACTCATCATAGAGCACACCTTATCACATAGGGTGCAATTGCTCCATCCCGATATACCAACGTGCTGTGGTGTATACGGAGGAGTAATGCTGAGAGAGAATCACATTCCCCTTTAGAATAGTCCAGGACCTCCGTGCTCAAGTATTCTCCTCCCTGATTACATCAAAGGACATAATACTTATACATGTTTTGGTTCTCTACTTCTAACTTATATTCTTTGAATATCTCAAAAGGTTCAGACTCGTGTTTCAATAAGAACATATGTCCGAATCCTGAAAGATCATTAGTGAATGTAATGAAATACAAAGAACCGGTCCTGGTATGTGTAGATAGGGGATCTACATACATCATTATGTATCAATCCCAAGAGTTCACTAACTCTTTCTCTGTTTCCAATAAACGGAGCTATGGTCATCTTATCTTTGTGACATGACTGGCAAGTTTCACAAGATATAAATTCAAACTAATTTAAATATGCATCTCTATGTAACTTAGCTAGTCGGGTTGCATTGATATGACCTAGTCTACAATACCTCAAGAAGGATTCGTTCATTTCTGAACTCTTCCTCTTGTGTGTGTTCTATACGTTAAGAACTGTGGTTTGATTTAGAACGTATATGCTTTTAGATAACGTGCCTGAACCGATCAACTCTTTATATAGGAAATGTTCAAAACATTATCCAACAATACAAAATTATATCCTTCTTTACTAAATAAAGAGACTGATATGATATTGTATATTAGGTTCGGTTTCTAATAACATTTGTTCAGAATCAATGTATTCTGGTAATACGGGGTGATAACTACAAACAAGCTTGGCTGCAACACTTGCACCGTTTCCAACTCTTGAAATTTATCATCCTTTCTCAGTTCTCTACCTATCTGTAGCCCATGTAATATATTACATATGTGGGATCCTGATCCGATATCACATACCCAGGACGTAAAGGATACTGAGAAACAGTTCTCGGTAATGAACACACCCGAAAATGATACATCAGCATGCATTTTCTTTGTTTGGGCGGCACGGGAATTTTGGTAATCCCCTATTTCCTGCTCGGTTTTATAACAATTATAATTTGGAGCGGGACCAACGTTCCCCAGCTCAGTATAACAAGCGGATTCAGTCAATACATCCGTATTATTATCTTGATTAAGGCGTGACATGGTCGCTACCTGGAGAGAGAGAGAAGAAAATACTCAGCGCGTGCTCTTATAAGATCAGATTGGTTATTAATTTATCTAATCAGGATGGCTCCCACTGTTTTAGTCAAATCTGCCTTCAAACCCTAAAAGGAAAGACTGGCCGGGATTAATTACACCCTACAAGTTTGCCAATCTTTCCGTCAGGCCAGTACCGGTACTTTGATGGAGGTTCCCCGTACTTTCGCACGGACCTAATTAAAGTAAACATCGTTTTCCCAGGGGCGTAACCTTGTTAACACCTTTCCAGATACCTACTTGATCGGCTAATTGTAATGTGTAAAACTTTCCCAGAAGAAACTCTTACTCGCGGTGGGTATCGGGATCCAACTATCTCATAGGAGGTATGCAATCTCATTGCAAATTTCAACACTTGAAATTCCTGATAATATTTTACCCCTAGTGGCTTATGACTTTAACTATGGTCAACAAATCACAAGCACTAGTTAAGTTCTACCTGTTCATTTCGTGATTAATTAGACCCACCCACATGACCCTTAATTATGGTCAACAAAGTCACATGACTGTCCTAATTAATCGCATCATATGCTGTGTAGGAAGACATCACTTAGCTACTGCACACTGCGCCTTAACTATGGTCAACAAACGCAGCACAAATACTAAGTACTCTACTTTCTAAAATGACGGAGGGCTACGACAGGTTTTTAAGAAAACCTTTTGCGTAATGAACTTGATATCGTCGTAGAATCGAGTGATTTAAAATGCAGTGGTTTTTAGGCTTTTACTAGTTTTGCTAAAGAGTTCACTCCCGGTGAAGGGATCTCGGCTCTTTCCTTATCGAATAAGGTGCAGGATATTTCACAAATACCACTATGCAAAGCAAAAACTATAGAAGCAATCAAAAGACAAACCGAGTTTGTAGCATCTGCTAGTTTCGCTAAAGAAGCCACTCCCGGTGAAGGAATCTCGGCTCTTTCCTTATCGAATAAGGTGCTAGATATTCTACAAGGAATACCGCTATGTAAAGAAAGAACTAGAGCTACCAGTTTTCGAGACAAGTTTCTACAACATCTTTAGGTTTCCTTTATTTCATTAATCTCATTAATGAAGTCCCATCAATTATACTTCCAAGCATCACATATGAAACGAAAGCAGCAATATTAATTATATCTCATATATATAATATATAGGCATTCGTCTCAGAATATAATCAATGATCACATCACTAAATATCGCAGCAGAATAAAAACATATGAAATATTGGATATACTAGGATTTTCGGGTTTTATTTTAAGCCTGTATAAAACACGGATTCCACGGTCGTGATGAATAGCCAATCCCACACCCCTAGACCCCTACGAGAGCGGCAAGCAACCCTGCCAATTCTAGAGTTAGGATACCCGGTCTCGACTTCTCGAGATGGTCTCCCACTGGACCCTAGAACCCGGTTACTTGTGCTCCCCGCCTTGGGTCTATCCTAATGCGGAAAAGTAAATAATATACAATGGTGACATCATCATCAACCCGGAAGTACCCCAATAAAAGAATATTACATACAATGAATTTTACATGAATGAAAATGAAAAACTCTTATTTCACATAAAACCCCCGGCTATTCAAACACGACGATCCAATATAACATATCACAGCAACACATAACATCACATGTCATCAACGTAAGTAAATATGCGTATTCCAATTGTCGTTGACATATAGCACCGAAACCGGCGATACACCACATATTACACTTACGGTCGTAGAAAAGAAAGTGAAAACTACAACAGTTGGAATCCGCAACCACCTTAGATATCATAAACCCAACGTATCACATACTTTGGATTTCATGCCTAACCAAATGAATTCCTTAGATATGGCATGCCTAACAATTATAAACCCCGTATTTCAGACTCGATCTCGAAAACACTTTACAATATCTAGTCAGGCAATTCAACAAGATTCCCGACATCCTGATCGAATACTCGTCGGAAACTTTAGTAGACGGCCGCACCCCCCGATACCGTCGACAAAGTGCACTAAGGCGGAACACCGCTGCCGCGAGCACCCGAACAGATGCTTTTGGCGATGGGGTTCTCCTACAATCACTTGTTCGGGGCTATGGGGCGTGGCTATCTAATAATGTTACCCGGCGAGTATCCGCATACGCTACGTGATTGCGACGGACTTTTGATCACATCAAAATCCCGTGGAAACCGATCAAATGAGACTAAATTGCTAAATTTATAACATTCAAATTAGTTATCTCATAACTACTTGTGGATTCCAAATATTGTATCCCATCACATGATACCCGGACGAACGTTAAACTTTTCAATCGATTCATCAAAGTCCGATAATTTCCCGACAGCTCAACACTTGAGCATAGTTTTAGTAATACCCAGAATATGCCACAGTACCTATGCACCAGCCGTAGAAGGGCAAACCCAAGCCTCACTCATGTTGCCATGGAACTACGGCAAACCCTAGGGTTTGACCGCGGTTCCGCGATTCAAAAAGTCGAGTTAGGGTTTCATTCTTCTAGAGGGTTCATAGGATCACTTGCATGTTTTTTCGAATACGTTAAACTTAGAAAAATGGGTTTTTGACATTCGATCGAACTTTTTAACTTCGCCTAGACAATATGTGAATAACCCGAAACATTGCTAAAACTACGAATATGAAACACTCCTAATTGCTTATAGTGTAATATTACATCATATGTAAAATTAGCAAAAACAAACAACACCTGAAACACCAAAACCCAGTGCCTGGAACACACCAAAAAATTTACCCCTAAATACCACTAAGTGGCCGGTGAGCTCGAAAAACTTATACATGTCGCCGGCCATTTTCCGAGCTCTTGGGGTAAATTTTCCTGTGTGTTCATGATGTATCACATACAACATTCTGCACTTGTTTAAAAAAATTTCTGAAAGCCTTTTAAAATAGACAGAAACTTGAGTTTCCGTGTTTCAAGTTTCGGAGTATTTCGGTTTCGTAATTCTAACAAAACCGATCTAATTTTCTAGTATGGCTCTGATACCACTGCAGAGTTACCTAGCACGGCAGCAAGGTTTCGGGAGGCATCGTCCATGCCAAATTCAAATTTTGCCGTTCTAGCTAACCCTAAACCATGAATCATTAACTAGAAATCGACGGAAATATAAATGCAAACACTTTGCAAGTCTAGTGAGTAAGGAATACAACCTTTATAGACCGGTCCTTCACTTCTATAGCTGCGTGTAGTAGTCCCTTCGCTGCGATCGTGAACTCCGGACTCTAGAGAGGCTCCCATGAAGAAACGAATATGCTTGCTTCGATGTCTTCGAGGCCGAAGATGATCTACGTCAAGGAGACACTAACCCAAACTATCTCTTCACTAATTATGGAATTAGTGAAGCAAACACCCTATACTAAATGGCAAGTAGTAGAGGATGATGAAGTAGGAAGTGGGCTCACTTTAGATTTGATTTTCTCACTCATTTTCTCACATCTCCATTGAAGCTAGAAAGCTTTTGGGGAAGAAGAAGAAGATGAAGAAATATCTCATATAATAATTATCCAAGTGAGAATAGAAACCATGGTGAGTTAATATCATATATTAACCTTTGTAGAGAGTTAACCATGGCTAGGTTTAATTGGTTGGGTTAACAAATATCTTAGCCAAAACAAAAGAGTGGACTTGGTCAATGAAGACTACAAGCTTCTATAAGCTTTCATCCATGACAAAATACCACCTTTTATAATTACCAAAATAAATAAAACCCTAGCAATTGAACCAAACATGGTGTAAGTCATACACACACCTTTGTTGCATGTATCATCAAGCATGACACAATACATGTACACAAAAATATATCACATATATTCAATGTGCACAAAATGAGAAAAAGAAATCATAAGTGAGCTTAATATTAGTTAATATAATATAATATATCAAATATATAATTATACATTAAATTATTAAATCAACTCTTGATTTAATAATCCGGCTATATCACATATAACCGACTAATATCATGTGTAACAACTTATCGAATCAACACTTGATCCGATAATCCGGCTATATCGCATATAACCGACCAATGTCACAAATCGCGAGAATAGAATACGGTATCTCATATCGTATCAATCTTGGTCCCGCACATATCACATATGTGCTCCTACTCCATTTCGCTTGAGCCAGGAAACCCCTGCATAGGACTCTAAAGACTCGTCAATACGCCGGTAGTAGGTGATGATCATATCAAACACCCACAAGCCGCAAGCGGTCTGCTAAACGTAACGACCACCCAAGTATTGAGAGATCAGAGGATCAACAAGCAAGCCTGCTCACCCTCCTGCGAATCCAATCAGTAACACTACCGTACAGTCCGCCTTCTTCGTCTGATATGTCGCATATCTCGTTTAGGGGTGGTAAACGTCAGACCCCAGTAACTCGATAAGTCGTGTCGATGTGAAGCTCATAATGGGTCGAGAAACTACTGATAACACTTACCAGTATATCTCTGAAGCAGCCCTGGCCAGGGACTTCCTGTTATAACCAATCGAGCACAGCGCAACATCAACTCCCAATACTGGGAGAGACGAAACCCCTCCTATCGCTCATTGCCTCCATGTGACTCGGGACTGTACCCAAAAGCCACCGTTTTGCACGTTCTCTTGAACGTGGTAAGGTGGAAATCAAAGCACAGTGGGAATCACACAAGACTCTATGACGATCTCGGGTCTACAGACTAATCTGTACCAGTGTCACCAGAAAACTGCCATCTAACGTTAGGTATAATACCATCTGGGAGTTCTCGGCGAGTCCGTTCAGTGTACCCAGTCTCCACTGAGCACCCGTATACTGTCTCTGATGTCAAACACCAATGGATATGGGATCATCCATTGCTCATCTACATGGGTCGAGAAGCTATACGCTAGTCTACTCTGGTATATCGATACCCTGTCTCGATACACCTACGACTAGGAACATTTGAAGGATGTACTTAGCGACTACTCTGTCCCCACTAGTATGATCTGCATCATACTCATGTTAGTCAAGTACTCATCCTAAGGGCTTTATCAACATGTAACATAGAGACAATCGGTGTACATGTTAAGATAAAGAGCAACCAGATAGCATACTATCATGTCGAGCAAGAAAGTCATCCCTATATATATCCAAGCATCCACTACAATATACATCGTATGTACAGTAATAGCCTCTAGGGCATTCATATAACTAACAAAGAGTTACACTGAAAACAAACAAGTGCACTGAGGTATTTGGACCGACCCTAACACGTGGCACGAATCCGAGCCCCCAACCCTATGAATGGACCGGCGAGATCTCATCTCGGGCCGGTGCCGCTGGTTTGCCTTGGACCAAACCCTAATTTTTTCTTTTGCCCTAAACCCTTGGACTCCCCCCATAACTACAGTATTATTTGGTTACTCTGCATATTTACAGAGCGCAATAAAATTCACATTTAAACCTATTTTATTGCAAATTTTAATACACCCATTCACTACACTAAGACCTAGATTTTCCTATAAATACCACCCCTCATATCATCCCTCCTCACTCACAAATCCCTTTCAAAACTTTCAAGAATTCCCAAGTCTTACATTGTGCAAGTGGAGTTAGCAAAGGGAGAAGCTTCGACGAAATTCCGGCGATGATACGAGGAGTTTCCGGCGACGAAACGATGTACCGGTGTTTCCCCGCTCTTTCTCTTTCTCCCCTCTACCTTATAAGCCAGTAAGTCCCCCTTCTCTCTCTCGTTTGCTATCCTCAAACTTTTCATTCTCAAAAAGTGTCGGAAGCGGAGTTATCCGGTTTCTGGTTCTCTTTTCTTTTAAAAATACAACTTTTCTTAATAACAAACCTACAAATTTTAATATCTTGCTTATTAATCATTAACAAAGACAATAGAACAAGTTTGACATTAAAATAATAACCGTAGCAAGTTCTATTTCACTTTTATATTAAAATACCTTCATGTTTCATTTCGACATGCTTATACCTTTTAACCGTATTACCTTAGAAAAACTCATGAGGTAATGACCTACCTCATCACAATACACATCTCTATTATAGCACGATAAATCTTGGGACAATAGAATACGGGAAATACGACTTTACAAATAAATCCCTTTAACTTATAAAACCGTTTTTTAAAAAAGTGTATTTAACTTTCCATGCAATTGAGCCTCTACAACCCATTTTGGGGACCCCGTTCAGGATGGTGCGGATTATCGCACAACTTCGGGCTTAGTATAGCGAGATGTAGACCTCCGCAAGGAGCATTCGATCTCGATTGAATTTTTATACATTTTTCTTTAGAAAATAAGATTTTTACAAGAAAATAAATAAATTTATTTTCGTTAAATATGTATATATAAATATTACTAAAATACTTATTTTAAATATATATACTATTCCATGTTTCCAAAACTTAAGAAAAGAATTCAAATATCACGTGAAACTACTATGATAATTCAAAACAATATTCATATTACAAATAAATACCATATATTATGAAATTAGGTTTTATTCACTAGAAATGTCACATTTATAAAATATACATCAATGAAAACCCTAAAGACAATAATTAAATGTTTGAGGTGTATTTTGAAATTATACCAAAACTATTTTTTACGTAAAACCCCCTCAAGTTATACTAAATTACAATAAGGACCCTAGTAAACATTGGTTTAAGTGGGACCAGTCTCTTGAGTCTCAGGGAGCCGGAGATATGGGTGCTTGCCTATTTAAGGTAGACAACTTAACAAATGGTGTTATCAACACGGTAATTGTCTTAGAAAAAGATACAAATCCTGCCGTCCATGTGCAGCAGTTACCGATAACACCAAAACAATCAGGATTTCAAGTTCTTTTAAAAATGTCTGACTCAGACTGAGTCTCAACCCAATCAATCTGACTTGAATGTGATTCATGTACAAACTACAATAAAACATGATTCAATATGAATCCATCTATTCAATCTATATCAATCTGTATTGACTGAACCGAACCATGGATATATTCCATTTACATGTTCTTCCATTATATCAGTTCCATTACTGTTACATGGTTTTGGAAAGTCATCCATCTATACAATTTACAATACAATACAATACAATCAAAATATCGCGGGGTTTATAAGGGGTAGATTGATACGGAAGGTGTTAGAAGTGGCACGAGACTGCAACCATAAGACACCTAATCTGAATCTCCATTGTCGTTGTACCGTGGCTGAATGGTTCCTTATACTCCGTATACCTTAGTCTCCAGGATAGTGAGACTCCTCTCGTATACACTGGCCTCTTCTGTACCAAGTTACAAACAACAGCGTTAATACTAAATAACAACATTAAACAACTATACTCTATTCTGTCTATTTTATTCTTATCTATCTACGAGACTTACGGAGCGACTTGTTCGCTGACGACATTCTCTTTCTTCTACTTTGGAATGTCGTCGGGTGTTTCGGACTCACTGGAGATCGAACCCAGCAGCGAAGACTTGGATCAGTTTACTGAAGACCCGGAATTTTAGATTCACTTGTACATTACATTTCATTTTTATTTCTGTTATGCCATTGTTTAGGCATTGCTTTCATTCCATGTATTTTCATTTTAGTTGTATTGTAAAAAAAGAATATTTAATAAATAAAGTTGTTGTTTATTTACATCTTGTCTCTTGTGTACATTTTATTTTATATTGCTTAGATACGCTTAGCATGTTTACTTTTGAGTAAATACGTAACGGCCCCGTCGCGTCCTTTGCCCGTGTAATGGGAAGCAGGGCGTGACAGCGGAGCAAGTCAAATCAAGCACCGACCGTTCAAGTCGCAAAAAGGGCAGCAATGACCTCCCCGTCGGAATTATGCTCCGTCTCGGAATCAAGTCAACCAGTGACCTCCCCGTCGGAATTATGCTCCGACTCGGAATCAAGTCAACCAACAACCTTTGCGGCTGAATCATGCTTCGTCTCAGAGTGTACCCCGTGTCGAAATCATGCTTCGCCTCGGAGTACCTGCTTTTCCCGTTGGAATTATGGTTCGCCTGGGAATTGACCTCTGCGTTGGAATCATGCTTCGTCTCAGAGTGTACCCCGTGTTGAAATCATGCTTCGCCTCAGAGTATCTGCCTTCCCTGTCGAAATTATGCTTTGACTCAGAATCAACCTCTGCATCAGAGCTAAACTTCATTCAGAATGTCTGCCATATGCCGGAACTAAGCTTCGTCTCAGGATACACCTGTCCCGTGTCGGAATTATTCTCTGCTCTTCGGAATTATGGTCCGATCCCTGGAATCATGCTCCGTTCTTCGGAATTATGCTCCGGTCCCTGGAATCATGCTCCGCTCTTCGGAATTATGCTCCGATCCCTGAAATCATGCTCCGCACTTCGGAATTATGCTCCAATCCCTGAAATCATGCTCCGCTCTTCGGAATGATGCTCCGATCCCCGGAATTATGCTCACAGAGTGATGTTCTGCCCCCGGAATGATGTCCACCTCGAAGTCCAACTCCAAGATCCATCAATTTCATGCACACAACTCATATACACGGTTTGTATTTATTGATGGGGGCACTTTGTTAGGATCAAAAATTTCACCCCAGTTGACTAAGTCAAAATCAAAGTCAATTCCAAGTAAGCGGGCCCAAGTCTAGATCAAGTGGGCCCATGCCCAAGTCGATCCCCACGGCCGGCCTCTCCCATACCAAAATGAAAATTATATAATAAATAATTTTGATATAATTTTTATGAATAAATGTAAGAAAATTGGGCATAAAGCCAAATTTTTGTAAAGCCCATGGCTCATGTACAAACGAAATGAGCACATGAGATATGAGATGGGCAAAAATGATATTTTGTAAAGCCCAAGGGGCTATATGTAAATTTGTAAGTATATAAAAGGCAACATAATAATGAAAAAAATGAGAGAGAACTCATTCCCCTAAAAATTTAGGGTTTCTGTGCCTCCTTCCCCTTCCTCAAGATTCTAAAACCTTCTCCCTTTTTTAAATTAAATTAAGAGTTTAACTCTTCCTTTTTAAAAAATAAACAGTTTTTCACCATCAAACCCTTGGAGGGGAACTCGAATCTTCCATCTGATCTCAAAAAGGAAAGATTTTTAAATCTCACCCCCCTTTTTCTCCAAGATCCGGCCGACCGAGAGAAAGAAAAAGGAGATCCATCTCCAAAAATCCCATATTTGGAAGATCCAAGGTCTAAAAGAAGATCCAGGGCCAAAGGGGAGAAGAAAGGGGTCCCCTTTAATCATTTCTAAAGATTTCTAGGAGTTTAACTCCATTCAAGATCTGTTGGACTTTAACTCCATAAACCAAACCCTTTTTTATAGCAGTTTAACTCCATTCAATATCTTTCGGAGTTTTAACTCCATAAATAAAAAATTCTCTTTCGGAGTTTAACTCCTTTTTCCGGGGCTAAAAGCCCCTTCTTTCCGCCGGCGCCCAAGCGCCAAGCGCCCAAGTGCCGGGCAAGTGAGGTGCTTGCACCCAAGTGCCCAGCGCCTATGTGCCGGGCACGTGAGGCACCCAACGCCCAAACGCCCTGTGCCCAAGCGCTAGCACCAGCGCTTAAGCCCCCGGCGCTCAGCGCTAGCACCAGCACCAGCCTCAAGCGCCTAGCCCGCGTGCTAGGAACGTGAGGCGTTGGCGCTCACGCGTCCTTTGGACGCTATTTTTCCTTTTATACACACACACACACACACTCCACAATACTTCCCGGGTAAATTATATATTGAGTTCACATGACCGGTTTGACCCGTCAATCGTAGGTTCTCTTGCTCCAAAAGTAAGGGGTAATTAACGGTAGTTTAATCCGCGGCTGTCGGAGATTCGGATCCCCACAATCAATAAATCCCCGTCTACCCCAGGCAGGGGGAATCTGTAGTACGCCTGACAAGCGCGCGTGTATTCCCATCTCAATGGGTTGACGAAAACACTCTACACCATACTCCTACGGTCAGGGAATAATCCCTCCGTAGTCACACTTCGATTTCTAGCATTACATGGTAGTCAGTAAACAGTACTATGGTAAAAGAAATCACAGCTCACAACTTTATTACATCAAAGTAAAAGAGTTCAAGATACATTTATTTACATGGATGAAATAACTAACTAACGAAATAAGAATATTCTTATAGCAAAAAAAAGATGGTGCTGATGTCATGGTCTAAACCTCCACGATCCCGAATAGCAGGTCATGCTCCTTAGCTGGGTCTACTTTGTCCTCTAAGCATGCACACTCAGGTCGTCAGGGCGACACATAAAGCAATAAATATATAATGTGTGTATAATATTGTTAAATATGCAAGGTGCGATAGAAAACAGAAACATGAGAATAATGAATATCATTTGAATATGAACAGCGCGATAAGTATCATGTCAGTAAACTAAGTAATGTGTATGTCAATACTTATCAGTCACTAAGTCAATGAAATCAATTGGTGGAAAGGATGCTCGTGTTTAACAAGGATCTCGTGCATGCCTGAGACTACGGTCCACTATTGCCCGAGACATAACCCTGCAGCCGTGCCGCTAGGCCCACAACTTAATGTATATATATATATATATCACTAATATTGAATGATCATACTCTAAGTCACTGTACCTCGCTTGCATGCCACAAATCACAGTCTTACTCATTTTCACTAGTCAATCACTTATCACTGGCGTGCTTAATACAACTAATCCAATACCACTCACATTCGACAATGCAAGTCGGTCGCTAGGTCTCAATGTAACGATCACTTCGCACTGGGTATAAAGCAACACAGAATAAGGTAGAAATACATTAAACAAATGCTCATTAAATTATGACAGCCAACGCCATATGACTTGCAAAATTCACCATAAATCACATGTATAGTATCGACCAAAACAATATAAAAGACGTACGAATTATACATGATTATCTAAATGGTACAATTAGTTTCATATCAATAGGATTTCAGGTTAGAGACTTATCATCATTTTAAATCAGCGATCAATTGCTGGAATTCCAGTTTTAGAACTGAAAGTCCAACTTCGTGCGCAATTTACTAGGGATTGTGTTTATATTCAAGTGTTGTTCCAGTTTAATAAAATCTAGTTCTATCTGTTAGGTTTTCGAAGTATCAAGCGGATCAATGATAGCCTTTCTGTATTAGGAGATATGTCATGTTTAGTGTGAAGGTGAAAGAAATGTCACTGCAGAAACTGCAGAACACGTCGACAATCTAAAATATAAACAAAATACCAAACGATAGTGAAATTGAACGAGACTAGATCTATATGTTAGCTAACTAAATTATCTACACGACAATATAGGACTCCATCCATTTTCTGCTTTATGTAGGAATATACAGGCGCTTAAGTTCAGGTATCAACATACAAGAACTGCGGAAATCAGCCATATACATCGGTAAAATAAATTTTGTTAAAAAATATCAAACAGTGGCGCAATTCATTGGAACCAGTTGCATAAGAAAGCCAACTGAATTTCCTACGTATCTATATAGAGTTCCACACATTTGAAAATTTGAACAACGAGTTGCAGGTGTTAGTTTTCAGGTATGCATAGAGATTTTGGTTTAGAACTGCAGACCAGAGCCACAGTTCCTTTCAGTTTCCGCTATCTAAAAGACACGATATTCAGTAAAAGTCACTGTAGATTTTTATATTATACAGTCCTCTTCGCAGAAATCCTAAGAACACTATGATCCAATTTTTTCATGATTTATTATGAATTAAATGGTCTAGCATGTTCGGGAAAATTTTGATTTCGCAATAGTTATCGGGGCAACATATTATGGAGGAAACGATATTAATTTGCAACCAAATTTCTGCAGTATATCTGCGAACAGTAAACGGGTCTAATAAACACAAGTTCCTCCAATTTTAATTAGATTTTGGTTTAAGGTTCTTTACAATAGTTCGCTATCTAATTATATTTATGTATATCTAGTTATTGTAAATTTCTTTGACTACAGTTTATAATAGCATGAAAACAAGTGAAGGTTTTCACTTACCTTCGGTCGCTGATATAGAAGCGACACCACGTGCGGGATCCGTCTTGGCACACGAGACGATGCGATACTGGACACGGTGCATGACGCGAGCGTGATGCGCGGTGACCCGGTACTGGACACGGTAACGACGCGAGCATGACACGGTGCTGGGCACGGTCTTGGCTCGGTGCATGGTGCGGACGTGGCATGGCATGACACGGCGTGACACGGCACTGGACGCGACGCTCATATGGGAGTGGGCACGGTGTGTACACTGGACCGGGAACGGTGTGGCATGGAGCTGACACGAGCCGCGACACATCGGGATACGCGGTGACACGGAGCTGGCATGGGACGGTGCGATGCTGCATCGCCGGAGGTTGCGGAGCTCGGTTGTAGCTTGGTGAAGGAAACAATGAGAAACAAGCTTGGCTATGCAGCATTGGGGTGACGAGGTTGTGACGAACGATAGGATAAGGCGGCCGGAGATGCAGAGGTGGCTGCCGAAGATGGGTTGCAATGAGATGAGGAGCTCGAGAGGGTTGGAGAGAGAGCTTGAGGGGGTGGTATGTACAGTAGAGGGAGCTCGAGCAGATCATCGTTGGATATGGAGGAAGCTGGTGGTGGTTGGAGGGGATAGCTACTACCGGCATTGTTGACTGCGAGGTGATAGGTAGTGGGTATCTCGGGTGTTGGGAGTTTGGTTGTGAAGAGGGGTGAGGGGTTGAGATGCTGGAGGGGTAGCTGGGCTCGGGTTCTGGTGGAGGTCGGCGGCGGTGACGTCGGCAGCCACAGTGGGTGGTGGGTTCGGGTGTAGAGTGGGCAGCGATAGGAGAAGGTGGTGCAGCTGGGTTGTGATAGATCTTGGAGGAATTAGAGGAGGGAAGAGAAGCTCGGGAGGCTCGTCAGCGGTGGTTCGTCGATGATGAACGGCGATGGTGAAGAGGAGATGGTAGCTCGGATGTTTGGAGATGGAGAAGAAGAGAGAGAACGGGAGAGAGAGAGTATGAGATTAAGAGGGAGGGAGAGAGAGAGAGAGAGAGGAAGCGAGAGGGGATGGAGGTGGTAGCCGTGGAGATCATGGGAGAACGTTGTGCGAAGACGAAGTTGAGGGGGAGCGGGTCATGCGGACGGTTGGCAAAGGAGAATGAGCGATGCGGGGGAGCTTGGGGGTAAGAAGAAAGAGGAATAAGAGAGGAGGGGAGAAGGTTGAGGAGATTCACGGGGGTTTGTTGGTGTGGGGCTTGGTCATGGGGAACGGGTCACGCGGAGGCGAGCGCAAAAGGGGAGGGGAGCATTGGAAATGGCAGGAAAAGGAGAGAAGGAGGAGAAGAAGAAGAAGTGGGGGGTGTAACAGGTTGGGTTTGGGTCGGGTTAGGGATCGGGTTAGGGATTTAGTTTAGGAAAAACGTAATAATTAAAATAAATAATAATAAGAAAAAAAATAAGGAAAATTGGGGGGAAATACGGGGAATATATATACATGGAACTGGGGATTTATAATACCTCAATATCCATTTCACTGCATTCCAATGTTCCTTCGCAGAGTTTTGTATATATCTGATAACAACTCCCGCTGGATGTGCAATGTGTGGTCTCGTACTCACCATCGCATATATCATGCCCCACTTCCCAGAGTACGGTAAGAAGACGCGACGGGGCACGCGACGTATTTACTCAGAAGCAAACACGCTAAGCGTAAATAAGCAATATAATGTAAATGTACACGAAAAAGGACATGAGATGTAAATGAACATCAACTTTTTATTTATTAAACATTCTTTACAATGCGACTGAAAAGCAAATACAATATGGAAAGCAATGCCTAAACAATGGCATGAACTGAAAGAAAATGTATATACAAGTGACTAAAGCTCTGGGTCTTCTGCGAACTGCTCCAAATCTTCTGAGTTGGGCTCGATCTCCAAAAAGTCGGGTCATCCTGACAACATTCCAAAGAAAGAATAGAAAAGAAATATCGTCAGCGAACAATTGCTCGGTAAGTCTCAAAAAGAGATAGAAATAGACTGAACAAGTAAAGAGAATATATCTGGTATAATGTATGATTACTATGTTAACGCAGTTTTTTGTAGCTTGGTATAGAATATGCCAGTGTATATGAGAGTAGTCCAACTATTCTGTGGACTAAAGTATCTGGAGCACAAGGAACCATTAAACCATGGAACAACAGTAACGGATATTCAGTTTAGGTGTATTAAAGTGACCATCATCGTGCCACTTTTAACATATTCCATACCAATCTACCCCATTAAAAACCCCGTAACTGAATATTGTGTTGTTTTATAGATGATTTGCAGATATAAGACTTGCAGAAACCATGATATCAATTGTTCATGTAAACAGATAAAGATATAAACTGATAGTCATGTAGACAAGTCAACGTATATCCATGGATCGGTCAAATCAAGTCATGTTGATATAGATTGTATTCTAGTATACACGGATTCATGTTGTATTGGAGTTATATTTGGATTGTATTCATGTATGGATTGTATTCCGATTAGACTGAGACTCTGTCTAAGTCAAATGCTTAAACAGAATTGGATTCCTGAATTAGGTTTTTAAGTTATCGGTAACTGCTGCATATGGACGGTGGGATTTATGACTTTTTCCAAACCAATTACCATTGATAACCCCGTTTTAGTTTTCTACCTTAAATAGGCAAGCACCCACTTTCTCTGGCTCCCTGAGGCTCAAGAGAATTGGTCTCGTTTAAACCTATATTTACTAGGGTTCTTATTCTAAATTAATAAACTTGAGGGCTTTTATGAAAAATAGTTTTGATAAACTTTCAAAGTAACCCTCAAGTATTTATTTATCGTATTTAGGGTTTTCATGGATGTAATTTTTAAGAGTGAAGTATTCTAATGATTATAAATGTAGATTGAGTAGTATATAGTATTTTAGTGTAAATTGGAATTGTATGGTTTCTTGATGGTATATTCATGAAATTTGTGATTCCTTTGTTTAGAAAACTTGGAATTTATAATATGTATTTAAAATAGATAATTTGATAATATTATAAATAATTATAGAAAAATAAATTTATTTATTAAATAGAAATCTCGTTTTCTTAAAAATTGTAATAAAAATTCCACCGAGGTCGGATGCTCCGTGAGAAGGTCTGCATCTCACTCCACTAGTACCGAGAATGTGCGATAACCCGTACCATCCAAATCGGATTCCCCAAAATGGGTTGTAGAGACTTAATTGCAAGCAATTTAATTTAAAACAATCTAAAAGAATACGTTTTATTAATTTAAGGTATTTTGTTGTAAAATTGTATTTATCCCAAAATATTGTAAAGAGGCAATCGTGATATGTCATGATGAGTGTTGCGATGAGATAGGTCATTACCTCATGAGTTTTCTAAAGTTAATATGAGCAAATATATGAAATAATGTTGTAGGTAAACCTTGTGGTATTTAAACGAAAAAGTGCAATAACAGTTGTATAACATTGTATTTTGAATTGAAACTTGTTCTAAATATTGTTTTATGGTTTCTAAACAGTATATAAAGAAATGGTTAATTTGTTATTAAGAAAAGTTGGGTTTTAAACAATTTTAGAATCGGAAGTCGGAATAACTCTACTTCCGACGAGTTTTGAAAAGAGATCTTCTTAAAATAGGAAGAGAGAAGAGGAGAGGGAACTTACTAGTTGAGAAGAGAGAGGGGAGGTATAGGAATGGTTTGAAAGCGTTGTGGAGTCGCGGTGTCACCGGATTTGTCCCGATTCGTCGCCGGAAGATGACCTTGGGCTAACTTCACTTGTATACTTCTTTGACTTGGAAAAATTTGAGAGTTTTGATGATAAATTTCAGAATGGAGAGGGCTAGGTATTGGAGTTTCTTAGCAGGACCACTAGGTTTCTAGAGGCATTGAGTATGCAATTTTAAAAAATCTATAGTGCTAAGGAACACAAACCTAGAATCGAACTAAAGAATTAGGGTTTATAAGAAAGTAATAAAGCTTTATACTATGTGAACAAGGAATACAACCTTTGTAGACCGATGCTTCACTTCTAAAGATCCATGTAGAAGTCCCTTAGCTCCAAGTAGTGGTCCCCCGAACTCTTCTTAGGCTCTACTAGGTGAAAGGAAGAAGCTTGCTTAAGGATCTTCGAGACCGAAGATGATCTATCTTGAGGAATCTCTAACTCAAGCTATCTCTTCACTAATTGAGGAATTAGTGAAGTAAACAATATATACTAAATGACTAGTTTAATATAGATTGGTGAAGTAGGTATTTTGCTCATTTTAGAATTATTTTTGCCTCTATCTTTCTTTACCTCATCAAAAGCTAGAGAAGAAAAATGAAATGAAGAAGATGATCTAGTGTGAACCTTTGGGTGAGAAAATATCTCAAGAGATATTAGTAGAGAGTTAACCATGGTTAAAGATAATGGTTGGGTTAATAAATATCTAGAGTAAAACAAAATTAGTGGACTAATTCAAGACTTCTACATGCTTCCACAAGTATCTTAAGCCATGACATTTTCCACCTAATTTTGGTTTATCCCTTAATAATTAAATCGCCCAAATAATCTTTAGTTTGGTGTGAGTCTCATACACCCATGTCCAATATATCATCTAGCATGACACAATAGTAAATATATTAATATATATATCTCATATATATTTATATGTATTTGTAGAAAAGAAATTCTTAAGTGAGCTAATATTAGTTAATATATATTAATATATCAAATATACAATTATATATTAAATTATTAAATCAACACTTGATTTAATAATCCAGCTATGTCACATACAACCGACCAATATCATTTATATATATATCAAATATACATATAACAAATTATTGAATCAACACTTGATTCAATAATCCGGTTATATCACATATAAACTATATAGCAGATTAGAATACTGTACCACATACACGTATTAATCTTGGTCCCGCACATATCATATATGTGTCCTACTTCGTTTTGCTTGAGTTAGGAAATCTCTGTGTAGGACTCTAAAGACTCGTCAATACGCCAGCAGTAGGTGATGATCATATCAGTCACCCATAAGCCGTCGGCGGTACTAGCTGGACGTAACGGCTACCCAGGTATTGAGCGATCAGAAGATCAACAAGCAAGCTTGTCCAAACTCCCGTGAATCCGGTAAGTAATACTACCATACAGTCCGGTCTCTTCGTCTGATATGTCACATATCAAGTTTGGGGATGGTAAACGTCAGACCCCAATAACTTGATAATTCATGTCGATGTGAGGCTCATAACGGGTCGAGAAACTACTGATGACACTTATCAGTAAATCTCATCATCAACCCTGGCCAGAGACTTCATGTTATAGCCAATCGAATATAGAGCAACATCAACCCCCAATACCGGGAGAGACGAAACCCCTCCTATCGCTCATTACTTCCATGTGACTTGGGACTGTACCCAAAATCCACCTGTTTGCATGCTCTCTTGAGCGTGGTAGGGAGGAAATCAAAACACAGTGGGAATCATACAAGACTCTATGACGATCTCGGCTCTACAGACTAACCTGTACCAGTGTCACCAGAGAACTGCTATCTGATGATAGGTATCATACTATCTAGGAGTTCTCGGCGAGTCCTGTTTGGTGTACCTATTCTCCAATGAGCACCTGTGTACAATCTTTGATGTCCAACACTAATGGCTGTGGGATCAACCATCACTCCATACAGGGTCAAGAAATGTACACACTAGTCTACTCTGAAATATTGATGCCCTGTCTCGATACTCTCTCGATTAGGAACAATTAAAGGATATACTTGTGGACTACCCTAGCCCCACTAGTATAATCTGCATCATAGTCCTGATAGTCAAGTACACATCCTAAAGGCTTTATCAACATGTAACGGAGAGACTGCATAATGATACAAGTGTACATGTTAAGATAAAGAGCAGCCAGATAGCATACTATTATGTCGAGCAAGAAAGTCCTCCCTATATATGTCCAAGTATCCACTACAATATACAATCATGTACAATAATGGCCTCTAGGGTATACATATAACTAACACTAGGGTATGGTGTGGTATTTATAGAATAGAATTAGAGTTTAGAGAATTAAAATGAGAATAAAAATGCATTAAATATTGGATTAAAAGCTCATTTTAATTCTCTATTAATGTGCAGAAAAAACAAAGAGAAGAGAAGTAGTTGGGGGAAGGCCAAAGGGTTAGGCTTAAATTTTGGAGGCATTTAGGACGGGGGGGGGCGACGGCACCGGCCCCAGAGCGCATCTCGCCGGCTATTTCAAGGGGGATGGGGCTTGGATTGGTGACACATATTCTCTTCTGTTTATATAACATATTCCACATGTTTATTTAATCCGACTTTTCATTTTTACGTGTATTGCACGTGTAAACTTTTATGCATCCAAAAATTTTAAAAGAAAATCATTAAAAATAATATGTGGCTGATGGAATTCGAATACATAGGCTATGTCACAGCAGTGCAAGACTTTACCAATGAGCTATAAGTGTTTTCTTGCTGTTCTTAAACAATTTAAATTTATAACTTGTACTCAGGCTAAGGTATTCTTTTCTGTACTTTACAAAAATTTTATACAGAAAGTTTAGGGTTGTTATAGCATGCATCAAATTCCTCACCGCAGAAGTTCCCGAACTCCTACTCATGACCTTTCTCTGCATCTCATCGTTTAATATGCAACTCGCTGTATCATTAAACGTGAGAGTTCCCGAGATCTATTTGCTAACCACAATCACTAGGTTCTTTCAACTCTCCGGCAACGAATAGAGAAATAGAAGTGCTTGAATCTCGTTTTCAAAAACGATTTCAACCGATTCGAGTTGGCTCGTCACGCTGTTGATTTCATTCAGATGCTCTTTCACCGAGTCGTTTTCAGTCATATTCATGTTGAAAAGGTTCTTCATCAAAAATATTTTATTTGATATTGAATGCTTCTCATACAACTTTGCTAGCATCGTCATTAGCGCCTTAGTTGTTTTATCTTTCGAGATATTAAAGGCCACCGCGGAGTCAACGACAATCGGATTGTCGCCAGGGCTTTCCTATCCAAAAAGGTTTCATGTCTCATTGGCCATTTTCTCGGGCT
The DNA here is from genome assembly GCA_030015575.1 of Agapanthus africanus. Lineage (NCBI taxonomy): Eukaryota > Viridiplantae > Streptophyta > Magnoliopsida > Asparagales > Amaryllidaceae > Agapanthus > Agapanthus africanus. Next base: position 542,779,206 of record CM057346.1, on the reverse strand, counting down.
TTTCTCCAAGAAACGGAAGATACAAGTCCTTTTGGTACAGGCAGTTCTCCATCTATATGCGTCACCAAGAAAAATTGTGACCGTTGAACTTTTCGATTCTTATTTTATCCTCCGGCATTTTTCGCTTAACGTCGCAGCAAACACAACTTCTCCTTTAAATCTAGACCAACGCTTTCAAAACGATGATCTAAAAAAATGGGAAAGAGAACGTAGTTGCCGTTATCCACCGTTAACCTAGATCGTAGATTCGAAGAACCCGAGGTTTCTTAACGAAGCTTAACAAATGGTATCAGAGCCTGATTTGTTTGGAAAAAGGGATGGAGAAAGAAATACAAGTGTGGGATGGTGAGTGTTTATGTATCACCAATGTTGTATATCACCGAAGAAAGGGTTGTGAGTATAACGGTCCCAATTGGTGTTCGAGCGTTTGTATACAACCGATGTTGTATATCACTGAAGGAAGGTTATGAGTACAACGATGTAGGTAAGTATGTAGGATATGAGTCAAGTTCGGGATTGTTGGATTGTGACTCGCATCTTTAGTCCCACATAGAGAGTTGATAAGAAGGTGATGTGATATATAATATAATTTGGATCTCTACCTATCAGCTCGAGCTTTTGGGTTAGAATAGACCCCAAGTTGTGTTATGTATCCGTCACGTGTGGGCTCCATCCTCAGCAGCTGGGGGTTTGAAAACCCTGACCCGATACTCACCATTAATTCCCGAGCGGAATAATGGAAGATTCCTAAAGGTTCTCTTTTTGGCATGTTAGGTTTTTTTATTGCGACTTAAATGCATCAGGGGTCTTTTAGGTAAATACAAAGTATGGGGGTGTTTTAGTAATTAGCAAAGTGTGTTGGGGGTGGGGGCTTTTTAGTAAAAAGTCCTACCTTTTTTGTCTGCATTCTGTGAGTACCATTCTTTATTGTTGCTCTTTTTTAAGTCATCATCTTGAGTGTTTGCTTGCTTTTGCATGTGTATGTTACCTCCTCTCATCAGTATCTCATCCATTAGGTGCTTCATTGAATATTGTTGTTGTGATCATTTCAATCTTTACCCTTGCCTTGATTTAATCCATCTTTCCCGGTCAAGGTTTTTATTGATCTTCTAAGTTAAACCCTTTTTGAAATTTGGTGATGAATATCAGCTGTCTTTGATTGATATGGGAATGGTTGGAAGACTTTTCCTGTTAGTGTATTCGTGAAAGGGGAATTAATATGCTGACAATTGCTCTCTTTACAATTTCTTCAGACCTACCAACTTCCCTTGGGCATTGATAAAAATCCAAAGCTTGCTGTTTACAGTTTACTTTTTGTAGCCTCATAACTTAACACTTTTTGTTGCTAAATTTTCCAATAATTAACTAGACTGTTCAAGTGTGAGTAAAATTATATTATCATTATATTACCATAATTTGACACTCTGCATAGATGAATCCTGGATTAATTTTTTTGGAAATTTCTGAATTTCTTTTATTCTTAATCATTCACATATACGTTTCAAGTGTCAGCATTAACACGGTATCTTAGCTAGCTAGCCTAACGACAATCTTTATCCTGTGTGCCTTCGATTTGATGGCTGAACACGTCGATTTTTTGTCTTATTCTAAATATTTTAGTTTTAGTTTTGTTCGTTATGCATTTGTAATCTCTTAGCTACCATTTCCCTTAATCTGACCTGACTTTATACAACTCCTGAAGCATTATATCCTTAGTTTTCTAGTTAATCTCCTGCTTTGTATCTTATAGTCACATGACTTACATTCCTTATATGTGTTTCATACACCCTCGAGTTCTTGTCTTATAATAAATATCTAAGTTTGTTTGGCTCATTATGAATTTGTAACACTAATCTCTTGGCTGCCTCTTTGCTTAATCCTTACTGGACTTTCTACAACTCTTGAAGCATTAAATCCTATAGTTTGTCCAGTTAATCCTCTGTTTTGTATCTTATGGTCACATGACTTACGTCTATTATCTCTGTTTCATACTCGCTTTCTCTTTGTTTCTATCTATCTTTGTGAACGAATGGAAGTTAAGCTATTATCTAATATTGTGTCCAGGGATGAACTTGTGAACTCAGCGCAAATCTGTAAGCTACGTGTTCGACTCCCCTCCTAATTTCTGATAAAACATCCAATACTAGAACCTTTCTCTCTTACTATTGGAACTTAAGCTGCGGCCATGCTCTCCCTTTCAAGAATCTTGTCAGGATCAGCCATATGCTATGCTTGTAGACAACCATTATCCAACTTCCCAAGCCATCACAACAGTCCCATTGCTAATACAAACAAAACCCTAACTAGCTATAGGGTATGCCAAAATTTTATTCTATTACGTGGATACGGTGATTGGTTGCTTTCATTTGGGAACGGGATAACGGCTGATGCCAATTATTTGATTATTCTTCCGATATTGGCGGCCAAGCACTTATCTGTCTAAATTTTGTTGCTAACTTCTGTAAATGTTGATTATACATCAATATTTGGCAATCTAACGCTGATGATTATTTGGTTATTATGTTTATTAATTACATGCCATGGCCCGCATTAAGGATCGATATCCCAAACTAAAAACATTCTTCGCATATTCTGATAACTCACTGCTGATTTTAAGATTATCCTGATCTTTTATGGGGCTGTATGGGCCAAAGTTCTCAGTTGTTTTATCAGCAATTTTTGTCTTTGCCTCTCATTTTTTTCCCTCTGTAATTTTTTTCATTCATGATGGTGTTGTAGGTTTCCCAATAGTGTTTAGAACAACTTAAGAATTCGTTCATTCCTGTGTGATTTTCTGAATTGTCGTTCGAGTTTTTTTACTGATACTTATAGGAGTGCATAGATTTCATCATAGGTCAATTCTTTGTGAGAGGTCATATTATATATAGCTACTGTTATGTAATATTCATGTTAATTTCTGTATACAAGCTTTTTTTATATATATAAATAATTAATTAGTTTGCATGCATTTTTCTTTTTCTAAAATGTGCAGTTCAATGTCTTAAATTAGATACTTCTTGGTTTGCGTTATTTATTTTATTCATAATAATTATAACCCTTTTGTATTTTTTTATTACTTGGGTTAAACTGGACTTTTAAATATAGAAAATTCAACCCATATTGGGACATCTTCTTGAAAGCAATACTGCTTGAAGTCAATGGGTTACGAAGTCATTTTTTCTGAACTTCGGTACTTATCGCAGCAAGCTTTCTGTTCAATGTTAGATTCAGTTATGATAATTTATTTATTTTATTTTATAGAATATGAAAAAATTTATATAATCTTCTAAAGGTTACGTTTCAGAATAATGTACTTCCATGTCTTCTACATGTTGAAGATTAATAGTTTGATTGCACAAAGTTTGCAGATAACAGAGTTTTAAATCTATCCTTTTTTCAGGTCTTCGAAACGCCACGAAAACAAGTTCAATGGATCTGTCATGGCCCATTGCCAGGTGGAATATTCTGCTGGAAGATGATTATTTTGCTCAGAAAATATGATAAGGCCAACGATCCAAAATGATTGTCAATTGGTGCCGCGATAAATTGCTTGGCATTCTTAACGGCTGCCACGTGTGACGAGAGCGGGAAGATTTCTTTGATTCAATGCTGATTGCCAGAAGAAAGGGGAGTATGGAGCCGTCACTCTTTCTACAATGACCCCTCTTCTTCCTCTCCCCAAAAATTGTAACATGCAGAGAAACCAATCCAAGGTTTCCCAATCATAGAGTTTAATAATTGCAAACAAAGAAAGGACATAGCTCACCCCCTTTGGAAAGAACCCATTGGTTCACCGATTCTCAATCCATACAGCTCATCATAAGTGGGACCCACGTGTCACTGAAAGCGTGGGCAAGATTCGATCCACGAGTTGGATTTGGCGACTCATCGTGGCTTATATATGTGCCCGAGAATCTAATCTAATTATGCGCATAAGAAACGGCCAAATTTAGAATGCAGGTGTCGTCGTTTCGAGGTTTAGATTTGGTTGCTTGCAATTAGATTAGCAACGTGTTTTAGAGCTCAATCCTAAGCATGATATGTAGAGCTCGATATGCGGTTCCAATGATGGGTTGCAATCACGATGAATCAAACAATTTTCAATGTGACCGGTCCCTTTTAGGCTTTACATGCCCAAACCCGACCATTGTCTGCATTTTTCTTTGGAAGTTGTTGGAATGTTAGAAATTTGGCACCAGTTGGTAGAAAGTATGTTTGATTCTTTTGCAGAGAATAATTGCGGCAGTTTTGGGCTCATCAAATTGGAAGGCCCCGGCAATTTCTTGGATTTCTATCGTTATTGAGGCAAGATTTACTGTGTGTTGCATCGGAAAAAGAGAAATTTCAATCTGGCCGGTCACAAGTCCGACTGTCATTTTTATTATATGATAAAATCGATCCTCGAAACAAGTGCACTGTTGTATTCAAGACATTTATTTGCTGGCAGAAACAATATTTTGTTACCTCAGTGTTCTATAAGCATCTTTTCTTATTCTTACGTACCTCAGTTATGGGAGCAAGAGTCGGGTGATTAAGTGTTAATGATATGGTGGCCGATGCGTTATTCATGGCAGTTATCTTCTCCTTCGCAGTTTGCGGAACTTGATATGCTAAATTAGCTCTTGCATGTTACAAAACCCACGTCATGATCTGTGGGGAAAATGACAAAGACACCAAGGGCCAGACCTGGTTATGTCTAATTCCTATAACGTCCTTCAGAATTACAGACCCTTTTTTCATTTCTCCACGTCTTGCATGGGCAGTTTCGTCTTTCCTTCTCATGGATGATTGAGATCGGCTGGCCCTGCAGCCCTTTGAGGTTGCCGTGCCGCTGGAGTGCAGTTGATGACATGTCACTGGGGCTGCTTTGTCGGAGGGCGATAATGAGATGATGCCCAAAACACCCTGGCTCTCGTAACCGGTGGGGGACTTACTATCCATAAATGTGGTGATTAGATTGGCATTAATTTCGCTTCAGTAAGTACTCTCTATTATTTGATGTTGATCTGTCTCAATCATGGTAATCTTGTGCCGTGTTGCTGTCAACATATTCTCTACGTTATCCATCAGTGTGCATGCACATGTTTGTAACAGGATTTATGGCCTTTGTTTTTCTTTCCGTCTACTTTTTTCCTCTCCCTATCGATCTTATGTTTGGTCATAATTAATTAATCACCCCTCATAGTCTCACTCACTTACCTTAGCATGCAAGGAATAGAATCTTAACTAACACTGCTCTATGAAGCTTAAACCAAGGGCCATGTAGTGAAATCGATTCTTATTAAAATTGCTCTAAAAACCTTAGGGGATCGATTGTAGTGAACGCTAAATATACTATTTTCATTAAGTATTAATATATATACATACATTAGGGAATGCGATTTTCTTACACACTTTCTATTAAACTGGTACAATTGATATCTTAAATATTTATTTATTTTGCAAATCAGCCAAATTAACCTATGTACTATTGCTGTGCGAGGACCTAGGAGAAAAGGGGGAATTGTGCAGCACTCAAGGGGCCACTTCCACATCGACGATGAGGATTTGACCTAGGGATAAAAGGAATTGGTAGGATATGAAATTTATAGAAGACCATAACTTCAAGGAAAACAATCAACAAGACAACAAAAATAAGGTTTTAATATAGAATTTAATTGTTAATGAAAGAATTTGTGGCTTTGCATGATACCGACAAGGAATTTGAGAGAAAAAAGAATTATGTTTTATTAGTTTATTCATGGAAGAATATATGTGTATTTATACTAGAGTTTACGGATATATGTTTGGATCTAATATCAAAACCCCAACTACTTTATCACACATTATCTCTAACACTCCCCTCCTCCTCAAGCTGGCGCATACATATCATGTAAACCCAGCTTATTACATAAAAATTCAATTCTTACTTAATTTTCTCAATACCTTGGTGAAAATATCTGCTGGTTGATCTTTGCTTGCAATGTATTGAAGGTTAAGAAATCTATTTTCTTTCTTTTCCCAAACAAAATAGCAATCAACTTCAATGAGCTTGGTTCTCTCATGAAAAACAAGATTAGACAAAATATAAATTGTTGTTTGATTGTAACAAAAGAGAGGAATAGGAGGATGGATTTGAAATCCAAGCTCACTTAATAGGTTGGTTATCCAATTCAACTTACAGGTAATAATGAGCTATAGTACGGTATTCAGCCTCCGCACTTGATGTAGTCACAACTGATTGTTTCTTGTTTTTCCACGATACAAGATTACAACCGTGGAAGGTACAATAGCCAGTAGTAGACCTCCTATCAGTAGGAGATCTCGCCCAATCAGTTTCATAAAATCCAATCAACTGTTGAATATCTCTATAATTGCAGTAAATTAAGCCTTGACTTTGGTGAGTTCTTCAAATAGTGAACAATACGAATAACTGTCCTCCAATGAGGCTCTCTTGGAGAATCCATTAACTGGCTCACCACGCTAACGGTAAAAGAGATGTCTGGTCTTGTTATCGTAAGATAATTAAGCTTCCTAACCAATTGACGGTACCTTCCTGAATCTTCTAATAATTCTTCTCGATTATCATAGAGTTTCATATTAGAATCCATTGGTGTATATATGGACTTGGTACCCAAAAGTCCAGTCTCTTCTAGAATATGTAGGACACGCTTCCTTTGAAACAAGCAAATACCCTCCGGGGAGCGTACAACCTCAATCCCAAAGAAATATCGCAGTAAACTCAAGTCCTTTGTATAGAAATGATGTTGGAGAAATTTCTTAAGAACAGCAATCCCTTCAGCATCATCTCCACCGATAATAATTTTATCAACATACACCACCAATATAATTATCTTTCCTTCAAGAACTCATGTAAAAACAGTATAATCACTCCTGTACTGATATAAATCAAACTCCTGCACAGCGGCACCGAATGTACCAAACCAAGTCCGATGAGACTGCTTGAGCCCATATATACCTTTTCGCAGTCTACATATTTTGCATGTCTCCTCCTTAACCACGAGACCAGGTGGTTAGTCCATGTATACCTCTTTTACAAGGTTGCCATGGAGAAATGCATTCTTGATATCCAACTGCTATAAAGGCCAATTCAAATTTGCTGCAAAAGAAATCAGAATGCGAATAGACGGAAGCTTCGATACTGTCGAGAGCGTCTCCGCATAATCAATTTCATATGTCTGTATAATCTTTATGTCATGCCCCGCTTCCCAGTGTACGGTAAGGAGACGCGGCAAGACCCGCTACGTATTTACTCAGAAGTAAACACGCTAAGCGTATTTAAGCAATATAAAGTAAAGTACACAAGAGATAAGAATGTAAATGAACAACAACTTTATTTATTAAATATTCTTTTACAAGTACAACTGAAATATAAATATATGAATAGAAAGCGATACCTAAATAATGGCATAATTAAAAAGAAATAAATATGTACAAGTGTCTAAAGCTCCGGGTCAAACGCAAACTGCTCCAAATCCTCAGTGCTGGGCTCGGTCTCTAAAGCGTCTGAAACACCTGACAACATTCCAAAGAAGAAGAAAAGGAATATCGTCAACGAACAATTGCTCGGTAAGTCCCAAATGTGAGTAGAGATAGAATAGACAGAAAAAAAAATATATCTTATAATGTTTGATTATATTGTTAGCGTTGTTGTTTGTAGTTTGGTACAGAAAATACCAGTGTATACGAGAGGAGTCCCACTATTTCGGAGACTAAGGTATACGGAGCACAAGAAACCGTTCAGCCACGGTACAACGGCAATGGATATTTAGGTTAGGTGTATTATAGTTACAGTTTCGTGCCACTTTTAACACCTTCCGTACCAATTTACCCCTTATAAACCCCGCGATGTCTTTTGTCTTGATTGTATTGTTTTGTTATATAGATGGATGACTTGCCGAAACCATAATATCAGTAAATAGAGTGGATATAGATGGAGAGTCATGTGGACGGAGTATATCCATAGTTCGGTTCAGTCAATATAGATTGATATAGATTGAATAGAAGAATTCATGTTGAATTGACATTCAAGTTAAATTGATTGGATTGAGACTCAGTCTGAGTCAGACACATTAAAAAGAACTTGAAATCGTGAATTAGTTTTGATATTATCGGTAACTGCTGTACATGGACGGCAGGATTTATGTCTTTTTCCAAGACAATTACCGTGTTGATAACACCGTTTGTTAGATTGTCTACCTTAAATAGGCAAGCACCCATATCTCCGGCTCTCTGAGGCTCAAGAGACTGGTCCCGCTTAAACCTATGTTTACTAGGGTCCTTATTATAATTTAGTATAAGTTGAGGGGGTTTTATGTAAAATAGTTTGATATAATCTTCAAAATATATCTCAAGTATTTAATTATTATCTTTAGGGTTTTCATAAATGTATATTTTATAAAAGTGAAATTTCTAGTGAGTAAAACCTAATTTTCATAATATAGGGTATTTTATTGAAATTTTGGTATTGTTTTGTATTTGGATGGTATTTTCATGTAACGCTGATTCCTTTTGAAAACTTGGAATATTTATATAATATAATTAAAGTAGATATTTTGATAATATATATATATATATATATATATATATATATATATATATTTAATGAAAGTAATTTTATTTATTTTCTTGTAGAAATATCATTTTCTAAAGAAAAATGCATAAAAATTCAATCAAGATCGAATGCTCCTTTCTGATGTCACGCCCCGCTTCCCGGTGTACGGCAAAAGGATGTGACAAGGCCGCTACGTATTTACTCAGAAGTAAATACGCTAAGCTTATCTAAGCAATATAAAGTAAAGTACACAAGAAACAAGATGTAATGAACACCAATTTTATTTATTAAATATTCCTTTTACAATACAACTGAAATGAAAATATATGGAATGAAAGCAATGCCTAAATAATGGTATAACAGAAAAGAAAATGAAATGTACAAGTAAACTAGAGCTCCGGGTCAAAGGCTAGCTAATCCAAATCCTCGCCGGTGGGCCCCGTCTCCAGAAGGTCCGATCCACTTGACAACATTCCAAAGAAAGAAGAAAAGAAATGTCGTCAGCGAACAATCGCTCGGTAAGTCCCAAAGAATAGATATAGACAAAATAGACAGAAGGAGAATGTAACTTTTAAAATTGTATTATATTGTTAACGCTGTTGTTTGTAGTTTGGTACAGAAAATGCCAGTGTATACGAGAAGAGTCCCACTATTCCGGAGACTAAGCTATACGGAGCACAAGAAACCATTCAGCCACGGTACAACGGAAATGGAGATTCAGATTAGGTGTATTATGGTTACAGTCTCGTACCACTTTTAACACCTTCCGTACCAATCTGCCCCTTATAAACCCCGCGATGTGTTGATTGTATTGTTTATATTGTATTTTCTTGTATTGTAAATTGTATATGGATGACTTGCCGAAACCATGATATCAGTAAATGGATGTAACTGGAGAATCATGTAGATGGATGTATATCCATGGTTCGGTTCAGTCAAGTTATATATTGAAATAGATTGTACAGGCGGATTCATATTGAATCGTTATATTGTAAGTTTATACTTGAATCGCATTCAAGTCAGATTGATTAGATTGAGACTCAGTCTGAGTCAGATACTTTTAAAAAGAACTTAAAATGTTGAATTAGTTTTGATGTTATTGGTAATTGCTGCAGATGGACGACAGAATTTGTGTCTTTTTCCAAGACAATTACCGTGTTAATAATACTGTTTATTAGATTGTCTACCTTAAATAGGAAAGCACCCATATCTCCAGCTCGCTGAGGCTAAAGAGACTGGTCCCGCTTAAACCAATGTTTACTAGGGTCCTTACTGTAATTTAGTATAACTTGAGGGGGTTTTATGTAAAAATAGCTTTGGCATAATTTCAAAATATATATCAAGCATTTAATTATCGTCTTTAGGGTTTTCATAGTTATATATTTTATAGATGTGAAATTTCTAGCGAGTAGAAGCTAATTTCATAATATATGGTATTTTATTGAAATATTGAAATTGTGTTGTATTTGAATGACATTTCATGTAATAGTGATTCCTTTGATTTAGAAAACTTGGAATATTTATATAATTAAAATAGGAATTTTGATAATAGATATATATATACTTAATGAAAATAATTTATTTATTTTCTTGTAGAAATCTCATTTTTTAAAGAAAAATATAAAAATTCTATCGAGATCGAATGCTCCTTACAGAGGTCTGCATCTCGTTCTACTAGGCCAGAGAATGCGCGATAACCCGCACCATCCCGAACGGGGTCCCCAAAATGTGTTGTAGAGGCGTAATTGCCTGGAAATTTTTAATATATCTTTCTATAGAAAACGGTTTTGTAAGTTTAGGGTATTTATTTGTAAAGTCGTATTTTCTCGTATTCTATTGTCCCAAACTATATCGTGCTATGTTAGAGATGTGTGTTGTGATGAGGTAGGTCATTATCTCATGAACTATCTAAGGTATAGTAAAGAATTAAGATGATTTATGTCGAATTATAAGTATGTGGTATTTTTATGAAAAATGCGATAAAAGTTACAAAAATGAATCTTTTAAGGTGAAACTTGTTTTAATATATTTATTAATATCGATAAACAATATGTGAGAGTATAGTATGTTCTGGATTAAGAAAAGTTGAGTTTTAAAGAAAAACCGAATCGGAAGTCGGATTAACTTCGCTTCCGTCGGATTTTAGAAATGAATATTTATATAGAAGAAGAAGAGAGAGGAGAGGGGACTTACCGGTTTGTTGGACTAGAGGAGAGAGTGGGGGTCCTAAAGAAGGCTTCGGGGTGTCGTTTCGTCGCCGGAATCTTCTCGGAAGTTCGTCGGAGTTTCACCCTTCACTAACTCCACTTGTACACAAAAGTGCTTGAGAATTTTGTATAGTTTTTGTAATAGAATTCTGAGTGAGAGGGGTGTAAAATGGAGTGGGTATTTATAGGGAAAATTAGGGTTTAGGGGGTGATGAATTTGAGAATTAAAATGCATTTAAAAGGAATTAAATGGGTGATTTAAATTCTCTGGAAAATGTGCAGAGAAGATAAACAGATAGGGGTTAAAGAGGGGAGTCCAAGGGTCTAGGGTTATAAAAAAAATTTGCATTTGGTCTCAGTTGGACCGGCGGCGCCGGCCCTGTTCCCCTCCGAATGGCGGCGATGACGTGAGGACGTCTAGCCTGAGATTCGGGGCAGATGCTATATGGTTTTATCCGTCTACCTCTCCGAAGATGCAAAGTTGATTTATGTGTATCGGAGGTTTAGACGGATGCGGCCGATATAGCAGACTTCGTCAGATTCCCCCTCGCTTGAGGGGTTTTTGATTGTAGGGACGCTCTTCCCTGCAGGCGCAAGCCCCTGCAGTTAATTACGCTACCGCATCGCGGTAACAACTTTCTCCTTCTCCAGAATTTCATTTCGTGTCGTGGGTGTTTGTTTTGTTTGTGGTTGCCCGTGGATTGTATACGGAGACTGAGTAATGTCGTCGCCCGTAGGACGTGGATTAGTCCAAATCCGTATTTACTTAGATTTGGGTTTGGTGTTTTTAGTTTAAAGATACGTTAGCCGTGTTGAGGCTAAGATCAACTTAAACGTTCGTTAAGGATACGATAGTCCTGTTCGAGACTAGGATCAACTTAACGTAATAATCCATTTAATATCTGGCCATCGGGACTCGTCACCTCTCTAACGTCGTTGAAGGATTACAACGGCAGATGTCAGAGGAGTTCAGAAATGTACCCGTGAACCAAAGTCAATTTGGATTTTTACAGTCCATTTGAATGTTTAAGGATACGTTAGCCGTGTTTGGGGCTAAGATCAACTTAAACAGGATCATTTAGATCCGGCAAAAGAGCATTTGGAGGCTCTATTGTTCCAGTTTAGGGATGTGGTGGTCCATGTTCCAGTTTAGGGACGTGGTGGTCCATCGCCAGTTTAGGGACGTAGTGGTCCGCATTCCAGTTTAGGGACGTGGTGGTCCGCTATTAGTTTAAGGACGTTTCGGTCCGACATTAGTTTAAGGACGTTTCGGTCCGACATTAGTTTAAGGACGTTCCGGTCCACGAGTTTAAGGACCCCGCAGTCCATATTCATGTGTGGTTGTTGGGACCCATCGCCTCTCTGACGTCGTTGAAGGATTACAACGAGAGGTGTCGGAGGAGCTCGGAGATGTACCCTCGAATCGGAGTCAATTTGGATTTTTACAGTCCATTTGAATGTTTAAGGATATGTTAGCCGTGTTTGGGGCTAAGATCAACTTAAACGGGATCATTTAGATCCGGCAAAAGAGCATTTGGAGGCTCTATTGTTCCAGTTTAGGGACGTGGTGGTCCATATTCCAGTTTAGGGACGTGGTAGTCCATCGCCAGTTTAGGGACGTGGTGGTCCGCATTCCAGTTTAGGGACGTGGTGGTCCGCTATTAGTTTAAGGACGTTTCGGTCCAATATTAGTTTAGGGACGTTTCGGTCCGACATTAGTTTAAGGATGTCTCGGTCCGACATTAGTTTAAGGACGTTCCGGTCCACGAGTTTAAGGACCCCGCAGTCCATATTCATGTGTGGTTGTTTGGACCCGTCGCCTCTCTGACGTCGTTGAAGGATTACAACAAGAGGTGTCGGAGGAGCTCGGAGATGTTCCCTCGAACCGGACATAAATTGATTTAAGAGAGCAATATCGCTCAGTCAATTTAATTTTGAGGACTTACTGCCATAATTGGGCTAAGTCCAAAGTATTCAACGCCTTTTATTTGTTTTTGGTCTGTTAGGCCTGTGTTAGGGCTTGGCCCATTTTTAAATAATGCATCGCATTATTTTCTATTTTTTTTGTTTGGGCTCTGCCCATAAAAGATGCAGAGCATCAATTTATTTTGGGCTCTGCAAGGTATCTGCATAGCATTTTTATTATTTTGTTTGGGCTTTGCCCATTTATAAATGATGCAGAGCATCAATTTAATTAGGCCTGTTTTTTTTTTTAATTGGGCCTGGCCCTTCAGTAAAAGAAATGCATTGCATTTGTCAGGCGCTTTGCGCCAATCACTGAGCGCAACCGCTTGTGGTGATGACACGTGTCATGCTCTGGTGAGCGCAAGCGCAACGGCGCAGTGCGCTGCGCTAGTGCGCTGCGCTGTTGCACTGCTGACACGTGGCTCACTCTGGTAAGTTGCGCCAATTCCAGAGAGCAAAGCTCTATTTCAAGAGCGCGTAACGCAAGTTGCTCTGTAGCTGACACGTGGCGCTCTCTCAAGAGCGCAACAGCGCAGTTTGGAAGTGCAAAGCACTAAGAATCTTTTAAATTCAAGAACAGAAGTGCAGAGCACTATTTGATTTCTTGATCTAATTTAGATCAAAGAAAAATAAGTTTTTCTTTTTGTTTCAAGAACCAGAGGTTCATAAAAGTGCAAAGCACTATTTTTTTTATTTTTGTTGCTTTCTTGTTTTTTAAAGAACCAGTGGTTCATAAGAAGTGCAAAGCACTGTTTATTATGTGAAGAACATTGATCTGGTTTTTAGATCAATGATTTATTAAAAGAGATTTCTTCTCTCTCGTGAAGGTTTTTACCTTTTTCTTTGAAATTTTCTCAGAATTCTCTCTCTGTTTGAAGCTCTTGATTTTTTTCAAGAAAAATGTCCATCCCTTTGAATTCAGGTCTGGGGTCTCTTTTATAGTGCCCATAAATTAGTTAAATTTGTTAAAGAGATATTTCTCTGAGTGATTTGGAGAATTTTCCCCACCGTTGGATCTTTGATCCAAGGGCTTCTGTTTTACAGAAGAAAATCTTCTTGTTTTATCAAGAACAGAAAATATCTCTTAGAATTTTAATTCTGTTTAGCGCGCAAATGCCCCAGCGTGTGACACGTGTCGCGCGGCGCAAAGCGCAGCGCAACTGAGCTAGCGCATCTGCGCTGACACGTGTCGCGCGGCGCAAAGCGCAGCGCAACTGAGCTAGCGCATCTGCGCTGACACGTGTCACGCAGCGCAGCGCTTGCGCACCTGCGCTGACACGTGTCGCCCTGCGCTCAGCGCAGAGGATCTGAAGCGTTGCTTCATTTATTAAAGCTTAGATTTTTGGGAAAATCAGAAGCGTCGCTTCGTCTGAGATATCTTTTCATCTCCTTTTTTCAAGTCAAATTCTGATTTCCCGGGCCTTGGAAATGATTTCATTGTGCACAGGATTTTCTGTGCTTGGGTCTATATATACAAGTCAAGGCTGAGCCTTTTCTTTTCTCATCTTCAGAGAACTTCTTCGATCATGGCTTGCAACCGTCCTCATGCCCGCCGACAGCTATGGGAGGTGCCGACTCGGGACATTGTTCCTCGTTTTGCTGCGCGCATGGTGGACCCTTCCCTCTCGGACGAGCAGTGCGATGCTGCACTGCACGAGCTTTTGACTCGTGTGGGTTCTCCTCTCCCTCCGAATTCCATTTGGCTTTGGATGATCCTTGCCTCGGTGCTCGCCGACATTCTCCCTCCTCCAGCAGAGATGTTCTCGGCAATGCTGGATACCGCCGAGGACAAGATTGAGTGCTTTCTCGAAGCGCACTTGATCACCAAAGCCCTGAGGGACTGCTCTCTCCATTTGCTGAGCCAGATACGGGCTCGTCGGGTTGTCATCGCCACTTTTTCCCAGGAGTGCGGCATCGACCGTTGGATGGCTACCCCTCGGGAGGATCGCCGTTTCGACATGATGGAGAAGACGGAGAGGGAGCTGAATAATCTTCTCTTTCTTTTTGTGAACCCTTGTCTTTCTGATCCCGTATTCGGTGATCTTTTTTAAATGTAATAATGACAATAATGAATAAATATTTTTCTTTTTAATCAAGTATTTCATTATCTGTTAAGGGTTCTTTTATTTTAGTTCTCTATTGCGCTTGTGCATCGTATAATTTTAATTTGTTATTATCAAGTGCATGTAATTTTGCAAGGGTAAATTGCCTTTAGCACTTAGCCTTTTCCCTTCTATGAAACGGTGCATCTGCGCTAGCGCATCTGCGCTGACACGTGTCGCGCGGCGCAAAGCGCAGCGCAACTGCGCTAGCGCGTCTGCGCTGACACGCGTCGCGTAGCGCAACGCTCGTGTAGCTGAAGCGTTGCTTCCTTTACTAGAGCTTTGCTCTGATTGAGCGCGCCTTTTTGGACACCGCGCTAATGCATCTGCGCCAGACACGTGGCGCGTTGCGCGCAGCGCAAAGGATCTGAAGCGCTGTTTCATTTATTGAAGTTTAAATTTTCAAAGCAAAGGTTTGCTTCTGATTGGGGGCTTCATCTTCCGCCTCGGAATTTGAACAGAGTTTTGCTCTGATTGGGGGTAAACAAGTACCCCCCACCGTTGCGCTTACGTGGCCCCGGAACGTGAGCGCAACGGTGGCAGAATTCCAACCGTTGCAGTGACTATTGGAAGTTGAAAGGGCATTTGATGCCTATAAATAGGACCTTTGGTCCTCAACAGATGATTATCATCTTTAAGATTTTTATCTTCAGAGCTTTGCTCTTGTTTTAAGAACTTTCAAAGTTCAAAACCCTGCACCCTTTTAGGTAAAATTTTAAATTAAATCAAATTCAGCTTAATTAACAGAGCCTTGCTCTCATAGATCTTTTGATCTAAAGGAAATCCTTTTGGGGTTTCACCAAATAGAGATTTTTTCTCAGGAATCTGTTTCAGGGTTTCTCAACCCATGAACAGAAACTTGCATCTTTGGCAAAACATAGATCCCTTTGATCTAAAAGAACTCTTAAGAGTGTTTCATTGATCTTAGAGTTTGAAGGTGGCATTTTATTCATCATATCGTTTTGTTTAATCAGTCTTTCTGATAATTCTGTCGATCCTCTTTCACAGGAACAATGAACGCCCGCATGTATGCTCTCAACGAGATCATCTCTTACGGGGACATCCGCCGACCTGGCCGCTCTCGAAATCGAGAGTTCACAAACGAGGAGTGCGCTGAAATAATGAGTCGTTTCGATGCGTACAATGGTCCACTGCTCCCCCGACGTTCCTCCCTCCTTAAGCTTATCGTGGGAGCCATCTGGGAAGCGCTTCCCCTCTTCTGTTCCGGTGTGCCACTTAAGACGTTGGATGCTGCTGAGGACAAGGTGCACTCGGTGTACCTGTTGAATTTTATCTCAAAGAGACGGCGAGACAGTCTTATCGATCTCTTGCATGAGGTCTTTCAACAGTCCGCCATACTTGCTGCTTATCGGAGGGTGGAAGACATCAGGGGGGACCCTGACGCTTGTGCTCGTGAAAGAAAGCATACTAGGATGGTCCGCGAGGCCTGGAAAGTCATAGATAGAGTAGCTTTTGAGTTCCTCAATCCATGCCCTGGGTTCGAGCTTATTCCCTTGTAATAATGTTTTTAGTTTGTTGCTTTTATGATTGTAAGAACTTCTGGCGAAATTAATGAAAATTTTTGTTTTTCCTAGCCTGTCTTATCTTTTGTTCTGAATCTTTTGCATGAATGAATGTGTCTCGAACGCTTGATCAAATGCAGATCAGATGCTCTTTCCGTCACTCTCTTATCATCAGCATGCTGTTACAAATAGCATATAATAGAGTAAGCATCCTGACTTTCCTAAGAAATAGCGATGGCTTAGGCCGCAGGTTCAGATCTGCCGCCTAAGACTTTTCAACTCCATGAGCCGTGAGGGTCTCATAGAGACTTTTCTCCCTACGGATCGAGAGGATCTCGTAGGTGGGTTTTTCTCCTTAGGAATCGTGAGGATTCCTAAGTGTGGTTTTCTCTTATAAGTCGTAAGGATCCTATAAGAGAATTTTTCCCTCTTATGAGTCGAGAGGACCCGTAAGCGGTTGTTTCCCTCCTTGTCGTAACTCGACTTTGGAGAGTGAGACCCGTGAATAGTATGCAAGAGACCATTTTGGATTGACTTGCAGGGTCCCATTGTTCAGGAAGCAAGCTTTTTAGTCTCTGCTGCCTGAGGCTTCATTTTGCAAGTTGAGACGAATCGGGAATTTCCTGCGGAGACACTGGTTTCTCTGCGAGCCGACGCGAATCAGGAGGCTCTCGTCAAGGAGTGTTTGTATCCGTGAGTCGAGGAATTTGCTGGGGATTATTTGTTTCCCAAGCGCCAAGGATTATTTGTTTCCTTGGGGTTTGAAACGAGTCGAGGATTTCCCAGGGAGGCACTGGTGGCTCTGCGAGTCGACGCGGATCAGGAGGCTCTCGTCAAGGAGTGTTTGTATCCGTGAGTCGAGGAGTTTGCTAAGGATTATTTGTTTCCCAAGCGCCAAGGATTATTTATTTCCTTGGGGTTTGAAACGAGTCGAGAATTTTCCACGGAGGCACTGGTGGCTCTGCGAGTCGACGCGGATCAGGAGGCTCTCGTCAAGGAGTGTTTGTATCCGTGAGTCGAGGAATTTGCTAGGGATTATTTGTTTCCCAAGCGCCAAGGATTATTTGTTTCCTTGGGGTTTGAAACAAGTCGAGGATTTCCCACGGAGGCACGGGTGGCTCTGCGAGTCGACGCGGATCAGGAGGCTCTCGTCAAGGAGTGTTTGTATCCGTGAGTCGAGGAGTTTGCTAGGGATTATTTGTTTCCCAAGCGCCAAGGATCATTTGTTTCCTTGGGGTTTGAAACGAGTCGAGGATTTCCCACGGAGGCACTGGTGGCTCTGCGAGTCGACGCGGATCAGGAGGCTCTCGTCAAGGAGTGTCTGTATCCGTGAGTCGAGGAATTTGTTAGGGATTATTTGTTTCCCAAGCGCCAAGGATTATTTGCTTCCTTGGGGTTTGAAACGAGTCGAGAATTTCCCACGGAGACACTGGTTTCTCTGCGAGCCGACGCGAATCAGGAGGCTCTCGTCAAGGAGTGTTTGTATCCGTGAGTCGAGGAATTTGCTGGGGATTATTTGTTTCCCAAGCGCCAAGGATTATTTGTTTCCTTGGGGTTTGAAACGAGTCGAGGATTTCCCAGGGAGGCACTGGTGGCTCTGCGAGTCGACGCGGATCAGGAGGCTCTCGTCAAGGAGTGTTTGTATCCGTGAGTCGAGGAGTTTGCTAAGGATTATTTGTTTCCCAAGCGCCAAGGATTATTTATTTCCTTGGGGTTTGAAACGAGTCGAGAATTTTCCACGGAGGCACTGGTGGCTCTGCGAGTCGACGCGGATCAAGAGGCTCTCGTTAAGGAGTGTTTGTATCCGTGAGTCGAGGAATTTGCTAGGGATTATTTGTTTCCCAAGCGCCAAGGATTATTTGTTTCCTTGGGGTTTGAAACAAGTCGAGGATTTCCCACGGAGGCACGGGTGGCTCTGCGAGTCGACGCGGATCAGGAGGCTCTCGTCAAGGAGTGTTTGTATCCGTGAGTCGAGGAGTTTGCTAGGGATTATTTGTTTCCCAAGCGCCAAGGATCATTTGTTTCCTTGGGGTTTGAAACGAGTCGAGAATTTCCCACGGAGGCACTGGTGGCTCTGCGAGTCGACGCGGATCAGGAGGCTCTCGTCAAGGAGTGTTTGTATCCGTGAGTCGAGGAATTTTTTAGGGATTATTTGTTTCCCAAGCGCCAAGGATTATTTGCTTCCTTGGGGTTTGAAACGAGTCGAGAATTTCCCACGGAGGCACTGGTGGCTCTGCGAGTCGACGCGGATCAGGAGGCTCTCGTCAAAGAGTGTTTGTATCCATGAGTCGAGGAATTTGCTAGGGATTATTTGTTTCCCAAGTGCCAAGGATTATTTGTTTCCTTGGGGTTTGAAACGAGTCGAGAATTTCCCACGGAGGCACTGGTGGCTCTGCGAGTCGACGCGGATCAGGAGGCTCTCATCAAGGAGTGTTTGTATCCGTGAGTCGAGGAGTTTGCTGGAGACACTGGTTTCTTTGGAGTTGGACTGAACCGTCGAGATTTGGCTTCGTCTTCTGGCGGAGCCTGTTGGGAAAGTATGGTTCCCTTTTCGTTTGCGCCCTTGGATTGTATACAGGGATCGATGTGATCTTAACTGTAGGGCCAAAGTTTTATCATTTCTTTTTCTTTCTTTTTTTTTATTTATTTCCGCGATGCTCTATCATTTCAGCTTTTATATCGCGAAGGTCGCGATTGCCCAATCATTTCGGCTATTTTTCGCGGTGCCCAATCATTTCGGCTGTTTATTTTATTTTTACTCGCTGCTTTTTATTGCGAGTTGCCCAATCATTTCGGCTATTTTTTATTTTTACTCGCTGCTTTTTATTGCGAGTTGCCCAATCATTTCGGCTATTTTTCATGCATACATTTTTACTTGCTACTTTTTTTTATTGCAAGTTGCCCAATCGTTTCGGCTATTTTGTATGCATGTGCGGCTTACTGGCTTTCCGCCGTAAACCTGGAATTAGACGCCGATTTCGGCATCAGTACCGCTACAACTGGGATATTGCCAGGAGCGAATCATCATCTGCCTCTGTCGATGTCGAACAAGGGTGGCTTAGCGAACAGGGTTAAGGTCCTGTCGACTAAGGCTTTTGACTTCATGAGCCGTAAGGGTCTCACAAAGGTATTTCTCCCTACAAGTCGTGAGGATCTTGTAGGTGTATTTTCTCCTTAGGAATCGTGAGGATTCTTAAGTGTTTGTTCCTCTGTAAGTCGTAAGGATCCTACAGGAGGATTTTCTCCTTGTAAGTCGAGAGGACTTATAAGGGTTGTTCGTCATGCGAACATATCCCCAGTCTCGGATGGGACTTGATTAGGGAAATATTTATTCGCGCCCGTGGATTGTATACAAGGGTCAGTACTGAGCCACTTGTAGGGCAATATCGGAAGTTGTGGGGGTTGCTTAAGCACAGGTTTAGGTCTCTGTAACTTAAGACTTTCAACTCTTATGAGCCGTGAGGGTCCCATAAGAGAGTTCTCCTTACGAGTCGTGAGGATCTCACAAGTGTATTTTCTCCTTAGGAATCGTGGGGATCCCTAAGTGTGCTGCTCCCTTGTGAGTCATAAGGATCTCACGTGGGTGGTTTCTCCTTACAAGGTCGAGAGGACCCTATAAGTGTCTTTTAACGAGGTTGCGCCCTTTCAGGTTTTCACAAACACTCGCCGGTAGTCCTGCCGTTTTTACTCACGGAGCTCTTTCGGGTTTTCATCCGTGCCCATTTTGCTTATGGACATACCGTTTTTTTTTATTCTTTTTATTTTCTTTTCCTCTCTTTTTTTTTACGAGGTCGCGCCCTTTCGGGTTTTCACGAACACTCGCCGGTAGCCCTGCTGTTTTTACTCACGGAGCCCTTTCGGGTTTTCATCCGTGCCCTTTTTGCTTATGGACATACCGTTTTTATTTATTATATTTTTTCTTTATTTTTTTTATCAGCCTATGGATGCTGCGGTATTAGTTTAAAGACGTTTCGGTCTGCTATTAGTTTAAGGACATTTCGGTCCGTCATGGAGAAGGCCGGCTACTGCTTATAAAGCTTGAGCTTAGGAAGATAGCGAGCGGACATAGTCGTCGTCATCTATCATTGACCTAGGACGTGGATCATTAAGCGTAGTATCTCTTTAGGAAGCGACCGTTTATTGGCCTGAAAGGCCTTTCACCGTGCATGTCCATGAGTGGATAGGCCCCACCCTGGTAGACCTTATCTATGATGTACGGGCCTTCATAGTTTGGCTCGAATTTTCCTCACTTGGCGCGATTGGGAATCATAGGCCTTTTGACCACTAGCACAAGTTCGCCTTGGCGGAATGTCCTCGGTCGGGTCAATCTTTCATATGAGCGCGTCATCTTTGCTTTATAAGCTTCCAGATTTTGCTGTGCTATGAGCCGGGTTTCATCAAGGGCGTCAAGCTCCTCAAGCCGAAAGTGAGCATTTTCTTCGTCCGTTAGCTCGTAGTGGACTGCCACTAGTAGAGAGGGTAATTCTATCTCGAGAGGGAGTACTGCTTCTGTACCGAATACCAATGCATATGGCGTTGCGTTCGTGGCCGTTTTAAACGTAGTTCGATACGCCCAGAGAGCTTCTTGCATCTTTCATGCCAGTCTTTCTTATTTCGTGACACCGTTTTCTTCATGATCTTCGTCAAGGTCTTGTTGAAGGCTTCAGCTAGACCGTTAGTTCGCGGATTATAAACTGAGGAATATCTCCAGTCTATATTATGCTGTTGCGCGAAGCGACTGATTTTGTGGCTTCTGTAGGCTGGCCCGTTATCGGAGATGATTCGTCTTGGCGTTCCAAACCGATATATGACATGCGTCTTGAAGAAATGGAGGATATTCTCCGTCTTTACTTCCCTCAGCGGTACCGCTTCTGCCTACTTAGAGAAGTATTCAGTCATCGCTAGGATAAAACGATGTCCTCTAGACGATGCTGGTTCGATGGGGCCGACTATATCAGTCCCCCACATTTCGAATGGCCAGCTAGCCACCGTTGGATGTAGTGGATTCGGATGCTGATGGATGAAGTCCTCATGAATTTGG
The DNA here is from genome assembly GCA_030015575.1 of Agapanthus africanus. Classification (NCBI taxonomy): domain Eukaryota; kingdom Viridiplantae; phylum Streptophyta; class Magnoliopsida; order Asparagales; family Amaryllidaceae; genus Agapanthus; species Agapanthus africanus. The sequence goes on along the minus strand of CM057346.1, from coordinate 542,757,814 downwards.
CATGAATGGCATTGCTTCGCATATTCGAGGCAGTCCTGGATCATTGTGGGCCAATAGTAGCCCATCCGTTTGATCTTCAACTTCATCTTTGGGCCCGCTTGGTGAGAACTGCAGAGTCCGTCGTGAACTTCCTTGATGACTCTTTTCGCTTCGTCAGGTCCTAAACATCTCAGCCACAGAGAATCAAATGACCTCTTGTACAGAGTATCATTGACAAAGGCGAAAGACAGAGCTCGTTTCATAAGCTGATGTCTTGTGGACGCTTCTTCAGGCATTCGATAGGACCTAAAGTAGTCTATGAAGACTTCTCTCCAATCCTCAGCCTTTTCCCGGTCTTTTACTTGCAAGGTCGTTTGCTCAGTCGCTCCCTTCTCTTCGGATGATTCCGAAGATATTTCTGCCGGGGCAAGCACTTGACGGCTTTGTACCATGATTCTAACGCCATCGAGATTCTCGTCAGCCAGTTCTTTAGCAAGTTTGGCCAATGCGTCTGCTTTGCTGTTTTCCGCGCGCGGTATGTTCTCCAAAGTATAAGAGGGAATTTGGGTCAACAATTGTTGCACCTTTTCGCCGTACCTCACCAACTCCGGTTTGCACGTTTGGTAGTCGCCGTTTACTTGACTAACGACCAGCTGGGAGTCTCCGTATATGAGGAGGTTTTCAATTCCAATGTCGATGGCGATCTCGAGGCCTGCTATCAGGGCTTCGTATTCGGCTTCATTGTTTTTCCTCGGCTCTGTTAGGGAGAAAGCAAAGCGCATTATCCCTCCTTGTGGAGTTACAAAGATGAGCCCTACGCCCGATTTGATTATAGGGGTGCTTTGTTTGCGCTTCTTCATGGAAGATGCGCCATCGAAATAAAGTTCCCATTGGATATCACCACCGTCGATCGTGTCAAATGCATGTTCGTCTGGTAAATCGCAGCTCAGAGGAGAATCGGCGGGTATCGGATGCTCAGCAAGGAAGTCGGCGATGGCCTGGCCTTTCACTGCCTTGAGAGGTTGATACGTTATCGAGAACTCCATCAAGAGCAGAGCCCATTTAGCGAGTCGACCTGTCAGTATGACCTTTGACATTAAATACTTAAGAGGGTCCACCTTCGAAATGAGACGGACCTCATGCGCCAACGCATAGTGCCTGAGCTTTGTTATCGCGAAGATCAACGCTAGGCAGTGTTTTTCAATGGGGGAGTAGTTGCTTTCTGCCCCCAGTAGAACTCGACTTAAGTAGTAGAGTGCTCTTTCTTTCCCTTGATCGTTCTCTTGTGCCCATAATGTGTAAGTCCATGCTACCTCTCCCGGTACTTTCAGGAATGCGGAATTTGGTAAAAAACGATTTTCTTAAAGATGGTAACATGGACCTAAAACCCGGATCTTGGTTAAACATCTATCTAACAACCTAACTACGAGTTTCTAGCTACTCGGTTAGGGGGTTATACCTTGCTTGTCTTGAACTCCTTCGTCTTCAAGCTCCGATGGTGGTCCGGACTGGCTTCTTCTCGTCGTCTCCTTGCGCCGAAGAAAGATCCACCTGAAAGCTCCAACCTTTAGCTCCTTCTTCGTTCTTTGAAGAAACTAGTTCACTTGGTTTGCTAAACCTAGTGAACTAGAATGAGTAGAGAAGAATTAGAATGGGATTTTATCTATGGTTCTTGATTCTCAACTCATGAGACAATAGAACCATAGGATCAAGAGAGGGAGCAAGAGGTTGAGGGTGAGAGCAAAAGGAGAGCTCAAGAACAAGAGAGAGAATGAGCAAGAAAGAATGAGGCTCTCTTTTGTCTTTCACCCTCTCATAATCCAAAACAATGATAACTCATCATACTAACAAAAGTCTTATGTGATGGTTGAATCAACCATAACCAAATCATTTCATGCACTCATTTTACACAAATGAGCAAGTAAACAAAAGTCTTTGCCATGAAATGATGGCTATGGTTATCATGATGGTCAACTAGTCAAGCCTAGTCAACCGGTCAACATAGTCAACAAGTCAACAAAAGTCAACAAGTCAACAAAGTCAACAAAAGTCAACAACCATGTCACCATAATACTTAATTAATATAATAGTTAATCACATATCAAATTCTCATTAGGGTTGAGGAAAAAGTCAAATAGTCAACGGTCAACTGTCAACAACCCTAATGAGAATCCGCTGCCTCTGCCTCCCTGTCAACTGTGCATACACACCCGCATCCGCGTTCCGAGGAACACGAATGCAAACTGGATAAATCCAATCCCATAAGGTACACTAAGATCTGGCTTAAACCAAAGCCCGCTAGTGTAAACTGTCCGGACACTGTACGTACACAAGTGCACGGATGTGACCGAACCCTGTCGCAAAACCATGCGACCTGTCGCAATACCATGCGACCTCTACTCTTTTGCCTAAAGGCGAAAAGCTTTCTGTGTGGGACTCTAAAGACTCGACACTACGCTGGCAGTGGGTTTAACCACAGACCGCAAGCGGCACTAGCTGTGCGTAACGGTCCCCAGGTAATGCCGACAAGAAGACCGACGAGGCGAAACCCATCTGAACTCCTACTGAGCCTGAGTGTGACATTCTCCGTACAGTCCGGTCTGTTCGTCTGATACATCGCATGGCGGGCCTAGGGGGCGGTAAACGTCAGTCCCCCAATAGCGGTACAAGTCGTGCCGGAGCGAAGCCCAAAACACCCTGAGATAACACTGGAAGCCTACCAGTATATCTCGTTTGCCCTGGCCAGGGACTACTCGTGTAATGGCTCTCCTAGACACAGTGCGATGTCAACCCCCAATACCGGGAGAGACGAATCCTGTCTAACCGTCACTGCCTCCAAGTGCTTCGGGACTGCACCCAACCACTACCTGTTTGCACGACTCCTTTGAGCCGTGGTAGGGTAGTGATCAAAGTACAGTGGGAACACACTCGAGGCGGAGTGACAGTGTCAAGTCAGCGGACTAAGCTGTACTCATGTCACCTGGGAACTGATAACTGACGATAGGTATAATACCAACTAGTCAGTTCCCGACGAGTCCTGTCCAGTGTACCCGTAACCTAACGAGCACCCGCATACTATCTCAAGTACGACGTACTGACGGCTGTGGGACAGACCGTCTCCCACACTGGGATGAGAAGCGCATGCGCTGGTCTACTCCGGAGTATCGATGCCCTGTCTCGATAGTCCTGCGACCAGGGACCTGCATAAGGATGTGCTTATAGATTACCCAGCCCCACTAGTGTGACGGCCATCACATCGCTGGTAATCAAGCAAAGATCCTAAGGGCTCTACTAATGTGTATAGGCGATATACAAAAATAAACACATGTACACATTGAAGTAGAAACAAACCAGGTAGCATACTACTATTTTGAGCAAGATTGTATATACAAGGTGAATATCCCAAGCATCCATTAAGTAATATACAAACCAGTATGATACAGTAATGGCCTCTAGGGCATATACACTAACAATCTCCCACTTGCACTAAGGCCATGTACTGGCGTATCGAAGACCTATCATCTCGATCAGCCGCTCGAACTGAGTCTGGGGCAAGGCCTTGGTGAATGGATCTGCAGTGTTATCTTCTGAAGCGACTCTCCGAACCTCGATCTCCTGGCGATCCACGATCTCCCTGATCAGGTGATACCGCCTTAAGATGTGCCTGGATCTCTGATGGGACCTGGGTTCCTTCGCTAAAGCTATAGCCCCGTTGTTGTCGCAATACAGAGGTATTGGATCAACAATGGACGGAACCACCTGAAGTTCTTTCAAGAACTTCCTCATCCAGACAGCTTCTTTTGCGGCATCAGATACAGCGATGTATTCCGCTTCCATCGTCGAGTCTGCAACGGTTTCCTGTTTGGAACTCTTCCAACACACCGCCCCTCCATTGAGGGTAAAGACAAATCCCGACATGGACTTGGAATCATCCTTGTCACTCTGGAAGCTGGAGTCAGCAAAGGCCTCGATCTGGAGGTCTTTTCCGCCATACACCAAGAACATCTCCTTAGTCCTTCTCAGGTACTTGAGAATGTTCTTTACCGCTATCCAGTGTTTCTCCCCAGGGTTTGACTGATACCGGCTTACCACACTCAGTGCATAAGCTACATCCGGTCTGGTACACAACATCGCATACATTATAGAGCCTACCGCAGATGCGTAGGGTATAATAGACATGCGATCCCTCTCCAAATCAGTCTTGGGAGACATCTCTTTAGAGAGGGTGATCCCGTGACAAGCCGGTAGGTTACCGCGCTTGGAATCTTCCATACTGAATCTCTTCAGTATGGTGTCGATGTACCTGGACTGTGAAAGTCCTAATATCCTCTTGGATCTGTCACGGTAGATCCGGATACCCAGAATGTACGAGGCATCACCCAGGTCTTTCATGGAGAACCTGTGTGACAAGAACCCCTTGACAGATTGTAGCATAGGAATATCATTTCCTATTAAGAGAATGTCATCCACGTATAAAACGAGGAATACTACAGTTCTCGCTACAAATCTACTATAGATGCATGGTTCATCTGGATTTTTGATAAAGCCAAATTCTTTGACCGTCTCATCAAAGCAGATGTTCCAACTCCGCGATGCCTGCTTTAGTCCATAGATGGACTTAAGCAACTTGCACACCTTTCCGCTGCTCCCACTCTGAATGAAACCCTCTGGTTGGTCCATATAGACACACTACTCTAAATTTCCATTTAGAAAAGCTGTCTTTACGTCCATTTGCCAGATCTCATAATCGTGGAAGGCAGCAATGGCAAGAAGGATCTGAATGGATTTCAGCATGGCTACTGGAGAAAAGGTTTCGTCATAGTCCAAGCCAGGTCTTTGACGAAAACCCTTTGCTACCAGCCTAGCTTTATAGGTCTCAACCTGTCCATCTACACAAATCTTCCTTTTGAAGATCCACTTGCATCCTACGGGTTTTACCCCGTCTGGAGCAATGTCCAACGTCCATACCTTGTTGGTGTACATGGACTCCATTTCGGTCCGCATTGCATCCAGCCATTTCACTGAGTCAATGCTCTGAACGGCCTGCTGGAAGCTAGTAGGCTCATCATATTCTATGATGCAGTCCTCTCTATCCCCGTCTATGAGAAAACCGCAGTATCTCTCGGGCGGATGAGACTGCCTACTACTCCTGCGGAGCGGCGTAGGAATGTCCTGTTCTGTTGAACCCTCTGGTTCCACTAACCTTTCAGTAATAGTCTGTGGTTCTGGAATTTCTTCCAGTTCTACTGCGCTCCCACTAATTTCCTTTTCCAAGAACTGGTGTTCTAGAAAGTGGGCATTACGAGAAACAAGGACTTTTTGTTCCTCTGCGTAGTAGAAAAGATACCCCCTGCTGTTCTTTGGGTATCCCACAAACTTGCACAGTACTGAGCGTGCCTCGAGTTTGTCCGCATGCTGCTTTTTGACAAAAGCCGGACATCCCCAGATCTTCAGATATTGAAGATAGGGTTTCTTCCCACTCCACATTTCATATGGTGTGGTAGGCACAGTCTTAGTTGGAACTCGGTTCAAAAGATATGCGGCTGATTCTAGCGCATATCCCCAGAATGATCGCGGCAACTCAGCGTTACTCATCATGGACCGCACCATATCCAATAGGGTGCGGTTCCGTCTCTCCGATACACCGTTATGTTGCGGGGTGTATGGAGGAGTAAGCTGAGAGAGAATTCCGTTCTCTTTTAAATAGTCCAGGAACTCGGCACTTAAGTATTCTCCACCTCGATCCGATCTTAGAATCTTAATACTTTTGCCGGTCTGTTTCTCTACTTCATTCTTATACTCCTGGAATTTTCCAAAGGCCTCAGACTTATGTTTCATTAAGAAGACATAACCGTACCTTGAGAAGTCATCCGTAAAAGTAATGAAGTAAGAATGTCCGCTTCGGGCATGTGTAGACATTGGACCGCACACGTCACTGTGTACGAGTCCCAAGAGCTCGCTCGCTCTTACTCCATGTCCAGTAAACGGAGTCTTTGTCATCTTTCCTTTGAGACAGGATTGACAAGTGGCATACGATTGATATTCGAACGCATTCAAATATCCTTCTGTATGTAACTTAGTCAACCTTCTCTCATTGATGTGACCCAGTCTACAATGCCACAAGAAAGTCTGGTTTATTTCTGGAGACTTTCTTTTGTGTGTATTCTGGACATTGAAAATCTGTGGTTGGTTCAATATGTATATACCATTACTCAATGTACCTGACCCAATCAGAACTTGATTAAGGTGAATGTTTACAACATTACTTACAAACGCATATTCATAACCTTCTTTAGAAACTAAAGATACAGAAATGATATTACAAGTTGCGTTGGGTACAAAAAAGCAATTACGCAAAACCAAAACATGTCCATCTGACATTCCCAGGTGATAGTCCCCCACGGCTTTAGCATCCATGCTAGCTCCGTTCGCAACTCTGAGGGTCATGTCACCTGCCTTCAAAACCCTACGGTTTCTCAACGCCTGCAAAGAATTACAGATATGAGATCCTGATCCGGTATCCAATACCCAGGAAGTAGAGTTTATTGAAAGACAGTTTTCAATAACATACACACCTGAAGCTGAAGCTGCAACCTGCTTCAATTCCTGTGTTCTGGCCTTCCAGGCCCTGCAATCATTCTTCCAGTGTCCTTTCTTATGACAATAGAAGCATTCTTCCTTATCCACAAGCTTCCCCGCTATCCTTGTTGCTTTACCTTTTCCCTTCGTATCCACTTTACTAACACCGCCCCTTGGTTTGGCGGGGGCCTTCTTCTTCTTTCCCTTGGCTTTCGCCTTGGACCTAGAAGAAGATGATCCTCCTATAAACAAAGTGGATGTATCCCTACCTTTCTGTAGGGTGCCCTCTGCGCTCCTCAGCATGTTGAGGAGCTCTGAAAGTTCAACCTCTTTTTCTTGTAAGTTGAAGTTCAGTATAAACTGGGCGTAAGTGGAAGGAAGGGACTGGAGAACTATATCCGTATATAGCTCACTCTCCAATGTGATCCCTAGGTCAGCGAGCTCCTCAATGTAGCCGATCATCTTTAGCACGTGCTCGGCTACTGATGATCCGACGGCCATTCTTGTCGAAAATAACTTTTTCGACGCTTCGTATCTTGCGATACGAGATTGCTCTCCATACAGTTCTTTTGTATGAAGCAATATGGATTCCATGTCCATATTCTCATGCCTCCTCTGATGTTCGTTTTCCATCGAGGCAAGCAGGAGGCATTTGGCCTTCGCGCTATCAATCTCCTAAGTCTTGCGGATTTCCTTATCCGCGACGCTGGAAGTTGGACCAGGGACAGGGGGAGCTTTGGTGGTAAGAAGATACCCCAGCTTGTCGTAAGTGATTGCTATCTTGACATTCCTGAGCCAATCTTTGTAGTTTGGCCCTGTCAGTTTGTTTTTATCTAGGAGTAACTTAAGTCCAGTCATGTCGATTTGGTCGCTGCAATTAGGAGAGAGAAGAAGAGACACTCAGCATGATGCTCTTGCAAGTTTAGAGTGGTTTTTAGTTTGTCTAAACAGGATGGCTCCCACTGTTTCTCGAATCCCTCCTCAAACCATAAAGGAAGAATTAGTCGAGATCAATCCCACCGCACAATACTTGCTTAACCGTTCAGCCAGGCCGGTGTCGGTACTTCGAGGGAGGTTTTCCAACGCTTTCGCGAAGTTCCTTAATTAAAGAACCTCTTTTCCCTGGGGGCGTAGCCCCGCTAACACCTTTCTAGGCACCTACTAGGTTTATAGCATTGATCGATTAGTGAGAAATTTCCCGAGGAGTAGCATATACTCACAGTAGGATCGGGATCCAAATATCATCGCGTGACGAAACTGAAGGAATCCTACCAGAATCATCACACTCCAAATGGTATGCAAATCTAGCAAGTTTCAGTACTTATGAAACTCCCGATGTGGATTTTTGCCCCATGCTCTTATGACCTTGGCGTGAGGTCAAAATGTCATAAGTCACATGTCAAGTTCGTCCCATCATTATCCAGGTTAATTTGAACCCACCCGTACATACCCTTGACGTAGGCCAAAATGGTAGTACGACTGTCTCAAACCAACGCATTCTATCTATGCAACAGATAAATATCCGGCAGCTACCAATCACTATGCCTTGGCGTGAGGTCAAAATACATAGCTTGAATACTACCGAATATTTAACTGAAATGATGGAGGGCTACGGATGGTTTTGGCAAAACCGTGAACGTAGTGAACTTGATTTGGTCGATGGAACGAGATAGCTTTTAAAAGGAGTGGCTCAAGCTCCGCATTTAAAAGTTGTTTTTGAAAAGAACCGAGTGGTTTTTCGAAAGTGTTCCAACGACTTTAACTTGGTTTATTATCTTGCATTAGTTCTTTTAATGCGTGATATTCTTGCATTAGTTCTTTTAATGCGTCCCATCATTTAATCTTACTATTGCAGAAAACAACCAAAATATGACGTACGCTTATGCCATTCACATTCGCCACGGGGCCCCGTCATTACCCGTTAGGTTACTTAACTAACGACAGAGCGGGGGCGGGGCTAGCGCGTCTGTAAAACATAAGCAACGCCTAAATAATATCATATATAGATATACTGCAATGATAAACATTTCAGATCACAGATGAATACATTGGATATACTAGGAATCTGTAATTCGCACGAGCCTGTAACGAAAAACAAATTACACGGTCGCGGTGAATAGCCAATACCTCACCCAAGACCCCTACGGGTGCGGCAAACTACCCGCCAAGTACCCGAAACGTAGTAACCTCCCTCATCTCCATGAGTAGGCCACTCGACACTTCGGCATACCCGGTAGTTTGTGCACCCCCTCCATGGGTCTATCCTAGGAGCAAAAACAGTAAAAAGAAATTATACAATGACGGCAACAACCCCGACCCGGTTGTGCGGCCATACAAATAATTATTACATCAATTTATAAATTTACATGAATTGAAAGAAAAGAAAACTCTCGTCTCACAACCCCCCGGCTATTCACCCGCGAAACATATTCATATACACATTCCAGCACATTACAGATCACAGATTTGTATAACCCCCACTAATCGACATATAGCGATTAGTAGACGTTCAATACAAATATCACATTACAGAAAAACCCGTTAGCTTAAGTCTTTTAGAAGTTCGATCAAAAATACGGATTTTCGGGACCCCAAAATAAAATTTTCGTTCTGGAAAATCTGGGTTGAAAATATATATACTAAAAATCCCAAAATACCCCCAGAATAACACTGCACCAAAGATTGACCTCGGTCGAGTCAACTCGGCCGCGGATCCGCGGCGGGAGCGTGCTCCCGCCGCGCTTCCGCGGCGCTTTGACTCGATCGTGGGTCCATCTTTGGTGGTTATTCACACAAAAGCCTGAGCCGATTTTAGGTGTTAAAATAATCAACTTTTGAACAGTAAAAAAATCGATAGAAACTCGAATTTTGGGGTTTTGTTTTCAGGACTTTTTCTTTGATCGATTTTCTAGTTACTTGCTAACATGTTAGATAGAGTTTAACTAGGCTCTGATACCACTGTAAGTCCATGCTACCTCTCCCGGTACTTTCAGGAATGCGGAATTTGGTAAAAAACGATTTTCTTAAAGATGGTAACATGGACCTAAAACCCGGATCTTGGTTAAACATCTATCTAACAACCTAACTACGAGTTTCTAGCTACTCGGTTAGGGGGTTATACCTTGCTTGTCTTGAACTCCTTCGTCTTCAAGCTCCGATGGTGGTCCGGACCGGCTTCTTCTCGTCGTCTCCTTACGCCGAAGAAAGATCCACCTGAAAGCTCCAACCTTTAGCTCCTTCTTCGTTCTTTGAAGAAACTAGTTCACTTGGTTTGCTAAATCTAGTGAACTAGAATGAGTAGAGAAGAATTAGAATGGGATTTTATCTATGGTTCTTGATTCTCAACTCATGAGACAATAGAACCATAGGATCAAGAGAGGGAGCAAGAGGTTGAGGGTGAGAGCAAAAGGAGAGCTCAAGAACAAGAGAGAGAATGAGCAAGAAAGAATGAGGCTCTCTTTTGTCTTTCACCCTCTCATAATCCAAAGCAATGATAACTCATCATACTAACAAAAGTCTTATGTGATGGTTGAATCAACCATAACCAAATCATTTCATGCACTCATTTTACACAAATGAGCAAGTAAACAAAAGTCTTTGCCATGAAATGATGGCTATGGTTATCATGATGGTCAACTAGTCAAGCCTAGTCAACCGGTCAACATAGTCAACAAGTCAACAAAAGTCAACAAGTCAACAAAAGTCAACAAGTCAACAAAGTCAACAAAAGTCAACAACCATATCACCATAATACTTAATTAATATAATAGTTAATCACATATCAAATTCTCATTAGGGTTGAGCAAAAAATCAAATAGTCAACGGTCAACTGTCAACAACCCTAATGAGAATCCGCTGCCTTTACCTCCCTGTCAACTGTGCATACACACCCGCATCCGCGTTCCGAGGAACACGAATGCAAACTGGATAAATCCAATCCCATAAGGTACACTAGGATCTGGCTTAAACCAAAGCCCGCTAGTGTAAACTGTCCGGACACTGTACGTGCACAAGTGCACGGATGTGACCGAACCCTGTCGTAAAACCATGCGACCTGTCGCAATACCATGCGACCTCTACTCTTTTGCCTAAAGGCGAAAAGCTTTCTGTGTGGGACTCTAAAGACTCGACACTACGGTGGCAGTGGGTTTAACCACAGACCGCAAGCGGCACTAGCTGTGCGTAACGGTCCCCAGGTAATGCCGACAAGAAGAACGACGAGGCGAAACCCATCTGAACTCCTACTGAGCCTGAGTGTGACATTCTCCGTACAGTCCGGTCTGTTCGTCTGATACATCGCATGGCGGGCCTAGGGGCGGTAAATGTCAGTCCCCCAATAGCGGTACAAGTCGTGCCGGAGCGAAGCCCAAAACACCCTGAGATAACACTGGAAGCCTACCAGTATATCTCGTTTGCCCTGGCCAGGGACTACTCGTGTAATGGCTCTCCTAGACACAGTGCGATGTCAACCCCCAATACCGGGAGAGACGAATCCTGTCTAACCGTCACTGCCTCCAAGTGGTTCGGGACTGCACCCAACCACTACCTGTTTGCACGACTCCTTTGAGCCGTGGTAGGGTAGTGATCAAAGTACAGTGGGAACACACTCGAGGCGGAGTGACAGTGTCAAGTCAGCGGACTAAACTGTACTCATGTCACCTGGGAACTGATAACTGACGATAGGTATAATACCAACTAGTCAGTTCCCGACGAGCCCTGTCCAGTGTACCCGTAACCTAACGAGCACCCGCATACTATCTCAAGTACGACGTACTGACGGCTGTGGGACAGACCGTCTCCCACACTGGGATGAGAAGCGCATGCGCTGGTCTACTCCGGAGTATCGATGCCCTGTCTCGATAGTCCTGCGACCAGGGACCTGCATAAGGATGTGCTTATAGATTACCCAGCCCCACTAGTGTGACGGCCATCACATCGCTGGTAATCAAGCAAAGATCCTAAGGGCTCTACTAATGTGTATAGGCGATATACAAAAATAAACACATGTACACATTGAAGTAGAAACAAACCAAGCAGCATACTACTATTTTGAGCAAGATTGTATATACAAGGTGAATATCCCAAGCATCCATTAAGTAATATACAAACCAGTATGATACAGTAATGGCCTCTAGAGCATATACACTAACATAATGCGCCTAAGGAACTTTCGAGGGCGGTTGTATAAGCAGCCAACACCGGCGGGTTCTGCAGGTATTGCTTGATCTCGTCTAGTGCGCTTTGGCATTTTTGGTCCTAGATGAACGGGGTTCCCTTCTTCATCAGGTGGCTGTAAGGACGACACTTTCCTGAAAGGTTGGCTATAAATCGCCGTATATACGCGAGCTTCCCTTGGAGAGACCGCAGCTGTTTGAGATTCCTTGGCGGAGGCATTTCCATGATCGCCTTGATCTTAGACGGATTTATTTTAATACCTCGGTGTCGAACGATGAATCCCAGGAATTTGCCTGAGGAAACTCCGAATGCACACTTGAGCGGGTTCATTTTCAAGTTGTATTGTCGAAGGCGTTGAAATACAGTCTTCAAATGCTCGAGATGTTCCTCGTTTGATTTGCTTTTAACCACGAGATCGTTGATATAGCATTCGACGATTTCGTGTATAAGGTCATCGAAGATCTTCGTCATGGCCCTTTGGTAAGTGGAACCGGCGTTCTTTAATCCGAAGGGCATCACTTTATAACAGAATATTCCCAAAGGAGTCCTGAAAGCTGTGTGCTTCTGGTCTTCGGGATGCATTTTTATCTGATTATAACCTGACGAGCCGTCCATGAAGGAGAAAACCTCATGAGTGGACGTATTGTCTATCATCAGTTCGATGACTGGCACTGGAAAATCGTCCTTCGGGAAAGCTTTATTAAGATCCTGGAAGTCTACGCATATGCGCACTGCCCTATTTTTCTTCATCACTGGGATGATGTTAGCGATCCATTCAGGGTATTGAACCTCCTGCATAAAGCCAGAGTCGATCAACTTCTTGACCTCGGCGTTGATACTCATCTCGAGCTCGAGCCGCATTCTCCTCGGCGCCTGTTTGACTGGCTTGATGTCCGGGGATATCGCCAATTTGTGTACAGCAATTTCTGGATTTAGTCCCGGCATTTCGGAATAGTTCCACGCGAAGCAATCTCTATGTTGCAGAAGCACATCCTTTAACGCAGCTACCCTTTCTTCAGATAGTAACTCGCTGATGAATGTCGGTCGCGGGTCGTTTAACGTCCCCAACTCAATTTTCTTGAGGTTATCTGCAGTGGTATGTATTCCATCCTCCAGTTCTTTCGGAGCTGGCGGAAATTCTGAGATCACCCCATCATTGCTGTTTTCGAAGCACCAGGGAAGGTCGTCCGTGTCCTCGGGCTCTTCTTTTAATATTGTAATCATGTGACAGGTGCGAATTCGCTTCCAATCCCAATGTGGAACCGGTTCTTCTTTCGTGGCCTTGGGCCCGTGCTTCTGTAGTGGCGTTACCTTCCAGTTGTCAGACAGAGCGAACTTGCCGAGCTGGTACCGATCTTCGACCCAATTCTTAAAGGTGAAGCAGTCTTCGAGCGGGTGCCCTATTACTCGATGGTAAGAGCAATAGTTTGGGCCAGAGACTTCGCTTGCTTGTTCGGGGTGCTTGGACTCCGGCAATGTAAGCATTTGATGTTTTAGAGTAAGATCAAGTATCTTCTTCGTCTTGTCCCGAGGAAACGAGTACGCTCGACCCATTTTCTTCATGAGGGCTAGATCAATAACGCTCAACTCCCGTTTGCGTGGCTTCTTAGCCCTGCTTTGTTGTTGTTGAGCGCCTTTTTGGCATTTCGACTTGTTTCTACTTTTGCGTCGAGCCTTCTTTATAACAGGTTGACAAGGAGCGGCATTTTCATCCTTTACGGCCTGTTGGAGAAGGCGTTGCGTCTTGGTTTTCTCGTAGATGGCCGTCTCGCGGTTGTGATCATCTCGGACTTTTGACCAGCTTTCTTTATAAGTTTGTCCATTTGTTCCTCGAACGACGGACTGGACTCTTTTGCATTTGGAACTTTTACTGTCTCGGGATTAGCGTCCTCCCATTGAGCATCCGCTTCTTCATCGAAGTCATACATGACATAGCAGCTGTTTAGTAGCTCTCGTTTCTTTGACAGGATGTATCCAAGTCCTTTTGTCTCCATTCTCCCATTAGGCAGTTTGCGTTGAGTCCCGAGAACGTTCCAGACTTTGTCATAGAACTTGGCTTTTCGAACGGTCTGCTTGAAGGATATCCCCTGACGTTTCAGCAATTTTTTCAAGCCTTCCGTATAATATCTGGGGAGACGGATAGGCTGAAGCCTGTCGAGCGTAGGATCCGCCCCGTGCCAGATTTCTTTCTCCACTTTGTTTTCTTCAGAGCGGTAGAATAGAATTGCTTTTTCGCCTTCTCGCCTGGGAGGGATATAGAATGTCAGCGCAGCTCTTCTACACTGTAGATATTAAGTGCATCCAGTTCTTTATGATGTTTAGGCGGCACCATGGCGACTTGTAGACTTTGCTCTTCGTCAGCGGACGTTTGTATTGAAGGTCGAGCAGAGAATACAGTATGGACTTCATCTTCCGAATCGCTACCAAAGATCAATGTAGGAGCCGATGGTCCCGGCTTGGTGTATTGGGGTGGACCCGAATAAACTCTCTCCTCTTCCTCCTCAGTATCACTGCCGAAGACAGGGATGGTAGCGTTAGTTTTATCCTCCGGCTTGTGACACTTCTCTGTGTCTTCGAAATCCGGTAAGAAGTATTTGGCATCTTCGTATTTGCGGACCTCGTTCACAGAGAACGGGTTCAGTTCTCCCGTCACGGTATACTCGAAACCATCCTTAAAATATTTCATACACTGATGTTGTGTAGAAGGGATGATGTTGTACTCGTGTAACCATGGTCGGCCGAGCAAAGCGTTGTAGCATGTCTTGGCGTCTATGACGTGGAACTTAATGTCCGTGACGAGTAGCCCGAAGCGTAGCGTCAGTATCACAGATCCAAGAGTCTTTGACGATTGGGAATCGAATCCGGAGATGGTGATCTTGTCCCGAGCAAGGTGCTGGACGCTCATGCAGATTTCCTTCAACACCCGCACGTTGAGTAGGTTAACAGACGACCCGTTATCGATCAGGATTTTGCCTATCTTTATATCATGGCAGTATCCCGAGACATAGAAAGGGCGATTGTGTTCGCACGTCCCAAGTAGAAGGTCTTCATCGCCAAAAGTAACATCGGCCGTATGCACTTCCTCCAATTCATCCTTCATCTTTTTCTCGACCAGGCATGCTTGGAATTGTTCTGGGTCTTGGAGCGCCTTAATTAACGAATCTCTCACCTCTTTTGATAGTAAAAGGGCGTCAAGAATGCTGAGCTGTGAGGGCAGCTTTCTCAGATGTGCTAAGACGTTGTAATCCACCTTATTCTTCTTTGGTGGGTCTTTGGCAGCTAGCTCTTCTACCACTTGGTCATCTAAGACGATATCTTCAGTGGCCTTTTCTCTCCCTTTATCTTTTTTGTTCGAGGGTCCGAGGTTCTTTTCGGGCAGCGTGCGATTACGTAGCCGGATATTTTCGCAAACCTTCGGTTCTTCTTCTTTTCTCGAGACGGACTCTTTAAAGAGAGGGGCAAGTTCTAACTCTTCATTAGAATCACTCCCGAATGTGGGCACTTGTGATCTACCGGTGTTAACCATGCAACAATCGCCAGCAGTTCTTTTAAGCCCTTCGGTCATATTTCTTTGCTCTCGACGAGTTTTACGCTTTTCCCGCTTAAAGTGTTGTCGATGAGCAACATATCCTTGCCACCACCTATCGAAAGCTTTGCATTCTTGAGTGGGGTGCGAAATCTTTTGATGATATAAGCAATAGGAGGGGTGCATTTCCATTTCACAAGTGATGTTTCCGTCAGAGGATGGTAGCTTCATGCCCATTGATATGGCCTTAGCAAACTTTTTCCTCATCTTGAATTGGCTTTTGTCAGTAGCGGAAGTGTTTAGCTCCAGCGGGATCGTCTCAGCTCTTTCATCAAGTCGCTGGCGCTTGGCCCTTTCAAATATAGCCGTCTCGCGCTCCCGATCAGCTTTACTTTTCAACCGAGCTTCATTAAGGAATGCGTCAATTACTTTATCTGATGGCCCCAGAACTTTTGGTTCAGGATCTGCCCCCAGCTTTCCGGTGCAAGGAGTCTCCTCATCGTTCGTGATCGAATGGGAAATCATATGACAGCTAGCCACATATTTCTCGGATTCATCCGATGAACTTTCTCCCTCATCTTCTTCTTGAAAGACGTGATTGAGGAACTCTTGGAGCGTCATGGGAGTCCGTGCCTTTTGGTTGTATTCATCCAACGCGTCAATTTGCTTTTGTAAGTCCATGCGCTTGTCGCCAGGCTTCACGGGCTTCTTAGATTTCTTCTTCTTCTTTTTTGAAGATTTTGACGGCTGGCTGCAAGTACTTGAACCATCACCATCGGTCTTTAGAGTTGGACGTGGCTTCAACATCCCTTCAATGACCTGCGGTTCCAACGGGTTCTTCCACTTGATCGCTGGACATGTCTGAAGATCGTTTAGCATCCTCTTTGTCTTGGCTGATAATACAACCTCCCAAGGAGCTTCTTCAATGACGGAGCATGTTGCCCCCGGCGTATTCGTCCCCTTAGAGAGGTGGGGCTGCGGGGGATTCACCTTCCATTTGTCAGATAACGCGAACTTGCCCTGTCGGTACTGGTTTTCAAGCCAATTCTTGAAAACGTAGCAATCTTCGATCGGATGGCCTAGTACTCGATGATAAGGACAGTAGTTGGGCTCGTTGACGTCACTTGGTTGCAACGGACGTTTTGGATCCGGCAGATTTATGAGTCTATTGCGCAACGCCAGCTCGAATAACCTCCTCGTTTTATCGTGGGGAAAGGAATAAGGACGTCCCATCCTATCCTCAAGGGGTACGTAGGGGCGTATATTACTTTGACGAGCAACCGGCTTCGAGTCGCTCGGTTATTGTTGAGCATTAGCGACGACGATCGCTTTTCCCTTCCCTTTGTCATTTCGGGAGTCCGGCCTTGAAAGAGGGGGTTTATGGCCCATCTGATCCATCTGCGCTAGCTTGTCAATCAAAGCCTGGAAGGTAGTTGGCTTGAAAAACATCATAAATTGCGAGATGGTTGCTTGTGGATCAAGGGTTCCCACAAACATACCCACTGCGGGAGCTTCTTCAATGCGCTGCTCACACTTCGACCATAAGTTCCGCCATCGTATAGCGTACTGAACCCACGTCTCGCCGGGTTTTACCCTGGCGTTAATCAGTGCCGTCATCGGGGTACGTTCACTGGCGCTTGCAAAACGCTGAGTAAACAGCAACTCCATCTCCGTGAAGGTTTTAATAGAGTCGTTCGGGAGCTCAGAGTACCATTCGAACGCCGTATCTGATAAGCTTCCAACAAACTGGCAAAGCAATAGCTTGTCATCACCGCCGGTGTTGCCGCAGAGTGTCCTGAACTGGGCAACATGCTGATGAGGATTGCCCGTCCCCTTGTAGACATGGAACTTGGGAATTGTGTAACCGGGTGGGTACTTGATTTGATCGTACCAACTTGGATATGGCCGCCCCGTTTTTACGACCTGACTGGCCGCTTCGGTCGCATGATGTACCCGTATTTGCTGGGCGATGTACTCATCCAAATCAGCTTTGGAGATTGTATCCTCCTTGGCCATCGACAGAACTGGTGGAGGATTTGATGTTTCTCCCCTATCGTCTCCAAGGACGATCGGGGGCTCTTCAGCCGGAGGATCTTGTTGTATCATCATCCCTATCATGTCTTGGAAGAGGAGGCCCATACGTTGTATGTTGGCTGCTTGTTCAGCAGCCTCTTTGTCCTTCTTCTCCAATATCCAACGAAGGAATTTGGCGTCAGTTTCTTCCTCTTGGCGTTCATCCGAGGACGTTTCAAGGTTTTCTTTTGGCCCTGTAAGTGCGGCCATAGCGTTCATCATTTCTTGGAGCTTCTGCTGCTGCTCCTGAGCCTTGGTCACTGACCTCGTTTGCGGTCTATGACCTATTGATATGCGGCTATCCTCCTTTCCCGATGCCACATAAACTTTATGAATTATCACGCCCCCTGACTTAGGGCGTTTAAGCTCATCACCTTTGACATTTGTCGCCGGCACGAGGGTTTTCTCTGGCTTTTCTTCTTTTGTGGGCCGTTGAAGTTGAAGGGGCCGTTGCAGTGGGCATCTTGGTGATCGTTGTCCTCTGCTGTTTAATAGGACGGTCCTTTTCTTTTTGCACCTTCATCTTCTTTCGTTGACGGAAGTGATCCGTGTCGATCACGGAGTCTTGAACCCTCCTCCAAACTCTATAAATTCTTGAGGACAGCCGTTGAGGGGGCTGTTCTTGCTTTGTTTCTGGGACTCTCTCCGCAGGCGGAGGAGATCTTTTCAGTGTAGCGGTTGGAGAATTCTTCCGTACCCTCCTCAGCAGTTCAAAACTGTTCCCAGTTGGAACAGCAGCGTTGACTTCCACCACTGGAGCCGGTGGAGTTAGCCCTGAGGGGGAGTTGCCCCCTGCCTTCCTCACTCGCTGCCAATGGCGACGTCGAGCATGACGAGCCGTTGGGACTGGCTCGGAGATTGAGATATCTTCTTCTTGCCCCCTGTCCGAATGAGGCGCCGCCGGTGTTAACCTCTTAAAGACTGAGGTTGTCTTTTGAGGGGTGATATTTAACCTGTCGAAGACAGATCATCGGGCAGGGGCAAGAGCAGGAATCGTCAGTCTTGAAAAGACTGACTCTCTGACAGGGGAAGCCGCCTTGACGACTTCTGGAGCAGCAGTTATTGCCTTCCTTGGGACAGCCAATTTAGAGTTCTGATTTAGCCTGGTGAAAACAGAGGCTGTCGTTTTGGTAGTGGGCGACCCGTTGACAGGGGTCGTCGTAGCAGTGAGCCGGTCAAAGACCGACTTCTTGTTCACTTCCGGTGCCGGTATTGGCGCAGAGAAGCTTGTAGGTGGGATAATGGTCCGAAAAACAGGCCGGTGGTGGCCTGAGTCACCTGGTCTACCGGCAGAGCGAGGAAGGAAGCCGCTTGGGGCCCATATGCTACACCTCCGGAGGAGGTGGAGCGTCCATTGCAGTGGCATTTCGAGCAGTTGGTGTAGTTAGAGGCCATTGAATCTTGAGTTCTGCGCCAGGCAACAGACCAAATCTTAGTAACTTGAAATTCGAAGGCAACCATTTAACAAACCGCGATTGGTTCGCGAAGACGACACATGAAGTGTAGAGTGGAAAGAGGAAGATGTCCCACCGGGCGTGCCAGAATCTGTTCCCCTCCGAATGGCGGCGACGACGTGAGGACGTCTAGCCTGAGATTCGGGGCAGATGCTATATGGTTTTATCCGTCTACCTCTCCGAAGATGCAAAGTTGATTTATGGCACCGTGTATCGGAGGTTTAGACGGATGCGGCCGATGTAGCAGACTTCGTCAGATTCCCCCTCGCTTGAGGGGTTTTTGATTGTGAGGACGCACTTCCCTGTAGGCGCAAGCCCCTGCAGTTAATTACGCTACCGCATCGCGGTAACAACTTTCTCTTTCTCCAGAATTTCACTTCGTGTCGTGGGTGTTTGTTTTGTTTGTGGTTGCCCGTGGATTGTATATGGAGACTAAGTAATGCCGTCGCCCGTAGGACGTGGATTAGTCCAAATCCGTATTTACTTAGATTTGGGTTTGGTATTTTTAGTTTAAGGATACGTTAGCCGTGTTGAGGCTAAGATCAACTTAAACGTTCGTTAAGGATACGATAGTCCTGTTCGAGACTAGGATCAACTTAACGTAATAATCCATTTAATATCTGGCCATCGGGACTCGTCACCTCTCTAACGTCGTTGAAGGATTACAACGGCAGATGCAGAGGAGTTCAGAAATGTACCCGTGAACCAAAGTCGATTTGGATTTTTACAGTCCATTTGAATGTTTAAGGATACGTTAGCCGTGCTTGGGGCTAAGATCAACTTAAACGGGATCATTTAGATCCGGCAAAAGAGCATTTGGAGGCTCTATTGTTCCAGTTTAGGGACGTGGTGGTCCATGTTCCAGTTTAGGGACGTGGTGGTCCATCGCCAGTTTAGGGACGTAGTGGTCCGTATTCCAGTTTAGGGACGTGGTGGTCCGCTATTAGTTTAGGGACGTTTCGGTCCGACATTAGTTTAAGGACGTCTCGGTCCGACATTAGTTTAAGGACGTTCCGGTCCACGAGTTTAAGGACCCCGCAGTCCATATTCATGTGTTGTTGTTGGGACCCGTCGCCTCTCTGACGTCGTTGAAGGATTACAACGAGAGGTGTCGGAGGAGCTCGGAGATGTACCCTCGATCCAGACATAAATTGATTTAAGGGAGCAATATCGCTCAGTCAATTTAATTTTGAGGACTTACGGCCATGATTGGGCTAAGTCCAAAGTATTCGACGCCTTTTATTTGTTTTTGGTCTGCTAGGCCTGTGTTAGGGCTTGGCCCATTTTTAAATAATGCATCGCATTATTTTCTATTTTTTTGTTTGGGCTCTGCCCATAAAAGATGCAGAGCATCAATTTATTTTGGGCTTTGCAAGGTATCTGCATAGCATTTTTATTATTTTGTTTGGGCTTTGCCCATTTATAAATGATGCAGAGCATCAATTTAATTAGGTCTGTTTGTTTTTTTTAATTGGGCTTGGCCCTTCAGTAAAAGAAATGCATTGCATTTGTCAGGCGCTTTGCGCCAATCACTGAGCGTAAGCGCTTGTGGTGAGGACACGTGTCATGCTCTGGTGAGCGCAAGCGCAACGGCGCAGTGCGCTGCGCTGTTGCGCTGCTGACACGTGGCTCACTCTGGTAAGTTGCGCCAAATCCAGAGAGCAAAGCTCTATTTCAAGAGCGCGTAGCGCAAGTTGCTCTGTAGCTGACACGTGGCGCTCTCTCAAGAGCGCAACAGCGCAGTTTGGAAGTGCAAAGCACTAAGAATCTTTTAAATTCAAGAACAGAAGTGCAGAGCACTATTTGATTTCTTGATCTAATTTAGATCAAAGAAAAATAAGTTTTTCTTTTTGTTTCAACAACCAGAGGTTCATAAAAGTGCAAAGCACTATTTTTTTAATTTTTGTTGCTTTCTTGTTTTTTAAAGAACCAGTGGTTCATAAAAAGTGCAAAGCACTGTTTATTATGTGAAGAACATTGATCTGGTTTTTAGATCAATGATTTATTAAAAGAGATTTCTTCTCTCTCGTGAAGGTTTTTACCTTTTTCTTTGAAATTTTCTCAGAATTCTCTCTCTGTTTGAAGCTCTTGACTTTTTTCAAGAAAAATGTTCATCCCTTTGAATTCAGGTCTGGGGTCTCTTTTATAGTGCCCATAAATTAGTTAAATTTGTTAAAGAGATATTTCTCTGAGTGATTTGGGGAATTTTCCCCACCGTTGGATTTTTGATCCAAGGGCTTCTGTTTTACAGAAGAAAATTTTCTTGTTTTATCAAGAACAGAAAAGATCTCTTAGAATTTTAATTCTGTTTAGCGCGCAAATGCCCCAGCGTGTGACACGTGTCGCGCGAGCGCATCTGCGCTGACACGTGTCGCGCGGCGCAAAGCGCAGCGCAACTGAGCTAGCGCATCTGCGCTGACACGTGTCGCGCGGCGCAAAGCGCAGCGCAACTGAGCTAGCGCATCTGCGCTGACACGTGTCACGCAGCGCAGCGCTTGCGCACCTGCGCTGACACGTGTTGCCCTGCGCTCAGCGCAGAGGATCTGAAGCATTGCTTCATTTATTAAAGCTTAGATTTTTGGGAAAATCAGAAGCGTCGCTTCGCCTGAGATATCTTTTCATCTCCTTTTTTCAAGTCAAATTCTGATTTCCCGGGCCTTGGAAATGATTTCATTGTGCACAGGATTTTTTGTGCTTGGGTCTATATATACAAGTCAAGGCTGAGCCTTTTCTTTTCTCATCTTCAGAGAACTTCTTCGATCATGGCTTGCAACCGTCCTCATGCCCGCCGACAGCCATGGGAGGTGCCGATTCGGGACATTGTTCCCCGTTTTGCTGCGCGCATGGTGGACCCTTCCCTTTCGGACGAGCAGTGTGATGCTGCACTGCACGAGCTTTTGACTCGTGTGGGTTCTCCTCTCCCTCCGAATTCCATTTGGCTTCGGATGATCCTTGCCTCGGTGCTCGCCGACATTCTCCCTCCTCCAGCAGAGATGTCCTCGGCAATGCTGGATACCGCCGAGGACAAGATTGAGTGCTTTCTCGAAGCGCACTTGATCACCAAAGCCCTAAGGGACTGCTCTCTCCATTTGCTGAGCCAGATACGGGCTCGTCGGATTGTCATCGCCACTTTTTCCCAGGAGTGCGGCGTCGACCGTTGGATGGCTACCCCTCAGGAGGATCGCCGTTTCGACATGATGGAGAAGACGGAGAGGGAGCTGAATAATCTTCTCTTTCTTTTTGTGAACCCTTGTCTTTCTGATCCCGTATTCGGTGATCTTTTTTAAATGTAATAATGACAATAATGAATAAATATTTTTCTTTTTAATCAAGTATTTCATTATCTGTTAAGGGTTCTTTTATTTTAGTTCTCTATTGCGCTTGTGCATCGTATGATTTTAATTTGTTATTATCAAGTGCATGTAATTTTGCAAGGGTAAATTGCATTTAGCACTTAGCCTTTTCCCTTCTATGAAACGGTGCATCTGCGCTAGCGCGTCTGCGCTGACACGCGTCGCGCGGCGCAAAGCGCAGCGCAACTGCGCTAGCGCGTCTGCGCTGACACGCGTCGCGCGGCGCAAAGCGCTGCGCAACGCTCGTGTAGCTGAAGCGTTGCTTCCTTTACTAGAGCTTTGCTCTGATTGAGCGTGCCTTTTTGGACACCGCGCTAATGCATCTGCGCCAGACACGTGGCGCGTTGCGCGCAGCGCAAAGGATCTGAAGCGCTGTTTCATTTATTGAAGTTTAAATTTTCAAAGCAAAGGTTTGCTTCTGATTGGGGGAAGATGAAGCGTTGCTTCATCTTCCGCCTCGGAATTTGAACAGAGCTTTGCTCTGATTGGGATAAACAGGCCCCATCAAGGGATCTTGCCGGTCCAATCATTGAGGTGGGGGCTTGGATTGGGGCCACGTGTACCTGTCGGTCTGAATACTAATTTTCACCTGTTTGTTTTAAGTGTGACTCTTCATTTTACGTGCAGTGTACGTGTAGACTCTTGGGCTTCTAAAATGATTAAAAGAAATTTTAATAAAAAGAATATGTGGCCAATGGGATTCGAACACAGGGACTATGTCACAGCAGTGCAAGACTTTACCAATGAGCTACAAGTTATTTCTTACTGTTCAAAAGCAAAACAAACTTATAACTCGTGCTCAGGCTTAAGTATTCCTTTCTGTATTTTAAAATAAATTCATACAGAAAGTTTATGGTTGTTATATTCTACCCTCCTTATAAAAATTTCGTCCTCGCATTTTGTAAAAGAAAAGTGTAACAGATTCAAAGAAATTAATGATCGTGATTATGAAAGAAATACCGGTATTGCATGAAATGTAACAAAATGATACAAATGTTTGAAAAGATTGAAAGGAATTACCAGTGTTATCTTGGTCTACAGTCTCGGCTTGTACGGCTGCTAATGTGAAAGCCTTACGCCGGAGGACATTTCTCGTAGCTGGAGGCACATTCCTCAGTCCTTGGGGCATGTTCCTGTGCCCTCGAGGCATGTTCCTCAGTGCCTGATGGAATTGGCGATTAGGCTGTGCAGGAGATCCACGTAAAGGTGAAGCTGGGAGTTTGCTGAGGATTTAACGGGGCCTTGTACTCCATATGCTTTAGTCCACGGAGCAAGTTGGACTCCTCTCGTATATACTGATATATTTTGTACCAAATTATAAACAACTACGTTAGTATAACAAAAATAGATAAATTATCAGATATATTTTTTACTTGATCTATCTCTCTTTTAGGACTTACCGAGCGATTATTCGCTAACGACCTTCCTATCTCTTCTTTCTTTAGAATGTTGTCAGGAAGACCCAACTCTCAGAAGATCGAGCCCAGTCAAAAAGATTTGGAGAAGTTTGCTGAGGATCCAGACTTCCAGTTCTTACTTTTTTTCAAATCATATGTCATTGTTTAGGCATCGTTTTCCATTATTGTATTTTACTTTCCAGTTGTATGTAAAGAATGAATATAAATAAAAATTGTTTCATTACATCTCTTATAATTCTTGTGCTTTACTTTTATATTGCTTATTTACACTTAACGTGTTTACTTCTGAGTAAATACACCGCGGCCTCGTCACGTCTACTTCCCCGTATATTAGGAAGCGGGGCGTGACACATACAAAGGTTAAAATCATACATATCGGAGTTAACTTCACTTTACCGATATATTTTTAGAAGATATTTTGAGATGAAAAAAAGAGATAAGAGGGACTTACTCATTTGTGTAGCATTGGGAAGAGATTAAAGAAAAGAGGAGGGATTCTGTGGCGTCGCGGAAGCTCCGGAAACGACTTCGATTTTTGACGGAAAGAGTTTGGTTGCTAACTCCACTTGAATCCACTTGCACTTGGAACTTTTGGGATAGTTTTGATAGAAATTTTCAGAATAGAGGGGACGTAGGGTATGGGGTGATATTTATAGTGAAGAAATTAGGGTTTGGGAATTAAAAAATTTAGATTAAAAGAATTAAAATGGTGTTAAATAGCGAATTGAATGGTTACTGTTTAATTGTAGGGAAACCAAACAATGCAGGGGAGTTGAGGGGAGTTGAAGAGACGAGTGTGCAAAGCACGGAGGCGATTGGGGCCGATGCAACCGCCGGTAGCGGTTAAAATAAGGAAATAGGCGGTCAAGATTTGATGATCCGTCTTGAGATTTGTGCCATTTGTTTTAATCATATTAAACACCTTATTTATCCCGTTTGATTTTTCTGAAACTTTTCGTTTCTCCGTGTGTTGCACATGCAACTCTTGGGCTTCCGAAAAATTAAAAAGAAAAATCATAAAAAATAATTGGTTCTGATGGAATTCGAACACACAGGCTATGTCGCATCATTGTAAAGGCTTTACCAGTGAGCTACAAGTTACCTTTTGTTTTTATTGAACAAAAAATAACTTATAACTTTATAGCAGGCTGAAATACCTCTTTCTATATATTTAAACAAATAATTATGTACATGGTTTCAGAGTCGTTACACTTTAGCAACAAGACGAGTTTCCAGCCGTTCAATAGTCCCGTCAGGATGATATTTAATAGTGTACATCCAACGACATTCAACTGATGATTTACCAGACAGTAAAGGAACCAAATCACACGTACCATTCTGATACATAGCATCCATCTCTTTCTCTATAGTCTTTTTTCAGCCAAGGTGACCCAAAGCTTCATCTAAAGAACCAGGTAGTGGATAACAAGAAGGATACAAAAGATAGATACCTGGATGATAATTGTGAGGAGCAAACAAAATTCGATATGGAATGAGTATAAGAGTGTGTACCTTTTTGTAACGCAATAGGAAGATCAAGGTCAGACGTCTTGCTCATATACCACTCAACAAAATGGGCAGGGATCTGGCGGGAGGCTTAGGGATCTGGCTGCAGGATATCGTGGAGGCGATGGCTAGGGTTTAAGAAACATGGCTCTGATACCATGACAAGGAATTTGAGGGGAAAAAGAATATTTTTTATTATTTTATTCATGGAAGAATACATATGTATTTATACTAGAGTTTACGGATATATGTTTGGATCTAATATCAAAAACCCAACTATTTTATTACACATTATCTCTAACAGAAACCATATGTTAGAAATTGTGAGTTATTATACCACTTGTTTGACATTTCGCATTGGCATTGTAATATTAGTTCCAGTAGAGAGATATTGGCGTAAGGATTTGATATATGATAGAATATATTAGATATAAATATAACTCTATTTAGAGCAACTTAATACATTACAACTGTATATTTCTTGTTATGTCGGTGCATCATTTTTCTTCAACTTACATGGATTAGTTTTTTTTTTTTGGGCACTAGCCCGTAAGCTCTAACCTATCTGCACAACACACACGCATCCAAGAGGACTCATGAATTTGCCCCGAAAGCAATAATTTGTGGCCATTTTTCTTTTTGAGGTTCTTGAGGTTCGAACCCCACACACACACCAAGGGACTTAAATGTTGATGCTTGATCGTTTAGTTGCTCATTATAGCTTGAGATACCCATTATCTAATTATATGTTTTCATAATTATGAAAGGAAGGATTTTATTTGAGTTATAAGATTGAACCATGCGGGACCAACTCGCTCCCTTTAAATGGGGTCGCCATCTTCTCTATTGGATGCATGTGCCTTGGATCCTTGATTTTATTGTCATAGTTTTCATGCCTTGCTAACTCTTTCATATCTTAAAAGCCAAATTAAGAGATGTTTAATATCCACTTTTATGGACGTGAATTAGATTCCTAATCTTCAATGCAACTATGATACCTATGCTCCAGTCTCCTGAAATTCCAACTGATGTATGTCGAATACAAAATATTATATTTGAAACTTTTAACATTCATTGTTAGGTTATATTCCTCCTATGCCCTCGGCAAAAAAGGTTGCTTTTAGTTACTTTGTTAATGCTACATTTAATACATGACGATAGCCAAGAAGTTATCGATACATTGTCTAATTAACATTTATAGTAATAAAATCATTTTCTGGCAACCTGTGCTTGGTCCCAACAAAATGTATCTATATATTTTTTTCCGGCAACTTGTGATTGCCCCCCACGAGTATCATATGCATGCATGGACCTCACCGGAGCCCACACGCTACCGATAATTGTATCCAATAACAATCCTTCTAATATCCTTGATGCAATTATTTTATATTCTTGAGCCCCCACTGGTCATGATCATCACAATTCCTTGAGATAACAACCTTAACCATCTTGAAAATATTTAATAATTACATGCCACGCCATTTGTTATGTTTAAATTGATTTATATCTTACTAGATATTGAGAATGAGAGGAGATTTCTTGTGACCATGGGTCTTCTCAACTTGATCTTTATAGAAGTTATTATAAATATATTTTTAAAATTGTTAGCAAGGGTTGCTTTCAAAGGCCTAACTAGCTATTTTAGCTAAGTTAAGCTCAATCATTGTAGCTTCATCTATCTATCTATATATATCTTTATATGTCCAAGCCTTCGATAAGATTTCTTCAGAATCTAAATTGTTTTGGAACTTTATCCATTGTTGCAATATTCACTTTTCTCTAAATGGGTTTAAGAGATATAGAGACCACTCTTCCGCCGGGGTTTAGGTTTTATCCAAGCGATGAGGAGTTAGTTTGCCACTACCTTTACAAGAAGGTTGCCAACGTAAAAGTTTATGAGGGAACAATGGTGGAAGTGGACTTACATACTCAAGAGCCATGGGAGCTACCAGGTGAATATTTTTGCAATTTTTCAATCATCGATACCTTATTATTTCATTTCAAACATATGTTTGGTTGTTTCTGATACAGTGTCGTAATCAAGCGAGGATTTCAAATGAGAGATCAGCTTTCAATTATCTATCTGTCAAAACAGAAAAGCATATATAGAAAGCTAGTTATTTAGTAGCTCAGCAGCGTATTAATTATTCTTTAATCATGCTTAGTATGAATAGAATGAAGAAAGTGCATCTGGATTTTTGGGATGATCATTCAGGAGTAGATTAGTTTTCTAGTCGACTCTTTCATCAGAAACCGAAGAAGATGATCTTGCATGTCCAAAATGTCACAGAATTTTCTTCTTCCACATCTATATTTATGGTTTATTTCATATGATTAATTTCTATTATATCCGTTTCTTAGAAATTGTGCATAATTTCAAGGGTTAGTATGTATGCGTTTTATTTTTGATGTTTATGGTGCTATGGAATTCAATTTCTAGGAAGCTGCTCATATGTAGCAACTTTATATTTAAAAACAAGTTTAGCAGATATCATTGTGTATTAATGTGGAGATACAATTAATATATAGACTACTTCAACTGCTTGGAATATATTCATTTTATGATTTGTTATTTAACGGTGTTATTGGCGTGTTACATTAAGTTTAATTGCAGATACTTGTTCACTTAACTTTTCTGAAATCAATACCATCAAACGTTAATATTGTTGAAATTACCTATTTGAATTTGGGGATATGAAGGGTGATGAGTAATTTTGTTCATGCATGAGTTATTGATGCATTAGTAGTAGTAGTAATTAAGAATATGAAAAGTCAAATGTTATAGTAATGATTGTGTAGGTTATTAGTTATGGAGTAATAAGAGTCATTATTTATGATAACAAAAGTTGTAGATTATGAGTTGTGGAGTATGAAGAGTCGTGTAGTTCATATGTGTGTGTGTGTGTGTGTGAGATATATCATTTGGGTTATAAAAGTGTGCCAAAAATATAAAATCAATACAAAGTATATTATATCCTCTTCCAATTTCACTTCTAAGTTATAATTCGAATTGTATTTTGATAACAAATTTATGAGATTCTCGTATCACTAAATTCCATTAATAGTTTGTCTTTATCTTGTAAATAATGCAATCTGTCTCTATATATTGATGTCACATGAGGAATAAGACATGGGTTGATATCTTGTACTCGTATGCACTATGGACCTAGCTAGTCCGAACCTAACCATCATCATCTTTTGTGCTGTTTCAGATGGTGTGAAGCTAAGCGATAATGAGTGGTATTTCTTCAGCTTTCGCGATCGGAAGTATGCGACTGGTTCACGCACAAATAGGGCGACAAAGTCCGGTTATTGGAAGGCCACTGGCAAAGATCGTGTCATAAATCATACGAAAACACGTGGAATTGTTGGCATGAGAAAGACATTAGTGTTCTACAATGGAAGAGCTCCTAATGGAATAAAGAGTGGATGGGTGATGCATGAGTTCAGGCTAGAGAATCCACATACACCACCTAAGGTATTTTTTAATATTTCAATTCTTAAGTAGCCTTCTTTGTTGTTAAAATTGCCGACTGAGTTTTAATTTTTTCTCCCCCTTAAATGTTCCCCTTAGTTTATAAGTACCCCTTAGTTTATAAGTAAAGAAAATGCTGGAGGATATGCATTAACAGTATTTCTTTTCTGATTCCTCTTATTTATGATCAAAGCATGCAGTAATAAAAGTTTGATACATACATAAACATAGACCTACCAATTGGTAATATAAGTATATTAAATTGCTTTTAATATAATTATAAAATTATTCATATAAAATATATGACATTTAAGAGGCAGAGGAGTTGGCAGAGCTTGAGAATTATGACAGTGAGGTCAATAAGTTCAAAGAAGGTTGAAGAAAACTAGTCGGATTTTATTTCATCTATATATCTATGTTTTTTCTTTCTTTCTTTCTTTCTTTCTAGCTACTCAATACTAATTCCGTTGAAATTAAAACCACATATCTATATTCTTAATGTGTATGTGTAGAGCATTTCTAGCATATCCTATTGACAATGACCTGGCATGGCTAGTGATGCATGCTTGTGCACCTATGCTTCTGTTCGAATGGCATACGTAGATATTTTCTATCACATATATAGCGCATGTATCCCCCTGCGCCCCCCCCCCCCCCCAACAAAAAAAAAAGCTAATATTAGTTATTAAGTATTTTCCAATTAATTTACTTTTGTTCCCAGCTCATGTATCTTTCATGGACCTGTGCTCAAGTTGATGAGAACACTCTACCGCTTCTCAGACACATGAAATCACAGAAACTTGATTGCATACTAATAAATCTAGAAATATAGAATTTTTTTCTTATACCAATAAATAGCTCTCTACTTACTAACCTCTTGTGAGGAACCGGGGGACACACACACACACACACACCCCATAGAGAAAAACATTTCATTTATAAATTGTCTGCATAACATATTCAACAACTAAATATATATCATCAGTAAATGATCAAGCTGAAGAAATCTTCTTTTTCCTTTGGGTGAACAACAGGAGGATTGGGTGCTATGCAGAGTTTTCCACAAGAGGAAAGGGGAGATGGCTAATTCTTCCAGCCCAGAGAATGAGGTTAACAATGAGCATGACAAGCTTGGCATCTGTTCTTCACAAAATTTGGAGCCATCATTGATGCCAGATGGATGTTGTGAGATGATGGGGTCATCATTCTGTACTGATGTCCCACATCCAGAGGGCAACTGCTCAGACACCTTCCTTAATTTGGCAGTATTGCATTATAATTTCGTTGATGATTTCCCACAAGAGTTGGACCCCACATCCATGTTAGGCATGGACATGGGCATGGACTCATCTAAAGATCATGATGACTATGGGTTCTTATTGGATGTGGGTCTAGATGATGATGACCATAGCCATGCTATGGGGGGAGCAAAGGGATCAATTAATGGCAATGTTGATATACGCTACTAGGTAGCTGGATATATGCAATATTATTAGTCCCGTCTTTATAGAGAACGTTAATTAGTTTATTTGTGTTAATTTGTTAGCCATGCATGGTTGTAAATTTGTTACACAGTTGGATTGTGAAAATTGCTGCTATTTAGTGTTTGTAAATAATACGCTTTGAGTTGTGTGTGTGGGGAAGGAGAATTTGCTGCTTACTACTCAGTTTTGATAATTAGTAACCATATGGCCCTTCTGATGTCATTTAGTA
The DNA here is from genome assembly GCA_030015575.1 of Agapanthus africanus. Classification (NCBI taxonomy): domain Eukaryota; kingdom Viridiplantae; phylum Streptophyta; class Magnoliopsida; order Asparagales; family Amaryllidaceae; genus Agapanthus; species Agapanthus africanus. The sequence continues at coordinate 542,727,563 of CM057346.1, read as the reverse complement.
GTTTGCAATGCATCATGTTCAAAACTGAAACAAATAATCAAAGTATGTTTAATTGACATATTTGTTTTAATTTGATATGGTAAAAGAGGCGCTACACACTGGGTTGCTACACAACTCGTGCAATAGACCTAGCGTCCGTGGGTCCTGTACTCAAGTGTGGGGGCCTCGCTCTCTCACGCTGGGTGAGTTGTGCAGTGGCGTGCGTAGTCCCGCTTAACTCATTTCATGTTGAGCTAAAAGTTTGATATTTGAGGAAGTGATATTTCAGGATCATGTAAATTTTATAAATATTTCATGATAAGCATTGTTTCGGTGATAAGAATAAACAACACCCCCCCCCCCCTCCTATCACGTAAATTTTATAAATAAATAAACTGTCAGCTAGCTTACTACATAGCCCAATCCGACTGTCAAATCGACGATCGGCCTATTACATACCATGCATGCATGCGTTCATCACATCGATCAAAATTTCATATACATAGATCACTCTATGTATGGAACAAGATGTCCGGAGCGGATCATCGATTTGATGGTCTCGCGCGCGCGTGAAGCTAAACTTTCTTTCTCCTGTGTGTATGTTGATAATTATTTAGCATGCATGCATGCATTCATTTAAGTACATGAAAACTAGATGCTCACCACGTTCAGATCTGGGCAAAAAGCAATTTATGGCACTCATCACTCAAATGGGGCCTGCATGATTTTGCTCAAGTGTGAAAAGTAAGTAACATTTAAAGCTAGCTAGCTTTGTGTGTATCCTATAGCTGCAACTTATCATATGAAAACCAACTTAATTTCTATTTTGCAACCCTAAAGTTTGGCAATAGTTTACTTCTGCGTACCCTCATGAATCAAGATATTTTATATTAGCGCAGTACTGCTTGGCTATGCTGGCATGAATTAGCTTTAATTTAGAAGAATGTGACATAAATTGTGTAGTTATCCTCTACATGCATGTATATATCTAAATAAGGTGTATATCTATCTAATATCTCTATATGAAAATGTATGAGATGGAAAAATTTCCATTCTTTTCTTTATTGCCGTGAATAAGTTTTTATTAAACCTGTAACCTTTTCCATCACAATCAATAGCCCTCTCAATATGATATTCCTTCTTGATAATGCCCGGTATTGGCGACCTCCAAGATCAGGACACGTGGCAGATGACGTATCGCAGGGCTCAGAGGAAAGGGCCCGCAGGGGCCGACGAGGCTGTCCTGAGCCCGTCCTGCAAGCACAAACTGGCCCGCCTCGGGGCCCTCTGAAAATCAGCCTCTTCGGCCGTTCAGCTAGCCCCGAGCCGCCATAGGACCAAGACTCCTCGGCCTCCCTGCTCGGCCCCGAGCTCCCTGCCGAGGCCGTCTTCCTCGGCCCTCCGACCAGCTCCACCACTCACAGGCGTAACCGCCGCTCCGCGAATCTTGCCATGCGCAGACTCTACGCCAACAGCATCCCACGTTCCACGCTATCACGATCCCCATTAATGGGCGATCCGCTCTCTGCGCGAGTGTGATGTCGGAAGCGTAACTGCCGGCGAGATTCTCGCGCCTGCCGCTGCGTGCGACCACCGCTATATAAACCCCCGTTACAGAGGGTTCAAGTAAGCCATTCTTTACACTTACACCGTTACTCTGCTCGGATATTGCCACTGACTTGAGTGTCGGAGGGTCCTCGGTGGTATCAAACCACCCCGGGACTTCGTTGCAGGTACACGGCGGCAGTCTCCTCATCCCACTTTATCCTCTCAAAACCCATTGAGATCCACACTTGACGAAGGACAATCAACCCAGTTCGCCTCGAAATCAACGGAAGACAACATCTGACGGAGGCCCGAAAAGGAGCTCCATCAGTTGCCGCCGTCTGTGGGAAAAGATAAATTCCACAAAATACAAAGTTGACCTTCCTATCTCCTCTCTCATGGCAGACGAACATCATGGGGATCCCAGTGCCAACCGCCACCTTCCGCTCACCGAAGGTGGGGATGAACATCCCCCCATGTCCGTCATCAACGCCCTCGCGGGACGGATAGATCGCCTGCAATCCCTCGTGGAGGCCCTTGTCCGCATCCAAACGACCGCACCCGGGCCACAGATCGCTGCTCCGCCGCCCCCAGAAGACCTTGTCCCTGCCTGGACAGCCGACCACCAGCTGACAACATCCCATCGCCACCGGTCCTTCGAACCGGTGCTCCCTGAGGCCCGCTGGGCGCCCCAGGGCTCCACGCCAGGATCCGCCGCCGGGGAGCCTCGCCCCGAGCCTCCTCGCGACCCTTACCCTCCTGAGGAAATGTTGGTCACCTCCCCTGTCCACGAGCGTGGCCGGCCCGATCAGGGTAGGCAGGGACGCACCGAAGGGGTCCACCCCGACGATCCAAGAGCTACCCCATCCCGGGACCTGAGGCACCTTATCGAGAGAAACCGGGGCCGCTCCCAGACCCAATCCGCCAGCAGCGGGGCCCGGGAATCTCGGGGCACCGATCCCTCAGGGTACCACGGTCGGCTCGATGCCCTCGAAAAGAAGATCGAGGGCATGCGGCGAGAGGCTCACCTCTCGAGCGACATGGCTAAATACGCCTCCGACTCGCTCACCAGGCCGTTCAATGAGGAACTGCTCGCTGTGCGTGTCTCCTCGCGTAACAAGCCCCCAAAGGTTTTTCTGTTCGACGGGAAAACCGACCCGAAGGACCACTTGGACGCTTTCACCGCGGGGATGAGCTTCCAGGATCACTCCGACGCCGCCCAGTGCAGAGCTTTCCCGGCAACCCTTATCCGTGCAGGCCGGGATTGGTTCCGGGGGCTCGAGCCCCGCTCTATCTCGACCTTTGACGAGCTGTCTACTCAGTTCCTCGGCCATTTCGTGGGGAACCGTCGGCAGAAGCGCACGGTCGACTATCTCTTCACGGTTAAGAGCGGGAAGAAGGAAAAGTTCAAAGCCTACGTTGCCCGTTTCTACAACGCCCTTCTCGAGGTCCCCGAGCATCGGGACGAAACCGTCATAACGACGCTCAGATCTGGCCTAAGGCACAAGGAGTGGCTGCGCTCCTTCACCCTGGCGCAACATAAGACCATGGCCGAGGTTAAAGCGTGGACCGAGCGCGAAGTTCAGCTGGAATTCGAGGTGAATGCCAACCTTCCCCGGGCCGAGCTAATCGACCAGAAGAAGAGGGCTCGGGAAGAGAAGACGGAGCGTCAGCAGCCCTACCACCCAAAGTTTCAAGAGTATACCCCCCTCAATGTCTCCCTTGCGGTGTTGCTGGAGGAAGCCCAGAATGAGGGGTTCTTCAAGTTCCTTCCAATCCCACGTCAGGCCGCAAAGCGAACCCAAGGCCCCTACTGCGCTTTCCATAGGGTACTGGGACACGCCACGGAGGACTACAAACAGCTGAGGGATTACATCGAAGAGCTCATTCGGTCTGGGCACCTCGCCGCCTACCTGAGAGATAAGCGGCAGACCGACCGTGAACAAGAGCAACATCGCCCTCCCACCGACCTGACCATCGGTCAAATCATGCTTTCCTCAGCGGACGACCTGCCCAGATCCCTGAAGGGTCCACGCCCAATGCCGAGCGTGGGGGCCGGCAGCCCTACCCGATGCCCGGCTGAAACCAATAGGGACACCTGCTAGCCTGAATCTTTTTTTTAAGCAATGTAGTTTCTTCCCAGATCCTATTGTTAATATAATAAAGATCGATGGAGCTTTGCGAAAGAGAGAGAAAATCTTTTTTTCATTCCAAAGGGTATTGTGGGCTCCTCAGCCATACATAAAAGAATTTTTTTTATAATAGTGGGGGAACGGGGTGCAGTGAGCACTGCTCGTGGTAGTCGGCGAAAATCTCCGCCAACCGGGGCCGCGCGAGCTCCAGCCTCTGTTCACGGTTCCCTCCATAGGCATCAACCCCGAGCCTTAGCTCGTAGCATTCCCGGACGAGCGCCTCCGAGCGCGCCAACCGGTTTGCGGAGATCAAGCCGAAGTGCCTCAAGGACCGCAGCTTTCCCATGGCCTCGTCGAAGAGCTGTTCTGACAGGGGGTTGTAAAGCCCCGGCGATGCCCTCCATATGGAGTACATCAATAACTGCAGCAGGGAGGAGCGCCCAGGGAGCAGCCGACCGAAGTGCTCCTCAATGCGAGCAACCACCAACTGCACCATATCCTCGGTGCAGTCGCGGTCATAGAGGTACACATCTGCAAGACCGATGATTTCGGCGATAGTGAATGGGAAATCCTCCATTTTTGATGGCCTATCTGCGAAGGGGGAAGAACCAGTGCCCCTTATATAGCCCACTGTGCAACCCAACAACCGCCACGAGGCGTCCATCGAACGTTACTCAATGGAAACGAAGCGACGCGCCCCTGTCGCTTCGCCTCCCCTCCGCATTCCATGCACTAGATGCGCGCACCGGCGTCCCGACCGTTCCCATTCCCCGCACTTACAACCAAACGACCAGGCTGCGCCTCGGAAAGATTCAACTCAGCAGCTACCCTGCTCAGGCATCCCCGGCCGGCAGCTCCCCTGCCACAACGTTGGGGATCACAAAGCCCTCACAGAGGCAGCCAAGTCCGAGGCCCCCTTCGCTCGGCTATCCCCCGCGGGCAGCTTCACTGCCACAACGTCGGGGATTAAAAAGCCCTCCCAGAGGCAGTCGAGACCTGAGGTTCCCTCACTCGGCTATCCCCCGCGGGCAGCTTCCCTGCCACAACTCCGGGGATCAAAAAGCCCTTCCAGAGGCAGTCGAGCCCGAGGATCCCTCGCTCGGCTATCTTTCAGGACAAAAGCCCTCGCCAAGAGGCACCGGGCAGTAACCCTACCCGGCCAAGGGTCCTTGGTAGGCTTCTTACAGCCCCATAGCTTTTTCTCGCGCCAAGGACCAAAGTCCTCCCAGAGGCAGTCGGGTCATTGCCCGGCTATCCCCGGCTGGTAGCTTCCTACCACAACCGACAGGGATCAAAGTCTTCGCCAAGAGGCACTGGGCAGTAACCCTACTCGGTCCCCGTCCTGAAGGATTATAAAGCCCTCCCAGAGGAAGTCGAGCCCGAGAATCCCTTGCTCGGCTATCCCTAGCGGGCAGCTTCCCTACCGCACCGCCAGGGATCAGAAAGTCCCCCCCAGAGGCAGTCGAGCCCAAGGATCCCTCACTCGGCTGACCCTGGAGGATAGCATACCTACCGCAGCGTCAAGGATCAAAGCCCTCGCTAGGAGGCACCGAGCAGCTACCCTGCTCGGCCATCCTTCACTGCCCCTCCAGCGTCAAGGATCATAGCCCTCGCCAGGAGGCACCGAGCAGCTAACCTGCTCGGCCATCCTTCGCAAGCCTCTCAAGGCCCCTCCAGCATCAAGGACCAATGCTCTCGCCAAGAGACACCGAGCAGCTGCCCTGCTCGGCCATCCTTCACTGCCCCTCCAGCGTCGAGGATCTCAAGTCCTCATAGTGAGACCGCCGACTCCCTTCCTGCTCGACCATCTCGGGCGGGTAACCCCCTACCGTAGCGGCATATACATAAAGCCTTGGCAGGAGATGACGGCGCAGCTACACTGCCCGGTCACCCCCAGATGACGGCCGATACTCCAAATCAGAAGGGGATGTCAGGTCTGTCCAAGCCTGAACGATCCCCCTCGACCTCGGGGCCCAAGGAGATACCTCCTTGGAGATGCTCGTCGGCAAGCAGCTGTAGTCAGCTCGATGCACAATCGTTAGACTGAGGGCCAACCTGACATGAGAGCACAACGGCGTAAGCAAAAATATCCCAAGCAAAGTATTCCTCGCAAATAGACGCCAGAAAGAAAAACTTTTCCACTACTGCCAAACTTAAGTTTTTTACAAAAGGTATTCTCTGGCTCCTCAGCCTTACAAGATTCAAAAGAGAAACAAGATGAAGACAAGAGAGGGGGGCCCTACACCTCGGGCCCGGGCACGACATCGAGGTCCTCAACCTCCACCACAAGGGGCGCTGGGTCCTCGGCCCCCTCCCAGCCGGGAGCCTCTTCCCCTTGCTCGTCGATGCCCACGAGGGGGAACTCGGCCCGCAGGTCCGCGTCGTCGAACTCCGGCAACCTAGGCTTGACAGCATCAAGGGCATCGTGCCAAATGCGAGTCGTGGCCACGGCCAGGTCGTTATAAAAGTCCCTCGACCCTTTGTAGCTCACCATGGTCCTCGGTTCCGCCGACTTGCAGGCCTCGGCCGCCCCCCCAGCTCCTTCCGGAGAGTCTTCACCGTCTTCTTGAGGGTACCGGCGAGCACATGGGAATCCTCGAACTTGGCCTCGGCGATTGCGGCGGCCTTGCGATGCCGGGCGACCTCCCTTTTCCCGGCGTTCACCTCGCCCTCCAGGGCGGCGATCCTCACCGACATCGCCTCCCGCTCCCGCCTGGAGCTCTCTTCCAATGCGGCGAGCTGGCCCGCGGCCTCCACCGCCGGCGCTACCACCTCGGCCTCCATGCGCAGGGCGAGGGCCATGTGCTGGAGGGTTTGGGAAGACATAAAAGGGGAAGGATAAGAAAGACTGAAGGGAATCGCCTGCAGCCTCAGGAGGATCAAGAATCCAAGGAGAATCCTCCATGAGTTCGGGACTAGCTGGCCGGGGGCCAAACCGAAGAATTTTAGAGTGGCGATGACCTTAGGACAGAAGGGCAGGCGCATTCCGCCCTAAAAAGTTTCCAAGTACATGGCAATCTCCCTGCCCCGCACCTGATCGGCCTTATCTCCCTCCTTGGCCAGGCGAAGTGTGTAGCGCGGGGGAATGTGGAAGCGAGCCCGAGCATTGACGAGCTCGTCCTCATGCCTCATCCAGCACGGGGTGCTGAGGGCCATGCCTGCCACCTACTCCTTGGAGGCGGCCCCCGCCTCACGGCCCAGGGGGAGGGACCGGCCCCTGCCCCCCGAGGGGACTCAGACACGACTAAAGGAGCCATAACATCTACACCTACGACGTCTACTGATTCTACAGAAGAGGAAGACATCTAACCTTGGAAAAGAAATTCTGTAGGGGCTGAAACAAAAGAGGGGAGACGAGCGCCGAGCAGCTGGGGCTTGAAGAGAGGGAGATACGAAGAGTGAGGGCCCTAGGGCGGGCCCCACCCGTATTTATTGCCGCACGCGACCTCATCCAACGACGCCCGTCTTCTCCCGTAGAAACGGCTCCTTGCGCCCTGCGGATCAGATCGTTCCACGTGGCAGCCCAGCAATTAACTACGTCCCATCAGACGCCGCAGGCCTGCGCGCGTCACATCAGCCGGACGGCGCTCAACATGTGGACCATCGCTTCGACTGCAGAGTGCACGAACCGGCGCACCCTCCTTAAATGCGAAGACCTCGTCTTGATTCGCTGGCAAGAAGACAACCGATGACCCGAGGACCCGTCAGACGAGACTCTGGAAGGGATCTCGCCTCAGGAGGCCCGACAGTCCACTCCTGGCCCGACCACTATCTGGTCGGGACAAGAGTGGGGGCTGATGATAATGCCCGGTATTGGCGACCTCCAAGATCAGGACACGTGGCAGATGACGTGTTCCAGGGCTTAGAGGAAATAGCCCGCAGGGGCCGACGAGGCTGCCCTGAGCCCGTCCTGCAAGCACAAACTGGCCCGCCTCGGGGCCCTCTGAAAATCAGCCTCTTCGGCCGTTCAGCTCGCCCCGAGCCGCCATAGGACCAAGACTCCTCGGCCTCCCTGCTCGGCCCCGAGCTTCCTGCCGAGACCGTCTTCCTTGGCCCTCCGACCAGCTCCACCACTCACAGGTGTAACCGCCGCTCCGCGAATCTCACCATGCGCAGACTCTACGCCAACAGCATCTCACGTTCCACGCTATCACGATCCCCATTAATGGGCGATCCTCTCTCTGCGCAAGCGTGACGTCGGGAGCGTAACTGCCAGCGAGATTCTCGCGCCTGCCGCTGCGTGCCACCACCGCTATATAAACCCCCGTCACAGAGGGGTCAAGTAAGCCATTCTTTACGCTTACGCCGTTACTCTGCTCGGATATTGCCACTGACTTGAGTGTCGGAGGGTTCTCGGTGGTACCAAACCATCCCGGGACTTCTTTGCAGGTACACGGCTGCAGTCTCCTCATCCCACTTTGTCCTCTTAAAACCCATTGAGACCCACACTTGACGAAGGACAATCAACCCAGTTCGTCTCGAGATCAACGGAAGACAACATCTGACGGAGGCTCGAAAAGGAGCTCCATCACTTCTAAATTCCTCTTTCCTCTAACTTGTGCTCATTCTCTCTATAGATCCTTCTCCACACACACATATGATCACAAGATACACACAATTTAGACAAATGTACCAACAATTTGAAATGATCAGCTTGATGTTAAGTGTGACATTTGTATATGTGGCAAATTTTTGTTCAAGATTCCTTGAATTCGTCCGTTGAATTTCTTTCAAATATTTGTTTCGTCGGTGGCCAGCAACTAGATATAACTAGACATACCTATAATATCACCATTAATGTATGAAATATATAATTTATATTGCTTAATCTTAATTACCAATTATCAATTTTTAAAGAGAAATCAACCATATGTTAGGTTTATGAACATGATTATAGTGAATTTTTTAACATTATGTCAAAAAGAAAACCATGTAAATTACCAATCAATTAATAATTTTATAATTAAGATTTTATATTCTCCTGAAAATTGAGATGTATTCTTCACCTAGGATGTTGAATTATGATTTAAATTCGGATTAGTTATGATTTAAATCTAATCTCTTTAGTTTAAATTTAAATCTAATCTCTATATTTAATTCATATTTATCTCTAATTTAATTATGCATTTATCTCCTACCATTTATTTACCATATAAATATGGACTTTTTCTAGAGATTTTTGTATCCATAATTCTCTAATAACCAAAGATTTGATTAGAGTGAATGAGGTGGCCAAGTGCAGTCGTGAGATAGAAAGTGCTTTTGTAAGAGAGGGTATTTCTTTGTAAAGTAGGATGAGAAGTCTGTGTATTCTTTTATAATTCTTTTTCATAGTGGAAGTTTTCGTCACGGTTTGCAGGATTAGGTGCTAGTTATGCTGAACCAGGGTAAATCTTGCGCTGTTCTTGGTGTGTTCTTTTCGTATGATTTGGTATCCGTCGGATAGTATTTTTCAATCCACCCTAAAACAAAGGTCTTGGGTTTTCCGCTGCGCATAGATACATAATCCTTATAACAACTGCTATTAGAGCGTCAAGTTCGAGTTTTTGAGTTGATTGGACGATGACGTCTATAAGTTGCAAGATCGAAAAGTTCGATGTGCTTAATGAATTCATTCTATGTAGATTGAAGATGACGACGCTGTTGAAGCAATAAAGTGTGCACAAAATTGTCTTTGCAAGAGACATGATTCTGTTGACGACTACACCAATTGAGATTGAAGAGATGGAAATCAAGACTCACAATCCGATTTAGTTTTTAATGGCCGATAAGGTTCTTTGCGAAGTGGCGCAAAAGGCGACAGCGGCAGGATTATGGAATAAGTTGGAGTTATTTTACAAGAAGAAATCTCTTACTAACCGATTCTATCTATAACAGTTCGAGATGCGCGTAGAGATTTTTCGGTTCGGATCAGACGGAGGGTTTGCTTTGCAGGAGTTCGCAGCATTGTGCAGGTCGGAGAGGATCGTACATCAGTACACCATGTTGGGAGATACTGCGGGCGGATGGTTCAGACAGTTTGAAAGAACAGAGATTTACGGCTTACGGCTGGATTTCCGAGGGAGTTTCAGGTTGGAGCCTTATCTACTACTGAGTATCTCATCGATCGATCACCATTGACGGTGGTAGATATAAGAATTCCTAAGAAGTTGTGGATTGGAAGGGTCAGAGATTACTCAGGGCTTTGTGTTATTGGGGGCACCGAGAAGCCGAGGATCGAGAATTATTCTCTTGTTGGCTTGGGAGGTGGAGTAAAAGGGTACAGGTCATGGTGTTCTAGGACCCAGAGTGGAGTAATCAGCTAAGTGACATTCGTTGAGTCTGCGATATTTTGAAGAAGACAAACTCGGTTAGATGGTGAACGGAGAAGAGGTATGCCGCCAAAAGAGGTGGAGTTCGAAGTTTTAGTCCAGGTTACGAGTGATGAGATGGTCGGCATTTCGATTCAGGTGGAGAGTTCAGTACAACTAGTGGTGCAGAGGTTGAGAACAGTTCGGCATACAGGAGTGGTTAAGGACATGTCTCCAAGGTAAGAGAATCGGAAGTTTGGCAGAAAGTCTGCACGTTTGATTCGTGGCATGGATTGTGTCATAAATGGAAAGTCGCGTTTGTTCCAGCAGAGTATCGAGTAGGTTCTAGCTTGGAATAGGATGAAGAAGACTCAGCTCGTGTCTTCTCACTTAGAGGCACTGTTTACCGCCGAAAACAAGGACGAACTGGGATTGATCGTTTTGCTTTATTTGGGGGCAGATGCTATTTGGACTTATCCATCCACCTCTCCGAAAATACCAAGTTGATTTATGACACCATATATCAGAGGTTTGGACAGACGCGACCGTTGTATCAAAGTTTATTATATTCTCCATGTGAGGGTTTTTTTTTATTGTGGGGACGCTCTTCTCTATAGGTGTAAGCCCATGCAGTTAATTACGTTATCGCATTGTGATAACCACTATCTTCTTCTCCAGCAGTTCATCTCGTGCCGTGTTATTTTTGTTTTATTTTGAATTACCCGTGGATTTTGTACGGAGACTATTTTATGTCGTCACCCGTAGGGCGTGGATTAGTCTAAATCCGTATATTTTAGATTTGGGCTTGGGTCAAGGATTTGCTTGACGGGGTTTTGAACTTAGGTTATATATTCCTTTGGTTCAAAAATATTTTATTTTATTTAAGAACCGTTAATCTAGTTTGAGATTAAGATCAATTTAAATGTATGAGTATTTGGGCTCAATCTATTTTAAACTAAGGATAAATTAGTCCTGTTTGAGACTAAGATCAACTTAGCAATATTTTTAAGGATCACTAAATTTATTAAGATATAGAGTATTTAGGCTCAGTTGCAAAATAGACTTAGTCAATTTGGGCTTACTCAGTCTTCTTTTGTTCTGTTCAGAAGTGCTAAGCACTTATTTGGGCTCTGTTTGTTCAGCCTCCTTTTTATGCAAAAGTGCCAAGCATTTATTTGACGTTCTGACGCTCACATGAATATCATGTGAAGTATTTAATTATGGGCACTGTCCAATCAGTGCTAAGCACTCATCCGTTTTGCCTGTATATGAAGTGTTGAGCACTTTTTATATGGTGCCTACATGAGGAGCACGTAAGGCGCTGGGCGCTGTCCAATCAGTGCTGAGCACTAAGCCGTTTTTGTTGTATATGAAGTGCTAAATACTTTTTGTGTGGCGCCCACGTGAGGAGCACATGAGGCACTGGGCACTTCCCAATCAGTGCTAAGCACTTAACCGTTTTGGCTATATATGGAGTGCTAAGTACTTTTATTCGGCACTCACGTGTGTTTCACGTGAGGCGCTGGCCTTCTGCTTTGAGCGCCCGTGTGTTTTTCACGTGAGGCGCTAGTCGCTGTTAAAAGGGCACCCACGTGGGAAACACGTGAGTCGCTGGTCTTTTTTTTCCCCTTTTTTAGGGATTAAATCTCTGTTAATGGCATTTTGACCATTAATGATCACCAAGATCTTCGTTTTTGAAGATCTGGGATCAGGTTTTTCTTTAAGAACTAAATTCTTTTATAAGTTCTTTTTCCTTTTGTTTTTCTTTTGGACCTAATTCTATTCTGAATCTTTGATTCTCAAGAACATGATCTTTCCGATGAGAATTAAATTCTCAAATTCTGGGAGACTTGTCTTGTGGATCTCTGATCCAGAGAAAGAACTAAGTTCTTTGAGAAGAGTTAAACCCTTAAAGTAGGTAAAAGATATATTTTGATCTCTGTGTTTTCTTTACCTATGTTTTTTTTGAAGGGAAGCCTTCTTCTTTGAGAATTAAATTCTCTGTTGTTTTGAAAGTTTTCTGTATTTTTTTCAGAAGCTTATGGGGGGTTCCTTTTCTTGAGACTTGAAGTCTCGGGTCCTTTATATAGTGGAGACAAATTGTTAATTGGTTTTGAGAAAATCTCTCATCGAGAGATTCCAATTGATTTAATTGGTCTCAAAATTGAGTTGAGAAATTTTACCCACTGTTGGATTTTTGATCCAAGGGTATCTGTTTTTCAGAATATGTTTCTTATTTTGAACAAGATTGGGGAAATATTTTCCCATATACAGAATTTATTCTGTAAAATGGTGATTTTTAATTACGATTGGATTTTTAATCCAAGAATTCTCTGTTTTATAGAGAGCAATCCTTTTTCGTTTAGAAAGATTGAGGGAATATATTCCTAAAATAGAATTTTATTCTATTATTGGATCATTGATCCAACCGATAGTATCTTTCTTATTTAGAAAGATTTGGGAGATATTTTCTCCTAATATAATTTAATTCTATATTTTGATGATTTATCATCTCCATTGGATTTTTTATCCAACTGCTCTGTTTAACAGAGAGTATCCTAAATTCTCATGTAGAATTTGATTCTATTGATCTTGACTTGAACGCTGGCGCTCACGTGTTATGCACATGGGCGCCACTTAAGAATTTGATTTTTATGATGGGTACTTATGTGCTTTGCACATTGGCGCCCGCGTGATGAGCACGTGCGGCGCCATATAAGAATTTAATTCTTATTCAGAAAGTATTTCAATGCTTTGCACATTAGTGCCGGCATGAGGAGCACGTGCGGCGCTACTACAAAATTGGTGCTGGCGCTGATGCCGTCGTGAGAAACATGTGAGGCATTGCCCCATTAGCTTTTAACAGAACTTTGCTCTTTCTATATATATATTTTTTATTTTTGGGGGAACAAATGCCCTCCACCGTTGTTCCCACGTGGCTCACACGTGGGTGCAACGGTGTCACTTTTTCCACCGTTTGATTTCTTAGGGAGTTGAACCGTTCCTTCACATCTTATAAATATGGTATTTGGCTTTTGAGATGACTACCGTTTCGTCATCTTCCTTCTTCTTTCTTGAGAATTTAATTCTCTTCTCAGAGTTTAGATCTCTGCCTAAAGAAGCCCTTAGAGTTGAACTCTGTTTAAGAAAATTAGTAAGAATTATGACCAACTTTTTAACTCTTAAAAGAAACTCTTTTTTGTTTTGGATTTTTAACCTATTAACAGAGTTTGGCTCTTTTTCTTGAAATGATCTCTTAGAGATCTTAAAAAAACTTTATCTGGGTAGACCGTGAGTCTTAGAGATCTCAGGGTTTTATCCTATTATTAACTCTGATCTTTGAGCATTTTCTAGAATTTAATTCCAGTATATTTCCCATAAAGATTTCTGATATTTAATCCCATAATCGGAGGAATTCAATTCCGATTTGTACTACATAGCTTAGCTCTGAGAATTTTTTTAAAATTTTTTTAAGGAATTTTATTCCTTATTCCTATTTTCTTTTTAGGGATGTGTTGTAGATTCTTCCCACAGATTTAGATCTGTCGTAGAACACATTCTTTGAAGACATTAGGAGTTTTGAACTTCACTGTTCAATGAGATTTTTCATTTAATGAGAATCCTTTTGGATTCTCACAATAGGTGCTTGTCTCATCATTGATAAGGCATCACCTTGATTGTGTGGATTTTTGGAATGTAGTGTTTTTTAATATGATGTAATGATGTTCAGATTTGGTTGTTTTGGGAATACTAAAATCCTTAATTGTAGTTAAGTACATTATGCCGATAACTAACTCTCCACGGTTTTTTTCTCTTCAGGTACCGTTAGTTATATGTATACCCTAGAGGCCATTATTGTATGATATAGCGGATGATTGGACATATATATGGATGACTTTCTTGTTCGACATGATAATATGCTATCTGGTTGCCTTTATCTTAATATGTAGACTAGTATTATTATACAGTCTCTCTCTTACATGTTGATTAAACCCTTAGGATATATACTTGACTACCAGGACTATGATGCAGATCAAGCTAGTGGGGCCAGGGTGGTCCACAAGTACATCTTTTAACAGTTCCTAGTCGAGGGAATATCGAGACAGGGCATCGATATTCCAGAGTAGACTAGTGTGCATATTTCTTGACCCTGTATGGGGCAATGGTTTATCCCACAATCATTGGTGTATGATATCAAAGATTGTACATAGGTGCTCATTAGAGAATGGGTATACCGAACAGGACTCGCCGAGAACTCCTACTTGGTATTATACCTATCGTCAGATAGCAGTTCTTAGGTGATACTGGTACATGTTAGTCTGTAGACCCGAGATCGTCATAAAGTATTGTGTGGCTCCCCGTGTACTTTGATTTCCTCCCTACAACGGCTCAAAAGAGTCGTGCAAATAGGTGGATTTTGGGTACAGTCCCGAGTCACATGGAGGCAATGAGCGATAGGAGGGGTTTCGTCTCTCCCGGTATCGGAAGTTGATGTTGCATTATACTTGATTGGCTATAAATGGAAGTCCCTGGCCAGGGCTGCTGATGAGATTTACTGGTAAGAGTTACCAGTAGTTTCTTGAACCGTTATGAGCCATATATCGGTATGACTTATCATGTTACCAGGGTCTGACGTTACCACCCCTAAACTCGATATGCGACATATCATACGAAGAGACCGGACTGTACGGTATGTGTTACTTATAGGCTTCATGGGAGTTTGGACAAGATTTCTTGTCGATATTCTAATCGCTCAATACCTGGGCAGCCGTTACGTCTAGCCAGTACCGTTGACGGTTTGTGGGTGACTGATGTGATCATCACCTACTGCTGGCGTATTGACGGGTCTTTAGAGTCCCACACAGAAGTTTCCTGGTTCAAGCGAAATGAAGTAAGGCACATATGTTGATATATGTGGGGGTAGGGGGCTGATTAGATACGTGTATGCGATACCGTATTCTAATCTGGCGGTTATTTGTTATCAGTTAGGTTATATGTGATATAACCGGATTATCGAGTCAAGTGTTGATTTGATAATGTGATATACAAATAAATGATATTAGTCGGTTATATGTGATATAATCTGAATATTAAATCAAGTGTTGATTTAATAATTTGATATATATTTATATTTGATATAATTATATACTAACTAATATTATTAGCTCACTAATTATTCTTCATAATATATTTAATATATATATATATATATATATATATATATATATATATATATATATATAATGAAGTATGGTTGATTTTCTATTTTTTAGAAAAAAAAGGAAATCAGGTGTAAAATGGGGAGATATTTAAAGTATGCGTGAAGCATGGCTTTTGCAATATTTTATTTCCTTTTGACTCACTATTCAAGCATGGCTCTATTTTTTAATTTGAAAAATAATGGATGCTTGAAAGTGAGGTTTGGGTGGAGCTATTATTCATTTTATGCTTTGAGCCTTAGCCATTTTCTTGAGCTCATGCTCTCTAGCTCTCTCCATCTTCTTCCTCCTCTTGCTGATGTGAATTATATAGTTTAAGACAAATCCTAGTGAGCTTAGAACCCCTACTTCATCATCCTAGTGTAGATTAGCATTTTGCACTAGTGTGTTTCCTTCACTAATGAGATTTTAGTGAAGAGGTGGTTTGGATTTAAGAAGCTTCGGATGGATCATCTTCGGCACGAAGATCACGGAGGAGGCTCGTTCAAATCTCAAGTGGAGCTTAATGGAGTCGTGTGGACTACTGCACGGAGCTTGATAAGAGAAGGAAACGGTCTACAAAGGTTGTAGCATCCTTCACCTAGTTTAGTTTACTTTGATATCTAGTTTAAACCCTAGTCATCTAGTTAAAGATTTTGTTAGTGTTAATTAGCATCCCAAATTTTTTTTAAATGGCATGATTGATGCTACTAAAACCCTGTGGTGGAGCTAACAAACACTTTCATGGTATCAGAGCCAAACTAGAAGATTAGATGATGTAGTTAGAATCACGAAACTGAAACAACTCTGAAAACCGAAAATTAAGTTTCTGTCGATTTTAAAATGATCTTTGAAAATTATTCAAACAACTGCAGAATATTATATATGATATAACTAGAACACTGAACAAAAACGATACCAAAACGCCACTATTCACCCGGCGAGATCAGCCTTTTTACCAGCATCGTCGGCCCCTTGCTCCATTTAGTTTCGTGTTTGTTTGGTGTTCTGTTGGTTTGGTTTTAGGATTTCAGGTTATGTTTGATTATCCCAAAATTGCATGTGATGTTAATTTTGTTAAGGGGATAATACGGAGTGTTTTGTAGTCGTAATTTTTACGTCGTTTCGGGTTTAAGTTTGATATGCGATACAATACTTGGAATCCGTAGTTAATTAGATTTGTGAAAACTAGATAGTGATTGTAAATTTAGCATGTTAGTCTCTTTTGATCGATTGCCACGAAGTTTTGATTCGAATCAAAACTTCGTCGCACTCGTGTAGAGTACGTAAATATTCGCCGGATAACTTTACTAGGTAGCCACACCCTATAGTATTGACCAAGTGACTGTAGGAGAACCCCATTGCTAATAGCATCCACTCAGGTGCTCACGGCCATGGTGTTTCATCTAAGTGCACTTCGTCGACGGCATTGGGGGTGTGGCCATCTACTAAGTTTCCGACGAGTATTCGATCAGGGTAGTTGGGATCCTGTTGAATTACCTGACTAAGTTATTAAAAAGAGTTTTCGATATGAGACTAAAATGCTAGGTTTATAGTGTTAGGCATGAAATTCGGAATATGAGATATTCTGGGTTTATGATGTCTAAGGAAATGCGGATTCTAATTATTGTAGTTATTCATTTCTTTTCTGCGACCGTAAGTGTAATATGTGGGGTATCCCATGTTAGTTATATGTATGCCCTAGAGGCCATTACTATACATGAGATGTATATCGTAGTGGATGCTTGGACATATATAGGGAGGACTTTCTTGCTCGACATGATAGTATGCTATCTGGTTACTCTTTACCTTAACGTGTACACTGATTGTTTCTCTGTTACATGTTGGTAAAGCCCTTAGGATGTGTACTTGACTACCTGGACAATGATGCGGATTATACTAGTGGGGACATGGTAATTCATAAGTACATCCTTCAAGGTCCCTAGTCGTGGGTGTATCGAGACGGGGCATCGATATACCAGAGTAGACTAGCGTATACCTTCTCGACCCATACAGATGGGCGATGGATGATCCCATATCCATTGGTGTTTGACATCAGAGATGATATACGGGTGCTCAGTAGAGACTGGGTATACTAGACGGACTCACCGAGAACTCCCAGATGGTATTATACCTTACGTCAGATGGCAGTTCTCTGGTGACACTGGTACAGGTTAGTCTGTAGACCCGAGATCGTTATAGAGTCTTGTGTGATTCCTACTGTGCTTTGATTTCTACCTTACCACGTCCAAGAGGGCGTGCAAAACGGTGGTTTTTGGGTACAGTCCCGAGTCACATGGAGGCAATGAGCGATAGGAGGGGTTTCGTCTCTCCCGGTATTACGAGTTGATGTTGCGCTATGCTCGATTGGCCATAACAGGGAAGTCCCTGGCCAGGGCTGGTATAGAGATTTACTGGTAAGTGTTACCAGTAGTTTCTCGACCCGTTATGGGCCTCATATCGGCATGACTTATTAGTTATTGGGGTCTGACGTTTACCACCCCTAGACTTGATATGCGACATATCAGACGAGGAGACCGGACTGTACGGTAGTGTCACTGTCAGGCTTTTTGCAGGAGTTGGAGCGGGCTTGCTTGCTGATCTTCTGATCGCTCAATACCCGGGTAGCCGTTACGTCCATCTAGTACCGCTGACGGCTTGTGAGTGCTTGATATGATCATCACCTACTGCCGGCGTATTGACGAGTCTTTAGAGTCCTACAAAGAGGTTGTACTGGCTCAGGCAAAACGAAATAGGAGCGCATATGTGATATGTGCGGGACCAAGAATAATGCGAGTATGTGATACCGTATTCTATTCTCACGATGTTTGTGTCGATCGGTTATATGCGATATAACCAAGTTATCGAATCAAGGATTGATTCGATAAGTCGATGCATTGGATATTAGTCGGTTATATGTGATATAACCGGATTATTAAGTCAAGTGTTGATTTAATAATTTAGTGTATAATTGTAAATGTGATATACTAATTTACATTAACTAACATTGGTTCATTTAAGCATTTATTTTTCTCACTTGTGCACAAGTTAATATATATGTGATATATATTTATTAGTGTACAAATTGTATCATGGTTGTTGATACACATTTCATGGGTGTAGAAGACTTATACCATACTAATTATATTTGTTAGGTTTTTATATTTAAAGTAATTCTAAAACAAATGGATAATGAGCACAAATGCAGAAGCTTCATGAAGCTTATGTTGCATTGACTTAGTCCACTAGTTTTGTTTTACTTAAGATATTAGTTAACCTAACCACTATGATTACCCATGGTAAAGTCTCTACATGAGTTAGTATATGATACTCACTCACCATGGTTAGTTCATTCTCTCTCTTGATCATTTTTCATATTCATTTTGAGCTCATCTTCTTCCTCCTCAAAATTTCTTTCTAGGGTTTGAAATAGAGAGAGAATCAAAGTGAGAAAAGAAATTCTAAAGTGTACCCATTTCCTATCTCACCATCCTCTACTAGACTAGCACTTTAGTTTAGGGTGTTTGCTTCACTAATTCTTTGGTTAGTGAAGTAGAAACTTGAGTTCGTATTCCCTCGACGTAGGTCATCTTCGGCTTCGAAGACTTCAAGCAATTCCGTTGCCTCTTCTCATGGAGCCGTCCGAGAGTCCGGGAGTTCGATGATCACAGCGAAGGGACTACTACAAGGAGCTTTAGAAGTGAAGGACCGATCTACAAAGGTTGTATTTCATATTCACTTAGAGTTAAAGAGTTTAACTTTCATTTGAAACCGTAATTTCTCTAGTTAACGATCTTGTTTAGAGTTATTCGGCACGGCTAAAATTTTAATCCGGCATGGTTGATGCCTTGTAGAACCTTATTAGAGTGCCTAGTAACCCTACAGTGGTATCAGAGCCTAGCTAGAGTATTAGGCGATGTGTTTACGAAGTTAAAACCCCGATCGAACCCGGAATCGACAAAGTAAACCCCTCTCTGGAAATTTTTTCAAAACTGGGATTTTTCTGAATTAAAAATGCTTAAAAAAATCAGCAGGCAATTATAAGGGAAACTGTGCAAAACGACAAAGTTTGACGCCCAAAGCGCCGCGGAACCGCGGCACGAGCAGGCTCCCGCGGCGGTTCCGCAGCCATATGGTGACGTCACACTTATCTTTTTGCACAGTAATGTTCCTATTTAATTTCATGATGTTTCTGAGTATTTTTAACCTGACACAAGTGTTGAGAATTCTGGGGTTTATTTTGTAATCGTTGATTCGATCAGAATATTTAATTTCGTTTTCATTTCCGGATATTTAGAACGTATTAAAAGGTTCGAACGGATATCAATAACTCACTTTTTCCCGACCCGGAAAATTTCCACGCGTTGGATTTTTCCGTTTGTTTAAGAACGTCTGAATTGTGCAAGTTACGCAATGGACCCTCTAAAAGACAAAAAACCTTAACTCGATTATGTGACCGTCTTGAACTGCCTTTTGAACCTTAGGGTTTGGGGCAGTACGGCGTGCCACATGTGAGGCGTTGGCTTGACCCTTCTACGGCTGGACCATTGGTACTATGGCATGTGATGGATGTTTTTAAACTCCCCTCAAGTGTTGAGATATATTTGGAAAACTTGGGTGTTTGATCATTCGATCGGAAAGTTTAACATTCTCTATTTATCTGGAATGTGATACAATATTTGGAATCCACAAGTGGTTATGAGATAACTAATTTGATCGGTTGCCACAGAATTTTGATGCGATCAAAAGTCCGTCGCAATCACGTAGCGTACGCTGATACTCGCCGGGTAAACTTAATAGACAGCCATGCCCCATAGCCCCGACCAAGTGACTGTAGGAGAACCCCGTCGCCAAAAACATCCGTTTGGGTGCTCGCGGCAGCGGTGTTCCGCCTTAGTGCACTTCGTCGATGGCATCCGGGGGTGCGGCCGTCTACTAAAGTTTGCGACGAACATTCGATCAAATTATCGGGAATCTTGTTGAATTGCCCGACTAGATATTGAAAAGTGTTTTCGATATAGAGACTAAAATGCGGGGTTTATAATTGTTAGGCATGTGATGTCTAAGGAGGTTGCGGATTCCAACTGTTGTAGTTTTACACTTTCTTTTCTGCGACCGTAAGTGTAATATGTGATATCGCCGGTTTCGTTGCTATATGCCAACGACAATTAGGATGCGCATATTTACTTACGTTGATGACATGTGATATTATGTGTTGTTGGATATGTTATATTGGATCGTCGCGTTCTGAATAGCCGGGGGGTTTTATGTGAGATGAGAGTTTTTATTTTCATTCATGTAAATTTAATGTATGTAATATTCTTTTATTGGGGCACTTCCGGCATGAGGTTGATGTCTCCATTTATATATTATTTACTTTTCCGCACTAGGATAGACCCAAGGAGGAGAGCATAAGTAACCGGGTTTTGGAGTCCAATGGGAGACCAACTCGAGGAGTCGAGTCCGGGTCTCCTAACTCTAGAATTGGAAGGGTTGCTTGCCGCTCTCGTAGGGGTCTAGGGGTGTGGGTTTGGCTATTCATCACGACCGTGGAATCCGTGTTTTATAGAGGCTCAAAATAAAACACGGACGTTCTAGCATATCCAATGTTTCATATGTTTCTTCTGCTACGATATCTGTGATGTGATCATTTGATGTGCTGTGATAAATACTGTATATAGTATATATGATATATTATATTGATGTTACTTATGTTTTACACCCGTGCTAGCCCTGCCCCGCTCTGCCGTTAGTCACCTAACCTAACGGTGCACGAGGGGACATCGAGGCGAATGCAGATGGCATAAGTGTACGTCGTATTTATCTGTGATGTTTAGGTGTTTAAATGATGGGACTTCATTAATATGATTAATGAAAGAAAAGAAACCTAAAAGATGTTGTGGAATCGAATTTTCAAAAACAGGTAACTACAGTTCTTGCTTTGCATCGCGGTGTTCCTTGTAGAACATCCTGCACCTTATTCGATAAGGAAATGGATGAGATCCCTTCACCGGGAGTGACCCCTTTAGCAATGACTGGCAGATGCTACAACCCTCAGTTTTGTCTTTTGATTGCTTTTCTAGTTTTTGCTTTGCACAGTGATGTATATGATATCTCCTGCACCTCATTCGACGAGGAAAGAGCCAAGATCCCTTCACCGGCAGTGACCTCTTTAGCGAAACTAGTAAAAGCCTCAAAAACACTCCATTTTAAAATCATTTGATTCTACAACGATATCAAGTTCATTACGCAATAGGTTTTCAGAAAAACCTGTCGTAACCCTCCGTCATTTCAGATAAGTAGTAGTTAGTATTCGTGCTGCGTTTGTTGGCCTTTGTCAAGGCATAGTATGCGGTAGCTGACTAGTGCTTATCTGCTTATACATATGATGCAGATTGGGTTAGGGTAGTCGTACGACCTTGTTGGCCTTTGTCAAGGGTCGTGCGGGTGGTTTTAATTCAATCAAGAAATGACGGGTTGAACTTGACTAGCATCCTATGGTTTGTTGGCCTTTGTCAAGGTCATAGGAGGTTAGGGGCAAAATTATCGGGAATTTCAAGTGTTGAAATTTGCAATGAGATTGCATACCTTTTATGTGATAGTTGGATCCCGATACCCACTGCGAGTAATTGTTACTCCTGGGAGAGTTTTACACATTACAATTAGCCGATCAAGTAGGTGTCTAAAAAGGTGTCAACGGGGTTACGCCTCTGGGAAAACGAGATTTACATTAATTAGGTCCGTGCGAAAGCACGGGGAATCTCCCTCAAAGTACCGACACTGGCCTGGCTGAAAGATTGGCGAAGTTGTAGGGTGTAATTAATCCCGGCTAGTCTTTCCTTTTAGGGTTTGAAGGAAGATTTGATAAAAACAGTCGGAGCCATCCTGATTAGATAAAATAATAACCAATCTGATCTTGTAAGAGCGCACACAGAGTGTTTTCTTCTCTCTCTCTCCAGGTAGCGACCATATCACGCCTTAATCAAGATAATAATACGGATGTATTGACCGAACTCGCTTGTTATACTGAGCTGGGGAACGTTGGTCCCGCTCCAACTTATAAATGTTATAAGACAGAGCAGGAAATAGGGGATTACCAGAATTCCCGTGCCGCGCAAACGAAGAAAGTGCATGCTGATGCATCTTCTTCGGGTATGTTCATTACAAAGAACTGTTTCTCAGTACCCTTTACGTCCTGGGTATGTGATACCGGATTAGGATCCCGCATATGTAATCTGTTACATGGGCTACAGATCGGTAGAGAACTGAGAACGGGTGATAAATTTCATGAGATAGAAAACGGTGCAAGTGTTGCAGCCAAGTCTGTTGGTCACTATCACCCTGTATTACCAGAATACATTGATTCTGAATAAATGTCATTAGATACCGAACCTGATATACAACATCATATCAGTCTCGTTATTAGTAAAGAAAGGATATAATTTTGTATTGTTGGATAATGTTTTGAACATTTCCTATATCAAGAGTTGATCGGTTCAGGCACGTTATCTAAAAGCATTGACGTTCTAAATCAAACTACAGTTCTTAGTATACAGAACACACACAAGAGGAAGAGTTCAGAAATGAACGAATCCTTCTTGAGGTATTGTAGACTAGGTCATATCAATACGACCCGACTAGCTGAAGTTACATAAAGATGCATATTTAAATTAGTTTGAATTTACATCTTGTGAAACTTGCTGGTCATGTCACAGAGATAAGATGACCAAAGCTCTGTTTATTGGAAACGGAGAAAGAGTTAGTAAACTCTTAGGATGATACATGTTGATGTATGAAGGTTCCCTGTCTACACATGCCAGACCGGTTCTTTGTACTTCATTACATTCTCTGATAATCTCTCAAGATTCAGACATATGTTCCTGTTGAAACACAAGTCCGAACCTTTTGAGATATTCACAGAATATAAGTTAGAAGTAGAGAACCAAAACGGGTATAAGTATTATGTCGTTTGATGTGATCAGGGAGGAGAATACTAAAGCACGGAATTCCTGGATTATTCTAAAGGAGAATGAGATTCTCTTTCAGCATTACTCTTCCGTATACACCACAGCACGTCGGTGTATCGGGGCGGAGCAATCACACCCTATATGATAAGGTGTGCTCTATGGTGAGTACTACCGAGTTTCCTGTTTCCTTTTGGGAGTTATGCACTTATGAAGCTGCATACCAATTGAATGGCATTCCAACCAAATCAGGTGCCTACCACTCCATATGAGATATGGTAAGGGAAGAGCCCATCTCTTAAGTCAGTTAAGATTTGGGGTTGTCCAGCCTATGTCTAAAAGCATAATCCGGACAAACTCGAGGAAAAGTCAGTTCTGTAGAAGTTTGTTGGATATCCCAAGCAATCGCAAGAGAATATCTTCTACCTAACCGAGAAACAAAAGATGTTTTGTTTCTCAACATGCCACCTTTGTGAAAGGGAATTTCTTGTGAACAAATTAGTGGTCATGAGGTAGAACTGGAAGGAGTTCCAGCTATACAAACTGCAGCTGATGATTTGGTAGAACCAAAGGATTCAATAGTAACCAACGAATCTCAGCCTCTCCGCCGATCTAGTAGGGTTCCTCACCCCACCTGAAAGATACTTCGGTTTCTCTATGACAGTGGGAGCGAGGAATGCATCATGAGATGATGACCCAACTAGTTTCGAGCTGGCCATCAGGAGTGGGACTCTGTAAGAATGGCTGGATGCTTAGCGATCTGAGATGGAATCTTTATACACCAACAAAGTATGGACTTTAGTTGCTTTATCTGAAGGGTTAAATCCCCATCAGGAGCAAGTATATCTTGAGAAGATTACTTGGTGTACATGGAAAAGTTGAGACTTTGAAAGCTAGACTTGTTAAAGGTTTGCATCGTAGACCAGTTGTGGCTAATGATGAAACCTTTTCTGGGGCCTATGCTTAAGTCCATCCAGATCCTACTTGCCACGGCTACATACCATGACTACGATATCTGGCGGTTGGGTGTCATGACTGCTTTTCTAAATAATGTTTTAGAAGAGAGAGTCTATAAGTACACAGTCAGAGGGCTTTGTAGACAGTGGGAGCAGTGGAAATGCGTGCAAGATATTTTATGAGATAAAGCAGGCATCGCGGAGTTGGAACGTCTGTTTTGATGTGTTAGTCAAAGAGTTTGACTCCATCGAAATGGTAGATGAACCTTGTATATACAAAAAGGTAGTAGAGAGTATGGTGGTGATCCTCATAGAGTACGTGGATGACATACTCTTGATAGGGAAGGAGTTTCCTATGCTACGCTCGATCAAACTCCGCTTATCACAAGGATTCTCCATATAGGATCAAAGTAATACCTCATAAATCCTCAGTTTTGGATTAATGAGATAGATCTTATTGGATGTTAGGATTCTCACTAGTTGTAGTGAGATGGTATCAATCGATCCTGGGGAGAATCACTGGAAGAGTTCCAGGGTGATAAGGACGACTGAAAGTCAGTCACAGGTATTGTCTTTACCCTCAGTAAAGGGACGGTATGTTGGAAGAGTTCCAAGCTAAACACCGTGGCATACTAGACGATAAAGGCTGGATACATCGCTACCAAAGATACTACTAAAGAGGCAGTCTGGGTGTATATTAGTTCATGAGATGAACTTTGTTCCTACCATTGTGAGACAATGGAGTAGTAGGCTTATGCCTAGGAACGTCTGTCCCATCAGTGATCCAGACATATTCTAAGACAGTGTCACCTGATCATGGAGATGGTTGATCTCTAGGGGATCGAGGTTAGGAGAGTAGACTCAGAGGACAACACGGCGGATCCACTCACAAAGGCCTTTTCCCAGAGAGAGACTTTTAGGGGATGGTTGAGTATGAGATACTACAACCACTGTTATCAGATGGCCCTAGTGCAAGTGGGAGATTGTAAGTTATATGTATGCCATATAGGCCATTACTATACATGAGATGTATATCGTAGTGGATGCTTGGACATATATAGGGAGGACTTTCTTGCTTGACATGATAGTATGCTATCTGGTTACTCTTTACCTTAACGTGTACACTGATTGTCTCTCTGTTACATGTTAGTAAAGCCTTTAGGATGTGTACTTGACTACCTAGACTATGATGCGGATCATACTAGTGGGGACATGGTAGTTCATAAGTACATCCTTCAAGGTCCCTAGTCGTGGGTGTATCGAGACGGGGCATCGATATACCAGAGTAGACTAGCGTATACCTTCTCGACCCATACAGATGGGCGATGGATGATCCCATATCCATTGGTGTTTGACATCAGAGATGATATACGGGTGCTCAGTAGAGACTGGGTACACTGGACGGACTCGCCGAGAACTCCCAGATGGTATTATACCTTACGTCAGATGGCAGTTCTCTGGTGACACTGATACAGGTTAGTCTGTAGACCCGAGATCGTCATAGAGTCTTGTGTGATTCCCACTGTGCTTTGATTTGCACCTTACCACGTCCAAGAGGGCGTGCAAAACGGTGGTTTTTGGGTACAGTCCCGAGTCACATGGAGGCAATGAGCGATAGGAGGGGTTTCGTCTCTCCCGGTATTGGGGGTTGATGTTGCGCTATGCTCGATTGGCCATAACAGGGAAGTCCCTGGCCAGGGCTGGTATAGATATTTACTGGTAAGTGTTACCAGTAGTTTCTTGACCCGTTATGAGCCTCATATCGGCATGACTTATCAGTTATTGGGGTCTGACGTTTACTACCCCTAGACTTGATATGCGACATATCAGACGAGGAGACCGGACTGTACGGTAGTGTCACTGTCAGGCTTTTTGCAGGAGTTGGAGCGGGCTTGCTTGCTGATCTTCTGATCGCTCAATACCCGGGTAGCCGTTACGTCCATCTAGTACCGCTGACGGCTTGTGGGTGTTTGATATGATCATCACCTACTGCCGGCGTATTGACGAGTCTTTAGAGTCCTACATAGAGGTTGTACTGGCTTAGGCAAAACGAAATAGGAGCGCATATGTGATATGTGCTGGACCAAGAATAATGCGAGTATGTGATACCGTATTCTATTCTCGTGATGTTTGTGTCGATCGGTTATATGCGATATAACCAAGTTATCGAATCAAGGGTTGATTCGATAAGTCGATGCATTGGATGTTAGTTGGTTATATGTGATATAACCGGATTATTAAGTCAAGTGTTGATTTAATAATTTAGTGTATAATTGTATATGTGATATACTAATTTACATTAACTAATATTGGTTCACTTAAGCATTTATTTTTCTCACTTGTGCACAAGTTAATATATATGTGATATATATTTATTAGTGTACAAATTGTATCATGGTTGTTGATACACATTTCATGGGTGTAGAAGACTTATACCATACTAATTATATTTGTTAGGTTTTTATATTTAAAGTAATTCTAAAACAAATGGATAATGAGCACAAATGCATGAAGCTTCATGAAGCTTATGTTGCATTGACTTAGTCCACTAGTTTTGTTTTACTTAAGATATTAGTTAACCTAACCACTATGATTACCCATGGTAAAGTCTCTACATGAGTTAGTATATGATACTCACTCACCATGGTTAGTTCATTCTCTCTCTTGATCATTTTTCATATTCATTTTGAGCTCATCTTCTTCCTCCTCAAAATTTCTTTCTAGGGTTTGAAATAGAGAGAGAATCAAAGTGAGAAAAGAAATTCTAAAGTGTACCCATTTCCTATCTCACCATCCTCTACTAGACCAGCACTTTAGTTTAGGGTGTTTGCTTCACTAATTCTTTGGTTAGTGAAGTAGAAACTTGAGTTCGTATTCTCTCGACGTAGATCATTTTCGGCCTCGAAGACTTCAAGCAATTCCGTTGCCTCTTCTTATGGAGCCGTCCAAGAGTCTAGGAGTTCGATGATCGCAGCGAAGGGACTACTACAAGGAGCTTTAGAAGTGAAGGACCGATCTACAAAGGTTGTATTTCGTATTCACTTAGAGTTAAAGAGTTTAACTTTCATTTGAAACCCTAATTTCTCTAGTTAATGATCTTGTTTAGAGTTATTCGGCACGGCTAAAATTTTAATCCGGCATGGTTGATGCCTTGTAGAACCTTATTAGAGTGCCTAGTAACCCTACATCCCAAATCTCGTTGCTATATGTCAACAGAATTTGGAATACATATATTTACTTACGTTGATAACATGTGATGTTATGTGTTGATGTGATATGTTTTATTAGATCGTCGTGATTGAATAGCCGAGGGGTTTATGTGAGATGAGAGTTTTACATTCATTCATGTAAAATTTGTATGTAATATTCTTTTATTGGGGCACTTCCGGGTTGAGGATGATGTCAGCACTGATGTATATTATTTACTTTTTCACATTAGGATAGACCCAAGGCGCGGAGCACAAGTGACCGGGTTCTAGAGTCCAGTGGGAGACCATCTCGAGGAGTCGAGACTGGGTCTCCTAACTCTAGAATTGGCAGGGTTGCTTGCCGCTCTCTTAGGGGTCTATGGGATGAGGGTTTGGCTATTCATCACGACCATGGAATCCGTGTTTTTCATTACTGGCTGAATTTAAAACACGGACCTCCTAATATATCCAATATATCATATGTTTTACTTCTGTTGTTTAGTTCTGTGATATGATCATATAACTGCGTGAGCCGAATGCTATATTATATATATGATATATAATAAACGTTGCTTATGTTTTGCACCCGCGCTAGTCCAGCTCCCGCTCTGCCATTAGTTAAGTAACCTAGCGGTTCATGACGAGGCCCCGTGGCGAATACGGATGGCATAAGCGTACGTTCTATTTTTGTTTCTTTTTCTGTGATGTTTAGGGAAACATTAAATGATGAGACTTTATTAATGAGCTTAATGAAAAGAAAAGAAACCTAAATCAAAAGTTTTTAAAAAGGCAGCTCTAGTTCTTACTTTGCATAGTGGTGTTACTTGATGAATATCCAGCACCTCATTCGATAAGGAAAGAGCCGAGATCCCTTCACCGGGATTGACCTCTTTAGCAAAACTAGCAAATACTACAACCCACTCGGTTTTGTTTTTATAGCTTCTCTAGTTCTTGCTTTGCACAGTGTTATTCCTTGATGAATATCCAACACCTCATTCGATGAGGAAAGAGCCGAGATCCCTTCACCGGGAGTGACCTCTTTAGCAAAACTAGCAAATGCCTCAAAAATACTCCTTTTCAAATCCCTAGATTCTATAACGATGTCAAGTTCATTACGTTAAATGTTTTCTTAAAAATCAACGTAGCCCTCCGTCATTTCAGATAAATACTATTTAGTATTCGTGCTACGTTTGTTGGTCTTTATCAAGGTGTAGTGTGTGGTAGCTGATTAGTGCTTATTTGCAGCATGTGATGCGATTGGATTAGGGTAGTCAAGCGATTTTGTTGGCCTTCATCAAGGGTCGGGCGGGTGAGTTTAATTCAATCAAGAAATGAATGGGTTGAACTTGACTAGCGGCCTATGGTTTGTTGGCCTCCATCAAGGTCATAGGAAGTTAGGGGTAAAAACAATTTTCGGGAATTTCAAGTGTTGAAATTTGCAATGAGATTGCATACCTTCTATATGATAGTTAGATCCCGATACCCATTGCGAGTAAGAGTTACTCCTGGGAGAGTTTTGCACTTTACAATTAACTAATCCAGTAGGTGTCTAGAAAGGTATCAACGGAGTTATGCCTATAGGGAAACGAGGTTTATTTTAATTAGGTCCGTGCGAAAGTACGGGAAACCTCCCTCGGAGTACCGACACTAGCCTGGCTAACCGGTTAACGAACTTGTAGAATGTAATTAATTCCGGCTAATCTTACCTTTTATGGTTTGAAGGAAGATTTGATAAAAACAGTGGGAGCCATCCTGATTAGATAAAATAATAACAAATCTAATCCTGCAAAGAGCGCATGCAAAGTGATTATCCCTCTCTCTCTCCTGGTAGCGACTAATGACACACCTTAATCAAGATAATAATATGGATGTATTGACCGAACCTACTTATTATACTGGGCTAGGTTCCGCTCTATCTTATGATTGTCATAAGTCTGAGCAAGGAATAGCAGAATACCCGTATTCCCATGCTACCCAATACGAAGAAGGAGCATGCTGATGCATCTTCTTCGGGTGTGTTCGTTACCGAGAACTGTTTCTTAGTTTGCTCTATGTCCTGGATATTGGATACCGGATCAGGATCCCATGTATGTAATTTGTTACATGGGCTAAAGAGAGGTAGAGAACTGGAAAAGGATGACATGTCTCTAAAAGTAGGGAATAGAGCAATTGT
Organism: Agapanthus africanus; assembly: GCA_030015575.1. Lineage (NCBI taxonomy): Eukaryota > Viridiplantae > Streptophyta > Magnoliopsida > Asparagales > Amaryllidaceae > Agapanthus > Agapanthus africanus. The sequence goes on along the minus strand of CM057346.1, from coordinate 542,698,138 downwards.
TACAGCCAAAGAAGTTGGCGAATATCACATTCTATTATCAAGTGGTAATACAATAATTCTGAGCGACTGTTATTTCGTACCAAACATATTATGAATGTTTTCCTAAATCAAGTGTTGATTGGGTATGGTACGTTGAGTAATGGTATAAACGTTCTGAATCAAACCGCAGTTCTAATATACAGCACACAAATAAGAAGAAAAGTTCAGAAATGAACGAAGCCTTCTTGTGGCATTGTAGACTAGGTCATATCAATGCAACAAGACTGGCTAAGTTGCATAAGGATGGATATTTGAATTTGTTTGAACTTTCATCTTATGAAACTTGCCAGTCATGTCTCAAAGACAAGATGACCAAAACTCTGTTTACTGGACATAGAGAAAGAACTAGTGAACTCTTGGGACTGATACATAGTGATGTATGTGGTCCTATGTCTACTCATGCCAGGAATGGTTTCTTGTACTTTATTACATTTACCGACGATCTCTTAAAATTCGGACACGTGTTCTTACTGAAACATAAGTCTGAAACTTTAAAAAATTCAAGGAATATAAGAACGAAATAGAGAACCAGACAGCTAAAATTATTAAAATCTTTTGATCTGATCGGGAAGGAGAATACTTAAGCACGGAGTTCCGAGACTATTTAAAAGAGAATGAGATTCTTTCTCAGCTTACTCCTCCGTATACACCACAGCACAACGGTATATCGGGGCGGAGGAATCGTACCCTATGATATGGTGTGCTCTATGGTGAGTAATACTGAATTGCCTATTTTTGGGGATATGCACTTGAGATAGCTGCATACCTATTGAATAGAGTTCCAACCAAATCCGTGCCTATCACTCCATATGAGATATAGAATGGGAAGAGACCATCTCTTAAACGAGTTAAGATATAGGGTTGTCCGGCTTATGTTAAAATGCAAAATCCGGACAAGCTCAAAGCAAGGCCAGTTCTGTACAAGTTTGTAGGATATCCCAAATATTTGCGAGGGCATATCTTCTACCACACCGAGCAAAAAAAATGTTTTGTTTCTCAACATACCATATTTTTAGAAAAGGAATTTCTTGTGAAATAATTAGTGATAATGAGGTAGAACTGGAAGAAGTTCCAGCTACACAAACTACTACTGACGATTTGGTAGAAACCGGAGGATTCAATAGTCCCCAACGAACCTCAGCCACTCCGCAGATCTAGTAGGGTTGCTCATCTACCTGAGAGATACTACGGTTTTCTCATAAATGGTGTGAGCGAGGATTGCATCATGGAAGATAATGACCCAACTAGTTTCGAGCAGGCCATCACAAGTGGAGACTCTATGAAATGGCTAGATGTTATATGATCTGAGATGGAATCTATATACACCAACAAAGTATGGACTTTGTATGTTGCTTCTAAAGGGGTAAACCCATCGGGAGCAAGTGGATCTTGAGAAGATAATTGGTGTAGATGGAAAAGTTGAGACTTTCAAAGGTAGAATTGAAGCAAAAGGTTTTCGTCAACGACCAGGTGTCGATTATGATGAGACATTTTCTCTTGTAGCCATGCATAAGTCCATCAGGATCCTACTTTCTATTGGTGCATACCATGACTACGAAATCTGGCAGTTGAACGTTAGACCACTTTTCTAAATGGTGATTTAGAAGAGAGCGTCTACATGACACAGCTAGAGGGCTTCATAGACAGCAGGAGCAGCGGAAGCGTGTGCAAGCTACTCAAATCCATCTACGGATTAAAGCAAGCGTCGCGAAGCTGGAACATCTATTTTGATGAAGCTGTCAAAGAGTTTGATTTCATCAAAAATATAGATGAACCATGTATATATAAGAAGATTGTAGAGAGTAAAGTTATCTTCCTCGTATTGTACGTGGATGGAATACTCTTGATAGGAAACGATGTTCCTATTCTACACTTGGTCAAGCTCTTCTTATCAGACAGGTTCTCCATGAAAGATCTTGGTGATGCCTCCTACATTCTGGGGACTAAGATCTATAGAGATAGATCTAGACGGATGTTGGGATTGTCCTAATCTAAGTATATAGACACCATACTAAAGAGATTTAGTATGGAAGATTCTAAGCGTAGTAATTTACCCACTTGTTCAGGAATTACTCTCTCCAAAGAGATGTCTCCCAAGACTAATTTGGAGAGAGCTTGTATGCAATTGATACCCTATGCTACAGTAGTCGGGACTATCATGTATGTGATGTTATGTATCAGATCAGATGTAGCTTACTCATTAGGTGTAATGAGCATGTATCAATCAGATCCTGGGAAGAAACACTGGACAGCTGTAAAGAACATTCTTAAGTACTTGAGAAAAACTGAAGAAACGTTCTTGGTGTATAGTAACGGTGAACTCCACATGGAGTATTTTACTGATTTGAGCTTCCAGAGTGATAAGGACGACAGTAAGTCAGTCTCGGGTTTTGTCTTCACCCTCGATGGAGAGGCGGTATGTTGGAAGAGTTCCAAGCTAGACACCGTAGCAGACTCGACGATGAAGGTTGTCATGCCCCGCTTCCCGGTGTATGGGAAGGGGACGCGATGGGATTGCTACGTATTTACTCAGAAATAAACACGTTAAACGTATCTAAGCAATATAAAGTAAAGTACACAAGAGACAGGAATGTAAATGGACATCAACTTTATTTATTAAACATTCTTTTACAGGTACAACTGAAATGTAAATACATGGATGGAACGATGCCTAAACAATGCCATAACTGAAATGAAATAAATATGTACAAGTAAAGTCTAATGCTCAGGGTCTTCTATAAACTGCTCCAATTGCTCCTGATTGGTCTCGAGCTCCTCAGAGTCAGGTCCTCCTGACAACATTCCAAAGAAGAAGAGAAATATGAATGTCGTCAGCGAACAATCACTCGGTAAGTCTCAAAAGAAGAGAGAAGTAGAATAGACAGAAAGAGAATATAACTATTAATATTTGATTATATTGTTAACGCAGTTGTTTGTATCTTGGTACAGAAAATACCAGTGTATACAAGAGGAGTCCAAGTTATACCGTGGACTTTGGTAACCCGTAGTATAAGGCTCCGTCGAAAATACCACGGAACAATGTCATGGATGTAATTACGTCTTAAGTGACCACCTTGTGCCAATTTTAACATGTTCCGTACCATTCTACCCCTTTATAAACCCCGCGATGTCTTATTGTATTGATTGTATTGTATTGTTTTGTAATAAATGGAAGACATTGCCAAAACCGTGATATCAGTAAATGGAATGGATATAAATGGAGAGTCATGTAGACGGAGTATATCCATGGTTCGGTTCAGTCAATATAGATTGTATAGAGGGATTCATGGATTCATATTGTATTGTAGTTTATGCTTGAATCATATTCAAGTCAGCTTGATTTGGTTGAGACTCAGTCTGAATCAGACACTTTGAAAAGAACTTGAAATCCTGAATTAGTTTTGATGTTATCGGTAACTGCTGCACATGGACGGTAGAATTTGTTTCTTTTTTAAAAAAAAATTACCGTGTTGATAACACCATTTTGTTAGATTGTCTAGCTTAGATAGGCAATCACCCATATTCTCCGGCTCCATGAGGCTCAAGAGAACTGGTCTCGCTTAAACTTATGTTTACTAGGGTCCTTATTGTAATTTAGTATAACTTGACGGGGTTTTATGTAAAAATAGTTTTGGTATAATTTCAAAATACACCTCAAGTATTTAATTATCTTCTTTAGGGTTTTCATAGATGTATATTTTTTAAATGTGAAATTTCTAGTGAGTAAAACCTAGTTTTCATAGTATATGGTATTTTCTTGAAATATTGGAATTGTTTTGTATTTGGATGGTATTTTCATGTAATGGCGATTCCTTTTGAAAACTTGGAATATTTATATAATATAATTAAAGTAGATATTTTGATAATAGATATATATATGTTTAATGAAAATAATTTTATTTATTTTATTGTAGAAATCTCATTTTCTAAAGAAAAATGCATAAAAATTCCATCGAACTCGAATGCTCTTTCCGGAGGTCTGCATCTCACTCTACTAGGCCCGATGATGTATGATAACCCGCACCATCCCGAACGGGGTTTCCCAAAATGGATTGTAGAGGCGCAATTGCAAGGAATTGTTTAATACATCTTTTTAAAAAATGGTTTTATAAGTGATGGTATTTATTTGTAATGCCATGTTATCCCATGAATATGTTCCCAAAACTTCATCGTGCCATATCAAAGATATGTGTTGTGATGAGGTAGGTCATTACCTTATGAATTATCTAAAAGTAATACAATTTTTTAGGTTGTTTTATGGCGAAATGTAACATATGTGATATTTTACCGTAAAAATATGATAAAAGTTGCATAAAAGAATATTTTGAGATGAAACTTGTTTTAATAGTTTTTTTTATGTTTGTTAAACATCATGTGATGATATGGAATTTTATTGATTAAGAAAAGTAACGTTTTAAAGAAGAACCGAATCGGAAGTCGGATTAACTCCGTTTCAGTCGGGTTTTAGAATTTCAAGATTTTAGAATAGAAAATGAGAGGGGGAGAACGGACTTAGTTGCTTTTGGATAAGAGAAGGGAGAGATGAAGCTACGGAAGGTCTCGGGGCATTGTTTCGTCACCGGAAACTCCTTGGAACGTCGCTGGAACTTCGCCCTTCGCTAACTCCACTTGCACACTAAGGCGACTTGAGAATTTTATAGAGTTTTGATAGGAAATTTCTGAGTGAGGAAGGATGAAATATGGTGTGGTATTTATAGGGGAAATTAGGGTTTAGGGGGTGAAAGAATGCATTAAAATTGGGATAAAATGGGATTTTATTGTTCTCCGGAAATGTGTAGAGAAAATAAACAGTGTGAGAGAAGTGGGGTAGCTGAAGAGGTGCTCGAGTGAAAAGATGGGGGCATCATCGACGGTTGGACCGGCGGTACCGGGTTTATTGGGCTTTTCGCCATGCCAACACCGACCCGGGGGGGGGGAGAGGGTTAGGGTTTGGTGCCATATGTTGGTGTCGCCTCGTATACCCTCGTGTACATGTTTGTTTTATTTGTGACTTTTCATTTTACGTGTAGTGCACGTGTAAACCCTTGGGCTTCTAAAAAGATTAAAAGAAATTTTAATAAAAAGATAATATGGCTGACGGGATTTGAACTCAGGTGCCATGTCTCAACAGTGCAAGGCTTTACCAATGAGCTACAAGCTCATTCTTGCTGTTCAGTAGCAAAACAAACTTATAACTTATGCTCAGACTTAGGTGTTCATTTCTGTATTTTGAAAAAAAAATTGTACAGAAAGTTTAAGGTTGTTACATTCTACCCTTCTTAAAAAAATTTCGTCCTTGAAATTTATAAAAAGAAAGTGTAACAGATTCAAGAAAAAGTTTGGTGATAAAACTATTGGTAGTGCATGAAAAATATGTGAAAGAACGAAAGTTTTAGTAAGATTGAAAAAATATAAGGGAATTATCAGGGTTACCTTGGTCTACAGTCTCGGTTTCTACGGCTGCTAATATGAAAGCCTGACGCCGGGGTATATTCCTCCTAGCTGGTGGTACATTCCTCTGTCCTTGGGGCATGTTCCTCTGCCCTCGAGGCATGTTCCTCAGTGCCTGAAGGAATTGGCGATTAGGCTGTGCAGGAGGTGGATCTGGGAGTGCAAGATGAGGTGCAGGAGCCTGGATAGCTGGCCACTGCGGATAGTTGGTGTGTGTGAGCTGAGTTGCTTCTATAAGGATAGTTTCCAATTCTATTATTGGATGCGCAACAAACTAAGCACAGGCCTTTTGCGCGCCTACAGTCCTTCCACAAATGTCCATCTCTCTTGCAGTAGAAGCAAAAATATGGACTTGGTTAGTTATCGGTTATTTCCGATCTCCTGGGTTCAAACGATGGCCTTGAAGAGGCTCCTCCTGCCATCTGAGTGGCAGAGCGCTTCACTCTGGCAGATTGAGATCTGCCCTTCTTCTTTACCACTGCCTCATATCGACGGGCAGTTTTCAAAGCCAAATCATGGGTTGAGAAATCCCTGTTCCCCTCCGAACGGCGGCCGTGACATGGGCTGTCTGGCCTGAGGTTCGGGGCAGATGCTAATTGGTGCTATCCGTCCACCTCTCCGAAGATGCCAAGTTGATTTATGGCACCATGTATCGAAGGTTTAGACGGATGCGGCCGATGTAGTAGACTTCGTCAGATTCCCCATCGCTTGAGGGGTTTTTGATTGTGGGGACGCTCTTCCCTGCAGGCGCAAGCCCCTGCAGTTAATTACGCTACCGCATTGCGGTAACAACTTTCTCCTTCTCCAGATAGTCACTTCGTGTCGTGTGTGTTTGTTTTGTGTTTTGTTGCCCGTGGATTGTATACGGAGACTGAGTTATGTCATCGCCCATAGGGCGTGGACTAGTCCAAATGCGTATTATCTTAGATTTGGGTTGGGGGTTTGGGATTAAGGATACGTTAGCCTCATTTGAGCCTAAGATCGACTTAAACGTTTGTTAAGGATACGTTAGTTTAGTTTTTAGACCAAGATCGACTTAACAGGATCGTTTGGATCCGACAAGAGAGCAATAAAAGGGGGCTCTGTTGTTTAGTTTAGTGACGTTGCGGTCGGTAGGTAGTTTAGGGACATTGCGGTCCTTGGGTAGTTTAAGGACATTGCGGTCCAATGTTAGTTTTAAGACATTGCGGTCAAGGTTAAGGACGTCATAGTCCATGGGTTTAAGGACCCCACAGTCCGTTGTTAGTTTTAAGACATCTCGGTCAAGGTTAAGGACGTCATAGTCCATGGGTTTAAGGACCCCACAGTCCGTTGTTAGTTTTAAGACATCTCGGTCAAGGTTAAGGACGTCATAATCCATGGGTTTAAGGACCCCACAGTCCGTTGTTAGTTTTAAGACATCTCGGTCAAGGTTAAGGACGTCATAGTCCATGGGTTTAAGGACCCCACAGTCCTTTGTTAGTTTTAAGACATCTCGGTCAAGGTTAAAGACCTCATAGTCTATGGGTTTAAGGACCCCACAGTCCGTTGTTAGTTTTAAGACATCTCGGTCAAGGTTAAGGACCTCATAGTCCATGGGTTTAAGGACCCCACAGTCCGTTGTTAGTTTTAAGACATCTCGGTCAAGGTTAAGGACCTCATAGTCCATGGGTTTAAGGACCCTACTGTCCGTTGTTAGTTTTAAGACATCTCGGTCAAGGTTAAGGACCTCATAGTCCATGGGTTTAAGGACCCCACAGTCCGTTGTTAATGTATGGTCATCGGGACCCGTCACCTCTTTGAAGACGTTGAGGAATTACAACGCCAAGTATCAAAGGAGTGAAGAGATGTACCCTTGGACCGGGGTGGATTGAATAGTCTTTGGCCTAATTTGGGATCAAGACCAATTAATTATGTTATGAGCCCATTAGCCCAGTTAAGTCTGAATTGAGGACTTATGGCCATCTTGGGCTAAGTCCAATTATGTTTGGAATATTGGCTTCCTGTTGGTCCATTGAAAGAGAGGCTTTGCCTCTGGCCATTTAGCCAATTGGGCTAACGTTAATTCAGCAATGTTGAACACTGGGATCAAGTTAGTGTTTTAACACTAAAAGACAGTTGGTGTTAAACACCAGCAACAGAGGGTTCAAATTAGTGTTAAACACTAGAGCAAATCAGTGTCAAACACTAACAGCAGAGGCTTCAAATTAGTGTTGAACACTAAGAAATTCAGTGTTAAACACTGCAAATAAAGTTCTTTGATTAGTGTTGAACACTAAGGCCAAACAGTGTTTTAACACTGGATTCAGGGGTTCCAATTTAGTGTTAAACACTAAGGCAAGAGGGGTCACGTGGTAGCACGTGAGGGCACCCTCCCTTCATTTGTTCTGCTGAGAATATCGCATCTTTTGGAGCATCACGTGCCATCACGTGACGGGCATTTAAATGCTTGTATGTTAAAGCCTCTGCCAAGGGTCGTGGATCACGTGGGGAACTGCCTCAAAGGGCCTTTTCTGTAGATCTCTTTGGGGGTCACGTGGTGACACGTGACCCTGCCTCTATGTATGTTTTTTAGAAGATCTGTTAATCCCTTTCAAGAATTAAATTCTTCGTAGGGTTGAACCCTGACAATAATTTTAGAGGAATTAAATTCCTATTTCCTTTTGAAGATTTATATTCTGGGATAGAGTTGAACTCTGAATTTTCTGTAGGAATTAAATTCCTCATATATGTGAAGAACTGAATTCTATCATAGGGTTAAACCCTAATAAAAGCTTTAAGGAATTAAATTCCCACTCTCTTTTTAGAGAATTATTCTGAGGAATGAGATTCTGTCATAGGGTGAAACCCTAATTTCTTCTTTCTTAAGGGAATTAAATTCCTGTTATTTTAACAGAACTAAGTTCTTAACTAGGATTAAACCCTGATTCTGTTCATTCTGAAGGAATTGAATTCCCATAACATAGGGTTAAACCCTAATTTTATTTTAAAGGAATTAAATTCCTATAGTTCTATGAGAATTAAATTCTCAAGCTTCCATTCCCTCTCTATGCTTTGGATCTGCATGGCAGGATCTCAACCCATTGAGAATTAAATTCTCAACTCAAGGGGAGATGTGCTCTTTACAGATCCTCCACCAAAGAGAGAACTATGTTCTTCTGTTTTTACATCAGAGTTAAACTCTGTTGAGAATTAAATTCTCTTTTCCTTTTAAAAAGCCTTCCCTTTTTTACCTAGGGTTTTCTTTTGCAGAAGATCCAACTTTCTCCAAAGTATCAAGGCTCTCCTTTTTTTTATGTATCGATTCCTTTCTGCCTCTCTATCTCTCTATATCTCTCTTTGTGTGTCTCTTGGCTCCTATTTATAGGAGAAGCAGCCGAATCAATTAGTTTTGTTGAATCTTTCATTGAGAGATTTTATTTGTATTCACCATTCGTTTTGGACCTTTGGATTATTAGGTGAATTTTATTCACCATTGGATTTTAAATCCAGAGATTTTCCTTTGTTATTTCGGTCAGATTCTAAGGGGAAATCTTTCCAAATTCGAGATTTTTCCATAGATAGATGATATTTAATCACCTTTAAATCTTTAATTCAATCGGTTTCTTTGGAAAGATTTGAGAGGTCTTTTCTCAGAATTTAATTCTGTTAAATAAATGGGCTTTGAAAGCCGGTCACGTGTGACCACGTGACCCATGGTCACATGTGGGCACGTGACCCTTGGTCACGTGTAAGCACGTGACCCCCCTGGAACGAGCTTTCTTTTTCTTCTGCGCTATGTCTTTGCCGCTGCTTGGTCATCACGTGCCAACACGTGACCACTGGTCACGTGTGAGCACGTGACCCTCGTCTGGATTCTTTTTCTTGATTTAATCAGAGAATGAGTCTGCTTTTGCCGCTGCTTTTAAATGTCACGTGCCAACACATGACTGCTGGTCACGTGCTAGCACGTGATGCCTCCTTCGTAACTTTTCCTGATTTTAAATCAGGAAACAAATGCCCCCACAGCGTTGTTCTCACGTGTTTGCACGTGAGTGCAACGCTGTCACTTTTTGTGACCGTTGGATTCCTCTAGGGATTTGGGGAGATGAAGCGTCTCCATCACATCCTATAAATACCCATGTCTCTTCAGAAGAGCCTTCACTTTTCTCATCTTCTTCCTTTGAGAACTTTTTCCCTTGAGAATTTAATTCTCGTTTCCAGAGCTTAGTTCTCTGTCTCAAACATTTTCCAGAGTTTAACTCTGTTGAAGGATCCTTTTTCCTCAGGTAATGATGTTGAACGGTCGAAGCACCTTTGTTTTTAAAAGAACTCTCTGGATTTTAAATCCACATTAGGGGTTTTAACCTCTTTTAATACGAACCCATTTTTTTCGAATTTATCAGCGAAAATAGAGAACCATTCAATCTTCGAACAATGGATCTCCTAGGGTTCACTTGATGCTTTTAGGGAGATGATGAGATCCGTTACCTCTTTTTAAGGAATTTAATTCCGTTTGAAGAAAATGTTTCTGGGAATTTAATTCCCTTCTCTTAATAAGGAATTTAATTCCTATGAAGAACTCAGTTTCTTCACATGGAGGCTTCTTAGGGTTTCCTTGCCCTAAGCTGTCCTTCTGTAATCAATGCAACAGAAGCCTTGTAACAATTCTCATGACCTTTATTTCAGGTATTATGGACGCTCATATGTATGGCCTTGACGAAATCATTTCCTACGGGAACATTCGTGCACTGGGCCACAGTCAGAACCAGGAGTTCACCAATGCTCAATGCGCCGAGATCATGAGCCGCTTTGGCGAGTACAACCATCGGCTACTCCCCCGTCGCTCTTCTCTTTGAGACTCATCGTGCTGGCAATTTGGGAGCCGCTTCCTCTCTTTTGCGCCGGTGTACCGCTCAGGGCATTGGACGCTGTCGAGGACAAGATACATTCGGTGTATTTGATGAGCTTGATCTCAAAGAAGAGGCGAGATCACCTTATTGATCTCTTGCACCAGGCCTTTCAGCAGTCAGCCATACTTGCCGCCTATCGGAGGGTGGAAGACATTCGTGAGGACCCTGACGCTTGTGATCGTGAGAGAAAACATACTCGGGAGATTCAAAATGCTTGGAGGATCTTGGACAAAGTTAAACTTGAGTTTCTCAATCCGTGCCCCGCGTCCGAAGTCTTACCATTGTAAACGTGTTCTCTTTATTTTGTATGACCTTCTTGAAGTATGAATGATAAGTTCTATTATGTCTTTGTATGTTTGCATGCCTTTCTGTGGGGTTTTATCATTTCACTATTGTTGTTGCTGATGCTTTTAATATGCATGGTGCTATTCCATTTTTAGTGCACGTCAAGTTTGGGGCTCACGTGTTCTGCACGTGGGGTCCTTTGATGGGACTGTTCAAAATTTTTCCATGCCACATTTTTAGTGCAGAATATCAAATGCAGAAAAGAAGCCTTGGAAATAGTTCCATCTCCTTGATTTTCGATGCCTTTCCTTTTTTGGGCCTTGGAAATAGCTTCATCGTGTAAGATTTTCTGGGCACAGCATTTAATGCACCTCTTTATATCTGAGGTAATGGCTTTCCTTTTCTCTTCACAGAGAACTTTTAATCCCATTTTAACGCGATTTAATTTGAGAAGAACTAAGTGTCATGGCCTGCAACCGTCCACACGCTCGTCGACAGCCATGGGAAGTGCCTATCGAGGAGATGATTCCTCGCTTTGCTGCCCGACTGGTGGATCCCCTTCTTACCGACGACGAATGTGACTCGGCGGCATATGAACTCTCGATCCGCAGACGGTCTCCCCTCCCAATGGGTTCCCTCTGGCTCTGGATGATTCTCGCCGCCGTGCTTGCTGACGTCCCTCCTCACCCGGCGGAGATGACCCTGGCGATGCTTGACGCTGCCGAAGAAAAGCTCGAGGGCTTTCACGAAGCGTGCCTAATTACTCAAGCTTTGAAAGATCGCTTGGTTCACCTTTTGAGCGAAATAAGGGCCCGTCGGGCCATTATGTCTGCTTTCGCGGATGAACATGGTGCCAATCGGTGGGGAGCGACTCCTCGCGAGAACCGGCGCTTTGACGTGTTGGAGAGAGCGGAAAGAGAGATGGAGAATTTTGTTCTTTGTTTCGTCAACCCTTGCGCTACCGATCCTTTGTTTGGCGACCTTTTCCCGCTAGTGTAGTGTTTTTAAATTAGTCCTTCTTTTGTATGCTTTATGCTGAACTTTTATGTAGGCTTAGTACTCGTATGTGTGTTTTCGATTGCATAAATAAACTTTTGTGTTTTTCTTATAAGAGCTTTTCTTTAATTATCAACACCATCATCATGTCGCAGGCACATTAAAGCTTCGAATTTTATTTCTTTTCTGGGTGTTCATATGATTGCGAACACATGCTCGATAGGATAAACATTGGAAATTTTCTCGTTGCTTTTCATACCAGGTGATGTGAGCGCGTTTTAGATCGATTATTGCTGTCGACTGGAAGCCCATTTATATGGTCTTGAGCGTGTATGTCTCGTCTCCAAGATTGCGGTCGTGAAAGTGAGCTTACATGGCCTGATAGGGCGACACGTGGCGAACATATTGTTGTGCGAGAAAAAAGGCTCGGCCGTAAATTCTCGGAGAGGGAGTTGGCTTCTAAGGCGCTGAGCGAGCTTCAGGTCAGCCTCATAGCCAAAGCCAACAAAGCATACGAACTCTGGCGGGTGCTTCAGGAGCCTATAAAAGAGGTGGTGGCTCTCGATAAAGCTGCCACGTTCACTCGTGAGAGGGTCGAGGCTCATAAGGTCATCGAGAAAGAGCTTGAAGGCCGGCTCGCTTCGTATCAGGCCCAGCAGGCGCAGGCGGAGGCTCGTCTTCTGGAGATCTTACATCATGAAGCCATGGCTCAGCAACAAAACGATGAGCTGGTAAACTTACTACATCGCCCGCCGGCTTGAGGACTTGTATCTTTTCCCCTTTTTTTGTACATACTCATGGATGAGAGTATCTTTTTTTATTTCTTTCATGAATTGTACTTTGTATCCATTTTGGTTTTTGAATAAAAGATACGTTTTTCTTCTTAATGACGTGTCTCTTTTCATTGAATGCGTTTGCGGACAATTTATCTTGATCTCCTTGCAGGACAGCGATGGCTCAGGATTCAGGGTTAAGATCTGCTTCCGAAGACTTTTGCATTTTATGAGCCACGAGGGTCTCATAAAGAGTTTTTCTCCCTACAGGTCGAGAGGATCCTATAGGTGTAAGTTCTTCTTAAGAATCGTGAGGATTCTTAAGCGGGTTTTCCCTTGAGAGTCGTAAGGATCTCACAAGAGAGTTTTTCTTCCTTACAGGCCGTGAGGACCTGCAAGTGTTGGATGTGGTCACCCTTATCTGTGTTTCACGGGGTCAGGGGCTGCTCCAGGTATCGTAGTTTAAAGACGTCGCGGTCAAGGTTAAGGACCTCATAGTCCGTGGATTTAAGACTCCACAGTCCGATGTTAGTTTTAAGACATCACGGTCAAGGTTAAGGACCTCATAGTCCATGAGTTTAAGGACCCCACAGTCCGTTGTTAGTTTTAAGACATCTCGGTCAAGGTTAAGGACGTCATAGTCCATGGGTTTAAGGACCCCACAGTCCGATATTAGTTTTAAGACATCACGGTCAAGGTTAAGGACGTCATAGTCCGTGGATTTAAGGACCCCACAGTCCGATATTAGTTTTAAGACATCACGGTCAAGGTTAAGGACGTCATAGTCCGTGGATTTAAGGACCCCACAGTCCGATATTAGTTTTAAGACTTCACGGTCAAGGTTAAGGACCTCATAGTCCGTGGATTTAGGGATTCCACAGTCCGATGTTTGGTTGCAGGGACCCGTCACCTCTTTGAAGACGTTGAGGAATTACAACGTCAGGCATCAAAGGAGTGAAGAGATGTACCCTTAAACCAAGGTAGAACTAGTACAGAATCAGGGTGGTTGATTGATAGTTTTAAGACATTACGGTCGAGGTTAAGGACATCATAGTCCATGGATTTTAAGGACTCCACAGTCCGGTGTTTGCTCTGGATGCTTCATACGGGTTCACTGCCGTGCTTGGTGAGGACCAGGCTCCGCTCTGGGCGTTTTCCGCGGGGTCAAAGAGTGACGTTATCCGCGTTCCACGTAACCAGGAATTTTGCACTAGATGCTTCACACGGGTTCACTGCCGTGCTCGGCGAGGACTAGGTTCCGCTCTGGATGCTTCATACGGGTTCACTGCCGTGCTCCGTGAGGACCAGGATCCGCTCTGGACGTTTTCTACGGGGTCAAAGAGTGACGTTATCCGCGTTCCACGTAACCAGGAATTTTGCACTAGATGCTTCACACGGGTTCACTGCCATGCTCGGCGAGGACTAGGCTCCGCTCTGGATGCTTCACACGGGTTCACTGCCGTGCTCTGCGAGGACCAGGATCCGCTCTGGACGTTTTCCACGGGGTCAAAGAGTGACGTTATCCGCGTTCCACGTAACCAGGAATTTTGCACTAGATGCTTCACACGGGTTCACTGCCGTGCTCGACGAGGACTAGGCTCCGCTCTGGATGCTTCACACGGGTTCACTGCCGTGCTCTGCGAGGACCAGGATCCGCTCTGGACGTTTTCCACGGGGTCAAAGAGTGACGTTATCCGCGTTCCACGTAACCAGGAATTTTGCACTAGATGCTTCACACGGGTTCACTGCCGTGCTCGGCGAGGACTAGGCTCCGCTCTAGATGCTTCATACGGGTTCACTGCCGTGCTCTGCGAGGACCAGGATCCGCTCTGGACGTTTTCCACGGGGTCAAAGAGTGACGTTATCCGCGTTCCACGTAACCAGGAATTTTGCACTAGATGCTTCACACGGGTTCACTGCCATGCTCGGCGAGGACTAGGCTCCGCTCTGGATGCTCCACACGGGTTCACTACCGTGCTCTGCGAGGACCAGGATCCGCTCTGGACGTTTTCCACGGGGTCAAAGAGTGACGTTATCCGCGTTCCACGTAACCAGGAATTTTGCACTAGATGCTTCACACGGGTTCACTGCCGTGCTTGGCGAGGACTAGGCTCCGCTCTGGATGCTTCATACGGGTTCACTGCCGTGCTCTGCGAGGACCAGGATCCGCTCTGGACGTTTTCCATGGGGTCAAAGAGTGACGTTATCCGCGTTCCACGTAACCAGGAATTTTGCTGATTGTATCCGCGTTTCACGGGATGGAGGTTTGACTGTTGGCGATAGGTATATCGCCGAGCTATAGAACTGGGAGTTGCCGCTGTTCCGCTTAGCTTAGAGTTATGTCCGTTGTTACGAGACGAGTGCTCAGATGATCTCTAAGTCGTTCGCGGCCCGTCGAGATTTTGCTTCTTCTTATGATGAAACTTGGAGGAGAAGTATGATCCCTTTTTTGTTTACGCCCTTGGATTGTGTACAGGGTGTGATGGAACATCACCTGTAGGGCATAAATTGAAACCTTTTTTTTTATATTTTATTTCTTTTTTCCGCGATGCTCTATCATTTCAGCTTTTATATCGCGGAGGCCGCGATTGCCCCATCATTTCGGCTATTTTTCGCGGTGCCCAATCATTTCGGCTATTTATTTATTTTCTACTCGCTGCTTTTTATTGCGAGTTGCCCCATCATTTCGGCTATTTTTCATGCATACATTTTTACTTGCTGCTTTTTATTGTGAGTTGCCCAATCATTTCGGCTATTTCGTATGCATGTGTGGCTCGCTAGCTTTTTCGCTGCAAGCTTGGGTTTTAGACGCCTCTTTCGGCATCAGCATCGCTACCACTGGGGTATTGCCAGGAGCGAATCATCATTTGCCTCTGTCGATGTTGAATAAAGGTGGCTTAGCAAACAGGGTTAGGGTCCTGTCGACTAAGGCTTTTGACTTCATGAGCCGTAAGGGTCTCACAAAGGTATTTCTCCCTACAAGTCGTGAGGATCTTGTAGGCGTATTTTCTCCCTAGGAATCGTGAGGATTCCTAAGTGTATGTTCCTCTGCAAGTCGTAAGGATCCTACAAGAGGGCTTTCTCCTTATAGGTCGAGGGGACCTACAAGGGTTGCTCACCATATGGACATATCTCTAGTCACGGGTGGGACTTTGGTGGGGAAATGTTTATTCGCGCCCGTGGATTGTATACAAGGGTCGGTATTGAGCCGCTTGTAGGGCAATATCGAAGGTTGTGGAGGATTTGCTTAAGAACAGGTTTAGGTTTCTGTAACTTAAGACTTTCAAATCTCATGAGCCGTGAGGGTCCCATAAGAGAATTCTCCTTACGAGTCGTGGGGGTCTCGCAAGTGTATTTTCTCCTTAGGAATCGTGGGGATCCCTAAGTGTGTCGTTTCCTTGTGAGTCGTAAGGATCCCACGCGGGTGGTTTCTCCTTACAAGGTCGAGAGGATCTTGTAAGTGTCTTTTAACGAGGTTGCGCCCTTTCGGGTTTTCACAAACACTCGCCGGCAGTCCTGCTGTTTTTACTCACGGAGCCCTTTCGGGTTTTCATCCGTGCCCCTTCTGCTTATGGACATACCGTTTTTTTTATTCTTTTTCTCTTCTTTTTTTTTACAAGGTCGTGCCTTTTCGGGTTTTTACGAACACTTGCCGGTAGCCCTGCTGTTTTTACTCACGGAGCCCTTTCGGGTTTTCATCCGTGCCCGTTTTGGTTATGGACATACCTTTTTTTATTTTAATTTTTTAAATATTTTTTCTTTCTCTCTTTTTTTTTATTCATCTCGTCAGCCTAAGGACGCTGCGGTAGTAGTTTAAGGACGTTTCGGTCCGTCGTTAGTTTAAGGACGTTTCGGTCCTTCGATAGTTTAAGGACGTTTCGGTCCGTCGATAGTTTAAGGACGTTTCGGTCCGTCGAGGAGAGGGCCAGCTACTACTCATAGAGCTTTGAGCTTTAGGAAGATAGCGAGCGGACATAGTCGTCGTCATCTATCATTGACCTAGGTTGTGGCTCATTAAGCGTAGTATTTCTTTAGGAAGCGGCCGTTTATTGGCCTGAAAGGCCTTTCACCATGCATGTCCATGAGTAGATAGGCTCCACCCTGGTAGACCTTATCTATGATGTACGGGCCTTCATAGTTTGGCTCGAATTTTCCCCGCTTGACGCGATTGGGGATCATAGGCCTTTTGACCACTAACACGAGGTCGCCTTGGCGGAATGTCCTCGGTCGGGTCAATCTTTCGTATGAGCGCGTCATCTTTGCTTTATAAGCTTCTAGATTTTGTTGCGCTATGAGCCGTGTTTCTTCAAGAGCATCAAGCTCCTCGAGCCGGAGGTTAGCATTTTCTTCGTTCGTCAGTTCGTAGTGGACTGCCACTCGTAGAGAGGGTAACTCTATCTCGAGAGGGAGCACTGCTTCCGTCCCAAATACCAACGCGTACGGCGTTGTGTTCGTGGCCGTCTTGAACGTAGTTCGATAGGCCCAAAGGGCCTCTTGCAGCCTCTCGTGCCAGTCTTTCTTATTTCGGGACACCGTCTTTTTCATGATTTTTGCCAAGGTCTTATTGAAGGCCTCGGCTAGACCATTAGCTCGCGGATTGTAAACTGAAGAATATCTCCAGTCTATATTGTGATGCTGCGCGAAGCGGCTAATTTTATGGCTTCTGTAGGCTGGCCCGTTATCGGAGATAATCCGCCGTGGAGTTCCAAACCGATAGATGACGTGCGTCTTGAAGAAGTGGAGGATATTCTCTGCCTTCACTTCCCTCAGCGGTACTGCTTCTGCCCATTTGGAGAAGTAATCAGTTGTCGCCAGGATGAAACGGTGTCCCCGGGACGATGCTGGTTCGATGGGGCTGACTATGTCAGTCCCCCACATTTCGAATGGCCAGCTAGCCACCGTCGGATGTAGTGGATTTGGATGTTGGTGGATAAAGTCCCCATGAATCTGGCACGAGTGGCATTGCTTCGCATACTCGAGGCAGTCCTGGATCATCGTGGGCCAATAATAACCCATTCGTTTGATCTTCAATTTCATCTTCGGGCCTGCTTGGTGAGAACCGCAGAGTCCATCGTGAACTTCCTGAACGACTCTTTCTGCTTCGTCAGGTCCTAAGCATCTTAGCCACAGAGAATCAAACGATCTCTTGTATAGAGTATCGCTGACGAAAGCGAAAGATAGAGCTCGTTTCATGAGCTGATGTCTTGAGGACGCTTCTTCGGGCATTCGGTGGGACTTAAAGTAGTCTATGAAGACTTCCCTCCAGTCCTCAGCCTTCTCACGGTCTTTTATTTGTAGGGTCGTCTGCTCAGTCGCTCCCTTTTCTTCGTATGATTCCGGAGATATTTCTGCCGGGGCGAGCACTCGACGGCTTTGTACCACGATTCTGACGTCATCGAGGTTCTCATCAGCCAGTTCTTTAGCGAGCTTAGCTAACGCGTCTGCTTTGCTATTTTCCACGCGTGGTATACTTTCCAAAGTATAGGAGGGAATTTGGGTCAACAGTTGTTGCACCTTTTCGCCGTATTTCACCAATTCTGATTTGCATGTCTGGTAGTCGCCGTTTACTTGACTAACGACCAGTTGGGAGTCCCCATATACGAGGAGATTTTCAATTCCCATGTCGATGGCGATCTCGAGGCCTGCTATCAGAGCTTCGTATTCGGCTTCATTGTTTGTCCTCGGCTCTGTTAAGGAGAAGGCGAAGCGTATTATCCCTCCTTGTGGAGTTACGAAGATAAGGCCTACCCCCGATTTGATCATTGGGATACCTTGTTTGCGCTTCTTTACGGAGGACGCTCCATCGAAATAGAGTTCCCATCGGGTACTACCGCCACCGATCGCATCAAATGCATGCTAGTCCGGCAGATCGCAGTTCAGAGGAGAACCGGCAGGTACTGGATGCTCAGCAAGGAAGTCGGCAATGGCCTGGCCTTTCACTGCCTTAAGAGGTCGATACGTTATCGAGAACTCCATCAGGAGTAGAGCCCATTTAGCGAGTCGACCCATCAATATAGCCTTTGACATCAAATATTTAAGAGGGTCCACCTTCGAGATGAGACGGACTTCGTGCGCCAACGCATAGTGCCTGAGCTTTGTTATCGCGAAGATCAACGCCAAGCAGTGTTTTTCAATGGGAGAGTAGTCGAGTTCTGCCCCGAGCAGAACTCGACTTAAGTAGTAGAGTGCTCTCTCTTTTCCTTGATCGTTCTCTTGTGCCCATAATGCGCCTAAGGAACCTTCGAGGGTGGTTGTATAAAGAATGAGGGGTTTTCCTTTGACCGGCGCAGCCAACACCGGAGGGTTCTGCAGGTACTGCTTGATCTCGTCTAGTGCACCTTGGCATTTGTGATCCCAAACGAATGGAGTTCCCTTCTTCATCAGGTGGCTATAAGGACGGCACTTGCCTGAAAGATTGGCGATAAATCGCCGGATGTATGCGAGCTTCCCTTGGAGAGACCGCAACTGTTTGAGGGTTCTTGGCCGAGGCATTTCCATGATCGCCTTGATCTTAGATGGATCTACTTTGATACCTCGGTGTCGGATGATATGAATCCTAGAAATTTACCCGAGGAGACTCCGAACGCGCATTTGAGGGGATTCATCTTCAAATTATATTGCCGAAGGCGTTGAAATACAGTCTCCAGATGCTTTAAATGCTCTTCGTATGACATGCTCTTCACTACGAGGTCATCGATATAGCACTCGACGATGTCATGTATGAGATCGTCGAAGATCTTTGTCATGGCCCTTTGATAGGTAGCGCCGGCGTTCTTTATACCAAAGGGCATAACCTTGTAGCAGAATATACCCAAAGGGGTCCGGAAAGCGGTGTGCTTCTGGTCTTCGGGATGCATCTTTATCTGATTGTACCCTGATGAACCGTCCATAAAGGAGAAAACCTCGTGAGTGGACGTGTTATCTATCATTAGCTCGGCTACCGGTACTAGGAAATCGTCCTTCGGGCAAGCTTTATTGAGATCCCTGAAATCCACGCATATGCATACCGTCCCATTTTTCTTCATTACCGGGACGATGTTGGCGATCTAGTCGGGATATTGGACTTCTTGGATAAATCCAGAATCGATCAGCTTCTTGACTTCGGCATTGATGCTCATCTCAAGCTCGAGCCGCATCCTTCTCGGTGCCTGCTTGACTGGCTTGATATCTGGGTCTATTGCTAATTTATGCACAGCGATCTCCGGATCTAATCCTGGCATCTCGGAATAGTTCCACGCGAAGCAGTCTTTATGCTGTAGAAGCACGTTCTTTAACGCAGCCACCCTTTCTTCAGATAGCAGTTCGCTGACAAATGTCAGTCGCGGATCATCTGCCGATCCCAACTCAATCTTCTTTAGGTTATCTGCAGTAGTATGTATGCCATCTTCCAGTTCTTTCGGAGCTGGCGGAAATTCTGAGATCACCTCATCATTGCTGTTCTCAAAGCACCAGGGAAGGTCATCCATGTTCTTGGGCTCTTCTTTTAATATCGTAATCATATAACAGGTGCGAATCCGCTTCCAGGACTGAGGTGGATCTAGTTCTGCTCTTGCGGCTTTGGGTTCGTGCTTTTGTGGCGGCGTTACCTTCCAGCCGTTGGATAAAGCGAATCTGCCCTGTTGGTACTGGTCCTCGACCCAGTTCTTGAAGGTGAAGCAGTCTCCGGTAGGATGTCCTATGGCTCGGTGATAAGAGCAATAGCTCAGATGAGAAGCCTTGTTAGCTTGCGCAGGGTGTCTAGACTCTGGAAGCGCGATCATTTGATGTTTTATAGTGAGCTTGAGTAACCTCTCCGTCTTGTCTCGAGGGAAGGAATACGCTCGACTCATCTTCTTCATGAGGTACAAATCCGGACCACGCAACGCCCGATCACACGACTCTCTAATCCTGCGTCGTTGTTGTCGGCTCCTCTTTCCGCTTCTTGATTTATTTCTGCCTCTGCGTCGGGCCTTTCGTACAACAGGTTGACAGGGATGAGCATCTTTGTCTTTTGCAGCCTGTTGAAACAGACGTTGCGTCCTGGCCTTCTCGTAGATGGCCATCTCGCGGTTGTGTTCTTCCCGAGCTTTTTGATCCACTTTCCCGATAAGCTTGTCCATTCGTTCTTCAAACGACGGACTCGGCCCATCAATCGCGGGATCTAGTTTTGATGAGGGGTTGGCATCTCCTGACAGGGCGTCCTCTTCTTCATCAAAGGTATATATGGCATAGCTACTGTGGGCCCGTTCCCGTTTTCCGGCTCTCACGTATCCAAGCCCAAGTGTTTCCATTTTCCTGTTGGGCAATTTGCGTTGAGTCCCAGGGACATCCCAAATCCTGTTGTAGAACTGAGCTTGTCGAACAGTCTGTTTTAAGGGTACCCCTTGGCGCTTCAATAGCCTCTTTAGTCCATTTGTGTAGTATCTGGGCAAACGGATGGGTTGGAGCCTGTCGAGTGTAGCATCCGCGCCATGCCAGATCTCTTTCTCTATTTTCGACTCTGAGGATCGGTAGAATAGGATCACCTTCTCACCCCTTTGCCTGGGAGGGACATAAAACGTTTGCAGGTCCTGCACATTGTAAGCTTGAAGTATGTCGAGATCCTTGTAGTGTTCTCGCGGCACCATGGTGATTTGCAAACTCTGATCATCACTAGGGGGTGCTTGTATTGACGGCCGATTGGAAAACACGGCATTAACCTCATCTTCCGAGTCACTTCCGAAGACCAACATGGGGGCGGACGTCCCCGGGTTGTTGTGTTGAGATGGTCCAGCATAAACTATCTCTTCTTCTTCTTCGGTATCGCTCCCGAAAACAGGGATGGCCGGCTTGCGACACCTTTTTGTATCCTCGAAATCTGGCAAAAAGTATTTCGCATCTTCGTATTTGCGGACTTCGTTCATGGAAAATGGGTTCAGCTCACCTGTTACGGTATACTCGAAACCATCCTTAAAGTACTTCATACACTGATGTTTTGTAGAAGGGATGATATTGTACTCGTGTAACCAAGGGCGACCAAGAAAGGCGTTGTAGCAGGTCTTGGCATCAATGACATGGAATTTGATGTCCGTGACGAGCAGTCCGAAGCGTAGTGTTAGTATTACAGATCCGAGAGTCCGTGACGATTGTGAATCGAAACCGGAGATGGTAATTTTGTCACGAGCGAGGTGTTGCACACTCATGCAGATTTCCTTTAACACCCGAACGTTAAGGAGATTGACGGAGGATCCATTATCCACTAGGATCTTGCCTATCTTGATATCATGGCAGTATCCAGAGACATATAGGGGACGGTTGTGGTCGCACGTCCCGAGAAGGAGGTCTTCGTCCCCAAAAGTGATGTCGGCCGTATGCACTTCCTCCAGTTCATCCTTCATCCTTTTAGTGGCGAGGAAGACTTGGAATTGCTCAGGTTCTTGTAACGCCTTAATTAGTGAATCTCGCGTTTCTTTTGATAATAGGAGGGCATCGAGAATGCTATGCTAAGAAGGTAGCTTCCTTAGGTGCGCCAGGATATTGTAGTCCACCTTACCCTTCCTGGGAGGGTCTTTGGTAGTCAGCTCTTTCATGACTTGGTCATCTAAAGTGATATCCTCAGTGACCTTTTCCTTTCCCTTATCTTTTCTATTTGCAGGCCCGAGATTCTTTTCCGGGAGCGTGCGATTGCGCAGCTGAATGTTTTCGCAGGCTTCTAGTTCTTCCTCTTTCCCTAAAACGGATTCTTTAAAGAGAGGGCCCAGAGCCATTTCTTCATCAGAGTCGCTCCCAAAGGTGAGAACTTGTGACCCTCTGGCATTAACCATGTAACAGTTGCCAGTAGTTCTGTTGTGCCCGTCGGCAGTACTTCTTCGTTCCCGACGAGTCTTGCGTTTCATGCGCTTAAAATGTTGCCGATGAGCAACATATCCTTGCCACCATATCCTAAAAGCGTCGCACTCCTCCGTGTGGTGTGAAATTTTCCGATGATATGCGCAATAATCAGGGTGCCTCTCCGCCCCATTGAGCGTGTTTTCTTCCGAGGGTGGTAGCTTCATTCCCATTGACATGGCTTTGGCAAGCCTTTTCCTTGTCTTGAATATCTTCTTGTCTGCCTCGGATGCCTTTCGATCTGGCGGGAGTACTTCAACTCTTTCGTTCAGTCGCCTGCATTTGGCTCCTTCCGATGCGGCCATCTCACGCTCCTGATCCGCTTTACTCTTTAGACGAATCTCGTCTAGAAAGGCGACGATCATGTCGTTTGTTGGCCACACACGCTCTGGTTCAGGCTCTGTCCCTAGTTTCTTAGTGCCAGGAGTTTTTTCATCGTCGGTAAACGAGTGGGAGATTACGTTACAACTCGCCACATATCCCTCGGATTCATCCAACGAGCTCTCTCCATCATCTTCCTCTTGAAAGATGTGGTTGATGAACTCTTGCAGCGTGACAGGAGTTCGCGCCTTTTGATTGTACTCTTCCATCGCGTCGATTTGCTTCTGCAATTTCATGCGCTTGTCTCCAGGCTTCACGGGCCTCTTGGATTTCTTCTTCTTTTTCTTCGAAGATTTTGACGGTTGGGCGTGAGTACTTGGGCCATCACCACCGCTTTTTGTAGTTGGGCGCGGCCTCAGCATTCCTTCAATGATCTGGGGTTCCAGTGGGTCCTTCCATTCGACTGCCGGGCATGCATGAAGGTCCTTCAGCATTCTTTTGGTTTTAGTTGACAGCATGACCTCCCATGGAGCTTCCTCAATAAAGGAACAGGTTGCCCCCGGTGTATCTGCTTTCTTAGGAGCATGCGGCTGTGGTGGATTCA
Organism: Agapanthus africanus; assembly: GCA_030015575.1. Classification (NCBI taxonomy): domain Eukaryota; kingdom Viridiplantae; phylum Streptophyta; class Magnoliopsida; order Asparagales; family Amaryllidaceae; genus Agapanthus; species Agapanthus africanus. The sequence goes on along the minus strand of CM057346.1, from coordinate 542,674,952 downwards.
CCTTCCACTTTTCGGACAATGCAAACTTCCCCTGGAGGTATTGATCTTCAATCCATCCTTTGAAGACGAAGCAATCCTTGATCGGATGACTTACCGTTTGATGGTAAGGGCAATAGTTAGGGTTATTCACCTCAGTGGGTTGTGGCGGTCGCCTTGGATTTGGTAGGTTTATAAGTCTGTTGCGTACTGCCAGCTCGAATAGCCGTTTCGTCTTGTCTCGTGGAAACGAGTAGGGACGCTTCATCTTCTCATTATAATACCGGCGTCTTTCTTCCAATTGATCCGCCAGCTTCGGGGCGTTGGGTTGCTGCTGGGCATTCGCGACAAAGGTTGCTCTTCCTTTACCCTTGTCATTCCGAGGTTCCGACTTCGGGGGAGGTGGTCTATGACCCATCTGGTCCATCTGAGCCAACTTGTCGATTAAAGCCTGGAATGTGGTTGTCTTAAAGAACATCATAAACTGGGAGATAGTTGCGTGAGGGTTTAGGGTTCCCACGAACATGCCCACTGCGGGCGCTTCCTCAATGCGTTGCTCGCATTTCGACCACAAATTCCGCCAGCGTATAGCATACTGGACCCAAGTTTCGCCTGGTTTTACTCTGGCGTTAATCAATGCCGTTATTAGAGTGCGTTCGCTGGCGCTTGCGAATCGCTGAGTGAATAGCAACTCCATTTCAGCGAACGTATTGATAGAATCGTTCGGGAGTTCCGAATACCATTCGAACGCTGTTTCTGATAAGCTACCCACGAACTGGCGAAGCAATAGTTTATCATCACCGCCGGTGTTACCGCAAAGGGCCCTGAACTGGGCGACATGTTGGTGGGGATTGCCGGTCCCCTTGTAAACATGGAACTTGGGAATTGTGTAACCCGGCGGGTACTTGATTTGGTCGTACCAGCTTGGATATGGCCGCCCCATTTTTACGATTTGACCAGCTTCCTCAGTCGCATGATGAACCCGGATTTGCTGGGCTATATAGTCGACCAAATCAGCCTTAGAGATTGTCTCCTCTTTAGCCGTTGAGAGGGCCGGTGGTGGATTTGACGTTTCTCCCCTGTCGTCTTCAAGGACGATCGGGGGATCCTCAGCGGGTGGGTCTTGTTGGATCATCATTCCTATCATATCTTGGAAGAGAAGGCCCATACGCTGTATGTTGGCTGCTTGTTCAGCAGCCTCTTTGTCCTTCTTCTCCAATATTCGGCAAAGGAATTCGGCGTCGGTTTCTTCCTCCTGGCGTTCGTACGAGGATGTTTCTGGGTTTTCTTTTTGCCCGGTAAGTGCGGCCATAGCATTCATCATTTCCTGGAGCTTTTGCTGTTGCTCCTGAGCTTTGGTCACCGACCGTGTAAGCGGTCTATGACCTGTAGACGCACGGCTGTCTTCCTTTCCTGACGCCATGTATACGGTATGGACCATCATGCCCCCAGACTTAGGGCGTCTGGGCTTAGTGCCTTTAGCTGTCGTTGCAGGCTGGGGGATCTTCTCTGGCTTCCTCCTTTTATGAGTAGTGGAAGTTGAGGGGGCCGTTGAGGTGGGCACCCAGACAGCCTTTCGTGGTTTAACCTGGTGACTGGCTTCCTGTTGGATTTTCAGCTTCTTGTGCTGGCGGGAGAAGTTTGGATCGATCATCGAGTCTCGGGCCTGCCGCCAAACCTTATAGATCTTGGAAGACAGCCGTTGAGGGGATCGGGGCTGTTCTAGCTTTGTTTCCGCAACCTTTTTTAGTGGGGGAGGAGACCTCTTTAGCACCGCAGTAGGAGAATTCCCTCGCACCTTATTTAGCATCTCGAAGCTGTTCCCAGTTGGAACGGCAGCATTAACTTCCACCGTTGGGGTTGGTGGAGTTAGCCCAGAGGTGGGTTACCCCCAGCCTTCCTTACTCGGCGCCAGTGGCGACGTCGAGCGTGTCGAGCGGACGGCGTTGGTTCAGCAGTGAGGATGGCTTCGTCTTGCCCCCTGTGTAGGTGGGGGGTCGCTGCTGGTGTTAGCCTGTCAAAGACCGATGTCCTTTGGGTAGCAGGAGCGGGAGCTGAAGCCGTCAATCTTGTAAAGACCGACTTTTTAGCCGGGGAAGCCGCCTTGGCGATTTCAGGAGCAGGACCGGTCACTTTCTTAGAAGCAGCCTTCTCTGGGATTGTAGGCCCCATTGTGGGTCCACAGAAGTCTTGGCCCAATCTAGAGAAGACCGAGGCGCTGGTGTTGGGCGACCCGTTGAGAGGGGCCGCGGCAGGGGTAAGACGATCAAAGACCGACTTCCTGGGAGCTTCCTTTGTCAGCACCGGAGCGGTGAAGCTTGTCGGCGGGAGCTTGGTCCCAAAGAACAATCCTGTGGTGGATCGAGTGACCTGTTCCACGGGCATTGTGAATAACGAAGCAGCTTAGGGTCCGTAGGCTATACCTCCTGGCGAGGCAAAGCGTTGGTTGCAATTGCAGTTCGAGCAGTTGGAGCATTTCGCAGAAGTAGAAGCCATCGATTCTTTGCTTTCTGCAATAAGCAAGAAGCCAAGTCTTAATATCTTGAAACCCAAGGGCAACCATTAGCGAACCGCGATTGGTTCGCGAATCGTCACACACGAAGTGTGGAGTGGAAAGAGGAAAAGGTCCCACCGGGCGTGCCAGAATCTGTTCCCCTCCGAACGACGGCCGTGACATGGGCTGTCTGGCCTGAGGTTTGGGGCAGATGCTAATTGGTGCTATCCGTCCACCTCTCCGAAGATGCCAAGTTGATTTATGGCACCATGTATCGAAGGTTTAGACAGATGCGGCCGATGTAGCAGACTTCGTCAGATTCCCCCTCGCTTGAGGGGTTTTTGATTGTGGGGACGCTCTTCCCTGCAGGCGCAAGCCCCTGCGGTTAATTACGCTACCGCATTGCGGTAACAACTTTCTCCTTCTCCAGATGGTCACTTCGTGTCGTGTGTGTTTGTTTTGTGTTTTGTTGCCCGTGGATTGTATACGGAGACTGAGTTATGTCGTCGCCCGTAGGGCGTGGACTAGTCCAAATCCGTATTATCTTAGATTTGGGTTGGGGGTTTGGGTTTAAGGATACGTTAGCCTCATTTGAGCCTAAGATCGACTTAAACGTTTGTTAAGGATACGTTAGTCTAGTTTTTAGACTAAGATCGACTTAACGGGATCGTTTGGATCCGACAAGAGAGCAATAAAAGGGGGCTCTGTTGTTTAGTTTAGTGACGTTGCGGTCGGTAGGTAGTTTAAGGACATTGCGGTCCATGGGTAGTTTAGGGACATTGCGGTCCTTGGGTAGTTTAAGGACATTGCGGTCCAATGTTAGTTTTAAGAAATTGCGGTCAAGGTTAAGGACGTCATAGTCCATGGGTTTAAGGACCCCATAGTCTGTTGTTAGTTTTAAGACATCTCGGTCAAGGTTAAGGACGTCATAGTCCATGGGTTTTAGGACCCCACAGTCCGTTGTTAGTTTTAAGACATCTCGGTCAAGGTTAAGGACGTCATAGTCCATGGGTTTAAGGACCCCACGGTCCGTTGTTAGTTTTAAGACATCTCGGTCAAGGTTAAAGACCTCATAGTCCATGGGTTTAAGGACCCCACAGTCCGCTGTTAGTTTTAAGACATCTCGGTCAAGGTTAAGGACCTCATAGTCCATGGGTTTAAGGACCCCACAGTCCGTTGTTAATGTATGGTCATCGGGACCCGTCACCTCTTTGAAGACGTTGAGGAATTACAACGTCAAGTATCAAAGGAGTGAAGAGATGTACCCTTGGACAGGGGTGGATTGAACAGTCTTTGGCCCAATTTGGGATCAAGACCAATTAATTATGTTATGAGCCCATTAGCCCAGTTAAGTCTGAATTGAGGACTTATGGCCATCTCGGGCTAAGTCCAATCATGTTTGGAATATTGGCTTCCTATTGGTCCATTGAAAGAGAGGCTTTGCCTCTGGCCATTTAGCCAATTGGGCTAACGTTAATTCAGCAATGTTGAACACTGGGATCAAGTTAGTGTTTTAACACTAAAAGACAGTTGGTGTTAAACACCAGCAACAGGGGGTTCAAATTAGTGTTAAACACTAGAGCAAATCAGTGTCAAACACTAACAACGGAGGCTTCAAATTAGTGTTGAACACTAAGAAATTCAGTGTTAAACACTGCAAATAAAGTTCTTTGATTAGTGTTGAACACTAAGGCCAAACAATGTTTTAACACTGGATTCAGGGGTTCCAATTTAGTGTTAAACACTAAGGCAAGAGGGGTCACGTGGTAGCACGTGAGGGCACCCTCCCTTCATTTGTTCTGCTGAGAATATCGCATCTTTTGGAGCATCACGTGCCATCACGTGACGGGCATTTAAATGCTTGTATGTTAAAGCCTCTGCCAAGGGTCACGTGGATCACGTGGGGCACTGCCTCAAAGGGCCTTTTCTGTAGATCTCTTTGGGGGTCACATGGTGACACGTGACCCTGCCTCTATGTATGTTTTTTTAGAAGATCTGTTAATCCCTTTCAAGAATTAAATTCTTCGTAGGGTTGAACCCTGACAATAATTTTAGAGGAATTAAATTCCTATTTCCTTTTGAAGATTTATATTCTGGGATAGAGTTGAACTCTGAATTTTCTGTAGGAATTAAATTCCTCATATATGTGAAGAACTGAATTCTATCATAGGGTTAAACCCTAATAAAAGCTTTAAGGAATTAAATTCCCACTCTCTTTTTAGAGAATTATTCTGAGGAATGAGATTCTGTCATAGGGTGAAACCCTAATTTCTTCTTTCTTAAGGGAATTAAATTCCTGTTATTTTAACAGAACTAAGTTCTTAATTAGGGTTAAACCCTGATTCTGTTCATTCTGAAGGAATTGAATTCCCATAACATAGGGTTAAACCCTAATTTTATTTTAAAGGAATTAAATTCCTATAGTTCTGTGAGAATTAAATTCTCAAGCTTCCATTCCTTCTCTATGCTTTGGATCTGCATGGCAGGATCTCAACCCATTGAGAATTAAATTCTCAACTCAAGGGGAGATGTGCTCTTTACAGATCCTCCACCAAAGAGAGAACTATGTTTTTCTGTTTTTACATCAGAGTTAAACTCTGTTGAGAATTAAATTCTCTTTTCCTTTTAAAAAGCCTTCCCTTTCTTACCTAGGGTTTTCTTTTGCAGAAGATCCAATTTTCTCCAAAGTATCAAGGCTCTCCTTTTTTTTATGTATCGATTCCTTTCTGCTTCTCTATCTCTCTATATCTCTCTTTGTGTGTCTCTTGGCTCCTATTTATAGGAGAAGCAGCCGAATCAATTAGTTTTGTTGAATCTTTCATTGAGAGATTTGATTTGTATTCACCATTCGTTTTGGACCTTTGGATTATTAGGTGAATTTTATTCACCATTGGATTTTAAATCCAGAGATTTTCCTTTGTTATTTCGGTCAGATTCTAAGGGGAAATCTTTCCAAATTCGAGATTTTTCCATAGATAAATGATATTTAATCACCTTTAAATCTTTAATTCAATCGGTTCCTTTGGAAAGATTTGAGAAGTCTTTTCTCAGAATTTAATTCTGTTAAATAAATGGGCTTTGAAAGCCGGTCACATGTGACCACGTGACCCATGGTCACGTGTGGGCACGTGACCCTTGGTCACGTGTAAGCACGTGACCCCCCTGGAACGAGCTTTCTTTTTCTTCTGCGCTATGTCTTTGCCGCTGCTTGGTCATCACGTGCCAACACGTGACCACTGGTCACGTGTGAGCACGCGACCCTCGTCTGGAGCCTTTTTCTTGATTTAATCAGAGAATGAGTCTGCTTTTGCCGCTGCTTTTAAATGTCACGTGCCAATACGTGACTGCTGGTCACGTGCTAGCACGTGATGCCTTCTTCGTAACTTTTCCTGATTTTAAATCAGGAAACAATCCCCTATAACTAATGCAGCTTGGATTTCTTGGTCCAACCCATGCTAAAATCTTCTAATCTTGATCTCAGCAGTCGGTATCGAGTGTGTCGCGAACCTATTGCGGTCTTGTGTTAGCTGTGTAGTATGTGATATTTGAAAATCGAATATTGAGACATATCTTATATACTGAGCATGGTAAACTCAGCATCATACTCATCCACAGACTTGGTCCACATCGAACCTTGTTGTAGATGAATGAATTGCTGTTCCATGTCAAATCGGGCAGTCTCAGGGAAGTACTTCGCGTCGAACATGTCGCGAAAAGTCCTCCATTCGATCGGTTGGTCAAGACGGCCTTCTTCCGCCTTCCACCAGACCCGTGCATTGTCAGTGAGTTGCAGCTTTGCAACTCGAACCCAAGCAATCTCTGGCACTTGTGCTGCCGCCGGATCATCCTCAATACTCTGAGCCCACTCCTCAGCTTCTAGAGGGCTCTCTTTTCCCGAGAATTGCTTGGGATGCAAGGCCCGAAATTGATTTACTTCAGGGGTTTCCGCTTCTGGACGGTTCATCGAGATAGCAGTCTACTGCTGCTGTCCCTCCAGGAGGCTGCGGATTGCCTCAAGCAGTACCGTCTGCTCATTGATCGGAGCAGCGACGGCAGACGTAAGCGGTAGAGGTGGCGGAGTGTTGTTGAAATTGGTACTAGTGTTGTTTGGGGAATCTATAACCTTTGTAACATTTTGGAAAATTATAAATATTAATTTATAATTTTAAATATGAATTTAATAAGATTACAAAAAATGATGTCGCTTATGAAATTGGGTATCGGAATTATATCCGTAAAAATGTAAGTATTTTGGTAAATACAAAGAAAAGTGTGCGATATTATAAAAATGATATATTAATTATTTTAACATGATATGAAATTAGATATTAAGACAATGGTATTTAAGTGTTATGATAAGTATTTCATTTTTATCATGGATTTAGATTGTAATATGAAATTTTTTCTTTATTTGTTGCATTTCTTTCAATCATGGTTGGTATATGATATTCTATGCTAAACCTTTACATAACTCACCCTCACCTTGCTCACATCCCTCCACCTCCTTCTTCTCAACTTAACACCTCCTCCTTCCTCCATGACACATCCACCTTACAACCCTCCACCTTATGCTCTCTCTACACAAATCATAACACCTCCACCTTATTCTTATTCAACACTTAGAATTCTAGTAACTTTTTTAAACCGAACCAACAAGCTTCTTCAACTCCAACAAAAACATTCTAAGTGTTTATCACATCCAAAGGGTAAAGCAATGAATTCTTTCATCAATTTTGTTCACACCATCAACCTAGAAGCTACTACAATCCCTAAAGGTCTCCATCATACCATCCTTGAGATGGAATACTTTGTGCATCAACCCAATAGGTATATTTTCTTCTCTCTTTACATAATCAATTCTGTTTACATATCTGTTTTTATATGCAATATAGGAAAATTGTTAGTTTTGTGATATTTATCATATAAAAATTGAATCTAGAACCACTAGGTATAACTACTAGAAAATTTAACAATTCCATAAGTATCACGAGACTACTGGGAGATTTCACCTAAAACCCGAGATCCTATCTCCTAAGATCGACCGGCGACATTCCATATTTTCTGGCACCGCCGGGCCCCTTTGGGTATTTGGTGCTGGTTTTTCTTCTGTGGCTTTGTTTGGGTATTTTATGATGTATAGTATTGTTTGATTTGTCCCGATATGCATACAGAGAAATCTGGGAATGTTTAGTTTGGTTGTTATTTAAGTTTCCAATATTCCGATACGGGTTTTTGTATTTTTGTACTGCAACTGAAACGTTGACGTTCGTACGTTAAATTCAGGGGCAATTGATCGTTTCTGGAGTAAGTAAGCTATAGGTTCTAACCTATGGATGCTTAGCTCGTTGTTTTGATTTTGATATGATATTTATGCCGATATTTCATAACTACGATTATAGGTACGATCGCGAAGGTTTTCGGGATGGAGTTGGCGGACAAAGCAGCGTGGATTTCAGCGAGCTTAACAAGTTGGTGAGTAGAATTACATCTACGGGGGAAGTTGGGTGGATGGCGTATAGCACCCCCGCAACCTTATAAATAGGATAGTATGATATATAGTTAGTTTTAGTAGTTGTTCAAGATAATGATATTGAAGTTATGATTGCATTTAGTATATATTCATGTGCATATATTTTATTCATGATTTGGTGGATTGATACGAAGGATTATGCCGTACTTGAGAGGATTTGGAGTATTGTGGTAATGTGGATACGGTACGAGGAACCATACCGTACTGGTGATACGAGATTAGTATGCCGAATAAGGGCCAAGTTTTCTTTAGCCTCGTAACGTAATATTTTATTTCATGTTAGGATGTAATACTTGTGTGAGCTATACTCTTTTAAAAACTAATGATTCGTTTCCCTTTTTAATGATAAAAGACAAGGACACGATACCAATTTCCAAAACGAATATCTGTTTTTAACCTAAGACAGCTTCCTTATTTCAAAACCAACGTTTTGTTTCATTTTCAAGGATAATGGTATAGCTCATAGCAAGTAATTACATTTAATAGTTACGCTTAGATTTACTTTGCATATTCGTGATGTATTATTCGATGTTACACGTTTCTGTGATGCGAACACTCTGATAGAACACTACACAACTACCAATGAGTATTATGTTGCTCAAGCACAGACGCATATGTTACACTACACCTCATTGGTATGGCCATGTCACTGTAGGACTGCTATACTACGTAATGCGTATGTAGGCTTTATACACTTTTAGAACACTTGCACAAATACTAATGATTACCATGCTGCACGAGTACAGACGCATATGTTACACTACACATCATTAGTAGTGCCATGACACAATAGAATTGATATCTTTGTGTCTGTATGATTTATTTACGCGGTCTTCCTTTATTACCTATTGCGTATTGCGAATACCAGTACTATGGATGTTCATATTTGATTCTTATGGGTTTTCTGGATATTTTACTTTTGATGATATATATCAGTGCTATGGGACACTGTTATATATGTATATATATAATATATCATCAAAATGATATATGCAAGTATTATTATTCTTTACTTGATATTTCGGGATATGATGAGTTGACGTTCACTATGAGCTTGATGTTTTCTGATTGTCTTTATTCCGAACCGAGTGGGGGATATACGGTTACGGACTTGCTACTTATCCGGGCTGAGTGTGGGAGTATACAGACGGATACATGGTGGACCCGGTCGAGACTGAGGGGCAGGATAGCTGCATGTGAGGCGGGGAGCCTAGCGAGGACACTCGATATCGGAGATAGAGATGAGCACGACAGATATCCATGGGATACTGACCGGGGTTCGATTGGGCACGGTAGATATCCAAAGGATACCGATCGGGGCCAGGGATATCGGGTGTCGATCATCTGTTGAGATGGTATCGACGGTTTCTGCATTTGCGTGTCGATGATGGACATGAGAGATTTGAGGATTTGCGTGTCGGTGATGGACACGAGGGAATTCTGATTTCGGGTGTCGATACTGGACATCTATATATATCGATATGCTGCTATCATGAGGTACACAGTTATATTATAGGTATTGTAGCCGACCAGGACTGATCCGGGGGGGATAGTACCTGCATATCTTTTTATGGGTTATTACATATAGAAAAGAATTCAAATTGAGCTATAGTCTCATTATTTTGACATGTCTGGTATGGCATTGAAATCTTTTAAATTGTAAACCTCTTAACATTATTCATTAAAACAGTAGGACGTATATCTTAAATAAGATACCTATTATATTTCATACTATCACGTCTGCTTTTATGCCGTTATATATGTATTCCACGGTTATTTTAAAGAAGAGCTTTTACATATATATTTTCGGCTACTTATGGGCTTATACCTAGATACAGGTTATTTGCATGATATGTTCTATTTTTGGGTTCATATGATAGATAGAGTTACATTTATGATACATGTGCATATCATATATTATATTAGTACAGAATATGATAATACTATACTTATGACCTAGGTATCGTTGTGCATTCGATTTCTACCTTGTGATGTACTTTTATTCACTGAGTTGGCAACTCACCCTGTTGTGCCACAGTTTCTTACAGGTGTTACCACTTGGATTATCAGCGGCTTGGGGCACACATTCCTTTCGGTGATTGCTTTGGCAGGTAGGTTACTGTTGTATCGTACTCACATTCATTTATTCTTATCTTTTTGTATCTAGTAAAACTCCATCAACTAAGAAAGGGTATATTGTGGACTTAGAAGCGAGACTTAGAGTTTGTGTGTTGTGATGTCGCACTCATTGGAGTCGACCATTTTATATTGTTGATTTTGTTCCGCTTTTCTTTTCTTCTCCATTGTACATTGTATATTGTTTGCTTGGTTGCTCCGCCGTTTGGGTGTGGAAGCTAGCTCCCGTTGAAATGCTATATGTATTTTTATGTTGTAGCGGGTTTTATTCAAATTACAAAGCAGGTGCTGTCGAATTTCAAAACATCATAGATGCTTTTCAAACATACTTAGTTAAACTTAAATGTTTATTTTAAACTGATTTCATCTTATGACTATTTTAAACCTCACCTCCAATATTTTCAAAAAGGGTTTAGATTCCGGGTTTTGGCTTACTTGACCTACGTCGACGTCTTTAGATGTCACGTGATTTAAGTGCCGGTCACGTGCCACATTCGGGTCGTGACAACCTTGAAAGAAAAATTTGGGTTAGGACAGATTCAAAATATATGAAATTGGAAGATTCAAGAAATATGTAAAGAATGTTTTTAGTTGCTGGTTCTTGTGTTATATTGCTTAGGACTTCATACAGAATTAACCCGCATGTCCATACAGAACTAACCTGCATGTCTATACAGAGCTAACCTGCATGGTAGGGTTCCATGCAGCACTGACCTGTATGGGCCGTCAACAAAACCTGTCACACCCCGCTTTCCGACTTACGGGAAGAGGACGCGACGGGCCCGCTACGTATTTACTCAGAAGTAAACACGCTAAGCGTATCTAAGCAATATAAAGTAAAGTACACAAGAGACAAGAATGTAAATGAACAACAACTTTGTTTATTAAACATTCTTTTACAGGTACAACTGAAATTTAAATACATGAATGGAAAGCGATGCCTAAACAATGACATAACTGAAATGAAATAAATATGTACAAGTAAAGTCTAATACTCAGGGTCTTCTATAAACTGCTCCAATTGCTCCTGACTGATCTCGAGCTCCTCAGAGTCGGGTCCTCCTGACAACATTCCAAAGAAGAAGAGAAATAGGAATGTCGTCAGTGAACAATCGCTCGGTAAGTCCCAAAGAAAGAGAGAAGTAAAATAGATAGAAATAGAATATAACTATTAATATTTGATTATATTATTAACGCGTTTGTTTGTAGGTTGGTACAGAAAATGCCAGTGTATACGAGAGGAGTCCAACTTACACTGTGGACTTTGGTAACCCGTAGTACAAGGCTTCGTCGAAAGTACTACGGAACAACGACATGGATGTAATTACGTCTTAAGTGACCACCTCGTGCCACCTTTAACATGTTCTGTACCAGTCTACCCCTTTATAAACCCCATGATGTCTTATTGTATTGATAGTATTGTATTGTCTTATAATAAATGGAAGACATTGCTGAAACCATGATATCAGTAAATGGAATGGATATAAATGGAGAGTCATGTAGACGGAGTGTTAGTTATATGTATACCCTAGAGGCCATTACTGTACATACGATGTATATTGTAGTGGATGCTTGGATATATATAGGGAGGACTTTCTTGCTCGACATGATAGTACGCTATCTGGTTGCTCTTTATCTTAACATGTACTCTGATTATCTCTATGTTACATGTTGATAAAGCCCTTAGCATATGTACTCGACTACTGGGACTATGATAAGATCATACTAGTGGGGCCACGGTAGTCGACGAGTACATCCTATAACTGTTCCTAGTCGAGGGTGTATCGAGACAGGGCATCGATACACCAGAGTAGACTAGCGTATACGCATCTTGACCTATATGATGGGCGATGGATGATCCCATATCCATCGGTGTTTGACATCAAGGATGTTGTACGGGTGCTCAGTAGAGACTGGGTACACTGGACGGACTCGCCGAGAACTCCCAGATGGTATTATACACCACGTCAGATGGCGGTTCTCTGGTGACACTGGTACAGGTTAGTCTGTAGACCCGAGATCGTCATAGAGTCTTGTGTGATTCCCACTGTGCTTTGATTTCCATCATACCACGTCCAAGAGGGCGTGTAAAAAGGTGGCTTTTGGGTACAGTCCCGAATCACATGGAGGCAATGAGCGATAGGAGGGGATTCGTTTCTCCCGGTATAGGGAGTTGATGTTGCCCTGTGTTCGATTGGCTATAACTGGAAATCCCTGGCCAGGGTTGCTGAGATTTACTGGTAAGTGTTATCAGTAGTTTCTCGAACTGTTATGGACCTCATATCGACACGACTTATCAAGCTACTGGGGTCTGACGTTTACCACCCCTAGGAGAGATATGCGACATATCGGACGGAGAGACCGGACTGTACGGGAGTGTTACTGATTGGATTCACGGGAGAAAGTACTTGCTTGCTTGTTGATCTTCTGATCGCTCAATACCTGGGTGGCTGTTACGTTTAGCTGACCGCTTGCAGCTTGTGGTTGTTTGATATGATCATCACCTATTGCCGGCATATTGATGATTATTTAGAGTCCTACACAGAGGTTTCTTGACTCAGGCAAAACGGAGTAGGAGCACATATATGATATGTGCGGGACCGAGAACCATACGTGTATGTGATACCGTATTAGATTCTCGCGATATGAGATATCGGCCGGGTATATGTGATATAGCTAGGTCATCGGATCAAGCGTTGATTCGATGAACTGATACAGATTATATTAGTCGGTTATTTGTGAAATAGCCGGATTATCGGATCAAGTGTTGATTCGATAATTTAATGTATAATTATATATTTGATATATTAAATTACATTAACTAGTATAAGCTCACAAAAAGATTCTTTTTCTCACTCGGGTAATACATTGATATATATGCGATATATGTTAATTGTATTATTTTATTTTTTTACAATAAATATTGTATATGTGAAATATAATATTGTGACATGTTCGGGTTATTAATGCAACGTGATTAGTGGAGATTAAACATGATTAAGGTTTGATTTGGGTTAATTTTTTCTAGAAGCTTGTAGAAGGTTTTCTTTTGTTTTTGCAAAGATATTTTGTAAAGATAATTTTGTATGATATTTGTTAACCCAACTCAACTCTTGATCTTGGTTCATTCTTTACATGGGTTAAGTTATCATACTTAACCCATGGTTGTATTTCTAACCTCACTATAATTCATTATTCATCACAATGAGAATGGTTCTTCTTCTTCTTCTTCCTTCTTCTTTCATGGAAAAACTTACTAGCTTTTTCATTAGTGATGATTTTGAGTGAGATTAAGAAAACAAATGAGAGCTAAAATTCTACTTCATCATCCTAATCTATCCTAGCCATTTAGATTAGGGTGTTCACTTCATTTAGTGAGTGGGAGCTTGTGTTATAGAAACTTCAAGATAGATCATCTTAGTTATCGATGATCGGAAGCAAGCTTGCATCTTTCTCTTCGTGGAGCCTCTCTAGAGTCCGGAAACTCAATGATCGCAGCGAAGGGACCTCAACACGGAGCTTTAGAAGTGAAGGACCAGACTACAAAGGTTGTAATCCCAAACTCTCAGTGTTAAAGTGTTTAACATGCTTTGTTTCGCCTAATCTCTAGTTTAAAGATCTTGGTTAGGGTTGTTCGGCACGTCTAAATTTTAAATCGGGCATGGTTGATGCCTTGTAGACCCTTGTGAGTATGCCTAGTAACCCTGTACGGAGTATATCCATGGTTCGGTTCAGTCAATATAAATTGATATAGATTGTATAGACGGATTCATGGATTCATGTTATATTGTAGTTTATACTTGAATCACATTCAAGTCAGGTTGATTAGGTTGAGACTCATTCTGAGTCAGACACTTTGAAAAGAACTTGAAATCCTGAATTAGTTTTGATATTATCGGTAACTGCTGTACATAGACGGCAAGATTTATATCTTTTTCAAAAACAATTACTGTGTTGATAACACCGTTTTGTTAGATTTTCTATCTTAGATAGGTAAGCACCTATATTCTCCTGCTCTTTAAGGCTCAAGAAAACTGGTCCCGCTTAAACCTATATTTACTAGGGTCCTTATTATAATTTAGTATAACTTGAGGGGTTTTTATGTAAAAATAGTTTTGGTATAATTTCAAAATACAGCTCAAGCATTTAATTATTGTCTTTAGAGTTTTCATTGATGTATATTTTATAAATGTGAAATTTCTAGTAAGTAAAACCTAGTTTTCATAGTATATGGTATTTTCTTAAAATATTGGAATTGTTTTGTATTTGGATGGTATTTTCATGTAATGGCGATTCCTTTTAAAAATTTGGAATATTTATATAATATAATTAAAGTCGATATTTCGATAATATATATATATCTATATATCTATATATATATATATACACGTTTAATGAAAATAATTTTATTTATTTTCTTGTAGAAATCTCATTTTCTAAAGAAAAATGTATAAAAATTCCATCGAGCTCGAATGTTCCTTGTGGAGGTCTGCATCTCGCTCTACTAGGCCTGAGTATGTGCGATAACCTACACCATCCCGAACGGGGTTCCCCAAAGTGGGTTGTAGCGGCTCAATTGTAAGGAATTGTTTAATACATCTTTTTAAAGAAATGGTTTTATAAGTGATGGTATTTATTTGTAATGTCGTGTTATCTCATGAATATGTTCCCAAAACTTCATCTTGCTATGTAAAAAGTATGTGTTGTGATGAGGTAGGTCATTAGCTCATGAGTTATCTAAAGGTAATATAATTTTTTAGGTTGTTTTATGGAGAAATGTAAAGTATGTGGTATTTTACCATAAAAATACGATAAAAGTTGCATAAAAGAATATTTTGGGATGAAACTTGTTTTAATAGGTTTGTTTATGTTTGTTAAATATCATGTGATGGTATGGAATTTTATTGATTAAGAAAAGTAACGTTTTAAAGAAGAACCGAATCGGAAGTCGGATTAACTCCGCTTCAGTCGGGTTTTAGAATTTCAAGTTTTTAGAATAGAAAATGAGAGGGGGAGAAGGGACTTACTGGCTTTTGGATAGAGAAGGGAGAGATGAAGCTACGGAAGGTATCGGGGTATCGTTTCGTCGCCGGAAACTTCTTAGAACATCGCCGGAACTTCACCCTTCGCTAGCTCCACTTGCACACTAAGGGGACTTGAGAATTTTTGAAAGTTTTGACAGGGAATTTCTGAGTGAGGAGTGATGAAATATGGTGTGGTATTTATAGGGGAAACTAGGGTTTAGAGGGTGAAAGAATGCATTAAATTTTGCATTAAAATTAGGATTAAATGGGATTTTATTGTTCTCTAGAAATGTGCAGAGAAAATAAACAGTGTGAGAGAAGTTGGGTAGTTGGAGAGGTGCTCGAGTGAAAATATGGGGGGCTTCACTGACGGTTGGACCGGAGGTACCGGGTTTATTGGGCTTTTCGCCGGGCCAACACGGACAGGAGGAGGGTTAGGGTTTGGTGCCACGTGTTGGTGTCGCCTTGTATACCCTCATGTACATATTTGTTTTATTTATGACTTTTTATTTTATGTGGAGTGCACGTGTAAACCATTAGGCTTCTAAAAAGATAAAAAGAAATTATGTGGCTGATGGGATTTGAACTCGTGTGTTATGTCTCAGTAGTGCAAGGCTTTACCAATGAGCTACAAGCTCCTTCTTGCTGTTCAAATGCAAAACAAACTTATAATTCATGCTCAGGCTTAGGTGTTCCTTTTTGTATTTTGAAAAAAAAATCTGTACAGAAAGTTTAGGGTTGTTACAGAGGCTGAATATATCGCTACCAACGATACTGCCAAAGAGGCTGTCTGGATAAAAAAGTTCATAGATGAACTTGGTGTGGTTCCTACCATTGAGCATCCAATACTTGTGTATTGTGATAACAATAGAGCTGTGGTTCTGTCTTAGGAACCCCAGTCCCATCATCGATCCAGATATATTCTTAGGGGGTATCACCTGATCAGGGAGATAGTAGATCTCCGGGAGATTGAGATCAGGAGAGTTGATATAGAGGATAACACAACGGATCCACTCACAAAGGCCCTTCCCTAGATGCTAATTAAGAGACTTTTTGGGATGTTGGGTATGATATACTACAACAACTGGCCTTAGTGCAAGTAGGAGATTGTTAGTGATATGTATGCCCTAGAGGCCATTATTGTATGATATAGTGGATGCTTTGACATATATATGGAGGACTTTCTTGCTCGACATGATAGTTTGCTATCTGGTTGCCTTTATCTTAACCTGTATACTGGTATTATTATACCGTCTCTCTCTTATATGTTGATAAAGCCCTTAGGATATGTACTTGACTACTAGGACTATGATGCTGATCATACTAATGGGGCCAGGATGGTCCACAAGTACATTCTTTAACAGTTCCTAGTCGAGGGGATATCGAGATAGGGCATCGATATTCCAGAGTAGACTAGTGTGTACGTTTATTGATCCTGTATGGGGCGATGGTTGATCCCACAACCATTGGTGTGTGACATCAAAGATTGTACACAGATGCTCATTAGAGAATGGATACACCGAACAAGACCCGCCGAGAACTCCTAGTTGGTATTATTCCTATCGTCAGATAGCAGTTCTCAGGTGACACTGGTACAGGTTAATTTGTAAACCCGAGATCATCATAGAGTCTTGTGTGGCTCCCACTATGCTTTGATTTCCTTCCTACCACGGCTCAAAGGAGTCGTGCAAACAGGTGGATTTTGGGTACAGTCCCAAGTCACATGGAGGCAATGAGTGATAGGAGGGGTTTCGTCTCTCCCAGTATTAGGAGTTGATGTTGCGCTATGATCGATTGCTATAACTGGAAGTCCTTGGCCAGGGCTGCTGATGAGATTTACTGGTAAGAGTTACCAGTAGTTTCTCGAACCTTTATAAGCCATACATCGACATGCCTTATCAAGTTACTAGGGTCTGACGTTACCACCCCTAGACTCGATATGCGACACATCAGACGAAAAGACCGGACTGTATGGTAAGTGTTACTTATAGGCTTCATGGGAGTTTGGACAAGCTTGCTTGTTGATATTCTAATCGCTCAATACTTGGGTAGCTGTTATATCCAGCTAGTACCGCTGACGGCTTGTGGGTGACTGATATGATCATCACCTACTGCTGGTGTATTGACGAGTCTTTAGAGTCCTACATAGAAGTTTCCTGGTTCAAGTGAAATGAAGTAGGGCACATATGTTGATATGACCGGGGGGGAGGGAGGGAGGAGCCTGATTAGATACGTGTATGTGATACCGTATTCTAATCTGGCAGTTATTTGTTATCAATTAGGTTATATGTGATATAACCGGATTATCGTGTCAAGTGTTGACTTGATAATGTGATATACAGATAAATGATATTAGTCGGTTATATGTGATATAACTGGATTATTAAATCAAGTGTTTATTTAATAATTTGATATATATTTATATTTGATATAATTATATACTAACTAATATTATTAGCTCACTAATTATTCTTCATAATATATATAATATATATATTTGATATATATATAAATACAATGAAGTATGGTTGATTTTCTATTTTTTAGAAAATAGGAAATCACGTGTAAAATAGGGAGATATTTAAAGTATGGGTGAAGCATGGCTTTTGCAATATTTTATTTCCTCTTGACTCACTATTCAAGCATGGCTCTATTTTTCAATTTGAAAAATAATGGATGCTTGAATAAGTGAGGGGTTTGGGTGGAGCCATTATTCATTCTATGCTTTAAGCCTTACCCATTTTCTTGAGCTCATGCTCTCTAGCTTTCTCCATCTTATTTCTCCTCTTGTTTGAGCCATAAACCCTCACATGTGATGTGAATCATATGGCTTAAGACAAATCCTAATGAGCTTAGAACCCCTACTTCATCATCCTAGTATAGATTAGCACTTTGCACTAGTGTGTTTCCTTCACTAATGAGATTTTAGTGAAGAGGTAGCTTGAATTTGAGAAGCTTCGGGTGGATCATCTTCGGCACGAAGATCATGGAGGAGGCTTGTTCAAACCTTAAGTAGAGCCTAGTGGAGTCGCGTGGACTACTACATGGAGCTTGAGAAGAGAAGGACACGGTCTACAAAGGTTGTAGCATCCTTCATCTAGTATAGTTTACGTCGATATCTAGCTTAAACCTAATCATCTAGTTAAAGATCTTGTTAGTGTTAATTAGCACCCCAAAACTTTTAAAAATGGCATGGTTGATGCTACTAAAACCCTATGGTGGAGCTAACAAACACTTTCAGGTATTATGGCTTTCGATTCCTTTTTCCCTTACGTTCGTTCGAATAATGCTTTTGCCGATGCGCCTATTGATCGAGAAGTTTTTGCGTTGATCCGGGACTACGACCCAGAACAAAAGTCTCTTCATTTGTGGGGGTCATGGTACAGTTATATTACCTAGGGTTGACGTAGCTTTACTTGTGCAGTGTCATCAGAACCGATCCCATCGATTCATTATGCTGACCCTCCACAGGTTGCTTACGCAGTGGAAATGGTCAACTGGACCTCGGAAGGTTGTTTCCAACCTTCCATGGCGTCGATACCAGTGCAGCCGCCGATGGCCCTAAACATTCTAGGGCGTTGCATATTCCAAGGAAAAGTGCGTCCTTGGGGCCAGGTCTATACTATAGGAGTGACCCCCCGTCATCTGGCTGGTTATCTACAGTGGGCCTGTTACATTTTGTCGTCCAAGAAGTCGCTGCTGCTGAAGACCGGGTTATATTTAGCGATCTACGCATCCCTCTTTTATTACCACACTCCTCATGTGTAGTGGGTTAAATCCTTCCTGGAGTAAAGGAATATCCCGACCTACACATTTCTCTTGTCGGATTAGGAGGTGTCAATCTCGCTGGAGGAATTCGCAGAAATATCTGGGTTACCCATCAAAGGAGAGAATTATGAGGAGATATTTCCTCTCGACGAGTACGTCTTTGCTACTGAATCAGTGGTTATGGGTCTTGCCTAAGAAAATGCTGTTCGACAGAAGTTTCTGAGCTTGATCAAAGTATTGAACATATATGAGAGCTTATTCTTAGAGTCCGGGAGGCATGGCATTAGATTTACGGACTTTGTTGCCCGTTTCCTTTGGCCGGAGGTTTTATCGAAGAAAGCTGCGAAGTTCCCCAAGCTCGATGATCCATTCGGATTTGGCTTGGACAAACTGCCAACTGCGGAGGCAGATTTAAAGTAATTATTTATTCTAGATACCCCAATCGTCCCTTTCACAGAGGTTGCCACTCCGGACATTGATGATAAGACGTTCTTTATGGGGTTCATCGGCTTATGGCTGAGCTGGTTTGCGCTTCCAATGCACCCCCGCTATATGAGACCGTCTTTCTTTTATCCAGCTCATCGCATTGCGGTGGGGACACGTATGGCTATTGGGGTTGCCAGATTAGCGCATTTGTATCATGGTCTGAGTATAGCGGCCGATACCGCTCAACCGGGTTTGAAGCCCGTAAATCTCCCATTGCACTACTTCACCTCATGGATCGAGATGCACGTGCTGAGTGCTTTTGGTGTGCATAAGCGACCGATATTTTATGAAGGATATAACTTTTCTCGGGTCATGCAATTAGTCGATGCTTCTTCTTTAGACCCAACACAGTGAGAAGCTCGGCGATTGCTTATTCGCCCGCACATGGTTGGGGATAGCATGACCTTCGTTGATAGGGTCTTGACCATTGGTAAGGAACTCTCTAAGGTAATCCAGCCGCTCCACGATGTCTACAAGGATGGAGCTTCTGCATTGAGGGCCAGAGAAATCGTTCATTCGTATTCTATCAAGTCGGGTTTCCTTGTATTCAGACAGAATGCCTCAGTGTTATTTATGAGATATAACCCGCATCGTTTCGCCCAGCAATCCTGTTACAACCAAGGCGTTACCTTTGAAGCATTCCTCATTGACCCGGTTGCTACAGAAGAGAGCGTTCGCTACGCGGCGCATTATTTCATGTGGCTAAATACGGGGTCTCATTTCCCGATTAGTGAGTCGAGCGATATCCCGAAGGCCTCGAATGCTTTTATTGCTTGGTATCAGCATGCCACGGGTGACGTCATCAAAGAGGAAAGGCAGATACTTCTCGACCATAAGGATTCTGTCCTAGCCAGTAATCCCGCGGTCCCACTGAAGCGACAGGAAATTGTCCGTCCTTCTTTAAGAGAGCACCACGGTTGTAATTTTGTGAGCCTTTCCGGCTAAGCCATGGCCTGATGTAAGTGCTTCTGTAACTGTGGTGGTTGTGGCATCCCCGAGTCGGTTATTAGCTTGGAGATCAGAACTCGCCGTCTGAAGAAGCCCGTTAAGTGAAAACTTTTGTCGTCGGGTGTTGGTGCCGATTCGCAGAAGAAGAAGAAGTCTTTATTCTCGGCCGACTTTGTATTTGGTCAGGAGCCTCATGCTCCTTACAGCGAGGGCTTATCCGAATATGGTACCAACGACGGTCTGTTGGGAGCCTCTATCGATGAGAATGCCGCTACAAATCTTCAAGCCGCTATTGAGGCTTCTGAGAGATTAGACCGCGAGCAAGCAGTACTCGCTTCTCTTGCGGCGTTCAGTATATTTCATTTACATTATAATGTGTGTGTGTATATATATATTTTGAATTTATCATGCTTTATTAACACTCTTTTCTTAACAGGAATCTCCACTGAAGAGGCTCTCTTGGCGTCCCTCAAGACATTTGAGGAAGAGGAGAGGCTTCGCACTTCCATGGGTCTCGGTATGATTCATTTCGCGACGCCTTTACATATTTAGTTCATTTTGTTCACACCCTGACTCCCTTCCTCTTTCTGTTATAGGAACCACCGCAACTCATGTTGTTCCGAATATAATGCCATCTTCAGGTGGTGGTGCGGAGGAGCCTTCAGAGCCACCGGTTACGGTTGATGTCATCCCAAGGCCTCCATGAGAGGCGTCGCTAAAGAAACCGATGATAGATGTTGCAGCAGATCCGGAGGCCGAGCCTAATTTGGACAAAGATGTTCCTTTGTCGAAGGTTTTGAGAAGATCTATTCGTACAGCCAAAATTGAGAGAGAGCGCAAAAAGCACGTAGAAAGGGAGCGGTAGGCTAACTTGGCCGCAGGCGCAGGTTCGAGTGATGCCCGACCCTCTGATGTTCCCATGGAGGACATTGCTCCCGTCTTGTCCACCGCTCATAAGCAGGTTGCGTGTGCTGATCGTGAAGAGGCCGAGCGGTTACTTCAAGATAAAACAACACACGATCCTTTATTGAAACTTGTAGGGTGTTTTTCGTTACCCTATTGAGATGGAAAATACGCGTCACTTGTTAGGCATACTACAGATTTCCCCTGCCTAGGGTAGATGGGGTTTTATTGATTGTGGGGATCTAAATCTCCGGTAGCCACGGACTAAGCTGCCGTTAATTACCCCTCGTCTTTGGAGCGAAGGAACCTCCGATTGACGGGTCAAGCGAACTCAATGTGCAGTGTGTGTGTATTATGTTTTGAGGGGTCTTGGGTATATTAGGGGCCTCGTAGAGTTTACGGGGGTCCCGCGCGTGGAGTGTGAGTATATATAAAAAAGGAAAATAGCATCCAAAGAACGTGTGGGCACCGGTGCCTCACGTGCTTGGCACGCGGGCGCTGGGCGGAAGGCGCATCGTCTCACGCGTCCGGCACCGGCAGGAAAAGGGAGGCTTACCCCTATATTGGGAGTTGTATTCCTAATTGACTTTTGGAGTTAAACTCCTAAAAAAAGGACAAAGGGGCTTAGCCCCTGCACTAGGAGTTGTATTCCCAATTGACATTTGGAGTTAAACTCCTAAAAAGAAAGTCTTTTTTTTCTGTGTTCGAAGTTAAACTCCCAAGAGATTTTCGGAGATGATGAAAGGGGACCCCTTTTCTTCTTCCTTGAGCTCTAGATTTTCTCTTGAGCTTTAGATCTTTCCCAAAGTTGAATTTTTAGAGATGTGTCTCCTTCTTCCTCCTCTCTATTGGCTGGATCTTGGAGGAAAAGGGGGGTGAGGCTTAAAAATCACTCCTTTTGGGGATTTGATAGGAGATATGAGTTCCCTTTCAAGGGTTTTATGGTGAAAAACGGTTTCTTTTTGGAAAAATAAGAGTTAAACTCTTGATTTAATTCAAAAAAAAGGAAAGAAGGTTTAGAACCTCGAGGAAGGAGAAGGAGGCACATAAACCCTAGATTTTGAGGGGAATGAATTCTTTTCTTTTCATTTCATCATCATGTTACCTTTTATAGGCTTACAAATTTACATATAGCCTATTGGGCTTTACAAAATGGCATTTTTCCCATCCCATACCTCATGTGCTTATTTCTTTTTGCACATGAGCCATAGGCTTCACAAAAATTTGGTTTTTTGCCCATTTATTTTACATTCATGCATGAAAATTATACCAAACTTATTTATTATATAATTTTCTTCTTGGCATGGGGGAGGTCAGCCACTTCATGTTTGGGCTTGACTTGGGCATGGGCCCTCTTGGCCTGTGCTTGGGTCTGTTTGGCTTTGGATTGACTTTGATTTTTACTTGGTCAACCGGGGTATAAATATTGGCCCCAACAAAATGCACACCGTGTATATGGGCCGTGTTCATGAAATTGATGAATCTTCTTTCACGTGGAGGTGACTTGATTTGGTTCCCGCTTTTGGAGAGGCTGCCACTGCCCTTTTTATAACATGGATGGTCGATGCTTGACGTGTCTCTAAGACGGAGTGTCATTGGTTGACGTGTCCCCAAGGAAGAGTATCTTTTTGACGTTTTCCCGGCACGGAGTGTTGCTGGTCGACGTGTCCCTGGTACGGAGTGTCGCTGATCGACGTTTCCCTGGCATGGAGTGTCACTGATCGACTTATCCCCAAGGCGGAGTATCTGTTTGACGTTTTCCTGGCATAGAGTGTCACTGGTCAACTTATCCTTGAGGCGAAGTGTCTATTTGATGTTTCCCCGGCATAGGGTGTCGCTGGTTAACGTGTCCCCAGCATGGGGTGTCGCTGGTCAACGTTTCCCCAGGGCGGAGTGTCTGTTTGAGATTTCCCCGGCACGGAGTGTCGCTAGGTGACATGTCCCCGGCATGAAGTGTCGCTGGATGACGTACCCCCGGCATGGAATGTCGCTGGTTGATGTTTCCTGGCACGGAGTGTCGCTGGTTGACGTGTCTTCACCACGGAGTGTCGCTGGTCGATGTATCCCCAAGGCGGAGTGTCTGTTTGACATTTTTCTGGCACGGAGTGTCGCTGGTTGAGATGTCCCCAGCATGGAGTGTCACTGGTCGATGTTTCCCCAGCACGGAGTGTCGCTGGTCGACTTTTCCTCGAGGCGGAGTGTTTGTTTGACGTTTCCCCGACACGGAGTATCGCTGGTTGATGTGTCCCCGGCACAGAGTGTCGCTGGTTGACGTATCCCCGAGGCGGAGTGTTTGTTTGATGTTTTCCCATCATAGAGTGTCGCTGTTTTTGATGTAGAGGCCGTTGTCAGAATTGGTTGGCCTGATTTGTTTTGGGGAGGTTCCAATCTGTCCAGCGGGACTTTTAAGCTGGGAAGCGCTTCCAGATGGGACTTTAGTTTGATTTGTCCGATTCGTGTCTTATTTGGCAGGACCCTTGAATTCGAGGCATTGCAGCGTAGGATTTGGAATTTGGAATTTAGATTTTCGTTTTGCATCAGTATCGCTACACTGGAATGTGGTACCAGGATTGAACCATCATTTGTCGTAAGAGAATTTAGGGATTTTGGTTTTGGTTTGGCATCAGCATCGCTACACTGGAATGTGGTACCAGGAGCGAATCATCATTTGCCATAAGGGATTTCTCTCGTTCCCAGTTTAATGATTTAGGGGTCATCTGTTCCTAGTTTAACGACTTAGAGGTCATCTGTTCCCAGTTTAACGACTTAGGGATCTTCTGTTCCTAGTTTAATGACCTAGGGGTCTATTAGATCGGAAGTTTGGAATTTCAAGGTTAGGGTCGGCATTAGTGTTGCTAACACTGAAGCATAGGTGCCAGGAGCAATTCATCATTTTCCTTTACCCGTTGAGGAGCGATGGCTTAGGAGACAGGCTTAGGTTCCTATCCCCTAATACTTTTCAATTTTATGAGCCGCAAGGATCTCATAAAAGCATTTTCTCCCTACAAGTCCAAAGGATCCCGTAGGTGTATTTTCTCCTTAGGAATTGTGAGGACCCCCAAGTGTGTTTTTCCTTTGTGAGTCGTAAGGATCCCATGAAGGTGTTTTCTTATGAGTCGAGAGGATCTCATAAGTTTTGTTCTCCTCATGTATCGTGAGGACACATAAGTGGGTATTTCCAAGCGGAGCATCATTCCAAGGGCGGAGACTGACCGCGTGACTGGTGATTGCGGTGGGGCGTGGGTGTGATGAGAATTATTTGAGCCCATGGAGTGTATATGGTAGTCCACTTGGGAACCAACCGTAGGGCTGGGAGAATTTTGAGACTTTCTTGGCGTTTTCATTGCTGTAGTGGAATATGGTACCATGAGCGACTCATCGTTCGCCGTTTGGACATTCAGGGATTTAAAATTTTGGTTGACGTCTGCATCGCTATACTGGAATATGGTATCAGGAGAGAATCATCACTCATCATTATTTTTTTACCGCAATTGCTCTATCATTTCAGTTTTTCTTATCACGAAGGTCGCGATTGCCTTATCATTTCGGCTATTTATTTGCGGTCGTCCAATCATTTTGGCCTTTTTCCCATTTTACTCGCTGGTTTTTATTGCAAGTTGCCCCATCATTTCGGCTTTTTTTTCTTCATTTTTTAATTTACACATTTCTACATCTCCAGTTAATGACTTAGAGGTCGAATGTTCGCAGTTTAACGACGTGGTGGTCCTCACCGTGCACTTATTCAAAAATCCTTGGACTTTGATCTCACGGTGCTTCAATGCTCTCTTTGTCCTTTTGGAGAGACGTTCACGCCTGTTCCGTAGAAATTGCGATGAACTGGGTCATTTTCTGGAGCGGGCGATTGAGTCGTTTGCCTCTAGAGAGTTTTAGTCTTCGATCAAACGGAGCGGACGATCGTAGATTGGTTTTCTACTAACGCACCTTTGGCCAATAAGACCACTCCCTCATTGTATTGTTTTTCCACCCAATTCTTGAAAACAAAGCAGTCTTCAATGGTATGACTCACCATTCTGTTATACGGGCAGTACAAAGGATTATCAGTCATGTTTGCTTCATGTGGTCTTTTTGATTTAATAAATTGCAAACTGTTTCTCAGGGCGTCTTTGAATATTTTATAGACTTTGTCCCTTCTGAAAGAATATACCTTATTTAATTTCTCTTCTAGTGGTGATTCTCCTTCCCTTCCTAACACTGGTTTTCAATGCTGGTCAGCATTAGGCCTGCCTGTTCTTCGTCTACTTTGGTCGGCAGATACATTAAAGGATTCAGTGTCCTTGGGAGGCCTACCTTTGCAGTTTTCGTTCTCTGGATATTTGGACATGTTGTTATATTGGTAGTTTGGAAGAGATTCGGGGCCCGCATGTTCCAGCATCTGGACTCTTTTAAGTATGTCTTGGAGAGTTTCGGGATCTGCAGATGACTTTCCCTTAATTTTGTCCCGTGTCAATTGATCACAGACATGCGTCAGGACTTCCCTAGGGCTAGTCGCCTTCGACTTTCATGAAGGTATTCCGCTCTTAGACCAGAGGGAATAGCTGTTGGCTGCTTTGGGATATCAATCTCTGGTTCATGGACCAAATTTTGATTTTGTTGTGTTGCATTTGAAGGACTCGGGTTGCGAGATTTTCCACAACATTTACCAGATCGTCGATTTTGGAACGAATCTTAGCTAACTCCCTATCATGGTCCTGAAATTGCTTTTGAAACCATTGGAATAACGCTTGTTCTGTAGTTTTGGGGATGATGACTGGGCTATCCTCATCGCCTGAGCTTGATTCCCTAAAAACCATGGGCTCTTTTTTCTTAGCAGCCTGAGCAGGGCACTCATCATTATCTAAATCGAGCTAATATTGAGCGGCGTCAACCATATCATCACCATGGCTGTGAAGCGTAGGAAGGTTCGTTTCTCCAGGTCCGACCATGTAGACCGTATGGATCGCGCATCTGTTTGTTACCCCCTCTTCATCAATGTTAATCTCTGGACCTTTGGATTGTCGTCGCAGTTTTCCCCTTTCAAGGAAGGGTGAACAATTGAGAGCGGTCAGTTCCCTAAATATCTCGGTCTCTGTTTGTATAAAATTGTCGGTCGTGACTCGATCGTTTGTCAACACGCCAGGAGACAATGCTATTTCTCCCATCTTATATTATTTCTCGACCCAATCCATGAAGATACAACAGTCTTCAATAGTGTGTCCCAGCACTTGGTGGTATGGCCAAAAGTTGGGATGATCAGTCCTGTTCGCTTCACTTAGCATTTTTGGTTCTGGTAGTTACAGGCTATTCTTCAGAGTATCTTTGAATATTTTGTGAACCTTGTCTCTTCTGAAAGAGTAGACCTTATCTCTCCTTTCCTCCAAAGTTGGCTCTTAAGATTTGTTAATCTTCGTTTTGCCCGCTCTCTGCTTATTTAGAGAATTGGTGCTATTGGAATTTTTCGGTCGTCGTGCCTTCGATGTCTCGGTTTGTTTGTGAATTGGAGATCTTGAATGGACTCAGGCTTTGAGTATTCCAACATTTGAACCTTCTTGGTCAGATCTTGGAATGTTTTGAGGCCTGCGGTGCATATGAAAGGTTTCATCCAGTTGTTTAGATTTTTTATAAGAAGACTGAAGGACTGGTCTTGCTCTAACGGCGGTTCACATTTGATAAAGAGATTGCACCATCGGACTATAAAATCCATGTTGCTTTCGTTGTTCTTTGGCTCGGTCCTTATGAGGTCGGTAATGGTAATTTTATTGCTAACGCTCATGAACTTTTGCTTGAACATGGATTCTATTTGAGCGAACGTCGTGATCGAGTCATCCGGTATGCTTGTATACCAATCGAAAGCAACATTGGTCAAGATATTAAGAAACTGACGGAGAAGGAGCGCATCATTGCCCCCAGTATTCGCGCATGATACTTTAAAATGGGCAATGTGCCAATTCCTATTTCCCGTCCCATTGAACCTTTCAAATTTGGGGACGACATAGCCAGTGGGAAACTCCACAAGATTGTACCGAGCATGATATATTCTCTTGCTACTGCTGACATCTTTTTGCTCTCCGGCTTCGGCTACCAATGTTTTGACTTTATTGGCAACCAAATCCATGATTTGATCTTGCGTTAGCTGGTTGCTATCATCGGTAGCTAAGACATTTCCTGAGATAGGATGCGACCGACTTTCATGCGGTTCGCCCACCTTTGGATTTGAGGGAATAGGCATCGGTTGCCCCAGGACACGTTTCCCGGTTCATGAGAAGAGCCCTATGCTTGATTGAGCGGCTGAGAGGCAACTTGGGCCGTGAGCTATAAGACGACATTTGTCAAGTCGTCAATCTTTGAGTAGAGTATGGCATCTCCTTGTCTTTGTTTCTGAGCTGCTTTTAGAGCTCTTGGAGAAGTTGCTGCTCTGCGGTCTTAGGTCATAAGATTGGCTCCTTTTCGCTATCCGAGCTAACTCCTCATGAACCGAGGGATCTCTCTGCTTATCAGCCTCACTGGAAGGGTTTTCATTACCTTCCAGAGGAGGCTGGTCTTGGGAAGTGGTAGCCACATTCATACCAGATTGGATTTGAGATGTGGTGGCCCCGTCCTTGCTCTTGTTGTGCGTGCCCACCATGTAGACAGTGTAGACCACATGTCCAGCCATCTCTTTATCTTTGGCGGTTGATTTTCCGGACAGTCGTCGTGGCCCTTTCCCTTCTAGAAATGATAGGCGACTAAAGACGGTTGGCCTGACTAGGTCCTTGGATGGCGCTGTCCGGATCGCAGCTTTCTTGACTGTTGTAGTCATGGCATTCTTCTGAACCAATTTCAATGGTTCAAAAGAGTTAGCAAGCTTCACAGCCGATTCAACCGTTATTACGGGGTAACCCTGTTCTTGGAACCTCATGAAGTTCAGCTTAGCAGGAGCTCTCGCCCTTTTGTTGGCTCTGTATCTGAGCCTTTTCTGTCTTAGCTTCTCAATTTTGAGGGCTTGATGAGCATCTGTTTTCTGGGAAGCTACCGTGAGTCGATTGATGGGGAGCTTAGAGAAGACACCCGATCGAGAAGTTGTCAGGGGCACCGCTGGAGCTTGCCCGAGATGCCTTGTTTCTTTGTTGGCGTTGATGGCCTTACCCCCAGTTGGGGCCAAGGAAAGTTGTTCATACACTGACTTGAGTTTGGGTAGTGGTGCCCTCGAGATCACCACATTTGGCCTCCTGCCTTTCGAGGATGGTCTGTTTATTATTGGAGCTTGAGGAGCTGGGATAGCGTTAGCTAGCACGAACAAAATAGGGCTAAATGGTAGCAGTTGCTCCTCCCACTGTCGCCCGAGACTGGCCGGGAGGATCGTCGTGGCGTCCATCTTCATCGTGTAGGAGATGAGAGCTGTGTTGAGAGCTGAGCTTGTCCTTGGAGACATTTTTGCTGCTTGATCGCTTGAAATCCTACATGAAAGAGCATTATTTTAGTATAAATATCGATATGTATGTTGATTGAGTTCGCATGAACGTTTAATCCGAAATATGGGAGGAGAGAAAAGGTGCCACCGGGCGTGCCAGAATCTGTAGGGTGTTTTTAGTCACCCCATTGAGATGGGAAATACGCATCACTTATCAGGCATGCTACATATTCCCCTACCTAGGGTAGGCAAGGGTTTATTGATTGTGGGGATCCGGATCTTCGGCAATCGCAGACTAAACTGCCGTTTATTACCCCTCGCCTTTGGAACGAAGGAACCTCCGATTAACGGGTTAAACCGGTCATGCGAACTCAATGTGCAGTGTGCATATGTTGTGTTTTGAGGGGTCTTGGGTATATTGGGAGCCTCGCAGAGTTTACGGGGGTCCCGCTACCCGGATAGCGGGATGGGGGTCAAAGGGGCTAGCAGCCCTCTTGCGTGGTGCGGGCAGCGCTCCGTCAGAAATTTTTTTCTAACGGTGACAGTGTTGTGGAGTGTGTGTATATATAAAAAAAGGAAAATAGTGTCCAAAGGAAGCGTAGACGCCAGCGCCTCACGCGCCCGGCACGCGGGCGCCGGACGCAAGCAGGAAAAGGGGGGCTTAGCCCCCTATATTGGGAGTTGTAATCCTAATTGACTTTTGGAGTTAAACTCCTAAAATGAAAGACTTTTTTTTGTGTTCGGAGTTAAACTCCCAAGAGATTTTCAAAGATGATGAAAGGAGATCCCTTTTCTTCTCCCTTGAGCCCTAGGTTTTCTCTTGAGCCATGGATCTCTCCCAAAGTGAGATTTTTAGAGATGGGTCTTTCCTCCTCCTCTCTGTTGGCTGGATTTTAGAGGAAAAGGGGGATGCGGCTTAAAAATCATCTTTTTTGGGGATTTGATAGGAGATCTGAGTTCCCCTTCAAGGGTTTTATGTGAAAACGGTTTCTTTTTGGAAAAAGAAGAGTTAAACTCTTGATTTAATTCAAAAAAAGGGAAGATGGTTTAGAACCTTAAGGAATGAGAAGGAGGCACAGAAACCCTAGATTTTGAGGGGAATGAATTCTTTTTTTCTCATTTCATTATCATGTTGCCTTTTATAGGCTTACAAATTTACATATAGCCCCTTGGGCTTTACAAAATGGCATTTTGCCTATCCCATACCTCATGTGCTTATTTCTTTTTGCACATGAGCCATGGGCTTTACAAAAATTTGGCTTTTTGCCCATTTATTTTACATTCATATATGAAAATTACTTCAAACTTATTTATTATATAATTTTCTTCTTGGAATGGGGGAGGCCAGCCGCTTCATGTTCGGGCTTGACTTGGGCATGGGCTCACTTGGCCTAAACTTGGGTCCGTTTGGTTTTGGGGTTGACTTTGATTTTGAATTGGTCAACCGGGGTATAAATTTTGGCCCCAACAAAACCTAGTAGGACTTTTTTACTTTTCCAGGTCAACCGGAGTATAAATTTTGGCCCCAACAAAACCTAGTTGACTTGTTTACTTTTCCAGGTCAACCGGGGTATAAATTTTGGCCCCAACAAAACCTAGTTGACTTGGTCAACCGGGGTACACATTTGTCCTTGAATGATGCGACGGGCCGAGTTTGGGTATTAATGTGTTGAGTGAAACGCCGGTGTTTGAAGGGGCTGGGGCGTCAGGCCTTCCTGTCGAGTCAGGGACTGCTCCAACTGCCGCTTCCTCCCCCTATGGATCTCTGGCATCGGCAGGTGATGCGAGCATGATGACAGCCCTTATTGATTCGGAGGACGAAGGTGTCGATGTTGAATCCATCTCCCCGGTGATGGTGAAAACTGAGGAAGCCGTCATGGTTAGTGGTGCTCCAGACACAGCTATGGTCTCTGCCCCGTCAGGTATTCCTTGTGTTTTTTCTTTTAGGTTCTCAATTTTGCTAAACATATTCGCTGATATCTCTTTTATTCCAAATATAGGTGCGGTAGACCCCAGCACTATGCTGATTGAAGAATCACTATCAGCTGTTACCACGGCTGTCACTGTTCCAGTTCTCTCTTTTATGCCCCTCGAGTTCTCTCGGGTTTAATGACGGAAGGTAAAGATTTTTCAATTCCTTGTTTCAGTATAGATATTATTTCTTGGATTAATTTCTTTACCATATATTGTTGCAATCATGTAGGAGTGCTTTTTGAGCGCTTATACTAAATGCTAAGCTCACACTTTGCCTTCCAATCAGAATTCGTTCCTCCTTTAGGCATTGGTTAGTATATTTTTCATCTCTTATTTCATCTTTTCACGAATAATCTTTCTATTGCTAAGCTTTTCTTGTATTGGCCACAGTCTTACAGCTCGAGGGAGAGAACGAAGGAATAACAGAGTCTCCCAAGCTTCCTGATTTGCCACCTTCGACTACTGGTATGTTAGATCTCATTCATCATCGTCCTTTTTAATTCTTAGGTTGAAATCTGACCCTTCTTTGTACGTGCTTTATTCTGCAGTAGCTACTCCGACTTTGGCTCTTCTTGAGTCTTGCATATCTATGCCCGCGGGGCCGTTTGCTAAGCGTAAGTCCTCCAGGGGTGCAGCAAATAGCAAGCGGATACTAAGCGAACTTATCAAAGACCTTAACGCTGAAGCTCTCACTTCTGCTGCGGACTTTGCGGACGTGGTCAACCCTATGTTGGGACGCTTGTGACTTTCCACAACGAAGACTTCGTCGGCATTTAGGTTGACTACTGTATGTGAATTGAAGTTTGTCTCCATGAGATCGAGCAAAAGCATCTTACACCTGAAGCATTAACCTCGAAGGCTCAACTGATTGCATGGATCGAGCAAAGTGCTGCTTCCATTCAATATTTTGAGCAGATGTTGGCCCTAATGCAAAAGGAACATGAGACAGCTTCTGGCGAATCCAGCCAATTGCGTGTCCAGGTTGAAGCGAATGCCGCACAGCTGCAAATTATTTTTGGGAATCTCCAGCAATGCGTTTCTAAGGGAATGGCACTGAGGCAGCACCTCGACTCTACTGAGCGGGGAATGCGAGATTGCGAAGTGGCTAAGCAGGAAATTGCTGAGAAGCTTTCATCATGCTTGCAACAACGGGCTTGAGTTGAAGCGATGCTAGCTACAATAGTAGCGCATGAGGAGGAGCTGTGGGAAGAGAGTGAGCGGGTCGCCATTTTATTGAAAGCCCTGCCTTCTTAACGGCTAAAATTGTATCCCCCCTTTTTATTTAAATTGTATCTTTCAAACACTTTGATTCATGAATAAAGAATATACATTTTTTGCATGCACTCCTCTGTGTTTGATGTCTTAATTTAGCTCTAATTAGTTTATTCACTCGTTTCGGAGTCTGTAGTTTCTGTACTCATCTCGTAGATTGTAATTTATTCACTCGTTTCGGAGTCTCTAGTTTATGTACTCATTTCGGAGTTTGTAGTTTATTCAAGTCTCTTTAGTTTACCTCCCTTGGATTTACAGGCAAACTTTTCCTAACGTTGTATGTAGATAACCCCTATTCTTTTTACGACAGAGGTCCGTTAGGTTTGTGGTACTAGGGTTTTAGTCCGTGGTACCATCGCGTTGGCTGATTTATTCCTTGATATGCAATCTTTAAGCTATTGTTCGAGTAGCCCCGCGACTGTCGTGTCTCTGATCTCCGGGGGCTGGACAAGATGTCTTCAAATAATCTCCTTAGTTCATATTACCGCCAGAAGTGAAAGCATTAGGAATTTGCCATGACGCTTTTTACTTGAGGTCAAGCTCAATTTGGAGCCCCAATGAACCATAACCGCACCCTTCTGAGGTGGGAAATCTCCAACGGTCTTTAGGCTTTATATGAGTTTCTATCAAGACCCGAAGCTAGGAATCTGCCATCACTTCATTTTTTTTGCTTTAATAATGTCGCGTCGATTCTTTGCTAAAGTAGGGTAGACATCTGTAGGACCTCTGTGCTGTTTGTATTGCAATTGAAGTGAGGGGGAATAGTCTCTAGGTTGTATAAAAGAGGAGTGAGCTAGGAATATGCCATCACTCCAATTTCATTTGATAGTTGTATCCGCACCCTGCTGAAATGAGGGGGGACGCCGGGATAGTCTCTAGGTTGTATATGTACCGTCCAGACTTGGAGCTAGGATTTTGCCATCACTCCTCTTTTATTCGACCCTTGGGTCTTTGTTGACGTCGTGTCTGCATCCTGCTGGCATGAGAATCATGTCGAGTCGATCTTTAAGCTATAGATGTTGCCATCAAGATCTGGCTCTCCTTTTGATGGATCCTGGTGGAAAAATATGGTTCCCTTTCTTTCATTTGTGCCCATGGATTGTATATAGGAGTCGTTGTGGACCTACCTGCAAGGCAGAAGAAATATTATTTTATTTTATTTATTATTATTATTTTTATTTCCACGACGCTCTATCTTTTCAGATTTTTATATCGCGAAAGTCGCGATTGTCCATTCTTTTCGGCTTTTTATCCGCGGCGCCCAATCATTTCGGCTATTTTTTAATTTTTACTCGCTACTTTTTATTGCGAGTTGCCCTACCATTTCGGCTATTCTTATTTATATATTTTTTTTGAGTTGGGGATTTGAAATCTGATACCAATCTTGGCATCAGTATCGCTTCCACTAGAATATTACCAGAAGCGAATCACCATCTGCCGTGAGAGGACTTAAAATTTGATACCCATTTAAGCATCAGCATTGCTACAATGGGAACATTTCCAGGAGCGAATCATCATCTACCTTTGTCGATTTGAACAAAGATGGCTTAGCAAACAGGGTTAGGATCCTGTCGACTAAGGCTTTTTGACTTTATGAGCCGTAAGGGTCTCATAAAGGCATTTCTCCCTATAATTCGAGAGGATCTCATAGGTTCATCTTCTCCTTAAAGATCATGAGGATTCCTCAGTGTGTTTTCTCTTATAAGTCATAAGGATCTTACAAATTTTTTTCTCCTTATAAGTCGAGAGGACTTACAAGTGTCGTCCACCATATGGGGACATTTCTCGCCATTGGTAGAACTTGGTGAGAGAATATTTATTTGTGCCCGTAGATTGTATACAATGGTCAATATAGGACCCCTGTAGGGCAATATTAGGGGAATATGACAGCTTAAGAACAGGTTCAGATCTCTGTACCTTAAGACTTTTGAATTCTATGAGCCGTGAGGTTCTTATAGGGAGAATTCTCCTTACGAGTCATGAGAATCTCATAAGTGTACTTTCTCTTTAGGGATCATAAGGATTCCTAAGTGTGTTGCTCCTTTGTAAGTCGTAAGGATCTTACGCAAATTTTTTTCCTCACAAGGTCGAGAGGACCTTACAAGTGTACATAAATTTTTTATTTTATGAGTGTATGCCCTTTTCGGGTTTTCATAAACTTGCCGGTAGCCCTGCTGTTTTTACTCATGGTGCCCTTTCGGATTTTTATCCGTGCCTATTTAGCTTGTGGACATATCTTTTTTTTCCGAATGGTGAAACTCTCAAAAGTAGCTTCGTCGCAGGTGACCCATCTATTTACCGGTAGATTTGGGGGTGGCTTTATCGCTGGAGTATCTGTGTAGCCAGTAGGACTTGAGTTGTAACCTTCGCCGTTAGGACTTCGATTGCAATATAGATCTCAAGAGAGAATATAACCGTATTTGGGGGCGATGTGCTAGTTTAGGGACATCTCGGTCCGCTGTCGCCATATTTGAGGCAAAATTTTAGTTTAAGGACATCTCGGTTCGTTATCGCCATGTTTGAGGCGAAGTTCTAGTTTAAGAACATCTCGGTCCGTTGTTAGTTTAAGGACATCTTGGTCCATTGTCACCGTTTTTGAAGCGACGGAGCTTTCTGTATACTACTCTCAGAGTCCTGACTCAGAAAGATAGCGAGCGGACACGAGCGTCGTCATCAATCATTGACTTAAGTCATGACTCGTCAATCATAGTATTTTTTGAGGAATCAGCCATTTATTGGCCGGAAGGGTCTTTCGCCATGCATATCCATGAGCAGGTAGGCTCCACCTTGATAGACTTTGTCTATGACGTACGGGCCTTCATAGTTCAGCTTGAACTTCCCCTGTTTTGCATGATGGGGATCATGGGTCTTTTGACGACTAGCACAAGTTCTTCTTGGCAGAATGTTCTCGGCCTGGTCAGTTTTTCGTATGACCGCATCATCCTTGCCTTATAAGCCTCCATATTTTGCTATGCTATAAGGCGAGTTTCGTCGAGGGCATTGAGCTCCTCAAGCCGAAGATGAGCATTTTCTTCATCTGTCAGCTCGTATCGGACCGCTACTCGTAGAGAAGGGAGTTCTATTTCCAGGGGAAGCACTACTTCCGTGCCGAATACCAACTCGTATGGTGTTGTATTCGTGGCCGTCTTAAATGTTTTTCGGTACGCCCAGAGAGCTTCGTGCAGCCTTTCGTGCCAATTTTATTGTTTCTGGATACCATTTTCTTTATAATCTTTATCAAGTCTTGTTGAAAGCTTCAGCTAGATCGTTGCCTTGAGGGTTATTGACTGAAGAGTATCTCCAATCTATTTTATACTATTATGTGAAACGGCTGATTTTATGACTTCTATAAACTGGCCCATTATCCGAGATAATTTGTCGCGGAGTTCCGAACCGATAAATAACATGTGTTCTGAAGAAATGGAGGATATTCTCCATCTTCACCTCCCTTAGTGGTACCGCTTCTGCCTACTTGGAGAAGTAGTCGGTCATCGCTAGTTTGAACCAATGTCCTTTGGACGATACCGGTTCAATGGGGCCAATTATATCGGTTCCCCACATTTCGAACGGCCAGCTAGCTACTGTTGGGTGTAGCAGATTTAGATGTTGGTGGATGAAGTCCCCGTAAATTTGGCACGAGTGACACCGCTTCGCATATTCGAGGCAGTCCTGAATCATTGTGGGCTAATAGTAATCCATTCTTTTTATCTTTAGCTTTATCTTTGGCCCAGCTTGATGAAAGCCGTAGAGTCCGTCGTGAGTTTCTTGGATGACTCTCTTCGCTTCTTCTGGTCCCAGGCATTTTAGCTACAAACAGTCTAACGATCTCTTATATAGAGTATCATTGATGAAGGCGAAAGACAAATCTCGTTTCATGAGCTGATGTCTAAACGACACATTTTTGGGCATTCGTTGAGATTTGTAGTCTATGAAGACTTTCCTCCAATTCTTGATCTTCTCTTCGTCCTTTATTTGAATGGCTACTTGTTCGGTCGCTTCTTTTCTTTCGGATAGCTCTATTAAATCTTCTGAAAATATATCTATTGGCGCGAGAACCTTGCGGCTTTGTACAATGATCTTTACGTCATCGAGGTCTTCATCTACCAGTTCCTTAGCCAATTTGGCAAATGTGTCTGCCTTACTATTTTCTGCATGCGGTATACTCTCCAGGATGGAGGAGGGAATTTGTGTTAGCAGTTTCTACTGTCTTTCGCCATAGTTTATCAACTCTGGCTTGCATGTATGATAGTCGACATTTACCTAGCTAACGATTAGCTGGGAGTCTCCATATATGAGGAGGTCTTTGATTCCCATGTCGACAATGATCTCGAGACCAGCTATCAAAGCTTCATATTCAGCTTCATTATTAGTCCTTGGCTCCATTAAGGAGAGGGCGTAACGCAATATCTTTCCTTGCGGAGTCACGAAGATAAGGCCCATCCCGGCTTTTATTATAGGGGTGTTTTGCTTTCGTTGCTTTATGGAAGATGCTCCATTGAAGTAGAGTTCCCATTGGGAATCATTTTCTTCTTTCTCTTCTTCGATTGAATCGAACGTATATTTGTCTGGCAATTCGCAATTTAACAGGGAGTCGGCTGGTATCGGATAATCCGCAAGAAAGTCAGCTATGGTCTGACCTTTTACTGTTTTAAGGGGTCGATACGTCATTGAGAACTCCATCAGGAAGAAGGCCTATTTGGTAAGTCTTCCTATTAGTATAGCCTTCGACATTAGATACTTGAGAGGATCCACCTTTGATATTTGAGAGGACCTCATGTACCAAAGCATAACGTCTGAGCTTCATTATCGCGAAGATCAGTGCCAGACAATACTTTTCGATGGGGGGAGTAGTTGTTTTCTTCTCCTAGGAAAACTTGACTCAAATAGTACACATCTCTCTTCTTTCCTTGATCATTCTCTTGTGCCCATAGCGCGTCTAGTGAACCCTCAAGGGCTGTTGTATATATGATAAGGGGGTTTTCCTTAACTGGAGCGGTCAATACCGGTGGATTTTGCAGGTATTGCTTGATTTCATCTAGTGCATTTTGGCACTTTTGATCCCGGAAGAACAGGGTCATCTTTTTCATCAAATGACTGTAGGGACGGTATTTTCCAGAGAGGTTGGCTATGAACCACCGGATATATGCGAGCTTTCCTTGAAGAGATCGCAACTGTTTGAGAGTTCTTGGCGTGGGCATTTCCATAATCACTTTGATCTTTGAGGGATCGATTTTGATACCCTGGTGCCGTATGATAAATCCTAGGAATTTACATGAGGAGACTCCAAACGCGCATTTTAGAGGATTCATCTTCAGATTATACTTCCGAAGACGTCGGAACACAATTTTTAGATGTTTCCAATGTTCCTCGTGAGATCTGCTCTTTACCACAAGGTCGTCAATGTAGCATTCGACGATCTCGTGTATAAGGTCATCGAACATCTTTGTCATGGCCCTTTGGTAAGTAGCGCCAGCGTTTTTTAAACCGAAGAGCATCACCTTATAGCAGAATATGCCTAGCGGAGTCCGGAAGGTGGTATGCTTTTGGTCTTCAGGATGCATTTTTATTTGATTGTATCGTGAAGATCCATCCATAAAGGAGAAGACATCATGGGCAGACGTATTATCGATCATCAGCTCAGTAACAGATACGGGGAAGTTATTCTTCGGGCAAGTTTTGTTGAGGTCCCGAAAGTCCACGCAGATGCACACTGTCCCATTTTTCTTCATCACTGGAACGATATTAGTGATCCAGTTAGGATATTGAACTTCTTGGATGAAGGCGAAGTCGATTAGTTTCTTGACTTCAGCGTTGATACTTATCTTAAGTTCAAGTCGCATTCTTCTTGGCGCCTGTTTCACTGGCTTTATGTCCGGCGATATGGCCAGTTTATGTACCGCTACTTTTGGATCTAGACTTGGCATTTCGGAATAGTTCCATCCGAAGCAATCTTTATATTGCATGAGCACGTCCTTTAACATGGCTACCCGTTTTTCAGATAGTAGCTCACTGATGAATGTCGGCCTCGGATCATTTTCTGTTCGTATGTCAATTTTCTTAGGTTGTCCGTCGTGGTGTGTATCCCATCTTCGAGTTCTTTTGGTGCTTGTAGAAACTCGGAGATCACCTCGTCCTCATCTTCATTTGCGAAGCACATGTGGAAGTCATCCATAGTCTCGTGCCCTCCCTCTTTTGAGAGTGTTATCATATGGCGGGTACGAGCTCGCTTCCATTCTTAATATTGTGCTGGTCCTATCCTCACTGTATAGGTCCTTAGTAGCTCATGCTTTTGAGGCGAGGTTACCTTCCAGCTGTCGAATAAAGCGAACCTTCCTTGTTGATATTGGTCTTCTACCCAGTCTTTAAAAGTAAAGCAGTTTTCAAGGGGATGACCTATTGCTCGGTGGTAGGAGCCATAATCTAAATGATGGACCTTATTTATTTGTTCGGGATGCCGAGACTCCGGAAGCGTCATCATTTGATACTTCACGACAAGACTGAATATCTTCCTTATCTTGTCTTGGGGGAATGTGTATTCCCAACCCATCTTCTTTATAAAAGATGGGTTCCAATCGACATTTTCTCGATTGCACGGTTTCTTGGATCCTCCTTTTTTTACGAATGTTGTTTGCATTCTTTGCCATGTTTTTTCCTCTATTTCGAGATTTTTCCCTTTCGTGAGGACATACAGCGGGTCGGGGATGAAGAGCATTACAGTCTTCCTTTTCTGCAGATTGCTGATTGAGGCGCTGCTCCTGGCCTTTTCATAAATGGCCATTTTGCGGCTGTGATTGTCTTGGCTCTTTTGACAAGTTTCTTTTATTAGATTGTCTATTTGTTCTTCGAGTGACGGACTTAACGTTCTTAGAGCGGGATTTCGCTCTATTTCAATGTCACGGTCATTTGGAAAAGCGTTTCCCCTTCACTGGAGCTGTTTATGACATGGCAACTGTGGAACCGCTCCCGTTTCTTGGACTGAACGTATCCAAGCCCGGTTATCTCCATCATCCCATTGGGCATCTTTCGTTAAGTCTCGGGAATATCCCAAATCATTTTATAGAACTGGGCTTGTCAAACAGTTTGTTTGAGGGGTACACATTGGCATCTTAACAGCCTTTTCAATCGCTCCGCGTAGTATCTTGGCAGATGGATTGGTTGAAGCCTATCGAGTGCAAAATCGGCACCATGCCAGACTTCTTTTTCTACTTTATTTTCCGTAGATTGGTAGAAGATGATCGCTTTTTCACCTCTTCACCTAGAAGGTACGTAGAAAGTTTACAGTACTTGTACGCTGTATGTATGGAGCACATCAAGTTCCTTGTAATGCCGAGACGGAGCCATTGTAATTTGTAGACTCTGATCTGTTCCGACAAAGGTTTGCACTGATGGGCGGATGGAGAACACTGTGTTGGCTTTGTCCTCTGAGTCGCTGCCAATGACCAAAATAAGAGTAGATGGTCCGGGACTATTGTTTTCTTTCTGGAGTTGCCCCGAGTAGACTATTTCTTCATCTTCCTCTGTATCGCTCCTAAAGATCGGGATAGTGGCGATAGACTTTTTTTATCCTCCGGCTTATGACACCTTTCTGTATCCTCGAAGTCTGGTAGGAAGTACTTTGCGTCTTCATATTTTCGGACCTCGTTTACGAAGAATGGATTTAGCTCCCCTGTGATG
Source organism: Agapanthus africanus (assembly GCA_030015575.1). Lineage (NCBI taxonomy): Eukaryota > Viridiplantae > Streptophyta > Magnoliopsida > Asparagales > Amaryllidaceae > Agapanthus > Agapanthus africanus. The sequence continues at coordinate 542,635,380 of CM057346.1, read as the reverse complement.
GTGTATTCCAAGCTGTCTTTAAAGTACACTATACACTGATGTTGTGTAGAAAGGATGACATTGTTTATATAACCAACGCATGCCGAACAAAGCGTTATAGCAAGTCTTGGCGTCAATGACATGAAATTTGATGTCAGTGACGAGCAGCCCGAAGCGTAACGTCAGTATTATAGACCCGAGCGTCCGTGATGACTGTGAGTCGAACCCGGAGATGGTAATTTTATCTCGGGTAAGGTGCTGAACGTTCATGCAAATTTCCTTCAGCACCCTTACGTTGAGAAGGTTGACGGAGGATCCGTTGTTGACAAGGATTTTCCCATCTTGATGTCGTAGCAGTACCCGGTGACTTATAACGGGCGATTATATTTGCACGTACCGAGGGAGAGATCTTCATCGCTGAATGTAATGTCAGCCGTGTGGACCTCTGTCAGTTCATCTTTCATCTTCTCTTCCGTGAAGAAAGCTTGGAACTGATCAGGCTCTTGTAATACCTTGATTAGAGAATCTCGTGCCTCTTTGGACAGGAGGAGAGTATCCAATATGCTTAGTTGCAAGGATATTGCTACGATATTGTAATCCTCCTTATTTTTCTTAGGCGGGTCCTTTGCGGTGAGCTCATTGACTTCTATTTCATTAGGGGCGATTTTCTCGGGGATTTTCCCTTTCCATTTGTCTTTTTTGTTTGAACCTTTGTCCGCAGGTCCGAGGTTCTTCTCAGGCAGCGTACGGTTACGCAGCTGAATGTTTTCGCATTTCTTCTCCTCCTTTTCTTTTCCCGAGGTGAAGTTTTCAAAAAGAGGGCTGAAGGGTATTTCGTCCTCAGAATCGCTCCCGAAGGTAAGAATGTAGAGGGTTTTACCCTTCTAAACTAGTACCAACCATATAACAGTTGCCAGTCGTTTCTTCATGTGCATTTTTCGCACTATTTTGCTATCAACGAGCATGAGCTTCGCGCTTCATTCTCTTGAAGTGTTTTTAATGGGCAACGTATCCTTACCACCACTTCTTGAAGGAACTGCATTCCACGGTGGGGTGGGTAATCCTCCAATGATATAAGCAGTAGTTTGGATGTGAATCCTCTCCGTCGAGGAATATGACCTCGGGAGTATTTCTTATGAGAGGTGGCAGCTTCATTCCCATGGACAGGGCTTTGGAGAACCGCTTCTCTGTTTTGATCCTGCTCTTATTTTTCGCAGGTATGCTTAGGTTTGGTTGGAGTACTTTACGACTCATTCTTGCTGCAGCTTCTTCATCCTGACGCTGACGCTTAGCCTTTTCGTATATGGCTATTTCGCGTTCTTGGTCAACTTTGCTTTTTTGAAAGGCTTTGTTTAATAGCCTATTGATCGGGTCTTCTGGGAGTTCCAGGGATTTAGCACCAATTCTGCACCCAGTTCCTCCGCGTTGTTTTCTGACGCCAAAGGAGTTTTTTCATCATTTAACAACGAATGGGAGACCATGTGGCAACTTGCTACACGGTCCCCGGTATCTCCTAATGAGTCATTTTTCTTACCGTTGTCACTATCTTCATTCTCAAGAATATGTTTGAGGAACACTTCGAGTGTGATCGGTTTCCGCGTTTTCTGGTTGTACTCCTCTAGCGCGTCAATATACTTTTGTAGGTCTGTGCGCTTGTCTTCATACTCGGCAGGCTGCACAGGCTTCTTGGTTTTCTTCTTTTTCTTCGAAGACTTTGAAAGCTCGACTTGGGAGTTTTTCCCTTTGTCAACAAATTTCAGTGTGGGACGTGGTTTCAGCATCCCTTCGATAATTTCAGGTTCAAGTGAGCTTTTCCACCTGACTGCTGGACATGCCTGTAGATCCTTCACCATTCTTTTGGTTTTTCCTGAAAGAACGACTTCCCACGGAGTTTCTTCTCAGAGTGAGCATGATGCCTCTGGCGCATCCACCTTTTTGGGAGTGTACTTCTGTGGTAGGTTTACCTTCCAGTTATCAGACAACGCGAATTTCCCCTGTTGATACTGGTCCTCGACCCAGTTCTTGAAGATGTAGCAATTCTCAATTACATGGTTCACCATTCTGTGATAGGAGCAGTAGTTAGGGTTGTTGACGTCGCCGGGTTGCGGTGGACGCCGCGGGTCTGACAATATGATGAGTTTATTACACATTTCCAATTCAAACAGTCTCTTTATCTTGTCGTGGGGAAACAAGTAAGCGCGTCCTAGTCTTTCCTCCAAGGATAGGCGCGGACGCGTGTTGTTTTGACGACCAGCCGGTTTTGGGCCACTCGATTGTTGTTGTGTGTTGGTAACGAATGCCGCTTTCCCTTTACCCTTGTTATTTCGAGGGTCCTTATTTGAGGAGGAAGACCCGTGGCCCATCTGGTCTATTTAGGCCAGTTTATCGATCAGACCCTGGAAGGTGGTTGGTTTGAAGAATGTCATGAACTAGGACACAGTCGTTAGAGGATTAAGAGTCCCGATGAACATGCCTACGGCGGGAGATCTTCAATACGCTGTTCACACTTAGACCACAGGTTCCGCCACCGAATCGCGTATTGGACTCAAGTTTCTCCTAGCCTTACCCTTGGCATTGATTAATGTCGTAATTAGAGTGTGCTCGCTTGCGCTAGCAAAAAGCTGTGTGAATAGCAGTTCCATCTCTGCAAATGTTCCCACGGAATCATTTAGGATCTCCGAGTAACATTCGAATGCTGTTTCTGATAGGCTACCAACCAACTGGCGAAGCAACAGTTTGTTGTTGCCTCCCATGTTGCCGCACAGAGCTTTGAACTGCGTGACATGCTGGTGAGGGTTGCTTGTCCCTTTGTATACATAGAATTTAGGGATCGTATATCCCGGCGGGTACTTGATTTGATCATACCAGCATGGATACGGTCGACCAATTCTAACGTTTTGGCTAGCAGCTTCATTAGCTTGATGAGCTCTTATTTTTCAAGCAATATAATCATCAAGAGAGGCCTTAGAGATCGTTTTCTCCTTGACTGCTGATAAGGCCGGAAGAGGGTTTGATGTTTCCCTTCTGTCATCATCGACAATTATCGGTGGATCTTCGGCCAGGGTTTCTGGTTGGATCATCATTCTAACAATGTCTTGGAACAAGAAATCCATCTGCTTTATGTTGGCAGCTTGTTCAACGGCTTCCTGGTCCTTTCTCTCAAGCACCCTTCGCAGGAACTCTGTATCGGTCTCCTATTCTTGGCGTTGTTCGGCTGCTGGATCCGGAATTTTTTTCTGTTCGGTAATTGCTGCCATTTTAGTTAGCATTTCCTGGAGCTTTTGCTATTGCTCCTGAGCCTTTGTCAGCGACCGAATATGCGGTCGGTGACTCACGGAGGCACGACTTTCTTCTTTTCCTGAAGCCATATAAACTGTATGTATGATCATGCCCCCAGACTTGGGGCGTTTGTGTCTATCTCCTTTGGAATTTTCCGTAGGCGGTGGGATTTTTTCCAGCCTCGTTCTTTTATGAGAGGTTGAAGTTGAAGGGGTCGTTATAATAGGCACCTATGTAGAAGAAGTCCCTCGTTGTATGGCGGAGGATTGATCTTTTTCTTGTCGGCCTTTAGGTTTTTCCGGTCGACGAGAATAATCTTTGTAGATCACAAACTTTTGGACTTTTCACCAGGCCCTATGAATTTGTGAGGAGAGCCGCTGATGGGGCCGTTCTAGCTCTGATTGCGCTGTAACTTCTGCAAGCGGTGGTGATTTCTTTAGTACCGCTGTTGGAGAGTTTTCACGCACCCTTTTAAGCGGTTCAAAACTGTTCTCAGTTGGAACAGCAGCATCAACTTCCACCATTGGAGCTGGTGGGGTAAGCCCCAAGGGGGAGTTACCCCCAGCTTTTCTCACTCGGTGCTAGTGGCGACGTCGAGCATGTCTTGCAGAAAGAACCGCCTCAGTTTTGGAAGTGGTTTCTTCATTCCCCCGGCTTTGCTGAGGGGCTTCAATCGGCGTCAGCCTGCTAAAGACCGACGTCCTTGTTAAGGTTTCAGGAGAGCCGACCAATCTTTCGAAGACCGACTTTTTGGTAGGGCAAGCACCTTTGACGACTTCGCTTATAGCAGGAGTTAGGAAGGCTATCCATTTTGAGATAAGCCCCTTCAGGTATCACGAGCCTATTTGCGGGCCCGTTTAGGTTTTTACTCAGCCTGTCGAAGTCTGAGACGTCAGATTTAGACGACCCATTGAGAGGGGCCATTGTGGTTGCCAGTTGATCGAAGAACAACTTTTTAGGAGCTTCTTCTTATGGCGCTGAAGCACCGAAACACACTGGTGGGAGCATGGTCCTAAAGAACAACCCAGTAGTGGCTTGCACAACTTGCCCCACTGGTATTGAGAAAATAGAGGCCGCGTTGGGCCCATAAGTTACTCCTCCAGTTGGGGTGGAGCGAGAGTTGCTGCTGCATGAGGTGCATTGGGAAGCCATCGATTTCTCTATACAAGAGCAAAACACCAAGTTTTAGTAACTCGAATCCATGGGCAATCATAGCGAACCACGATTTTTTTTGCGAAACACAACACACGAAGTGTGGAGTGGAAAGAGGAAAAGGACCCACCGGGCGTGCCGGAATCTGTTTACTGCCGAAAACAGGGACGAACTGGGATTGATCGTCTTGTCTGAATTTGGGGGCAGATACTATTTGGACTTATCCATCCACCACTTCGAAGATACCAAGTTGATTTATAGTACCATATATCGGAAGTTTAGGCAGACGTGACCGTTATAACATACTTTATCAGATTTTCCCTCGTTTGTGAGGGGTTTTTTGATTGTGGGGACGCTCTTCCCTGCAGGCACAAGCCCCTGCAGTTAATTATTTTATCGCATTGCGATAACCACTTTCTCTTTCTCCAGCAGTTCACTTTGTGTCGTGTTATTTTTGTTTTATTTTGGATTACCCGTGGATTGTATACGGAGACTATTTTATGTCATCGTCCGTAGGGCGCGGATTAGTCCAAATCCGTATATTTTAGATTTGGACTTGGGTCAAGGATTTGCTTGACGGGGTTTTGAACTTAGGTTATATATTCCTTTGGTTCAAAAATATTTTGTTTTTTTAAGGACCGTTAATCTAGTTTGAGATTAAGATCAATTTAAATGTATTAGAATTTGGGCTCAATCTATTTTAAACTAAGAATACATTAGTCCTGTTTGAGACTAAGATCAACTTAGCAATATTTTTAAGGATCATTAAATTTATTAAGATCCAGAGCATTTAGGCTCGGTTGCAAGAGAGACTTAACCAATTTGGGTTTACTCAGTCTTCTTTTGTTCAGTTCAGAAGTGCTAAGTATTTATTTGGGCTCTGTTTGTTTAGCCCACTTTTTTTATGAAAAAGTGCTAAGCACTTATTTGACGTTATGACGCTCACATGGATATTATGTGAAGCATTCAATTATGGGCGCTATCCGATCAGTGCTAAACACTCAGCCGTTTTGGCTGTATATAAATTGCTAAGCACTTTTAAATGGCGCCCATATGAGGAGCACATGCGGCGCTGGACGCTGCCCAATCAATGCTAAGCATTCAGCCGTTTTGGCTGTATATGAACTGCTAAGCACTTTTTGTGTGGCGCCCACATGAGGAGCTGGGCGCTGCCCAATCAGTGCTAAGCACTTAGCCGTTTTGGATATATATGGAGTGCTAAGCACTTTTATTCGGTGCCCACGTGTATTTCACGTGAGGCGTTGGCCTTCTGCTTTGGGTGCTCGCGTGTTTTTCCACGTAAGGCGCTAGGCGCTGTTAAAAGGACGCCCACGTAGGAAACACGTGAGGCATTAGTCTTTTTTCCTCTTTTAGAGATTAAATATCTGTTAATGACATTTTGATCATTAATGCTCACCAAGATCTTCGTTTTTAAAGATCTGGGATCAGGTTTTTCTTTAAGAACAAGTTCTTTTATAGGTTCTTTTTTCCTTTTGTTTTTCTTTTGGACCTAATTCTTTTCTGAATTTATAATTCTCAAGAACAAGATCTTCCCGATGAGAATTAAATTCTTAACTTGTGGGAGACTTGTCTTGTAGATCTCTGATTCAGAGAAAGAACTAAGTTCTTTGAAAAGGTTTAAACCTTTAAAATAGGTAAAAGAGATATTTTTATATTTGTGTTTCTTTACTTAGGTTTTTTTAATGGGAAGTCTTTCTCTTTGAGAATTAAATTCTCTGTTGTTTTGAAAGCTTTCTGTAATTTTTTCAGAAGCTTATAGGGGGGTACTCCTCTTGAGACTTGAAGTCTCGGGTTCTTTATATAGTGGAGACAAATTGTTAATTGGTTTTCAGCAATCTCTCATCGAGAGATTCCAATTGATTTAATTGGTCTCAAAATTGAGTTGGGGAATTTTACACACCGTTGGATCTTTGGTCCAAAGGTTTCTATTTTACAGAAAATGTTTTCTTGTTTTTAACAAAATTGGGAAAATATTTCCCATATACAGAATTCACTCTGTAAAATGGTGATTTTTAATCACCATTGGATTTTTAATCCAAGAGTTCTCTGTTTTACAGAGAGCAATCTTTTTTTGTTTAGAAAGATTGAGAGAATATATTCCCAAAATAGAATTTTATTCTATTATTGGATCATTGATCTAACCGAGAGTATCTTTCTTATTTAGAAAGATTTGTGATATTTTCTCCTAATAGAATTTAATTCTATATTTTGATGATTTATCATCTCCATTGGATTTTTGATCCAATTGCTCTGTTTAACAGAGAGTATCCTAAATTCTCATGTAGAATTTGATTCTATTGATCTTGACTTGGGCGCTGGCGCTCACATATTGTGCACATAGGCACCACTTAAGAATTTAATTTTTATGATGGGTACTCCTGTGTTTTGCATATTGACGCCCGCGTGATGAGCACGTGTGGTGCTATATAAGAATTTAATTCTTATTCAGAAAGCGTTTCTGTGCTTTGCACATTGGCGCCAGCATAAGGAGCAAGTGCGGCGCCACCACAAAATTGGTGCTGGCGTTGGCGCTCTCGTGAGAAACACATAAGACGCTGCCCCATTATCTTTCAACAGAGCTTTGCTCTTTATATATATATATTTTTATTATTTTTGGGGGAACAGGTACACTTTAGTTTTTCGATGATGTTATATTAGGTATCAATTACGCCGGTGATAGGGGTAGAAGAGATCAATGACGGGTTATATGTTGAGCATGAATGCAGTGCTAGGTAGATTGGAACTTCAGGCTGATATCATGGTTTCAACAATGGAGGCAGGGTTGATAGCCGTCATGGAGACGGTTAGGAAGGCCATCGATTTGTGAAGATTGTTGTGTTGGGAAATTACAAAGGAGGTGAGAGTGTTCTTCTTGGAGGCCGAGAAGAAGGTGATGTCTCATACGAAGATTGCTATCCCAAAGAATTCGGTGGAAGCATTTTTAAGATGGTTCTGGTTCAATTTCAAGTTTTGCCCAGTAGATTGTTGAGGTGAGTTTGGGCACAAGGTGATGAGAACAGAGTTCTAAAATATTGAGAAAGTGAAGAGATTATGGTGAATTTGATTCGAATTTGAATCAAGGCGGAGAATGTTGAATTGTGATTTAAATTCGGATTAGTTAGGCACTACAGGAATAAACACCTTAATTCGACGGATTCTACCAGTCAAGTTAGGTCTTTTTAATGGAAGGTTCTAAATTGTGACGGAAAACTCTTGTCGTATTTAATTTCGTCACTGTAGACCTAATTTGATGGGTAATACACATTAAATTAGTCTTCTTTAATTCTACGCGAGATGCCCGTCGAATTAGAGTCTAATTTGACGCGAGTCATATGAATATAATATTATTAAATAATATAATAATAATTTTTATAAAATCTAATTCGATGGGTATGTTGGGTTATGCCAGCGCCCTGGCAATCGAACCGTGGATGATTGCAGAACAAAAATTTTCATAAATTGGCGCTAACGAAACCCTATCCTACGGATCGACCATTAACCTTAGACTAGCAATCAAAATAGAAGCTTAGTAAGTTATACCGAATGAGCCATGTCCTTTGGGCTTTAACCTACATCCCAAGTTTCTAGTGGCCACCATGATCAAGCTTGGTCGTCGGTCTCCCTCCATCGAGGATGATCCATCTGAGAGTCTATGAATCGAGCTCAAACCTCGTAACCGAGGTAATTAGGGTATCTAGTTTGCTAAACTTGATAGTCTAGAAAATGTAGAGTCTAATGAAGTATTAGTATGTCTCTAAACACTCTAGGTTTCTCAACGTATAAGACTATTAGGGTGGAGATTATCACGACCCAAAATATTAGCTAGTGACCGGCACTTGAATCACGCAACGTCTAAAGGCGTAACAGAATTCAAGTAAGCTGAAACCCAGAAATCTAAACCTTTTTAGAAGAATAAAGGAGGTAAGGTTTTGAAATAGAGGTATAATGAAATCAATTTTTCTTAATGCATAGAAAAGGAACATGAATGATGCAAGTGAAATTTACTAGTTTGAAAACATGTTTCGTCTTTTAAAAATTTTGGCAGCATCTCCTTTGTATATTTTTATCCAAAACCAAAAATACATAATAATGATAAAGGCATCCCCCAAGCGGGAGCTAGATCTTCGCCAAACGGCGGATCACAACTGCGCAAGACGATATAAAAAAGTATACGACGCCCAACGACGAAATTCACCATAAAAAGATAAAGAAAAACAAGACACATAACTCATAAGTAGCGGAAACCTTTCGCTCTAAGTCTCGCAACCACAGTCTCACTAAGTCTCATTACTTATACAAATCACTAATTTTGATTGATTGATGGAGTTAACTAGATACAATATGAAATGTAATACAAGAGTGGGTACGATACAAATGTCCCACCTACCACTGCAAAACACCCAAAGGAAACTGTGTGTCAGCGATGCCGCTACTGATCCACGCGGTCAACCTGCAAAAACTGTGGCACAACGGGAGTGAGTTGCCAACTCGTGAATAGAAATATATCTACAACTAGAAATCGAATAAACAACGACTCCTAGGTCAACTATATCAAATGGTAATACTATGATATCTAGGGTGACCGGGTTGTATATGTTCCAACAAGGTAGTCAATACCTATATGCATGCGGATAACATCCAACAGAAATAATTAATGTATACAGATATGTGGATCTCGTCCACCCATAAATCAATGTCTATAAGCAGGTGTATAATCTCCAATAGTAGAACCAGTGTATGTATGTATGTATGTATGTGGATCTAGTCCACGCGTCAACCATTGACGCAACAATATCATGCATGTAAATATCATAAAAAAGTGTGCATGAAAGTATGAGGATATATATATCAACGGAGTCCCTCCCGACACATCAAATCATGGAACCTGAGTTCCTAGCATCGACACTCAAAAACATCATGAAAACCGTACCCAGCATCGGCACGTAAATCCTCATATATCGGGTTCCGTTAGTCCGGATCGGCCCATGGGCTCCGTCTGCGGAATCGTTCCTCCGCCCCAGCAGTATGGGTCGGCCCGTATCCATCTCACTACTCCGGTCGGTATCCTCTGGATATCCGCCGAGTCCAAATACTATCACCGATAGGTAGTGCTCCCCTGCCGGGCTCACCGTTAACAAATACGAGTCTTCTTGCCCCGGGGTACCTCACCGGGTCCACCATGTACCCGCAGTCGGTGCCTACCGCTCCTCGAATCGGGTTTCACATGCCACTCTCAGAACCGAGAAAACACATGGTGGACTCACTGAAATATCATATCAAGATAACGGAGTTTTTAAAATAATATATGCTTTCTTTTGAAATAGCCACGGTTCTCAAATCCAGAAATCTCATGAAAAACAGCATATCTCAATGCGAAAAAGCGTAAAGCAAGATATATGCGACATATAACAGAAATGTAAACATATCAATATATCATTCAACCTGGAGCAATGATATGACATATTAAGGGAAAACCGCTCTTTAAAATGACTCCAGTTTTTAAAATATATCCTGTGCTTCCCAATCTTCCAATAAAACCAGTGATCTATGTAGGTACAATATGTATATGCGCAAATATATATGTACCAATGTATGTGTGCACCAATATGGATATACAAATGTATATATACGCAAGTATGATTATATCAATGTATATGTGCACCAATGTGGATATACAATGTGTATGTGCGCAAGTATAAATATATCAATGTATATGTGCACCAATATGGATATATAATGTGTATGTGCGCAAATATGAATATATCAATGTATATGTGCACCAATGTGGATATACAATGTGTATGTGCGCAAGTATGAATATACCAATGTAAATGTGCACCAATGTGGATATACAATGTGTATGTGCGCAAGTATGAATATACCAATATATATGTGCACCAATGTGGATATACAATGTGTATGTGCGCAAGTATGAATATATCAATGTATGTGCGCAAGCAGGTTATACGAAGAGTCATATTATGATGCAGCAATCCTACTGTGTAGTGACATGGCAATTATCGATGATGAAGTGTGTGAGCTTACATTCTGTGTGCGTTGTAACATACGCATCATCGATAATGGTGCAGGTGTACTATCACAGGTATATGTGATGCAATAATAATATCATGAATGCAGCACAAGGTAAATCATCAGCTAAAAGCTATAAGGTATACGTAACTATCATATGTCCGAGTCGGTGAATCTATCAATCGGCATCTAGCCCAGTAACATCGCGTACGGTATAATCCATCGTACGACAACCTCTAGTCAAGGGTAAGGATCAATCATCAAGTCAAACTCATCACGCACGGAAAATCATCGTACGACGACATTAAACTAATAGGGATCCTATCATCCTTTACGACAAAAGAGGGTACGGCCTAATATCACATACGGCCTATCATCCATGATTCACAACATTCTATATATGTATGTATATCTATGTACCTATGTCCCGGTTCACATCCGCAATAATCTTATATTAGGGGACCGGCAGGGTATAAATCAACTCGATCGACTCGCATCCGTATACCATTATGTCATCATAACCTCATATCATCATCTCATCATATCAATATTATATTCTTTCATCGCATTTATATCGCATATCAATTCGAATTTACAAAACATTCTATCTACTAAGTGTAAGTATCTAATCTAACATACGCACCCGAACTATACAATCAGATTTTTAAAGAAGTGAATCGTAGTTTTGAAAATAGGGGTTACGGTGTTTTAAGGAAAAGCTATCATTTGAAAATCCGTAGCATCCCTCAAGGTATATGTTTAAAAGATACATAAGATTCTTCGGTTTAGAAAAAGTTATGGTTCGGATGACGCATCTACATAGACTATCTATTCCTACAGTACTCTAAACGGTATTATCGCTAAACGTCATCCTACGATAGTAATAACATATCACTTCTAACTATCCTCTAGTTTCTAATATGGTTTCGTAGCTATCTCATTCTAACCATAGTTTTCTAATCTAGGTTTCCTAACCATATTCTATAAATCGGTTTTCCATCAAAAGTTTGCGGGGGTGCTATACGCCATCCACCCGACTTCCCTGGTAGATATAGATCTACTCACCGTAGTCCTCGCTTGTCGAAGTCGATGACGCCTCGCTCCGTCGCTTCGGAATCTACGCGAAGGTACCTACAATAACAACACATATCGTAACGATATTAAAATTAAAGCGGAAAACCAAAACGACACTCGCACTGCTCGTAGGTTAGAACCTATAGCATACGCGTACAAAATCAATCAAACAACCCTTGTTGTCGATGTACAAACATGCGAAAACCAAAAACGAATCCAATTATCAAAACTCATCATTCAAAATACGGAAAACATATCCTAAATCACACACAAGTGTTCCCAGATTTTGACTCAGGTCAAATAAATCCAAGCAAACAAGTTTAGGGTGATGTATAAGGTATATGTGAGCTACTGAACCAACCTAGGCCCCTACCCTCACCAAGTGGCCGGCCACTTCCTCCTAAAATCCGAGCTCTCCGGCCTGGGGGTCTTTGTTAGGGTTCATCAGGTCAGAGAGGTCTCCTAGTAGTATATCTAGACCACTAGTATTGTTTGGTTGCCTCAGTAATTCCCTGGGTTACTCCAGATACCCCATAGGCACACTCAAAGTCACAAAACTGATATGGGTCAATTCTAAAGTTTGTGCATCTGGTTCAGGTCTATGGCTCAGTTCAGGAATCATGTTCCCATGGTCAAGCAAATACTCACAACAGCCCCCAGATTTTATCCATAGTTATTACATAAAAATCTAGTAGGACCAAACACCTCTAAACAGCTTCAGGCAACTACCCTAAGGAATCCAATCCCTAACTCCCCTACATACCCGGTGTCACCGGAATTTGCCCAATGGCCGCCGGCCAAAACCGGTGGGGAAGGTCTCATTCTTCAGGCGGTCACTTAGGGTTACGAGCACAACATTTCCATACTGTTTGTTTTCCCAGTAGATGCTCGGGGTAACAGTAGGTCAGCAACATCATAAAACGACCTCCAAAATACGATATCATACAAAACTAATCTAAAGGTAAGAAATTATACCTCATTTGGTCCCCCTAGGCAGCACTAACTTCCCAAAGTCGTCAAAATCCTACTTTGCTCGGTTCAACGCGTAGAGGAAGAGATGGGGATTAAGTTTTGTGAAGGGAGTGTAGGGTTTTGGGGATTGTTTGGAGATAGATCTAGGGTTCTTTGAGGAGGGTTATGGGGTTGAGGAGATGAAGAGGGAGTTGAAAATGGTGGGGGATTGAAAATAAGGCAGTAGCCCCCTTCCCTCTCTCTCATAATATCACACACACTCTCTCTCCTAAAAGTCCACCTAACCTAATCATTCTGTCCCCTTTAACTTTTCCATTTTTTTCTTTTTCTTTTTCTTTCCAAAAACACATACACCCATATAACACCATAAATGAAATAACTTGTAACCAAATGAAATATGTCATGGTGCACTTACCATGAACACTGTAGAAACACAGATTTGGTTTAATCGCGATTAGCAGTGCACTAATCGGGTTTTTATCAAAACTGCGTATAATAAATTTTAAAATTTGCCAAATCCATTAAATATATTATTAAATGAATAAATCATTTAAATTTTCATTTATTTCACAAATATTGATATACATTTATACCCTTTTTCGAAAATCCCAATTTCGCAAATCAGGCAGTTTTCGGGAAATATATTATTTTAATATTAAATTCCCAAAAATAATATTTTATATTTTCTGAAATGTTACAGTCTTCCCCCTTTAAATAAATTCGGTCCCCGAATTTAAATTTAAACCCCCGAAATCTAAAACATTTCAATAATCAACTCAAATCAACGGGGCTCCGAAATCATGGAAAACGCAGAAATAACATAGCGTGTCAAGTGTGCATGAAAACGAGTACAAAACTAAAAATCAACTCCGTCAAGCGTCACGCAAATTATCGGATTTGCACGCATATCCTCGGAGTTACAATAGAGATGCAGATTTCGAAATCCACTACAGAAATCCAACATACACTAGTCAAATACTATAATACGTGTATAGTACGCATCTTTGAAAACTCCAAAATCTGAATAAAATACATGCAAAAATCTTTTCTAAATTGCCGTGTAATGCGTAACTCACGGCATAAGTGACGGACGCTCATTTTAAAATAATAATATATGTCCATATACATTTTGCTAAATATACGTTCCGTCGTTTTGAAAATATCCCAAAAGGTTTTCCTTTATAAATATTCGCGTCGCCCACGGACACATAGGAAAATAGCGAGAGTATAGCTCTTCTTGAAAACCCTTTTGGTAATCTTTTAATGCATGCAGAGTGCTCAGGTACTGTCCTCAGATCAGTCCTGTTTAGCTACTACACAATATAGTGCCCAACATGAAAACAAAGTGCTCAAAAGCAAAATCAGCCTCAAAAGGCGTATCCAATAATCACATGCGTCTGGTGCGCATGGAAATCAAATCCAAATACAGGTGCCACAATAAGCACAAAGCAAATCTAGGTGCAACGGGTGTGCACAAAAGCATCCGTCCACTGCAACGGGTGTGCACGATAGCAATATTAAGTGCATCCAAAATGCACTAAAATCTCAATCCAATGCATCCGGTATGCACAGAATCACATCTCATATCATGCGCCCAACATGCACGAAAATCCAAATCAGTGCATATGTCCCGCACGAATGAAATCGCATCCAATATGCACGGAAGAAATCTAAATCAGGAGCATCCGACATGCACGAGTGAAATCTCACTCAAGTACACCCGATACGCACAAAAATCCAAACTCGAGCGCCTAATTTGCGCAAAATCCGACCAAAGCGCGTCGGGCCCGTAAAAGCATATAGTGCCGTAGCATGCACGGAAATGAACGGTAAATGCCAACGCGCACGAAAATACTACTCCGGTAAAACGAATGCTCAAGGATATAAATCGGGTGCAACCAAGGTACGGAGTATACATCCAGTGCGACAAACGCATAGGTACCCGTCCGGTGCAACAAATGCAAGAAATGCAATCTAGTGCAACTAATGTGCAAAATACGAATCTGGTGCAGCAATTGCACGAAATACAATCAATAACTCAAACGCATAAAAGCAACACCGAGTACACCAAGGTGTATAAAATCGTAAACCTGTGCAACTGCGTGCACAAAATACAAATCAATGCACTGCAAGTACATATGAGCTATACCGAGTGCAAAAATCAAATCGAGTGCGTACCACACGCACAAAATCAAATCACCGTATGAAATCCACGAAATCATAGACATGTGCAGCCAAGGCACAAAACCAAATCTCAAGTGTAATAGATATGCACATATCGCAAATCAACATAACGGTGTATAAAATATATATATCAGGTGCGAAACTATGCGCAAATATGCAAATACCCAATAGGCGCAGCCTGTAAGTCTACGGTAGAGCCTCGGCCGTCATTCTGACGGCGAACGCGGAACAAAAACTTTTATAACTGGCGCTATCGCATACTATAACCCGGATCTTACCATTAACGCTAAACTAACAAACTGTAAAGAGGTAGAAAGGCTATACCGATCGGTCCGAGTCCTTCGGTCTTTAGCCATCATCCCACGCTCCCCGCGGCAACTCCGATCTCTTGACTCCTCATCGAGGTAGCACCACGTCAACGGATCTTTAAACGGGCTCCCGCCTCTATACCGAGGCAACTCGGACATCAAGTCTGCTAAAAGAGATGACCAAGATGAAGTAGAGAATGAGTAGAATACTTTGTCTCAATACACTCTTTGGTTCTCATCACATGAGAGGGTAAGAGTGGAGGTTGAAGAAGATGCTAAGGATTGGAAATTGTGAACTCAAGAAACTCTAGTGAGCAAAAGAAAACTAAGCTTATCAACTTATGTTTTCTTCTCATCCTTTTGTGAATAGATATATGAGGTTATATTTATTAAAAACCAAAGAGAAATATCTTATGAAAATATCTCCTCAAATATCCATACCCAAAAAAAAACTCATTAATACTTTAATGACTCACTAGATGACTCATTACATGAGTCATTAGTGAACATTCTAGAATTGATGAGTCACAACAATGAGTCACACTTTCCATTAATCATTTAAACCAAAATGATTAATCCAAAAAGAAATGCATCTTCTAAAGTAATCTCGTAACGGATTACGAGAATACCCCTCACCTGTAAATACAAACCTGTATCCGTATTCCGACCGAATACGAATACGAGAGACTAAAATATTCTGACTCAATATAATACTTGGATCCGGCTTAAACCGAAGCCCACCAGTATTATCTGTCCGAAATATGACACGTGCACAAGTGCCCGTGCATTTTCGAACCCTGCCATAAAACCATATGGCTTCTACAATGTTTCGCCCGAACTTGGGAAACTATCTGTGGGGGACTCTAAAGACTCGTCAGTACCCTGGCAGTAGGTTTAACTACAAGCACGTCAGCGGCACTAGCTGTGCGTAATGGCTGCCCATGTACTGACCGAAAGGGAAGCTGATGAGCGAACTCATCCTGGAACCCTACTGAGCCTATCAGTGACAATATACATACAGTCTGGTCCGTTCGTCTATGAGCATTGCATATCCGGCCTAGGGGGTTGGTAACGTCAGACCCCCAATAGCGGTATAAGTCATGTCGGAGAGTAGCCCTGAACACCCTGAGAAACTACTGGAATACTTACAAGTAATTCTCACTTGCCTTGACCAAGGACTTGGTGTAATGGTTCTCCTAGACACAACACGATCTCACCCCCAATACCGGGAGAGACGAAACCCCTACCGATCCGCTCACTTGCCTCCATGTGGCTCGGGACTGTACCCAACTAAACCTGTTTGCACGACTCCTTTGAGCCGTGATAGGGTAGTAATCTAAGCACAGTGGGAACTCACATGAGACAAATGACGAGCTCAGGTCGATGAACTAACCTGTATACATGTCACCAGGGAATTGCTATCTGACGCTAGGTATAAAACCAACTAGCAGGTTCCCGGCGAGTCCTGTCCGGTGCACTCATAACCTAATGAGCACCTGTATACATCTTAGGTGATCCAACTGACACCAATGGCTTGTGAGACCGGCCACCGCCCCTCGTCGGGGTCTCGACTGTATACACCAGTCTACTCCGGAGTATCGATGCCCTGTCTCGAAACTCCCACGACTAGGGACCACTTTTAAGGATGTGCTTATAGACTACCCAACTCTCACGTATATGATCGCCATCATACTGTTGGTAGTCAAGCAGGATCCTAAGGGCTTTATCAACGTGTAATAGTGATCATGTCAGCTAAAGCTGTACACGACTGATAAAGGCGAACTAGATAGCATACTATCATCTTGAGTAAGACTGTCCTACCGGTATAGGTCCTCCCTCAATCATTACAATCATGTACTTGTGATCCAATAATTGACTTTGAGGGCACTACATCCAACAATATCCCACTTGCACTTAAGGATAATTATTGCGATGCCGCATACTCACAGCCCGTGTGATACCGAACACCCAACTCCTATACTAATCAGTTTCATAAAACCCGTTTGTAAAACTATTGTGTTCGAGAAATAGCCTAAGTGAGTGGATCCGCCCTGATGTTTCTTTCTATGTCTCTCTTATTCTCAAGTTCGCAGAGAAATCCATCTCCTGAATTGAGTAATACCTGTCTTAGAATATGTCTGGATATCTGATGGGACCTTAGTTCATAAATGAACTCCAAATCCAAACTTCTTAGACTGTATCGACAACTGAAACTAATCAGTATCGAGCACCATGCTTCCCACAGTATCCTCTTGGACTACCTGTCCATAATACTTCCCCCTTTGTTAGAGGGAAAACTATAACTCTGACAATCACTCTGTCATCCATGTCACCTTTGGAAGCCTGGAATGATAACCGTCTCTGAAGGAGGCTGCTGTCATCAAATCCGTAGAACATCCATTTATGTTCTAAAACTGCTTCCGAATGTTTCTCCAGGATTGGATTAATATTAACTTATTGCATCTAGTGCAAAAAACAACATCTGGTGTGGTACTTGACATCTCATGATCGACTCAATTGCCTAAGCAAGTGATACGCCGATCATGCACATCCCTCTCCCCTGTAAGACACCTTTAGAGAGGGAGACTCCATTACCTGCAGGTACACCACCATACCAGGAGTCATCTATTTAAATACCTTTAGAATACTGTCTAAGTACCCAGATTGGGAAACTACCCAAATCTAGATCTAAAACCATAGATTTAGTAACCAGAATGTCTGATATTATATCCATATCCTGTGTGGAGAAACAACTGTGTGACAACCACAGTGCAACCGATCGTAGTATAGGAATTTTACTTCCTCCTCTGTGTATGTCATCCAAATACCAGGACATCACACCCTACCACCTTCTTAACATATCCATCCCTTATTCTGATGAAGTCAAATCCATGACTGTCACATCAAAAATAGATGATCTATCTCCGCTATATCTGCTCGAGTCTATAAATAGACATAAGCTACTTGTCCACTATGCTTCTGCTGCTCCCACTGACCACAACAACCTTCTGGCAGAATAATATATACATGCACTTCTAAAGCTAGTTTAGAACGACGCTATACTTAACCTCCTGCCGGGTCTCATAGCCTGGAACAACAGTAGTGTCAAGTCTGGGTAAACAAAAACCTCCCTGTCACCGTTCTTGAGGCTACCGGAGTACCTCTCGGGTGCCTGAGGTTACCTACTATATCTGCGGAGTGGCTAATGGAATATCAAACCTGATTGAATCTTTAGGTCCTATTAAATTTTCCGTAATCGTTTGCTGTTCTGAAATCACTTCCAGTTCTACCATACTCCCACTACTGTTTTCTGGAAAAAAAATCCATTTTACTAAAACTGTGGCGAGTCAAGAACAATATCACCATTGATCTTCCAGATGGTAGAAAGTCAACCCTCGTCATAGCCTGGGCCAACCCACAAACTGCCATTACAGAAACGTGCCTTGAATTATCCAGAGTCTGGTTTTAAGCAGAAGTCGGACAACTCATCATATCTTAACATCGTTAAGATATGAACCATTCTATATCCAATATAGAAACTTTGGCACTTATTTATTTGGTACCCGATTCTAATCATGCAGCTGTCTCCAGTGCATATCAACTTAATGGAAAGAGACCAATCAGCATTTACTCAACTTAGGAATGCATCCAATTATGAGTAACCTGAAAGAGAAACAAGTTTCTCAAAACTATTACTATCAACTGAATACCAATCACAAGTATTTACATTTTCGATCACTTTGAAGAATCCCGATACTTGTGACACCTGGTTCTCTACTTTATTCCTATACTTATAACTTCTCATAACTTAGACATTGTATGTCAACGAAACACTTGTCTAAAAACTAGAGAAGTCATAAGTTAACAGAACATAGTACGAGGACCAACCCCTTTGTTCTAATGGACACTGGACAACATACAATACTCTGTATAAGTCCGCTGAGTTGAATAACTTAAAACCTATGCATCATAGGTTGAAAACTGTATTTATGGTTAAGAACTATTCCGCTGTTCAATGCTTCTTACCCAATCGTCAACTGATATAGGTAAATTCATAGACATAATTTCAAAAAGTTATATCTCGCTTTATAAAAATAAACGTACAGATATATCAGTTTGAAATTGGTGCACAACAACGGATACTCAAAACCAAATACTTGCTGTCCGGCAATAACCCAGGCGATTTCCTCAAATATCACCAATTACAACGAATTCCGATATAATGAGGATGATCACCTAATTCCCAATAACTTACTCCCACTCATCATCTGTAAAACCATACAGATGTGAGAATCATACCTGGTAAATACATACCCTGGAGTATGTATCTAATCGGGAAATCAGTTTTCCTTTAACAATGCACAGTGAAACTGAAACATTAAAATGTTTCGTAGGGGTATCCTGGTATTCCTAGTAATGGCTCTTCCATAATCCAATTCATGACTGTAACCGTATATTTCTTTGCCATATCTCCAAATCCCTTTATTTGTCTTTATTCATTACCTTCTGTACACCCCTTTAGGTTAAGTGGTTTTCTTCCTTCCTTACCGTTCGGCACCAGCCTATGGTTTGGAAGAAGACTATCCAGTAAGCATAATAGGTGTACTCTCCTAATCCTAGGAGTACTCGCAACCTGAGAGAAGGTGATGATAAAAGACAACTGAATAATACCTTATTCTATTTCTCCCGAACTGGGGAAAAAAGCAAAAGTGAAGTAGGAGTGGAGATGATGTATGCGATTTGGTCATGAATGATAGCAGTCGCAATTTATTTTGCCCTCTTTCTAATCTCTTTATTTTGTCTTTACTTATTACCTTCTGTACACCCTACTTAGACTAATTGGTTTTCTTCACTCCCTACCTTTCGGCACCTGCCTATAGTTTGGAAGAAGACTATCCAATAAGCGTAATAGGTGTACTCTCCTAAACCAAGGAGCCCTTGTAACCTGAGAGAAGGTGATGATAAAAGACAACTGAATAAACCAATTCAATTTCTCCTGAACCTGGATCCATCCTCGAAGAAGTCCCTTCGAGTTCGTATATAACCATACGATAAATTTATCCAATGAAAGTGGATGTTCATAGTAATACGAGGTGTTCTGGAGAAATGCAAAGGGTAAAAGAAGGAGCGGCAATGACTTATGCAACTCAGACAATCCAAAAGCCAGTATTTTAAGAAGGTTCGATCAACTTGGTCACTGAGTCATAATCTAGGGTCGGTCAATGGTCGCTGCCAAAAAGAGAGAGAGAGAGAGAACAGAAACACTCTGCGTGCACTCTAACCTAGATCAGAATGGTTATCACTTTATCTAATCAGGAAACCTCCCACTGTACAGTCAAAATTCTCCTCCAAACCTGAAAGAAGAATTAGTCGGGATCACCTGAAGAGTAAACCAACTCATCAGTGGGAATCGGGATCCAACTATCATCGCATGATAACGTGAAGGAATCCACTCACGTTATCACACTCCAGAAGGTATGCGCATACTTGGCAAGTTTCAGTTCCTTTAGAAACTCCCGTAATGAATTTTTGCCTCATGCTCTTATGACCCTGACATTGGCCAAATGTCATAAGTCACATGCAAAGTTCTACCCATCATTATCTTGTCAATTTGAACCCACCCGTACATGCCCCTAATGTTGGCCAAATGACAGAACGACTGTCCTAAACCAACTCATCTATCTATGCAACAGATGAATACCCAGAAACTACCAAATACTATGCCTTGGCGTTGGTCAAAATATATAGCTTGAATACTACTGAATACTCAACTGAAATGACGGAGGGCTATGGCTGGTTTTTGGCGAAAAACCTTTAACGTAACGAACTTGATATCGCTGAAGGAACCTGATAGCTTTTTATAAAAATATAGTGGCGAAAACCTTTGCTAAAGAGGTCACTCCCGGTGAAGGGATCTCGGCTCTTTCCTCGTGGAATGAGGTGCAGGATATTCCAACTAAATACCGCGATGCAAAACAACAAGTAATCGACTATAGTGAAGTTATTACTATGACGCAAATTTCTGCCCAAGGGGTCACTCCCGGTGAAGGGATCTCGGCCCTTGCCTCGTCGAATGAGGTGCAGGATATTCCAACTGAATACCACTGTGCAAAACAAAAGAAAACGTCCTTGTAATAACACTTTTTAAAACTGTTCCAACAACGTTCAAACAGGTTTGTTTTCCTTTGCATTGATCAGAATCAATGCAGTCCCATCAATTAATCACACCAGAAAAGAACGAAAATAAAATGTACGTATATGTCATCCGCATTCGCCACTGGGTCCCGTCATCACCCGTTAGGTTACTTAACTAACGACAGAGCGGAGACTGGACTAGCGTGGGTGTAAAACATATACAATATCTACTAGTATATATACCAATATACAATAATCGCTCTAGGCGTGATAAATGCAACATTACAGAAAATTAATAAGCATCACAGGACAATACAGATAATCTGGGATCCCCGGGTTTCACAGAGCCTTTACTAAAACCCGACGTTCCCCTGGTCGTGTGGATAACCTGTGCAATAAAAACCTAAACCCCTACGAGTGCGGCTAGTTACCCGCCAAAACCTGAAGCGAGACAGCCCCCTATAGCAAAGTGAATGGACCACCCAGCACTTCACGGAATCCGGTAACTTGGGCACTCCATCTTGGGTCAATCTGTACCCCCTACGAGTGCGGCGAATAGTCTGCCAATTCTAGAGTCAGGCCCCTTTGCCTCTCAAAGCCATGAGATGTGGACCCGTTGCCCTCCAGAACCTGGCTATCCGTGCACTCCGTCGTGGGGTAAACCTAGTACAGATAAGAAAAATATATACAACGGGTACATTGACCTCAGCCCGGTCGTGCTCCAAAAGAATATTATACAAACAGGCAGTGACGGCAGTTCACATGTTGGACGCTCGCCCCGCAATATCAAATATACAAATAAATCCAAACTGCACTACCATTGCACACAGCTATCCACCACGAAAAATCCGCAACATCACAGCACAACACAGAACATCAACGTGAATGTCACGTTCGCAAACCCGTCTAAAAGGACTATAGCAATTAGACACGATTTACCGCTCGAATGACATTCACGGTCGGAGATATAAAGTAAGTACTGTAAACTAACACGTTTAAAATTCCGATCGACAAAACTTCCCGAAGTGGGCCCCAAGTACAGTTCCAGTACTCAAACAAAATCTGGGCCCAAACAAAACATTCCAGAAACCACAATTCCTCATGAAAAACACCCAGAAGAAAAATGGTACACTGTTGCTTCAAAACGGCGGTGGAATCACGGCCAATACATGGCTTGTGCGGCGGTTCCGTGGCGTTTTTGAAGCTTCAGTTGACCACATTTCTTCCAGAGTCTTAAAAAAGCCTGCTCGATTTTCTGAGATACTCAAAATGATTTTTAGACCAGTGTAAAAAATCGATAGAAACTTTAACATGAAAAGTGCGGTTTTGGAAATTTCGTTCGATCGATATTTTAAACACGTTAGAACAAGTTAGTAAAGGTTAATGGCGTGGCTCTGATACCATGTAAGTCTACGGTAGCTCCCCAGCCGTCATTCTGATGGCGAACACGGAACAAAAAGTTTTATAACTGGCGCTATCACATATTATAACCCGGATCTTGCTATTAACGCTGAACGAACAAACTGTAAAGAGGTAGAAAGGCTATACCGATCGATCCGAGTCCTTCGATCCTTAGCCATCATCCCACGCTACTTGCGGCAACTCCGATCTCTTGACTCTTCATCAAGATGGCACCACGTCAACGGATCTTTAAACGGGCTCCCGCCTCTATACCGAGACAACTCGGACATCAAGTCTGCTAAAAGAGATGACCAAGATGAAGTAGAGAATGAATAGAATAATTTGTCTCAATACACTCTTTGGTTCTCATCACATGAGAGGGTAAGAATGGAGGTTGAAGAAGATGCTAAGGATTGGAAATTATGAACTCAAGAAACTCTAGTGAGTAAAAGAAAACTAAGCTCATCAACTTATGTTTTCTTCTCATCCTTTTGTGAATAGATATATGAGGTTGTATTTATCAAAAACCAAAGAGAAATATCTTATGAAAATATCTCCTCAAATATCCATACCCAAAACAAAACTCATTAATACTTTAATGACTCACTAGATGACTCATTACATGAGTCATTAGTGAACATTCTAGAATTGATGAGTCACAACAATGAGTCACACTTTCCATTAATCATTTAAACCAAAATGATTAATCCAAAAAGAAATGCATCTTCTAAAGTAATCTCATAACAGATTACGAGAATACCCCTCACCTGTAAATACATACCTGTATCCATATTCCGACCGAATACGAATACGAGAGACTAAAATATTCCGACTCAATATAATACTTGGATCCGGCTTAAACCAAAGCCTACCAGTATTATCTGTCCGAAATATGACACGTGCACAAGTGCACGTGCATTTTCGAACCCTGCCATAAAACCATATGGCTTCTACAACGTTTCGCCCTAACTTGGGAAACTATTTGTGGGGGGCTCTAAAGACTCGTCAGTACCTTGGCAGTGGGTTTAACCACAAGCACTTCAGCGGCACTAGCTGTGCGTATCGGCTGCCCATGTACTGACCGAAAGGGAAGCTGATGAGCGAACTAATCCTGGAACCTTACTGAGCCTATCAGTGACAATATACATACAGTCCGGTCCGTTCGTCTATGAGCATCGTATATCCGGCCTAGGGGGCTGGTAATGTCAGACCCCCAATAGCGGTACAAGTCGTGTCGGAGAGTATCCCTGAACACCCTGAGAAACTACTGGAATACTTACCAGTAATTCTCACCTGCCTTGGCTAAGGACTTGGTGTAATGGCTTTCCTAGACACAGCACGATCTCACCCACAATACCGGGAGAGACGAAATCCCTGCCGATCCGCTCACTTGCCTCCATGTGGCTCAGGACTGTACCCAACTAAAACCTGTTTGCACGACTCCTTTGAGCCGTGGTAGGATAGTAATCTAAGCACAGTGGGTACTCACACGAGACAAATGATGACCTCAGGTCGATGAACTAACCTGTACACATGTCACCAGGGAACTGCTATCTGACGCTGGGTATAAAACCAACTAACAGGTTCCCGGCGAGTCCTGTCCGGTGCACTCATAACCCAATAAGCACCTGTATACATCTTAGGTGATCCAACTGACACCAATGGTTTATGAGACCGGCCACCGCCCCTCGTCGGGGTCTCGACTGTATACACTAGTCTACTCCGGAGTATCGATACCCTGTCTCGAAATTCCCACGACTAGGGACCACTTTTAAGGATGTGCTTATAGACTACCCAACTCTCACGTTTATGATCGCTGTCATACTGTTGGTAGTCAAGCAGGATCCTAAGGGCTCTATCAACGTGTAATAGTGATCATATTACCTAAAACTATACATGACTTATAAAGGCAAACCAGATAGCATACTATCATCTTGAGTAAGACTATCCAACTGGTATAGGTCCTCCCTCAATCATTGCAACCACGTACCTGCGATCCAATAATTGACTTTGAGGGGACTACATCCAACACAGCCATGGTGCACGAAATCAATATCAGGAAACTCCTCATCAAAACTCAAATCTAAGTAATATAAGCGTGATACTCGGATCACAAACGCAAATCGCAAAAAGGACATTGAGGTACACCTCCTACAATGTCGAAAAATAAATTGGTGCGCCAAAAACCGGCAGAACAAGAATATCTGCTCGCCTCCTGCTCACGGTCTGGCATCTTCTGTCTCTGGGTCTTCTTTTTCTCTGTGGATTACTACTCTCGCAATCCATTGGTTCATCGGTCCTGTCAGGTGTGCTAACGGGGACGATTCCGTTCTGGCACTTCTCTGGTCATCTCCCGGTCAATCATCGCCACCACTCGTAGTGCAGCACTTCACTGGCGTCATCCTCTGGTCCTCTGAATACACGCGACACATCTGATCCTGGGTGCAAATCTCATTGCAGCAGTGTCCTGGAAGGAATCCTGCTCAGGGTCTCTTCCGATCTTGCCTATGCCGAACTGTACGGAGGTTGGTACTCCTACATAATCTTTTCTCGTTTTCTGGACATCTGCGTGTTCCGTGCACATTCCTTCAGAAACTGGCCGTATCCCAATGCCTCTGTAAGCATATTAGGTCTCTGATCTCGACGGGGAGTAATAACAGCTCGTCAGTGTCTCGCACGAGCCTCTGGTTCCACTCGTCTGTATCATCGTCCACTATGACGTCATACCATGCTATCTGTGCACTGCAACTGTTCTCAGCTACGGTCAATCCGAAATCTCTCGCACTGATTCGAAGTCACGAACTCGGTATCTTCATCACTCGGTAGAAGATATCTGGCCGAACACGTCCTCGGGAGCTCGTCCCAACCATCGGAGGAATACTCTATACTCGTCCCCTCCCGATCAACTCACAACGCATCTGGGTGAGATCCTCTATCCAAAACTGGTCAGCTTACTGATCTCTTATCACATGGTATCTGGATAATGTCAAACTTTTCGATCGAGTCATCGAGATCCCAAAATTTCCCAAAGGCTCAACACCTGAGCGCAGTCTAAAAATATCTGGTACATACCACAGCACCTCTAGACCAGCCGTAGAAAGGCAAACCCAAGCCTCAATGATGGCACCGCTAAACTTCCACAAACCCTAAGGTTCAAAGCGGTTCCATGGTCATCATGTCGAGTTAGGGTTTCATTCTTCTAGAGGGTCCACAGAATTACCTGCATGTTCCTCCGAACAGTTTAAACTTGGGAAAATGGTGTCCTGGCACTCGTTCGAACCTTTTAGCTTCGCCAATACC
Organism: Agapanthus africanus; assembly: GCA_030015575.1. NCBI lineage: Eukaryota > Viridiplantae > Streptophyta > Magnoliopsida > Asparagales > Amaryllidaceae > Agapanthus > Agapanthus africanus. The sequence goes on along the minus strand of CM057346.1, from coordinate 542,609,545 downwards.
ACATGTGACTATTCTTCGCCCGCATGCTAAACAATGTCTCAATCCTCCAGGAAAGGCGATACATCGGCGGTCGTCTCTGGATCGGTCTGCTCTAGATCTGAATAAGACTCTCCACACTGAAAATATTCAACTCAACTGGGCCTGCGTCGGTGCATCAATCTGACGAATCACCTTCGTCTCTCAAATCGGGGTAGACTAGCTATCATCTGTCGCATTTCTGTCTGGAAGCTCCGGCGATCTTAGCTCGTAAGCTCTGGAAGCGACATCCCAACATCTCAGCTACAGCTGGGTCACCTGTCTGCATGGTAGGCGACATCAAAATCTCTGAGGTATGCTATACATCTACAGTCCTCTCGCAACTGGCAGCTCTAACAATGGCCCGATCATTCGGTGTAAAACCAAGCACTCGCCTCCACAAGAGGTCACAACATAAAATACTAACTCGAGACGTTCTCTTGTCACCAGAAAATCATAATGGTCAGCCCTCGTACCAGAAAAGCTCGCCCTGACCGCAACATTAGCAGCAGCTCAAACTGCGCTCAAACTATGGTGACAGGAACCTCAATCGAGTATCGAAGAGAGCAGATCAATGGCATGAGAGGAAACGACAGATCCAGAATGGATACATGATCATAAAAAGCAACAGCATCAATGAAGGTATGATCACGAAACTAATAGAATCGAGGATATCCAATGGATGTATAATCATGGATACAAAGAGAATCACTGGTCTCAAAAATATGTACATCCTAAGGTTTCCTAAGTGGAGTATCGTATCGTAAATATTCCGCGGAATATACGTACGGTACGTCACTCTACTCAAGCTACCTACTCTATCAATCAGGGTCGGCCTATGAAACGAAAGTTCGGGTCTAATACCCCCCGTCCAAGTCTAAGTTCCGTAAGGTCAAGCATAGGTTCCGAAATACATACCCGTCCTAGACTCTGCATAGTCAAACATAGACTCGAACAAGGTTAAACTTAGCGCTCTGATACCAACTTTGTCACGACCCAAAATATTAGCTCGTGACCAGCACTTGAATCACGCAACGTCTAAAGGTGTAACGGAATTCAAGTAAGCTGAAACCCAGAAATCTAAACCTTTTTAGAAGAATAAAGGAGGTGAGGTTTTGAAATAGAGGTATAATGAAATCAATTTTTCTTAATGCATAGAAAAGGAACATGAATGATGCAAGTGAAATTTACTAGTTTGAAAACATGTTTCGTCTTTTAAAAATTTTGGCAGCACCTCCTTTGTATATTTTTATCCAAAACCAAACATACATAATAATGATAAAAGCATCCCCCAAGCGGGAGCTAGCTCTTCGCCAAACGGTGGATCACAACCACGCAAGATGATATAAATAAGTATACGACGCCCAACGGCGAAGTTCACCACAAAAGATAAAGAAAAGCAACACACATAACTCACAAGCAGCGGAAACCCCTCGCTCTAAGTCTCGCAACCACAGTCTCACTAAGTCTCATTACTTATACAAATCACTAATTTTGATTGATTGATGGAGTTAACTAGAAACAATATGAAATGTAATACAGGAGTGGGTACGATACAAGTGTCCTACCTACCACTGCAAAACACCCAAAGGAAACTGTATGCCAGCGATGCCGCTACTGATCCACGCGGTCAACCTGTAAGAACTGTGGCACAACGGGGGTGAGTTGCCAACTCATGAATAGAAAGATATCTACAAGTAGAAATCGAATAAACAACGACTTCTAGGTCAACTATATCAAAAGGTAATACTATGATATCTAGGGTGACCGGGTCGTATATGTGCTAACAAGGTAGTCAATACCTATATGCATGCGGATAACATCCAACAGAAATAATTAATGTATGCAGATATGTGGATCTCGTCCACCCATAAATCAATGTCTATAAGCATATGTATAATCTCCAATAGTAGAATCAGTGTATGTATGTATATATGTGGATCTAGTCCACGCGTCAACCACCGACGCAACAATATCATGCATGTAAATATCATAAAAGAGTGTGCATGAAAGTATGGGGATATATATATCAACGGTGTCCCTCCCGATACATCTAATCTTGGAACCTGAGTGCCTAGCATCGACACTCGAAAACATCATGAAAACCGTGCCCAGCATCGGCACGTAAATCCTCATATATCGGGCTCCATCAGTCCGGATCGGCCCACGGGCTCCGTCTGCGGAATCGTCCCGTATCCATCTCGCTACTCCGCTCGGTATCCGCCGGATAACTGCCGAGCCCAAATACTATCACCGGTAGGTAGTGCTCCCCTGCCGGGCTCACCGTCTAACAAATACGAGTCTTCTTGCCCTGGGGTACCTCACCGGGTCCACCATGTACCCGTAGACGGTGCCTACCGCTCCTCGAATCGGGTTTCACATACCACTCTCAGAACCGAGAAAACACATGGTGGACGCACTGAAATATCATATCAAGAGAAACCGGGTTTTTAAAATAATATATGCTTTCTTTTGAAATAGCCACGGTTCTTAAATCCAGAAATCTCATGAAAAACAACATATCTCAATGCGTAAAAGCGTAAAGCATGATGTATGCGACATATAATAGAAATGTAAGCATATCAATATATCATGCAACCTGGAACAGTTATATGACATATTAAGGGAAAACCGCTCTTTTAAATGACTCCAGTTTTTAAAATATATCATGTGGTTCCCAATCTCCCAATAAAACCTGTGATCTGTGTAGGTACAATATGTATATGCACAAGTATAGATGTACCAATGTATGTGTGCACCAATATGGATATACAAATGTATATATGCGCAAGTATGAATATATCAATGTATATGTGCACCAATGTGGATATACAATGTGTATGTGCGCAAGTATGAATATATCAATATATATGTGCACCAATGAGGATATACAATGTGTATGTGTGCAAGTATGAATATATCAATGTATATTTGCACCAATGTGGATATACAATGTGTATGTGCGCAAGTATGAATATATCAATGTATATGTGCACCAATGTGGATATATAATGTGTATGTGCGCAAGTATGAATATATCAATGTATATGTGCACCAATGTGGATATACAATGTGTATGTGCACAAGTATGAATATACCAATGTATATGTGCATATACAATGTGTATGTGCGCAAGTATGAATATATCAATGTATATGTGCACCAATGTGGATATACAATGTGTATGTGCGCAAGTATGAATATATCAATGTATGTGCTCAAGCAGGTTATGCGAAGAGTCATATTATGATGCAGCAATCCTACTGTGTAGTGACATGGCAATTATCGATGATAAAGTGTGTGGGCCTACATTCTGTGTGCGTGTAATATACGCATCATCGATAATGGTGCAGGTGTACTATCACAGGTATATGCGATGCAATAATAATATCATGAATGCAGCACAAGGTAAATCATCAGCTAAAAGCTATAAGGTATACGTAACTATCATATGTCCGAGTCGGTGAATCTATCAATCGACATCTAGCCCAGTAACATCGCGTACGGTATAATCCATCGTACGGCAACCTCTAGTCAAGGGTAAGGATCAATCATCAAGTAGAACTCATCACGCACGGAAAATCATCGTACGGCGGCATTAAACTAATAGGGATCCTATCATCCTATACGACAAAAGAGGGTACGGCCTAATATCACATACGGCCTATCATCCATGATTCACAACATTCTATATATGTATGTATATCTATGTACCTATGTCCCGGTTCACATCCGCAATAATCTCATATTAGGGGACCGGCAGGGTATAAATCAACTCGATCGACTCGCACCCGTATACCATCATGTCATCATAACCTCATATCATCATCTCATCGTATCAGTCTTATATTCTTTCATCGCATTTATATTGCATATCAATTCAAATTTACAAAACATTTTATCTACTAAGTGTAAGTATCTAATCTAACATACGCACCCGAACCATACAATCAGATTTTCAAAGAAGTGAATCATAGTTTTGAAAAGAGAGGTTACGGTGTTTTAAGGAAAAGCTATCATTTGAAAATCCGTAACATCCCTCAAGGTATATGTTTAAAAGATACATACGATTCTTTGGTTTAGAAAAAAGTATGGTTCGGATGACGCATCTACATCGACTATGTATTCCTACAGTACCATAAACGGTAATATCGCTAAACGTCATCCTACGATAGTAGTAACATATCACTTCTAACTATCCTCTAGTTTCTAATATGGTTTTGTAGCCATCTCATTCTAACCATAGTTTTCTAATCTAGGTTTCCTAACCATATTCTATAAATCGGTTTTCCATCAAAAGTTTCGGTGGTGCTATACGCCATCCACCCGACTTCCCCGGTAGATATAGATCTACTCACCGTAGTCCTCGCTCGCCGAAGTCGATGACGCCTCGCTCCGTCGCTTCGGAAATCACGCGAAGGTACCTACAATAACAACACATATTGTTACGATATTAAAATCAAGGCGGAAAACCAAAACGGCACGCGCACTGCTCGTAGGTTAGAACCTATAGCATATGCATACAAAATCAATCAAACAACCCTTGTTGTGGATGTACAAATATGCGACAACCAAAAACGAATCCAATTATCAAAACTCATCATTCAAAATACGGAAAACATATCCTAAATCACACACAAGTGTTCCCAGATTTTGACTCAGGTCAAATAAATCCAAGCAAACAAGTTTAGGGTGATGTATAAGGTATATGTGAGCTACTGAACCAACCTAGGCCCCTACCCTCACCAAGTGGCCGACCACTTCCTCCTAAAATCCGAGCTCGCCGGCCAGGGGGTCTCTGTTAGGGTTCATCAAGTCAGAGAGGTCTCCTAGTAGTATATCTAGGCCACTAGTATTGTTTGGTTGCCTCGGTAATGTAACGTCTTCAAAATAATAAAATATGATTTTTGGGAAATTTTATAATTTAATATTATTTTAATGAATATTTTAATATTCTGGTATAATTAAATACAGATAAATGGGGAAAAATTATGGAAAATTCTAAAATAAGGTATTTTAAGGAATTGCCTCGTTTTCTGTGCATGCCCCCATTTCCTCTAGTTTTAACCCTGAGTATGTCTAGTTTTGACTGATTCCATCTAGGGTGAAATCTGGGTTGATTTTCCTATGTTGGTGTATAATTTGGGACTTGTTTTAGCATGGATTTTGGTATTTGGTGATTCATTCCTGTCGGGTGGTGTTTGGACGTCAACGACAAGTGGATTTTGATTGTGTTTACATGCGAGTCGATAGGTTTTTACCTATGCGGGTAGCGTGTGCTATTTTGGTTTCCGATGTGATTTTCATGTGCTTTAGCATTGTGATATACTTGTAGGTACCCCGCGTGATGTTGAGGCAAAGGAGGTGAAGATAGCGACATCGGCTTTGGCACACGAGAAGCAATGTGAGTAGATTTATATCTACGGGGAGAAGTCGGGTGGATGGCGTATAGCACCCCCGCAGTCCGTGGTGATGTATACGAATACGTATACACACGAATATTTATTATGTGTTGTTTAGGGTTATTGATGGTAATAATGATATTTTGATGATAAGAATATATTGGTTTAGTATAGTGCGAACCCTAGAGTAGTGGTTGCACTCACACATATATTTACACACATACTTGCATTCATTCTTTCATTTATTAGAGTGCATATGATGGTGCGTATATCTACACATGGGTATGGGACTATGTGTTTATATACGGGATTTGAGGATGATACGTGGTTTGAGATGATACTTGATGTGAGGCCGTGAGATCGGCGATGTGACATAGCTTGTCTTCGAGGTGCGATATGATAGTTTTAGCGGGCCTTTGGACATGTGCTTTACCCGCATTCATATTTTTATAGATGGTATCGATTTATACTAGACTTATAGTAGTACCCCAGATTATGCGATCTGATGATAGTGATACCTGATATGTGATGAGGTACTGTGATATTGACCCCTACCCAGCTATTGGGATGCCGTACGACGATCTACCGTACGAGCCGATATTGATGATAGATCCGCACTCATGATTCGAGAATATCTTACGATATGTTATTGAGGCGGGATCACCGACTATCATATCTATATATATTGACTCAGATTAGGTGGTTTCTTACCCCTCCTGTCTAGATTACTTAGTAGACATTAGACTGGACCGAGTCATACCTATTTCAAACTAACGAATCGGGGATATTTTAAAGATAGGCAGAAGGGTCATACGGATATTTTCAAATGATGTATCTTTTCTTAAAACACCGTAGCCCTTGTTTTTCCAAAAGCCCTGATTCGTCTTATTTCAAATGGCACCCCTGCATGACTTGTACAGATTGGTGTAGATTCTTTACTTTTGCGTTGATTATTCGATTCCACATATTCATGCTATTTGCATTGCATCGCTTGTACTGTGGTTATATTTCAGTCATGCTGCTAGGACACCAGCACCATTATCGATGATGCATATGTTCCACGTACACTTGTTGCCGGCTCACACACTCATCATCTATAATTGCCATGTCACTACACTGTAGTACTATTGCATTCAGTATATGATCCTTGCATGACATGATGATATGCATACCTTCCTTTACATGTCGCATACTTCATGCTTTTGATTATACGCATTGAGATATGTTGTTTCTATGATATTTCTGGATTTGGGAACCGAGAGTGTTTCAAAAGAGAATATGTCATTGCTTTAAAAACCCGGTTACCCTTGATATGATATTTCAGTGCGTCCACCATGTGTTTTCTCGGTGCTGAGAGCGACATGTGAAACCCGAATCGAGGAGTGGATGAGCCGATTGCAGGTACATGGTGGACTCGGTATGGTTCCCCTCGGCAAGATGATCGATGAGCTTTGCCGATTGAGCCTGGAGGCGGGCGAGTACCTACCGGTGATTGGTTGGACCTGGCGGTTATCCGGAGGATACTGACCAGAGTCGATGGATAGATTTGGGCGTCCTGCCGGGGCCGAGGGCCGATACCGCAGACAGAGCCCGCGGGCCGATCCGGACTGACGGAGCCCGATATATGAGGATTTACGTGCCGATGCTGGGCACAGTTTTCATGATGTTTTCGAGTGCCGATGCTGGGCACTCCGGTTCCATGATTTTGACGTGTCGCGAGGGACACGGGTGGGTTATATCCTCATATTTCCATGCACAGGTTTCATGATATTTACTTGCATGATGGTTATTGTCATTGGGTGACGAGTGGACGGGATCCACGTGTGTGCAGATTTGATTACATTGATCATACCTCATATTCATGACATGCTATTACCTGAGGCACTAGCACGAGCACTTGGCATTACACTCATGTAGAGATTACATTGCCAGTTTAGCATGCTTCAGCTTTATTCATATTGAGGTTTATTTATATCTGATCGTATTGACCTAGGATGGGTCATGCATTCGATCTCTGCTTGTAGATATTTTCTATTCACGAGTTGGCAACTCACCCCCGTTGTGCCCCAGTCCTTGCAGGTTTTTGCCGTACAGATTCCATAGCGGCATTTCTGGCACACTGCTTCCTTATGGGTGACTTGCTTGGATATGTGGGTTCTTTTGTATCAGAACCGCCATTGTTCATGTATCATTTATTGTATCTAGAATTTCCATCAACCAAAACTTGTATATTGTTTCAGACTTAGAAAACAGTGTTGTTTTATTTCGACCTTAGAGTCGCGCTAGTAGTATTACGGTTTTCTGGCTGTTTGAGTTTCTTTTTTTTTGGGTTTTGATCCTCGCCCTTTGGCGTTGTATATTATGATTGCTTGCGTGGTTGTGACCGTCGATGGACGAAGAGCTAGCTCCCGCTTGGGGATGCCTTTTATCATTTCATAATATTATTCTTGTTGTACCCCGTTCGGGGCCAGTTTTTACAAAGGAAACTCTGCCGAAATTTTCAGGAAAGGTTACACATTTTAAAAAAATGCATATTCGGCTTAGTTATTTAAAAACTTTGATTTCCAAACATGATTTCCTTACTTTTCAAAAAACAGTTTTCCTTATTTACTCTTAAAATGGTTTTAGATTGCTGGGCTTTTGGCTTACTTGGATCAGATGGGGTCCTATAGACTTCATATGGTTCAAGGGCTAGTCACGTGCTCTTTCGGGTCGTGACAAAGTTGGTATCAGAGCGCTAGGTTGACCTTGGTTCGAGTCTAAGTTTGACTATGTGGAGCCTAGGGCGTTGTCTATATAAGGAACTTAGGCTTGACCTTACGGAACTTAGACTTGGTCGAGGGGGTATTAGACCCGAACTTTCATCGTGTATGATGACCCTTGGTTGATGGAATAGGTGACTAAAGTAGAGTGACGTACCGTGGGTATGTTCCGCGGCATACTTACGACACGCCACTCCGCTTAAGAAACCTTAGGTTGTACATTTCCTTGCATTGTGTCATATTCCTTCCTATGATCTATCTTCATCGATACTGGTTATGGTTTTGCTGCCGCGATTGCACGGGCAGAGTGAGCTACGGCTCGAGTTGTCAGCATGAGCTCGTCGGGGACGAGGGCTGACCGGGGCGTGATTCCAGAGACATACGGTTGCATTGAGGCTTCGTATTTTGTGTTTCCGCACTATGGGCGTTTGACAGATCGCTGCTGTGAGATTTCTAGGATGTACCGGACGGTACCAGAGGATTGAGCCACTGATAGAGGCCAGCCAGGATGTGATGACCGTTGATGTATCGCTTATTCATGATGGTTGAGGCGCTGCTTAGCGTACCGACGAATGAGCCAGTTGTTGCTGCGAGTGATGAGATATCGCCCAGATGATTGGAGCTACTGCAGCATGAGCATATTCTTAGAGATGTGATAGTGAGTCGCTAGTCACCGAGGATTAATGACTAGGACATGTGGTTCGTTCGCTTACCCCGATGCGAGGTCATCAGATAGATTGATTCCAGCTAGAGGCGACTTCATGCAGATTCGTTGAGAGTCGATTGAGACGATCGAAGGTCAGGAACCCATTTTCCAAGTTTAAAGTATACGGAAAGACATGCAGGTGATTCTATGGACCCTCTAGAAGAATGAAACCCTAACTCGACTTAATGACCGTGTGAAAGCCTTTGAACCTTAGGGTTTGCGGCAGTTCCTCGGCGCCATTAGTGAGGCTTGGGTTTGCCCTTCTACGGCTGGACCACCGACGCTCTGGCATGTACTCGATACTATTAAACTGTACCCGAGATGTTGAGCTCTTGGGGGATTGTGAGGTTCTGACGAGTCGATCGGATGATTCGACATCATTCGGATATCATGTGATGGGACACTGCTTGGGAGACTCCAGATACGAGCATAGTCGTCGGAGCGCAGTCTGTGTAGCCATGATGAGATGAGTCCGAACCAGTCGATATTGGAGCAAGGTGGAGTAAAGAGTTCGCACGAGATTTCGACGAGATGACGTTCCACTCCGCTGACATCAGAGATGTGACATGCACGTTGAGGACGTGTTCGGCTAGATATCTTCTACTGAGTGATGAAGATACTGAGTTCGTGATTTCGAGTCCGTGTTAGAGACTTCGGGTGGACCGTAGCCGAGGACATTGCAGTGTGCAGATAAAGACGCGACGTCGAATGGTCGATGATACAGACAAGCGGGACGAGAAGTTCGTGCGAGAGGCAGGAGAGCTGTCACTACACCCCGTTAAGATTAAAGGCCGGACATGCATACAGAGGCGCAGAGATGCGACCAGCTTCCGAGGAGATGTTGTACTAAGGACGCAGAGGTCCAGAGAGCGAGAAAAGATTTCGCCAGAGTACCAGCCTCCTTACAGTTTGGCTTAGGCAAGATCAGAAGAGACCTTGAGTAGGATTCCTTCCAGTACACTGCTGCAATAAGAGTTGCACCCAGGATCGGATGTGTGATATGCATTCAGAGGACCCGAGGTCGGCGCCAGAGATGTGCTGCTTTACGAGCGGTCGTGAGGATTGACCGAAAGATGACCAGGGAAGTGCAAGAACGGAATCGTTCCTGTCAGCACACCTGACCGGGCCGATGAGCCGATGGATTGCGAGTTGGTAATCTACAGGAAAGATCAGGAACCAGAAGCAGAGGACGCCAGCCGCGAGCAAGAGGCAAGTAGATATCTTGCGCCGCTAGCATCGGATGTACCGGTACCTTCTCGACCCTGAAGGAGGGTATACCGACGACGGTAATTATGATTTGTGATTTTGTGATTTGATTATCACGTATCCGTTGCTTTGGATTTCGGTATTTTGGGCGATCTATTCGCATGATTTAGTCTTGATGACTGAGTTTCATGATATTTGATTTTGTGCACCATGGTTGCACCTACTGGGTATTTATACCTTGTACATAGTTATTACTCTTGAGCTGTTGATTGCGATTTCATGCCTATTTTATGCTGGTGATTTGATTTACGCTTCCAGCAGAGTTTCATGTAATTTTAGTGTTTTGATTTTGCACTCGGTATAGCTTATATGTGCTTGTAGTGCATCGATATGTGTTTTGTGCCCGCAGCTGCACACGTTTATGATTTTCTTCATATCTGGATACACTTGGTGTTGCTGCTTACGTATTTGAGTTATTGCTTGGTATTTGTGCATGGGATGCACCAGTTCTATACTTCGTGCATTTGTCGCACCAGTTTTATGTTTCTTGCGTTTATCGTATCAGATTTATATTTCGTGCCTTTGTTGCACCGGATTTATATTTTGTGCATTATGATTGCACCTGACTTCGATTTGATGCCTTTCGGTATGTCGATTTTGATTGTGATATTGATGTGGATTCTTGCACTCCGTGCTTTTGACTGGACTTACGCATATTCGACGTTGCTATTGGATTTTGTGATTCCGTGCATATTGAGTGCGCAGGGTCTAGATTTTCATTCGTGCATGATGGATGCACCGATTTGGATTTTCGCGCATGTTGGGCGCATGTTTTGAGATACGGTTTTGGGGCACACCAGATGCACTAAATCGAGATTCTTCGTGCATGTCAGATACACCTGTTTTGGCTGTCAGGCACACATGTTGCCTATGACAGATGCTTCGTGCACACCCGTTGCACCTAGATGTTGTTTTGTGCACATGTTTAGCGCATATATGGATTTTGATTTCCGTGCGCGTCAGATGCACAGGGTGGTGTTATGTGCATTTTTGGAATTTATTCCTTTTGGAGCAGTACATTTTTATGATGTGGGATATTTGCTTTCATACTGAGCAGGACTAGTCAGTGGACAGTATCTGGATATATTTTGCATGCATCGATAGTTATCGAAGGGATTTCCGAAAAGCGAGCTATAGTCTCAGTATATACCTACCTGTCCGATATGACACAAAACGTTTTAAAAACAAGGAAACCCTTCTGATTATTTTCAAAATGGTGGAACGTGCTTATTAAACAAAGGATATATATACACATATATAGTTATTTTCTTATGAGAAACGTCCGCCACTGTGCAGTGTTACGCGTATCGCACAGCGACTTAAAAAGATTTGGCATACAGTTGCATCAGCTAATTACATGTATAGATTGGGTGTCTATATGTATAGTCTTGGTCCATATCATATTGATTTTGTATTGGATTTGACATTGTGTCGTTACCATGACTCCGATGATTGCGGATGCTTGATGGAGTGTTGCTTTTGAGTTATCTGCTCAGTACTCATGCGCATGCATTGCGCTATGATATTTTATGTATAGATGATTTCGGAGCCCCGATGACTTGGAATTTGTATTGAAATATTTTAGTATTTGGGGGTTTAAATTTAAATTCGGGGACCGAATTTCTTTAAGGGGGGTAGATTGTAACGTCTTCAAAATAATAAAATATGATTTTTGGGAAATTTTATAATTTAATATTATTTTAATGAATATTTTAATATTCTGGTATAATTAAATACAGATAAATGGGGAAAAATTATGGAAAATTCTAAAATAAGGTATTTTAAGGAATTGCCTCGTTTTCTGTGCATGCCCCCATTTCCTCTAGTTTTAACCCTGAGTATGTCTAGTTTTGACTGATTCCATCTAGGGTGAAATCTGGGTTGATTTTCCTATGTTGGTGTATAATTTGGGACTTGTTTTATCATGGATTTTGGTATTTGGTGATTCATTCCTGTCGGGTGGCGTTTGGACGTCAACGACAAGTGGATTTTGATTGTGTTTACATGCGAGTCGATAGGTTTTTACCTATGCGGGTAGCGTGTGCTATTTTGGTTTCCGATGTGATTTTCATGTGCTTTAGCATTGTGATATACTTGTAGGTACCCCGCGTGATGTTGAGGCAAAGGAGGTGAAGATAGCGACATCGGCTTTGGCACACGAGAAGCAATGTGAGTAGATTTATATCTACGGGGAGAAGTCGGGTGGATGGCGTATAGCACCCCCGCAGTCCGTGGTGATGTATACGAATACGTATACACACGAATATTTATTATGTGTTGTTTAGGGTTATTGATGGTAATAATGATATTTTGATGATAAGAATATATTGGTTTAGTATAGTGCGAACCCTAGAGTAGTGGTTGCACTCACACATACATTTACACACATACTTGCATTCATTCTTTCATTTATTAGAGTGCATATGATGGTGCGTATATCTACACATGGGTATGGGACTATGTGTTTATATACGGGATTTGAGGATGATACGTGGTTTGAGATGATACTTGATGTGAGGCCGTGAGATCGGCGATGTGACATAGCTTGTCTTCGAGGTGCGATATGATAGTTTTAGCGGGCCTTTGGACATGTGCTTTACACGCATTCATATTTTTATAGATGGTATCGATTTGTACTAGACTTAGAGTAGTACCCCAGATTATGCGATCTGATGATAGTGATACCTGATATGTGATGAGGTACTGTGATATTGACCCCTACCCAGCTATTGGGATGCCGTACGACGATCTACCGTACGAGCCGATATTGATGATAGATCCGCACTCATGACTCGAGAATATCTTACGATATGTTATTGAGGCGGGATCACCGACTATCATATCTATATATATTGACTCAGATTAGGTGGTTTCTTACCCCTCCTGTCTAGATTACTTAGTAGACATTAGACTGGACCGAGTCATACCTATTTCAAACTAACGAATCGGGGATATTTTAAAGATAGGCAGAAGGGTCATACGGATATTTTCAAATGATGTATCTTTTCTTAAAACACCGTAGCCCTTGTTTTTCCAAAAGCCCTGATTCGTCTTATTTCAAATGGCACCCCTGCATGACTTGTACAGATTGGTGTAGATTCTTTACTTTTGCGTTGATTATTCGATTCCACATATTCATGCTATTTGCATTGCATCGCTTGTACTGTGGTTATATTTCAGTCATGCTGCTAGGACACCAGCACCATTATCGATGATGCATATGTTCCACGTACACTTGTTGCCGGCTCACACACTCATCATCGATAATTGCCATGTCACTACACTGTAGTACTATTGCATTCAGTATATGATCCTTGCATGACATGATGATATGCATACCTTCCTTTACATGTCGCATACTTCATGCTTTTGATTATACGCATTGAGATATGTTGTTTCTATGATATTTCTGGATTTGGGAACCGAGAGTGTTTCAAAAGAGAATATGTCATTGCTTTAAAAACCCGGTTACCCTTGATATGATATTTCAGTGCGTCCACCATGTGTTTTCTCGGTGCTGAGAGCGACATGTGAAACCCGAATCGAGGAGTGGATGAGCCGATTGCAGGTACATGGTGGACCCGGTATGGTTCCCCTCGGCAAGATGATCGATGAGTTTTGCCGATTGAGCCTAGAGGCGGGCGAGTACCTACCGGTGATTGGTTGGACCTGGCGGTTATCCGGAGGATACTGACCAGAGTCGATGGATAGATTTGGGCGTCCTGCCGGGGCCGAGGGCCGATACCGCAGACAGAGCCCGCGGGCCGATCCGGACTGACGGAGCCCGATATATGAGGATTTACGTGCCGATGCTGGGCACAGTTTTCATGATGTTTTCGAGTGCCGATGCTGGGCACTCCGGTTCCATGATTTTGACGTGTCGCGAGGGACACGGGTGGGTTATATCCTCATATTTCCATGCACAGGTTTCATGATATTTACTTGCATGATGGTTATTGTCATTGGGTGACGAGTGGACGGGATCCACGTGTGTGCAGATTTGATTACATTGATCATACCTCATATTCATGACATGCTATTACCTGAGGCACTAGCACGAGCACTTGGCATTACACTCATGTAGAGATTACATTGCCAGTTTAGCATGCTTCAGCTTTATTCATATTGAGGTTTATTTATATCTGATCGTATTGACCTAGGATGGGTCATGGATTCGATCTCTGCTTGTAGATATTTTCTATTCACGAGTTGGCAACTCACCCCCGTTGTGCCCCAGTCCTTGCAGGTTTTTGCCGTACAGATTCCATAGCGGCATTTCTGGCACACTGCTTCCTTATGGGTGACTTGCTTGGATAGGTGGGTTCTTTTGTATCAGAACCGCCATTGTTCATGTATCATTTATTGTATCTAGAATTTCCATCAACCAAAACTTGTATATTGTTTCAGACTTAGAAAACAGTGTTGTTTTATTTCGACCTTAGAGTCGCGCTAGTAGTATTACGGTTTTCTGGCTGTTTGAGTTTCTTTTTTTTTGGGTTTTGATCCTCGCCCTTTGGCGTTGTATATTATGATTGCTTGCGTGGTTGTGACCGTCGATGGACGAAGAGCTAGCTCCCGCTTGGGGATGCCTTTTATCATTTCATAATATTATTCTTGTTGTACCCCGTTCGGGGCCAGTTTTTACAAAGGAAACTCTGCCGAAATTTTCAGGAAAGGTTACACATTTTTAAAAAATGCATATTCGGCTTAGTTATTTTGATTTCCAAACATGATTTCCTTACTTTTCAAAAAACAGTTTTCCTTATTTACTCTTAAAATGGTTTTAGATTGCTGGGCTTTTGGCTTACTTGGATCAGATGGGGTCCTATAGACTTCATATGGTTCAAGGGCCAGTCACGTGCTCTTTCGGGTCGTGACAGGTAATTCCCTGGGTTGCTCCAGATACCCCATAGGCACACTCAAAGTCACAAAACTGATATGGGTCAATTCTAAAGTTTGTGCATCCGGTTCAGGTCTATGGCTCAGGTCAGGAATCATGTTCCTATGGTCAAGCAAATACTCACAACAGCCCCCAGATTTTACCCATAGTTATTACATAAAAATCTAGTAGGACCAAACACCTCTAAACAGCTTCATGCAACTACCCTAATGAATCCAATCCCTAACTCCCCTACATTCCCGGTGTCGCCGGAATTTGCCCAATGGTCGCCGGCCAAAACCGGTGGGGAAGGTCTCGTTCTTCAGGTGGTCACTTAGGGTTACGAGCACAACATTACCATACTTTTTGTTTTCCCAGTGGATGCTCGGGGTAACAGCAGGTTAGCAACATCATAAAACGACCTCCAAAACACGATATCACACAAAACTAATCTAAAGGGAAGAAATTATACCTCATTTGGTCCCCCTAAGCAGCACTAACTTCCTAAAGTCATCAAAATCCTACTTTGCTCGGTTCAACGCGTAGAGGAAGAGATGGGGATTAAGTTTTGTGAATGGTGTGTAGGGTTTTGGGGATTGTTTGGAGATAGATCTAGGGTTCTTTGAGGAGGGTTGTGGGGTTGAGGAGATGAAGAGGGAGTTGAAAATGGTGGGGGATTGAAAATGAGGTAGCAGCCTAATTGAAATGCTATTTAATGTGCTTATGCGCTTTCGAAAGATGAATCAAAAATATTTATAAACCGCAATCAAGAACGACGTCGCTTGGTAGCTAGCCGGTGAGTACGGGTCGGTCCACAGGGATGTTGTGTATATCCTAGTTTGGTCTAACGAGTTAATTTCAAACGGTGTGAATGGATTATCGCTAAAAACTAAACTGATTTATGCTAAGAATAGAATCTTGCTAGGGTTAGGTTTAGGTTGAGTTTGGAAATTGAAGATTCTCTCACCGCTTTCAATACCCTATTTTAGATCTCTTTTAGATGTTATTGTAACAATTAATAAAGGGGATTAGTACCATCGGGAAGAAACGATGTTTCTTCCTCTAGGTTCTAGTCCTTCCTTTCTCAATTCTTACCCTAACCTCCATGGAAAACATACACAACTGGTCGTTTATACTACGGTATCACCGTTACATCGTGGGGTAAGGTGCCATAGGGAACGGTATGTGTATGTATGCATGGAGTCCTATTAATTATATGTGAAGGGGCAAGAAAGGGATGCGAGATTTCATCTCTCAAGCCTTCCCCAAATCTAGCCCTAACAAGCGAGGGGACTACTCGCTCATTAGGGAATTGAAGAACATCTCTAACTATCTAACTAGAGCAAAGAAAGAAAAATCTATACTAAGGCGGAATAAAAATTAACTAGGCAATTAAACAAAACTACTTACTTTATTGATGGCTCTCTCCAAACATTTACACAGGAATTTTCAGATTTGAATAGATGAATAAAAAGAGGCATAACCTAAAACAGGTTTTTAGGGTTCTATTTATAGATTCATAGAAACCCTAGGTTACAATCGCGTCATATCTATTTTTACAAATTTACCCTCTAAGAAAAAGAACTAGTCAACGCTCGCAGCCGCCTCAAGAATTTTCCACCGACACGGGTGTGTCATGGCCGCGGAACCGCGGCCGTAGGCCCTGTTTGGCCGCGGTTCCGCGTCCAAGTAATGGGCTTATGGGCTCAATTTCTCTGGGGTCCTTTCTGGTTGAATTTAAAATCTGTTTTCTTCACTTTTTCTTCATAAAATCTTCTGGTTCTCTTCCAGATTTCCATAGTGAATAATGTAGTGGACTTTACCATTCGCTTCGTATTGAAGTCTTTAAACCTTGCGCTGCCTTTGTGCTTTGTGAACTTGTTTGATGATCTTCGTTTAGTCTTCAAACTGTAGGCATGATCAAGATCTTTCCGTTTGTTGGTCATAGTCTCACTTTTGTATCATCTTTTCATCGTTTTCACTGTTTTTGTTTCGAGAACCTGTAACCTGCAACTATGTAGCAGACATGGGTCAAAAGCACTTGTTTATTTCTAAAATGAATAAGAATAGGGAATATAATAATGAAATATTATGATATGAACAAATACCCCCAAACTTATCTTTTGCTCGTCCTCGAGCAAACCTAGTTTTATTCTCGTCAAAATCCTAATCTCACTTTTGCAGGGAATCGCGATTGCACTGAGCTCGTGCAACAAGCCGTTAAACCTCTAGGTGTCCCTAGTAGGAGGAGTGTTGTCTCCTGAGGGTTTTCAGCGGATACTACCCACAAAATCCTATCAATTCGACCCATTAACTTTTGTTCTCCAATTAGGTTTTCCAACAAGGAAGTCTATTATCATTGACTCAGAATTTATCCACCCGTATTTTTCACGCTTCCTTATCATTTAACTTAAGATTATATATACTCTTGTGAATTTACTTAGCTTTTGGCATCTCTTAAGTTTTCCTTCTAGGGTTCCATCTCAACTTAGAAATTTTTATCATCTCTATTAAAGATATAAGTCCTATTCTTCATTCTTATCTCTTATCTAAACCCCAATCACATATCCCTACGTGTGTGTATATATCACCCCTATACTTGGAAATTCAAATCAAGCTATCATACTCTTGTCCGTTATCCAAAGCACTTTTTGATTGGTGAATTTTTAGATGAATTTCGCTCACACATCCTTCATGCGATCGTTAATACTTCTTGAGGTACCAACAACCGATTACAAAATGTGTATGCACATTAAAGCGTAATTCATAATCTTGTAACACCTAAGGCTTTAGCAGTGACTCCCAAACCAGTTGGTCTAAGGCGCTAGGTGATTAAGCACCCTCGCTAAATATTTTTTCTATTAATGCAGTCTTAAGTAATCACAAAAACCAGTATTCATTTTTTTCATTATCTCTTTATTCACACTTGTATTTTGTTTTATTTTTCTTCCTTCATACTAAGGACTTTAGACAAGAGCATTTCAAGGTCTCTTCTACTATTCCAAGTTTCAAGGTTCGTTTTTGTACAATTTGTAGGGTATATATTTTCAGAATTTAGACTTAAGCTTAGGAATTATTTTTCAGACTTACACTTTAATAAAAACATCAACACTCTTCCCTTGTTTTAACTTAACCCAAGAAGTGAACTCAAAATTTGCCTATTTCTAAATAAACTACAAAGACATATACTTTCTACCGTTAAATTTTAAGAAAGTTTATTTTTAGGGTTTTTAATTTACTAAGTCTAGGATCTAGTTGTTCCTAGCTAGTTAACCTTTTTGTCAAACTCAAGTTAATTATGGCCAAAATTGAATACTTTAATTTTTATAATCTTTTGAAATTTTTTCAATTTTTATGGGTTTTCTAAAATAAGTATGCAAATGCAAAAATATACACATGAATGCGAAGGAAGAAGAAGGCATACCAAGCATATCCCCAAACTTAAACTTGACAGTGTCCTTACTGTCATGCTACACCAAGAGGGTCAAAATGTCGGCTCTCCCATGTTTATTTATTTATAAAAAATATTATTTTATTTTATTTTTTTATTTTTATTATTGTTAAAAGAAAAACAAAAATATATATACAAAAAGGTCCCCCCCAAACTTTATTGAAACAATGTTAAACGTCGTTGCCAAACTTTGCAAAGACCAAACGTCAACACCAACTAGTTGAAAAATTTATCTGTATAGAGTATCGGTCGGTTGATGAACATGTTGTATCGAGCCAAAAAGAATTGGGGAAGATATACGTGGTGGTAAGGAAAGTGTCTATATGTACGTGGAAGTGAATAGATAGGAGGTGATGATGAATCAAAACGAGAATGTAAATGATCAGAAATCAGTGGAATATTGGCATTCTTGTAGCTTATTAAAAAAAAAGGGGTGGTTCAACTTCTAAAGGAGGAGGTTGATTATCCACACAATCCCCAAGATGTTTCTGTGGATACTTTATTGACTTGGCATCATCCATCATATGTATATGATATTCAATTATGAGGGAACTAATCTACTCGATGTCCGCCATAATCCAGCCGAAAGCTTGCCGCTTATCTTGTAAGACCATTAAAAGGGCTTTCTCTTGCTCGAAGGCTGGAGAGGTCGAGATGATAACGGGAAAGGTCTCATTCTCACCTAGGTAAGCATATTTAAGGTGAGACGGCAAGGGCTTGAGTTCGAGTTTCGGAGGCGAAACAATCAAAGGTAAAATTGGGGAATCTACCTCGAACTCAAAGGATTCCAACAAGGGTTCGAAATCATTGCAAACAACCAAATCGGATGGTTCAACTAACTCATCCAAAAATTCAAAGGACTCATATTCGGGCAGTGAGTCGTCAAAATCGTCTAAAAAAGTGAAACATTCATAATCAATATCTGTTGTGCCAACTGTGTTAGATTCAAGGAGGGACGCACTAGTGGCGTCAAAACTGTTGTCATCAAACAGAAATTTTTCAAGCTCGCAGTCCTCCTGCGTGATTTCGTGAATAGAGCAAACTTCTCGTTTACTAGTTTTAGGCACGGGGGACAGACTTCCTATCTTGTAAATATTGAACTCACTAGACATTTTCCCGAAGGATAGAGTCATAGAGCCATTGTGACAATTTATTACGGCATTGGAAGTGGCCAAAAATGATCGACCGAGAATTACCGGAATTTGGTTCCGTGGGTTAGCAACAGCTTGTGTGTCCATAACAATAAAATCAACGGGGAATATGATGTCCCCTACTTTGATCAACACATCCTCTAACTCACCCCTAGGATGGGTGATTGATCGATCAGCCATTTGGAGAGTACAACGAGTGGGTTTCAACTCTCCAACCCCTAATTGCTCGTACACGGAGTAGGGAAGCAGGTTAACACTAAACCCAAGATCTAAAAGTGCTCTATTGATTTTCTTATCCCTAATTGTTATTGAAATTGTAGGACAGCCAGGGTCCTTTCGTTTTTGGGGTAAGGGTTGACGTTGGTTAATAGCATTGCTCACGGCACTAGCTACTAGCACTTTCTTGGGTGTCTGAGATTTTCTCTTCGAGGAGCATAAGCCCTTTAAGATTTTCGCGTACGAAGGGACTTGTTGGATTGCATCCAAGAGAGGTATATTTATGCTAACCTGTTTAAATAACTCCACAATCTTCTCTATTTATGGAGTTGGTTTATTGGGACTCAACCTGTTTGGAATTGGAGCATTTTGAAAATCTGTTGAGTCCAATGTCTGTGGAGTGAAATGTGGAGTTGGAACGGATCCCAATGTGGGTTTGTTCGTGAAGTGAGAAGTGGGTCCGTTCGGATTAGAAGAAGAAGAGCCTTTTGAAGAATGAAGAATAGGCTCTAACGAAGAAGATGAAGGTGAAGAAGAAGAGGATGGAGAAGAAGAAGAAGAAGAACCGCCGGCGGGGGTGTCATCACTAATACCCACGTTATTTTGCAACACTCTTCCAGATCTCAATGTGGTCACCGCATTTACATTATGATTTTGATATTCATATGCGACATGTGCGTTGTGTGTGTGACCGAGATTTGGCAATGGTTGAGATGGAAGCTTTCCCTTTTCTCTCTCTCAACGCAGCAGTTAGTTGTGCAATTTGTGCCTCAATAGATTTGATGCTTTGATCGTATGAAGCATTGTTGTGCACCAAAGACTGGATGGAAGTCTCCAACCTTGCTGCGGATTGTGTAGATTGTTTGAGAAATGCATCTAGACTTATTTCTAGCGAGATAACCTTATCATCATTTGGTTGAACAAAATTGTTTTGAGGGTAAAAGTTGTTAGGCACAAAATTGTTCGTTTGATTTGGATAAGGTTGTGGTTGGAAAGGTTGCTGGTATTGAGTTTGTTGGGGTGCTTGTTGTTGTGGAGGAGGAGGCCTTTGAAAGTTGTTTCCTTGGAATTGTTGATTTTGATTCCAAGCAAAATTTGGGTGACTCCTCCAACCTGGATTATAAGTCGAAGAGTAAGGATCATTTCTTTGTCGTTGCTGAAAGGCAGAATTGACTTGATCTTGTCCTTGAACAGGTGGATTGTAAGGACACTCTTCAGTAAGGTGTGATGGATCCGAACAACAAGCACAAACAGTTCGTGGGGGTAAAGCAGGGGCAGGAGAAGGCGATGAGATTTTGGTCTTAATTACTTCTAGCTTTTTCGTAAGTGCGGCCATCTCGGCCTTCATAGCAATCGACATATCTAATTGATTTATGACTGCCCTAGATTGACCAACAGAAGAAGATGAGGTGGTCTTAGTGCTTTCCCACTGATGTGTTTGTTCAGCAAGATCCTCGAGAAACTGCCAAGCTTCCTCACTAGATTTGGTTAGAAAGTGACCTTGACAAATGGTTTCTAGCAACTGCTTCGTTGTTGGGTTCAATCTCTCGTATAAAGTTTGGCAAAATTGCTAATTTTCGATCCCATGGTGAAGGCATTGAACAAGTAGGTCTTTGAATCTTTCAAAACACTTCCAAAATGGTTCGGAAGGAAGCTGGGAAAATTGTATAATCTCATTGCGAATTCTCGCGGTCTTGTGATGAGGATAAAACTTTTTAAGAAAAGCTTTAACAAACTCGTCCTAATTTTTAATTGAATGTGATGCTGTGCTGTATAACCACTTCTCGGCTAAGTCACATAAGGTGAAAGGAATGACCCTTAGCCTTATAGCATCATCTGATAATTGGATTGTTTTCATCATGGCGCAAACGTTTTGGAATTTGTTTATGAAGATATAGGCATCTTCGGATTCCAGTCCGTGAAATTTTGGCAGCATATTGATGAAGTGGGGTTTGATCTCAAAATTGTCCCCATTTGCCGGTGGGAGTGAAAGACAAGAAGGTAAGGCGGTGCAGATTGGGTAGCAAAGATCCTAGAGCACGATTCGTTGGGGAGCTTCAATAGGCGGGTGTTGCGGGTTATTCGCACCTAACAGAGGTGGAATCAGTCCTGTGGGTAAGGTGTTGTTAGGATTATATCCCGACATAACTTCGGAAGAAGAATTTAAAGGTGAGGGTAAGGAAGTGGAAGAAATTTCGACTTCGGAGTCGAAAGCTTCGTCGGTCGGTACCAACGAAACACGGTCTAATCGGGCGCTAGTGTCCCTAGTCCAACCAGACATACACTAAAGAGGTAGTGTAGTCAAAAAGTGAAAAACAGAATGTGGGGGTAAGAAAACGTCAATGCAAAGAAGGTGAGTGGTGGTGGGGTGCACGGATTTTAAGCGACAAGTTGCAAGTTTTTATAAAACTTTTTTTCCTTTTTTCTTTTTTTTTTATTTGGAACATTTTGCAAAAAAGATTTTCGATAAATGGCTTAGAAACACTTTCAATCAACCACAAATGCACAATCAGGCCTAGATCTAGGGTCACCAAGGTCAGCTAGACAGCTCCTAACTGTTCCAAAGGGCTACAAATAGGACCTCAAATCGCCTCTTCACCGCCAATTGCGGCCAGGTAAGTGCCAGGTGAGTGGGAGGCTCTCCACTACAAGTAGTGGCCCTAATTAAATAACCACTCGCTTTAGACACACTTGCCTAGACACCACAAAGTCAGGTTAGGATAAACGGTCGATTCCTACAACTAGTCCTCTGTTCTATTGAGCGTGATATCCTTAGGGCCGAGTCTAATCTTTTTTAATTAATAATGGTCAATACAATATGCCTTATGTGATTTCTGGGGTCCTGAGAAGGGTGATGAAATCCCCACCCAATCTGAATTGGTTTCAAGCCCCTTAAAGTCCGATTAAAAATATGCAAAGCAGTAACAATCACTTGCAATCAATTTTTATTTTTTTAAGCGCGGTGCAAAGAATCCTGCACAAGATCAATTATTGGAAGGGGGAGAGATTTTTTAAGAGCAATGAATCCTGCAGGAGATATAACAGAGAAGATATATGGATTTGCAGAGGAGAGAGAAAATAAGCTCATAGAGGAATTTCCACAAGATGACGTCACCAGGGCACGGCGCTTCCACGGCCAGAGGTAGCTTCGCGCGGCGGTTCCGCGGTGACATCAACGGTTCTGATCCCGAGAAAATTTTGGTGATGATGATGTTACCTCCTGACCGTGGATGCGCGGTCAAAGTCTGGTCAACGTGGCGGATACACGGCAAGATGTGCGGTTCTGATCTCCAGATTTCTTCTGCTCCTCTGTTGTTGTAATTCTCTGTTGTTCAGATCTTTGGTTTTCTGTTTTGATCTCTGTATTTTTCCAGATCCGAACTCGTACGTCGATCCTGCAAAAATTCACACAAGAAACCCTTCAAACAATAAAAGATGATAAAATTATATATATATATTTTTTAATTTTTCAGTTTTTTTTATGATTTTTATATTTTATATCAACCCGAAATTGAAAAAAGGAAATATTACGCCATCCTCGGCAACAGCGCCATTTAATTGAAATGCTATTTAGCGTGCTTATGCGCTTTCGAAAGATGAATAAAAAATATTTATAAACCGCAATCAAGAACGGCGTCGCTTGGTAGCTAGCCGGTGAGTACGGGTCGGTCCACAGGGATGTTGTGTATTTCCTAATTTGGTCTAACGAGTTAATTCCAAACGGTGTGAATGGATTATCGCTAAAAACTAAACTGATTTATACTAAGACTAGAATCTTGCTAGGGTTAGGTTTAGATTGAGTTTGGAAATTGAAGATTCCCTCACCGCTTTCAATGCCCTATTTTAGATCTCTTTTAGGTGTTATGGTAACAATTAATAAAGGGGATTAGTACCATCGGGAAGAAACGATGTTTCTTCCTCTAGGTTTTAGTCCTTCCTTTCTCAATTCTTACCCTAACCTCCATGGAAAACATACACAACAGGTCGTTTATACTACGGTATCACCGTTACATCGTGGGGTAAGGTGCCGTAGGGAACGATGTGTGTATGTATGCATGGAGTCCTATTAATTATACGTGAAGGGGCAAGAAAGGGGTGAGAGATTTCATCTCTTAAGCCTTCCCCAAATCTAACCCTAACAAGCGAGGAGACTACTCGCTCATTAGGGAATTGAAGAACATCTCTAACTATCTAACTAGGGAAAAGAATGAAAAATCTGTATTAAGGCAGAATAAAAATTAACTAGGCAATTAAAAAAACTACTTACTTTATTGATGGCTCTCTCCAAACATTTACACAGGAATTTTCAGATCTGAATAGATGAATAAAAAGAGGCATAACCTAAAACAGGTTTTTAGGGTTCTATTTATAGATTCATAGAAACCTTAGGTTACAATCACGTCATATCTTTTTTTACAAATTTACCCTCTAAGAAAAAGAACTAGTCAACGCTTCCAGCCGCCTCAAGAATTTTCCACCGACACGGGTGTGTCATGGCCGCGGAACCGTGGCCGTAGGCCCTATTTGGCCGCGGTTCCGCGGCCAAGTAATGGGCTTATGGGCTCAATTTCTCTGGGGTCCTTTCTGGTTGCATTTAAAATCTATTTTCTTCACCTTTTCTTCAGAATATCTTCTGGTTCTCTTCCAGATTTCCACAGTGAATAATGTAGTGGACTTTACCATTCGCTTCGTGTTGAAGTCTTTGAACCTTGCGCTGCCTTTATGCTTTGTGAACTTGTTTGTTGATCTTCGTTTAGTCTTCAAACTGTAGGCATGATCAAGATCTTTTCGTTTGTTGGTCGTAGTCTCACTTTTGTATCATCTTTTTATCGTTTTCACTGTTTTTGTTCCGAGAACCTGTAACCTGCAACTATGTAGAAGACATGGGTCAAAAGCACCTGTTTATTTGTAAAATGAATAAGAATGGGGAATATAATAATGCAATATTATGATATGAACAGAGCCCCCTCCCTCCCTCTCACAATATCACACACTCTCTCTCTCCCAAAAGTCCACCTAACCTAATCATTTTGTCCCCTTTGACTTTTCCTTTTTTTTTTTCCTTTTCTTGCCAAAAACACATACACCCATATAACACCATAAATGAAATAACATGTAACCCAATGAAACATGTCATGGTGCACTAACCATGAAAACTGTAGAAACACGGATTTGGTTTAATCGCGATTAGCAGTGCACTAATCGGATTTTTATCAAAACTGCATATAATAAATTTTAAAATTGCCAAATCCGTTAAATATATTATTAAATGAATAAATCATTTTAATTTTCATTTATTTCACAAATATTGATATATATTTATACCCTTTTTCGAAAATCCCAATTTCGCAAATCGGGCAGTTTTCGGAAAATATATTATTTTAATATTAAATTCCCAAAAATAATATTTTATATTTTCTGAAATGTTACAGAGATAGAAGAAGAAGTAAGAAGAATGAGAGTGTGAAGCAAAGAGCAACTCAAGAAAATGGCTAAGTATTGTGAGATATTTTTGAAGCATCTAATAATGCAACCAAAGAAAGATCTCACGTGAAAAATATCTCACAACCCTAATAAATATCAAGCATGCTTCAATAGTGCACCATGAGTCACCCCATGATTCACACCATAAGTCACTAAGTGAGCATGCTTGAATTAATGCCAAAAATAACTCATCTTCCGCCTTATAAACCTTTTAATCCAAAAATGTTTAAAACATAATGAGGTGTAATCTTCTAGAAGTAATCTTATAAAAAATTACAACAATACCCCTCATCCGTATATACATACCCGCATCCATATTCCGAAGAATACGAATACAAAGAGACGAAAATAATCTAACAATATAATACTAGGATCCGGCTTAAACCAAAGCTCACTAGTATTATCCGTCTGAATCATGATACGTGCACAAGTGCACGTATATGATCGAACCCTACCGTAAAACCATACGGCCTCTACATCGTTTCACCCGAAGCAGGGAAACGCTCTGTATGGGACTCGAAAAACTTGTCAATACGCTGGCAGTGGGTTTAACTATAAGCACGTCAGCGGTACTAGCTGTACGTAATGGATACCCAGGTATCGAGCGAAAGGGAGGCCGACGAGCAAACTCATCCTAACCCCTACTAAGCCTGTCAGTGACAATATCCGTACAGTTCGGTCCGTTCGTCTAATAGTATCGCATATCTAGTTTAGGGGGGTGGATAAAGTCAGACCTTAAATAACGCGACATTTAGTGTCGATATGAAGCCCATCACCACCAGAGAAACTAATAATCCTAGATCAGTAATTCTCGACTACCTTGGCTAAGGATTTGTGGTGATGGCCACCCGTGCACAACGCGACATCAACCCCCATCACCAGGAGAGACGAATCCCCGACGATCCGCTCACTGTCTCCATGTGGCTTGGGACTGTACCCAACTAAAACCTATTTGCACGACTCCTTTGAGCCGTGGTAGGGTAGTAATCAAAGCACAATGGGAACTCACACGAGACAAATGACGATCTCAGGTCGACAGACTAACCTTTACACATGTCACCTGGGAACTGCTATCTGACAATAGGTATAATACCAACTAGCATGTTCCCAGCGAGTCCGTCCAGTGTACTCATAACCCAATGAGCACCTATATACTATCTTAGCTGAACAAACTAACACCAATAGCTTGTAAGACTGGCCACCGCCCCTCGATGGGGTCTCAAAACGTATACACTAGTCTACTTTGGAGTATCGATGCCCAGTCTCGAAATTCCCATGACTAGGGACATTTAAGGATGTGCTTATAGACCACCCAGCTCCTACTTATATGATCGCCATCATACTGCTGGTAGTCAAGTAAGAATCCTATGGGCTCTATCAACATGTAACAGTGATCTGTAATACCACTTGAAGCATGTATATGATAAAGACAAACCAAATAGCATACTATCATCTTGAGTAAGACTGTTATACCCGTATAGGTCCTCCCTCAATCATCATAATCACCTGCCTGCGATTACGATAATTGCCTTGAGGGCACTATAGCCAACAATCTCCCATTTGCACTTAAGGCTAATTATTGCGATGTCTCATACTCACAGCCCGTGTGATACCAAACACCCAACTTCTCTACTAATCAGTCTCACAAAGCTTATTTGTGAAACTATTGTGTTCGAGAAATAGCCTCAGTGAGTAGATCTTCTCCAATGTTTATTTCTGTATCTCTCTATATCTCAACTTCGCGGAGAAAAACTATCTCCCGAAATGAGCAATACCTGTTTTAGAATTTGTCTGGATATCTGATGGGACCCATTTCATGAATGAACTCTAAATCCAACAAACTTCTTAGACTGTATCGTCAACTGAATTTAATCAGTATCCTGTGCCATGCCTTCCACGGTATCCGTTTGGACCACCTATCCAACATACTGGGGAAAACTATAACTCTGACAACTACTCTGTCAACCAGGTCACCTTAAAAGCCTGAAATGATAATTGCCTTCTGAAGGAGGATGCCGTTACCAAATACCAAGAACATCCATTTATGTTCAAAACTGCTTTCCAACGTTTCTCCAGGATTGGATTAATATATACTTACTGCAACTAGTGCAAAAGCAAAATCTAGTGTGGTACTTGACATCTCATGATTGACATAATTGCCTAAACAAGTGATATGCCAATCATGCAAATCCCTCTCCTCATCAGTCTAGAAGACATCTTTTAGAGAAGGTGACTCCATTACCTGCAGGTATACCACCGCGCCAGGAGTCGTCCATGTTGGCTATAGTGCCCTCAAGGCAATTATCATAGTCGCAGGTATGTGATCATGATGATTGAGTGAGGACCTATATCGATAAAACAGTCTTACTCGAGATGATAGCATGCTATCTGGTTTGTCTTTATCATCATATGTTGATAAAGCCTATAAGATTCTTGCTTGACTTCTAGCATTGTGATGGCGATCACATACGTGGGAGCTGAGGGTCTATAAGCAAATCCTTAAATGTCCCTAGTCGTGGGAGTATCGAGACCGGGCATCGATACTCCAGTGTAGACTGGTGTATACTTATCTAGATCCTGACGAGGGACGGTGGCCGGTCTCACAAGCCACTAGTGTCAGTTGTTCACTTAAGATAGTATACAGGTGCTCATTGGGTTATGAGTACACTGGACGAACTCGCCGAGAACATGCTAGTTGGTATTATACCTATAGTCAGATAGCAGTTCCCTGGTGACATGTGTACAGGTTAGTCTGCCGACCTGAGATCTTCATTTGTCTCGTGTGAGTTCCCACTGTACTTTGATTACTACCCTACCACGGCTCAAAGGAGTCGTGCAAATAGGTTTTAGTTGGGTACAGTCCCGAGCCACATGGAGGCAGTGAGCGGATTGTCGGGGATTCGTCTCTCCCGGTATTGGGAGTTGATGTCGCGCAGTGCACGGGTGGCCATCACTAGAATTCCTCAGCCGGAGTATGTGAGAATTACCGATCCAGGATCGATAGTTTCTCAGGTAGTGATGGGTTTCATACCGACACGAATTATCGTGTTGTTAGGGGTCTGACTTTATCTACCACCCTAGACTCGATATGCGATACTCTTAGACGAACAGACCGGACTGTACGGATATTGTCATTGACAGGATCAGTAAGGATTTGGATGAGTTTGCTCGTCGGCCTTACGTACAGCTAGTGCCGCTGACGTGCTTGTGGTTAAACCCACTGCCAGTGTATTGACGAGTCTTTAGAGTCCCACACAGAGGGTTTTCACGGTTCAGGTGATACGGTGTAGTTGATGTATGTTGGTACATACAAGTGTCCGATTGAATATGTGCACAGGCTGCACAGATTTTAATCGGACGGTTGATAATACTAGCGGCTTAGGATTAAGCCAGATTGTTAAATCAAGTTTTGATTTAATAATTTACATATGTATTTATATATATGTATTCTATTATTATTGCTCACTATTTATTTTCTCTCTTGGCTATTCGTATTTTCGTACGAGTACGCGTATGTGTATTTCGATACATGTATCGGGAAGTATTCCGTATTTGTGCGGAATGACTTCTAGAAGATGCCACCTCATTATTGATTTTATTTATAAAATCACATGTTAATAAATGAGGTGGAAATGGTGACATGGAAAGGCATAGTTTTTGGTCAAAGCATGTCTTGCATATGTAGTGATTGGTATGGGATTGTTAATAATTTATTGTTAATTGGATATGATTTTTTGGGGTGCATTATTTTTTGGAGTGAGAAGGGGGCCGGCAACTTGGGAGATGAGTGAGCTTGCTCATTTGTAGAATACACTCTCTAGCCCACTCTCACACATGAACCCAAAAACGCTTAGCCAAATTCTGAGCTCATGCCATCCTTGCTTTCATCACCTCCCCATCTTCTATGGTTGCTCCATGAGCTTTGAGTATGAGAGAAAAATATGGTGACACTATTCTACACTCCCACTCTCCACTACTAACTATCTTGGATGGTCGGTTGGTCCGCTTGGCGAACCTGGAGCTCATGCTGTTTCTCTCGGGTGGATTATCGGAGATGAAGGAAGACCGGCGACCAAACTCGATCCGCATCACTAGGAGCTTGGAATTGGTTGAAGACCCGAAAGACTTGGTTCATTAGGTATAACCGTTCTATCTCCTTTTGTTAGCTTGCTAGTTTTAGGGTTAATGGTTTCGATCTTGGAAATCGGGTAATGGTAGCACCTGGTTTTAGAAAATTTTTGTTCCGCATTTGGCCACGGTTCGATGGCCGAGGCGCTCCAATAACCCTTCATGGTGTCAGAGCCACCCATTAAACCCTACTAGCTAGGTTGCACGAAGTTAGAACATCGATCGATCAAAATTTCCAAATCATTTTTCCATTTTGCCAAGTTTCTGTCGATTTTAAAACTTGCTCGAAAAATCTTTCTGTATAGCTTAAAAATCCATGCAGGCAATTGCAGAGCACCACAAGAAATTTGGAAGCTTGATTCGATTTTTTGGCCGCGGAACCGCCGCAAAACATGCCATTTGGCGGCGGTTCCGCCGTGCTTTTGTGGCCAAATGCCTCCAAATGTTTTCTGGCACTCTCTGACAAGGAAAAATGATTTTTGTGATGTTTAGTTTTAGCCCAGATTCTCTTGAATACTGGTTTGCACTTGGGGCTAGACAGAAATTTTAATCGATCGATATTTTAACTGTGATATTATCAGTACTTAGTTTAGCATCTGCGACCGTGAATGTCATTCGATCGGTAAACCCGTCTGATTGCTATATGTTCTTTTAGACGAGTTTGCGAACGTGACATTCACATTGATATTCTGTGTTGTGCTGTGATGTTGCGGATTGTCGTGGTGGATAGCCTGGGTGCAGTGGTAGTACAGTTTTGTTTCATTTGTACATTTGATATTGCGGGGCGAGCGTCCGACATGTGGACTGCCGTCACTGCCTATTTGTATATTATTCTTTTGGGACACGACCGGATTGAGCTCGATGTACCCGTTGTATATATTTTCTTTTCTGTACTAGGATTACCCCGCGGTAGGGTGCATGGATAGCCGGGTTCTAGAGGGCAACGGGCCCGCATCTCATGGCGTTGAGACGGAGGGGGCTTCACTCTAGAATTGGCAGGCTATTTTCCGCACTCGTAGGGGGTATAGGTTGACCCAAGGAGGGGTGCTCAAGTTACCGGATTCCGTGAAGTGCTGGGTGGTCCATTCACTTTGTTGAAGGGGGCTGCCTCGCTTCAGGTTTTGGCGGGTAACTTGCCGCACTCGTAGGGGTCTAGGACTTCATTACACAGGCTATCCACATGACCAGGGGAACGTCGGGTTTCAGTTGTGGCTCTATGAAACCCGGGGCTCCCAGATTATCTATATTGTTCTGTGATGCTTATTACTTTTCTGTGATGTTGCATTTATCATGCCTGGGATGATTGTTATATATATTTATATATACTAGTAGATGTTGTATATTTTTTGCACCCGCGCTAGCCCAGTCCCAGCTCTGTCGTTAGTTAAGTAACCTAACGGGTGATGACGGGACCCACTGGCGAATGCGGATGGCATATACGTACATTTTATTTTCGTTCTTTTCTGGTGTGATTAATTGATGGGACTGTGTTGATTCTTATCAATGCAAGGAAAACAAACCTATATATATATATATATGATGTTGTTGGAACCAAGATTTTAAAAAACTGACATTACAGACGTACGCTTTTGCTTTGCACGGTGGTATTCAGTTATGAATATCCAGCACCTCATTCGACGAGGCAAGGGCCGAGATCCCATCATCGGGAGTGACACCTTGGGCAAAAGTTTGCGTCAATGTAATAACTTCACTATAGTCGATTACTTTTGCTTTGCATCGTGGTATTCAGTTTGGAATGTCCTGCACTTCATTCGACGAGGAAAGAGCCAAGATCCCTTCACCGGGAGTGACCTCTTTAGCAAACGTTTTCGCCACTATACTTTTGTAAAACCACTTGGATCCCTTCAACGAGATCAAGTTCATTACGCTAAAGGTTTTTCGCCAAAAACCAGCCGTAGCCCTCCGTCATTTCAGATTAGTATTGCTTAGTATTCGTGCTGCGTTTGTTGACCTTGTCAAGGCGTAGTGAGCGGTAGCTCTGTAATACTTTTCTGTCGCAAGCAAATGTGGATTGGTTAGGACAGTCGTTCGACCTTGTTGAACTTGTCAAGGGTCTGTGCGGGTGGGTCTAATGAAATCAAGATAATGATGGGTTGAACTTGAGTAGGACCCTTTGACTTGTTGACCTTGTCAAGGTCACTTGGATCGTAGGGGTAAAAATCATATTGGGAGTTTCAAATATACAGGAAACTTGCCAGGCATGCGCATACCTTCTGGAGTGTGGTGACTTGAGTGGCTTCCATCAAGTTATCATGCGATAATAGTTGGGTCCCGATTCCCACTGATGAGTAGGATTACTCCTCAGGTGATTCCGACTAATTCTCCTTTTAGGTTTGGAGGAGAATTCGAGAAAACAGTGGGAGCCATCCAGATTAGATAAAGAGATTATCCATTCTGATCTAGGTTAGAGTGTACGCTGAGTGTTTCTTTTCTCTCTCTCTCTCTCTCTGACAGCGACCATGACCCGACCCTAGACTATGACTCAGTGACCAAGTTAACCGAACTTTCTTATAAACACTGGCTTTTGGATTGTCCAAGTTGCATACATCATTGCTACTCTTTCTTTTGCCCTTTGCTTTTCTTCAGAACACCCCGTATCATTACGCATATCCATTTCCAATGGATAAAACCATCGTATGGTTATATATGAACTCGAAGAAAATTTTTCGAGGATGGTTTCTAGTTCTGGAGATAATGAATAGGATTATTCAGTTGTCTTTTCTATTTACCTTCTCTCAGGTTGTGAAGGCTCCTAGGATTAGGAGAGGGTACACCTATTACGCTTATTGGATAGTCTTCTTCCAAACCATAGGCAGGTGTCGAAAGGTAGGGAATGAAGAAAACCAATTAGACTAAGAGTGGTGTACAGATTCATGACTGTAACCGTATATTTCCTTACCATCTCTCCAATTCCTTTTATTTGTCTTTACTCATTACCTTCTGTAAACCTTCGTTAGGCTTAATAGTTTTCTTCCTTCCCTACCGTTCGGCACCAGCCTATGGTTTGGAAGAAGACTATCCAATAAGCATGACAGGTGAACTCTCCTAATCCTAGGAGCACTCGCAACCTGAGAGAAGGTAAGGATAAAAGACAACTGAATAAACCTTATTTCTATTTCTCCTGAACCAGAATCCATCCTCGAAAAAGTTGGAATACCCGGATACCCCTTCGAAACATTTTTATGTTTCAGTTTCACTATGCGTTGTTAATTGAAAATTGATTTCCCAATTAGGTCCTTACTCCAGGGTATGTATTTACCATGTATGATTCTCACATCTGTATGATTTTACAGATGATGAGTGGGAGTTAGTTATTAGGAATTAGGTGTTCATCCTCATTATATCTGAATTCGTTGTAATTGGTGATATTTAAGGAAATCGTCTGGGTACAGTTTTCAACCTACGACGCATAGGGTTTGAGTTATTGAACTCAGGGGACTTATACAAAGTATTGTATATTGTCCAGTGTCCATTAGGACAAAGGGGTTTGGTACTCGAACTATATTCTGTTTACTTGTAACTTCTCCATTTTTAGACACGTGTTTCGTAGAAATACAAAGTCTAAGTTTTGAGAAGTTATAGGTAAAAGAATAAAGTAGAGAACCAGGTGTTGCAAGTATCGGGATTCTTCAAGGTGATCGAAGATGTAGATACTTGTGTATGGTATTCAGTTGATAGTAATGGTTTTGAGAAACTTGTTTCTTTTTCAGGTTACTCATAATTGGATGAACTCCTAAGTTGAGTAATGATGATCGTCTTCTATCCATTTAGTTGACATGCACTGGAGACAGCTATATAATTTGAATCTGGTTCCAATTAAATTAGTGCCTTTGTTTATATATTAGATATATATAGAATCAATTTATATCTTAATAATGTTAAGGTATAGGGAGTCGTCCGGCTGATGCTTAAAACCAGAATCCAGATAAACTCAAGGCACGTTTCCGTAATGGCAGATTGTGGGTTAACCCGGGCTTTGACGAGGGTTAATTTTCTACCATCCGGAAGATCAATAATGATATTGTTCTTGACTCGCCACAGTTTTAGTAAAATGGATTTTTTTCAGAAAAACAGTAGTGGGAGTATGGTAGAACAGGAAGTGATTCCAGAACCGCAAACGATTACTGAAAATTTAATAGGACCTAAAGATTCGATCAGGTTTGATATTCCATTAGCCACTCTGCAGATATGGTGGGTAACCTCAAGCACCCGAGAGGTTCTATGGTATTCTCAAGGACGGTGACATGGAGGTTCTTGTTTACCCATACTTGACACTATTGTTGTTCCAGACTATGAGACCCGGCAGGAGGATGAGTACAGCATCATTCTAAACTAGCTTTCGAAGTGCATGCGTATATGACTCTGCCAGAGGGTTGTCGTAATCAGTGGGAGCAGCGGAAGCGTAGTGGACAAGTAGCTTGTGTCTATTTATAGACTAAAGAGGATATAGCGGAGAAAGATCATCTAATTTTTGATATGACAGTCATAAGTTCTTTGACTTCATCAGAATAGGGGATGGATCTGTTAGAAAGGTAGTAGGGTATGATATCCTGGTATTTGGATGACATACACAGAGTAGGAAGTGAAATTCCTATACTACGATCGGTTATACTTTGGTTGTCACACAGTAGTTTCTCCACATAGGTTATGGATATTATATCAGGTATTCTGGTTACTAGATCTAAGGTTTTAGATCTAAATTTGGGTAGTGTCCCAATCTGGGTACTTAAACAGTATTCTAAAAGTATTTTAGAATGGACGGCTCCTGACATGGTGGTGAACCTGCAGTGAAGGAGTCACCCTCTCTAAAGGTGTGTTATAGACTAAAGGGAGAGGGATGTGCATGATTGACATATCACTTGCTTAGGCAATTGATTCAATTATGACATGTCAAATACCACGCCAGATGTTGTTTTTTTGCACTAGATGCAATAATTTGACATATATTAATCCAATCCTGGAGAAAATGATTGGAAGAAGTTAATGAACATAAGTGGATGTTCTAGGGATTTGATAACGGCAGCCTCCTTCTGGAGACGGTTATCATTTCAGGCTTCCAAGGTGACCTGGATGACAGAGTGACTGTCAGAGTTACAGTTTTCCATCTGACAAGGGACAGTATGTTGGACAGGTGGTCCAAGCGGATACTGAGAAAGGCATGGTGCAGTATACTGATTAAGTTTAGTAGACGATACAGTCTAAGAAATTTGCTGGATTTGGAGTTCATTTGTGAACTGGGTCCCATCAGATATCCAGAAATATTCTAAGACGGGTATTGTTCATTTCGGGAGATAGTTTTCTCCGCGAAGTTGAGATAAAGAGAGACATAGAAAGAAACACTGGAGCGGATCCACTCACTGAGGCTATTTCTCGAACGCAATAGTTTTACAAATGAGGTTTGTGAAACTGATTAGTAGAGGAGTTGGGTGTTCGGTATCACACGGGCTGTTAGTATGCGACATCGCAATAATTAGCTTTAAGTGCAAGTGGGAGATAGTTGGCTATAGTACCCTCAAGGCAATTATCATAGTCGCAGGTATGTGATCATGATGATTGAGCGAGGACCTATACCGATAAAACAGTCTTACTCGAGATGATAGTATGCTATCTGGTTTGTCTTTACCATCATATGTTGATAAAGCCCATAGGATTCTTGCTTGACTGCCAGCATTGTGATAGTGATCACATACGTGGGAGCTGGGGGTCTATAAGCAAATCCTTAAATGTCCCTAATCGTGGGAGTATCGAGACTGGGCATCGATACTCCAGTGTAGACTGGTGTATACTTATCTTGACCCTGACGATGGGCGGTGGCCGTTCTCACAAGCCATTGGTGTCAGTTGTTCACCTAAGATAGTATACAGGTGCTCATTGGGTTATGAGTACACTGGACGGACTCGCCGGGAACATACTAGTTGGTATTATACCTATAGTCAGATAGCAGTTCCCTAGTGACATGTGTACAGGTTAGTCTGTCGACCTGAGATCGTCATTTGTCTCGTGTGAGTTCCAAATGTGCTTTGATTACTACCCTATCACGGCTCAAAGGAGTCGTGCAAACAGGTTTTAGTTGGGTACAGTCCCGAGCCACATGGAGGCAGTGAGCGGATCGTCGGGGATTCGTCTCTCCCGGTATTGGGGGTTGATGTCGCGCAGTGCACGGGTGGCCATCACTAGAATTCCTCGGCCGGGGTATGTGAAAATTACCGATCTAGGATCGATAGTTTCTCAGGTAGTGATGGGTTTCATACCGATACGAATTATCGTGTTGTTAGGGGTCTGACTTTATCCACCCCCTAGACTCGATATGCGATACTTTTAGACGAACAGACTGGACTGTACGGATATTGTCACTGACAGGCTCAGTAGGGGTTCGGATGAGTTTGCTCGTCGGCCTTCCTTTCGCTCAATACCTGGGTAGCCATTACGTACAGCTAGTGCCGCTGACGTGCTTGTGGTTAAACCCACTGCCAATGTATTGATGAGTCTTTAGAGTCCCACACAGAGCGTTTTCACGGTTCAGGCGATACGGTGTAGTTGATGTATGTTGGTACATACAGGTGTCCGATTGAATATGTGCACAGGCTGCACAGACTTTAATCGGACGGTTGATAATATTAGCGGCTTAGGATTAAGCCAGATTATTAAATCAAGTTTTGATTTAATAATTTACATATGTATTTATATATATGTATTCTAGTATTATTGCTCACTATTTATTTTCTCTCTTGGCTATTCGTATTTTCGTACGAATACGCGTATGTGTATTTCGATACATGTACCGGAAAGTATTCCGTATTTGTGCGGAATGATTTCTAGAAGATGCCACCTCATTATTGATTTTATTTATAAAATCACATGTTAATAAATGAGGTGGAAATGGTGACATGGAAAGGCATGGTTTTTGGTCAAAGCATGTCTTGCATATGTAGTGATTGGTATGGACTTGTTAATAATTTATTGTTAATTGGATATGTTCTTTTGGGGTGCATTATTTTTGGGAGTGAGAAGGGGGACGGTCACTTGGGAGATGAGTGAGCTTGCTCATTTGTAGAATACACTCTCTAGCTCACTCTCACACATGCACCCAAAAACACTTAGCCAAATTTTGAGCTCATGCCATCCTTGCTTTCATCACCTCCCCATCTTCTATGGTTGCTCTATGAGCTTTGAGTATGAGAGAAAAATATGGTGACACTGTTCTACACTCCCACTCTCAACTACTAGCTATCTTGGATGGTCGGTTGGTACGCTTGGCGAACCTGGAGCTTGTGCCATTTCTCTCGGGTGGATCATCGGAGATGAAGAAAGACCGGCGACCAAAGTCGATCCGCATCACTAGGAGCTTGGAATTGGTTGAATACCCGAAGGACTTGGTTCATTAGGTATAACCGTTCTACCTCCTTTTGTTAGCTTGCTAGTTTTAGGGTTAATGGTTTCGATCTTGGAAATCGGGTAATGGTAGCGCCGGGTTTTAGAAAATTTTTGTTCCGCATTTGGCCACGGTTTGATGGCCGGGGCGCTCCCATAACCCTTCAGTCCATTCTAAAACACTTTAGAATAGTGTCGAGTACCCTAATTGGGATACTTCCCAAATCTAGATCTAAAACCATAGATCCAGTCACTAGAATCCCTGATATTTTATCCAGATCCTATGTAGATAAACACCTTTATGACAACCACAGTATAACCGATCGTAGTATAGGAATTTCACTTCCTATCAAGTGCATGTCATTCAAATACCTGAACAGCACTTCCTACTACCTTCTTACCATATCCATCTCTTATTCTAATGAAATCAAACTTTATGACTGTCACATCAAAAATAGATCATCTATTTCCGCTATACCTGCTTTAGTCTAAAAATAGATATAAGCTACTTTCCTACTATGCTTCCGCTGACTACAACAACCCTCTGGCAGAGTCATATACACGTGCACTTCTAAAGCTAGTTTAGAACGACGTTATACTCATCCTCCTGCCGGGTGTTAAAGTCTAGAACAGCAGCAATGACAAGTTTGGGTAAACAAGAACCTTCCTGTCATCGTCTCTGAGAAGACCGAAGTACCTCTAGGGTGCCTAAGATTACCCACCAAATCTGCAGAGTGGCTAATGGATTGTCAAAACCAATTGAATCTTTAGGTTCTACTAAATTTTCAGTAATCGTTTGTGGTTCTGGAATCACTTCCAGTTCTACCATACTCCCACCAATGTTTTCTGAAAAGAATCCATTTACTAAAACTGGTGGCGAGTAAAGAACAATATAACTTTTGATCTTCCTGATGGTAGAATGTTAACCCTCGTCAAAACCCGAGATAACCCACAAACTGCCATTACAGAAACGTGCCTTGAGTTTATCCAAAGTCTGGTTTTAAGCATAAGCCGGACAACTCCATATATTTTAACAGCGTTAAGTTATGAACCATTCTATATCCAATATAGAAACAGAGGCACTAATTTAATTGGAACCAGATTCAAAAAAAATGCAGCTATTTCCATTGCATATCAACTAAGTGGAATGAGGCCAAGAAGTATTACTCATCTAGGAGTGCATCCACTTATGAGTAAGCTGAAAGAGAAGCGAGTTCTCAAAACCATTACTATCAATGGAATACCTAACATAAGTATTTACATCTTCGATCATCTCGAAGAATCCTGATACTTCCAATATATGGTTCTCTACTTTATTTTTATAACTATAACTTCTCAATATCTGGACCCTATATTTTAACAAAATACATGTCTAAAACTAGAGAAGTCACAAGTAGATAGAATATTATACGAGTACCAACCCTTTGTCCTCATAGACACTGGACAACATACAATACTTTGTATAAGTCTATTGAGTTTAATAACTCAAACTCTGTGCGTCGTAGGTTGAAAACTGTACTATGGTTAAGAAGAATTACACCGCTGTTGAATGCATCTTACCTAACTACCAACTGATATAGGTAAATGTCATAGAAATAATTTCAAAAATTTATATCTCACTTTATAAAATAAACATACAGATATATCATTTTAAAATTGGTGCATAACAACGGATATTCAAAACAAAATATTTGCCGTCCGGCAAAAACCCAGGTGATTTCCTCAAATATTACCAATTACAAAGAATTCCGATATGTTGAGAATATAATCACCCAATTCCCAATATTCTACTCTCACTCATCATCTGTAACACTATACAGATGTGAGAATCAAATCTGGTAAATACATACCCTGGAGTTAGAATCTAATTGGGAAAAGAATTTTCAATTAACACCACACAGTAAAACTGAAACATGAAAATGTTTTGAAAGGTTATCTGGGTATTCGTAGTAATGCCTCTTCTACTATCCAGATTCATGACAGTAACCGTATATTTTCTTGCCATCCCTCCAATCCTTTTATATGTCTTTACTTCTTACCTTCTGTACACCATATTTAGGCTAATTGGTTTTCTTCCTTCCCTACCTTTCGGCACCAGCCTAAGGTTTGGAAGAAGACTATCCAATAAGCGTAATAGGTGTACTCTCCTAATCTTAGGAGCTCTCACAATCTGAGAGAAGGTAAAGAGAAAAGACAACTGAATAAACTTTATTCTATTTCTCTAGAACTAGAATCCATTCTCGAATTGGAACAAGTTCCTTCGAGTTTGTATGTAACTATACGATGGCATATCCAATAAATATGGATCTTCATAGTGATACGGAGTGTTCCGGAGAAATGCAAAGGTGAAGTAGGAGTGGAGATGATATACGCGGCTTCATCGTGAATGATAGTAGTTGCAACTTCCTTTTCCCTCTTTCTAATCCCTTTATATGTCTTTACTTATTACCTTCTGTACACCACACTTAGGCTAATTGGTTTTCTTCCTTCCCTACCCTTCGGCACCAGCCTATGGTTTGGAAGAAGATTAACCAATAAGCGTAATAGGCGTACTCTCCTAATACCAGGATCTTTCGCAACCTAAGAGAAGATAAAGAGAAAAGACAACCGAATAATCCTATTCAATTTCTCCAGAACCGAAAACCATCCGCGAATTTGAAACAAGTTTCTTCGAGTTCGTATGTAACTATACGATGGTCATATCTAATAAATGTGGATTTTTGTAGTGATACGGGGTGTTCTGGAGAAATGCAAAGGTGATGTTGAAGTGGCAAGGACATATGCGGCTATGACAATCCAAAAGCCAAAGTGTTTTAAGAAGGTTCAGTTAAATTGGCTCATAAGTTTTAGTTTAGGGTCAAGACATGGTCGCTGCCAAAGAGAGAGAGAAAAGAAACACTCAGTATGCAAACTAACCTAGATCAGAATGGTTAATCACTTTATCTAATCAGGATGTCTCCCATCGTTTCTTCGAATTCTCCTTCAAACCCAAAAGGAGAATTAGTCGGGATCATTTAAAATCACCTGAGGAGTAAACCTACTCATCAGTGGGAATCGGGATCCAACTATCATCGCATGGTAACTTGATGGAATCCACTCAAGTCACCATACTCCAGAAGGTATGCAAATACCTGGCAAGTTTCCTATATGTTTGAAACTCTCGATGTGATTTTTATCCCAAGCGTCTTATGGTCTTGATAGAGACCAAAGTACCATAAGTCGCAAGTCAAGTTCAACCCATCATTGTCCTGGATTAACTTAGACCCACCCGTACAAGCTCTTGATAGAGACCAAAGTGTCTATGCGACTATCCTAAATAATCGCATCAAAGATGCAACAGATAATTAACAATCAGCTACCGTACACTATACCTTGATAGACCAACGTATATAGCACGAATACTAACTGCTACTTATCCGAAATGATGGAGGGCTACGGCTGGTTTTTGACGAAAAACCTTTAGCGTAATGAACTTGATATCGTTGAAGGAACCGAGTGGTTTTACAAATATATAATGGCGCAAACTTTTGCTAAAGAGGTCACTCCCGGTGAAGGGATCTCGATTCTTTCCTCATCAAATGAGGTGCAGGATATTCCAAACTGAATACCACGATACAAAGCAAAAGAATCGACTATAGTGAAGTTATTATGATGATGCAAGCTTTCGCTCAAGAGGTCACTCTCGATGAAGGGATTTCAGATCTTGGCTCGTCGAATGAGGTGCGGGATATTCATAACCGAATACCACTGTGCAAAGCAAAAGAAAACGTCTGTAATGTTTGTTTTCAAAAACTTGGTTCTAACAACATCAAATTGGTTTGTTTTATTCTTGCATTGATCAAAATCAACGTAGTCCCATCAATTAAACATATCACACCATAAAAAGGAACGAAAATAAAATGTATGTATATGCCATCCGCATTCGCTACCGGGCCCCGTCATCACCCGTTAGGTTACTTAACTAACGATAGAACGAGGGCTGGATTAGCGCGGGTGCAAAACATATATAACATTTACTAGTGTGTGTGTGTGTATAATAATAATAATAATAATAATAATAATAATAATAATAATAATAATAATCCCAGGCATGATATAAAGCAACATCACAGAATCTCAGCCAAGCAACATAGAGTGGTGGATAATCCTGGAAGCTCGGGTTTCACTTAAGCCGCAAATGAGACCCAACGTTCCCTGTCATGTGGATATCCTGTACAGTGAAAACCTAGACCCTTACGAGTGTGGCATGTTACCCGCCAATCCCAGAAGTGAAGCAGCCCCAATCAACAAAGTGAACGGGCCACTTA
Source organism: Agapanthus africanus (assembly GCA_030015575.1). NCBI lineage: Eukaryota > Viridiplantae > Streptophyta > Magnoliopsida > Asparagales > Amaryllidaceae > Agapanthus > Agapanthus africanus. Next base: position 542,568,386 of record CM057346.1, on the reverse strand, counting down.
ACACATCACGGAATCTGGTAACTAGAGCACCCCTCCGTGGGTCAACTTATACCCCCTACGAGTGCGGCGAATAGCCCGCCAATTCTAGAGTAAGGTCCCCTCCGTCTCAATGCTATGAGATGTAGATCGGTTGCCCTCTAGAACCCGGCTATTTGTGCACTCCACCTTGGGGTAATCCTAGTACAGAAAAGAAAATAATATATACAAGGGTGACATTGACCTCAACCTGGTCGTGCCCCAAACAAATAATATACAAACTGGCAGAGACGGCAGTCCACAAGTCGGATGCTCGCCTTGCAATATCAAAAGTACAAATGAATCTAAACTGTACCATTATCATTGCACCACTGGCTATTCACCACGACGATCCAACCATAACCACAGCACAACACAGAACTTCAACGTGAATGTCATGTTCGCAAATCCGTCTAAAAGACATATAGCAATTAGACGAGTTGTACCGCTCTAATGACATTTACGGTCGCAGAGAGTAATGCATGTACAGAAAATTTTTAAACAGTGTTAAAAATAATTACATCGAAATACTCCGTATTGCCCCCAAATAAAAGATAATAGAATATCCAATCTGAGCGAAATCAAACAATACCAGAGGACCAATATTCCAGAGACTAGTATATCCAAAAAATCTCGAGTCCCAAGCCCAATACAAAACCGGCCAGGCTGATTTTTTGATCAATCTCACCGGCCAAGTTTTGGCATTTAGGGCTTGTATTTTTAGGGTGTTCTAGTTATCACATAAATAGCTTTCTGCAATTGTTTAAAAAAATTTAGAAGACTCTGAAAAATTTGACAGAAACTGGAATATTTCACGTACTGTTTCGGAGTTGTTTCGGTTTCGATACTTTTAACATCTTCTAAAACTGCTAGTAAGGGGTTAATGTGTTTGCTCTGATACCATGTTGTGTTATGCCAGTGCCCTGTCCATCAAACCATGGCCGATTGCGGAACAAAAATTTTCATAAACCGGCGCTAACGGAACCCTATCCTACGAATCGACCATTAACCCTAGACTAGCAATCAAAATAGAAGTTTAGTAAGTTATACCGAATGATCCGTGTCCTTCGGTCTTTAACCTACATCCTAAACTCCTAGTGACCACCATGATCAAGCTTGGTCGCCGGTCTCCATCCATCGAAGATGATTCACCTGACAGTCTATGAATCGAGCTCCAACCTCGTAACCGAGGTAACTAGGGTATCTAGTTTGCTAAACTTAATAGCCTAGAAGATGTAGAGTCTAATGAAGAATTAGTATATCTCTAAACACCCTAGGTTTCTCAACATATGAAGCTATTAGGGTGGAGGTAGAAGAAGAAACAAGAGGAATGAGAGTGTGAAGCAAAGAGCAACTCAAGAAAATGGCTAAGTGTTGTGAGATATTTTTGAAGCATCTAATAATGCAACCAAAGAAAGATCTCAAGCGAAGAAAATATCTCACAACCCTAATAAATATCATGCACGTTTCAATAGTGCACCGTGAGTCACTACATGAGTCACACCATGAGTCACCAAGTGAGCATGCTTGAATTAATGCTAAAAATAACTCATCCTCCACCTCATAAACCTTTTAATCCAAAAAGGTTTAAAATATAATGAGGTGTAATCTTCTAGAAGTAATCTTGTAAGAAATTATAAGAATACCCCTCATCCTTATATACATACCCGCATCCGTATTCCGAAGAATACGAATACAAAGAAACGAAAATAATCCAACAATATAATATTAGGATCCGGCTTAAACCAAAACCTACTAGTATTATCTGTCCGAATCATAATACGTGCATAAGTGCACGTATATGATCGAACCCTGCCGTAAAACCATACGGCCTGTACATCGTTTCGCCCGAAGCAGGGAAACCCTCTGTGTGGGACTCTAAAGACTCATCAATACACTGGCAGTGGGTTTAACCACAAGCACGTCAGCGGCACTAGCTGTACGTAACGGCTACCCAGGTATTGAGCGAAAGGGAGGCCGACGAGCAAACTCATCCTGACCCCTACCGAGCCTGTCAGTGACAATATCCGTACAGTCCGGTCCGTTCGTCTAGGAGTATCGCATATCGAGTCTAGAGAGTGGATAAAGTCAGACCCTTAATAACGCGACATTTAGTGTTGGTATGAAACCCATCACCACCAGAGAAACTACTGATCCTAGATTAGTAATTCTTAACTACCTTGGCCAAGGATTTCTCATGATGGCCACTCGTGCACAACGCGATATCAATCCCCAATATCGGGAGAGATGAATCCCTGACGATCCACTCACTGCCTCCATGTGGCTCAGGACTGTACCCAAGTAAAACCTGTTTGCACGCCTCCTTTTAGCCGTGGTAGGGTAGTAATCAAAACACAGTGGGAACTCATACGAGACAAATGACGATCTCAGGTCGACAGACTAACTTTTACACATGTCATCTGGGAACTGCTATCTGACAATAGGTATAATACCAACTAGCATAATCCCGGCGAGTCCGTTTAGTGTACTCATAACCAAATGAGCACCTGTATACTATCTTAGGTGAGCAAACTAACACCAATGGCTTGTGAGACCGGCCACCTCCCCTCGTCGGGGTCTCGAAACGCTTACACTAGTCTACTCTGGAGTATCGATGCCCAGTCTCGAAACTCCCACGACTAGGGACATTTAAGGATGTGCTTATAGATGACCCAGCTCCCACATATGTGATCGCCATCATACTGCTGGTAGTCAAGCAAGAATCCTATGAGCTCTATCAACATGTAATAGTGATATATAATACCACCTGAAGCATGTACATGATGATAAAGACAAACCAGATAGCATACTATTATCTTGAGTAAGACTGTTATACCCGTATAGGTCCTCCCTCAATCATCATAATCACATGCCTGTAATTACGATAATTGCCTTAAGGGCACTATAGCTAACAGGGTATATCCCGTCGAGTTAGACTTTATTTCGACGAGAAATACCCATCAAATTAGGTGTAAACTGTAGAAAAAAATAAATTTGAAAATGCAAAATCTGGAATTTCAATTCCAAATTTTAATCCAATCCAATATTTCAATATTAATTCAATTCCATTTTAAATTCCAATCCAAATAATAGCACATTCCAATATCAATTCCAATCCATATCCAAATATATATGTTCCAATATCAATTCTAATACAATCCAATATAATCCTAAAATCATTTGTCAATTGAATCAAACAACAAATATAAACACATAGATTCATATTTATCGATATATATGTACATGAAAGTTAGAAATGAAATCATAATCGATAACTCAAATGCACACACGTACATAAAAGTTAGAAGTTTAGACGATACTAAACTATGAGGAGATCAATCATGGGGAGGGAGAAAGTCAATCATGAGGGAGGTGCATCATCTTCATCTTCGTCTGGGGATAAAGCCCCCGCGATTAAAAGTTTAAAATACATAATTTAGTATATTTGATATTTATATATTTATATATTATTAAGTTAGGTTTATCGAACTTACCGGAAGTACTGGATCCCTTCGTTGTATACATACAGATAAGACGAAGTCTCTGACTTATGCTAAAACCACTAAATGGATTACTAACGGGAGCGGGGGCTGATCGGTGTGAAGAATCGCTGATATCCGGCATCTGCTCAGTCTGAGATTCACTATATGTCGGGGTCCTGGTCTTACGCGATGTCTTCGATTCCATGTTGTTTGCCCGACGATACTTAGGAGATGGATGCACAGTCGGCCCACAAGGAGCGTTATACTGGATGGGAGGGATCTTAGCTGACATACATTGGACTCTCCCATGAGTATCGAGTCGATACAACGTGAAAGACTTATCTGCAACGAAAAGTCTCTGCTAGTCATCAACCGGGTGTCCCTGCTCCGTCTCTATCTCTTCGATCAATCGGTCTCTCTCAGCTATCATCAGCTCCTGTTTGGAGAAAAATCATATTACCGTCGTTCTAACAGCTACACAATAATTATTCTGAAATAATTAAAAAACACGACATTAGTGGAGTCTTACATATTACTCCTGAGCCCCAACTGATGCAGGCGTTCCATTGTCTCGTATAAATCCGGCCTTGAAGACTTCGATCCGATCAATGGGGTCTCCATCATGGCCTTCTTGCTGCATATTACATTTAGAAAGTTAACACATAGATTTCTCATATATATTTTGAACGTATTAATATAAAATATTGATTGTCGAAACATACGTATTCGATACAAAACTGTTGGGAACTCTTGTTCCCTCCCCTGCATATATCTTGCAACTCAGCGCGAGATGCTTTACCTCGTGCGCTCCTCTCCTGCAGTTATATCAAATATTGTTTATTGAATTGCTACAAAAGAATAAAAAGGTATCGTCAAAATACATATCCTAAACTCATCGCTCATGTAATGCCCTACCATAGCACGCCAGTAGTCGTCGGACCAATATGGATCTGGCTTCATCGCATACATCTCTTCCGGTGTATTGGAAGATTCAAGTTTTGCAAAGACCTTGTTCTTATGGCCTCTCCAGTTCTTCGCCATATGCTTAAGCAGCTTATCGTGAACTTCTCGTTCATTGACAACCGCTTCAAAACCCTCTACCCTCTTTTCCATACCACCGGAAGTCAAATCGACTCTGCAAAACAGGATAATTCATTATCGTATAGGTAGACATATTTAAACAAATCAAAATACATATCAGAATTGAATAGTATAAACAAATCTTACAATAACCTCCCATATATCAATGTTCTTCTTAGTCAACTCTGGGCTTTCCCACTCGAGGGCCACCCGCTCACCATCGTCTTCCTCGATCACATGAGGCATGTGTTCCTCGCTGTTCACTAAAGACAACATCATCTTCTTTGCATCATTACAGCTCTTATGAACAAGGTCCCTTGAATATGAAACATATGAAATCGGCTTGTCAGGGGCATTTTACATCCTCTTCCATATTTCAGTAGCCCGTGTGAGTCCTCTCACACCCCGTGTCCGTGGCTAGGAAGGTTGTCCCTCATTTCCTGTATCCCGATCAGTCCTATCATCACCTGACATATCTAAAACAACTTCACAGGAGTAACAAATATATAAGTTTTACATTACTTAAGTTAGTTCAGATGACAGAGCAATAATACTAAAAAGAATATCATACAGGAGCAATAAAATATAAGTTCCACAGTCTGCAAGCTAAAACAAATAATATTGAAGTCACAGGAGGTAAATTTCATATTACTTAAGTCAGGACAATTAACAAAGCGATAATACTAAAATGAATATCATACAAGAGCGAGTTAAATATCAAATTACATCGAAATGGTTTATAGAAGAACGGAAATCAATATCAGAATTTCTAATTTAACTCTTAGACTTCTGCATCTACGACCGCCGATAGCACATCACAGACTATTTCGGATGCTATGTCCGTCCTTAATAAACTGTTGTTGTTGAATTCGAGAGGAATATCATCAGCTTGTATAAATGTGATTGGAGGACAACTAATCATGCTTACAACATCACTTTCATCCATGCTATAATAGTATCATGGATTCATCACAATAGCAACATCCTACTGGACATCCCTAGGGTCTGCACAGTAAAAGCATTGGTGGGCTTGACTGGCGTGAATATAATGCTCTTCACAAAAGCGAGTTTTGATGTATTGAGTAAAAGTAGGCCATTTTCAACTTTGAACCCAGTATGTCGTTGATGAACATCATACCACAAGTACTTAAACAGGACAACCGTTTGTTTCTGATAACACACCTGAACTATTTTTTCCAGCACTCCGTAATAGTCCAATTGTCCCATGGTTGGATTTGAATCTCTAGAAAATGAATATCCAGTAATGGTGGATGTCACATAGACGCCGCAATTTTGAAACTTTTTATCTTTATCTCATTTTTTGGTGTGAAATCGAAACCCGTTAATAACGTAACCAGAGCGGTACTCGGCTTGTTCTTCTGGACCATACGCTTGCCGCTTTTATGTCTTCTATTACAGATCTAGCATTGGTATCTCTTTCAATCTATTTATGTAAAACAGATTTAGTTGTGTGTGTGTGTATGTGTATAAATCAACATGAGTTATACTTAGCTTTTTATAGTTTAAAATTTACATGTGTTTTCAACCAAGCGGGAAATTGTTTATGTCGCTTTTTATCAATATTCCATCACCGAGGTCGTTTAGTAAGTGGACGGTATTGAGCATTCCAAACGCTGCTTATATCGAAATAAATATTTAATTTTGACTAGTTTTTTAAATTTATGTTAAGGAAAAACTAATAAATATATACCCGATAAAACTGCCCATCTCTGAACAGTTGAATAAAACGTAACGGTGAATCATGCCTGTCGGCTATAGTGCCCTCAAGGCAATTATTGTAATCGCAGGCAAGCGATTATGATGATTGAGGGAGGACCTATATAGGTAGAACAGTCTTACTCAAGATGATAATATGCTATCCGGTTCATCTCTATCATCTTGTACATATATTATGTAGTATTACAGATCACTATTACATGTTGATAGAGCCCTTAAGATTCCTGCTTGACTACCAGGGTTATTGTGGCGATCACACATATGAGAACGGGTAGTCTATAAGCAAATCCTTAAATGTCTCTAGTCGTGGGAATATCAGGACTGGGCATCAATATTCCAAAGTAGACTGGTGTATACGTTTCTTGACCCCGACGAGAGGTGATGGCCGGTTTCACAACCATTGGTGTTAGTTAGTCACTGAAGATGGTATACAGGTGCTCATTGGGTTATGAGTTACACTAGACGGGCTCGCCGGGAATATGCTAAATGGTATTATATCTATTGTCAGGTAGCAGTTCTCTAGTGACATAAGTATAGGTTAGTCTGTCGACTTGAAATCGGTATTTGTGTCATGCCCCGCTTCCCAATAAACAGAAAAAGTGACGTGGTAAGGCTGCAACGTATTTACTATAAAAATAAATACATTAAGAGTAATTAAGCAATATAAAAATGAATAAGAATGATAAGAGTAATAAAATGGAACAACAACTTTGTTTACATTCAACTTTACATACAACTATCTGAAAGTAAAATATACAATAATAAAAGCAAATGCCTAAATAATGGCATACTGAAAGTAAGTGTAGGAAGAACTAATAGTCAGGCTGAGCTACAAGATGGTCCAAATTCTCCTGGCTTGGCTCTACGTCTTCAGAGTCCTGTCCTCCTGACGAACATTCCAAAGAAAGAAAATAGAGAGGAATATCGTCAGTGAACTACCGCTCGGTAAGTCCCAAAAGAAGAAAGAGAAGATATTATATAATGTGAAATGAACAGGTAAAATTGTATATGATGGTTCACAGTATAAGATAGTTATTTTAACGTAGTTATTTATAATTTGATAAAGAAGGTATTCATGTATACGAGAGGAGTCCATCTTACCCCGTAGACTATGATAACATGTAGTAGAAGGCCCCGTCATAACCCACGGACAACAGCACATGAATTCATATAGGTATCTTTTAAAGTGACCTCTCATACCACGATATACGTTCCGTAGCAATCTACCTCTTTATCCTTGTGCATTGTATTGTATAAATTAAGATTATAGGTTTTGGTTGAATCCATGGATATAAAATATACAGGTTCATGTTCAAGATGTAATCATGTATTCAGGTATTCATGTATTCATGTCAAGTTATAACTATGGTTCGGTCAAGTCGAATCAAGTATTCCAATTTTGAGTTTGATATTGGAATTCGAGTTTCAGGTTCATAATCAAGTATTCAAGTTTGTGTTTGATTTTGGATTCTGGTTTAAGTTTGGATTCATGTTGGAGTTAGAATCTTATGAAAGGATTTTATTCTTGCAATATCTTAAGTTCGGGTGTAATCGGCAACTGCTGCACATGGAAGACAGGATTTATGTCTTTTTCCAAGACAATTATCATTGATAACTTCGTTAAGTTCTCTAACCTGAATAGGCAAGTACTTGCTTCTCCGGCTCTCTGGGGCTCAGGAGAATTGATTCCGCTTAAAGCTATATTAAACCAGAATCCTTAAAATATTGTTTTGCATATCTCGAAGGTGATTTAAAATATTTAGGGTTTTTATGAACATAGATTTTAATTTAAATGGTATTTTTGGTGATGAAACTTAGACTTTTTAAAAGTTTGTGGTATTTTATTGAAAACTAGCTCTTTTGGAAACTTGATGGTATTTTATTAAAAAATTTAAATCTTCATTTAAAAAAATATAGTTTCATAACATATTTTTATTGAAAATACGAGTTCATAGTTTTATATAATTTTCAAAAATTTACTTTTTATTTTGAAAATTCGTATTTCTTAAAATTCGTATTTTTTCCTTTCGAGATCGAATACTCCGTAAGGAGTTTGGCATCTCGCTATACTGTCTCAAGGATGTGCGATAATCAGTACCATCCATTAGCTGGTCTCCTAATAAGGGTTGTAGAGGCGTATTTGCCAAGGATTATAAAATACTGATTAAAAGAAACCCGTTTTGAAAAGGTGTGGTATTTTAATGAAAAGCTTATTCTTTAAAATAGTGATATGTTTAGAGTACAGTGCTATGGAATCATAATATGCGTGTGGGGTAGGTTGTTACCCCATGAAGTTTTTCCTAAACGTATTTAATAATTATTAAAAATGAGGGTTATACTAAAATTCATGGTATTTTAATGAAAAGTTCGTTATATGATAGTTTCACATGAAAATTTTGGTTAAACTTAAACCGAAATGATTGTAATCAAAGTTACAAGTAGGATGGTAAATATAGTTTGACCTATGTATTAAGGAAAAGGGAGTTCCAAGTTCTTAAAAAAATGTATCAGAGGTAACTCCACATTACCGATATAGTTTTAGGAGATGATTTGAAATGAAAAGAAGAAGAGATGAGAGAGACTTACGGCTTTATAACTTTGAAAAGAGAGTAAGGAAAAAGGGAGGGGCTTCGTGGCGTTGCAGGAGCTCCAGAAATGGCTTCGATTTTCGATGGAAGGAGCTTGGTTGCTAACTCCACTTGACTCCACCTGCATTTAGGAAATTTTGAGGTGATTTTGCTAGAAATTTTCAGAATAGAGAGGAGTTAGGACATGGAGTGGTATTTATAGTGAAGAATTAGGGTTTGAGAATTAAAATTTTGGATTAATATACATTAAAAAGGTGTTAAATGATGAATTGAAGAGTCTCTGTTTGATTGCAAGAAAATCAAACAGTGTAGGGGAGTTAGGGGGAGTCCAAAAGACAAGTGTGTAAAGCACGGAGGGATTTGGGGCTATATCGACCGTCGGCGAGAACCCTATCATGGGTTTGGGCGGTAGGATCTTGAGACATTGCCTCGAGATTCGTGCCACGTGTCAATTTGGGTGTGTACACCTTATTGCGCCTGTTTGATTTTTCTGTAACTTTTTGTTTCTCCGTGCATGGCACGTGCAACTCTTGGGCTTCCAAAAAATTAAAAAGAAAAATTTTTAAAAATAATTGTGTCTGATGGGATTCGAACAAAGGTTATGTCACAGCAGTGTAGAGAATTTACCAGTGAGCTACAAGTTACTTCTTGATTTTATTAAACAATTTTAACTTTTAACTCTTACACAGGATGAAATACCCCTTTACTGTGAAATACAAGAAATTTCTGTACAGGAAGTTTAGAGTCGTTACAATTGTTATAAGTCTGAGCAGGGAATAGGGGCATATCCAGATTCCCATGCCACCCAAACGAAGAATAAGCATGTTGATGCATTTTCTTCGTGTTTGTTAGTTACCGAGAACCGTTTCTCAGTACATTCTACGTCATGGGCATTAGATACCGGATCAAGACCCCACATATGTTATATGTTGCATGGGCTAAGAAAAGGTAGAGAACTGGGAATAGGTGATCATTCTGTAAGAGTAGGGAATGGTGCAAATGTTGCAGCCAAAGTTTTTGGCGAATATCACCTTATATTACCAAATGATAATACATTGATTCTGAACGAATGCTATTACATATCGAACTTGATATGCAATATTGTATCGGTTTCTTTATTAAATAAAGAAGGATATAATTTTGTATTATAGGATAATCTTATGAACATCTTCCTGAATCAAAAGTTGATTGGATCAGGCTCGCTAAGTAATGGCATACACATTCTAAATCAAACCACGGTTCTTAACGTACAAAACACACACAAAAAGAAGAGTTCAAAAATGAACGAATCCTACTTGTGCGTTATAGACTAGGTCATATTAATGCGACACGACTAGCTAAGTTATATAAGGATGGATATTTGAATCCGTTCAAATTATCATCTTATGAAACTTGTCAGTCATGTCTCAAAGGAAAGATGACCAAAACTCCGTTTCCTGGACACGGAGAGTTACGAAACTCTTGGGACTGATACATAGTGATGTATGCGGTCCCATGTCTATACATGCCAGGAATGGTTCCTCATACTTCATTACATTCACTGACGATCTCTCAAGATACGGACGCGTGTTCCTGTTAAAACACAAGTCTGAAGCTTTTAAGAAATTCAAAGAATATAAGTATGAAGTTAAGAACCAGACGGGTAAAATTATTAAAATCCTACGATCTGATCGAGGAGGAGAATACTTGAGCACGGAATTCCATGACTATCTAAAAGAGAATGGGATTCTCTCTCAGCTTAGTCCTCCATATACACCACAGCACAACGGTGTATCGGAGTGAAAGAATCGCACCCTATTAGATATAGCACGCTCTATCATGAGCACCGCTGAGTTTCCTATTTTCTTTTGGGGTTATGCGCTTGAGACAACAACATACCTATTGAATCAAGTTCCATATAAATTTGTATATACCAACCTATATGAGATATGGAGTGGGAAGAGACCATATCTTAAACGAGTTAAGATATGTGGTTGTCCGGCCTATGTCAAAAGGCAAAATCCGGACAAACTCGAGACATGATCAGTTCTTTGCAAATTCGTGGGATATCCAAAGAATTCATATGGATATTTTTTTCTACCACAGCGAGGAACAAAAGATATTTGTTGCTCAGCATGCCTCCATTTTAGAAAAGAAATTTCTTGTAAAAGAAATTAGTGGCAAAGAGGTGGAGATGGAAGAAGTTCCAGCAGCATAGACTACAACTGAAGATTTAGTGGAACCAGAGGATTCGATAGTTCCCAACGAACCTCAGCCTCTCCACCGATCTAGCAGGGTTATTGTAACATTCTAGTTCATTTATACCAGTTCTAGTTCATGTATTTCTTATTTATGGTATTTTCTTGATTTACTGTATTTTGGGTGCGAATAGTATATTTGACACCTGTATTTGCATCCGACCCGACCCGCTTGCTTGAAACCTGTCTTGATTCATGTTTATGATCTATCCTGACTTGTTACATGGACTCGTGCACTTTCATTTATTTTTACACTGCATACTGGCATTTATCTGGCATCTGCATTTTTAAGTATAATATTTAAAGTCATATAAAATATTTTAAAAATACATTGCATGGCCTGCATGATACCCCTAACCTTGTGGTAGCATCCGCGCATCTTGTTCTCGGCCCGTTCAAAGAAACAGACTTGTTTGGATGACTAAGTGCATGTGCGTGCATCTGTTCTTGGGGGTATGCATTTTTCGTTACCCGGATATCCAACTTTAATTTTGGTTGACATGTATATTTTTCATATTTTAAAACCAAATTTTAGACCCGACCCGGGCATGTTTTGGACTATGTTTGTATTTACCAGAATATCAAATTTTATTTATATAATATTAATTTTATAAACTGATACAAATTAAAATTTAGTTAACTAATAAAAGATTTTTTTAAATTTAAATCTAAACTAATTTCCTAACAAACTAACAAACCCTTTCTCTCTCTCTCCTTTGCATATATATATTTATATATATTTTATTTATTTATTTTTTCTTCCTTATTTAATACACAGCCTCTTTTTCTTACTTCTTCTTCTTTCTTCTTTCTTTTTCTTGATCTTGTTTCTTGATTCCGGTGATCACCGCCGGAGCCGGGGTCGTCGCTGATGATCCGAGTGATCCAGTGAACGTGTCTTGCCTGTGTGATCACCCTCTTGCCTTGTCTGGACCCGTCCCGCGTGCCGTGTGTGCGTTGCGACGATTTACCGACGTCGGACGTGCCGTGCGTATCCGTCGCGTGATTCGATCGAGGCAAGTTTATCTTGCTACATGCTATGATATATACTATATCCATATTAATAATAATATTTCATATTTAGTGTATTGTACATCCCCTGTTATCATTTTACTGTTTTACAGCGTCCTTTTGCATCCGTATAATTTATTTCGTATCTAGTGCATGCAAATTTATCTTGTTACATACTAGACTACAATATATTGCACCCATTTGAATAATAACATCACAAAATATTTAGTTATGCATCCCACATTACCATTTTACAGTTTTACTATCTTCGGACATCCGTATGCATCCATATCAATATTTACATATCTAGTCGCATGCTAATTCATCTTGCTACATGCTATGTATTTTATTTTGCATCCATATGAATAAAAATATCACATGTTGATTGCACTGTACATCCATATTAAAGTTTTACCGTTTTCGGATACCCGTTTGCATCCATATCATTTAAAATATATATCGTCGTAATGTTTCTTATTATTATCTTTAATTAGTTTATAATCTGCATTTTATAATGTTATATAAAATATAGTTTGAAAATATTATAGTTTACACATGAAACGTCGTTGCAAAGCGGATACGACAAATCTGAAATTTACTGTACATCTTAGCTTATAAAATTCATTATAAATCATAAATAAATTATTAGTATACGTTCTTTAGTTCGTTATGAAGTTAACTCAGAATACTATAACTCTATAAAATATTTACTTGCAAAATAAATTGTTTAAATAAAGTAAAATGCAAATATAAATATCTCTAAACTGCTGTCCAGGGAAATTCCAGCAGCAAACTTTCAATTTCGAATGTTCATAACCTTTTATAGGAACAACCTGAGATACTTCAAATTATAAAAATGAAAACCTTATTGAATTATCTTTATTTTGGTATAAGACACGTCCCTTTTGGAGAACGTTTGTTACTTTTAAGCTATTTTACAAATCAGGATGACGCTGAATTTCTGAAAGGAACTTTCTTGTGCATGGTTAATTAATACCACTTTTATAGTTATTAATCGGTCTGAATATATTATCCATGTTAATATTATTATATCAATATCTATTTAATGAATAATAGTGCTTGTGTTTTAATATTCAGCAAATTTTACCGATTTACAGTTTTATAGTATCCGTCTGTATCCGTACGGTTTATTACATATCTAGTTGCACGCCGAGACTATATTATTTCATGTTACTGTTGTATTAGTGCACCATGCTTGATAATTGTGCATCCTACTTAGTCATGATGTGGCCCCTGATCGATATTTGTGCATTCATGCTTTTATTGCACATCCGTACTTTCACCTTGATTCAATACATGCTACAGTTTGATTATGAGCACCCGTTTGACACCTGTGCACTACTTGACATGACCTGATACACCACTACTTGACATTACTTGATACATGTACACTACCTGACATGACCTGATATATCACTACTTGACATGTTACCCGATCCTGTTTCTAATGCCGACAATCCTGACATGTTGTCCCGATGGACATATCCTATTGTCTGTATAGACAAACATGTTCCTGCTTAATCCTGTGTTGGCATTAGCTTCAGATTTATCAATACCTGACTTGAACACATAACATGGGGGTATGGGGAAATCAATGATGAAACCTGACTTGTAACTCGACAGTTCGATGCTTATACTGATCAGTTTTACGGGCTAGGCCAGCCCCAGGATGATGATGCTGACATCATTCGTCTGTACATGTTACCGGTTTACTGTCTAGCGGCACGTCTCGGATTCAGCCCGAGAGTCTTGACCGTGGTCCCGGGCATGCATGGGATACTATTGAGTTATATCGACGATTCATTAAATTGATTTCAAAGACTTGAGAGTAGTTAACCCAGTAGTTTAGTTCAGATTACTCACCGCACGTCACTTGTGCTTATACCCTTCACTGTTTCTTATTCGTGTTACTGTTATACTTTTATTACTATTCATACTCATGCCTGCATGTCTTGCTACCCCCTGATTATGTTATTGTTGATATTATGACGCACCGATGTCTGGGTTTTGCATGGCTCAGATCCTCTACCCTTGTCACAGGCTGATCAGGAGTACTTCCGCTGTTAGGCTGAGCAGTGATGATCCAGTTAGTATCCAGTTTAGTTATATTTTACTTTTCAGATGTTTTGCTCTTTGTATTTATTGCTTCCGCATATTATTCTTGACTCGTTTATTCTGGCTCATGGACATGTACTAGATAGTTTATAATATTTCTATTGTTCTTGATATCTCTATACGGCCGTAATGTGACTGTGGAGGGATATTTCCTATCCACAGGTAGCATGGTTGGCTCTGTCACATGCCTATCTTAGCGCACTCTGGGAAGCGGGGCATGACAGTTATACTATGGTTTTCTTATTGATGGTGGGAGCAACTATTGCATCATGGAAGATGATGACCCAACTAGCTTCGAGCAGGCCATCTCGAGTGGGGGTTCTGTGTAATGGCTGGATGCAATGTGATCTGAGATGGAATCCATGTACACCAACAAAGTATGGACTTTGGAAGTTTCTCCCGAAGGGGTAAAACCCATTAGGGGCAAATGGATCTTTAAGAAGAAAATTGGTGTTGATGCAAAAGTTGAGACTTTCAAAACTAGACTTGTTGCTAAAGGTTTTCGTCAACGACCAGGTGTGGATTATGATGAAACATTTTCTCCAGTGGCTGTGCTTAAGTCCATACGGATCCTACTTACCATCGCTGCTTACTATGACTACGAAATCTGGCAGATGGATGTTAAGACCACCTTTCTAAATGGTGATTTAGAAGAGAGCGTGTACATGACTCAGCCAGAGGGCTTAGTGGATAGTGGGAGCAGCAGAAATGTGTGCAAGCTGCTTAAATCCATCTGCGGGTTAAATCAAGTATCGCGGAGTTGGAACATCTGTTTTGATGTGGTAGTCAAAGAGTTTGACTTTATCAAAAACGTAGATGAACCTTGTATATACAAGAAGGTAGCAGAGAGTAAGGTCGTCTTCCTCGTATACATGGATGACATACTTTTGATAGGAAATGATGTTGTTATGCTGTACTCGGTCAAGCTCTTCTTATCACAAAGATTCTTAATGAAAGATCTAGGTGATGCTTCCTATATCTTGGGAATTAAGATCTATAGAGATAGATCTAAATGGATACTGGGATTGTCCCAATCAAGTTACATTGACACCATACTAAAGAGCTTTAGTATGGAAGATTCCAAGCATGGGAATTTACCCATGATCTCAGGACTCACTCTCTCCAAAGAGTTGTCTCCCAAGTCTGATTTGGAAAGAGCTCGCATGCAAAGGATACCCTATGCTTCGGCAGTGGGCTCTATCATGTACGCGAGGTTATGTAGCAGACCCGATGTAGCATACACTAAGTGTTGTGAGTAGGTATCAAGCAGATCCAGGAGAGAATCACTGGACAGCTGTGAAGAACATTCTCAAGTACTTGAGAAGGACTAAAGAGATGTTCTTGGTTTATGGTAATGGTGAACTCCAAGTGGAGTCTTTTACAAATTCGAGCTTCCAGAGTGATAAGGACGGCTCTAAGTCGGTCTCGGGATTTATCTTTACCCTCAATAGAGGGGCGGTTTGTTGGAAGAGTTTCAAGCAAGAAACCATAGCAGACTTGACGATGGAGGCTGAATACATCGCTGCCAACGATACCGCCAATGAGGTTGTCTGGATGAAGAAGTTCATAACTGAACTTAGAGTGGTTCAGTCCATCGAGCATCCAATACCTTTGTATTGTGATAACAATGAAGTTGTGGTTTTGGCCAAGGAACTCAGGTCCTATCAGCGATCGAGGCATTTTCTGAGGCGGTATCACCTGATCCGGGAGATAGTTGATCGCCGAGAGATCGAGGTCATGAGAGTTGACACGAAGAATAACACGGCGGATCCACTCACAAAGGCCATACCCTAAATACAATTTGAGAGACTCTTCGGGATGTTGGGTATGAGATACTACAACAACTGGCCTTAGTGCAAGTGGAAGATTGTTAGTTATATGTATGCCCTAGAGGCCATTATTGTACATATGATGTATATTATAGTGGATGCTTGGATATATATAGAGAGGACTTTCTTACTCGACATGATAGTATGCTATCTGGTTGCTCTTTGTCTAAACATGTAGACTTGTATTGTGATACTGTCTTGCTCTCACATGTTGATAAATCCCTTAGGATGTGTGCTTGACTATGGGGACTATGATGGAGATCATACTAGTGGGGCAAAGGTAGTCCACAAGTTCTTCCTTTAATTGTTCCTAGTCGAGGGTGTATCAATACAGGACATCGATATTCCAGAGTAGACTAGCGTATACGCTTCTTGACCCATTTGATGGGCGATGGATGATCCCACATCCATTGGTGTTTGACATCAAAGATGGTATACGGGTGCTCAGTGGAGACTGGGTACGCTGAACAGGACTCGCCGAGAACTCCTAGTTGGAATTATACCTATCGTCAGATAGCAGTTCTCTGGTGACACCGGTATAGGTTAGTCTGTAGACCCAAGATCGTAATAAAGTCTTGTGTGATTCCTACCGTGCTTTGATTTCCACCTTACCATGTTCAAGAGAACGTGCAAAACGGTGGCTTTTGGGTACAGTCCCGAGTGATATTGAGGCAATGAGCGATAGGAGGGGATTCGTCTCTTTCGGTATTGGGGGTTAATGTTGCGCTGTGCTCGATTGGCTATAATAGGAAGTCCCTGGCCAGGGGTAGTACGGAGATCTACTGGTAAGTGTTATCAGTAGTTTCTTGACCCATTATGAGCCTCATATCGGCACGACTTATCGGTTACTAGGGTCTGACGTTTACCACCCCTACACTAGATATGCAACATATGAGACGAAGAGACCGGACTGTACGGTAGTATTACCAACAGGCTTTGCGGGAGTATAGACAAGCTTGCTTGTTGATCTTCTGATCGCTCAATACCCAGGTAGCCGTTACGTCCAGCTATTACCGTTGACGGCTTATGGGTGACTGATATGATCATCACCCACTGCCGGCGTATTGACGAGTCTTTAGAATCCTACACAGAGGTTTCCTGGCTCAGGCGTAACGAAGTAGAAGCACATATGTGATATGTGCGGGACCGAGATTAAAATGTGTATGTGATACCGTATTCTATTCTCGCGAAATGTGATATCGGTCGGTTATATGTGATATAGCCGGGCTCTCCAATCAAGTGTTGATTCGATAACTTGATACATATGATATTAGTCGGTTATATGAGATATAGCCGGATTATTAAATCAAGTGTTGATTTGATAATTTAATGTATAATTGTATATTTGATATATTAATTTGCATTAACTAATATTAGCTCACTTAAGCATTTCTTTTTCTCACTTGTGTGCACTTAATATATATGTGATATATATTATTGTATCATGCTAGTTGCTACATGCTACATAGGTGTATGAGACTCACACCATGCTCATGATAATGTGGGGTTTTATTTATTTAAAGTAAATAACTAATTAGTTGGAAATTAGTCACATGGTTTAGCTTAGTGGAAGCTTGTAGAACCATTGATTTAGTCCACTAGTTTTGTTTTACATTAGATATTTATTAACCCAACCATTACCTTAAGCCATGGTTAAGTCTCTACATGAGTTAGTATGAGATATTATCTCACCCATGGTTGCTATTCTCTCTTTCTTCAATGATTCACTTCATCTTCTTCTTCATCAAAAGAGCTCACTAGGTTTTGGAGATGTGAAGAAAATTAGTGAGAAAATTAATTCTAAAGTGTGCAAAAATCCTATTTCATCATTCTCTACTAGACTAGCCATTTAGTTTAGGGTGTTAGCTTCACTAATTCCAAATTAGTGAAGAGATAGCTTGAGTTGGCGTCTCCTCGACGTAGATCATTTTCGGCCTCGAATACTTCTAGCAAGCTTGTTCTTTGCATCTTATGGAGCCATTTTAGAGTTCGGAAGATCACTACTTGGAGCGAAGGGGCTACTACACGGAGCTTTTGAAGTGAAGGACCAGTCTACAAAGTTGTATTCCATGTTCACTTAGATGTAAAGTTGTTTACATGCTTGTATTGTCTAATTCTCTAGTTAAGATTCTAGGGTTAGGGTTGTTTAGCATGGCAAATTTTTGAAAACGGCATAGATGATGCCTCCCGAAACCTTTCTGTCGTTCTAGGTAACCCTATAGTAGCATCAGAGCCAAACTAGAGAATTAGGAGATATTTGTAGAGTTACGAAACCGAAACAAATCCGAAACAATCAAAATAAAAACCAAGTTTCTGTCGAATTTTTCATAGTGTCTAAAATTTTTTTAAGCAACTGCAGAATGTTATATGAGATGTAACATGAACACCGGACAAAAACGATCCCCTTTCACCCGTTTTGACCTGGCGACATGCTCTGAAATTCCGGCCTGGCCGGTCCAATGTTGGATTCTTGGGTTCGTTTTGGATTGGTGTTCCGGTCTCTAGGTTTTGGTGTTCAGGTGTTGCTTGTTTTTGCTAAGATTACATGTGATGTTATCTTTCTGTAAAGGCAATTCGGAGTGTTTCGTAGTTGTAATTCTAACATCGTTTCGTGTAATTTAGACAATGTTAAAAAGTTTGAACGAATATCAATAACACATTTTCTCCCTCGCTGGAATTTTTCCAAAAGTTGGATTTTCTCCAAGTTAAAAACATTCAAAAATCATGCAAGTAATTCTATGGACCCACTAGAAGAACGAAACCCTAACTCGATTCTATAACCGTCGGAACAGCTGCAAACCCTAAGGTTTGTGGTAGTTCCGCGGCACCATAGGTGAGAAAAGGGTTGGCCCTTCTACGGTTGGTCCATAGGTACCGTAGAATGTTCTGATTATTTCTTAACTGTGCTCTAGTGTTGAGCTCTTTGGGAAACTTTAGGTGTTTGTTGATTTGATCGGAATGTTTAACATCGTCTAGCTATCTATGGAATGCGATACAATATTTGGAATTTGAGAGGTTAGGCATGAAATCCGAAGTATGTGATATTTCAGGTTTATGGTGTCTACGGAGGTTGCGAATTCCAGATTTTGTAGTTTGACATTTTCTTTTCTGCGACCGTAAGTATAATATGTGGTGTATCGCCGGTTTCGTTGCTATATGTCAACGACAATTGGGATACGTATATTTACTTATGTTGATGACATGTGTGTTAGTTATATGTATGCCTTAGAGGCCATTATTTTACATATGATGTATATTATAGTGGATGCTTGGACATATATAAGGAGAACTTTCTTGCTCGACATGATAGTATGCTATCTGGTTGCTCTTTGTCTTAACATATAGGCTTGTATTGTGATACTGTCTTGCTCTCACATGTTGATAAAACCCTTAAGATGTGTACTTGACTACCAGGACTATGATGGAGATCATACTAGTTAGGCCAGGATAGTCCATAAGTACATCCTTTAATTGTTCCTAGTCGAGTGTGTATCGAGACAGGGCATCGATATTCTAGAGTAGAATAGCATATACGCTTCTTGACCCATATGATGGACGATGGATGATCCCACATCCATTGATGTATGACATCAAAGATGGTATACGGGTTCACAGTGGAGACTAGGTACACTGAACGGACTCGTCAAGAACTCTTAGTTGGTATTATACCTATCGTTAGATAGGAGTTCTCTGGTGACACTGCTACAGGTTAGTCTGTAGACCCGAGATTGTCATAGAGTCTTGTGTGATTCCCACTGTGCTTTGATTTGCACCTTACCACGTTCAAGAGAACGTGCAAAATGGTGGCTTTTGGGTACAGTCCCGAGTCACATAGAGGAAATGAGCGATAGGAGGGGATTCGTCTCTCCTGGTATTAGGGTTTATGTTGCGCTGTGCTCGATTGGCTATAACAGGAAGTCCCTGGACAGGGATGATACAGAGATCTACTGGTAAGTATTATCAGCAGTTTCTCGACCTGTTATGAGCCTTACATCGGCACGACTTATCGGTTACTGTGGTCTGATGTTTACCACCCCTAAACTAGATAAGCGACATATCAGACGAAGAGACTGGACTGTACGGTAGTGTTACTAACAGGCTTTACAAGAGAATGAGAAGGCTTGCTTGTTGATCTTCTGATCACTCAATACCCGGGTAGCCGTTACGACCAGCTAGTTCCACTGACGCCTTGTGGGTGACTGATATGATCATCACCTACTACCGGCGTATTGACGAGTCTTTAGAGTCTTACATAGAGGTTTCCTGGCTCAAGCAAAATGAAGTAGGAGCACATATGTGATATGTGCGGGAACGAGATTAATACGTGTATGTGATACTGTATTCAATTCTCACGATATGTGATACCGGTCGGTTATATGTGATATTGCGAAGTTATCGAATCAAGTGTTGATTCGATAAAATGATACATATGATATTAGTCGGTTATATGTGATATAGCCGGATTATTGAATCAAGTGTTGATTTGATAATTTAATGTATAATTATATATTTGATATATTAATTGACATTAACAAATATTTGCTCACTTGTGCATTTCTTTTTCTCACATGTGCACACTTAATATATATGTGATATATATTAATTGTTTTTATTTTTGTGTCATGCTTGATGATACATGTGACATGGATGTATGAGACTCACACCATGCTCATTATAATGTAGGGTTTATTTATTTAAAGTAAATCAAAAATTAGTTGGAAATTTGCTCTTGGTTGAAACTTGTGGAACCATTGACTTAGTCCACTAATTTTGTTTTACTTAAGATATTTATTAACCCAACCATTGTAATTAGCCATGGTTAAGTCTCTACAAGAGTTAGTATATGATATTTTCTCACCAATGGTTTCTAGATTATTATTCATTCTATTCTCTTCATCTTCTTCATCATCAAGAGTGAGCTCTATAGATTTTTGAGAGGTGAAGAAAACTAGTGAGAAAATTAATTCTAAAGTGAGCAAAAATCCTACTTCATCATCCACTACTAGATTATCCATTTAGTTTAGAGTGTTAGCTTCACTAATCCCTAATTAGTGAAGAGGTAGCTTAGGTTGGTGTCTCCTCGACGTAGATCATCTTCGGTCTCGAAGACTTCGTGCAAGCTTGTTCCTTTCATCTTGTGGAGCCATTCTAGAGTCCGGAAGATCACAACTTGGAGCGAAGGGACTACTACACATAGCTATTGAAGTGAAGAACCGGTCTACAAAGGTTGTATTCTTTGTTCACTTAGATGTAAAGATGTTTACATGTTGTATTGTATAATTCTCTAGTTAAGATTCTAGGGTTAGAGTTGTTTAGTATGGAAAATTTTTGAAAATGGCATGGACGATGCGTCCCGAAACCTTGCTGTTGTGTTAGGCATTCCTACAGTGGTATCAGAGCCAACCTAGAGAATTAGATGATGCCACGCCCCGCTTCCCAGAGTGCGCTAAGATAGGCATGTGGCAGAGCCAACCATGCTACCTGTGGATAGGAAATATCCCTCCACAGTCACATTACGGCTGTAGAGATATCAAGAACAGTAATAAACTATCTAACACATGTCCATAATCCAGAATAAACGAGTCATGAAATAAAATAATGCAGAAGCAAAATGATCCAATACAATAATAAATTGGAATGTACGGCCCATAATGCGGGCTCACATCAGGAATGAAAATACTGAAAGGAAACTAAACTAAACTAATAACAGGTTCTCACTGCTCGGCCTGTTGATCAAAATACTCCTGGACTGCCTGCGATAAGGATAAGGGATCTGGGCCATGCAAAACCCAGACGTCAGTGCGTCATAATATCAATAACTCTAAGCAAGCAGGATGTGATGAAATATATATGCATGAAGTATAAACAGTAACAGTAACATGAATATAGATCAGTGGACAGAATATATATAGGTGAAGTGCAGAGAGCAGTCTAAACCACGCCATAGGATTATCTACTCTAAAATTATTGAAATCAATTATAGTAATTCTCCATGTAACTCAAAGAATATGTCCCGTTACCTCCCGGGACCACGGATCAGGAATATATGAACCAAGAGTGGTTCTGTCCCGTAACCACCCGGGACCACGGATCAAGATGTAAGAGTCACGAATGGCTCTGTCCCGTTACCCCCCGGGACCACGGATCAAGTAATACCCTTTTAAGTTACACTTTAGTTTACACTTTTCATTTACCTATACCCCTAAGTTATGTGTTCAAGTCAGGTTTTGATAAATATGGAACTAATGCCAACACAGGATCAAGCAGATACAAGTTTGTCTGTATAGACAACAGGATATGTCCGTAGGGACAACAGGTCAAGATTGTCGGCATTAGTAACAAGATCAGGTAACATGTCAAGCTGTGGTACATCAGGTCATGTTAGGTGGTGTACATGGATCAAGTCATGTCAAGTAGTGCACATGTATCAAGTGGGTGCTCATAATCAAACTGTAATATGTATGGGTGCACAAAATCAAGTGTTGGGTACTAATATAACAATAAAATGGAATAATGTAACATGGTATGCAAATCGATATAAAATCAATGATATGGATGCACAATTATCGATTATGGTTACATTTATAGTTCCAAAACTAATTAGAATGCACTTTATTAAACATGGGGTGTTAATAACACAGTATTATGTATTACTGTGATCTATAGATGCAGTTATATGTATTTTAAATGGGATGGATGCAAACGGGTATCCGAAAACAGTAAAACTGTAAAATAGTAATGTGGGATGTACAACTAAGCAATATGTGATGTAAATATTCCATTGGGTACAGTATTTTGAAATATAGTATGTAACAAGCTAAGTTTGCATGTGCTAGATGTAAAGTAATATGTACGGATGCAGACGGATGTCGAAAAACTATAAAAGTAAACATGGGGTGCATAATTTAAAATATCACTATTATATTTATTAAAATAGATATATATAAAGTAATATAGAATGTAGCAAGATAAACTTGCCTAGATGGATCAAGAAACGGATGTGTATGGTACGTCCGACATCGGCAAAACGTTGCGATGCACGCACGGCACACGGAACGGGTTTAAGAAACGCTCCAGGGTGATCACGTAGGTAAGGTACGTCGTCTGGATCGTCAGCGTCAATCCCGACTCCGGAAAACTATGGAAAACAGATCACAAGAATCAAAGAATAGAAAATAAAGAAGAGGAAGGAAGAAGAGGAGGAGGAAGAAGAAGAGATAGGGAGTGATGCTCACTGTGGTTGCGTTCTGTGGTTGTAGAGGGGAGGTGTGAAGGTGTCAATGGCTGGGTTTGGGGTCGGTTTTTGTTGGCTGGGTTTGGTGTGCAGGGTGTGTAGGGATATTGGTGAGGTGAGGGTGCAGAGGAGAGGGAGAGGAGAGGAAGGAGATGGCGATGAGAGGTGGTCGGAGGCGAGGTGCAGGTGGGTTTCTTGGGTTGAGTTGGGTGCGGGGTGCACGGGGAGAAGGAAGAAGGTGGCTGAGTTGGTGAAGAGGAGGTGACGAGGAGGAGGAGGCTCGGTTGAGGGAGTTGAGGTGATGAGCTTTAGGGTTAGGGTTTGAGATGAGGATGGGTGAATCAATGGGAGCTCGGGGTTCTTATAGGGAGATGAAGACGAGAGATGAGGGAACAGTTAAGGGAAGTGATTATATGGAAGAAGGAAGGTGCGCGGATCCCTGGTGAACAGGAATCGTGAGAGAAGTGAGAGAGAGGGAGAAGAGAGAGAAAGGGAGAGAGATAGAGAGAAGAGATTTCTTGCTGGTAGTGAATACTTGAGCAAGAAAACGGATGTGCTACCGCGTGTAGCGAGCCACCCGCCGATTGGGGTCCCGGATTTGGTTATTTCGGAGTTGGAGATCGAGAGGAGAAAGAATCTTGGCGCGTAGCGGGGAGACAGAGAAGGAGAGAAGTATGCTCGAGTGAGAGAGAGAGAGAAAGGAAAGAGAGTGGGGCCCAAGGCTTAGAGGAAGAGAAAGAGAGAGAGTTTGTTTTAAGGTTAGGATTTTAATTTGTAAAAATATTTTAGTTAGTTTCGAGCTGTAAAAGGAATTTAAACGGTTAAATAAATTTTAAATATATAATAAATTTGAATTTTGGCGGGATACAAAAATATTTCAAAATACGCCCAGGTCGGGTCTAAAATTTTAGTTTTAAAATATGAAAAATATATGCGACGTCCAAATTTCAAAATGAATGCTCAGGTAACGAAAATGCATACCCCTAAAATTGGATGCACGTACGTGCGCGTAGCCGTCCAAACACGTCCGTTTCACTGAACGAGATGAGAATAAGGTGCACGGATGCTGCCACGGGGTTAGGATATCATGCAGGCCATGTTATATAATTTTAAATTATTTTATATGGCTTAAAATGTTATATGGTAAAAGATGCAATGCCAGATAAAATACCAGTATGCAGTATTCATGAAAATGCACATGTCTATATAACAAGTCATGATGATTCATAAATATGAATCAAACAAGTTTCAAGCAAGCAGGTCGGGTCGAATCTAATGTAAAATGTAAAATACCATTCGTACCCAAAACACGATAAATCAAGAAAAAATACCAAAATAAGCAAATAGGATAAATGGAACTGGAGTGTTACATTATACCCAACTGCAAAATGAATTTCGTTCTCGAAATTCCAAGAACAAGAAAGGATAAACAATCAAGATACTACAAGAATAGGTATGGAAACTTCTGTCGAATCTCGTCTTCTCGTTCCCAAGTCGATTCTCCATGCGAACGATTTCCCCAAGAAACAAGTACGAGAGGGATAACTTTGTTCTTAAGGACCTTTTCTCTTCGATCAACAATCGATATCGGTCGCTCCTCAAAGGTCAAATCATCTCTTACAGTCAGCTCCGAATGATCCAGCATGTGTGTTTCATCTCGAACATACTTACGGAGTTGAGATACATAAAACACGTCATGAACATTCACCAAAGATTGCAGTAAAACCAATCGATAAGCCACTTCTCCAACACACTCCAAAATCTCGAAAGGCCCTACGAATCGAGGACTAAGCTTGCCTCGACTCCTAAAACGAATCACTCCTCTAGTCGGTGATATTTTCAAAAATACCAGATCACCAACAGCGAATTCTAGAGGTCTTCTCGATGTATCGGCCCAACTCTTCTGCCGATCTTGTGCTGCCTTCATATGATTCCGGATAGTATTAACTTTCTCAACTATTTGCACGATCAAATCCGGTCCCAACAATCTTCGTTCTCCAACATCATCCCAACAAACGGGTGAGCGACACTTGCGACCATACAACGCTTTGAATGGAGCCATCTGAATAGTCGCCTGAAAGCTGTTATTTTACGAAAACTCCACCAAATGTAGATGATCCTCCCATGAACCCTTGAAGTCTAACATGCAAGCTCTCAACATGTATTCAAGAGTTTGGATCGTTCTCTTCGACTGGCCATCTGTCTGAGGATGATAAGCTATGCTAAACTTCAATCGAGTCCCCAAACTTTCCTGTAAGCTCCTCCAAAAGTGTGATAAGAAACGGGTGTCACGGTCGGAAACGATGCTCACAGGTACTCCATGCAATCTTACAATCTCCTGCATGTACCGTTCTGCCAATATTTCCGTTGATTGACCAACTCGAAATGGTATGAAATGAGCCGTCTTGGTCAATCGATCAACAATCACCCAAACTGCATTGTTGCCTTTTGGACTCCGCGGTAAAACCGTCACGAAATCCATGGTTATATGTTTCCACTTCCATTGAGGAATCGGAAGTGGTTGCAATAAAACAGCAACCCTTTGATATTCAGGCTTAACTTGCTGACACACCAAGCACTTCGCTACAAAGCGGGCAATCTCCCGTTTCATGCCTTCCCACCAGAAATGCTGTCGTAGATCACGGTACATCTTCGTGCCTCCTGGATGTACGGAATATGCGGAACTGTGCGCCTCCCTCATAACTTCTTCGCGAATATCTCCCTTTGGCACACACAAACGGCTACCATATCGCAACGAACCATCTTCATGAATCAACAAGTCCGTTCGAAGTCCAGCTTCAACCTGTTCTCGAAACTTCTGCAATCTAGGGTCCTGTGACTGCGCTGCTTTAATATTCTCGATCAGCGACGATTGTACTTGCATCTGCGTCAACTGTCCCGAAGAATACGGTAGCACGATACCCAACTCGAATCTCCGAAAGTCTTCGATAAGTTCCTTTTGTGCAGTCGACATCTGAATTGCTGGCAACCGACTAAGCGCATCCGGCACAACATTAACTTTCCCCGGATGGTACTTGAGATCAAGATCATAGTCAGCCATCAGCTCCAACCATCTATGCTATCTCATATTAATCTCTTTCTGCGTGAACACATACTTTAGGCTTTTGTGATCGGTAAATACTTCGACCCTTTCGCCCAATAAGTAGTGTCTCCAAATCTTCAAAGTGAAAATCACAGCTGCTAGCTCCAAATCATGAGTTGGGTAATTCTTCTCATGGGTCATCAACTGTCTCGATGCGTAAGCTATAAGCTTCCCATGCTGCATCAAAACACATCCCAATCCTTTCCCAGATGCATCGCTGTGAATCACCAATCCTCCGGGACTGTCTGGTATGGTTAAAATAGGAGCAGTTATCAATCTTTGCTTCAACGCCTCAAAAGCTGACGCACACTTATCCGTCCATACAAATGGTACTTCCTTGCGTGTAAGCTTAGTCAAAGGCTCAGCCAAACGAGCAAAATTCTCCACGAACCTTCTGTAATACCCGGCAAGTCCAAGAAAGGTTCTGATCTCTGCTACGTTCTTCGGAATCGGCCAATCTCGAACTGCTGCAATCTTTTAGGGATCAACGGAGATTCCGTCTCCAGACATGACATATCCCAAAAACTTCACTTCTTCAAGCCAAAACTCGCACTTGCTCATCTTTGCATACAATCTTTCTTGCCTCAATGTCTGCAGTGCGATGTTCAAGTGTTCTGCATGCTCTTCTATGCTCTTCGAGTAGACCAGAATATCATCGATGAACACCACTATAAACTGGTCCAAGAATGGTGAAAAGATTCGGTTCATCAAGTTCATAAATATCGCCGGTGCATTCGTTACTCCGAAGGGCATCACTAAATACTTGTAATGTCCATATCGAGTTCGGAACGCCGTCTTGAAAATATTTTTTGATTTAACTCGGACCTGATGATATCCGGATCGCAAATCCAGCTTCGAGAATACCCTCGCGCGACTAAGCTGCTCGAATAATTCGCCAATGCGGGGGATCGGGTACTTGTTCTTAATAGTCACCCGGTTTAATTCTCGATAATCGATGCACATCCTCCTTGTGCCATCTTTCTTCTTTACTAGAAGAACTGGAGCTCTCCAAGATAAATTGCTGCTATGAATCCAACCCTTCTCTAGTAATTCGGTAACATGCTTCTTGATTTCATCCAACTCCACTGGTGCCATTGGATAGTACGCCTTTGAGATTGGCACTGCACCAGGAACAAGATCGATCGCGAACTCCACATCTCGTTTTGGCGGTAAACCCGAGATGTCCTCGAACACGTACATGAACTCTCGAACTATGGCTGGCGCTTCCTCCTTATCAACTTCCATCGACGAAAGAACATTGTTTGTCGGCCTAGCCCTAAACTCAACTGGCCGGACAGAACTGCTACCTCCAGCAACAACAAACTCTGGATGTTCGGAAATCTGGAAAATCACTTTCTTTGCCCTACAATCAATGTGAGCGTGGAAAGTGCCGAGAAAATCTATTCCCAAGACAACTTCATAACTTCCGGTATCAATCACCAAGAAATCTGCAAACAACTCCCGTCTGCAAACAACAACTACTAGCTATGATCTTCCCATTCCCAGTGTGTATGTTTCAACAACTAGAAGGACGTGCAAGGAATCGAGTGTGTAGCAATAAACTTGGACGACATAAAACAATGGGATGCACCAGAATAGAATAATACTAATGCGGGAAAACCATGAACAAGTAGGATACCCGAAACAACTTCCTCTGAAGCTTTGGCCTCTTCAGCCGTCAGGGTAAAGGTTCGAGCTTGATTGGGTCCTTGAGTCAACTACTTCTACCTCTGAAACTGCTTCTGCGGTGGCCTCTGAAAATCATCCATCAAACGAAGCTTCGACGGGCAAACACTGATAGTATGATCTGCTGATCCGCAAACTAAACAAAGTCCAAGCTTCCTCTGACAATCCTTCTATTGATGTCCGGGTAAATAGTAGTAATCACAAATCATGCTCCTTCTTTGATCAGCAACGACGGGCTTCTTCTAGGTGTTACGCTACGTCGGTTCACCGGAATACCTCTCCGCATAGGCGCTCGGTTTGGCGCAAATGCCGGCTTCCGCACTGCAACTTCCTGCTGCTGCGTACCCCCGGTCTTTACCGATAAGCTCTGCTGCTCTCGGGCCACCTTAAGAACTTGAGAGAAAGTGGTAAATCCTAGAGATATGATGTGCCTTTGGATTTCCACGTCCAAACTGCGCATAAACCTTCGTGCCCTATCATCTTCTTTGGCCACTAAAGGTCCAGCGAATCGACTGAGCCGTGTCCACTCAGCTGCATGTACTGTTAGTTATGTATATGGCCTAGAGTCCATTGTTGTACATATGATGTATATTATAATGGATGCTTGGATATATATAGAGAGGACTTTCTTGCTCGTCATGATAGTATGCTATTTGGTTTCTCTTTATCTTAATATGTTTACTTATATTAGTTTACTTTCTTGTTCTCACATGTTGATAAAGCCCTTAGGATATGTACTCGACTACTGGGACTATGATGAGATCATACTAGTGGGGCCAAGGTAGTCAACGAGTACATCCTATAACTGTTTCTACTCGAGGGTGTGTCGAGACAGGGCATCGATACACTAGAGTAGACTAGCGTACACGCATCTTGACCTATATGATGGGCGATGGATGATCCCATATCCATCGGTGTTTGACATCAAGGATGGTGTACGGGTGCTCAGTGGAGACTGGGTACACTGGACGGACTCGCCGAGAACACCCAGATGGTATTATACCTCGCGTCAGATGGCAGTTCTCCGGTGACACTGGTACAGGTTAGTTATTAGACCCAAGATCGTCATAGAGTCTTGTCTGATTCCCACTGTGCTTTGATTTTCACCTTACCATGTCCAAGAGGGCATGCAAAACGGTGGCTTTTGGGTACAGTCCCGAATCACATGGAGGCAATGAGCGATAGGAGGGGATTCATCTCTCCCGGTATAGGGAGTTGATGTTGTGCTGTGTTCGATTGGCTATAACTGGAAGTCCCTGGCTAGGGCGGATATTGAGTACTGCTGGTAAGTGTTATCAGTAGGTTCTCGACCTGTTATGAGCCTCACATCGACACGACTTATCGGTTACTGGGGTCTGACGTATACCATCCCTAGACTAGATATGCGACATATCAAACGAAGAGACCGGACTGTAGGGGAGTGTTACTGATTGGATTCACAGGAGAATGTACATGCTTGCTTGTTGATCTTCTGATCGCTCAATACCTGGGTGGCTGTTACGTTTAGCTGACCGCTTGCAGCTTGTGGGTGTTTGATATGATCATCACCTGCTACCGGCGTATTGACGATTCTTTAGAGTCCTACACAGAGGTTTCTTGACTCAGGCAAAACGGAGTAGGAGCACATATGTGATATGTGCATGACCGAGGATAATACGATATGAGATACCGTATTATATTCTCACGATATTTTGATATGAGCCGGGTCATCGGATCAAGTGTTGATTCGATGAATCGGTACATGATATATTAGTCGGTTATATTCGATATAGCCGGATTGTCGGATCAAGTGTTGATTCGATAATTTAATATATAATTATATATGTGATATATTACATTACATTATCTAACATTGGCTTGCTTTATTGATTCATTTTCTCACCGGATAATACATTGATATATATGCGATATATGTTAATTATATTGTTTTCTTTTGTTACAAATATATATTATATATATGATATATAATATTGTAACATGATATGATTACTAATACAACATGTTTAGTGGAGATTAAACCTAGTTAGGGTTTGATTTAGGTTAGCTTTTTCTTGTAGCTTCTAGAAGCTTTTAGTTTGTTTCTAGCAAAGATATTATGCTAGATATTTTTGCTAGATATTTCTAACCTAACCCAAACCCTTCACCCTGGGTTAAGTATCTACAATGGTTAGCCTCTTCATATTCAACCATGGTTGCATTATTAATCATTATGATATTTTTCATTATTCATCACAAAAGGTTTCCATTCTTCTTCTTCTTCCTTGAGCTTTGAAAAAGATTTCTAGGTTTTCTTTATGTGATGAATTAGAGTGAGAATTTAATAATAAAAGAGACATAAATCCTACTTAATCATCCTCATCTAATCTAACCAATTAGATTAGGGTGTTCACTTCATTAGTGCGAAAGAGCCTGAGTTAAAGGAACTTCGAGGTAGATCATCGGAGAAAAGGAAGGCTACAAGCTAGCATGGATCATTCGGGTTGTGGAGCCTCTCTTGAGTCCGGGAGATCATGGATCGCGGCGAAGGGACTTCTACTTGGAGCTTATGAAGCGAAGGAGCGGACTACAAAGGTTGTAATCCCTCACTCTTAGTTCTAAAGATGTTTACTTGCATGTTAAACTCTAATAATCTAGCAAAGATCCAGGCTTTGGGTTGTTTCGGCACGTCTAATTTTTAAATCGGGCATGGTTGATGCCTTATAAACCCTTGTATGACTTCTTAGGAACCCCACAGTGGTATCAGAGCTAAGCTAGAGCACTAGACGATGTGTATACGAAGTTAAAACTCCGATGGAATCCCGAAACATCGAAAATGACCCCCTCTCTGGAAATTTTGTAAAAATGTGATTTTTTCTGCATTAAAAATACTCAAAAAAATCAGCAGGGAATTATAAGCATTACTGTGGAAAACGAGCATGTAATTCGTACAAACCGCCACGGAACCGTGGCAATACCATGCTTGCGCCGTGGATCCGTGGATGTACAGTTGAATTGGGCTTTGGTTTTGGCACAGTAATATCCATAGCTGTTACTGCATATTTCTGGGTATTTTTAATCTGACTCAAGTGTTGACTGTTCTGGGGATTATTTTGAATTCGTTGATTCGATCGGATAGTTTAATTTCGTTTTGTTTTCCGGATATTTTAGAAACTGTTAAAATGTTCCAACGAATATCATTAACTCACTTTTTCCCGGCACGAAAAACTTTCAAGTGTTGAAATTTTCTTGAGTTTAAATCTTTCGGAAAAACGTGCAAGTAACGCTGTGGACCCTCTAGAAGAACACAAACCTTAACTCGATTATGTGACCGTCTGAACCGCCTCTGAACCTTAGGGTTTGGGGCAGTACGGCGTTGCCACATGTGAGGCGTTGGCTTGACCCTTCTACGGCTGAACCATTGGTACTGTGACATATTCTGGGACTTTTTGAACTCCGCTCAAGTGTTGAGCTATTTAGGAAATCTTGGGTATTTGATTATTTGATCGAAAAGTTTAATACTGTCTATTTATCTTGAATGCGATACAATATGTGGAATTCATATAGTTAGACATGAAATGCGAAGTATGTGATATTTCGGATTTACGATGTCTAAAGAGATTGTGGATTCCAAATGTTGTAGTTTTACATTTTCTTTTCTGTGACCATAAATGTAGTATGTAGTTGTATTGCCGGTTTTCGTTGCTATACATCAACGACGATCGGTGTATGCATACTTACATACGTTGATGATATGAGATATTATGTGTTGCTGTGATATGTTATATTGGATCGTCGTGTTCTGAATAGCCGGGGGTTTTATGTGAGATGAGAGTTTTTATTTTCATTCATATAAAATTCATTTGTATGTAATATTCTTTTATTGGGGCACTTCCGGGATGAGGTTGATGTCACCAGTGTATATTATTTACTTTTCCGCATTAGGTAGACCCAAGGAGGGGAGCACAAGTAACCGGGTTCTAGGGTACAGTGGGAGGCCATCTCGAGAAGTCGAGACCGAGTCTCCTAACACTAGAATTGGCAGTGTAGCTTGCCGTTCTCGTAGGGTTCTAGGGATGTGGGTTTGGCTATTCATCACGACCGTGGAATCCATGTTTTACACAGGCTCGTATTAAAAACACGGACATCCTAGTATATCCAATATTTCATATATGTTCTTCTGCTGCATTGTTCTGTGATGAGATCATATTACTGCCTGAGACGAATGCTTATACTATATATATATTCTGATATATAAATATTACTTCTTTCGTTTCTTCTGTGATGCTTAGGAAGCATAAGCTGATGGGATATATTAATGAGATTAATAAAAAGAAAAGAAACCTAAAAGATATTGTAGAATCAAAACTTTATAAAAAGAGTTGCTACAGTTTTGCTTTGCATAGCGGTATATATGATATACCCTGCACCTTATTCGATGAGGAAAGAGCCGAGATCCCTTCACTGGGAGTGACCTCTTTAGCTAAACTGGCAGATGCTACAAACTTGCGGTTTAGTTTTTGACAGCTTATATAGTTCTTGCTTTGCACAGCGGTATATATGATATACCCTGCACCTTATTCGATGGAGAAAGAGCCGAGATCCCTTCACCGGGAGTGACCTCTTTAGCAAAACTGGCAGATACTACAAACTCGCGGTTTAGTTTTTGACAGCTTATATAGTTCTTGCTTTGCACAGCGGTATATATGATATACCCTGCACCTTATTTGATGGGGAAAGAGCCGAGATCTCTTCACCGGGAGTGACCTCTTTAGCAAAACTAGAAGCCTCAAAAACACTCCTTTACAAAATCACTTATTTCTACAACGATATCAAGTTCATTATGCTCATGGTTTTCTGAAAAACCTGCGTAGCCCTCCGTCATTTCAGATAGATATCACTTAGTATTCATGCTACGTTTGTTGACCTGCGTCAAGGCGTAGTGTGCGGTAGCTAACTAGTACTTATCTGCAACATGAGATGTGATTGGATTAGGGTAGTCGTACGACTTTGTTGGCCTGCGTCAAGGGTCGTACGGGTAGGTTTAATTCAATCAAGAAACGTACGGGTTGAACTTGACTAGCGGACTGTAGTTTGTTAGCCTGCGTCAAGGTCATAGGACGCTAGGGGTAAAAGTATTATCGGGAATTTCAAGTGTTGAAATTTGCAATGAGATTGCATACCTACTATGAGATAGTTGGATCCCGATACCCACTGCAAGTAAGACTTACTCCTGAGAGAATTTTACACAGGACAATTAGCCGATCAAGTAGGTGTTTAGAAAGGTATTAACGGGGTTAAGCCTTTGGGAAGACGAGGTTTATTTTAATTAGGTCCATGTGAAAGCATGGGGAACCTCTCTCAAGTACCAACACTGATCTGGCTGAAAGATTGACGAAATTGTAGGGTGTAATTAATTCCGGCTAATCTTACCTTTTAGGGTTTGAAGGAAGATTTGATAAAAACAGTAGGAGACATCCTGATTAGATAAGATAATAACCAATCTAATCTTGCAAGAGCATACGCTAAAGTGTTTCCTTCTCTCTCTCTCCAGGTAGCGACCATGTCAGGACTTAATCAAGATAATAATATGGATGTATTGACTGAACCCGCTTATTATACTGAGCAGGGGATCGTTGGTCCCGTTCTTTCTTATAAGAGTTATGAGACTGAGCAGGAAACAGGAGAATATCTGGATTCTCATACCGCCCAATCGAAGAGCAAGCATGCTGATGCGTCTTTTTCGGGTGTGTTAGTTATTGAGAACTGTTTCTCAGTTCACCCTACGTCCTGGGTATTAGATACCGGATCGGGATCCTACATATGTAAATTGTTACGTAGGCTACGAAAAGGTAGAGAACTGGGAAAGGGTGATCATTCCGTACAAGTAGGGAATGGTGCAAGTATTGCAGCCAAAGAAGTTGGCGAATATCACCTTGTATTACTAAGTAGTAATACATTGATTCTGAACGAGTGCTATTATATACCGAACATGATGTGCAACATTATATCAGTTTCTTTATTAAGTAAAGAAGGATATAATTTTGTAGTACAAGATAATGTTATGAACATATTCCTGGATCAAAAGTTGATTGGATCGGGCTCGTTACATAATGGCATAAATACAGTCCTTAATATACAAAACACACACAAGAGGAAAAGTTCAGAAATGAACGAATCCTTCTTGTGGCATTTTAGACTTGGTCATATCAATGCGACACGACTAGCTAAGTTACATAAAGATGGATATTTAAATCCGTTTGAATTATCATCTTATGATACTTGCCATTCATGTCTCAAAGGAAAAATGACCAAAACTCCGTTTAGTGGACACGGAGAAAGAGTTACGGAACTCTTATGACTGGTACATAGTGATGTATGCGGTCCCATGTCTACACATGCCAGGAATGGTTCTTCTTACTTCATTACATTCACTGACGATCTCTCAAGATTCGGACATGTGTTCCTGATGAAACAAAAGTCTGAAGCTTTTGAGAAATTCAGAGAATATAAGCACGAAGTAGAGAACCAAACGGGCAAAAGTATTAAGATCTTTCGATCTGATCGAGGAGGAGAATACTTAAGCAATGAGTTCCCAGATTATCTAAAAGAGAATGAGATTCTCTCTCAGCTTAGTCCTCCTTATACACCACAGCACAACGGTGTATCGGAGCGGAGGAATCGCACCCTATTAGATATGATACGTTCTATGATGAGTACAACTGAGTTACCTATTTCCTTCGAGAGATATGCACTGGAGACAGCTGCAGACCTATTGAATAAGGTTCCCACCAAATCTGTGCCAACCACTCCATATGAGATATGGAAAGGAAAGAGACCATATCTTAATTATGTTAGGATATGGGGTTGTCCGGCATATGTGAAAACACAAAATCCGGACAAGCTCGGGGCAAGGTCTATTCTGTGTAAGTTTATTGGATATCCCAAACATTCACGAGGGTATATCTTCTACCACACCGAGGAACAAAAGGTGTTTTTTTCTCGGCACGCCACCTTTTTAGAAAAGGAATTTCTTGCAAAAGAGATTAGTGGCACTGAGGTAGAACTGGAAGAAGTTCCAGCAGAACAAACTACGACAGATGATTTGATAGAACCAGAGGATTCAGTAATACCCGACGAACCCCGGCCTCTCCGCCGATCTAGCAGGGTTTCTCATCCACCTGAGAGATACTACGGTTTTCTCATTGATGGTGGGAGCGAGGATTGCATCATGGAAGATGATGACCCGACTAGTTTCGAGCAGGCCATCACGAGTGGTGACTCTGTAAAATGGCTGGATGCAATGCGATCTGAGATGGAATCCATGTACACCAACAAAGTATGGACTTTGGAAGTTGCTCCTGAAGGGGTAAAACCCATTGGGAGCAAATGGATCTTTAAAAGGAAAATTGGTGTAGATGGAAAAGTTGAGACTTTCAAAACTAGACTTGTTGCAAAGGGTTTTCGTCAACGACCAGGTGTGGATTATGACGAAACCTTTTCTCCAGTGGCTATGCTTAAGTCCATCCGGATCCTACTTGCCATTGCTGCATACCATGACTACGAAATCTGGCAAATGGATGTTAAGAATGCCTTTCTAAACGGTGATTTAGAAGAGTGCGTGTACATGACTCAGCCAGAGGGCTTCGTAGATAGTGGGGGCAGCGAAAAGGTGTGCAAACTGCTTAAATCCATTTATGGGTTAAAGCAAGCATCGAGGAGTTGGAACATCTGCTTTGATGTTGTAGTCAAACAGTTTGACTTCATCAAAAACGTAGATGAACCTTGTATATATAAAAAGGTTGCAGAGAGTAAGGTTGTCTTCCTCGTATTGTACGTCGATGACATACTCTTGATAGGAAATGATGTTCCTATGCTTCATTCCGTCAAGCTCTTCTTATCACAAAGATTCTCAATGAAAGATCTAGGTGATGCCTCCTGCATATTGGGAATTATGATCTATAGAGATAGATCTAAACGGATACTGGGATTATCCCAATCCAGGTACATTGACACCATACTAAAGAGGTTTAGTATGGAAGAATCCAAGCGTGGGAACCTACCCACAATCTATGGACTCACTCTCTCCAAACAGATGCCTCCCAAGACTGATTTGGAGAGAGCTCACATGCAAGGGATACCCTATGCTTCGGCAGTAGGCTCTATCATGTATGCGATGCTATGTACCAAACCCGATGTAGCATACTCACTAAGTGTAGTGAGTAGGTATCAAGCAGATCCTGGAGAGAGTCACTGGATAGCTATGAAGAACATTCTCAAGTACTTGCGAAGGACTAAAGAGATGTTCTTGGTGTATGGTAATGGAGAACTCTAGGTGGAGTCCTTTACCGATTCCAGCTTCCAAAGTGATAAGGACGACTCTAAGTCGAACTCGGGATTTGTCTTTACCCTCAATAGAGGGACGGTATGTTGGAAGAGTTCCAAACAGGATACCGTTGCAGACTCGACGATGGAGGCTGAATACATCGCTGCCAATGATGCTGCAAAAGAGGCTGTCTGGATAAAGAAGTTCATTACTGAACTTGGTGTGGTTCTATCCATTGAACATCCAATACCTCGATATTGCGATAACAATGGAGCTGTGGCTTTGGCCAAGGAACCC
This sequence comes from Agapanthus africanus, assembly GCA_030015575.1. Classification (NCBI taxonomy): domain Eukaryota; kingdom Viridiplantae; phylum Streptophyta; class Magnoliopsida; order Asparagales; family Amaryllidaceae; genus Agapanthus; species Agapanthus africanus. The sequence goes on along the minus strand of CM057346.1, from coordinate 542,531,649 downwards.
AGGTCCCATCAGAAGTCCAGACATATTCTGAGGAGGTATCACCTGATCAGGGAGATAGTTAATCGCCGGGAGATCGAGGTCAGGAGAGTAGATACGAAGAACAACACTGTGGATCCACTCACGAAGGCCATTCCCCAGATAAAGTTTGAGAGATTATTCGGGATGCTAGGTATGAGATACTACAGCAGCTGGCCTTAGTGCAAGTGGGAGATTGTTAGTTATGTATATGCCCTAGAGGCCATTGTTGTACATATGATGTATATTATAATGGATGCTTGGATATATATAGAGTGGACTTTCTTGCTCGTCATAATAGTATGCTATTTGGTTTCTCTTTATCTTAACATGTTGACTTATATTAGTTTACTGTCTTGTTCTCACATGTTGATAAAGCCCTTACGATATGTACTCGACTACTGGGACTATGATGAGATCATACTAGTGGGGCCAAGGTAGTCAACGAGTACATCCTATAACTGTTCCTAGTCGAGGGTGTGTCGAGACAGGGCATCGATACACCAGAGTAGACTAGCGTACACGCATCTTGACCCATATGATGGGTGATAGATGATCCCATATCCATCGATGTTTGACATCAAGGATGGTGTACGGGTGCTCAGTGGAGACTGGGTATACTGGACGGACTCGCCGAGAACTCCCAGATGGTATTATACCTCGCGTCAGATGGCAGTTCTCCGGTGACACTGGTACAGGTTAGTCTGTAGACCCGAGATCGTCATAAAGTCTTGTGTGATTCCCACTGTGCTTTGATTTCCATCTTACCATGTCCAAGAGGGCGTGCAAAACGGTGGCTTTTGGGAACAGTCCCGAATCACATTGAGGCAATGAGCAATAGGAGGGGATTCGTCTCTCCCGGTATAGCGAGTTGATGTTGTGCTGTGTTCGATTGGCTATAACTGGAAGTCCCTGGCCAGGGCGGATATTGAGTACTGATGGTAAGTGTTATCAATAGGTTCTCGACCTGTTATGAGCCTCACATCGACACGACTTATCGGTTACTGGGGTCTGACGTATACCACCCCTAAACTAGATATGCGATATATCAGACGAAGAGACCGGACTGTAGGGGAGTGTTACTGATTGGATTCACAGGAGAATATACAGGCTTGCTTGTTGATCTTATGATTGCTCAATACCTGGATGGCTGTTACGTTTAGCTGACCGCTTGCAGCTTATGGGTGTTTGATATGATCATCACCTGCTACCGGCGTGTTGACGATTCTTTAGAGTCCTACACAGAGGTTTTTTGACTCTGGCAAAACGGAGTAGGAGCATATATGTGATATGTGCAGGACCGAGGATAATACGATATGAGATACCGTATTATATTCTCACGATATTTTGATATGAGCCGGGTCATCGGATCAAGTGTTGATTTGATGAATCGGTACATGATATATTAGTCGGTTATATTCGATATAGCCGGATTGTAGGATCAAGTGTTGATTCGATAATTTAATGTATAATTATATATGTGATATATTACATTACATTATCTAATATTGGCTCGCTTTATTGATTCATTTTCTCACCGGATAATACATTGATATATATGCGATATATGTTAATTGTATTATTTTGTTTTGTTACAAATATATATTATATATATGATATATAATATTGTAACATGATATTATTACTATTGCAACATGTTTAGTGGAGATTAAACTTAGTTAGGGTTTGATTTGGGTTAGTTTTTTCTTGTAACTTCTAAAAGCTTTTAGTTTGTTTCTAGCAAAGATATTATGCTAGATATTTTTGCTAGATATTTCTAACCCAACCCAAACCCTTCACCCTAGGTTAAGTCTCTACAATGGTTAGCCTCTTCATATTCAACCATGGTTGCATTATTAATCATTATGATATTTTTCATTATTCATCACAAAAGGTTTCCATTCTTCTTCTTCTTCCTTGAGCTTTGAGAAAGCTTTCTAGGTTTTCTTTATGTGATGAATTAGAGTGAGAATTTGATAATAAAAAAGAGTATAAATCATGCTTAATCATCCTCATCTAATCTATCCAATTAGATTAGGGTGTTCACCTCATTAGTGAGAAAGAGTTTAAGTTAAAGGAACTTCGAGGTAGATCATCGGAGAAAAGGAAGACTACAAGCTAGCATGGATAATTCGGGTTGTGGAGCCTCTCTTAAGTCTGAGAGATCATGGATCGCGGTGAAAGGACTTCTACTCGGAGCTTATGAAGCGAAGGAGCGGACTACAAAGGTTGTAATCCCTCACTCGTAGTTTTAAAGATGTTTACTTGCATCTTAAACACTAATAATCTAGCAAAGATTCAGGCTTTGGGTTGTTTCGGCACGTCTAATTTTTAAATCAAGTATGGTTGATGCCTTATAGACCCTTGTATGCCTGCCTTGGAACCCCACATGTACATCCATGGGTACGCCGTTCTGCTTCAAACTGATAAACTTTTCTTCCATTTCCTCCCGTGCAGTCTGCGGGAAGAACTTCTCCAAGAAACTCTTCGAAAAATCTGCCCAACTGATCGGCTTGGGCAAGCGGGTTTCTTCCACAAGCAACCATTCATGGGCATAGTCCACCTATTGGATGTGTACTACATCCACTCTCTTATCCTCTGGAATCTGTGCCGCAATGAGCAAATTCTCCGTATCAACCAGCCTCTGCTCCGCTGGCAACGGCTCTTCCAGACCAGTGAAAATGGACGGACTAAGTCTCCTGAAATCCGCCACGGTACCCACATGATCAACTAGTTTGGCCACAACATTGTTTACGGACTGCTGGACGGTCCGCAAACCTTCCTGAAAAGCTTCGGCTTGCCGCTAATTCAGCTCGGTCTGCCGTTTCTGGTTCTCCAGCATCCCACGAATTACTCCAAGCAAAGCGGCGTCATCAACACGCCTCTGGTATGCTCGCAGATTTCTGTCTGCCATGTTCCTGAAACCAAAATATTGAAAAGGATTAGTATGATAACAAGATTCAAACTTTTGATGAATAATGACCATAGATCAAGGATATGAATCAAGACTAGAACTCCAAGTTACTTAAATAGAGTACCGCATTGTAACCATGCCGCGGTACATAGTTACAATCACATAACTCCACCCAAGTCGCCCAAATTCTAGAGATAAACAATAGGAAACCAAAGTTTCAAGTCGAGATGCAAAAGGGTTTGCATATCGTCAAGGTAAGAATCAGGAGGAAGTTAAGATTCAAAAAATGGCAAGATGGTAAAGTGGCAGGACATGTTCCTAATCACGAGTATTCTGATTCTTGTATTGGGTTCAATACCCAACTACAAGGAATCAAACCCGACTAATCCTAAATCCTATAGCTCTGATACCAAAGAAACCCTGTCACGCCCCGCTTCGCAGAGTGCGCTAAGATAGGTACATGACAGAGCCAACCATGCTACCTGTGGATAGGAAATATCCCTCCATGGTCACATTACGGCTGTAGAGATATCAAGAACAGTAATAAACTATCTAACACATGTCCATAAGCCAGAATAAACGAGTCATGAAATAAAATAATGCGGAAGCAATAAGATCCAATACAATAATAAAATGGAATGTACGTCCCATAATGCGGGCTCACATCAGGAATGAAAATACTGAAAGGAAACAAAACAAAACTAATAACAGGTCCTCACTGCTCGGCATGTTGATCAAAATACTCCTGGACAACCTGCGATAAGGATAAGGGATCTGGGCCATGCAAAACCCAGACGTCAGTGCGTCATAATATCAATAACTCTAAGCAAGCAGGATGTGATGAAATATACATGCATGAAGTATAAACAGTAACAGTAACATGAATATAGATCAGTGGACAGAATATATATAGGTGAAGTGCAGTGAGTAGTCTAAACTGTGCCATAGGATTATCTACTCTAAAATTATTGAAATCAATTAGAGTAATCCTCCATGTAACTCAAAGAATATGTCCCGTTACCCCCCGGGACCACGGATCAGGAATATATGAACCAAGAGTGGTTCTGTCCCGTTACCCCCCGGGACCACGGATCAAGATGTAAGAGTCACGAATGGCTCTGTCCCGTTACCCCACCCCCACCCTCCGGACCACGGATTAAGTAATACCCTTTTAAGTTACACTTTAGTTTACACTTTTTATTTCCCCATACCCCCAAGTTATGTGTTCAAGTCAGGTTTTGATAAATATGGAACTAATGCCAACACAGGATCAAGCAGGTACAGGTTTGTATGTATATACAACAGGATATGTCCGTAGGGACAACAGGTCAAGATTGTCGGCATTAGTAACAAGATCAGGTAACATGTCAAGCTGTGGTACATCAGGTCATGTCAGGTAGTGTACATGGATCAAGTCATGTCAAGTAGTGCACATGTATCAAGTGGGTGCTCATAATCAAACTGTAATATGTATTGGTGCACAAAATCAAGTATGGGGTAGTAATATAACAATAAAATGGAATAATGTGACATGGTATGCAAATCGATATAAAATCAATGATATGGATGCACAATTATCGATTAGGGTTACATTTATAGTTCCAAAACTAATTAGGATGCACTTTATTAAACATGGGGTGTTAATAACACAGTATTATGTATTATTGTGATCTATAGATGCAGTTATATGTATTTTAAATGAGATGGATGCAAACGGGTATCCGAAAACAGTAAAACTGTAAATTGGTAATGTGGGATATACAACTAAGCAATATATGATGTAAATATTCCATTGGGTACAGTATTTTGAAATATAGTATGTAACAATCTAGGTTTGCATGCGCTAGATGTAAAGTAACACGTACGGATGCAGACGGATGTCGAAAAACTGTAAAAGTAAACATGGGGTGCATAATTTGAAATATCAGTATTATATTTATTAAAATAGATATATATAAAGTAATGTAGCATGTAGCAAGATAAACTTGCCTATACGGATCAAGAAACGGAAGTGTACTGTACGTCCGACGTCGGCAAGACGTTGCGACGCACGCACGACACATGGAACGGGTCTAAGAAACGCTCGAGGGTGATCACGTAAGTAAGGTACGTCGTTCGGATCGTCGGCGTCGATCCCGGCTCCGGCGAACTACGGAAAACAGATCACAAGAATCAAAGAAAAGAAAAGAAAGAAGAGAAAGGAAGAAGAGGAGGAAGAAGAAGGGATAGGGAGTGATGCTCACTGTGGTTGCGTTCTGTGGTTGCAGAGGGGAGGTGTGAAGGTGTCAATGGTGGCGAACGGAGCTACGGCGAAGAGGGTTTGGTGTTTGAGGTTATGTTTAGGGTTTGGGGTCGGTTTTTGTTAGCTGGGTTTAGTGTGCAGGGTGTGTAGGGATATTGGTGAGGTGAGGGTGCAGAGGAGAGGGAGAGGAGAGGAAGGAGATGGCGATGAGAGGTGGTCGGCGATGAGGTGCAGGTGGGTTTCTTGGGTTGAGTTGGGTGCAAGGTGCACGGGGAGAAGGAAGAAGTTGGCTGAGTTGGTGAAGAGGAGGTGACGAGGAGGAGGAGGCTCGGTTGAGGGAGTTAAGGTGATGAGCTTTAGGGTTAGGGTTTGAGATGAGGATGGGTGAATCAATGGGAGCTCGGGGTTCTTATAGGGAGATGAAGACGAGAGATGAGGGAACGGTTAAGGGAGGTGATTATATGGGAGAAGGAAGATGCGCGTATCCCTGGTGAACAGGGATCGCGAGAGGAGTGAGAGAGAGGGAGAAGAGAGAGAAAGGGAGAGAGATAGAGAGAAGAGAGAGATCGAGAGGAGAGAGAATCTTGGCGTGTAGCGGGGAGAGAGAGAAGGAGAGAAGTATGCTCGTGTGAGAGTGAGAGAGAAAGGAAAGAGAGTGGGACCCAAGGTTAGAGGAAGAGAGAGAGAGAGTTTGTTTTAAGGTTTGGATTTTAATTTGTAAAAATATTTTAGTTAGTTTCGAGCTGTAAAAGGAATTTAAACGGTTAAATAAATTTTAAATATTTAATAAATTTGAATTTTGGCGTGATACAAAAATATTTCAAAACACGCCCGGGTCGGGTCTAAAATTTCAGTTTTAAAATATGAAAAATATATGCGACGTCCAAATTTCAAAATGAATGCTCAGGTAACGAAAATGCATACCCCCAAAATTGGATGCACGTACGTGCGCGTAGCCATCCAAACACGTCCGTTTCACTGAACGGGACGAGAACAAGGTGCGCGGATGCTACCACGGGGTTAAGGTATCATGCAGGCCATGTTATGTAATTTTAAATTATTTTATATGGTTTAAAATGTTATATGGTAAAAGATGCAATACCAGATAAAATGCCAGTATGCAGTATTCATGAAAATGCACATGTCTATGTAACAAGTCAAGGTAATTCATAAATATGAATCAAACAAGTTTCAAGAAAGCGGGTCGGGTCGAATGCAATGTAAAATGTAAAATACCATTCGTACCCAAAACACGATAAATCAAAAAAAGAATACCAAAATAAGCAAATAGCATAACTGGAACTGGTATAAATGAAGTATGGTGTTACAGATGATGTTTATAGAATTACGAAACCGAAACAACTCCGAAACACTCGAAACAAAAACCTAGTTTCTGTCGAATTTTTTAAGTCGTCTAAAATTTTTTTAATCAACTGCAAAATTTTATATGAGATGTAACATGAACACTGGACAAACACGACCCAATTGGTCGAATTTCACCTGGCGACATGCACCAAAATTTCGGCCTGGCCGGCCCCCTCTTGTCTTCTTTGGTTCGTTTTCGTTCGGTGTTCTGATCTCTGGGTTTTGGTGTTTCAGGTGTTGCTTGTTTTTGCTGAAATTACATGAGATGTTAACTTTCTCAGAAGGAAATTCGGAGTGTTTTGTAGTCGTGATTTTAACATTATTTTGGGTTATTTAGATGGCGTTAAAAAGTTCGAACGAATATCAAATACCCAATTTTCTCCCTCGTTGGAAATTTTCCAAAATTTGGGTTTTTCCAAGTTAAAGAACATTCAAATATCATGCAAGTAATTCGATGGACCCTCTAGAAGAACGAAACCCTAACTCGATTCTATAACTGTTAGAACTGCCGCCAAACCCTAAGGTTTGCAGTAGTTCCGCGGTGCCATAGGTGAGGCAAGGATTGGCCCTTCTACGGTTGGTCCATACGTGGCATATTCTGAATATTTTTAAACTCTGTTCAAGTGTTAAGCTCTTTGGGAAATTTTGGGTGCTTGTTGATTCGATCAGAATGTTTAATATGGTCTAGCTATCTATGGAATGCGATACAATATTTGGAATTCGAATTATTAGGCATGAAATCCGAAGTATGTGATATTTCGGGTTTATGATGTTTAAGATGATTGTTGATTCTAAATGTTGTAGCTTGACATTTTCTTTTATGCGACCATAAGTGTAATATGTGATGTATCGCTGGTTTCGTTGCTATATATCAACAACAGTTGAGATACGCATATTTACTTACGTTGATGACATATGATATTATGTGCTACTGTGATATGTTATATTAGATCGTCGTGTTTTGAATAGCCGGGAGTTTTTATGTGAGCTGAGAGTTTTTCCATTTTCATTCATGTAAAAGCTTGTATGTAATATTATTTTATTGGGGCACTTCCGGGTAGAGGATGATGTCACCATTGATGTATATTATTTACTTTTCTGCATTATGACAGACCCAAGGTGGGGAGCACAAGTAACCGGGTTCTAGAGTCCAGTGGGAGACCATCTCGAGGAGTGGAGTCCGGGTCTTCTAACTCTAAAATTGGTAGGGTTGCTTGCCGCTCTCGTAGGGTTCTAGGGATGCGGGTTTGGATATTCATCGCGACCGTGGAATCCGTGTTTTATACTGGCTTAATTTAAAACACGGAATTCCTAGTATATCTAATATTTCATATGTTGACTTCTGCTGCGGATATTCTGTGATGTGATCACTTTATATGCGTGAGACGAATGTTTTATTATTATATATATGATATATAATAAATGTTGCTTATGTTTTGCACCCGCGCTAGTCCTGCCCCGCTATGTCGTTAGTTAAGTAACCGAACGGTGCATAACGGAACACTGTGGTGAATGCGGATGGCATAAGCGTTCATTGTATTTTCGTTTCTTCTGTGATGCTTAAGAAGAATAAATGATGGGACTTCATTAATGAGATTAATGAAAGAAAATAAATCTAAAGATGTTGTAGAATCAAATTTTCAAAAAGGGTAGCTCTAGTTTTTGCTTTGCATAGCGGTATTCCTTATAGAATATCCAGCACCTTATTCGATAAGGAAAGAGCCGAGATCCCTTCACCGGGAGTGACCTCTTTAGCGAAACTAGAAGATGCTACAACCCACTCTTTTTTGTCTTTTGATTGCTTCTTTAGTTCTTGCTTTGCATAGTGGTATTTGTGAAATATCCTGCACCTTATTCGATAAGAAAAGAGCCAAGATCCCTTCACCGGGAGTGACCTCTTTAGCAAAACTAGCAAAAAGCCTCAAAAACACTCCTTTTTAAAATCACTCGATTCTACAACTCTATCAAGTTCAAAGCGTTAAAAGGTTTTCTTCAAAACCATCCGCAACCTTCCGTCATTTTAGGAAGTGAGTACTTAGTATTCGTGCTGCGTTTGTTGACCATAGTTAAGGCGCAGTGTAAGATAGCTAAGTGATATCTTCCTACATAGCATATGATGCGATTAATTAGGACAGTCATGTGAGTTTGTTGACCATAGTTAAGGGTCATATGGATGGGTCTAATTAATCACGAAATGACGGGTAGAACTTGACTAGTGCTTATGATTTGTTGACCATAGTTAAGGTCATAAGTCACTAGGGGTAAAAACTACATCGGGTATTTAAAGAGTTGAAATTTGCAATGAGATTGCATACCTTCTATGAGATAGTTGGATCCCGATACCCACTGCGAGTAAGAGTTACTCCTGGGAGAGTTTTACACATCACAATTAGCCGATCAAGTAGGTGTCTAGAAAGGTGTTAACGGGGTTACGCCTCTGGGAAAACGAGGTTTAATTTAATTAGGTCCGTGCGAAAGAATGGGGAACATCTTTCAAAGTACCAACACTGGCCTGGTTGAAAGATTGGCAAACTTGTAAGGTGTAATTAATCCCGTCTAATATTACCTTTTAAGGTTTTGATTGGTTGGTGTTTTAGAAGTGTTTGTTGAAATAACCGCAATCAATAATGGTGTCGCGTGTAGCTAGACCGAGATGAGTACCGGTCGTCAGGGAAACGTTGAAACTTTTAATCTTACTTTAGGCGTATTGATTAGGAAAGGAGGAAGAATAATAAAAACTGGAGAATGGTTATAGAATCTAGATCTACGTTATGCACGGATGTAGAATATAGATCTAAATTAACTACGGATGTAGGTTTTATATTAGAAGGGAGCTTGTAGGGTTCGTTAAGATTTAGTAGTCATGGATAATTAATTAAAGATTACTCTTTTTATCCTTTTATAGATATAAAACTAGATCGACAGTGATGCATGTAGATTAGGGTTTCTTGAGGGAAAAGGGTTTCCACTCTTAACCCCTATCTTGACATGGATCTTCGTTTATGTCTAACCTTTACCAAAATAATTGTTAATCTAATCTCTAATCGTGGCGTGAATATCAATGAATTGATAGCGCGTCCGATTAGGATGTTAACTATTCTTTTGATAAAGTTTATAAACTTTATAGGACGTAAAAGGAGTTAAAGGATTTTAATCATTCATTGATCTATCCTAATCTTACGAACCTTATCAAGCGGAGAATTACTCGTGCATGATGGAGATAAAAGAACGGATAGAGATCATGATGTAAATAAAAAAATAAAATGCAATAAGAATAAAACAACAACCTTTATTAATCAATTTGATCAATTACACTTTGTTCCTTTAGAAAGTGATTATAAAACCCTAGTTTGCTTCTCGATCTCTTCTTAAGTAGCTAGATGAACAGCTGATGATCAACCTGGATTCTTGAGCCGTCTTAGACTTCGTAATCTTGTCTGTTTGATGATTTTTCCAACAGGCTCTCGGTTCTTTAAATAGTCTCAAACCCAGAAACACTAGTTTCCTAATAGGGTAACTAGCTGTTAGGATCCTACCCAAAAAATCTCAAATCCCAACTCATCAATATTGCGACGGAACCGCCGCAATATGCTCATTTTAGCCGCGGTTTAGCCGCGCTTTGGTGGGATCTTTGGGTCAAATTTCTGTAGATTCATTCAGTTGTCATGTGGTGATCTTTTGAATATCTGGAATTGGGAAATCTTCTCTAAGTCACTGCCAGAATTGATTTCTTCAATTTACTTTAATATTTCGGCAGATTTGATCTTGATAATTCGGTTCTCCATGATTCCAGTACTAATACAATTCCTGCACAATATCTCAATAAATAATGTTAGTAGAATTTATTTTTATTCAGATATTATCCTAACCATTTGATATGATAATATAGTTTAAGAGAATTGGTTAATGATATTTGATATGGTATGCATATTTAAATGGACTAAATATTATATAGGTATTATATGCTTACATTTTCCTTCATAATGTTAATTATAATATATAAACACATGAAAATAGTATTTTTACATATAAATCCTCATATGTGTCATATTTATAATAAACACCTTTAGATATTTAAGAAAAGTAAGGAAAATGTTATATCAAAAGTGCGATATTTTCGACTGAACAAATACCTCCAAACTTAACTTTGATCGTCCCGAGCAAACTACTTATTCAAGAGAGGGAGAAAAAGAAAAAGAAAAACCTAAGTAGCACATTTTCGTAGGCAACACGATTGCACTGAGTATGTACAACAAGCCGTTAAACATCTAGATGTCCATAGTAGGAGGAGTGTTGTCTCCTGAGGATTTTCAGTGGATTAAACCCATAAAATCCTATAATAAAAGAAAGATAGTGAAAGTTACATATAAAGATAAGAATTATAAAAGAAAGAACTTGAAAATACGAGTTTCCAACTACACCAGTTTTTCGATTGTCATGAGCCCTATCTTAATGGTCATGAAAAAATGTTAGAAATCACATCATCTCTCAATAAAACATCGCCTCTAGTATTCTTCCCTATCTTTATTCCAAATATTGATCATATACCCCTATGTGTGTGTAAAAGACATCTCTACACTTAGAGAATTCAATTTAAGCTATAATACTCTTGTCTATTTTCCAAAGTATTTTATAGTTGGTGAATATTTTTGATAAAATTGCTCACACATTCTGTTAGTTATATGTATGCCCTAGAGGCCATTACTATACATAGGATGTATATTGTAGTGGATGCTTGGACATATATAGGGAGGACTTTCTTGCTCGACATGATAGTATGCTATCTGGTTGCTCTTTACCTTAACGTGTACACTGATTGTCTCTCTGTTACATGTTGGTAAAGCCCTTAAGATGTGTACTTAACTACCTGGACTATGATGCGGATCATACTAGTGGGGACATGGTAGTCCATAAGTACATCCTTCAGGGTCCCTAGTCGTGGGTGTAACGAGACAGGGCATCGATATACCAGAGTAGACTAGCGTATACCTTCTCGACCCATATAGATGGGCGATGGATGATCCCATATCCATTGGTGTTTGACATCAGAGATGATATACGGGTGCTCAGTGGAGACTGGGTATACTGGACGGACTCGCCGAGAACTCCCAGATGGTATTATACCTTATGTCAGATGGCAGTTCTTTGGTGACACTGGTACAGGTTAGTCTGTAGACCCGAGATCGTCATAGAGTCTTGTGTGATTCCCACTGTGCTTTGATTTCCACCTTACCACGTCCAAGAGGGCGTGCAAAACGGTGGTTTTTGGGTACAGTCCCGAATCACATGAGGCAATGAGCGATAGGAGGGGATTCGTCTCTCCCGGTATAAGGAGTTGATGTTGTGCTGTGTTCGATTGGCTATAACTGGAAATCCCTGGCCAGGGTTGCAGTGATATACTGGTAAGAGTTATCAGTAGTTTCACACTTGTTATGGACCTTACATCGACACGACTTATCGAGCTACTGGGGTCTGGCGTTTACCACCCCTAGGCGAGATATGCGACATATCAGACGAACAGACCGGACTGTACGGTAAGTGTTACTGATTGGATTCACAGGAGTGTGAGCGGGCTTGCTCGTTGATCTTCTGATCGCTCAATACCCGGGTGGCCGTTACGTTTAGCAGACCGCTTGCGGCTTGTGGGTGCTTGATACGATCATCACCTGCTGCCGGCGTATTGACGAGTCTTTAGAGTCCTACACAGAGGTTTCCTGGCTCAAGCGAAACGAAATAGGAGCGCATATGAGATATGTGCGGGACCGAGAATAATACCAGTATGTGATACTGTATTCTATTCTCGCGATTTGTATCATGGGACGGTTATATATATAGCCGGGTTACCGAATCAAGTGTTGATTCGATACATTGATACACTTGATATTAGTCGGTTATATGCTATATGACCGGATCATTAAATCAAGTGTTGATTTAATGATTTAATGTATAATTATATATTTGATATATTACTTTACATTAACTAGTATTTGTTCACTTAAGATGGATTTTCTCACTTGATGTGCACATTGTATATATGATATAGTTTTGTGCACTAGTTTGTATCATGTTTGATGATACATGCAAACTTAGGTGTGTATATGCTCTGATACCACTGTAGGGTTCCTAGGCACACTCAAGAGGTTCCACAACTGATCAACCATGCCAAAATCAAATTTTACAAGTGCCGAGAAACCCTAATGCTAGATCGTTAACTAGAGGTAAGGCGAAACATGCAAGTAAACAACTTTATTGCTAAATGAAAGAGACTACAACCTTTGTAGATCCGGTCCTCCATTTCTCTAGCTCCGTGTTGACGTCCCTCCGCTGCGATCATCGGAATCCTGGACCCTAGCGTCGATGTCATCGGAGAAATGGGCGGGCTAGGTCGTTGACTTCGATGCCGAAGATGATCTACGTCGAGGCGACTCAAAGTCAAGCTCCACCTTCACTAGGTCATGAAACTTGTATAATATATCATATATACTATATACAATATCTATCTGAACATATCATATGATCACATCACAGATAGCGCAGCAGAAAATATCATATGAAATATTGGATATACTAAGACGTCCGTGTTTTATTCTGAGCCTGAATAAAACACGGATTCCACGTTCGTGATGAATAGCCAAACCCACACCCCTAGACCCCTACGAGAGAGGCAAGCAACCCTACCAATTCTAGAGTTAGGAGACTCGGACTCGACTCCTCGAGTTGGTCTCCCACTGGACTCTAGAACCCGGTTACTTGTGCTCTCCTCCTTAGGTCTATCCTAGTGCGGAAAAGTAAATAATATACAATGGTGACATCTTCCGCAACCTGGAAGTGCCCCAATAAAAGAATATTACATGCAAGTTTTTACATGAATGAAAATGAAAAACACTCATCTCACATAAACCCCCCCGGCTATTCAAACACGACGATCCAATATAACATATCCAGCAACACATAACATCACATGTCATCAACGTAAGTAAATATGCACATCCCAATTGTCGTTGACATATAGCAACGAAACCGGCGATATCACATATTACACTTACGGTCACAGAAAAGAAAGTGTAAAACTATAACAGTTGGAATCCGCAACCTACTTAGACATCACATGCCTAACCATCTGAATTCCTTAGACATCACATGCCTAACAATTATAAACCCCGCATTTTAGTCTCATTATCGAAAACTCTTTTCAATATCGAGTCGGGCAATTCAACAAGATTCCCGATATGCTGATCGAATGCTCGTCGCAAACTTTAATAGACGGCCGCACCCCCGATACCGTCGACGAAGTGCACTAAGGCGGAACACCGCTGCCGCGAGCACCCAAACGGATGCTTTTTGGCGACGGGGTTCTCCTACAGTCACTTGGTCGGGGCTATGGAGCGTGGCTATCTATTAAGTTTTACCGGCGAGTATCCGCGTACGCTACGTGATTGCGACGGACTTTTGATCACATCAAAATCCCGTGACAACCAATCAAGTGAGACTAAACTGCTAGATTTATAACATGCATTCAGTTATCTCATAACAACTTGTGGATTCCAAATATTGTATCACATTCCAGATAAATAGAAAATGTTAAACTTTCCGATCGAACAATCAAACACCCAAGTTTTCCCGAAACAGCTCAACACATGAAATAAGTTTAAAAACATCCAGTTCATGCCTCAGTACCAACGGTCCAGCCGTAGAAGGGTCAAGCCAACGCCTCACATGTGGCACGCCGTACTGCCCCAAACCCTAAGGTTCAAAGGGCAGTTCAAGACGGTCACATAATCGAGTTAAGGTTTGTTGTCTTCTAGAGGGTCCATCGTGTTACTTGCACTACTTAGAACGTTCTCAAACTACGGAAAAATCCAACAGCTGGAAATTTCCCGGCAGGGGAAAAAGTGGGTATTTATATCCGGTCGAACTTTTTAATATATTCTAAAATTACCCGGAAAAACACATAGACGAAATTAGACTTCCCGATCGAAACACCGAGTCCCCAATACAACCCAGAAAACTCAACTCTTGAGTAAAATTTAAAACTTCCCAGAAAACACAGCAACTCCAGAAAAAAATTACTGTGCAAACCACGTGGCCTAACTCACCAGTATGGCCGTGGAACCGCCGCGCAAACGAAGAAAGTGCATGAGATGCATCTCCTTCGGGTGTGTTCATTACAAAGAAATGTTTCTCAGTATTCTCTACGTCCTAGGTATTAGATACCTGATCAGGATCCCGCATATGTAATTTGTTACATGGGCTACAAAAGGTAGAGAACTGAGAACGGGTGATAAGTTTCATGAGACAGAAAACGGGGCAAGTGTTGCAGCCAAGTCTGTAGGTCACTGTCACCCTGTATTACCAGTACATTGATTCTGAACAAATGCAATTAGATACCGAACCTGATATACAAAATCATATCAGTCTCTTTAGTAGTAAAGAAGGATATAATTTTGTATTGTTGGATAATGTTTTGAACATTTCGTATTTCAAAAGTTGAGAGGTTCAGGCACGTTATCTAAAAGCATTGACGTTCTAAATCAAACTACAGTTCCTAGTATACAGAATACATACAAGAGGAAGAGTTCAGAAATGAACGAATCCTTCTTGAGGCATTGTAGACTAGGTCATATCAATGCGACCCGACTGGCTGAAGTTACATTTAGATGTATATTTAAATTAGTTTGAATTTACATCTTGTGAAACTTGCTAGTCATGTCATAGAGATAAGATGACCATAGCTCTGTTTACTGGAAACAGAGAAAGAGTTCGTGAACTCTTGGGATGATACATGTTGATGTATGAAGGTCCCCTGTCTACACATGCCAGGACCGGTTCTTTGTACTTCATTACATTCTCTGATAATCTCTCAAGATTCAGCCATATGTTCCTGTTGAAACATAAGTCCGAAGCTTTTAAGATATTCACAGAATATAAGTTAGAAGTAGAGAACCAAAAACCGGGTATAAGTATTATGTCCTATGATAAGATCAAGGAGGAGAATACTTGTGCGTGGAATTCTTGGACTATTCTAAAGGAGAATGAGATTCTCTCAGTATTACTCCTCTGAATACACCACAGCACAACGGTGTATCAGGGCGGGGCAATAGCACCATATATGATATGGTGTGCTCTATGGTGAGTACTGCTGAGTTACCTTTTTCCTTTTAGGAGTTATGCACTTATGAAGTTGCATACCTATTGAATAACGTTCTGATCAAATCAGTTGCCTACCACTTCATATGAGATATGGAAAGGGAAGAGCCCATATCTTAAGTTTGTTAAGATTTGGGGTTGTCTGGCATATGTCTAAAAGCATAATCCGGACAAGCT
Organism: Agapanthus africanus; assembly: GCA_030015575.1. Lineage (NCBI taxonomy): Eukaryota > Viridiplantae > Streptophyta > Magnoliopsida > Asparagales > Amaryllidaceae > Agapanthus > Agapanthus africanus. The sequence continues at coordinate 542,515,789 of CM057346.1, read as the reverse complement.
CGAGGCAAAGTTAGTTCTGTAGAAGTTTGTAGGATATCCTAAGCATTCGCAAAGGAATATCTTCTACCTAACCGAGGAACAAAAATGTTTTGTTTCTCAGCATGCCACCTTTGTGAAAGGAAATTTCTTATGAAGAAATTTGTAGACATGAGGTAGAACTGGAAAGGTTCCAGCTATACAAACTGCAGCTGATGATTTGACAGAACCAAAGGATTCAATAGTCCCCGACGAACCTCAGCCTCTCTGCCGATCTAGTAGGGTTCCTCATCCGCCCAAGAGATACTTCGGTTTCTCGATGATAGTGGGAGAAAGGATTGCATCATGATATGATGACCCAACTAGTTTCGAACAGGCCATCAAGAGTAGGGACTCTGTAATAATGGCTGGATACTTAGCGATCTGAGATGGAATTCATGTACACCAACAAAGTATGGACTTTGGTTGCTATATCTGAAGGGTTAAATCCCCATCAGGAGCAAGTATATCTTGAAAAGAGTACTTGGTGTAGATGGAAAAGTTAAGACTTTCAAAGCTAGACTTGTTAAAGGTTTTCGTCATCGACCAGGCGTGGATAATGATGAAACCTTTTCCAGTGGCTATGCTTAAGTCCATCCGGATCCTACTTAACATTGCTACATACCATGACTACGATATCTGGTGGTTGGGTGCCATGACTGCTTTTCTAAATAAGGATTTAGAAGAGAACGTCTATAAGTACACAGCCAGAGGGCTTCGCAAACAGTTGGAGCAGCGGAAACGTGTGCAAGTTGCTTTACAGGATAAAACAGGCATCGCGGAGTTGGAACATCTGTTTTGATGTGGTAGTCAAAGAGTTTGACTTCATCAAAATGGTAGATGAACCTTGTATGTACAAAAAGGTAGTATGGAGTATGGTGATGATCGTCGTAGAGTACGTGGATGACATACTCTTGATAGGATAGGAGTTTCCTATGCTACGCTCGGTCAATCTCTGCTTATCACAAGGATTCTCCATACAGGATCAAAGTGACACCTCCTAAATCCTGGGATTTGGATCTATGAGATAGATCTAAATGGATGTTAGGTTTCTCACTAGGTTTAGTGAGATGGTATCAATCGATCCTGGGGAGAATCACTAGAAAGGTTCCAGGATGATAAGGACGACTGGATGTCAGTCGCAGGCATTGTCTTTACCCTCAGTGAAGGGACGGTATGCTGGAAGAGTTCCAAGCTAGATACCGTGGCAAACTAGACGATAAAGGCTGGTAACATCGCTATTAAAGATACTACCAAAGAGGCAGTTTGGGTGTATATTGGTTCATGAGATGAACTAGGTTCCTACCATTGTATGACAATGGAAGTGTGGCTTTGGCCAAGGAACCCCGGTCCCATCAGTGACCCAGACATATTCTGAGGCAGCATCACCTGATCATGGAGATAGTTGATCTCCAGGGTGATCGAGGTTAGGAGAGTAGACTCAGAGGACAACACGGCGGATCCACTCACAAAGGCCTTTTCCCAAAGAGAGACTTTTATGGGATGGTTGAGTATGAGATACTACAACCACTGCTATCAGATGGCCCTAGTGCAAGTGGGAGATTGTTAGTTATATGTATGCCCTAGAGGCCATTACTATACATAGGATGTATATTGTAGTGGATGCTTGGACATATATAGGGAGGACTTTCTTGCTCGACATGATAGTATGCTATCTGGTTGCTCTTTACCTTAACGTGTACACTGATTGTCTCTCTGTTACATGTTGGTAAAGCCCTTAGAATGTGTACTTAACTACCTGGACTATGATACGGATCATACTAGTGGGGACATGGTAGTCCATAAGTACATCCTTCAGGGTCCCTAGTCGTGGGTATATCGAGACAGGGCATCGATATACCAGAGTAGACTAGTGTATACCTTCTCGACCCATATAGATGGGCGATGGATGATCCCATATCCATTGGTGTTTGACATCAGAGATGATATACGGGTGCTCAGTGGAGACTGGGTACACTGGACGGACTCGCCGAGAACTCCCAGATGGTATTATACCTTACGTCGGATGGCAGTTCTCTGGTGACACTGGTACAGGTTAGTCTGTAGACCCGAGATCGTCATAGAGTCTTGTGTGATTCCCACTGTGCTTTGATTTCCACCTTACCCCGTCCAAGAAGACGTGCAAAACAGTGGTTTTTGGGTACAGTCCCGAATCACATGGAGGCAATGAGCGATAGGAGGGGATTCGTCTCTCCCGGTATAGGGAGTTGATGTTGCGCTGTGTTCGATTGGCTATAACTGGAAATCCCTGGCCAGGGTTGCAGTGATATACTGGTAAGAGTTATTAGTAGTTTCACACTTGTTATGGACCTTACATCGATACGACTTATCGAGCTACTGGGGTCTGATGTTTACCACCGCTAGGCGAGATATGCGACATATCAGACGAACAGACCGGACTGTACGGTAAGTGTTACTGGTTGGATTCAAAGGAGTGTGAGCGGGCTTGCTCGTTGATCTTCTGATCGCTCAATACCCGGGTGGCCGTTACGTTTAGCAGACCACTTGCGGCTTGTGGGTGCTTGATATGATCATCACCTGCTGCCGGCGTATTGACGAGTCTTTAGAGTCCTACACAGAGGTTTCCTGGCTCAAGCGAAACGAAATAGGAGCGCATATGAGATATGTACGGGACCGAGAATAATACCAGTATGTGATACTGTATTCTATTCTCGCGATTTGTATCATTGGACGGTTATATATATAGCCAGGTTACCGAATCAAGTATTGATTCGATACATTGATACACTTGATATTAGTCGGTTATATGCTATATGACCGGATCATTAAATCAAGTGTTGATTTAATGATTTAATGTATAATTATATATTTGATATATTACTTTACATTAACTAGTATTTTTTCACTTAAGATGGATTTTCTCACTTGATGTGCACATTGTATATATGATATAGTTTTGTGCACTAGTTTGTATCATGTTTGATGATACATGCAAACTTGGGTGTGTATATGCTTTGAACCATGTTCAGGTAAATGGTTAGGGTTTTTATTTATTTATTTATTTATTTATTTATTCATTTTGGCAAGAAATAAAATGGTGGCTTTCTTTGGATTTTATTTGAAGCTTCATGAAGCTTTGAATAGCTTTGACCATTTTGTTTCTTTCCTTAACCTAACCATTCACCTAAACCCTAGTTTAGTCTCTACACAAGTTAACTCACCCATGGTTGCATTATGATAAGTATTCACTTGAATTATTATTTTGAAAATCAATTCATTTTTCTCCTCTTCTTCTTCATCTTCTTCATGAAGAGAAGAAAACTTTCTTGAAAAATTTCAAGTGATGAAATCAAGTGAGAAATCCAAATCCAAAGTGAACCCACTTCCTATTTCTTCATCCTCTACCACTTGCCATGTTGTATAGGGTGTTTTCTTTACAAGTTTCATGACTTAGTGAAGGCGGAGCTTGAGTTTGAGTCGCCTCGACTTAGATCATCTTCGGCATCAAAGTCAACGACCTAGCCCGCCCATTTCCCCGATGAAATCAACGCTAGGGTCTGGGATTCCGATGATTGCAGCGGAGGGACGTCAACACGGAGCTAAAGAAGTAGAGGACCGGATGTACAAAGGTTGTAGTCTCTTTCATTTAGCAATAAAGTTGTTTACTTGCATGTTTCGCCTTACCTCTAGTTAATGATCTAGCATTAGGGTTTCTCGGCACTTGTAAAATTTGATTTTGGCATGGTTGATTAGTTGTGGAACCTCTTGAGTGTGCCTAGAAACCCTACACATTCTTCATATGACCCTTAATATTTCTTGAGATACTAACCGACCGATTACAAAATGTGCTTGCGTATTTAGGCGTAATTCCTCATTTCGCAACACCTAAGGCTTAGCAGTGGCTCCCAAACTAGTTGGTCTAAGGCACTAGGTGATAAAGCACCATCGTTATATTTTTTTTATGCTGCCTTAAGCAATTACAAAACCAGTGTTCATTTTTTTTCTTCACCACTTATATATATATATATATATTTCTTCTTCTTCATACTAAGTCTTTTAGACAAAAGTATTTCAAGATATCTTCTACTATCCCAAGTTTCAAGATATATGCATAAGTGCGTATAGTAGGGTATCAACGTTCAAATGTTTGGCCTCAAGAATAGTGACTATTTTTCAGACTTATTTTTATGCTCAGATTAGTGACTTGCTTTATCTTACTAATCCTTGGGATAACGGCTCATAACTATTTATTACTAGTTTTGTCTAAGAAAACATCTAACTTTCTTTCTTTTCTTAAACTTTTCCTATCTTTCATATGTAATTTTTTACTTTCTACTCTTTTATTATAAAAAATATTTGTATAGTGCCAAGTGCCAAAAGATAATTTAGTGAATACAAAGCTTCCCCCCAATCCTGTTTACAGCATTGTCCTCACTGATATCATCTTTGAATGCATAGACCTGTAGACTTAGAGAGAGAAATTAAGAGGTGTAAAATAATAGTTAAATGAAAACTATCCCCAAACTTGTACTTTGGCACGCACAGATATTTAGTTAAGTCCTTTTCACTTACCTCCATTCTTAAAATGAGACAATCTTACCGAAACATGGAGGTGAGGTGGAGGAATTTAGTTATGATAAAGCGGCTCTTGTAAAAACAGGAGCTCCTCCGCTGGGTCAGCAGAAAATTACGGTTTCAATCTATACCTATTTACTTTAAAAATTGAACCGTTTTTAATATTTTCAATTTCTACTGCCCCGTGCGGGTATATATAGCGCATCACAAAAAGTCCTTTCCAATGAGATTTAAGCTTACCTGGATGAAGATGGAGACGGGAATCGTAAAGAAGGAATTGTTGTCCTGGTGTGAAGGTTTTTCTATAAAGGTTTTTATCGTGGAACACTTTAGTCCAGTTTTTTACTATAACCGCATTATCGTAAGCTTCATCACGGAGTTCGCTTAGCTCATTTAATTACAGCTTCCGATAGTTGCAGGCTTGATCAAAATCGAAGTTAAGCTATTTAATAGCCCACATTGCTTTATACTCGATCTCGACAGGAAGTTGGCAAGTCTTTCCAAACACTAGGCTGTATGGAGATATACCAAGATCGGTTTTATAAGCGGTACGAAATGCCCAAAGAGCATCCGTCAATTTGGTTAACCAATCTTTACGGTTTTTAGAAACCGTCTTCTCCAAAATTTGTTTTATCTGCCTATTGGAAATTTCAGCTTGTCTGCTCGTTTGGGGATGATAGGGCGTAGAAAGTTTGTGCTTAATTGAATATTTCCGCATCAAAGCCTCGAAAGACTGATTACAGAAATGCGTCCCGTTGTCGCTAATTATAGCGCGAGGGTGCCTGAATCACGAAAATATATTTTCTTTAAGAAACTTAATAACAACCTTGTTGTCATTAGTGCAACACGGTATTGCTTCTACCTATTTTGAGACATAATCAACCGCTAACAAGATATATAAATTCCCAAAAAAGTTGGGAAAATGGCCCATAAAATCAATACCTCAAACATCGAATATCTCCACAACTAAGATAGGTTGGAGCGACATCTCATTTCTTCGCGAAATCCGACCTATGTGTTGACACTATGGACAAGTTTTGCAATGATCATATGCGTCTTTAAATAATGTTGGCCAATAAAAACCACATTGCAAAACTTTCTCCGCCATTTTTCGAGGACCAAAGTGACCACTGCATGCCTGATCATGACAAAATGACAACACACTCTTGAATTCATCGTTAGGGACACATCTGCGAATGATTTGATCGGAACAATATTTAAACAAATAAGGTTCATCCCAGTAAAAGTGTTTTATTTGGGATAGAAATCGAAGAGTGCCTTGTTTCGACCAATTGCTAGGCATAAGTCCCATTGCTAGATAATTCACAATATCCCCGAACCAGGGTTCGTGGGATACGGTCAAGAGCTGTTCGTCAGGGAAGGAATCGTTTATTGCCATAGTCAATATTGGTAAAGAATTGATGCGTGAAAAATGGTCGGCTACAACGTTTTCACATTCACTCTTGTCCCGTATGATAAGATCAAATTCTTGTAACAATAGGATCCAACGTATTAGCCTGGCCTTAGCATCCTTCTTCGATAAAAGGTGCCGTAGGGCAGAGTGATCAGTGTAAACCACTATTGGCGAGCCAATCAAGTAAGGCCTGAATTTTTCTAATGCAAATACAACTGCCAAGAGTTTTTTCTCGATCGTTGTATAATTAATTTGAGTATCATTCAAGGTCTTACTTGCATAATAAATTATATGTGGCAACTTATCAATGTGCTGCCATGAGACTGCACCAATAGCAAAATCCGATGCATCACACATAAGCTCGAACGGGTGGTTCCAATCAGGAGATGACAGAATGGGGGTTGTAGTGAGGGAGCTTTTAAGTGATTTAAAAGCAGCCTCGCAGTCCGAATCGAAGTGAAATGTTGTATCTTTGGCCAAGAGAAGAGTTAAGGGTCTAACAATTTTGCTAGAGTCCTTAATGAATCTCCTATAAAATCCTGCATGACCAAGGAAAGATCGTATATTTTTGACGCATTTGGCAGGAGGAAGGTTATGGATGACATCAATTTTAGCTCTGTCAACCTCAATGCCTTTTTGTGAAATGATATGTCCAAGGAAAATACCTTCTTGGACCATGAAATGACATTTTTCTCAATTCAAAGTTAAGTTCTTATCCTTACAGCGGGTAAGAACCGCGTCAAGATGACGAAGGCAATCCTCAAAGGAGTTCCCAAATATGGAGAAATCGTCCATAAATATCTCCAGAAAATTCTCGACCATGTCTGAGAATATCCCCATCATACACCGCTGAAATGTAGCGGGAGTATTGCATAACCCAAAGGGCATGCGTCCATAAGAAAAAGTACCGAAAGTACAAGTAAATGTTATTTTATCTTAATCCTTTTCGGCGATGGGGACCTGGTTATAGCCAGAGTATCCGTCCAAGAAACAATAGTATTCGTTTCCAGCTAATCGTTCCAACATCTGGTCAATAAAAGGTAGAGAGAAGTGATCTTTACTCGTTGCGGTATTGAGTTTCCTATAATCAATACATACGCGCCATCCCGTTCGGGTGCATGTTTGGATTAACTCATTAGCCTCATTGGTTATGACCGTGATGCTAGACTTTTTAGGGACTACATGAACAGGACTTACCCATTGGCTATCAGATATTGGGTAAATTATACCACTATCTAAGCACTTGACGATTTCTTTCTTTACTGCCTCCTTCATGACGGGGTTTAACCGTCTTTGTGGGTCCCGGATTGGTTTGGCTTTATCCATCAAATGTATATGATGTTCAACAATTAAGGGACTAATCCCTTTGATGTCAGCCATTGTCCAACCAAATGCTTGCCGATTCGATCTCAATACCGTCAAAAGAGCGTTCTCTTGCTCTAAAGCTAGAGAAGCAGATATTATCACGGGTAAAGACTCATTCTCACCTAAATATGCATATTTAAGATGAGAAGGTACTGGTTTGAGATCTAGAGTCGGCGAAGAGACAATAGAAGGTGGGGTAAGGGAATGATACTCGGACTCCCTAAGAGGTTCATAACTTGCGTAGGATATTGATTCGGAAAGCGCTACTGACTTTTGCGACAAGTCAACAGATTCAAACTCGAGGATGGACTCATCGAAAATATCCTCACTATAATAATTTTCCAGATCAATCAATGTCGCACTAGTATTGTTGAGATCATCATAGCAAAGTGCTTCCGCTTCGCAACTGTCAGAAGCTATCTCATTGATGAAATATACATCGATTAAATGAGCAGAAGGTTCAGATGGTTGAATTCCTAGCTTGTAAATATTAAGCTCAATTGTCATCTTTCCGAAGGATAAGTTCATAGAACCGTTACGACAATTAATGACAGGTTGGAAGCTGCTAGGAAACGTCGACCGAGTATCACCGGGATTTGATTATGTGGGTTCACCACAGGGTGTGTATCTAAAAGAATAAAGTCCACAGGGAATATGAATTCCCTGACTTTGATTAACACATCCTCTAGTTCACCCCTAAGATGGGCGATAGATCGGTCTGCCATCTGGAGAGTGCAGTGGGCAGGTTTGAACTCTGCTATACCTAGCTGCTCATAGACGGAATATAGAAGAAAGTTAAAACTAGCGCCGAGGTCAAGTAGAGCACGATTGATGCTTTTAACCCCAATAGTTATAGATAATGTAGGACAGCCGGGGTCCTTACGTTTCTTAGGCAATTGTTGGGTAAAAGCTATGCTTACGTTACTTGTCATGAATACATTTTTCGGCACTTGAGTTTTGTTCTTCCTAGTGCACAAGTCCTTAAGGATTTTCTCATAAGACAGAACTTGTTGAATAGCATCTAGGAGAGGGATATTTATGTTTACTTGCTTAAACATTTCCGCAACCTTCTCCATTAGTGCGTTAGGTTTGTTGGCCCTCAACCTATTGGAAATGGAGATTTATCAATAAGTTTTGGGTCCAACATTTATGGAGAAGTTTGTGGGGATGGAATCGATCTCAGAATTGGAGTGGGGATCATTTTAGGTAGATTTGAGGAAGTGGCGGAGTGTTCGAGCCTTGGGGAAAACGGAGATGTCACGACCCGAAATGGCACGCGACTGGCACTTGAATCATATGAAGTCTATAGGGCTCCATCTAATTCAAGTAAGCCAAAATCCCAAAAATCTAAACCATTTAAAAGAAGAAGTGAAAGAAAACTAAGTTTTTTTAACCAAGTGTTTTAATAAAAAAATGCCATAGTAAGCATTTTTAAAACCTCAAGTCTTTTCCAAAAATTTTGGCAGAGTTTCTTTTGTAAATACTGGACCTAATCGGGTACAAACATGAATAATTTACATAATGAATAAAGGCATCCCTAAGCGGGAGCTAGCTCTTCTCCAATTGGCGAACACAACCACGCAATGCAATATAATATACAACGCCGAAGGGCGGGATCAAAACTCATCAAGTAAAGCAATATCCCCAAGAAAACCAGAGAAAAACCATAATAATACAGTGTCCGACTCTAAGGTTGAAAGAATATACATACTGGTCTTCTAAGTCTATCAAATATACAAGTCGGGTTGATGGAGTTTTCTAGATACAACCGAATAAATAAAAGTACTGCGGTGGTCACGATGCAAGTGAACCCACCTACTAAAGCAATCACCCGGAAGGAAACAGTGTGCTAGCAAGCCGCAACGAAAACTGTACGGCAAAACCTGCAAGAAACTATGGCACAACGGGAGTGAGTTTCCAACTCGTGAGTAGAAAAAATCACCGAGAAGAAATCGCATGTATGACTCTATACTAGGTCATACGATAGTAATATCTTCAAAATAATATAGCCTGCAGCATATAATAATGGCAAGGGTAAACATCTATACATAAGTGTAATACCAAGTACTCGTGTCAGTGCCTCAGGTAACAACATATCATATATACGATGTATGAATGCATGAAAACAGAATACATCTAAATGAGAAAACTGTTTTCTTATCTCGATGAGATATCTGCATAAAAATTGAAGTATCATCAATAAAATCAACAAGGAATCCGTGTCAAGTATCGACACAAAAATATATCCCAATATCTCAATATCTTGGGCTCCGGCAATCCGGACCGGCCCATATAATAAAATCTCAATGTCTCAATATCTTGGGCTCCGGCAATCTGGACTAGCCCCGGGCTCCGGCAATCCGGACTGGCCCAAATCATCATATCTCACGACTAAGTTGGTATCCTCCGGATATCCGCCGCGTCACAAATAACCGGTCGGTAGTGCTCTCCAGCCAGGCTCAACGCCATCTGCGAACATCTTGCCCCGGGGTATCGCACCGGGTCCACCGTGCACCCGCAGACGGTTCATCCTCCTCCTCGAATTGGGTGTATGATACTGCTCAAGAGCCTAAAAAACTCATGGTGGACATATCTCACATCATATCACGAGAAAACCGCAATTTTCCATCTTTAAAATGATAATAAGTTTATAAAATCTTTGTGGTTTCCCAGAAGCAAGAAATCTCATGGAAATCCGAAATCCTAATCTCGAGAGTAAATATCAATGAATTACCGGCATAAAGTTCCAAAATATTGCGTGACAAATGAATATATGAATGCATTTGATATCAAGCAAGGAATGAAATAATTAAACTAGCATACTAAAGCAATAACATATTGGAACTATCAGCTAGTAAGGTATGTCAATGAAATAATATTATCTAATATGTACGTGTCATGGCAATTACCGATGAAGATGTGTGTGAGCCGGCAAGCAAGTGTGCATGGAGCATATGCATCATCGGTAATGGTGTTGGTGTCCTGATAACATGGGTTCATAATAACCACTGGAAACACAATTAAGCATGCGATGCAATGCGAACAGAAAGAATATACGGAAAATGAATAATAAACAGAACATATAAGAATATACATTTATCGGTACGGGTCATACAATTTAGGTATTTGAAAGGGCACAAATCGTGGTTTTTAGAAAATAGGGGCTATGATGTTTTTATGAAAAAGGTACGTCCTTTGAAATATCCGTAGTACCCCTTGGCCTGTCATTTAAAATACTCACGATTCGTTAGTTTTGGAAATAAGTATAACCTGAGCCCAGCCTAACATCTACTAAGTAAACTACATGACAAAGTTAAGAGACTAATCAAAAGGGTAAGGAAAACCGCCTAAGTCCGAGTCGATATATCTAGTAGTTGGTGATCCATCCTCAATAGCGTCACGTACGATAAAATATATAGTACGATATCCTCGAGTCGAGAGTGTAGATCAATCATCATATTTATACATCGTACGGTAAAATCCATCGTACGGCATCCCAAATCGAGATACGGGTCAATATCCTATATAACACATTACTTATCTGGTATCATTATCATCATATTCTGAATTAGTGGTACTGATCTAAAGTCTAGTACATTCTGATACCATCAACATATATATATATATATATATATATATATATATATATATATATATCCGTGTGTGTATGAAATCATATCGACCAACGATCCGCTATAATACCATGTCATATCTTATCACACGACCCAAATCACATCACCGATCTCATGGCATCATGCCCAATCATATCGACTCATCTCCAAATATCATATATTATCCCCATCATGTGTGTATACGTGTGTCTGTGTGTAGCAACACATCCACACACACACACACACACACACACACACACACACACACACATATATATATATTCATATATCATATACACCAAAACATAACCCATGTGTGCATGTGTGTGCGTGTATACCTTATTCTAGGATTTCGCGACTAAGAAATTACACTAAGCACTATCTTACAATTACACTAATTTAACCTGTGAACACCTAAAGCCCATCTTGATAATCATCCACGTATCATAATACGCATATTTATATATATAATATAACGTATTTGTATATTACACTACGAAACTGTGGGGGTGCTATACGCCATCCACCCGAGTTCCCTCGTAGATATGCATCTACTTACGTGGACGCCTCGGCTCATCTGATCTGATTTCCGCTCTGTCATTCCTGCGCCACGTCCGACACCCCTGCACCCGATTCTAGGAATGTATACAAGGAAAATAAGAGAATAAATATAAATAGTCGCGGACACAAACAATACAAGTCAACTACGTGCATTAACTCGATGCGCACACACTTGGTGCACAAAACGCGCCGCCACAAACTACAACGAGGGTCACTATACGTGGAAATCTCCAAACTTAAAACCCAAACGTACTAATCGCGTGCTCACAACACACTAAAAATATATGAGATATGGTTGACATCATCAAAACCTTAAATTTAATTTAAAATCGATTTATTCCAAAACCAAGTAAGTATTAATTAACCATTTTAGTACAAAACATGATGTTTTAACCAATCTAATGGCCACATTGCTCACTAAATATCTTAATTAGGCCACACCAATGTTTACTAGAATTTTATCCCATCAATTTATACAAATCCTAAAAACCTAGTTTGTAAAATAGCTTAATTAGAACAATTTTAAAATAACAATTAGCAAACTAGCAACTAGGTTAGGTTTTACATGTCTTAAAGTGTCAAACTACATATTTAAACCATGATCAAATGACATAAACCCTAACTTGATCCAAACCCTTTTCGTGCATTTTCAAACTTGAACATGAAACCGTATTACTAACTAATTGAGTTTGGTTAAGTGTTTAAACAACAAATTAACTATAGATTTAAAATTTACACCTCCACAAATTTAGAGATCTCACTTGAAATCTAGCCTCCCAAACTTGCTTCTTTTCACCAAGATCCATACTAGAGTAGCCAAGGAAAAATGAGTAAAGGTTGGATTTGGAGTTTGTGTGAGTTTGTATGGAAATTTGATGGATTTTTTAAGAGTTTTGTGTTGGAAATGAAGTGGGGAAATGAGGGAGATGCTTCTGATTGGGGTCGGCCAGAAATTAGGGAGAATGAGAGAGTGAGGTGTGTGTGTTTGCAAGTCAAAGTTTCCCCCATTCATAATTAATGCACCATGCCTTCTTGTTTCTATTATATTTTCTTATCCAATACAAAATGAGAATTCTAAAACTCAATGGAATGAGATGGAAAAAGAATGGGCTGCACATATGCTGGGCTTGACCAGAACATAGGGAGGGGAGGTGAGTGTGTGGGAAACAAGAAAACAAACACCACACCTCAATTTCTAATTACATTATTTTCACAACTTAAACCTTTTATTTTTATATTTTCTAAAACTATCTTGACAACTTCTTTTTATTTCAAAAATAACATGTTACATCTTGATTTAATGTGTCATGATGCACAAACTTGTATTAATCCATTCCAATTTGTAATTATCACTAATTAAATGTATTAGTGAAAGCTTAAAATAATATTAAAAATAATTAATTTGGAAAAATATTTAAGTAAACTAGAAATTTTATAAGTGACCGATTAAATACCAAATACTAGCAATTTCATATCTAGAATAGATATATTAAATTTTTATGTTGAAAGATAATTATATCTTGGTTTTTACGGAAAACACCGGTTATTTTACCGAAAATCAGAAATTTCACCTAAACGATTTTCAAAACGTTACAGTTTGCCCCCCTTAAAGAAATTTGGTCCCCGAATTTAAATTAAAACTCTCCCAAATTCTAAAATATTTCAGCAAAACCTCAAATCGGCGGGACCCCGAAATCGTCAGTACTTAAAACATATCTTAGCGCAATGCCTGCACATGAAAACGAGTATGTAATTCAAAATCCAAAACTCTATCAAGCATCCCGCAATCATCAGAGTCATGGCGAAGATACCAATGTCAAAATCCAATACGAAAACCATCATGATATACTAGAAACTATAATATGTACATAGTACGCATCGTAGTAAACTCGTCAAAACATCAGAAAGAAATGCATGCTAAATCTTTTTCAAGTCGCTGTGCGATGCGCGTATCACAGCACAAGTAGCGAACGTTTATTGTAAGAAAATAACTATATATATACATATATATCCTTTGTTTATCACACACGTCCCGTCGTATTAAAATAATTTAGAAGGGTTTCCTTTGTAACATGTTTCGTGTCATCTCGGACACACAGGAAAATACTGAGACTATAGCTCCTTTTTTTAAAAATCCCTTCGGTAACTATCGATGCATGCAAAAACATATTCAGGAAATGTCCTCGGACTAGTCCTGCTCAGATACTATACCAAATAGTAATATCATAAAAACGTGTTGTTCAAGGAAATCATACTCAATAGTATATGCAATAATGCCATGTGCGTCTGGTGCGCACAGAAATCGAAATCAATGAATGTGCCATATGTGTGCACAGAAAAAAAAATCTAAGTGCAACGGGTGTGCACGAAAACACCTGTCAAGGGCAACGGGTGTGCCTGACAACAAAATCAGGTGCATCTGATATGCATGAAAAATTAGTGCATCTGGTGTGCACCAAACTCGCATCAAGCGCGCCAAGTATGCTCAAGAATCCAAATCAAGTGCACAAGGTGCACGAAAACAAATATCGAATATCATAATCAAAATCGACGGTATACAACATACGTCAATCCAAAACAGGTATACCGTGGTATATAATCTCTCAACTACGTACATCAGCATGCACAAAATCGAATCAAGTACTACAAGTGCATGAAAACTATACCGAAAGCACAAGTCAAATCATATACATACTACAGCCATGAAATCAAAATCAAATATCTCGAACGACATCAAATCGAAATCAAGTGCAACTTTGGTGCACAAAATCTCAATCTTGCAAATAAATCGCCTAAAACACCGAAATCCAAAATAACGGACTCGTGATATTCGAATCACCAAATCGCAAATCATCAATACTGTCGTCATATGTCCTTCTTTTAAAATCGAGAAGGTGTCGGTGCATCCAAAGCTAGCAGAGCAAGATATCTACTTGCCTCCTTTTCATGGTCTAGCGCCTTGTGCCCTTAGGCTCTCGTCTCTGTTAGGTCCACGTTACCTCTCCCGGTACTTTCGGGGTTGCGGAAACGGTAAAACAAAAAAAATTTCTGGACTTGGCAACATGGACCGTAAAAGCCGGATCTTTGCTAAACAATACACTAGCATCCTAACTAGAGATTTATCTACTCGGTTAGGGGTTATACCTCAACTTAAACTCCTTCTCTTCTTCTTGTTCTTCTCCTTGCTTGCTCCAAGGGTTGATCCGGACTTTGGTCACTCAACTTGAACTCCTTCTCTTCTTGTTGTTCTTCTCATTGCTTGCTCCGAGGGTTGATCCGGACTTTGGTCACCTCCGCGATCTCCTTGAGTCGAAGACGATCCACCCGAGAGATGTACACCGATCTCCACCTCGAGCCGAGGTAACTAGGGCAAAGAGATTGCTAATCTAGAAGCCCTAGGTTGTGTAGAAATGATCAATGGATGGTTTTGTCTTTGTGGCATCTTTATCTCTCAACACATGAGATCAAAAGATGAATCAAGAGGAGGAAGAAGAAGGAGGAGCAACAACCATGGTTCATTTCTTTTCTTCTCACTTGAAAAACAAGAGAGAGAAGGAGACAGAAATTATGATACCTAGAAAAGTAACCATGGTTGCAATAATGAAAAAACAACATCATTACTAATCCCATCAAGATAAAGTTTGATGGCTACATTGAAATGACCATTATCATAATCCAAAAGAAAAAGAAAATGAAAAGAAGAGTGTAGATCCCTCTTGAAAGTCAATGGTCAACACGGTCAACCGGTCAACAAAGTTAAGAGAGGTCAACGGGATCAAATGGTCAATGCAATTAGCCATCATAAAATTATCACTAAAAGGATTAGTAAATGATATCCGCGGCTCATAATGGTTTTGACCAAACGAACTGCCAAAACCCTAATGAGTCCGCCTCAAAATGGTTTTGACCGAATCAACTGTCAAAACCCTAATGAGCCTGCCACATAACGGTTTTGGCCGAACCAACTGCCAAAACCCTAATGAGGCACCTCTTCCTTCACCGCTCCGGAAAACTGTGCATACACACCTGCATCCGTATTCCGTAGAATGCGGATGCACAGAAGACAAAACAAATCCATCCGTGCAATACTAGGATCCGGCTTAAACCAAAGCCCACTAGTACTGCCTGCCCGAACACCATACGCACACAAGTGTACGTAAGTGATCGCAGCCCTGCCGTAAAACCATACGGCCTCTACACGTTTCGCTCAGTGCAGGAAAACTCTCTGTGTGGGACTCTAAAGACTCGACACTACGCTGGCAGTGGGTTTAACCATAGACCGCAAGCGGCACTAGCTGTACATAACGGTCCCCAGGTAGATGTCGATAAGAAGGCCGATGAGGTAAACCCATCCGAACTCCTACTGAGTACGTATATGACAATCTCCGTACAGTCCGGTCTGTTCGTCTGATACATCGCATGGCGGGCCTAGGGGGGAGGTAAACGTCAGTCCCCTAATAGCGGTACAAGTCGTGTCGGAGTGAAGCCCAATACACCCTGAGATAACACTGGAACCCTACCAGTATATCTCGCTTGCCCTGGCCAGGGACTACTCGTGTAATGGCTCTCCTAGACACAGCGCGATGTCAACCCCTAATACCGGGAGAGACGAATCCTGTCTAACCGTCACTGCCTCCAAGTGCTTCGGGACTGCTCCCAACTACTACCTGTTTGCACGACTCAGTAGAGCCGTGGTAGGGTAGTAATCAAAGAACAGTGGGAACACACTCGAGGCGAAGTGACAGTGTCAAGTCAGCGGACTAATCTGTACTCATGTCACCTGGGAACTGATAACTGACGATAGGTATAATACCAACCATCAGTTCCCGACGAGTCATGTCCAGTGTACTCGTAACCTAACGAGCACCCGCATACTTACTTAAGTACGACGTACCGACGGCTGTGGGACAGACCGTCTCCTGTGCTGGGATGAGAAGCGCATACGCTAGTCTACTCCGGAGCATCGATGCCCTATCTCGATACTCCCACGACTAGGGACGTGTATGAGGATGTGCTTGTAGATTACCCAGCCCCCACGAGTGTGATCGCCATCACAACGCCGGTAATCAAGCAAAGATCCTGAGGGCTCTACTAATGCGTATAGGTGATATAATAAATAAACACACATATACACATTAAAGCAGAGACAAACCAAGTAGCATACTACTATATTGAGCAAGATTGTCTGTACAACTGTGAATATCCCAAGCTTCTATCAAGTAATATACATACTAGTATGATACAGTAATGGCCTCTAGGGCATATACACTAACAATCTCCCACTTGCACTAAGGCCATGTACTGGCGTATCGAAGACCTATCATCTCGATCAGCCGCTCGAACTGAGTCTGGGGTAAGGCCTTCGTGAATGGGTCCGCTGTGTTGTCCTTTGTGTCCACTCTCCGCACCTCGATCTCCTGGCGATCAATGATCTCCCTGATCAGGTGATACCGCCTTAAGATGTGCCTGGATTTCTGATTGGACTTTGGTTCCTTCGCTAAAGCTATAGCCCCATTGTTATCGCAATACAAAGGTATTGGGTCAATAATGGACGGAACCACCTAAAGTTCACTAATGAACTTCTTTATCCAGACCGCCTCTTTTGCGGCATCGCTTGCAGCAATGTATTCAGCCTCCATCGTCGAGTCTGCGACGGTATCCTGCTTGGAACTCCTCCAACATACCGCCCCTCCGTTGAGGGTAAACACAAAACCCGAGACAGACTTGCTGTCATCTTTGTCACTCTGGAAGCTTGAATCGGTAAAGGACTCGACCCTGAGGTCTCCATTACCGTAAACCAGGAACATCTCCTTAGTCCTTCTCAGGTACTTGAGAATGTTCTTCACTGCTGTCCAGTGGTCCTCCCCTGGGTCTGACTGATACCGGCTTACCGCGCTCAGCGCGTAAGCTACATCTGGTCTTGTACATAGCATCGCATACATTATAGATCCTACCACCGAAGCGTAGGGTATAGTGCTCATGCGAACCCTCTCCTCGTCAGTCTTAGGAGACATCTTCTTGGAGAGGGTAATTCCATGCAATGCGGGTATGTTACCGCGCTTGGAATCCTCCATACTAAATCTCTTTAGTACGGTCTCTATGTACCTGGACTGCGAAAGTCCCAGTAGTCTCTTGGATCTATCTCTATAGATCTTGATCCCCAGAATGTACGAGGCATCACCCAGGTCCTTCATGGAGAACCTTTGTGACAAAAATAGCTTGACCGATTGTAGCATAGGAACATCATTTCCTATCAAAAGAATGTCGTCCACGTACAAGACTAGGAATACGACAGTTCGTCCTACAATCTTCTTATAGACACAGGGTTCATCTTCGTTCTTGATGAAATCAAATTCCTTGATTACCTCATCAAAACAGATGTTCCAGCTCCGCGATGCCTGCTTTAATCCATAAATGGATTTAAGCAACTTGCACACCTTCCCGCTGCTCCCACTGTCTACGAAACCTTCTGGTTGATCCATGTAAACGCACTCTTCCAAACAACCGTTTAGAAAAGCCGTTTTAACATCCATCTGCCAGATTTCATAGTCATGGAAGGCAGCAATGGCAAGTAGGATCCGAATGGATTTGAGCATAGCCACCGGAGAAAAAGTTTCATCATAGTCCAAACCAGGTCTTTGACGAAAACCTTTTGCAACGAGTCTAGCCTTATAGGTTTCCACCTGCCCATCTACACCAATTTTCCTTTTGTAGATCCATTTGCATCCAACGGGTTTTACCCCAGGTGGAGCAATATCCAAGGTCCACACTTTATTGGCGTACATGGACTCCATTTCGGATTGCATTGCTTCCTGCCACTTATCAGAGTCCCTACTGATAATGGCCTGCCTGAAACTGGTAGGGTCATCTTCTTCCAAGATGCAATCCTCTCGATCCCCGTCAATGAGAAAACCGTAGTATCTCTCGGGCGGATGAGAAATCCTACCAGATATGCGGAGTGGCTGAGGTTCGTTTGGGGTTATTGAATCTAGCGGTTCCTCCAAATTTTCAGTTACATTTTGTGGTCGCTGAATTTCTTCCAGTTCTACCGAACTCCCACTAGTTTCTTTTGCAAGAAACTCCCTTTCTAAAAAGGTAGCGTGGCGAGATACAAACACCTTCTGTTCCTCAGTGTGGTAGAACAGATATCCTAGTGAGTCTTTAGGATATCCCACAAATTTACACAGAACTGACCGTGCCTCTAGCTTGTCCGGTTTCTGTGTTTTCACATAGGCCGGACAACCCCATATGTTAAATCGCTTAAGATACGGATTTCTTCCACTCCATATTTCATATGGAGTCTTAGGTACTGATTTGGATGGAACATAATTCAATAGGTATGCCGCTGTCTGAAGCGCATGTCCCCAAAATGAAAGAGGTAACTCAGCACTACTCATCATGGAGCGAACCATATCCAATAGGGTACGATTCCTCCGCTCCGAAACACCGTTGTGCTGTAGTGTATAAGGAGGAGTAAGCTGAGAGAGAATACCATTCTCTTTTAAGTAATCTAGGAATTCCGTGCTTAAGTACTCCCCTCCTCTATCAGACCGGAGGATCTTGATACTTTTGCCAATCTGGTTCTCTACTTCCTTTCTGAATTCCTTGAATTTCTCAAAAGCTTCAGATTTGTGTTTCATCAGATACACATATCCAAACCTAGAGAGATCGTCAGTGAATGTGATAAAGTAGGAGAACCCATCCCTTGCATGTGTAGACATCGGACCACATACATCACTGTGTATGAGTCCCAAGAGCTCTGCTGCTCTTTCTCCATGTCCGGTGAACGGAGATTTGGTCATCTTCCCTTTGAGACAGGACTGACAAGTTTCATAAGATGAAAACTCGAACGCATTCAAGAGTCCATCTTTATGTAACTTACTCAGTCTTTTCTCTCCGATATGACCAAGTCTACAATGCCACAAGTAGGATTCATTCGTATCTGAATTCTTCCTCTTGCGTGTGTTTTGTATATTGAGAACTGTATTCTGATTTAGAACGTAGATACCATTACACAGTGTACCCTCTGCAACCAGTACCTTATGAAGGTAAATGTTCATGATATTCTTTTCAAGAACAAAGTTATATCCATCTTTATCGAGTAAAGAAACTGATATGATGTTGCAAACCATGGAGAGTACATAGTAGCAATCGTTCAAAATCATAGTCTTGCCATTTGGCAATACTAGGTGATATTCACCGACGGCTGCCGCATTAACTTGTGCTCCGTTCGCTACTCTGAGCGACATATCACCCGGTGCAACTTTCCTACTTTTTCTCAGTCCCTGCAATAAATTACAGATATGAGATCCTGATCCGGTATCAAGTACCCAGGAGGTAGGGCTGACCGTAAAACAGTTCTCAATTACAAGAACACCTGAAGTAGATGCAAAACCATGCTTCTTCTTCAACTGGGTATCCTGGAAATCCATACAATCCCCTTTCCCATTCTCATACTCATGACTGTTGTCACAAGTTAGAGCTGAACCAACTTTTCCCAGTCCCGAATAAGAATTCAGATCGATCAAGCGATACATTTTATTATCTTGATTAGGGCGTGAAAAGGTTGCTGCCTGGAGAGAGAGAAAAAGAAACACTCAGCGTATGCTCTTGCAAGATTAGATTGGTTTATTAATTTATCTAACCAGGATGTCTCCCACTGTTTACTCAAATTCTTCTTAAAACCTTTTTAAAAGAAGAACTAGCCGGGTTTTAATTCACGTCACAATACTTGCTTAACCTTTCAGCCAGGCTAGTGTCGGTACTTCGAGGGAGGTTTTCCAACGCTTTCGCGAAGTTCCTTAATTCAAGAACCTCTTTTCCCTGGGGGTATAGCCCCGCTAACACCTTTCTAGACACCTACTAGGTTTATAGCATTGATCGTTAAGTGAAATAATCTCCCGAGAGTAATCCAACTCATCAGTGGGATCGGGATCCAACTGTCATTGTATGATAACCTAGATGGAATCCACTCTAGTCACCACACTCCAGAAGGTATGCTAAATCTGCAAGTTTCAGTACTTTTGAAACTCCCGATGTGGTTTTTACCCCTAGGACCCAAGTGATCTTGACAGAGTCAATAAATCAAAGAGTCCTAGTCAAGTTCAACCTGTCATTATCTGGATTGCATTAAACCCACCCGCATAACCCTTGACGGAGTCAACAAGGTTATACGACTGTCCTAATCAATCCCATATATCGATACAAACAAGCAGCACTTAGCTACCGTACACTACGCCTTGACGGAGTCAACAAACGCAGCACGAATACTAAGTGTTACTTGTAAGAAATGACGGAGGGCTACGGCTGGGTTTTTGGCGAAAAACCCGTTAACTTAATGAACTTGATATCGTTGAAGGAACCTGGTAATCTTTTTGAAAATATAGTAGCGAAAACTTTTGCTAAAGAGGTCACTCCCTGTGAAGGGATCTCGGCTCTTTCCTCATCGAATGAGGTGCAGGATATTCCAAACTGAATACCTCGATGCAAAGTAAGAATAATCGACTATAGTGAAGTTATTACCGTGACGCAAACTTTTGTCCAAGGGGTCACTCCCGATGAAGGGATCTCGGCCCTTGCCTCGTCGACTGAGGTGCTGGGCATTCATAACCGAATACCTCGATGCAAAACAAAAATTGAACGTCCTTGCAATAACAGCTTTTTGAAAAACTTGTTCCAACAACGTCTTTTAGGTTTATTTTCTTGCATTAGTTCTTTTAATGCGTCACATCATTTAAATCCTACCATTGCAGAAAACAACCAAAATATGACGTACGCTTATGCCATTCGTATTCGCCACGGGGCCCCGTCATCACCCGTTAGGTTACTTAACTAACGACAGAGCGGGGGCTGGGCTAGCGTGGCTGTAAAACATAAGCAACGCCTAAATAGTTATTATATATATAGATATACAGCAATGATAGCCAATCCAGATCACAGATGAACACTTTGGATATACTAGGAACCCGCGATTCGTTCGAGCCTGCAA
Source organism: Agapanthus africanus (assembly GCA_030015575.1). Taxonomy (NCBI): domain Eukaryota; kingdom Viridiplantae; phylum Streptophyta; class Magnoliopsida; order Asparagales; family Amaryllidaceae; genus Agapanthus; species Agapanthus africanus. The sequence goes on along the minus strand of CM057346.1, from coordinate 542,494,278 downwards.
CGAAAAGCGGATTACACGGTCGCGATGAATAGCCAATACCCCACCCAAGACCCCTACGGGTGCGGCAAACTACCCGCCAAGTACTCGAAGCGAAGCAACCTCCCTCAACGCCATGAGTAGGCCACTCGGCACTTCGAGATACCCGGTAGTTTGTGCACCACCTCCATGGGTCTATCCTAGGAGCAAAAACAGTAAAAAGAATTATACAATGACGGCTACAACCCCGACCCGGTTGTGCGGCCATACAAATAATATTACATCAATTTAAAAATTTATTACATGAATGAAAGAAAAAGAAACTCTCATCTCACATCCACCCCGGCTATTCATCCGCGACAATCCAACGAGTTCATAATCACAAACTATCATCAACACAGATCACAGATATGTATAACCCCCACTAATCGACATATAGCGATTAGTAGACGTTCAATACACATATAACATTACAGAGATAACCATTAGCCAAAGTCTACAGAATATCGACCAAAACTACGGATTTATGAGCCCCAAAAACAAATTTTGCTTTCTGGAAAATCTGGGCAGAAAAGTCATATACCAAAAATCCCAAAATACCCCTCTAAGAAAACTGCAAGAAAAATATTCCCCAACAGAGCCAACGCTGCCGCGGTTCCGCGGCATAAGCAAGCTTATGCCGCGGAAACGCGGCGCTTTGGACGAGTTGGGGGATGAAATTTCTCCAGTTTTCTAACAAAAGCCTGAGCCGATTTTTAGTGTATGATTTTTTAATTTTGGAACAGTTCTAAAATTCGGCAGAAACTGAATTTTCCGGGGTAATTTTGCGGGTTTTCGTCCGGTCGATATTCTTAATACTTTGCTAACATGCTAGGGTGTGTTTAGTTAGGCTCTGATACCACTGTTAGGTCCACGTTACCTCTCCCGGTACTTTCGGGGTTGCGGAAACGGTAAAACAAAAATTTTTTCTGGACTTGGCAACATGGACCGTAAAAGCCGGATCTTTGCTAAACAATACACTAGCATCCTAACTAGAGATTTATCTACTCGGTTAGGGGTTATATCTCAACTTGAACTCCTTCTCTTCTTCTTGTTCTTCTCCTTGCTTGCTCCAAGGGTTGATCCGGACTTTGGTCACTCAACTTGAACTCCTTCTCTTCTTGTTGTTCTTCTTCTTGCTTGCTCCGAGGGTTGATCCGGACTTTGGTCACCTCCGCGACCTCCTTGAGTCGAAGACGATCCACCCGAGAGATGTACACTGAGCTCCACCTCGAGCCGAGGTAACTAGGGAAAAGAGATTGCTAATCTAGAAGCCCTAGGTTGTGTAGAAATGATCAATGGATGGTTTTGCCTTTGTGGGATCTTTATCTCTCAACACATGAGATCAAAAGATGAATCAAGAGGAGGAAGAAGAAGGAGGAGCAACAACCATGGTTCATTTCTTTTCTTCTCACTTGAAAAACAAGAGAGAGAAGGAGACAGAAATTATGATACCTAGAAAAGTAACCATGGTTGCAATAATGAAAAAACAACATCATTACTAATCCCATCAAGATAAAGTTTGATGGCTACATTGAAATGACCATTATCATAATCCAAAAGAAAAAGAAAATGAAAAGAAGAGTGTAGATCTCTCTTGAAAGTCAATGGTCAACACGGTCAACCGGTCAACAAAGTCAAGAGAGGTCAACGGGGTCAAATGGTCAATGCAATTAGCCATCATAAAATTATCACTAAAAGGATTAGTAAATGATATCCGCGGCTCATAATGGTTTTGACCAAACGAACTGTCAAAACCCTAATGAGTCCGCCTCAAAATGGTTTTGACCGAATCAACTGTCAAAACCCTAATGAGCCTGCCACATAACGGTTTTGGCCGAACCAACTGCCAAAACCCTAATGAGGCACCTCCTCCTTCACCGCTCCGGAAAACTGTGCATACACACCTGCATCCGTATTCCGTAGAATGCGGATGCACAGAAGACAAAACAAATCCATCCGTGCAATACTAGGATCCGGCTTAAACCAAAGCCCACTAGTACTGCCTGCCCGAACACCATACGCACACAAGTGTACGTAAGTGATCACAGCCCTGCCGTAAAACCATACGGCCTCTACACGTTTCGCTCAGTGCAGGGAAACTCTCTGTGTGGGACTCTAAAGACTCGACACTACGCTGGCAGTGGGTTTAACCACAGACCGCAAGCGGCACTAGCTGTACGTAACGGTCCCCAGGTAGATGTCGATAAGAAGGCCGATGAGGTAAACCCATCCGAACTCCTACTGAGTCTGTATGTGACAATCTCCGTACAGTCCGGTCTGTTCGTCTGATACATCGCATGGCGGGCCTAGGGGGGAGGTAAACGTCAGTCCCCTAATAGCGGTACAAGTCGTGTCGGAGTGAAGCCCAATACACCCTGAGATAACACTGGAAACCTACCAGTATATCTCGCTTGCCCTGACCAGGGACTACTCGTGTAATGGCTCTCCTAGACACAGCGCGATGTCAACCCCTAATACCGGGAGAGACGAATCCTGTCTAACCATCACTGCCTCCAAGTGCTTTGGGACTGCTCCCAACTACTACCTGTTTGCACGACTCAGTAGAGCCGTGGTAGGGTAGTAATCAAAGAACAGTGGGAACATACTCGAGGCGAAGTGACAGTGTCAAGTCAGCGGACTAAGCTGTACTCATGTCACCTGGGAACTGATAACTGACGATAGTTATAATACCAACCATCAGTTCCCGACGAGTCCTGTCCAGTGTACTCGTAACCTAACGAGCACCCGCATACTATCTCAAGTACGATGTACCGACGGCTGTGGGACAGACCGTCTCCTGTGCTGGGATGAGAAGCGCATACGCTAGTCTACTTCGGAGCATCGATGCCCTATCTCGATACTCCCACGACTAGGGACGTGTATGAGGATGTGCTTGTAGATTACCCAGCCCCCACGAGTGTGATCGCCATCACAACGCCGGTAATCAAGCAAAGATCCTGAGGGCTCTACTAATGCGTATAGGTGATATAATAAATAAACACACATGTACACATTAAAGCAGAGAAAAACCAAGTAGCATACTACTATATTGAGCAAGATTGTCTGTACAACTGTGAATATCCCAAGCTTCCATCAAGTAATATACATACTAGTATGATACAGTAATGGCCTCTATGGCATATACACTAACAGTCTCTCACTGCAGATTGCCAGTTACATAGCTCCTCGGCTCAACGACCCAATATGGAAATGATGACGGAAACAGTTCCGAACTGGCACATTCTCCAAAGATCTCTGACCGACTATCATAGTCACTCATAACATATCTCGTCAATGATGTCGAACTCTGGCCTACTGGGTGTGCGTAATACGACCGATCCAGGGTCCAAGTCCTCTCATGTAGTATTCCTAGTATTATATCTCATCACTTGATATCTTGACGACGTTAACTTTTCGATCGAGTTATCAAAGTCCCATAATTCCCCGAGAGCTCAGCACTTGAGTATAGTTTAATAATATCCAGTACATGCCACAGTACTTATGGACCAATCGTAGAAGGGCAAACCCAAGCCTCATTAATGGCAGCGCGGAACTGCCGCAAACCCTAAGATTCAAAAGCGTTCTCATGGTCATTATGTCAAGTTAGGGTTTCATTTTTCTAGAGGGTCAACAGAATTACTTGCATGTTTTTCGGAATACCTTAAACTTAGAAAAATGGGTTTCTGACATTCGCTCGTTTCTATCGACTCTCAACGTACCTGCGTGAAGTCTTCTCTAGCTGGAATCAATCAATCTGATGACCTCGCATCGGGGTATGCAAACGAACCACATGTCCTAGTCATTCATCCATGGATGACTAGTGATCTTCTATCATATCTCTAAGTACAACTCGTGCTGCATTAGCTTCAAACATCTGGGATGATATCTTATCAGTCGCAGCAACGGCTGGCTCGTTCGTCCGCACGTGGAACAGTGCCTCAATCCTCAAGAATAGACGATACATTAACGGTCATCACATTCTGGCCGGCCTCTAACAGTGGCCCAATCCTCTAGTGCTGATCTGCACGTTCGAGAAACTTTAGTAAAAGCAATCCATCATACGCTCATGGCGTGGAAAACATAATAAAACAACACATCTTTGCAATCGTGTGTCACTGGAATTACGCCCTGGTCAGACCTCGTCTAAGACGAGCTCATGCTGACCGCAACTCTAGCCGCAACTCTCTCTTCCCGTGCAACCGTGATAACAAAAACCACCAACCGATATCGATGAGGATAGATCATAGGAATGAATATAATATTGTGCAAAGAAATGTACATCCTAAGGCTTCTTAAGAGGAGTAGCGTATCGTAAGTATGCCGCAGAACATACACACAGTACGTCACTCTACTTAAGTCACCTACTCCATCAACCAAGGTTAACCTATGCGACGAAAGTTCGGGTCTAATACCCCTTCACCAAGTCTAAGTTCCGTAAGGTCAAGCCTAGGTTCCGAATACAAACATACACCCTAGACTCCACATAGTCAAACCTAGACTCGAACCAAGGTTAAACCTAGCGCTCTGATACCAACTTTGTCACGAACCGAAATGGCGACTGGCACATGAATCATATGAAGTCTATAGGACCCCATCTAATTCAAGTAAGCCAAAATCCCAGAAATCTAAACCATTTAAAAGAAGAAATGAAAGAAAACTTAGTTTTTTTAAGCAAGTGATTTAATAAAAGAAGGCGTAGTAAGAATTTTTAAAACCTCAAGTCTTTTCCAAAAATTTCGGCAGAGTTTCCTTTGTAAATACTGGCCCTAATCGGGTACAAACATGAATAATTTACATAATGAATAAAGGCATCCCCAAGCAGGAGCTATCACTTCTCCAATTGGCGGACACAACCATGCAATGCAATATAATATACAACACCGAAGGGCGAGGATCAAAACCCATCAAGAAAAGCAATATCCCCAAGAAAACCAGAGAAAAAACATAATAATACAGTGCGTAACTCTAATGTCGAAAGAATATACATACTGGTCTTCTAAGTCTATCAAATATACAAATCTGGTTGATGGAGTTTTCTAGATACAACTGAATAAATAAAAGTACTGCGGTGGTCACGATATAAGTGAACCCACCTACCAAAGCAATCACCCGGAAGGAAGCAGTGTGCTAGTAAGCCGCAACGAAACCTGTACGGCAAAACCTGCAAGAAACTGTGGCACAACGGGGGTGAGTTGCCAACTCATGAGTAGAAAACATCACCGAGAAGAAATCGCATGTATGACTCTATCCTAAGTCATACGATAGTAATATCCTCAAAATAATATAGCCTGCAACATATAATAATGGCAAGGGTAAACATCTATACATAAAGGTAATACCAAGTGCTCGTGTCAGTGTCTCAGGTAACAACATATCATATATATAGTGTATGAATGCATGAAAACAGAATACATCTAAATGAGAAAACTGTTTTCTTGTCTCGGTGAGATATCTCCATAAAAATCGAAGTATCATCAATAAAATCAACAAGGAATCCGTGTCAAGTATCGACACAAAAATATATCCCAATATCCCAATATCTCGGGCTCCGGCAATCCGGACTGGCCCATATAATAAATTCTCAATGTCTAAATATCTCGGGCTCCAGCAATCCGAACTAGCCCCGGGCTCCGGCAATCCGGACTGGCACAAATCATCATATCTCATGACTACGTCGGTATCCTCCGGATATCCACCGCGTTACAAATAACCGGTCGGTAGTGCTCCCCAGCCAGGCTCAACGCCATCTGCGACCATCTTGCCCAGGGATACCGCAGCGGGTCCACCATGCACCCGCAGACGGTTCATCCTCCTCCTCGAATCGGGTGTATGATACTTCTCAAGGGCTGAGAAAACTCATGGTGGACATATCTCACATCTTATCACGAGAAAACCGCAATTTTCCGTCTTTAAAATGATAAAAAGTTTATAAAATCTTTGCGGTTTCCCCAAATCCATAAATCTCATGGAAATCCGAAATCCTAATCTCAAGAGTAAATATCAGTGAATTACCGGCATAAACTTCCATAATATTGCAAGACAAATGAATATATGAATGCATCTGATATCAAGTAAGGAATGAAATAATTAAACTAGCATACGAAAGCAATAACATATTGGAACTATCAGCCAACAAAGTATGTCAATGAAATAATATTATCTAATGTGTACGTGTCATGGCAATTACCGATGATGATGTGTGTGAGCCGGCAAGCAAGTGTGCGTGGAGCATACGCATCATCGGTAATGGTGTTGGTGTCCTGATAGCATGGGTTCATAATAACTACTGAAAACACAATTAAGCATGCAATGCGATGCGAACAGCAAGAATATATGGAAAATGAATAATAAACGCAACATATAAGAATATACATTTATAGTTATGAGTCATACAATTTAAGCATTTAAAAGGGCACAAATCGTGGTTTTTAGAAAATAGGGGCTACGATATTTTTATGAAAAAGGTACGTCCTTTAAAATATCTGTAGTACCCCTTGACCTGTCATTTAAAATACTCACGATTCGTTAGTTTTGGAAATAAATATGACCCGAGCCCAGTCTAACATCTACTAAGTAAACTACATGACAAAACTAAGAGACTAATCAAAAGGGTAAGGAAAACCACCTAAGTCCGAGTCGATATATCTAGTAATCAATGATCCCGCCTCAATAACGTCACGTACGATAAAATATATAGTACGACATCCTCGAGTCGAGAGTGCGGATCAATCATCATATTTATACATCGTACGGTAAAATTCATCGTACGGCATCCCAAATCGGGGTACGGGTCAATATCACATATAACACATTACTTATCTGGTATCATTATCATCATATTCTGAATTAGGGGTACTGATCTAAAATCTAGTACATTATGATGCCATCAACATATATATATATATATATATATATATATATATATATATATCCGCGTGTGTATGAAATCACATGGCCCAACGATCCGCTATAATATTATATCGTGTCTCTTCACACGACCCAAATCACATCACCGATCTCATGGCATCATGCCTAATCACATCGACTCATCTCCAAGTATCATATACTATTCTTATCATGCGTGCGTGTGTGTGTGTATAGCAACACATCCACACACACACACACACACACACACACACACACACAGCAACACATCCACACACACACACACACACACACACACACACACACATATATCATATACACCAAAATATAACCCGTGTGTGCATGCGTGTGTGTGTATACCTTATTCTAGGGTTTCGCGACTAAGAAATTACACTAAGCACTATCTTACAATTACACGAATTTAACCTACGAACACCTAAAGCCCATCTTGATAATCATCTACGTATCATAATACACATATTTATATATATAATATAACATATTCGTATATTACACTACGAAACTGCGGGGGTGCTATACGCCATCCACCCGACTTCCCCCGTAGATATATATCTACTCACCTGGACGCCTAGGCTCATCTGATCCGATTTTAGCTCTGTCATTCCCGCGCTATGTCCGACACCCCTGCACCCAATCCTAAGATTGTACATAAGGAAAACAAGAGAATAAATATAAATAGTCGCGGACACAAACAATACAAGTCAACCACGCGCATTAACTCGACGCGCACACACTTGGTGCACGAAACGCGCCGCAACAACGCCACAAACTACAACGAGGGTCACTATACGTGAAATTCTCCAAACTTAAAACCCAAACGCACTAATCGCGCGCTCACAACACACTAAAAATATATGAAATATGGTTTACATCATCAAAACCTTAAACTTAATTTAAAATCGATTTATTCCAAAAACCAAGTATTAATTAACCGTTTTAGCACAAAACATGATGTTTTAATCAATCTAATGGCCACATTGCTCACTAAATATCTTAATTAGGCCACACCAATGTTTACTAGAATTTTATCTCATCAATTTATACAAATCCTAAAATCCTAGTTTGCAAAATAGCTTAATTAGAACAATTTTAAAATAACAATTAGCAAACTAGCAACTAGCTTAGGTTTTACATGTCTTAAAGTGTCAAACTACACATTTAAACCATGATCAAATGACATAAACCCTAATTTGATCCAAACCCTTTTCTTGCATTTTCAATCTTGAACATGAAACCATATTACTAACTAATTGAGTTTGGTTAAGTGTTTAAACAACAAATTAACTATAAGTTTAAGATTTATACCACCACAAATTTAGAGATCTCACTTGAAATCTAGCCTCCCAAACTTGCTTCTTTTCACCAAGATCTATACTAGAGTAGCCAAGGAAAAATGGGTAAAGGTTGGATTTAGAGTTTGTGTGAGTTTGTATGGAATTTTAATGGATTTTTAAAGAGTTTTTTGTTGGAAATGAAGTGGGGAAATGAAGAAGTTGCTGTTGACTGGGGTCGGCCAGAAATTAGGGAGAATGAGAGAGTGAGGTGTGTGTGATTGCAAGTCAAAGTTTCCCCCATTCATAATTAATGCACCATGCCTCCTTGTTTCTATTATATTTTCTTATCCAATACAAAATGAGAATTCTAAAACTCAATGGAATGAGATGGAAAAAGAATGGGCTGCACATATGCTGGGCTTGACCAGAACATAGGGAGGGGAGGTCAGTGTGTGGGTGAGTGAGTGGGAAACAAGAAAACAAACACCACACCTAAATTTCTAATTACATTATTTTCACAATTTAAGCCTTTTATTTTTATATTTTCTAAAACCATCTTGACAACTTCTTTTCATTTCAAAAACAACATGTTACGTCTTGGTTTAATGTGTCATGATGCACAAACTTGTATTAACCCATTCCAATTTGTAATTATCACTAATTAAATGTATTAGTGAAAGTTTAAAATAATATTAAAAATAATTAAGTTGGAAAAATATTTAAATAAACTAGAAATTTTATAAGTGACCCATTAAATACCATATACTAGAAATTTCATAGTTAGAATAGGTATATTAAATTTTTATGTTGAATGATAATTATATCTTGGTTTTTAAGAAAAACACCGGTTATTTTACTGAAAATCGGAAATTTCACCTAAACGATTTTCAAAACGTTATAGGAGAATAGGCTCGGAAGAAGGTGGGAGATTAGATGAAATAGGGAAAGAAGTAGAAGTCGGGGTTTCAATTGATTCCTCATCATCAATTTGTTCACCCATTTGATTGTTCATCACTCTTCCTGATCTCAACGTGGTAACGGCACTCACATTATGACTTTGTGAGTGGCCAGGATTCGGTAGGGATTGAGATGGAAGTTTTTCTTTTTCTCTCGCACTCATCGCGGCATTTATTTGTGCCCGTTGTGCTTCTATCGATTTTATACTCTCATCGTGAGAGTTGGTAGTCTGTGTTAAAGTTCGGATAGAAGACTTTATTTCATCCGTCGTCTGCATGGAATGTTTAATAAACTTATCTACACTTCGTTCAAGCGCAGATGAGTTTTCGGTACCAACCGTTTGGAAAGAATTATTGGCCGGATTCTGAAAAGGTTGCGATTGAAAGGGGTGTTGGTTCTGTGGTGGTGGTTGCTGCTGCTGTGGAGGAGGTCATTGATAATTTCTTTGGAACTGGTTTTGATTTTGGGTTTGGTTTTGGTTCCAAGCAAAATTAGGATGATTCCTCCATCCCTGATTGTACGTGGAAGAATAAGGATCGTTTCTAGGTCGCTGCTGAAAAGCAGCATTAGTTTGCTCGTGACCTTGAAACGAAGAATTTAAAGGACATTCTTCCGTCAAATGAGATGGATCGGAACAGCAACCACACACAGTCTTGGGGAGCGTTACCTGGTTTAGGGAGACTGATAAGAATTTGTTCTCTATAGCGTCGAGTTTCTTTTGCATCGCTGCCATTTCGGCTTTTACTGCGATAGAAACATCGAGCTGATGGATGCCTCTTCTAGATGAAGGTGTTCTAACGCTTTCCCACTGCAAAGTGTTTTCAGTGAGATCTTCCAGATATTCCCAGGCTTCACCATCGTCTTTGGAAATGAATACACATAGTTTCAAGCATCTGCTTTGTCGCTGGATTAATGCCTTCATATATAATTCGGCACAGATCCCATCTATTTATTCCATGATGAGGACATTGGACAAGCAGATCCTTAAACCATTCAAAGCACATCCAAAACGGTTCATTGGGAAGCTGGGTAAAATTTCGCTCCGAACATGGGCGGTCTTATGATTGGGGTAAAATTTCTTAAGGAATGCTATCACGAATTCATCCCAATTGGTAATAGAGTGTGCGACAGTGTTATAAAGATATTTTTCTGCTAAATCGCACAAAGTGAAAGGGAGAAAACGCAAGTGCATAGCATCCACAAAAAGTTATGATGTACCCATCATTGTGCATACGTTTTCGAATTTAGTGATAAAAACATATGCGTCTTCAGACTCAAGCCCATGAAATTTGGGCAACAGGTTGATGAAGTGGGGTTTAATTTCAAAATTATCCCTATTGGCTGGTGGAATAGATAAACAGATAGGAAGGGGACCGCGTATAGGATAGCATCTCTCTTGGAGAGAAATACACGGTGGGTTCTGCGCACCGACGGGTGGTAGCAGGGTGGTGTTATAATCTGATGGAGAATCGTCCATCTCGGTTGATCTGGTGGATGGTGGGGAAAAAGAAGATGAAGAAGCACCGACTTCGGAGTCGATAGCCGAAACACGGACAAGACGGGCACTAGAATCCCTTGTCCAGCCAAACATGCACTAAGCGGGTTTAGCGTAAGTGGCAGCGTGTCTATGATTTAAAATTGGTTTGTTTTTGAAAAAGTGGGACTTGAAACAAATCACACAAAAATGTACAAACAACCCTAGAACTAAGGTTACCTAGGTCAAGTCACTAGACCGCTCCTGGACTTCCAAAGGACAAGTCGTAGGATTAATCCTCTACCACCTCTTTACTACTCTTGTGGCCAGGTAAGTACCGGGTAAGTAGGAGGTATCCGCTATACGAATCACTGAAAATAGCACGCCTAATTAAGTAACCACTTGTTTTAGGCACACTTGCCTAGACACTACAAAAGTAATGCGGATAAGTGATAAATTACCCACCACCTTCATCTGTCCTATTTGAGCGCGACAGTCCTTAGATTTTTGTCTGGATATTTTTTAATTAATGTAGGGTTGATGCGGATGCTCGTTTTGTGATTTGTGGGGTCAAGGAAGGATGATGAAATCCCCACCTAATCTGAATTTGATTTTTGCCTCTTAATGTCCGTATTAAAATATGCAAAAAAATAAACCGCAAAACAAAACTCATAAAAAGATTTTTTGAGCGGCGAAATTTTGCAAAGAATTCTGCAGAAAAAATATTTTATTGGATTTCAGAGGAGAGAGAAGGGGTTGAGAAAGATATCAGAGAATTTAGAAGCCTAAATCCCTAATTCCGTTGCGGTTCCGCCGCTAGTTAGACCTATTTTCCACGGTTCCGCCACCAAAAATTGGGATCTCGTGAAGGATTTTACTACGTCGCCTCCCTTGGTCCTCTGGATTTTGATGAATGTCTCTGAATCTCTGTTTCCTCAAATTTGTAACTCTAGATCCCCTTGCAAAATTCACACAATAATCGTTAAATATACAATTTGCTGTTTTGTTTATTTATGATATGGATCGAATAAGAATTCAACACGAATAATAAGAAAAACAAATATTACGCACGGATCCCCGACAACGGCGCCATTTGTTGTACTCGATAGATCTGTGAAACTAGATGTGTGGATTTCAATTTGAGATGGGAAGGTTTGATTTGGAAGAGTGTACTGCTCTCTCTCACTATCCAAATTCTCAATTTGTCCTATGGCCGTATCATACATTGGAAAATTTTGAGCTGGTTTGAAACTAGTTGCTCGTTCATTTTGTTTATTGAGAACGGCTATGCACTCATTCAATTCCTCTCTGGTGCAGCGCAACGCTACCACATATTCTTCCACAGTCCGTTCAAGACTAGACATGGGTCGGTAAGGGGTTTCAGCATAAGATTGAAATTCTTGTGGATAAGTAAAACCCCTAAATGACTGATTAAAAGGAATGTCTCGAGAAGGTGTAAAAGTTAGGTAGGATTGATAGGAATCAAAAGCTTGTGAAAATTGGGCAGGAGTAGGATTAACATTATGATAAGAAGAATATTGATATTGTTGTATGGTTGGCGACTGTCAACAGATATCATATACGCCACAAACCGAGCAGTAAAATCTTCTTTAGAAAGTGGTGGTGGTTGTTGTCCTAACGGTTTGACTGGATTGAAATTTTAGCTGTTAGTCCACGCTATATACTCAGCGATGGACATGCGTTTAGGAGTTCCCTCACACGCGTTAGATGGAGTATCAACATAAGAATATGTAGAATTTTGATACGGTTGATAGGACCTGGAGTAAGGTGGCCAACTTTTTCTTTCTGCTTGCTCTATCCGATCTCTTAAAGACATGGTAGAGTCGGATGGTATACCGAAGCGATTACGATAACAAGAAATATTTGGTTTTGGATTGCAAAACTCGGCAAGAGTTCTTTTATTTGGTTGACCCATTAAAAGAAGATGAAAAGAGGAAGGAGGGTGAAAATATTTAAGTTCTGTTTGGATTGTTTTGTTTTGAAAGTGGGACTTGAGGGTTGACTCAACAAATCAAAAAATGCATAAGCAAACCCTAGAGCTAAGATTACCTAGGTGAAGCACTAGACCGCTCCCAGACTTTCAAAGGACAAACCGCAGGATCAATCCTCTACCACCTCTTTATAACTTTTGTGGCCAGGTAAGTGCCAGATAAGTAGGAGGTATCCGCTATACGAATCAACGAAAATAGAGGACCTAATTAAGTAACCACTTGCCTTAGACACACTTGCCTAGACACCACAAAAGAAATGCGGATAAGCGATAGCTTACCCACGACCTTCTTCTTTCCTATTTGAGCGCGACGGTCCTTAGGTTCTTGATCTAGATATTTTTTAATTAATATAGGGTTATGCAGAAGCTCGTTTTGTGATTTGTGGGGGCCTAGGAAGGGTGATGAAATCCCCACCTAATCTGAATTGTGGTCTTGCCCCTTAAAGCCCGTATTAAAATATGCAAAAACAACCCGCAAAACAATACACACAAAAAGATTTTTGGGCGGCGATATTTTGCAAAGAATTCTGCTGAAAATATATTATTAGATTTTTCAGAGGAGAGAGAAAGAGATAGAAAAGATACCAGAAAAGTTTGAGGGCACAACTCCCTATGACCGCCGCGGTTTCGCCGCCGTCTGCACACAATTGCCGCGGTTCTGCCACGCTTTAGGGGGTTCTTTGTTTAATTTTCTCACTGTGGCTTCTTTTGCTCCTATGGGTCTTGATGAATGTCTCTGAATCTTTATCTCCTCGCTAAAGTGACTCCAGATTCCCTCGCAAAAATCACACACTAATCGTTAAATACACAATTTGCTGTTTGGTTTATTTATGATATTGATCGAATAAGAATTCAACACGAATAGTAAAAATAAAAAAATATTACGCACAGATCCCCGACAACGGCGTCATTTGTTTGGTTGATGTTTTAGAAGTGTTTATTAAAATAACCGCAATCAATAACGGTGTCACATATAGCTAGATCGAGATGAGTACGGGTCGTCCTCAGGGAAACTTTGAATCTTTTAATCTTACTTTAGGCATATTGATTAGGAAAGGAGGAATAATAATGAAAAGTGGAAAATGGTTATAGAATCTAGATCTACGTTAAACACGGATGTAGAATATAGATCTAAATTAACTATGAATGTAGGTTTTATATTAGAAGAGGGCTTATAGGGTTCGTTAAGATTTAGTAGTCATGGATGATTAATTAAATATTACTCATTTTATCCTTTAATAGATTTAAAACTAGATCGACAGTGATGCATGTAGATTAGGGTTTCTGGAGGGAAAAGGGTTCCCACTCTTAACCCCTATCTTGACATGGATCTCCGTTCATGTCTAACCTTTACCAAAACAATTGTTAATCTAATCTCTAATCGTGGTCGTGAATATCAATGAATTGATAGCGCGCCCAATTAGGATATTAACTATTCTTTTAATAAAGTTTATAAACTTTATAGGACGTAAAAGGAGTTAAAGGATTTTAACCATCCATTGATCTATCATAATCCTACGAATCCTATCAAGCGGAGAATTACTCGTGCATGATGGAGATAAAAGAACGGATAGAGATCATGATGTAAATAAAAAAAATAAAATGCAATAAGAATAAAACAACTACCTTTATTAATCAACTTGATCAATTACACTTTGTTCCTTTTGAAAGTGATTACAAAACTCTAGTTTGCTTCTTGATCTCTTCTTAAGGAGGTAGATGAACAACTGATGATCAATCTGGATTCTTGAGCCGTCTTGGACTTCGTGATCTCGTTGGTTTGATAATTTTTCCAAAAGGCTCACGGTCCTTTAAATAGTCTCAAACCCAGAATCTCTAGTTTCCTAATAAGGTAACTAGCTGTTAGGATCCTACCCAAAAAATCTCAAATCCTAACTCCTCAATATTGCGGCAGAACTACCGCAATATGCTCATTTTAGCCCCAGTTTAGCCGCGCTTTGGTGGGATATTTGGCTCAAATTTCTGTAGATTCATTCAGTTGTCATGTGGTGATCTTTTGAATATCTAGAATTTGGAAATTTTCTCTAAGTAACTGCTAGAATTGATTTCTTCAATTTACTTTAATATTTCGGCAGATTTGATCTTGATAATTCGGATTTCCATGATTCCAGTACTGATATAATTCCTGCACAATATCTCAATAAATAATGTTAGTAGAATTTGTTTTTATTGAGATATTATCCTAACCATTTGATATGATATTATAGTTTAAGAGAATTGGTTAATGATATTTGATATGGTATGCATATTTAAATGGACTAAATATTATATAGATATTATATGCTTACATTTTCCTTCATAATATTAATTATAATATATAAACACATGAAAATAGTATTTTTACAGATAAACCCTCATATGTGTCATATTTATAATAAACACCTTTCGATATTTAAGAAAAATAAGGAAAATGTTATATTAAAAGTGCGATATTTTCGACTGAACAGGTTTAAAGGAAGATTTGATAAAAACAGTGGGAGCCATCCTAATTAGATAAGATAATAACCAATCTAATTTTGCAAGAGCATACGCTAAAGTGTTTTCTTCTCTCTCTCTTCAGGTAGTGACCATGTCAAGACTTAATCAAAATAATAATATGGATGTATTGACTAAACCCGCTTGTTATACTGAGCTGGGGAACATTGGTTCCGCTCCTACTTATAATTGTTATAAGTCCGAGCAGAAAATAGGGGAATATCCGGATTCCCACGCCGCCCAAATGAAGAATAAGAATGTTGATGCATCTTCTTCGGGTGTGTTAGTTACCGAGAACTATTTCTCAGTACACTCTACGTCCTGTGTATTAGATACCGGATCGGGATCCTACATAGGTAATATGTTACTGGGCTAAGCAAAGGTAGAGAACTGGGAATAGATGATCATTCCGTAAGTGTAGGGAATTGTGCAAATATTGCAGCCAAAGCAGTTGGCGAATATCACCTTGTATTACCAAATGGTAATACATTGATTCTAATCGAACGCAATTACATACCAAACCTGATATGTAATCTTATATCAGTTTCATTATTAAGTAAAGAATGATATAATTTTGTAGTACTAGATAATCTTATTAACATTTTTCTTAATCAAAAATTGATTGGATGTAACATTTCAGAACAATAAGATATTATTTTTGGGAATTTTTATAATTAAATAACAAATATATTGAATATTTTAATAAGGCGATATAATTAAATACTGATAAATTGAGAAAAATTAGAAAATTATGGAAATTACTGAAATGAAGGTGCTTTATGTGAAATATGCAAATTATAAGTTTTTATGATTATTTATACACTATTTTAATGCTAATCGCGATTAAATATCGCTAATCGCGCATTAAACGTGTTTTGTGCACATGACATGCACATGTCATTTTTCACACTTGTTACATTTTCTTATCATGGCTTTTCTTCATTTTCTTTTGCATGGTTGTTCTTTTAAAGAGGAGAAAAGAATAGAAAAGAAAAGAAAAGATAAAAGAAAAGCAATAAAGAAATGGGGTATGGGCATGAGAGAGAGTGTGAGGGGTCTTCATTGACCATGGCATTGTTTCCTCCTTCATCATTTCTTCATTTTTCCTCTCCCTCATCCTCAATGGCTGCTGCCCTCACTCCCTCCCCTTCTTCATCCTCTCAAACACCATTAAAAACTCATCCAAACTCCATCCCCACTTCATTAAAAATGTGCATAAGCTCACAAGTTACACTTTGGACCAAGAAAGTTTGCATTTTGGTGCTCTAGGGAATTCATGAGTGCCATGTGAGGTAATTTCTGAACCATTTGCATAGTATTTCCATTGCTTTTACATCCATATTTTATTAGAATCGATTTAGTGTCGTTTAGTGAGGTTTGGAAATTTCTAGTTAGGGTTTGGGGAATTCTTGAGTTGTGGTGTGTAATTGAGGTTTATAGTGACCTAAAACCCCCTTAGTGATAACATTTTGGGACTAAAACAGAGAATTAATCCCTTATTAGTGAACTTAGAAATCCATGATATCCGTATTTTGTGGAATTCTGTAGGGGATTTGAAATCTGCTAACACCCGGGTGACCTGAAAAATATTTAGCAAGTACAGTGATGTGTGAAGGTGACCAGAAACTACCCCTGAAACCCTAGCCCCTAACCCTCTATCTAGGCCGCAGAAAAATTCCTTCTGGCCTCAATTTGCAGCCAGACCTTGTTCTTTTTGCTTCGTGCTTCGTCTGTAGCTCCATCTCCAGTAAACTAGACCCTCCACATATGCAAAATTGGCTAATTTCACCTAGGATAAAATCTGGGACTATTTTCAAGAGTTGTTGTTTCATTCGGGGTTTTGTTTTACGTATTGTGAATTCTGGATTTTTGTAATTTGCGTAGTATTCGATCACTTGACATTTTTACGTCGAAATCGATTGTTATTTTTTGGTTTTGAAAGCGTAGTCCATAGATTCTAACCTATAGGCTTTTAGCGTGTCGTTTTGATTTTGAATTGGGTTTTAATGTGACACGATACGTTATAATGTGTAGGTACCCCACGAGGACTTCGAGACGACAAGCAAGCGCGTGGTGACGTCGGCAACGGCAAAGCGAAGAGCAAGGTGAGTAGATATATATCTACGGGGGAAGACGGGTGGATGGCGTATAGCACCCCCACAGTTTCATATTAGAGTGCGAATGCGTTATATCTATATTATATATACATATACGGATGTGATATGGAATGACTTTGGATTAGTATAGTGTACTTGTAAGTTAGTGTTTAGTTGAGAACCCTAGGGTAGTGATTTGCATACACGCGCACACACACACACACATACATTCATTTTATTTACCTGTGCGTATATGGGGATATGTTTATATATATATATATTTATATATATATATATATATATATATTTATATATATATATTAGGTATGCGCGCGCGCGCACACACACACACACACACATGGATGATGAGGATTGTATATGGTATTTGGAGATGAGTTGATGAGATTGGGTATGGTGCCATGAGATCGGTGATATGATGTGGTTCGTATTATGAGATACGACATGAGATTTTAGCCGGTCCTTTGGGCGTGGCATTTTCATACACACGCAAGCATATATATATATATATATATATATATATATATATATGGTATCAGTATTGTACTAGACGTAGATCAGTACCCCAGATCATCATATATGATAAAGAGGATACCAGATGAATAATGAGATAAATGTGATATTTGACCCGTACCAAGATTGGGAGGCCGTACGATGGATTTACCGTAGGAGCTATATTGATGATAGATCCGCACTCTTGACTCGAAAATGTCATATTATGTATCGTATCGTATGTGATACTATTGAGGCGGGATCACCGACTATTATATATATATATATATATATATATATATATATATATATGTATGTATGTATATCGATTCAGATTTAGGTGGTTCTCCCTTACCCTTTCGGTCATACTGTTCGTTTAGTCCTGTAGTTTTTTTGTAGATGTTAGAATAGACTCGAGTCATACCTATTTCAAAACTAACGAATCGTGAGTAATTTAAAGACATGCCAAGGGATTTCACGGATATTTTCAAAAGACGCATCTTTTCTAAAACACCGTAGCCCTTATTTTCTAAACACCACGATTCGTGTTATTTCAAATGGCAAAACTGTACGACACACATATATATTGATATAGATTCTTCATTGTTATGTTTATTATTCATCTCCCGCATATTATTGCTGTTCGCATTGCATTTGCATGCTTATATTGTGTTTCATATGCCATTATTGAGATCATGCTGTCAGGACACCGGCACTATTACCGATGATGCGTATGCTCCACGTACACTTACTGGTCGGATCACACACATCATCATCGGTAATTGCCATGTCACGTACACTTTAGTGAATATTATTTCATTGACATAGCCTGCTAGCTGATAGTTGCTATATGTTATCGCTTTCATATGCTAGTTTAACTATTGCACTCATTGCATAATATTAGATGCATTCATATACTCATTGGTTATGCGGTATTTTGGGATTTTATGCCGATATTCACTGTGTACTTACTCTTGATTTTGGATTTTGGATTTTCATGAGATTTCGGGATTTGGGGAAAACCGCAAGAATATATATAAACTTCTCTCTCTCTCCCTCTCTCTCTCTCTCTTTAAAATGCAAGTTGCGGTTTTCTCGTGATGTATGAGTCATCCACCATGACTTTTCATGATTGCTGTTGGATTTCGAGACCCGTTTCGAGGAATAGTATGAACTGTCTCGGGTATATGGTGGACCCGGTATGGTACCCCGGGGTGAGAGTGATTTCATGGAGGATGATGAGCCCGGCAGAGGCAGACTACCTACCGGTGATTGGTTGGTGCGGCGGATATTCGGAGGATACCGTTCGTGGTCGTGTGATTGATAATATGGGCCGATCCAGACTGACGGAGTCCGAGGTATTGAGATATTGAGATATTGAGATTTGAGATATTGAGGTATTGAGATTTGATGATACAGGCCAGTCCGAATAGCCGGAGCCTGAGATATAGAGATATTGGGATTTTATGTTTTGTGTCGATACTAGACACTGATTATGTTGATTTCATTGATGATACCCCGTGTTATAAAAATAGAAATCTCACTACAACAAAGAAAACAGTTTCTTCATGTACATGCATTCTGTTTTCATTACATTACATTCATACCTCATACATATGATATATTGCTACCTGAGACACTGACACGAGTACATGGGATTACACTTTGATATAGATGTTTACCCTTGCCACCTTTCATGCTTCAGACTTTATCATTTGAGGTTTTATATATATTTGATCGTATTGACCTAGGATTGAGTCATGCATACGATTTCTGCTCGGTGATGTTTTCTACTCACGAGTTGGCAATTCACCCCCGTTGTGCCACAGTTTCTTGCAGGTTTTGCCCTACAGATTTCGTTACGGCTTTGCTGGCACACTGCTCCCTTTTCGGGTGATTGCTTTGGTAGGTGGGTTCACTCACATCGTGACCACCCTTGTACTATATTTACATTGTTGTATCTAGAAACTCCATCAATCAGACATGTATTTATTTCTGACTAGAGACCGGTTGTATATTCTTTCGACCTTAGAGTCGCGCGTTGTATTATTATGGGTTTTCATGTTGTTTCTGGGTTTCCTTTGAGTTTTGATCCTCGTCCTTCGGCGTTATTTATTATATTGCTTGCGTGGTTGTGACCTTCAATTGACGAAGAGCTAGCTCCCGCTTGGGGATGCCTTTATCATTGATATATATATTATTCATGTTGTACCCCGTTCGGGGCCAGTATTTACAAAGGAAACTCTGCTGAAATTTTCAGAAAAGACTTGATGTTTTAAAAACGCATATTCGGCTTATTCTATCAAACACTTTCTTTAAAAATGGTTTAGATTTCTGGGATTTTGGCTTACTTGAATTAGATGGAGCCCTATAGGCTTCATATGATTCAAGTGCCAGTCACGTGCCATTTCCGGGTCGTGACAAAGTTTGTATCAGAGCGCTAGGTTAACCTTGATTCGAGTCAATGTTTGACTATGCGGAGTCTAGGGCGTTTGTATATATACGGAATATAGGCTTGACCATACGGAACTTAGACTTAGTCGAGGGGGTATTAGACCCGAACTTTCATCGCATAGGTTGACCTTGGTTGATGGAGTAGGTGACTTAAGGAGAATGACGTACCGTGTGTATGTTCCGCGGCATACTTATGATACTCTACTCCGCTTAAGAAGCCTTAGGATGTACATTTCCTTGCATATTATTATATTCATTCATGATCTATCCTCATCGATATTGGTTTATGGTTTTTCTGCCACGATTTTACGGGCAGAGAGAGCTACGGCTAGAGTTGCGGTCAGCACGAGCTCATCACGGACGAGGACTGATCAGGGAGTGATTTCAGGGACATACGATTGCATAGGGAGGCATCGTTTTATTGTGTTTTCGTGCCATGAGCGTTTGAGGGGTCACTTTTACGAGAGTACTCGGACGTGCAGATCGGCACCAGAGGATTGAGCCACTGATAGAGGCCAGCCAGAATGTGATGACCATTGATGTATCGCTTGTTCATGATGATTGAGGTACTGTTCAGCGTGCATACGAATTAACCCGTTGTTGCTACGAACGATGAGATATCGCCCCAGATGTTGGAGCTATTGCAATATGAGTTGTACATAGAGATATGATAGCAGGTCGCTAGTCACCCGAGGATGAATGACTAGGACATGTGGTTCGTTCGCTTACCCCGATACGAGGTTATCAGATAGATTGATTCCAGCTAGAGACGACTTCACGCAGGTACGTTGAGTGTCGATAGAGGCGATCGAATGTCAGAAACCCATATTTCAAGTTTAAAGTATTCGGAAAGACATGCAAGCAATTCTATGGACCCTCTAGAAGAATGAAAACCCTAACTCGACATAATGACCATGTGAAATCCTTCGAACCTTAGGGTTTGTGGCAGTTCCGCGGTGCCATTAGTGAGGCTTGGGTTTGCCCTTCTACGGCTGGTCCACCGGTGCTGTGGTATGTACTCGATACTATTAAACTGTACCCAAGATGTTGCACTCTTGGGGGATTATGAGGTTTTGACGAATCGATCGAATGGTTTGACTTCATTCGGATGCTATTTGATGGGATTCATTTCTTGGGAGACTCCAGATACGAGTATAGCCGTTGGAGCACGGTCCATGCATCCATGAAGAGACGAGTCCGAAGCAGTCGACATTAGAGAAAAGTGGAGTATGAGGTTCGTACGAGATTTCGACGAGATGGCGTTCCACTCCGCCGACATCAGAGATGTGACACGCATACAAAGGCTTATATATAGATATATCTTCCAGAAGGAGTCGTGATGAGTATGCAGCCATTCCGGAACAAGAAATAGATTTAGTAAAGGACGATGACTTCCGGGCAGTTCGACAGAAACGAGATTTGGGAGAGACCTCGACAGGACCTTTCTGGAATAATTTACGAAAATACTTTGACACAGGAGCGGTCATATTATGCACATCCAGCAGGCCAGAGTTCGGCATCGTCGATGAGACATGTTATGACTGACCACGACAGTTGGCCAAAGATTTTTAGAGGATGTGTTTGAGCGGGACTATTCCGCCATACTTGATTTCGGAATGTTGGGCAATCTATTCCTATGATTGAGTTTTGATGACTGAGTTTCATGATATTTGTTTTCATGCACCATGGTTGTACCTACTGGATATTCATATTTTGTGCATAGTTATTACACTTGAGATATGCTTTATATACCGTTGTGTTGATTTATGATTTATGCACAGTATCGCACTTGATATCGTTTTGTGCCTTGGCTGCACATGTTTATGATTTCATGGATTTTATACAGTTGGGTTGATTTTGTGCATATGGTATGCACAAGATTTGGTTTTTGCACTCGGTATAGTTCACATATGCTTGTAGTACATTGATACGTATTTTGTGCACCACAGTTGCACCGGACTTCATTTTGATGTCATTTGAAATAATGATTGTGATTTCATTCCTAGGGCATGCATATGATTTGACTTATGATTTCGGCATAGTTCTCATGCACTTTTAGTACTTTGATTTGCTTTTGTGCACGTTGATGCACATGGTCGTGAGATTATGTACCACGATATACCTGATTTGGATTTTCGCGCATGTTGGGCGCATGAGATGAGATGCGATTTTGGTGCACGCCAGATGCACTAAATCGAGATTCTTCGTGCATATCAGATGCACCTGATTTTGCTGTCAGGCAAACACGTTGCCTCTGACAGGTGTTTCGTGCACACTGTTCATCTCATAATTTTGCATTATTATATTCCCCATTCTTATTCATTTTGCAAATAAATAGGTGCTTTTGATCCATGTCTGCTAAATAGTTGCAGGTTACAGGTTCTCGGAACAATACAGTGAAAAATGTGAAAAGACGCTACAAAAGTGAGACTACGACCAACAAATAGAAGAATCTTTATCATGCCGCCTACAATTTGAGGAACAAACGAAGATGAGCAAACAGTTCAATTTAACAAAGCACGAAGGCAGCACATGATTCAAGACTTCAACACGAAGCAAACGGTAAAAGTCCACAACATTTCTGCACTGTGGAAATCTGGAAGAAACTAGAAGACATTTTGAGAAACCAAGTGAAGAAGACAGAAGAAAAAGGCAACATGAAGCAACCCTGAAGAATCTAGCAAGAGAGCCCACAAGATGGCTGCGGAACCGCGGCCAAACATGCCTTCTTGCCGCGGTTCCGCGGTCATATAGTGCACGTGCAGTGCACGTGTCGGTGCACGTGTGTCGGTGGGTGTCGGTGCTTTGACTCGGTCTTTGGGGTTATTTTTGTAATTCTAGATATGGATCAGATGTAAACCCTAGGGTTCCTATAATCTATAAATAGGAATCCTAGAGCTTTTTTTGGAGCATGCCACTTTTTGAGTGCCTCTTTTGAGATGCCTCTTTTAATTTCTAGATCTTAGATTTTCAATTCCATGTAATCTGTCAAAGAGTGCATCAATAAAGAAGTAAGTTTTTTTATCTTGAATTTCTTTTCACCGTAGTTATAATTTTTTTATCTGCCGTAGTTATAAATTTCTTATCTGCCGTAGTTATAAACTTTTTATCTGCCTTAGTTGTTAAATTAAAACCATAAAAAATGAACTCGTTTATCAATTCCCTAATGAGTGAGTAGTTCCTCACTTGTTAGGGTTAGGTTTAGGGAAGGTTTGGGAGATGAAAATCTCTCATCCCTTTTTTGCCCGTTCAACATTTTAAAGTAGGACTCTATGCATACAAACACACACCGCTCACTACGGCACCCTATCCCACGAGGTAGAAGTGATACCATAGTTAAAAACCGGTTGTGATTGTTTTCCATAGAGGTTAGGGATAAGAGTTATGAAAGGACGGACAAGGACCAAGAGGAAGAAACCCAGTTTCTTCTCGATCGTGCTAATCCCCTTTGTTAACTATTACCTTAACACCTAAAAAGTTCTTAATTAGGGCAAAGAAAGCGGTGAGAATAATTGATTTTCCAAACTAACCTAATCTTAAACCTAGCAAGCTTTTTATAAACTTTTATCTCATTCTTAGATCTTAAAATAAAACCACCAATCTTTTGGATTTAACTCGTAAGAACATAAAGAAAAGAAATCCATCTCCCTGTGGACCGACCCGTACTCAACCGGCTAGCTACCAAGCGACACCGTTCTTGATTGTGGTTAATATTCTTTGATTTATCTTTTAAAAGCGCACGCACGCAAAACAACACAACAATCAAATGGCGCCGTTGCCGGGGAGACGGTAGTCTCTTTCTTTGTGTAATTTCGGGTTAAAAAAACAAGTAAAAAAATTTAAAAATTATAAAAAATGAAATATTTTATAAAAATAAAATAAAATAAAATAAAAAATTCATCTTGTTCTTTTTGAGAAGTATTGTGTGAATTGTGCAGGGAAAGAAGACGGACAGATTCAGATCTGGAAAATCCAAGTAAACAAATCACGAAACAGAGAATCTGAACAAAAAGGGGAGAATCTGAACAAACAGGTGAGAATCCAAACAACACAGAGAAATATTTTGGAGATCTGAACAGACTAGTCAATCGCGGAACCGCGGTCATAGGCAGCAATTAGCGGCGGATCCGCGACCTGTTGCTGACGTTAGCAACTGAAAATATCTCTGTAATCATTCTTTTCATCTCTTCTGCCCTCTGTAGTCCTTTGAAAAATTTTCCTGCAGGGTTCTTTGCGCAAAATTCTTCTCTCTTTCCAATAAATTGTTTTTATGCAGGATTCTTTGCGCTGCCAACTAAAAATTTTTGCAAGTGTTTTAGATTTTTGTGTGTTAATTGCTTTGCATATTTAAAACGGACTTTTAAGGGGCTATAACACCAATCAAGATTGGGTGGGGATTTCATTACCATTCCTAGGACCCCAAAAATCACAAAAATCATTTTGCATCAACCCTCAAGTTAATTAAAAAAATATTAGACTCAGCCAATAAGGACTGTCGTGCTCATTAGGACAAAGGAAAAGTTGTAGGCATCGGTCGTTTATCTAAACCAGACTTTGTGGTGCCTAGGCTAGACAAGTGGGAAAGGTAATTTTAAAAGGCCCGTCTCACGGTGATTCATGAGCGGATCCCTCCTTTCTTTACTTGTACTTAACTGCCCACAATTGGCGGTGATGAGGCGATTTGAGGATCTCACAACTTGCCCTTTGGAATAGTTAGGAGCAGTCTAGTTGACTTAGGAGTCCCTAGCTCTAGGCTTGATTGTGCATGCTTATATTGTAACTGTTTGAAAGTGTGTAGTAGTCCGTACAAATTTTGCAAAAACTCTTTCTAAAAAAAACACTTTCAAAAATTTCAAAAACCCAAAAACAAACAATTTCTAAAAAAACAAAATTAAAAAAAATATTTTTTAAAAAAAAAATAAAAAATCATCACATTCTTTTTCTTCTCCTTTCTTACATCATGGGTACCCCACCTCGCAAAACTCTTGCCAAACTTTGGTACCCTCATCTAAACATTGCTTCCTACGCGCATTGTTTTGGTCGAATTACGGACGCCCCCTCCATGCCCAAAATTTCTTTGAAAGATCGAATAGAAGCGTCTAGGAGAAACAGTTGGACTCCGCAATCTACTTTTTATCAACCGTTTCAACCTTCACCACCTTCTTACGTTGATACTCCTTTTTCGAGTCCTGTTGTAACTCCGAAATCCATGTCTATTGCTGAACATATTGAACAATCCCGTAGCCGATCTTTCACTCTTTTCAACACTTCCCGTTCTTGGGATCAACAATTCCATTCACCTTTTTATCCAAATGTTGATCCTACTCATGTCCAACCATTCAATTCCTATCAGTCCTACCCGACTTTCGCACCTTCCCTAGACATTGCTTCTACACTGCTATTTGGGAGTTTCCAGAATCCAAACAATTTTGAATCTTTTATTGAAACCCCTTCACAACCCATGTCTAGTCTGGAACGGTCGTTAGAAGCTTATATTGTAGCGACAAACCAACAGATGAGGAATCTGGATGCGTCCATTGCCGCCCTTAATTCATCAAGACAACCTAGTGAACCGGTAGCTAGTTTCCAACTAGCTCCAAATTTTCCAATGTATGATGAGACGGTTGGACAGATTGAGAATTTGAGTGAAGAGAGTGAGCTTTACACCCTTCCAAATCAAACCTATCCATCCCCAATTGAATCCCACAACTCCGGTTTTGAATGTCTATCAAGTGTCCCAAATGATTCACCAGTTGAAAATAAAACATTTAATGAGTTGTGCGACTTTGTAGTGCTTGATTTGCCAGATTGTGAAGGGTCCCTTTCGAGTGAAACCATCACCAATCATTTTGACCTCTACACCTCTAATCTAGAACCTTAATTGATAAATATCCATTCTTTTGATGAGGTGTCCGAAAAAATGTATTTTCACTTGATTGAGGATATTGACGCAGGGAATAATTTGGATGATGAACCCGCAGATTTGGCCGAGTTTTTCTCTCCAATTAATCATCCTGAATCATTAAATGTTTTTCCCAAACTTCATGTGCGTCTTGATTTTGATAAGAATGGCATGGATAAGCTAAATTTTGAGGAGAATATTGAGGAAATTATTGAGGATAAACCAGTTTTGTTTGATGAGTTGAATTTTCCTATTCATCATGTTCTTTCCACTGACTGTGTACACCCTCCTGAACCTTTAACTGTGACCCTTCCTAAACTACTCCCCTTCGTCCTTTCCACCATTCCGACCGCGCACGAGACCGTATCCCTTTCATTTTCAATATCTGGTTTACCAAGTTCGACGTACCCATGTTTTCTCACGAACCTTGAGGGATTTGACCTCATTTCTCAGTGGGTTGATAGATTAGCACATTCTCTCTTTACACATCAGTCATTACAAAATGTGCTAATTTATACACTCCATCTCCATCCTCAAGTTCATATTCAACTTCTTTCTCCCACTTTCTCTGGTTCTTCTTCTAATCTTCCTTTAATGATACCGAGTGTTAATGAATCACAATCTGATATTTTGAGTTCGAAAATTCTAGGAAAACAACTTGATTTAGACTCTTTTGAAAATAAGGTAAATGAGCCTTACGACTATCCTACCTTCATAAATTTTGAAAAATCAAGTATGTTGAATTCTGGCGTGACACTTATTGACATTGAAACGTTCAATCGAACCTTCGATGAAATTTTTGAAGATATTTTCACCGACGAACTCGCATTCTTAAACGACACAGATTTTGTGATTAATCAACCTACCCCTGAAGAAGTCGAACCACCACCATTTCTTTTTCCCTTCCGCCATTCTTCTCCTCTACCGAGACCGTATACTGCTTCGATCTCCACACAGTCTCGTGTGTTTCTCACTCCATTCTTTCACCAACCACACCTATAATGATAAAATTTTTGAATGGTTGGTGCTAACCTTTGGCCTGTGTAAGGCCTTGTATAGCTTAATACTGTATTTTTTCTCCCCCCTAACTCTGAACTTTAACGCTTAAACAGTGGAAACACTGTTTCACTTAAGTTTGGGGGGAACCTTTTTGTGTATATATATTTTGTGTTCTTTTTCTGTTAATAATTAAAAAATAAATAAACAGGGGAGTGCCGACAATTTTGACCCTCTTGGTGTAGCCTGACAGTGAGGACACTGTCTAGTTTAAGTTTGGGGGTGTGCTCGGTAAGCTTTCTTCCTTCGCATTCATGTGTATATTTTTGCATTTGCATACTCATTTTAAAATCCATAAAAATCAAATAAAAACTGAAAAATTTTAAAAATTGAAAAATTCAATTTTGGCCATAATTGACTTAAGTTCGACGAGACGGTTAACTAACTAGGAAAAACTAGATCCTAGACTTAGTAAATTAAAAACCCTAAAAATAACTTTTCTTAAAAATTCAACGGTAGAAAATATATGTCTTTGAAGTTTACTTAGAAATAGGCAAATTTTGAGTTCGCTTCTTGGGCTAAGTTAAAATAAGGGAAGAGTATTAAAATTTTTATTGGAGTATAAGTCTGAAAAATATTTCCGAACCTTAAGTCTAAATTCTAAAAATATATACCCTACAACTTGCACAAACACGAACCGTGAAACTTGGAATAGTAGAGGATACCTTGAAATGCTCTTGTCTAAAATCCTTAGTATGAAGGAAAATTAAATTATAAGTGTAAATAAAGAGATATAAAAAAATGAACACTGGTTTTGTAATTACTTAAGGATGCGTAAAAAATATATAGCGAGGGTGCTTTATCAGCTAGTGCCTTAGACCAACTGGTTTGGGAGTCACTGCTAAAGCCTTAGGTATTACAAGACGAGGAATTACGCCTTAATATGCAAACACATTTTGTAATCGGTCTTTAGTACCTCAAGAAGTATTAACGGTCGCATGAAGGATGTATGAGCAATTTCATCTAAAAATTCACCAACTAAAAGTACTTTGGAAGATGAACAAGAGTATAAGAGCTTGAATTGAATTTCCAAGTCTAGGGGTGATACATACACACACATACGGGTATATGATTGGGGTTTGGATGAGAGATAGGAATGAAAAATAGGACTTATATCTTTAATAGAGATGATAAAAATTCCTTAATTGAGATGGAACCTTAGAAGGAAAACTCAAAAGATGCTAAAAGCTAAATAAATTTACAGAACATATACATTCTTAAGTTAATTGATAAGGAAGCGTGAAAAATATGGGTTGATAATTTCTGAGTTGAAGATAATAGAATTTCTTGCTAGAACATCGAATTGAAAAATGAAAGTCAATAGGCCAAATTGATCTGATTTTGTAGGTAGTATCTGCTGAAAACACTCAAGAGACAACACTCCTCCTACTAGGGACACCTAGACGTTTAACAGCTTGTTGCACGAGCTCAGTGCAATCGCGTTTCCCTGGGAAAGTGAGGCTAGGCTTTTTCAAGAATAAAACTAGTTGTGCTCGGGACGAGCAAAATATAAGTTTGGGGGTATTTGTTCATCTCATAATTTTGCATTATTATATTCTCTATTCTTATTCATTTTGCAAATAAATAGGTGCTTTTGATCCATGTCTGCTAAATAGTTGCAGGTTACAAGTTCTTGGAACAATACAGTGAAAAAGGTAAAAAGACGCTACAAAAGTGAGACTACGACCAACAAATAGAAGAATCTTTATCATGCCGCATACTGTTTGAGGAACAAACGAAGATCAGCAAACAGTTCGATTTCACAAAGCACGAAGGCAGCACATGATTCAAGACTTCAACACGAAGCAAACGATAAAAGTCCACAACATTTCTGCACTATGGAAATCTGGAAGAAACTAGAAGACATTCTGAGAAACCAAGTGAAGAAGACAGAAGAAAAAGGCAACATGAAGCAACCCTGAAGAATCTAGCAAGAGAGCCCACAAGATGGCTGCGGAACCGCGGCCAAACATGCCTTCTTGCCGCGGTTCCGCGGTCATATAGTGCACGTGCAGTGTACGTGTCGGTGCACGTGTGTCGGTGGGTGTCGGTGCTTTGACTCGGTCTTTAGGGTTATTTTTGTAATTCTAGATATGCATCAGATGTAAACCCTAGGGTTCCTATAATTTATAAATAGGAATCCTACAATTCTTTTTGGAGCGTGCCTCTTTTAATTTCTAGATCTTAGATTTTCAATTCCATGTAATCTGTCAAAGAGTGCATCAATAAAGAAGTAAGTTTTTTTTATCTTGAATTTCTTTTCTGCCGTAGTTATAAATTTTTTATCTGCCGTAATTATAAATTTCTTATCTGCCGTAGTTATAAATTTTTTATCTGCCTTAGTTGTTAAATTAAAACCATAAATAAATGAACTCATTTATCAATTCCCTAATGAGTGAGTAGTTCCTCACTTGTTAGGGTTAGGTTTAGGGAAGGTTTGAGAGATGAAAATCTCTCAGCCCTTTCTTGCCCGTTCAATATTTTAAAGTAGGACTCTATGCATACAAACACACACCGCTCACTACGGCACCCTATCTCACGAGGTAGCGATGATACCATAGTTAAAGACCGATTGTGATTGTTTTCCATAGAAATTAGGGATAAGAGTTAAGAAAGGACAGACAAGGACCAAGAGGAAGAAACCCAGTTTCTTCCCGATCGTGCTAATCCCCTTTGTTAACTATTACCTTAACATCTAAAAAGTTCTTAATTAGGGCAAAGAAAGCGGTGAGAATAATTGATTTTCCAAACTAACCTAATCTTAACCCTAGAAAGATTTTTATAAACTTTTATCTCATTCTTAGATCTTAAAATAAAACCACCAATCTTTTGGATTTAACTCGTAAGAACATGAAGAAAAGGAATCCATCTCTCTGTGGACCGATCCGTACTCAACCGGGTAGCTACCAAGCGACACCGTTCTTGATTGCGGTTAATATTCTTTGATTTATCTTTTAAAAGCGCACACACGCAAAACAACACAACAATCACACACCCGTTGCACTTAGATATTGTTTCTGTGCACATGTATGGCACATTCATGGATTTTGATTTCCGTGCACACCAGGCGCACGTAGCTTTCATATGTACATTTTAGGATTGATTTCCCTTGAGCAGCATGTTTTATGATATTTACTATTTGATATAGTAGCTGAGCAGGACTAGTCAGAGGACAGTACCTGGATATATTTTGCATGCATTGATAGTTATCGGAAAGATTTCCAAAAAAGGAGCTATAGTCTCAGTATTTACCTACGAGTCTGATATGACACGAAACGTTTAAAATAAAGAAACCCTTCTAAATTGTTTTCAAAATGGCGGGACGTGTATAATAAACAAATGATATATAAATATATATAGTTATTTCTTACGATAGGTATCTGCCACTGTGCAGTGTTGCGCGCATCGCACAATGACTTAAAAAGGTTTGGCATGCATTTCCTTCAGATGTTACATGTATAGATTTGATGTTTACATATATAGTTTTGATGTATATCATATTGGTTTCGTTTTGGATTTGAAATTTGTGTCTTCACCATGACTCCAATGATTGCGGAATGCTTGATGGAGTTTGATTTTTGAGTTATCTGCCCATTGTTCATGCCCATGCATTGCGCTATGATGCGTTTTATGTATTGATAATTTCGGAGCCCCGACGACTTGGACTTTTTACTAAAATGTTTTAGTATTTGAGGGATTTAAATTTAAATTCAGCGACCGAATTTCTTTAAGGGGGGAAGACTATAACATTTCAGAAAAATAAGATATTATTTTTGGGAATTTTTATAATTAAATAACAAATATATTGAATATTTTAATAAGGCGGTATAATTAAATACCGATAAATTGGGAAAAAATTGGAAAATTATGGAAATTACTGAAATGAAGGTGCTTTATGTGAAATATGCTAATTATAAGTTTTTATGATTATTTATACACTATTTTAATGCTAATCGCGATTAAATATCGCTAATCGCACATTAAACGTGTTTTGTGCACATGACATGCACATGTCATTTTTCACACTTGTTACATTTTCTTAACATGGCTTTTCTTCATTTTCTTTTGCATGGTTGTTGTTTTAAAGAGGAGAAAAGAAAAGAAAAGAAAAGAAAAGAGAAAAGAAAAGCAATAAAGAAATGGGGTATGGGTATGAGAGAGAGTGTGAGGGGTCTTCATTGACCATGGCATTGTTTCCTCCTTCATCATTTCTTCATTTTTCCTCTCCCTCATCCTCAATGGCTACTGCCCTCACTCCCTCCCCCTCTTCATCCTCTCAAACACCATTAAAAACTCATCCAAACCCCATCCCCACTTCATTAAAAATGTGCACAAGCTCACAAGCTACACTTTGGACCAAGAAAGTTTGCATTTTGGTGCTCTAGGGGATTCATGAGTGCCAAGTGAGGTAATTTCTGAACCATTAGCATAGTATTTCCATTGCTTTTACATCCATGTTTGATTAGAACCGATTTAGTGTCATTTAGTGAGGTTTGAAAATTTCTAGTTAGGGTTTGGGGAATTCTTGAGTTTTGGTGTGTGGTTGAGACTTATAGTGACCTAAAAACCCCTTAGTGATAACATTTTGGGACTAAAACAGAGACTTAATCCCTTATTAGCGAACTTAGAAATCCCTGATATCCGTATTTTGTGGAATTCTGTAGGGTATTTGAAAGTTTCTAACACCCGGGTGACTTGAAAAATATTTACAAGTACAGTGATGTGTGCTGGTGACCAGAAAACTACCCCTGAAACCCTAGCCCCTAACCCTTTACCCAGGCCGCAGAAAAATTCCTTCTGGCCGCAATTTGCGGCCAGACCTTGTTCTTTTTGCTTTGTGCTTCGTCTGTAGCTCCATTTCCTGTAAACTAGACCCTCCATATATGCAAAATTAGCTAATTTCACCTAGGGTAAAATCTGAGACTATTTTCAAGAGTTGCTATTTTGATTTGGGTTTTTTTTTTATGTATTGTGAATTCTGGATTTTTGTAATTTTTGCGGTATTCGATCACTTGACGTTTGTACGTCCAAATCGAGTGTTATTTGGTGATTTTGAAAGCGTAGTCCATAGGTTCTAACCTATAGGCTTTTAGTGTATCGTTTTGGTTTTGAATTGGGTTTTAATACGACACGATATGTTATGATGTGCAGGTACCCCACGACGAATTCAAGACGACAAGCAAGCGCGTGGTGACGTCGGCAACGACAAGCGAAGAGCAAGGTGAGTAGATATATATCTACGGGGGAAGTCGGGTGGATGGCGTATAGCAGCCCTGCAGTTTCGTATTAGAACGCGAATGCGTTATATCTATATTATATATATATATATATACGGATGTGATATGGAATGACTTTGGATTAGTATAGTGTACTTGTAAGTTAGTGTTTAGTTGCGAACCCTAGGGCAGTTATTTGTATGCACGCACACACACATACATTCATTTTATTTACCTGTGCGTATATGGGGATATGCTTATATATATATATACATAATTGGGTATGGGACTATACACACACACACACACACACACATGGATGATGAGGATTTTATATTGTATTTGGAGATGAGTCGATGAGATTGGGCATGGTGCCATGAGATCGGTGATATGATATGGTTCGTATTATGAGATACGACATGAGATTTTAGCGGGTCCTTTGGGCGTGGCGTTTTCATACACACACATGCATATATATATATATATATATATATATATATATATATATATATATATTGTATCAGTATTGTACCAGACGTAGATCAGTACCCCAGATCATGATATATGATAAAGAGGATACTAGATGAATAATGAGATAAATGTGATATTTGACCCGTACCCAGATTAGGAGGCTGTACGATGGATTTACCGTACGAGCAATATTGATGATAGATCCGCACTCTTGACTCGAGGATGTTGTATTGTGTATTGTATCATATGTGATACTATTGAGGCGGGATCACCGACTATTATATATATATATATATATATATATATATATATATATATATATATATCGACTCAGATTTAGGTGGTTCTCCCTTACCCTTTCAGTCAGACTGTTCGTTTAGTCCTGTAGTTTATTTGTAGATGTTAGACTAGACTCGAGTCATACCTATTTCAAAACTAACGAATCGTGAGTATTTTAAAGACAGGCCAAGGGATTTCACAGATATTTTCAAAAGACGCATCTTTTCTAAAACACTGTAGCCCTTATTTTCTAAACACCACGATTCGTGTTATTTCAAATGGCAAAACTGTATGACACACATATATATTGATATAGATTCTTCATTGTTGTGTTTATTATTCAACTCCCGCATATTATTGCTGTTCGCATCGCATTTGCATGCTTATATTGTGTTTCATATGCCATTATTGAGATCATGCTGTCAGGACACCAGCACTATTACCGATGATGCGTATACTCCACGTACACTTGCTGGTCGGCTCACACACATC
The DNA here is from genome assembly GCA_030015575.1 of Agapanthus africanus. Classification (NCBI taxonomy): domain Eukaryota; kingdom Viridiplantae; phylum Streptophyta; class Magnoliopsida; order Asparagales; family Amaryllidaceae; genus Agapanthus; species Agapanthus africanus. Next base: position 542,460,666 of record CM057346.1, on the reverse strand, counting down.
ATCATCGGTAATTGCCATGTCACGTACACTTTAGTGAATATTATTTCATTAACATAGCCTGCTAGCTGGTAGTTGCTATATGTTATCGCTTTCATATGCTAGTTTAACTATTGCACTCATTGCATGATATTAGATGCATTCATATACTCATTGGTTATGCGGTATTTTGGGGTTTTATGCCGATATTCACTGTGTACTTACTCTTGATTTTGGATTTCGGATTTTCATGAGATTTCGGGATTTGGGAAAAACCGCAAGAATATATATAAACTTCTCTCTCTCTCTCTCGTTTTAAAATGCAAGTTGCGGTTTTCTCGTGACGTATGAGTCGTCCACCATGAGTTTTTATGATAGCTGTTGGATTTCGAGACCCGTTTCGAGAAGTATTATGAATCGTATCGGGTACATGGTAGACCCGATATGGTACCCGGGGCGAGAGTGATTTCATGGAGGATGATGAGCCAAGCAGGGGCAGACTGCCTACCGGTGATTGATTGGCGCGGCGGATATCCGGAGGATACCGTTCGTGGTCGTGTGATTGATGATATGGGCCGATCCGGACTGACGGAGCCTGAGGTATTGAGATATTGAGATTTGTGATATTGTGATATTGAGATTTGATGATACAGGCCAGTCCGGATAGCTGGAGCCTGAGATATAGAGATATTGGGATTTTATGTTTTGTGTCGATGCTAGACACTAATTATTTTGATTTCATTGATGATACCTCGTGTTATAAAAATAGAAATCTCACTAAAACAAAGAAAATAGTTTCTTCATGTACATGCATTCTTTTTTCATTACATTACATTCATACCTCATACATATGATATATTGCTACCTGAGGCACTGACACGAGCACATGGGATTACACTTTGGTATAGATGTTTACCCTTGTCACCTTTCATGCTTCAGACTTTATCAGTTGAGGTTTTATATATATTTGATCGTATTGACTTAGGATTGAGTCATACATACGATTTCTGCTCGGTGATGTTTTCTACTCACGAGTTGGCAATTCACCCCCATTGTGCCACAGTTTCTTGTAGGTTTTGCCGTACAGGTTTCGTTACGGTTTTTCTGGAAAACTGCTCCCTTTCCGGGTGATTGCTTTGGTAGGTGGGTTCACTCGCATCGTGACCACCCTTGTACTATATTTACATTGTTGTATCTAGAAACTCCATCAACCAGACATGTATTTATTTCTGACTAGAGACCGGTTGTATATTCTTTCGACTTTAGAGTCACGCGTTGTATTATTATGGGTTTTCATGTTGTTTCTGAGTTTCTTTTGAGTTTTGATCCTCGTCCTTCGGCATTATATATTATATTGATTGGTGGTTGTGACCGTCGATTAACGAAGAGCTAGCTCCCACTTGGGGATACCTTTATCATTGATGTATGTATTATTCATGTTGTACCCCGTCCGGGGCCAGTATTTACAAAAGAAACTCTGCCGAAATTTTCAGAAAAGACTTGATGTTTTAAAAACACATATTCGGCTTATTCTATCAAACACTTTCTTTAAAAATGGTTTAGATTTCTGGGATTTTGGCTTACTTGAATTAGATGGAGCCCTATAGACTTCATATGATTCAAGTGCAGCCACGTGCCATTTCCGGGTCGTGACATTAGACCAGGCTCGTTAAATAATGGCATATACATTCTAAATCAAACCACAGTTCTTAACGTACAAAATACACACAAGAGAAAGAGTTTAGAAACGAATGAATCTTTTTTATGGCATTGTAGACTAGGTCATATCAATACGACACGACTAGCTAAATTACATAAGGATGGATATTTGAATCCGTTCGAATTATCATCTTATGAAACTTGCCAATCATGTCTCAAAGGAAAGATGACCAAAACTCCGTTTACTGGACACGGAGAAAGAGTTACAGAACTCTTGGGACTGATACATAGTGATGTATGCGGTCCCATGTCTACACATGCCAAGAATGGTTCCTCATACTTCATTATATTCACTGACGATCACTCAAGATACGGACATATGTTCCTGTTGAAACACAAGTCTGAAGCTTTTGAGAAATTCAAAGAATATAAGCACGAAGTCGAGAACTAAATGGGTAAAAGTATTAAAATCCTATGATCTGATCGGGGAGGAGAATACTTGAGCATGGAATTCCGTGATTATCTAAAAGAGAATGGGATTCTCTCTCAGATTACTCCTCCGTATATACCATAACATAACGGGGTATCGGAGCGGAGGAATCGCACCCTATTGGATATGGTGCACTCTATGATGAGCACCACTGAGTTAGCTATTTCCTTTTGGGGTTATGCGCTTGAGACAACTGCACACCTATTGAATAGAGTTCCAAGCAAATCGGTTCCTACCACTCCATATGAGATATGGAATGGGAAGAGACCATCTCTTAAACGAGTTAAGATATGGGGTTGTCCGGCCTATATTAAAAAGCAAAATCCGAACAAACTAGAGACAAGATCTACTCTGTGTAAGTTTGTGGAATATCCAAAGGATTCCTATGGATATATCTTCTACAATGGTGAGGAACAAAAGGTGTTTGTTTCTCATTATGTCACCTTTTTAGAAAAGGTATTTCTTGTAAAAGAAATTAGTGGCAAAGAGGTAGAGCTGGAAGAAGTTCCAACCGCACAAACTACAACAGAAGATTTGGTAAAATCGGAGGATTCAATACTTCCCAATGAACCTCAGCCTCTCCGCCGATCCAGTAGGGTTGCTCATCCACCTGAGAGATACTACAGTTTTCTCATTGATGGTGGGAGCGAGGATTGCATCATGGAAGATGATGACCCAACTAGTTTCGAACAGGCCATCACGAGTGGGGACTCTGTGAAATGGCTGGATGCAATGCGATCTAAGATGGAATCCCTGTACAACAACAAAGTATGGACTTTGAAAGATGCTCCTGAAGGGGTAAACCCCATCGGGAGCAACTGGATCATCAAGAAAAACTTGGTGTAGATGGAAAAGTTGAGACTTTCAAAATTAGACTTGTTGCAAAAGGTTTTCGTCAACGACCAGGTGTGGATTATGATAAAACCTTTTATCCAGTGGCTATGCTTAAGTCCATCCGGATCCTACTTGCCATCGCTGGATACTATGACTATGAAATCTGGCAAATTGATGTTAAGACCTCCATTCTAAATGGTGATTTAGAATAGAGCATGTACATAACTCAGCCAGAGGAATTCGTAGATAGTGGGAGAAGCAGGAAGGTGCGCAAACTGCTTAAATCCATCTACGGGTCTGTTTTGATGTGGTAGTCAAAGAGTTTGACTTCATCAAAAACGTATATGAACCTGGTATATACAAGAAGGTGGCCGAGAGTAAGGTTGTCTTCCTCGTATTGTACGTAGATGACATACTCTTGATAGAAAATGATGTTCCTATGCTGCACTCGGTCAAGCTCTTCTTATCACAAAGATTCTCAATGAAAGATCTAGGTGATGCCTCCTACATCTTGGGGATTAAGATCTATAGAGATAGATCTAAACGGATGTTGGGATTGTCCCAATCCAGGTACATTGACACCATACTAAAGAGGTTTAGTATGCAAGATTCCAAGCGTGGGAATTTACCCACGATCTTAGGACTCACTCTCTCCAAAGAGATGTCTCCCAAGACTGATTTGGAGAGAGCTCGCATGCAAGAGATACCCTATGCTGCGGCAGTAAGCTCTATCATATACACGATGTTATGTACCAGACCCGATGTAGCATATACTCATTAAGTGTAGTGAGTAGGTATCAAGCAGATCCTGGAGAGAATCACTGGACAGCTGTGAAGAACATTCTCAAGTACTTGAGAAGGACTAAAGAGATGTTCTTGGTGTATAGTAATGGTGTACTCCAAGTGGAGTCCTTTACCGATTCGAGCTTCCAGAGTGATTAGGACGACTCTAAGTCGGTCTCGGGATTTGTCTTTACCCTCAATGGGGGGCGGTTTGTTGGAAGAGTTCCAAGCAGGAAACCGTGGCCGACTCGACGTTGGAGGCCGAATACATTGCTGCTAACGATGCTACCAAAGAGGCTGTCTGGATGAAGAAGTTCATAACCGAACTTGGTGTGGTTCCATCCATCGAGCACCCAATACCTTTGTATTATGATAACAATGGAGCAGTGGCTTTGGTCAAGGAATCCAGGTCTCATCAGCGATCCAAGCATATTCTAAGGCGGTATCACCTGATCCGGGAGATAGTTGATCGCCGGTAGATCGAGGTCAGGAGAGTTGACACGAAGAACAACACGGCGGATCCACTCACGAAGGCCATACCCCAGATACAATTTGAGAGACTATTCGGGATGCTGGATATGAGATACCACAACAACTGGTATTAGTGCAAGTGGGAGATTGCTAGTTATATGTATACCCTAGAGGCCATTATTGTACATATGATGTATATTATAGTGAATGCTTGGACATATATAGAGAGGACTTTCTTGCTCGACATGATAGTATGTTATCTGATTGCTCTTTGTCTTAACTTGTAACCTTATTTTATGATATTGTCATGCTCTCACATGTTGATAAAGCCCTTAGGATGTGTACTTAACTACCAGGACTATGATGGAGGTCATACTAGTGGGGCCAGGGTAGTCCACAAATACATCCCTTAATTGTTCCTGGTCGAGGGTGCATCGAGATAGGGCATCGATATTCCAGAGTAGACTAGCGTATACGCTTCTTGACCCATATGATGGGCATTGGATGATCCCACATCCATTGATGTTTGACATCAAAGATGGTATACGGGTGCTCAGTGGAGACTGGGTATACTGAACGGACTCACTGAGAACTCCTAATTGGTATTATACCTATTGTCAGATAGCAGTTTGGTGACACTGGTACAGGTTAGTCTGTAGACCCGAGATCGTCATACACTCTTGTGTGATTCCCACTGTGCTTTGATTTCCACCTTACCACATTCAAGAGAACGTGAAAAATGGTGGCTTTTGGGTACAGTCCCAAGTCACATGGAGGCAATGAGAGATAAGAGGGGATTCGTCTCTCCCGGTATTGGGGGTTGATGTTGCACTGTGCTCGATTGGCTATAATAAGAAGTCCCTGGCCAGGGTTGATACGGAGATCTACTGGTAAGTTTTATCAGTAGTTTCTCGACCTATTATGAGCCTTACATCAGCACGACTTATCAGTTACTGGGGTCTGACGTTTACCACCCCTAGACTAGATATGCGACATATCAGACGAAGAGACCGGATTGTACGGTAGTGTTACTGACAGACTTTACAGGAGAATGAGCAGGCTTGCTTGCTGATCTTCTAATCGCTTAATACCCGGGTAGCCGTTACGTCAAGCTAGTACCGCTGACGGCTTGTGGGTGACTGATATGATCATCATCTACTGTCGGCGTATTGACGAGTCTTTAGAGTCCTACACAGAGATTTTCTGGCTCAGGCGAAATGAAGTGAGAGCACATATGTGATATGTACGGGACCGAGATTAATACATGTATGTGATACCATATTCAATTCTCATGATATGTGATATCGGTCGGTTATATGTGATATTGCCAGGTTATCGAATCAAGTGTTGATTCAATAAAATGATACATATGATATTAGTCGGTTATATGTGATATAGCCGGATTATTGAATCAAGTGTTGATTTGATAATTTAATGTATAATTATATATTTGATATATTAATTTACATTAACTAATATTTGCTCACTTGTGCATTTCTTTTTCTCACATGTGCACACTTAATATATATGTGATATATATTAATTGTTTTTCTTTTTGTGTCATGTTTGATGATACATGTGACATTGGTGTATGAGACTCACACCATGCTCATTATATTATAGGGTTTATTTATTTAAAGTAAATAAAAAATTAGTTGGAAATTTTCTCATGGTTGAAGCTTGTGGAAGCTTGTGGAACCATTGACTAACTCCACTAATTTTGTTTTACTTAAGATATTTATTAATCAAACCATTGTAATTAGCCATGGTTAAGTCTCTACAAGAGTTAGTATATGATATTTTCTCACCCATGGTTGCTAGATTATTATTCATTCTATTATCTTCATCTTCTTCATCATCAAGAGTGAGCTCTCTAGATTTTTGAGAAGTGAAGAAAACTAGTGAGAAAATTAATTCTAAAGTGAGCAAAAATCCTACTTCATCATCCTCTACTAGTTTAGCCATTTAGTTTAGGGTGTTAGCTTCACTAATCCCTACTTAGTGAAGAGGTAGTTTGGGTTGGTTTCTCCTCGACGTAGATCATCTTCGGCCTCGAAGACTTCGTGCAAGTTTGTTCCTTTCATCTTGTGGAGCCATTCTAGAGTCCGGAAGATCACTACTTGGAGTGAAGGGATTACTACACGGAGCTATTGAAGTGAAGGACCGGTCTACAAAGGTTGTATTTCTTGTTCACTTAGATGTAAAGATGTTTACATGTTGTATTGTCTAATTTTCTAGTTAAGATTTTAGGGTTAGGGTTGTTTAGCATGACAAATTTTTGAAAATGGCATGGACGATACCTGCCGAAACCTTATTGTCGTGTTAGGCATTCCTACAGTGTGATGTTATGTGTTACTGGGATATATTATATTGGATCGTCTTGTTTTGAATAGCCGGGGGTTTTTATGTGAGATGAGAGTTTTTCATTTTCATTCATGTAAAAAAAATTGTATGTAATATTCTTTTATTGGGACACGTCTGGGTTGAGGATGATGTCACCATTGATGTATATTATTTACTTTTCCGCATTAGGATAGACCCAAGGTGGGGAGCACAAGTAACCGGGTTCTAGAGTCCAGTGAGAGACCATCTCGAGGAGTCGAGTCCGGGTCTCCTAACTCTAAAATTGGTAGGGTTGCTTGCCGCTCTTGTAGGGGTCTAGAGTTATGGGTTTGGCTATTCATCGCGACCGTGGAATCCGTGTATTTTATTGGCTTGATATAAAACACGGACATTCTAGTATATCCAATATTTCATATGTGGACTTCTGCTGCTGATATTCTGTGATGTGATCACTTTATATGCTTGAGATCAATACTTTATTATTATATATATGATATATAATAAACGTTGCTTATGTTTTGCACCTGCGCTAGTCCCGTCCCGCTATGTCGTTAGTTAAGTAACCTAACGGTGCATAACGGGAGACTGTAGCGAATGCGGATGGCATAAGCATACATTGTATTTTCGTTTCTTCTGTGATGCTTAGGAAGCATAAATGATGGGACTTCATTAATGAGATTAATGAAAAAAAAAAGAAACCTAAAAGATGTTGTAGAATCAAATTTCCCGCTCCTGGAAATGGGTATTTAACAAAGGACATAGTGAGTTAGGTAACACATCTTTTGAGAGGAAAGAAAAGATATATCCAAGCAGAAAGCCGAGAGCCAAAGGGTTTGCTTTACTGCCAATGCGTATGCTTTCAAAGTTAGACTTGGAACTAATCTAACCCTTATCTGTATTGTCTTAATGGGATAGGAATTCATAGTGGGACGTTCTTTTCCTAGATCCTTCGAGCGATTTTCAAAAAGGGTAGCTCTGGTTTTCGCTTTGCATTGCGGTATTCCTTGTAGAATATCCAACACCTCATTCGATGAGGAAAGAGACGAGATCTCTTCACAGGGAGTGACCTCTTTCGCGAAACTAGCAGATGCTACAACCAACTCGGTTTTGTTTTTGATTGCTTTTTTAGTTCTTGCTTTACATAGCGGTATTTCTTGTAGAATATCCAGCACATCATTCGATGAGGAAAAAGCCGAGATCTCTTCACCGGGAGTGACCTCTTTAGCAAAACTAGCAAAAGCCTAAAAAACACTCCTTTTCAAAATCACTCGATTCAGCAACGATATCAAGTTCATTACGCAAAAGGTTTTTTTAAAAACCTGTCGTAGCCCTCCATCATTTCAGATAAGTGCTACTTAGTATTCGTGCTACGTTTTTTGACTATGTTAAGGCGTAGTGTGCGGTAGCTAATTAGTACTTATCTTCTAAAGCATGAGATGTGATTGGATTAGGGTAGTCGTACGACTTTGTCGACTATGTTAAGGGTCGTACGGGTGGGTTTAATTCAATCAGGAAATGATGGGTTGAACTTGGCTAGCGCTTATAATTTGTTGACTATGTTAAGGTCATAAGTTGCTAGGGGAAAAATATTATTGGGAATTTCAAGTGTTGAAATTTGCAATGAGATTGCATACCTTCTATAAGATAGTTGGATCCCGATATCCGCTGCAAGTAAGTGTTACTCCCGGGAGAGTTTTACACATCATAATTAGCCGATCAAGTAGGTGTCTAGAAAGGTGTTAACGAGGTTACGCCCCTAGGAAAACGAGTTTTATTTTAATTAGGTCCGTGCGAAAGCACGGGGAACCTCATTCAAAGTACCAATACCGGCCTGGCCGAAAGATTGGAAAACTTGTAGGGTGTAATTAATCCCGGTTAGTCTTACCTTTTATGGTTTGAAGGAAGATTTGATAAAAGCAATGGGAGCCATCCTGATTAGATAAGATAATAAACCAATCTAATATTGCAAGAGTATACGCTAAGTGTTTTCTTCTCTCTCTCTCTCTCCAGGTAGCGACATGTCAGGCTTTAATCAAGATAATAATATGGATTTATTGACCGAACCCGCTTGTTATACTGAGCTGGGGAACGTTGGTTTCGCTCTATCTTATAATTGTTATAAGTACAAGCAGGGAATATGGGCATATCCGGATTCCCACGCCACCCAAACGAAGAATAAGCATGTTGATGTATCTTCTTTGGGTGTGTTAGTTACCGAGAACTGATTCTCAGTACACTCTACGTCCTGGGCATTAGATACCGGATCAGGATCCCACATATGTAATATATTACATGGGCTAAGGAAAGGTAGAGAACTGGGAATAGGTGATCATTCTGTAAGAAGAGAAAGGTGCAAATGTTGCAGCCAAAACTGTTGGCGAATATCACCTTGTATTACCAAATGGTAATAGATTGATTCTGAACGAATACTATTACATACCGAACCCGATATGCAATATTGTATCGGTTTCTTTATTAAGTAAAGAAGGATATAATTTTGTATTACAAGATAATGTTATGAACATCTTCTTGAATCAAAAGTTGATTGGATCAGGCTCGCTAAGTAATAGCATATACATTCTAAATCAAACCACGGTTCTTAACGTACAAAATACACACAAAAGGAAGAGTTCAGAAATGAACGAATCCTACTTGTGGTATTGTAGACCAGGTCATATCAATGCGACACGACTAGCTAAGTTACATAAGGATGGATATTTAAATCCGTTTGAATTATCATCTTATGAAACTTGCCATTCATGTCTCAAAGGAAAGATGAAAAAACTCTGTTTACTGGACACGGAGAAAGAGTTATGGAACCCTTGGGGCTGATACATAGTGATGTATGCGGTCCCATGTCTACACATGCCAGGAATGGTTCCTCGTACTTCATTACATTCATTGATGATCTCTCAAGATACGGACATGTGTTCCTGTTAAAACACAAGTCTGAAGCTTTTGAGAAATTTAAAGAATATAAACATGAAGTTGAGAACCAGACGGGTAAAAGTATTAAAATCCTACGATCTGATCGAGGAGGTGAATACTTGATCACGGAATTATGTGACTATCTAATAGAGAATGGGATTCTCTCTCAGCTTACTCCTCCGTATACACCACAGCACAACGGTGTATCGGAATGGAGGAATCGCACCCTTATGGATATGGTGCGCTCTATGATGAGCACCGCTGAGTTGCCTATTTCCTTTAGGGTTATGCGCTTGAGACAGCAGCATACCTATTGAATCAAGTTTCATCTAAATCTGTACCTACCACGCCATATGAGATATGGAGTGCGAAGAAACCATATATTAAACGAGTTAAGATATGGGGTTGTCCGGCCTATATCAAAAGGCAAAATCCGGACAAACTCGAGGCACAATCAGTTCTTTGCAAGTTTGTGGGATATCCAAAGAATTCATATGGATATTTTTTCTACCACAGTGAGGAACAAAAGATGTTTGTTGCTCAACATGCCACCTTTTTAGAAAAGGAATTTCTTGTAAAAGAAATTAGTGGCAAAGAGGTAGAGCTGGAAGAAGTTCTAGCAGCACAGACTACAACTGAAGATTTAGTGGAACCAGAGGATTCGATAGTCTCCAACGAACCTCAGCCTCTCCGCTGATCTAGTAGGGTTTCTCATCCGCCTGAGAGATACTATGGTTTTCTCATTGATGGTGGGAGCGAGGATTGCATCATGGAAGATGATGACCCAACTAGTTTCGAGCATGCCATCACGAGTATGGACTCTGTGAAATGGCTGGATGCAATGCGATCTGAGATGGAATCCATGTACACCAACAAAGTATGGACTTTGGAAGTTGCTCCCGAATGGGTAAAACCCATTAGGAGCAAATGGATCTTTAAGAAGAAAATTGGTGTAGATGGAAAAGTTGAGACTTTCAAAGTTAGACTTGTTGCTAAAGGTTTTCGTCAACGACCAGGTGTGAATTATGATGAAACCTTTTCTCCAGTGGCTATGCTTAAGTCCATCCGGATCCTACTTGCCATCGCTGCATACCATGACTATGAAATCTAGCAGATGGATGTAAAGACCGCCTTTTTAAATAGTGATTTAGAAGAGAGCGTGTACATGACTTAGCCAGAGGGCTTCATGGATAGTGGGAGCAGAGGAAAGGTATGCAAGCTGCTTAAATCCATTTACGGGTTAAAACAGGTATCGCGGAGTTGTAACATCACGTAGATGAACCTTGTATATACAAGAAGGTAGAAGAGAGTAAGGTCGTCTTCCTCGTATTGTACGTGGATGCATACTCTTGATAGGAATTGATGTTCTTATGCTGCACTCGGTCAAGCTCTTCTTATCACAAATATTCTTAATGAAAGATCTAGATGATGCCTCCTACATCTTGAGGATTAAGATCTATAGAGATAGATCTAAACGGATACTGGGATTGTCCCAATTCAGGTACATTGATACCATACTAAAGAAGTTTAGTATGGAAGATTCCAAGCGTGGGAATTTACCCACGATCTCAGGACTCACTCTCTCCAAAGAGATATCTCCCAAGACTGATTTGGAAAGAGCTTGCATGTAAGGGACACCCTATGCTTCGGTAGTAGGCTCTATCATGTACGCGATACCAGACCCGATATAGCATACTCACTAAGTGTAGTGAGTAGGTATCAAGCAGATCCAGGAGAGAATCACTGGACAACTGTGAAGAACATTCTCAAGTACTTGAGAAAGACTAAAGAGATGTTTTTGATGTATGGTAACGGTGAACTCCAAGTGGAGTCCTTTACCGATTCGAGCTTCCCGAGTGATACGGACGATTCTAAGTCGGTCTCGAGATTTATCTTTACCCTCAGTGGAGGGGCGGTTTGTTGGAAGAGTTCCAAGCAAGAAACCGTAGCAAACTCGACGATGGAGGCTGAATATATCGCTGCTAACGATGCTGCCAAAGAGGCTGTCTGGATGAAGAAGTTCATAACTGAACTTGGAGTGGTTCCGTCCATCGATCATCCAATACCTTTGTATTGTGATAACAATGGAGCTATGGCTTTGGCCAAGGAACCCAGGTCCCATTAGCGATCCAGGCATATTCTAAGGCGATATCACCTGATCCAGGAGATAGTTGATCGCCGAAAGATCGAGGTCAGGAGAGTTGACATGAAGAATAACACGGCGGATCCACTCACAAAGGCCATACCCCAGATACAATTTGAGAGACTCTTCAGGATGTTGGGTATGAGATACTACAACAACTGGCCTTAGTGCAAGTGGGAGATTGTTAGTTATATGTATGCCCTAGAGGCCATTATTGTACATATGATGTATATTATAGTGGATGCTTGGACATATATAGAGAGGACTTTTTTACTCGACATGATAGTATGCTATCTGGTTGCTCTTTGTCTTAATATGTAGACTTGTATTGTGATATTGTCTTGCTCTCACATGTTGATAAAGCCCTTAAGATGTGTGCTTGACTACCGGGATAATGATGGAGATCATACTAGTGGGGCCAGGGTAGTCTATAAGTTCCTCCTTTAATTGTTCCTAGTCGAGGGTGTATCGAGACATGGCATCGATATTCCAGAGTAGACTAGCGTATACGCTTCTTGACCTATATGATGGGCGATGGATGATCCCATATCTATTGGTGTTTGACATCAAAGATGGTATACGGGTGCTCAGTGAAGACTGGGTACACTGAACAGGACTCGCCGAGAAATCCTAGTTGGTATTATACCTATCGTCAGATAGAAGTTCTCTGGTGATACTGGTACAGGTTAGTCTGTAGACTCTGTAAGTGTACGTTACCCACCTCGGTACTTATGGGGAGGCGGAATAGATAAAAAAACAAAATTTTATCACAAGGTAATATAGACTAAAACTTGAGGATCTTTGCCAAACCATTGCTAACAAACAACTAGAGGTTCTATCTACTATGCTTAGAAGATTATACCTCACGAAAATAGTCCTTCGGTTCTTCTCTCTGCTATCCTCCTTGTTCATGCAAGCTCCGAGGATCGATCCGGATCTTGGTCACCTCCGCGACTTCCTAAAGTCGAAGACGATCCACCCGAGAGTCTGTAGTCCGAGTTCCACCTCAAGCCGAGGTAACTAGGGTAACAAGTTTGCTATTCTTGATGTCCTAGGTGATGTAGAATATGATGGTGGATTTGTTTGTCTATTTGAACCCTAACTTGCTCAACACATGAGACCTTTTGGGAATTCTTGTAAGGAAGAAGAAGAAGAGCAAAGCTTGAGAGCTCAAGTGAAGAGAGAGAATGCAAATGAGATAATGAGATATTGAAAAAATAAAAACCAATCTTTTATGATAATTATGATGGCTAAGTTGATTTGACCACTATCATGTCTTGATAAAACCAAAGCCAAAGAAGAGTCCAGAGCTCATAAGAAATATCCAAGTCAACAATGGTCAACTAGGTCAAATTGTCAAGCATGGTCAAATGGTCAAAGCAATTAGCCATAACACAATTATCATTAAAAAGATTAGTAAATATTTTCCTCACCTCAAAATGGTTTTGACATAATCAACGGTCATAACCCCAATGAGGTACCTCCTTCTTCGCTCCTCACAACCGTGCATACACACTCACATCCGCATTCTGGAGAATGCGAATGCACAGAAGACAAAACCAATCCATCTATACAATACTAGGATCCGGCTTAAACCAAAGCCCACTAGTATCGTCTGCCCGAACATCATAGGCGCACAAGTGCACGTAAGTGATCGTAGCCTTGCCGTAAAACCATACGGCCTCTATACCTTTTGCCCAGTGCAGGGAAACTCTCTGTGTGGGACTCTAAAGACTCGACACTACGCTGGTAGTAGGTTTAACCACAGACCGCAAGCGGCACTAGCTGTACGTAACGGTCCCTAGGTAGATGTCAATAAGAAGGCCGATGAGGTAAACCCACCCGAACTCCTACTGGGCCTGAATGTGACAATCTCCGTACAGTACGGTGTGTTCGTCTATGAGTATCGCATGTTGGGCCTAGGGGGCGGTAAATGTCAGACCCCTAATAGCGGTACAAGTCGTGCCGGAGTTTAGCCCAGAACACCCTGAGAAACTACTGGAAACACTACCGGTAATTCTCGCTTGCCCTGGCCAGGGACTTTGTGAAATGGCTCTCCTAGACACAGCGCGATATCAACCCCCAATACCAGGAGAGACGAATCCTATCTATCCGCTACTGCCTCCAAGTGCTTCGGGACTGCAACCAACTACTACCTGTTTGCACGACTCCTTTGAGCCGTGGTAGGGTAGTAATCAAAGTACAATGGGAACACACTCGAGGCGAAGTAGCAGCATCAAGTCGACGGACTAAGCTGTACTCCTGTCACCTGGGAACTGTTATCTAACGATGGGTATAGTACCAACCAACAGTTCCCGATGAGTCATGTCCAGTGTACTCGTAATCTAACGAGCACCCGCATACTATCTCCAGTACGCCGTACTAATGGCTATGGGACAGACCATCTCCCCTGCTGGGATGAGAAGCGTATACGTTAGTCTACTCCGAAGTATCGATGCCCCGTCTCGATAATCCTATGACTAGCGGCCTGTATAAGGATGTGCTTGTAGATTACCCAGCCTCCACTAGTGTGACTGCCATCACAACGCTGGTAATCAAGCAAAGATCCTAAGGGCTCCACTAATATGTATAAGCGATATGCTAAAAGAAACACATGCACATATTAAAGTAGAAACAAACCAAGTAGCATACTACCATTTTGAGCAAGACTGTCTATACAACTGTGAATATCCCAAGCTTCCATTAAGTAATATACAAACTAGTATGATACAGTAATGGCCTCTAGGGCATATACACTAACAGACCCGAGATCTTCATAGAGTCTTATGTGATTCCTACTGTGCTTTGATTTCCACCTTACCACGTTTAAGAGAACATGAAAAACGGTGGCTTTTGGGTACAGTCCTGAGTCACATAGAGGAAATGAGCGATAGGAGGGGATTCTTCTCTCCCGGTATTGGGGGTTGATGTTGCGCTGTGCTCGATTGGCCATAACAGGAAGTCCCTGTCCAGGGCTGATACGGAGATCTACTGGTAAGTGTTATCAGTAGTTTCTCGACCCGTTATGTGTCTCACATCGGCATGACTTATCGGTTACTGGGGTCTGACTTTTACCACCCTTAGACTAGATATGCGACATATCGGACGAAGAGACCGGACTGTACGGTAGTGTTACCGACAGGCTTTGCGGGAGTATAGACAAGCTTGCTTGTTGATCTTCTGATCGCTCAATACATGGGTAGCCGTTACGTCCAACTAGTATCGCTAACGGCTTGTGGATGACTGATATGATTATCACCCACTGCCGGCGTATTGACAAGACTTTAGAGTCCTACACAGAGGTTTCCTGGCTCAGGCGAAGCGAAGTAAGAGTACATATGTGATATGTGCGGGACCAAGATTAATACGTGTATGTGATACTGTATTCTATTCTCGCGATATGTGATATCGGTCGGTTATATGTGATATAGCCGGGCTATTGAATCAAGTGTTGATTTGATAAGTTGATACATATGATATTATTCGGTTATATGAGATATAGCCGGATTATTAAATCAGGTGTTGATTTGATAATTTAATGTATAATTGTATATTTGATATATTAATTTGCATTAACTAATATTAGCTCACTTAAACATTTCTTTTTCTCACTTGTGTGCACTTAATATATATGTTATATATATTATTGTGTCATGCTAGTTGCTACATACTACATGGGTGTATGAGACTCACACCATGCTCATGATAATGTGGGGTTTTATTTATTTAAAGTAAATCACTAATTAGTTGGAAATTAGTTACATGGTTGAGCTTAGTGGAAGCTTGTAGAACCATTGACTTAGTCCACTAGTTTTGTTTTACATTAGATATTTATTAACCCAACCATTACCTTAAGCCATGGTTAAGTCTCTGCATGAGTTAGTATGAGATATTATCTCACCCATTGCTGTTATTCTCTCTCTCTTCAATGATTCACTTCATCTTCTTCTTCATCAAGAGAGCTCTCTAGGTTTTGGAGAGGTGAAAAAAATTAGTAAGAAAATTAATTCTAAAGTGAGAAAAAATCTTACTTCATCATGCTCTACTAGACTATCCATTTAGTTTAGGGTGTTAGCTTTACTAATTCCAAATTAGTGAAGAGGTATCTTGAGTTGGCGTCTCCTCGACGCAGATCATCTTCGGCCTCGAAGACATCTAGCAAGCTTGTTCCTTTCATCTTTTGGAGCCATTTTAGAGTTCAGAAGATCACTACTTGGAGCGAAAGGACTACTATATGGAGCTTTTGAAGTGAAGGACCGGTCTACAAAGGTTGTATTACATGTTCACTTAGATGTAAAGTTGTTTGCATGCTTGTATTGTCTAATTCTCTAGTTAAGATTCTAGGGTTAGGGTTGTTTAGCATGGCAAATTTTTGAAAACGGTATGGATGTTGCCTCCCGAAATCTTGCTGTCGTGCTAGGTAACCCTACATGTATATATCTACTCATTCTCCCAAAAGATAGTGGCGCCAAACCTTGAGTGCGAAGATGACGGCTGCAAATTCTATATCATGTGTTAAATAGTTGCGCTCATGAACCTTTAGTTGTCTTGATGGAAATGCCACAACCTTTCCATGTTGGTGTAGAACATATCTTAATCTTTTACTGGACGCATCACAATGCACGACGAATCCGCCAGATTGATTCGGTATTACGATAATAGGAGCAGAGGTTAATCTTGTCTTGAGTTCTACAAAAGTCTTTTCACATGCTTCTAACCACACGAATGCTTCGTCTTTACGTGTGAGCTTGGTCAGGGGTGCTACGATTTTTGAGAATCTTTCGATGAATCATCGGTAGTATGCTGCTAAGCCCAAAAAACTTCGTATATCTTTCACTATCTTTGGTATCGGCCACTCACTGACAGCTGACACCTTAGCTGGATCTATAGAGATTCCTTTGCCTGAAATGGTATGTCTGAGAAATCCGACTTGATCTAGCCAAAATCCACACTTGCTGTACTTGGCATAGAAATGATGTTGTCGTAATGTATCTAGAACAATTCGTAAGTGCTCGGCGTGTTCTTTCCGATTCTTTGAATACATCAAGATGTCATCGATGAAGATAACAATAAACTTGACTAAGTACTCTCGGAAAACTTGATTCGTCAGGTTCATAAAGATGGCAGGTGCATTGGTCACTCTAAATGGCATTACGAGATATTCATAATGGCCATAATGGGTCCTAAATGCCGTCTTCAGAATGTCGGATTCCTTAACCTTCACCTGATGGTAACCCAAACGAAGATCTAGCTTTGAAAAGACACAAGACACATTTAACTGATCGAAAAGGTCAACGATGTACGGTAGTGGATACTTGTTCTTAATCATCACTTCATTCCGAGCTCGATAATCCACGCACATTCTGTAGGAATATTCCTTCTTCTTCATGAGTAACACCGGAGATCTCCAACTGGAAGTACTTGGTCGGATCCAACCTTTCTTCAGAAGTTCGTCTAACTGAATACGAATCTCTTTCAATCCCTCTGGACTTAATCAGTATGGAGTTTTAATTACAGGTTGTGCACCAGGTTGTAGATCAATACTAAATTCAAGACCTCGATCGGGAGGCAAACCTGATATGTTTTCAGAGAACACATCCTCGAACTCTCGAACCACTTCAGGCTTTTCTTCTTCCACAGGTAGAGAGAACACATCTGCATTATTCGGTTTAGCACGGTAGCTTCCTGGCTCCAAGGTTCTATCTCCACTTTTTAAATAGAAGACTGGGTGATATGATATCTCAAATACTACTCTCCTTTTACGGTAGTCAATAGTAGCATAGAATACTCCCATCAATCCATTCCCAACACAACATAGAAATTTGGTATGTCCGGTACCATAAAATTTGTGTAGAATTCCTGACCACAAACTACAACTGGGCACTAATCATACCCCAAAGTTTCCTTCAAGACTCCATTCACAGAACTGACATTCCAGCTTGAAATGAGTGGCTTCACGGGAATTGCATGAGTTCTCATGAATCGTTAGGACATGAAGATGTGTGAAGCTCCAGTGTCAAAAAATGCGAGTGTAGAAAGGGTGGCTACTAGTATGGTACCTAAGTTGTGTGAGACCGTGTTTAGATATAGGAAAAGTATAACGATACAGAATGATTGAAAGATTGAAAGGATGGGGGAATTTACCAGTGATGACTTGTCCTGTGGCTTCGGCCTCTGCGGCCGTCATTGTAAAAACCTGTCTCTCGGTACATTCCTCCTTGCTGGAGGCACATTCGTCTGCCCTTGAGGCACGTTTCTTTGTGCCTGGTGGAATTGATGATGAGGCTGTGCGGGTGGTCCATGTACAGCTGGTGCAGGAAGAGCTAAGCAAGGTGCAGGTGCCTGAATGGCTGGCCTCTGCGGAGCTGTAATTGTGGGTCTGGGTGCTGGTGCTGTGTTAATACAATATGGGCATGCTCCTATAGCATGCATAGATATGCTAGAAATCAAACACGGGCCATTTGCACGACTACGGTCCTTCGCCAAGTATCCAGTTCTCTTATAGTAGAAACACAAATCTGGACTAGACCGGTTAAACGATCCTCTTAGCCTCTTGGGTGCAAAAGTTGGCCTAGAAGAGGCTCCTGTCATCTGGGTCGTAGGGCGTTTGATTCTGGCTGCTTGAGGCTTACCCTTCTTCTTGACCACAGCTTCATAACGGCGTGCTGCCTTCAAGGTGAGTTCATGAGTTGGATAGTCTCATGTGGCTAATGCCGCATGAATCTCCGGGTCTAAGCCCTGTTAGAATCATCTAACCCAAATTTCATCGGTCGGGATTAAGTGTGCCGCGAACCTGATAAGATGATAATGTCGGGATAGTTATGTGTCTCACAGAATAGAATTTGACAAGAATTTTTTACCTACTAAGCATGATGAATTCGGCATCATATTAATCCACTAATTTTACCAACATAGAGCCTTATTATAGGTGGATGAACTGTTAACCATCTCAAAATGGGCAGACTTGGGGAAGAATTTCGCATCGAACAGATTGCGAAACGTCTTCCACTCTATGGGTTGTGTGAGACGGCTTTTCTCGGCTTTCCACCAGACTCTTGCGTTATCGGTGAGCTGGAGCATAGCCATATGAACCCAAGTTATATCCGGTACCTGTGCTACGACGATGTCGTCCTCGATACTTTTGGCCCATTCTTCAGCCTCAAGAGGACTTTCTTTCCCTGAAAAATTCTTTGGATGCAACGCATGAAATTGCTTTACTCCAGGTGCTTTGGCTTCTGGACGGTTCAAGAGAATAACAGTCTGCTGTTGCTGGCTCTCTAGAAGACTTTTGATGGCTTCTAGAAACACCGTCTGTTTGTTGAATAGAGCAGCAATGGTAAGGGGAGGTGGTAAAGTGGGTGGTGGTCTGTTGCCATTGACATTGGTATTGGTGTTGTTGGGAGAATCCATCACCTTGATAGAAAAAGAAAAGTTAGGATAGAGTCAAGAAATTTGAATTGCAAGGAATGTATAGTTGCTGATTCTTATAATTCTTATGATATATTGCTTAAGACTTCATGCAGAACTGACCTGCATGGGCCACCAACAAAACTTGTTACGCCCCGCTTCCCAATAGACGGAAACGGTGACGTGGTAAGCCCGCAACGTATTTACTATGAAAATAAATACATTAAGCATAATTAAGCAATATAACAATGAACAAGAATGATAAGAGTAATAAAATGAAACAGCAAATTTATTTACATTCAACTTTACATACAACTTCCTGAAAGTAAAACATACAATAATAAAAACAAATGCCTAAACAATGGAATACTGAAAGTAAGTGCAGGAAGAACTAGTAGTCAGGCTGAACTGCAAGCTGGTCCAAGTCCTCCTGGCCCGGCTCTACGTGTTCAGAGTCCGGTCCTCCTGACGACCATTCCAAAAAAAGAAAATAGAGAAGAATGTCATCAGCGAACTAGCGCTCGGTAAGTTCCAAAAGAAGAAAGAGAAGATAGTATATAATATGAAATAAACAGGTAAAGTTGTATATGATCGTTCACAGGTATAAAATAGTTATTCTAACGTGCTTATTTGTAGTTTAATAAAGAAGGTAATTCTTGTATACATAAATTTGATTAAAATTTAATGTATACTTAGGGTATTTACAATTCCTGTGAGTACAATAAGAATTTATTTTACTTTTGAACAGCAAGAATGAGCTTGTAGCTCATTGGTAAGACCATGCACTACCAAAGCACCAGAGTTCAAATCCCATCAGCCACACATTATTTTTATTTAAAATTCTTTTAATTTTTTAGAAGTCCAAGAGTCTACACGTGCACTACACGTAATAGGGTAAGTTACAGAATAAACAAATGTGTCCACGAGGCTAGACCAAGCGTCAGGGACACGTGACATCAAGATGAACCCCGACTCGCTCGACTCGGGTCGGCGAAACGGTTGACTCGGCCGGCGCCGCCGGTTCAACTCGGAGCAAACCCAAATTTTCTTTAACCCCCTGTACCCTTTGGCCTACCCCACTCCCCCTGCACTGTTAAATTCTCTGCAATTAACCAGAGAATTAAAATACCCCCTTTTAATCCTTTTTAAAGCAAATTTAAATGCATTTTTTTATCACACCCAAACCCTAATTTTCCCTATAAATACCCACTCTATCTTTACACCCCTTCACACTGATATTTCCTACTAAACTCTCAAGAAAATTCCAAGATCCTTTTGTGTGCAGGTGGAGTTAGCCAAGGGCGAAGCTCGGACGAACTTCCGGCTATAACTCAAGGAGTTTCCGACGATGAAACGACGCACCGACAACCCCACCTCTTCCTCTTTCTCTCCTCTATCCAATCCTCCAGTAAGTCCCTACTTCGTCCTCTTTTCTGTATTCTAAAAATTATCACGATCCGAAATATTAGCGCGTGACCAGCACTTAAATCACGCAACGTCTAAAAGTGTAACGTAATTCAAGTAAGCTGAAACCCAGAAATCTAAACCTTTTTGAGAAAATAAAAGAGGTGAAGTTTTGAAATCAAGGTATAATGAAATCATGTTTTCTTAATGCGTAGAAAAGGAACATGAAAATGCAAGTGAAATTTACTAGTTTGAAAACATGTTTCATCTTTTTTTTTAAAATTGGACAGCACCTCCTTTGTATATTTTGATCCAAAACCACAAATACACAACAAGAATAATGACATCCCCAAGCGGGAGCTAGCTCTTCGCCAACCGGCGGGTCACAACCACGCAAGGCATAAAAATAAGTACACGACGCCCAATGGAGAAGATCACAACAAAAGATAAAGAAATAAACAAGACATCAAAACCACAAGTAGCGGAAAACTCCTCGCTCTAAGTCTCACAACCACAAGTCTCACTAAGACTCATTACTTATAGAAATACTAGTTTGATTTGATGGAGTTGACTAGATACAATGTGAAATAGTAAATACAAGAGTAGGTACGATACAAATGTCCCACCTACCAAGCAAACCACCCAAAAGTAGGTATGTGCCAGCGATGCCACTACTGATCCGTGTGGTCAACATGCAAGAACTGTGGCACAACGGGGGTGAGTTGCTAACTCGTGAGTAAAAAAACATCTACAGATAGAAATCGAATAAACAACGACTCCTAGGTCAACTATATCATAAAGGTAATAATATGATATCTATGGTGACCGGGTCTGTACATGTGCCAACAACAGAAAATAAACGCCTATCAATATATGGATAACATCCAACAATATAATCAATGCATGCATGCATGTGGATCTCGTCCAACCATATAATCAATGTATGTATGTATGTATGTGGATCTCGTCCAAACATATAATCAATGTATGTACGCATGTGGATCTCGTCAACGTGTCAACCACTGACATAACAACATCATGCATGTAAATATCATAAAAGCATATGCATGAAAGTATGAGGATATAAATAAACATGTGTCCCTCGCGACATATCAAAATCATGGAACCTGAGTGTCCAGCATCGACACTCGAAACATCATGAAAACCCGTGTCCAGCATCAACACGTAAATCCTCATATCTCGGGCTCCGTCAGTCCGGATCGGCCATCGGGCTCCGTCAGTCCGGATCGGCCTATCCCATCCCCCGACTCTGGTCGGTATTCTCTGGATATCGACCAGCCCAAATACTATCACCGGTAGGTAGTAGTCCCTCTGCCAGGCTCACCGTCTACTACACAGCAAATCCGTTCTTACCCTGGGGTACCATACCGAGTCTACCATGTATCCGCAATCGGCCTCATCCAGCTCCTCGAATCGGGTTTCACATGTCACACGTCTCAGAACCGAGAAAATGCATGGTGGACGCACTGAAATATCATATCAAGAGAAACCGGGTTTTTAAAACAATACATACTTTCTTTTAAAATGACCACGGTTCTCAAATCAAGAAATTTCATGAAAACATCATATCTCAATGCGTAAAATCATAAAGCATGATGTATGCAACATATGATAGAAATGTAAGCATATCCGTATATCATGCAACATGGAACAATGATGTGACATATTATGGCAAAACCGCTCTTTTAAATGATTCCATTTTTAAAATATATCCCGCGGTTCCCAATTTCTCCAGAGTCAAATGCAACATCGCATAAAGGTGCATATGTGTATGTACGCATGTATGGGTGTACAATATGTATTTACGCAAGTATGGATGTACAATATGTATGCACGCAAGTATGAATGTATAATATATATGCACGCAAGTATGGATGTATGATTGAATGATAGATGTTGTGATCAAAGAATTAATTACCGCAATCAAGAACGGTGTCGCTTGGTAGCTAGCCGGTGAGTATGGGTCGGTCCACAGGGATTTTGTGTATTCTCAATTTATTCTAACGAGTTAATTCCAAACGGTGTTGGATTGATTATCACTAAAAACTAAGTTGATCTAGACTAGGATTAAAATCTTGCTGGGGTTAGGTTTAGGTTAAATTTGGAAAGTCAATATTCCTCACCACTTTCTATGCCCTAATTAAGATCTATAAGGTGTTATGGTAATAATTAATAAAGTGGATTGGTACCATCGAGAAGAAACTAGGGTTCTTCCTATAGGTTCTTGTCCTTCCTTTCTTAATTCTTACCCTAATCTCCATGGAAAACATGCACAACCGTTCTTTTAAACTATGGTATCACCGCTACCTCGTGGGATAGGTTGCCGTAGGGAGCGGTGTGTGTATGTATGCATGGAGTCCTATAAAAATATGTGATGGGCAAGAAAAGGGTGAGAGATTTTCATCTTTCAAACATTTCCTATTCCTAACCCTAACAAGCGAGGATCTACTCACTCATTAGAGAATTGATAAACATGTTCTAAACTAATTAAGTAGGGCAGATAATAAAAGTTATATTAGGGCAGAAAGAAAATTAACTAGGGGAATAAAAAGAAAACTTACTCTAATTTTTATTTGATGCTCTCTTCAAACATTACAGGAATTGAATTCTGAATTTTGATAAATAAAATGAGGCACAAGAAGAGGCATACCTCAAAAAGAGATTTAGGGTTTCTATTTATAGATCATAGAAACCCTAGGGTTACATTCGATTCACATCCGCATTTACAAATATACCCTAAAGAAGCCTAGTCAACGCACTGCCGCACCGACTCAAAATTGCACCGACACGTGCTCTATATGGCCGCGGAACCGCAGCCAAAACCCATGTTTGGCCGCGGATCCGCAGTCATATAGATGGGCCTTGGGCTGGAATTTTTTGGTATATTTTATGTTGCATTTTCCTTGACTTTTCTTCATTTGGTTCTTCAGAATGTCTTCTAGTTTCTTCCAGATTCCCACAGTGCATAATGTTGTGGAATTTTATCGTTTGCTTCGCATTGAAGTCTTGAATTTTTGTGCTGCCTTTGTACTTTGTGAAATTGTTCATTGATCTTTGTTTGTTCTTCAAACTGTAGGCATGATAAAGATTCTCTATTTGTTGGTCGAAATCTCACTTTTATATCGTCTTTTCATCATTTTCACTGTTTTATTCCGAGAACCTGTAACCTGCAACTATGTAGCAGACATGGATCAAAAGCACTTGTTTATTTGTAAAATGAATAAGAATGGGGAATATAATAATGCAAAATTATGTTATGAACAAATACCCCCAAACTTATCTTTTGCTCGTCCTCGAGCAAAACTAGTTTATTCTCGAAAAAGCCTAACCTCACTTTCGCAGGGAAACGCGATTGCACTGAGCTCGTGCAACAAGTCGTTAAACCTCTAGGTGTCCCTAGTAGGAGGTGTGTTGTCTCCTGAGGGTTTTCAGCGGATACTACCCACAAAATCCTATCAATTCGGCCTATTGACTTTTATTCTCCAATTCGGTTTTCTAGCAAAAAATTCTATTATCTTCAACTCAAAAATTATCCACCCATATTTTTCACGCTTTCTTATTATTTAACTTAAGATTGTATATGTTCTGTAAATTTACTTAGCTTTTAGCATCTTTTGAGTTTTCCTTCTAGGTTCCATCTCAACTTAGGAATTTTTATCATCTCTACTAAACATATAAGTCATATTTTTCATTTCTATCTGTCATCTAAACCCCAGTCATATACCCCTACGTGTGTGTATATCACCCCTACACTTGGAAATTCAAATCAAGCTATTATACTCTTGTCCATCGTCCAAAGTACTTTTCAATTGGTGAATTTTTAGATGAAATTGCTCACACATCCTTCATGCGACCGTTAATACTTCTTGAGCTACTAACAATCGATTACAAAATGTGTTTGCATATTAAGGCGTAATTCCTAGTCTTGTAACACCTAAGGCTTTAGCAGTGACTCCCAAACCAGTTGGTCTAAGGTACTAGGTGATAAAGAACCCTTGCTAAATATTTTTTTCTATTTATGCAGCCTTAAGTAATTACAAAAACCAGTGTTCATTTTTTTATCTCTTTATTCACACTTGTATTTTTATTTATTTTCCTTCATACTAAGGAGTTTAGACAAGAGCATTTCAAGGTCTCTTCTACTATTCCAAGTTTCAAGATTCGTGTTTGTGCAAATTGTAGGGTATATATTTTCAGAATTTAGACTTAAGCTTACGAATTATTTTTCAGACTTATATTTTAATAAAAATATCAATACTTTTCCTTTATTTTGACTTAGCCCAAGAAGTGAACTCAAAATTTGCATATTTCTAAGTAAACTACAAAGACATATATTTTCTACCGTTAAATTTTAAGAAAGGTTATTTTTAGGGGTTTTTTAATTTACTAAGTCTAGAATCTAGTTTTTCCTAGCTAGTTAACCTTCTTGTCAAACTCAAGTCAATTATGGCCAAAATTGAATGTTTTAATTTTTATAATTTTTAAAAAATTTCAATTTTTATGGGTTTTAAAATAAGTATGCAAAAATATACATATGAATGCGAAGGAAGAAAGCTTACCGAGCACACCCCCAAACTTAAACTTGACAGTATCCTCACTGTCATGCCACACCAAGAGAGTCAAAATTGCCGGTATTCCCCTGTTTATTTTTAATTTTTTTTATTGTTAACAGAAAAACAAAACAAAAAATATATATACAAAAAGGTCCCCCCCAAACTTAAGTGAAACAGTGTTTCCACTGTTTAAACGTTAAAGTTCAGAGTTAGAGAGAAGAAAAATCAACTATACAAGGCTTTACACAGGCCAAAGGTTAGCACCAACCATTCGAAAATTTTATCGTTATAATGGTAGGGTTGGTAAAAGAATGGAGTGTAGAGAAAAGAGATGAGAAGCACACGAGACCGTGAGGAAAGAAAGATGGAATATGGTCTCGGTCTATTAGGAGAAGAATGACGGAAGAGAGAAAAAAGTGTAGTACGAACTTGAGGGCGTAAATCGAGTGAATAAATTAGCACAAATTTTGATGACCGATGTGTTAAAAGCGATTGTGCTAATCTATCAACCCGTCGAGAAATGGGGTCAAATCCCTCAAGATTCGTGAGAAAACATGGGTACGTTAAACTTGGTAAACCATCCATTGGAAGCGTGACGGATTCTTGCGCGGTCGAAACGATCGAAAGGATGAAGGGGAGTGATTTAAGAAGGGTCTCATTCTCACCTAAGTAAGCATATGTAAGGTGAGACAGCAACAGTTTGAGTTCGAGTTTCAAAGGCGAAACAATTGAAGGTGAAATTGGTGAAACTGTCTCGAACTCGAAGAATTCCATCAATGGTTTGAAATCACTGTAAGTAACCGATTCGGATGGTTCAACTGACTCATCCGAAAATTCAAAAGACTCAAACTCGGGTAACGAGTTTTCAAAATCGTTCGAAAAAGTGAAACACGCGTAATCATTATCGGTTGTGCAAACTGTGTCAGATTCAAGAAGGAACGCACTAGTGGCGTCAAAACTGCTGTGATCGAACAGAAATTTTTCAAGCTCACGGTCCTCCTACATGATTTCTTGCATGGTCGGAACGATTGAAAGGATGAAGGGGGTGATTTAGGAAGTATAACAGTTAAAGGTTCAGGAGGATGAATTGGAAAATCCGACTCATCAAACAAAACTGGTTCATCCTCAATACTATCCTCGATACTCTCCTCAATACTATCCTCATAATTCTCCTCAAAAGTTATCCCATCCATGCAATTATCATCAAAATCAAGACGCATATGAAGTTCGGGAGAAACATTTGATGACTCGGGATGATGAATTGGAGAGAAAAATTCAGTCAAAATATGCGGGTTCATCATCCAAATTATCCCCTGCGTCAATACCCTCAATCAAGTAAAAATCAATTTTTTCGGACACCTCATCAAAAGCATGGATATTTATCAGTTCAGGTTCTAGATTGGAGTAGAGGTCAAAAGTATTGGTGATGGTTTCACTTGAAAGGGACCCTTCACAATCTAGCAAATCAAGCACTATAAATTCACACAACTCATTAAACGTTTTATTTTCAACTGGTGAATCATTTGGGACACTTGATAGACATTCAAAACCGGAGTTGTGAGATTTAATTGGTGATGGGTAGGTTTGATTTGGAAGGGTGCACAGCTCACTCTCTCCACTCAAATTCTCAAACTGTCCAACCGCCTCATCATACATTGGAATTTTTTGAGCTAGTTGGAAACTAGCTACCGGGTCACTAGGTTGCATAAGAGCGGCAATGGACACATCCAAATTCCTCATCTGTTGGTTTTTCGCTGCAATGTAAGCTTCCAATGACTGCTCCAGACTAGACATGGGTTGTGAAGGGGTTTCAGTAAAAGATTCAAAACTGTTTGGATTCTGGAAACTCCCAATTGGTTGTATAGAAGCAATGTCTAGGGAAGGTGCGAAAGTTGGGTAGGACTGGTAGGAATTTAATGGTTGGACAGGAGTAGGATCGACATTTGGATAAAAATGTGAATGGACTTATTGATCCCAAGAACTGGAAGTGTTGAAAGGAATGAAAGATCGGTTACGAGATTGTTCAATATGTCCAGCAATAGACATGGGTTTTGGAGTTACAACGGGACTCGAAAAAGGAGTATCAACGTAAGAAGGTAGTGAAGGTTGAAATGGTTGATACAAAGTGGATTGTGGAGTCGAACTGTTTCTCCTAGACGCTTCTATTCGATCTTTCAAAGAAATTTTGGGCATGGAGGGGTCGTCCGTAATTCAACCAAAACAATTCGTGTAGGAAGCAATGTTTGGATGAGGGTACCAAAGTTCGGCAAGAGTTTTGTGAGGTGGGGTACCCATGATGTAAGAAAGGAGAAGAAAAAGAATGTGCTGCAAGTGGGGTGCAATGGGTTTCTTAGCGACAAGTGGCAAGTTTTTTTTTTAAAAAAAATTTCGTTTTGTGTTTTTTTTATAAGGAGCTTTTTGCAAAAAGATTTTTAATAAAAGGCATAGACACACGTTCAATCAATCACAAATGCACAATCAAGCCTAGATCTAGGGTCACCTAGGTCAACTAGACTGCTCCTAACTGTTCCAAAGGGCAAGATGTGAGGACCTCAAATCACCTCTTCACCGCCAATTGTGGCCAGGTAAGCACAAGTAGAGAAAGGAGGGATCCGCTCACGAATCACGGTGAGACAGGCCTTTTAAAGTTACCTTTCCCCACATGTCTAACGTAGGCACCACAAAGTCAGGTTTAGATAAACGATCGATGCCTACAACTATTCTTTTGTCCTATTGAGCACGACAGTCCTTAAGACTGAGTCTAATCTTTTTTAATTAACTTGATGGTCAATGCAATATACTTTTTACGATTTTTGGGGTCCTAGGAAGGGTAATGAAATCCCCACCCAATCTGGATTGGTGTAAAAGCCCCTTAAAGAGAATTTAAATATGCAAAGCAGTAAACACAATCACTTGCAAACAATTTTTTTAGCGTGGCGCAAAGAATCCTGCACAAGATCAAGTTATTGAGAAGGGGGAGAAGTTTTTTGCGCAAAGAATCCTGCAGGAAATTTTTACAGAGGAGATAATGGGGTTTAGAGAAGAAAAGAAAACTTACAGTGATTTTTACACGCGCTTACGTCACCAAGGCACCGCGGTTCCGCGGTCACAAGGCGCTTTCGGCGGCGGTTCCGCGGTCTGTTAGTCTGCTCGGTTCCCGAGACTTCTTCTGTTCCTCTGTTCTGATTTTTCTGTGTTGTTCAGATCTGCCATTTTCTGTTTTGCACTCTGGATTTTTCCAGATCTGAACTCTTTCGTCGTTCCTGCACAATTCAAACGAAAACCCTTCAAAGAATAACAAGATGATAAATTTTTTTTTATTTTTTCAGTTTTTATGATTTTTCAATTTTTATATTAACCCGAAATTACAAAAAGAAAATAACTACGCCATCCCCGGCAACGGCGCCATTTGATTGAATGATAGATGTTGTGATCAAAGAATTAATTACCGCAATCAAGAACAGCATCGCTTGGTAGCTAGCCGGTGAGTACGGGTCGGTCCACAGGGATTTTTGTGTATTCTCAATTTGTTCTAACGAGTTAATTCCAAACGGTGTTGGATTGATTATCACTAAAAACTAAGTTGATCTAGACTAGGATTAAAATCTTCCTAGGGTTAGGTTTAGGTTAAATTTGGAAAGTCAATATTCCTCACCGCTTTCTATGCCCTAATTAAGATCTATGAGGTGTTATGGTAATAATTAATAAAGTGGATTAATACCATCGGGAAGAAACTAGGGTTCTTTCTCTAGGTTCTTGTCCTTCCTTTCTTAATTCTTACCCTAACTTCCATGAAAAATATGCACAACCGGTCTTTTAAATTACGGTATCACCGCTACCTCGTGGGATAGGGTGCCGTAGGGAGCGGTGTGTGTATGTATGCATGGAGTTCTATAAAAATATGTGATGGGCAAGAAAGGGGTGAGAGATTTTCATCTCTCAAACCTTTCCTATTCCTTACCCTAACAAGCGAGGATCTACTCACTCATTAGGGAATTGATAAACATGTTCTAAACTAATTAACTAGGGCAGATAATAAAAGTTATACTAGGGCAGAAAGAAAATTAACTAGGGCAATAAAAAGAAAACTTTCTCTAATTTTTATTTGATGCTCTCTTCAAACATTACAGGAATTGAATTCTGAATTTTGATAAATAAAATGAGGTACACGAAGAGGCATACCTAAAAAAGAGATTTATGGTTTCTATTTATGGATCATAGAAACCCTAGGGTTATATTCGATTCACATCCGCATTTACAAATATACCCTAAAGAAGCCTAGTCAACGCACCGCCGCACCAACTCAAAATTGCACCGACATGTGCTGTTTGGCCGCGGATCCGTGGCCATATAGATGGGCCTTGGGCTGGAATTTTCTGGTATATTTTATGTTGCATTTTCCTTGACTTTTCTTCATTTGGTTCTTCAGAATGTCTTCTAGTTTCTTCCAGATTTCCACAGTGCATAATGTTGTGGACTTTTATCGTTTGCTTCGCGTTGAAGTCTTGAATCTTTGTGCTGCCTTTGTACTTTGTGAAATTGTTCATTGATCTTCATTTGTTCTTTAAACTGTAGGCATGATAAAGATTCTCTATTTGTTGGTCGAAGTCTCACTTTTATATCGTCTTTTCATCATTTTCACTGTTTTGTTCCGAGAACCTGTAACCTGCAACTGTGTAGCAGACATGGATCAAAAGCACCTGTTTATTTGTAAAATGAATAAGAATGGGGAATATAATAATGCAAAATTATGTTATGAACAATGTACAAAATGTATGCACGCAAGTATAGATGTACAATATGTATGTACGCAAGTATGGATGTACAATATATATGTACGCAAGTATGGATGTAAAATATGTATGTACGCAAGTATATCATGCAAGGAGTCATATCCTGATGCAGTGATTCTACTGTGTAAGTGACATAGCAATTATCGATGATGAAGTGTGAGAGCCGGCAAATCTGTGTAAGTGTAGTATACGCATCATCGATAATGGTGTAGGTGCACTAGCACAGGTATATATGATGCAATGAGAGTGACATGAACATATCATAAGTAAATCGTATGCGAATGCTGACAGGTATACGTATCTAACATGACCGAGTCGGTGAATCTATCAATCGGCATCCAGCCTCACAACATCCCGTACGGTATAATCCATCGTACGGCATCCTCTAGTCAAGGGTATGGATTAATCATCAAGTCAAACACATCACGTATGGAAAATCATCATACGGCGGCTTTAAACCAGTAGGGATCTTATCAACCTATATGACAATGAGGGTACGGTCTAATGTCACGTACGGCCTATCATTCATGATTCACAATATATAAATATATCTATATAACTATGTCCCAGGTCACATCCACAACATTCTCATATCAGGGGACCGACAAGGTATCAATCATCTCAATCGACTCATATCTGTATACCAACATATCATCATATCACATATTTAATCGTATTCTCTTTTTATCATAATTATATCTCACATAAAGTTACTTCACCATAACATACTACCCTTTTTCTATAAGCATGCATATCTAATCTAACATACACACCCGAACCATACTATCAGTTTTTAGAAGGTGCGAATCATAGTTTTGAAAGTAGGGGTTACGGTGTTTTTAAGGAAAAGATATCGTTTGAAAATCCGTAACGTCCCTCAAGGTATCTATTTAAAAGATGCATACGATTCTTCGGTTTGGAAATAGGTATGGTTCGGATGACACGATTTCGTCGGCTATCTAGTCCTATAGTACCCTAAACGGCAATATCGTCAAACGTTATCCTCAAATTCCGTCATCATATATTAGTCGTATCAGAACACTTCTAACTATCCTTTAGTTTATAATATGGTTTCACTAACAATCTTTTAACTATAACCCTAGTTTCCTAATCTAGGTTTTCTTAACCATGTGCTACAAATCGGTTTCCACCAAAACTTTGCGTGGGTGCTATACGCCATCCACCCGACTTCCCTTGTAGATATAGATCTACTCACCTTACTTCTTTCTTGCCGAAGTCGATGACGCCACGCTCCGTCGCCTCGGAATCCACGCGAAGGTACCTACAATAATACACGATCCCAATCGCTATTAAAATCGAATCCAGAAAACCGATACGGCACACGGCACGCTCATAGGTTAGAACTTATGGCCTACGCGTGCAAAAACAATCAAACAACCCTTGTTGTTGATGTACAAACAGCCAACAACCAAATACAAATCCAAATATCAAAACTACATATTTCAAAATACGGAAAACATAGCCCAAAAACACTTTAATGTGCTCCCAGATTTTGACTCAGGTGAAATTGGGATGAACAAACAAGTATAGGGTGTTATATATGGGGTATTTGAGCTACTGGGACAACCCGGAACCTAACCAACACAGGATGGCCGGCCACCTACCCACAAAATCCGGCCACCTCGGCTATGGTTGCTCTGTTTTGGTTTGTATGGTCGGGGTGGTCTCCTAGTACCCTAATTTGGTCCCTGGAGTTGTTTGGTAAGCTCAGAAATTCCCCGGGTTGCTCCAAATTCACTGTAGGCTCACAATTCCTTACAAAACCGATACGGCTAAAATCCTAAATCCGTATTCTGGTTTCTATGCTATGTTCCAGGTCAAGAATCACCTCTAAGTCTTATTGACAGCCACTAACATCATCAATCTACCAAACCCTTCTCTAGAATTTCAAAGCTCACAAATCCATTACTAAACGACTTCTAAATTTAAACAAAATGCTAGAAAATCAAAACTGCCCTAAACGAAAAGAGATATACCTCACGGTTACACCCAAGCAAAACCCTAAAAGTCCCAAATCTTTAAAATCTAACCTTGCTTGGTCCATTGTGTAGAGGAAGAGGAGATGATCATTTTTTGTGAAAGGGGTATATGATTTTGAGGAAGGTTTGGAGAAGATATTTGGGGTTGAAGGTGGAGGGAAGGGAGGTTGAGGAAGATGAAGAAGGAGATGAAAATAGTGGGGGAAAGAAAAATGAGGCAGCCCCCCTCACTCTCTCTCTCATTTATTCTCACACTCTCTCTCTCTCTCTCCAAGCATGCTTACCCCTCATCATTATGTTCCCTTTCTCTCTCACTCTCCTCAATCATTCCTCTCATTTCTTTTCTCACCAAAATAAAACCATAACATAAAACAACACAAATGAATATGTAACCAAATGAAACATGTCATGGTGCACTAACCATGAAAACTGTAGAAACACGGATTTGACCTAATCGCGATTAGCAGTGCACTAATCGGGTTTTTATCCAAACTGCATATAATAAATTTTAAAAATGCCAAATCCTTTAAATATATTTTTAAATGAATAAATCATTTTAATCTCCAATTATTTCACAATTATCGGTATATATTTATACCCTTTTTCGAAAACCCCATTTCGCAAATCGGGCAGTTTTCGGGAAATATATTATTTTAATATTAAATTCTAAAAATAATATTTTATATTTTCTGAAATGTTATAAAAACATTCAAAACTAAAATCCGATGGAAGCAGAGTTAGTCCGACTTCCGATTCGGTTTTTCTTTAAAAACTATAATTTTTCTTAAATCAAGATACCTTCATATCATCATATATTGTTCATTAAACATTAATAAACATTTTTAATAAGTTTAATCACAAAAAATTGTTATATGCATCTTTTATCATAATTTTACTTTAAAATACCTTCATGTTTCATTTCGACATACTTGAACTTTTTAAACCGTATTATCTTAGAAAACTCACGAGGTAATGACCTACCTCCTCACAACACACATATTTAACATAGCACAATGAAATTTGGGAACATAAAATTTGGAAAAATACGACTTTACACATAACTATCTCCGACTTATAAAAGAAACATTTTTCTACAAGATGTGTATTTTAACAAATCTTTGCAATTGCGACTCTACAACCTATTTTGGGGAACCCGTTCAGGATGGTGCGGATTATCGCACATCTTCGTGCTTAGTAGAGTGAGATACAGACCTCCGCAAGGAGCATACGATCTCAAAAATTTTAATATAATTTTCTTTAGAAAATATGATTTCTATCATAAATAAAACTTATATTTTTATTAAATAAATATATATATGTAATTAATATAAAAATACATATTTTTAATATTTATAATATTCCACATTTCCAAAATTCAAGAAAAACATTCTATTTACAAGAAAATACCATACAATTTCAATATTACAAATGAATACCATATATTATGAAATTAGGTTTTATTCACTAGAAATGTCACATTGATAAAATATACATCAATGAAAACTCTAAAGACGATAATAAAATACTTAAGGTGTATTTTGAAAATATAACAAAACTATTTTACATAAAACCCTCAAGTTATACTAAATTACAATAAGGACCCTAGTAAACATAGGTTTAAGCGGGAACAGTCTCTTGAGCCTCAGGGAGCCAGAGATATGGGTGCTTGCCTATTAAGATAGACAACTTAACAAACGGTGTTATTAATACGGTAATTGTCTTTGAAAAAGACACAAATCCTACCGTCCATGTGCAGCAGTTACCGATAGCACCAAAACATAATTCAGGATTCAATTTCTTTTCTAATTTTCTGACTCAGACTGAGCCTCAATATAATCAATCTGACTTGAATATGATTCAAGTATCCAAACTACAATACAACATGGATCTATGAATCCGTCTTTTCAATCTATATCAATCTCCATTGACTGAACCGAACCATGGATATATTCCATCTACATGATCATCCATTAAATCTGTTCCATTACTGATGTAATGGTTTCGGCAAGTCATCCATCTATACACAATATACAATTCAAATAATACAAACAATACAATCAAGACATCGCGGGGTTTATAAAAGGTAGATTGGTACGGAAGCTGTTAGAAGTGGCACGAGATAGCAACCATAAAGACACCTAACCTGAATTCAATTGCCGTTGTACCGTGGCTGAACGGTTCCTTGTACTCCATATACCGTAGTCTCTGGTCTAGTGAGACTCCTCTCATATACACCGGTCTCTTCTGTACCAAGCTACAAACAACAACGTTAACACTAAATACAACATTATAACAATATACTCTCAATTCTGTCTATTCCATTCTTGTCTATTTACGGGACATACCAAGTGATTCGTTCGCTGAAGACATTCTCTTTCCTCTTCTTTGGAATGTCGTCAGGTGATTCACTGGAGATCGAGCCCACCAGCGAGGACTTGGATCAGCTAGCCTTCGACCCGGAGCTCTAGTTACTTGTATACATTTACATTCTGTATTTTCCATTTATGTTATTCCACTGTTTAGGCATTGCTTTCCATTCCATGTATTTACTTTCAGATGTATTGTAAAAAGAATGTTAATAAATAAAGTTGATGTTCAATTATATCTATTGTCTTTGTCTCTTGTGCATTTTACTTATATTGCTTAGATACACTTAGCGTGTTTACTTCATAGTAAATACGTAGTGGCCTCGTCGCGTCCTCTGCCCGTACACTAGGAAGCGGGGCGTGACAGGTGTTGTTGGTGGCCTATGCAGGTCAGAGCTGTATGGAATCCTACCATGCAGTTCAGTTCTGCGCGGACAACCTAAGCAATATAACACAAAAACCAGCAACTAAAAACATTCTTTAAAATTCAAATTCCTTGAATCTTACAATTTCATATACTTTGAATCTGTCCTAACCTAAAAATTTTCATTCAAGGTTATGGATTTCCCGAACAACACCAGCACCAATGTCAACAACACACTTCCACCACTACCACTCACACCTTCCGTCGCTGCTCCAATCAACGAGCAGACGGTTTTGCTTGAGGCAATTCACAGCCTCCTGGAAGGACAGCAACATCAAACTGCTATCTTGATGAGCCGACTAGAGGCAGAAGTACCTGGGGTGAAGCAATTCAGAGCTTTGCAACCCAAACAGTTTGCAGGAAAAGAGAGCCCTCTAGAAGCTGAGGAATGGGCTCAGAGCATCGAAGATGATCTGGCAGCGGCATAAGTGCCAGAGATAGCTTGGGTTCGTATTGTGAAGCTACAGCTCACGGACAATGCATGGGTTTGGTGGAAGGCGGAAGAAAGCTGTCTTGATCAACCCATCGAATGGAAGATTTTCCATGACATGTTCGACGCAAAGTATTTCCCAGAGACTGCCAGGTTTGACATGGAACAGCAGTTCATCCACTTATAACAGGGTTCGATGTGGACCAAATCAGTGGATGAATACGATGGTGAGTTCACCATGCTCAGTCGGTAAGATATGTCTCAATAATTCGATTTTTCAATAAATCACATACTACACAGCTAACACAATACTTTAACATATTTACGGCACACCTGAAACCGACAGATGAGATCAGAGCCTGTCGATTTCAACAAAGGTTAGATTCGGAGATCCAGGCTGCATTAGCCAAAGGAGATTTTCTGACTCATGAATCGGCTCTGAAAACTGCCCGCCGTTATGAGGCAGTGATAAAGATGAGGGGCATATCTCAATCTGCTGGAGTTAAGCGCCATGCCACTCAGATGGTAGGAGGAGCCTTATCAAGGCCGCCATTTATGCCCAGGAGACCGGGAGTACCAATCAACCGGCCCGGCCCAGCCTTTTGTACCTACTGCAAGAGAGATGGACACTTGGCGAAAGATTGCTGGAAAGCCAACCGTCTTTGCTTAGTCTGCGGCTCAGCTACTCATGATATTGAGTTTTGTCCCCGAAGACACAACCCAATTGCTGCACCCAGGCCAGCAATCACTTACCAGCAGAGACCAGCCCTTCAGGCACCTGCTCCAAGACTCGCTCTCCCTGCTCCACCACCTAGAGGACCACCGACTGCACCTCCTCCTCGTCAGTTCCATCAAGCTCAACGGAACGTTCCGAGGAATTCTTTTCCGGCCAGGAGGAATGTACCACGACGACAGGCTTTCACGATGACCGTGGAAGAAGCTGAGGCCACTAGCCAAGTCATCACTGGTAACCCTTTCTTCTTAAGCTTTTCTTTTAGTCTTAACACCTACCTACATATTTTTCCCTATACCTAAAACATATCCCACATACCTTAGGTACAATCTTAGTAGCCTGACTTCCTGCACTAGCGCTATTCGATACTGGAGCATCTTTTTGCTTTATGTCGCAATGGTTTGTCCGAACTCATGAGATTCCAGTCACACCGCTTGTATCCAGTTGGAATGTAAGTTCATGGAACGACGTTCTGAAGGCAACAATGGGATACAGCTTGTGTCCAGTAGTCGTCTGCAGTAGAGAATTCTATGCTAACTTCAAGGTGCTAGACATACCGAACTTCGATGTGGTTCTAGGTATGGATTGGCTTGGAACATTTTATGCTACCATTGACTGTCGTCAAAGGAGGGTAGTATTTGAGATTCCAGACCATCCGGTCTTTTATTTCAAAAGTGGAGACCGTACCCTGGAGCCAATTACTTATAAGGCGAAACTAAAGAAGGCGGTGATTGCAGCAATTCAAGTGGAGGAAGGATCAAAGCCAGATGTGGTTCGAGAGTTCGACGATATGTTTCCTGACGATATATCAGGTTTGCCTCCCGATCGAGCTCTTGAATTCAGCATTGATTTAGTACCAGGAGCACAACCGGTAATCAAAATACCGTATCGA
This sequence comes from Agapanthus africanus, assembly GCA_030015575.1. Taxonomy (NCBI): domain Eukaryota; kingdom Viridiplantae; phylum Streptophyta; class Magnoliopsida; order Asparagales; family Amaryllidaceae; genus Agapanthus; species Agapanthus africanus. The sequence continues at coordinate 542,424,016 of CM057346.1, read as the reverse complement.
CTAAGTCCGGAAGGTTTAAAGGAGGTCCGAATTTAGTTGGACGAATTATTGGCGAAAGAATGGATTTGTCCCAGCACGTCAAGTTGAGGATCACCAGTACTGCTTGTGAAGAAGAAGGAAGGTTCATACAGAATGTGCATCGATTATATAGCGTTGAATGAAGTAACGATAAAGAACAAGTATCCACTTCCGCGTATCGACGATTTATTCGATCAGCTAAGTGGATCTTGTGTTTTCTCTAAACTAGATCTTCGTTCTGGTTATCATCAGGTGAAGGTTAAGGAATCTGATATCCATAAAACGGCATTCAGAACTCGCTATAGTCATTATGAATTTCTTGTGAAGCCATTTGGAGTGACCAACGCACCAGCAATATTCATGAACCTAATGAATCAAGTTTTCCGGGAGTACTTAGACAGGGTTTTTGTCATCTTCATCGACGACATTCTAGTGTATTCTAAGAGTCGGAAAGAACATGTCGAACACCTACGAATTGTCCTGGAAACTCTACGACAACATCAACTCTATGCCAAGTATAGCAAATGCGATTTTTGGGTAGATCAAGTTGGTTTTCTTGGACATGTTGTATCAGGCGAAAGAATCTCTGTAAATCCAGCAAAAGTTTCAGCAGTAACGAATGGCCGACACCAAAGTCAGTGAAGGACATTCGAAGTTTCTTGGGTCTAGCTGGATATTACAGAAGGTTCATTAAAGGCTTTTCTAAGATAGCAACACCCCTGACCAAGCTCACACGTAAAGATGAAGAATTCGTATGGTCATAAGCATGTGAACAAGCTTTCGCAGAACTTAAATCAAGGTTTACATCAACGCCTATTCTCATTATATCGGACCAATCTGGAGGTTTTGAAGTGCATTGTGATGCATCCGGTAAGGGATTAGGATATGTTCTATATCAGCACGGAAAGGTTGTGGCTTATGCTTCATGACAACTAAAGATTCATGAGCGCAATTATCTGACGCATGATTTAGAGTGGGCAGCCGTAATCTTTGCTCTTAAGATTTGGCGCCATTATCTTCTTGGTAAGCGAGTGAACATATACACAGATCACAAGAGTCTGAAATATGTGTTTACTCAGAAGGAGCTTAATATGTGGCAGAGACGATGGTTAGAACTCATGGCGGACTTTGACATCAACCTGTAATATCACCTGGGAAAGGTGAATGTGGTACTTGATACCCTTAGTCGCCAACCATTAGCAATGAATCTCACCGCTCAGTAGAACCTTCAACAAGACTTGCATCAGATGGAGATTGAAGTAGTCATGCCAGGTAACGCTTCAAGTTTGATGAACTTACAAGTTCAATCTACTATTGTCAATCAGATCAAAGCAGCTCAAGAAAGTGATGCTAAGTTGCAAAAGATCAGAGAACAAGTAGAGAATGGACTCAGAACCGACTTCATCATCCATGAAGACAGATCTTTGAGATACAGCAGCAGATTATGTGTACTATAGGGTGTTTTTCGTCACCCCATTGAGATGGGAATACGCGTGCGCTTGTTAGGCGCATTACAGATTCCCCCTGCCTAGGGTAGGCTGGGGTTTATTGATTGCAGGGATCCGAATCTCTGGCATCCACGGACTAAGCTGCCGTTAATTACCCTCGCCTTTGGAGCGAGAGAACCTCCGATTGACGGGTCAAACAGGTCATGCGAACTCAATGTGCAGTGTTGTGTTTTGAAGGGGTTTTGGATATATCCGGAGGCCCGCGGAGTTTTTACAGGGGTCGCGCTATCCGGATAGCAGGCTGGGGGTCAAGGGGGCTAGCAGACCCCTTGCGGGGTGCGGTGCAGCGCCCCGTTAGAAATTTTTTGTAACAGGGGAGGTATTTTTAGTGTGGAGTGTGTGTAAAATGGGGGGAAAATAGCGTCCAAAGGACACGTGGGTGCCAGCGCCTCGCGCTCAAGCACGCAGACGCTGGGACGCTACCGCCTTGGGCGCTCGGACGCTAGCGCTAGCGCCTCACATGCCCGGCATGTAGGCGCTTATAACATTTCAAAAAAATAAAACATTATTTTTTAGAATTTTTATAATTTAATGATAAAATATTGAATATTTTAAATAAAGCGGAATAATTAAATACCGATAAATTGGGAAAATTTTTGAAAATTATAGAAATTATTAAATAAGGGTGTTTTATGTGAATTATGCAGTTTTTAAGTTTTTATGATTAATTATATGCTAATTTAGTGCTAATCGCGAATAAAAATCGCTAATCGGATTTTTAACATATTTGTGCAAAACGTGCACCATATGTTTTTTCACTTGTTACATATTCTTATGGCTTTCCTACATATTTTATATCATGGTTGTTGAATTATTAGAGAGAGGAAAAGAAAAGAAAAAGGAAAGGGTATTATAATAGGTATGGGTGAGAGAGAGAGGTGAGAGTTTACCTTTGACCCAAGTCTTGGTCATTCCTCTTCATTCTTCACTCATTCCTCTCCCCTCCCTCTCCACATGCTGCTGCTGCTGCTGCCTTTTCTTCCCTCCTCTAAAAATCACCCCATTTCATCTCCAAAACAAACTCAAAACCTAAATCCCATTTCATTAAATAGATGCACAAGCTCAAGGGAAACACATTGGACCAAGAAAGAAGAGATTTTGAGGACTTTGAGCAACTCAAGAAAATTCTTGAGTTGCTAAAGGAGGTAATTTCTGCACAATTAGTGTAGTGTTTTAATTCCTTATGCATCCATACATGTTTCATGTCGATATTGAGTGGTTTTGTGGACTTAGAAAATTCTAGTTAGGCTTTATGGGATTTGAGAGTGATGATGTGCAATTAAGCTCATTAGAGGCCTCACAAACCCCCTAGTGCTAGAATTCAGACCCAAACCAGAGACTAGAACCCCGAATTACGGATTTAGAAAAGCCGATATCGAAAAATTGTGAATTCTGTGGATGTAAAATGGAATCTGCTATCACCCCGAGACTCTGAAAATTATTTTGCAAGGACAGTTATGCATGCAGGCAACTAGAAAGCTACCACCAAAACCCTAGCCCCTATTTCCCCAAACTGGCCGCAGATTTAATCCAATTGGCCGCAAATTGCGGCCTGGGTCCCACCATTTTGGATCATGTTGGTTCTGAAGCTTTATTTCATGTACACTAGACCCTTGGTATATGCAAAATTGTCTAAATTGACCTAGGGTGAAATCTGGGACTCTTTTCTATAGTTGCTGTTTTGATTCGTGTTTTCGTATTGTGTATTTTAAATTTTGGATTTGTATAATTGCGTTTTACCTCGATTACTTGGCATTTATACGACAATATCGAGAATTGTTTGATGGTTTTGAAAGCGTAGCCCATAGGTTCTAACCTATAGGCCTTAGCGCGTCATTTGGTTTTCTCGATGTGATTTTAGGATGCTTTTGCGATTGTGTTACCTTGTAGGTACCTTCTCGAGGGCTTCATACGAGGAAGAAGATGAAGGAGACATCGACACCGACACGCAGGATGCAAGGTGAGTAGATTATATCTACGGGGGAAGTCGGGTGGATGGCGTATAGCACTCCCGTAGTTCGAGGTTTAGTATACTATATATATGCTATATATATGTTTGATAGCATTAGGTGCGATATGGATAATTGAGATGAGATTAGGTGTACTATGGTTAGATTAGGGTGTAGTCGTAAATTAGTATAGTTCCTAGTTGCGAACCCTAGAATAGGTTAACACCCGCACGCACGCACATACTTATTTTTTATACTTATACCTGGATGATGAGGATAGTGGTTGATATTTGGAGATAAGTCGATGAGATTGGGCATAGTGCCATGAGATCGGTGATATAATGTGATTCGTATTTGGGATACGACAGGAGATTTTAGCGGGCCTTTGGACGTGTGTTTACACACGCATATATATAGATGGTATCAGTTGTACTAGGCTTAGATCAGTACCCCATATCATGAGATATGATGATAAGGATACCAGATAATTGATGAGATGGATGTGACATTGACCCGTACCCAAATTTGGGATGCCGTACGATGACTTGCCGTACGAGCTTTATATTGATGATAGATCCGCACTCATGACTCGAGGATGTCATATGATATTGTACCGTACGCGGTACCTTTGAGATGGGATCACCGACTATTATATTTATATATATATATATATATCTACTCAGATTAGGTGGTTTCCATACCCCTCCTGACTGACTTGTTAGTTAGAGCTGTAGATTTGCTAGTAGATGTTAGGATAGGTCGATGTCATACCTATTTTAAAAACTAACGAATCGGGAGTAGTTAAAGACAGGCAAGGGATTCTACGGATGTTTTCAAAAGACGCAACTTTTCTTTAAAACACCGTAGCCCTTATTTTCCTAAAAACCCCGATTCGTCTTCTTTCAAATGGTAAAACAGTATGACATGGATGTATTGATGTAGCTTCTACACTGTTGTGTCTATTATTCATTTCCTACATATGCTTACTGTTTGCATCGTATTGCATGTGCAAATGGCTATTGTTATATTAAAATCATGCTGTTAGGATACCAGCACCATTATCGATGATTCATATGTTCCACGTACACCTGATTGCCGGCTCACACACTTCATCATCGATAATTGCCATGCCACTACACAGTAGGATTATTGCTTCAGGATATGATCTCTTGCATAGCATACTTGTGTACTTGCCAATTGTACACTCATACTTGTACACACACTTATTGCACAGTCATACTGGTGCACATACCTATTGTACACCCATACTTGCATGATATACTGATATGCTTACATTCTTTTACAGGTCGCATACATCATGCTTTTTGATTATACGCATTGAGATATGTTGTTTCCATGATATTCCTGGATTTGGGAACCGTGGGTATATCAAAAGAGAGTATGTAATTGTTTTTAAAACCCGGTTTTCCTTGATATGATATTTCAGTGCGTCCACCATGCGTTTTCTCGGTTCTGAGGCGTGTGACATGTGAATCCGAATCGAGGAGCTGGATGAGGCCGATTGTGGGTACATGGTGGACCCGGTATGGTACCCCGGGGTGAGAACGGATCTCTATGTTGCAGACGGTGAGCCTGGCAGAGGGATTACTACCTACCGGTGATATTATTTGGGCTCGGCGGATATCCGGAGGATACCGACCGGAGTCGAGAGATGATATGGGCCGATCCGGACTGATGGAGCCCATGGACCGATCCGGACTGATGGAGCCCATGGACCGATCCGGACTGACGGAGCCCGATATATGAGGATTTACGTGCCGATGCTGGGCACAGCTTTCATGATGTTTTCGAGTGTCGATGCTGGACACTCCGGTTCCATGATTTTGACGTGTTGCGAGGGACACATTGATTATATCCGCATACTTCCATGCATATGCTTTATGATATTTACATGCATGATGTTTATTGTCATTAGGTGACATGTAGACGATTTCCACATACATATAGTGGACAATGATGATATTGATCACACAGTTGGATGATATCCACATATTCATAGACTTCATGATATAGTCGACATTGATCATACCTCATATTGATGATATGTTATTACCTGAGGCACTGGCACGAGCACTTGGCACTACACTCATGAATAGATGTTACATTACCACTATTTCATGCTTCAGACTTATTCATTTGAGGTTTATATATATATATATATATATATATATATATATGATCGTATTGACCTAGGATTGTGTCATACATACGATTTCTGCTTTGTGATGTTTTCTATTCACGAGTTGGCAACTCACCCCCGTTGTGCCACAGTTCTTGCAGGTTTTGCCGTACAGGTTCTATTGCGGCTTTTCTGGCACACTGCTTCCCTTACGGATGATTTGCTTTGGTAGGTGGGTTCTTTTGCATCAGAACCACCATTGTATATGTATTATTCAGCTGTATCTAGTAATTCCATCAACCAAACTTGTTTATTGTTTCAGACTTAGAAAATCAGTTATGTATTATTTCGGCCTTAGAGTCGCGCGTTGTAGTATTATGGTTTTTATGCTGATTTTGATTTTTCCTTTGAGTTTTGATCCTCACCATTCGGCGTTGTATATTATACTGCTTGCGTGATTGCGACCATCAATTAACGAAGAGTTAGCTTCCGCTTGGGGATTCCTTTTATCATTGTATATATGTTATTCTTGTTGTAACCCGTTCGGGGCCAGTATTTACAAAGGAAACTCTGTCGAAATTTTCAGAAAAGACGAGACATTTTAAAATGTATATTCGGCTTACTTATTTAAAAACCTTGCCTTTAAAAACATGTTTTCCTTATTTACTCCTTAAAATGGTTTTAGATTTCTGGGCTTTTGGCTTACTTGAATTAGATGGGGTCCTATAGACTTCATATGATTCAAGGGCCAGTCACGGGCTATTTCGGGTCGTGACAAAGTTGGTATCAAAACGCTAGGTTAACCTTGGTTCAAGTCTATGTTTGACTATGCGGAGCCTAGAGCGTTTACATATATACGGAACTTAGGCTTGACCTTACGGAACTTAGACTTAGTCGAGGGGGTATTATACCCGAACTTTCGTCGCATAGGATGACCCTTGGTTGATGGAGTAGGTAGCTTGAGTAGAGTGACGTACCGTACGTATGTTCCGCGGCATATTTACGATACGCTACTCCGCTTAAGAAACCTTAGGATGTACATTTCCTTGCACAGTATTATATTCATTCCTATGATCTATCCTCGTCGATACTGGTTATGATTTTGCTGCCACGGTTACATGGGCAGAGAGAGCTACGGCTAGAGTTGCGTCAGCTTGAGCTCGTCATGGACGAGGACTGACCAAGGCGTGATTCCAGAGACGTACGATTGCATAGAGGCTTCGTTTTATTGTGTTTTCGTGCCATGAGCGTTTGACAGATCGCTTTCACGAGATTTCTCGGATGTGTTGATCGGCACCAGAGGATCAGGCTACTGCTAGAGGCCAGCCAGAGTGTGATGACCATTGATATATCGCTTATTCAGGATGATTGAGGCGCTGTTCAGCGTACCGACGAATGAGCCAGTTGCTGCTGCAAATGACGAGATATTGCCCAGATGTTGGAGCTACTGCAGCATAAGTATATACTTAGAGATATGATGGAAGGTCGCTAGTCACCCGAGGATGAATGACTAGGACATGTGGTTCGTTCGCTTACCCCGATGCGAGTTCATCAGATAGATTGATTCCAGCTAGAGATGATCGAATGTCAGGAACCCATTTTCAAGTTTAAAGTATTCGAAAGACAATGCAAGTAATGTTATGGACCCTCTAGAAGAATGAAACCCTAACTCGACGTAATGAACATGGAACGCCTCCGAACCTTAGGGTTTGCGGCAGTTTAGTGGTGCCATTTGTGAGGCTTGGGTTTGCCCTTCTACGGTTGGTCCACAGGTGCTGTGGTATGTATTGGAATACTATTAAACTGCACTCAAGATGTTGATCTCTTGGGGGATTATGAGGTTCTGACGAATCGATCGGACGGTTCGACATCATTCGGATATCATGTGATGGGACACATTGCTTGGGAGACTCCAGATACGAGTATAGCCGTTGGAGCGCAGTCCATGCAGCCACGAGAAGACGAGTCCGAATCAGTCGACATTGGAACAGAGCGGAGTAAAAAGGTCGCATGAGAATTCGACGAGATGACGTTCCACTCCGCTGACATCAGAGATGCGATACGCATGCAGAGGCATTGATTATTGATATACCTTCCAGAAAGAGTCGCGATAAGTATGCAGCCATTCCGGAACAAGAAACAGATATAGTGAAGGATGGTAACTTCCGGGCAATTCGGCAGTAACGAGATTTGAGAGAGACCTCGACTGGACTTTTCTGGAATACTATACGAGAAGACTTGGACCCAGGAGTGGTCATATTGCGCACACCCAGCAGGCCAGAGTTCGGCATCGTCGACGAGATAGTTGACTCGGTTCTGATAGAGAACCTCAACCAGGTGCGTTGTGAGTTGATCAAGAATGGACGAGAATGGAGTATATCTCCGCAGATTGGGACGAGTTCCGGAGGACGTGTTCAGCTAGATATCTTCCACAGAGTGATGAAGATACCAAGTTCATAATTTCGAGACCGTGTGAGAGGCTTCGGATGGACTGTAGTCGAGAACATTTGCAGTGCGCAGATAGAAACATGACGTCGAAACGGATGATGATACAGACAAATGGGACAAGAAGTTCGTGCGAGATGCTGACGAGCTGCTGTTACTTCCCGTTAAGATTAAAGGTCAGATATGTCTGCAGAGGCGTTGAGATGCGACCAGTTTCCGAGAAAATGCTGTGCTAAGGACGCAGATATCCAGAGAGCGAGAAAAGATTATGCAAGAGTACCAGCCTCCGTACAGTTCGGCATAGGTGAGATCGGAAGAGACCTTGAGCAGGATTCCTTCCAGGACACTGCTACAATAAGATTTGCACTCGAGATCAGATGTGTAATGTGTATTCAGAGGACCAGAGAAGTGCCAGAATGGAATCTTCCCCGTTAGCATACCTGACAGGGCCGATGAGCCGACGGATTGCGAGATTGGTAATCCACAGAAGAGAGAAGGGCCCGAGACAGAAGACGCCAGACCGTGAGCAAGAGCCAAGTAGATATCTTGCGCTGCTGGTATTGGATGCACCGACACCTTCTCGACTTTGAAGGAGGATATACCAACGACGGTATTTATGATTTGTGATTTTGTGATTCGATTATCACGTATCCGTCACCTTGGATTTCGGTATTTTAGGCGATCTATTCGCATGATTTGGTCTTGATGGCTGAGTTTCATGATTTCTGTTTTCGTGCACCATGGTTGCACCTACTGAGTATTCATATTTGTGCACAGGATACACTAGTTTTATACTTCGTACGTTTGTCGCACCAGTTTTATGTTTCGTGCGTTTATCGCACCAGATTTATATTTCGTGCCTTTGTTACACTGGATTTATATTTTGTGCACTACGGTTGCGCCTGACTTCAATTTGAAGTCATTCGATATGTTGATTTTGATTTCATGCCTATGTTATGCATGCGATTTGACTTATGCCTTCGGCATCGTTTACATGCACTTTTAGTGTTTTGATTTGATTTGTGCACGTTGATGCACATGGTTGTGAGATTATATACCGCGGTATACCTGATTTCGATTGAGCCATATTGTATACCGTCGATTTTGATTCTGATATTGGATTTCGTGATTTCGTACATGATGGATGCACCTGATTTGGACTTTCGCGCGTACTGAGCGCATATTTTGATATACGATTTTGGTGCACACCCGATGCACTAAATCGGGATTCTTCGTGCATGTCAGATGCACCTGATTTTGCTATCAGGCACACACGTTGTCTATGACAGATGTTTCATGCACACCCATTGCACCTAGATGTTGTTTCTGTGCACATGTATGTCACATACATGGATTTTGATTTCCGTGCGCACCAGACGCACAGGGTATTCTTATATACATTTTGGGATTGATTTCTTATGGAGCAGTACGTTTTTATGATATTTGCTATATGTTTTCGTACTGAGCAGGACTAGTCAGAGGACAGTACCTGATATATTTTGCATGCATTGATAGCTATCGAAGGGATTTCCAAAAAAGAGAGCTATAGTCTCCGTATTTACCTGCGTGTCTGATATGACACGAAACATTTAAAACAAGGAAACCCTTCTAAATTGTTTTCAAAACGGCGGAACGTACCTACTAAACAAAAGATATATACATATATGGTTATTTTCTTACAATAAATGTCCACCACTGTGCAGTGTTATGCGCACCGCACATCGACTTAAAAAGGGTTTGGCATGCATTTTCTTCAGATATTTACATGTATAGATTTGATGTCTACATGCATGGTTATGATATATATCATATTGGTTTTGTTTTGGATTTGACATTTGTGTCTTTACCATGACTCTGATGATTGCGGGATGCTTGACGGAGTTTTGATTTTGAGTTATCTGCTCAATGTTCATGCGCATGCATTGAGCTATGATGCGTCTATGTATTGATGATTTCGGAACCCTGACGACTTAGACTTTTATTGAAACGTTTTAGAATTTAGGGGTTTAAAATTTAAATTTGGGGACCGAATTTCTTTAAGGGGGGAAGACTGTAATATTTCAAAAAAATAAAATATTATTTTTGGGAATTTTTATAATTTAATAATAAAATATTGAATATTTTAAATAAAGCGGTATAATTAAATACCAATAAATTGGGAAATTTTTTGAAAATTATAGAAATTATTAAAAGATGGTGTTTTATGTGAATTATGCAATTTTTAAGTTTTTATGATTAATTATATGCTAATTTAGTGCTAATCGCGATTAAAAATCGCTAATCGGATTTTTAGCATATTTGTGCAAAACGTGCACCATATGTTTTTTCACTTGTTACATATTCTTATGGCTTTCCTACATGTTTTATATCATGGTTGTTGAATTATTAGAGAGGGGAAAAGAAAAGAAAAGAAAAAGGAAAAGAGTATTATAATAGGTATGGGTGAGAGAGAGAGAGAGAGAGGTGGGAGTTTACCTTTGACCCAAGTCTTAGCCATTCCTCTTCATTCTTCACTCATTCCTCTCCCCTCCATCTCCACATGCTGCTGCTGTTGCCTTCTCCTCCCTCCTCTACAAATCATCCCATTTCATCTCCAAAACAAACTCAAAACCCAAATCACATTTCATTAAATAGATGCACAAGCTCAAGGGAAATACATTGGACCAAGAAAGAAGAGATTTTGAGGACTTTGAGCAACTCAAGAAAATTCTTGAGTTGCCAAAGGAGGTAATTTCTGCACCATTAGTGTAGTGTTTTAATTCCTTATGCATCCATACATGTTTCATGTCGATATTGAGCGGTTTTGTGGACTTAGAAAATTCTGGTTAAGGTTTATGGGATTTGAGAGTGGTGATGTGCAATTAAGCTCATTAGAGGCCTCACAAACCCCCTAATGCTAGAATTCAGACCCAAACCAGAGACTAGAACCCCAGATTACGGATTTAGAAAAGCCGATATCGGAAAATTTTGAATTCTGTGGATGTAAAATGGAATCTGCTATCACCCCGAGACTCTGAAAATTATTTTGCAAGGACAGTGATGCATGCAGGCAACTAGGAAGCTACCACCAAAACCCTAGCCCCTATTTCCCCAAACTGGCCGCAGATTTAATCCAATTGGCCGCAAATTGCGGCCTGGGTCCCACCATTTTGGATCATGTTGGTTCTGAAGCTTTATTTCATGTACACTAGACCCTTGGTATATGCAAAATTGTCTAAATTGACCTAGGGTGAAATCTGGGACTCTTTTTTATAGTTGCTGTTTTGATTCGTGTTTTCGTATTGTGTATTTTAAATTTTGGATTTGTATAATTGCGTTTTACCTCGATTACTTGGCATTTATACGACAATATCGAGAATTGTTTGATGGTTTTGAAAGCGTAGCCCATAGGTTCTAACCTATAGGCCTTAGCGCGTCATTTGGCTTTCTCGATGTGATTTTATGATGCTTTTGCGATTGTGTTACCTTGTAGGTACCTTCTCGAGGGCTTCATACGAGGAAGAAGATGAAGGCGACATCGACACCGACACGCAGGATGCAAGGTGAGTAGATTATATCTACGGGGAAAGTCGGGTGGATGGCGTATAGCACCCCCGCAGTTCGAGATTTAGTATACTATATATATTCTATATATATGTTTGATAGCATTAGGTGCGATATGGAAAATTGAGATGAGATTAGGTGTACTATGGTTAGATTAGGGTGTAGTCGTAAACTAGTATAGTTCCTAGTTGCGAACCCTAGAATAGGTTTACACCCGCACGCACGCACATGCTTATTTGTTATACATATACCTGGATGATAAGGATAGTGGTTGATATTTGGAGATGAGTCGATGAGATTGGGCATAGTGCCATGAGATCGGTGATATAATGTGATTCGTATTTGGGATACGACAGGAGATTTTAGCGGGCCTTTGGACGTGTGTTTACACACGCATTTATATAGATGGTATCAGTTGTACTAGATACAGATCAGTACCCCATATCATGAGATATGATGATAAGGATATCAGATAATTGATGAGATGGATGTGACATTGACCCGTACCCAAATTTGGGATGTCGTACGATGATTGGACGTACGAGCTTTATATTGATGATAGATCCGCACTCATGACTCGAGGATGTCATATGATATTGCACCATACGCGGTACCTTTGAGGCGGGATCACCGACTATTATATTTATATATATATATATATATCGACTCAGATTAGGTGGTTTCCATACCCCTCCTGACTGACTTGTTAGTTAGAGCTGTAGATTTGCTAGTAGATGTTAGGATAGCCCGATGTCATACCTATTTTAAAAACTAACGAATCGGGAGTAGTTAAAGACAGGCAAGGTATTCTACGGATGTTTTCAAAAGACGCATCTTTTCTTAAAAACACCGTAGCTCTTATTTTCCTAAAAACCCCGATTCGTCTTCTTTCAAATGGTAAAACAGTATGACATGGATGTATTGATGTAGCTTCTACACTCTTGTGTCTATTATTCATTTCCTACATATGCTTACTGTTTGCATCGCATTGCATGTGCAAATGGCTATTGTTATATTAAAATCATGCTGTTAGGATACCAGCACCATTATCGATGATGCATATGTTCCACGTACACCTGATTGCCGGCTCACACACTTCATCATCGATAATTGCCATGCCACTACACAGTAGGATTATTGCTTCAGGATATGATCTCTTGCATGGCATACTTGTGTACTTGCCTATTGTACACTCATACTTATGCACACACTTATTGCACACTCATACTGGAGCGCATACCTATTGTATACCCATACTTGCATGATATACTGATATGCTTACATTCTTTTACATGTCGCATACATCATGCTTTTTGATTATACGCATTGAGATATGTTGTTTCCATGATATTCCTGGATTTAGGAACCGTGGGTATTTCAATAGAGAGTATGTAATTGTTTTTAAAACCCGGTTTCCCTTGATATGATATTTCAGTGCATCCACCATGCGTTTTCTCGGTTCTAAGGCGTGTGACATGTGAACCTGAATCGAGAAGATGGATGAGGCCGATTGCGGGTACATGGTGGGCCCGGTATAGTACCCCGGGTCAAGAATGGATCGCTGTGTTGCAGACGGTGAGCCTGGCAGAGGAACTACTACCTACCGGTGATATTATTTGGGCTCGACGGATATCCGGAGGATACCGACCGGAGTCGAGAGATGAAATGGGCGGATCCGGACTGACGGAGCCCATAGGCCGATCCGGATGACGGAGCCTGATATATGTGGATTTACGTGCCGATGCTGGGCACATCTTTCATGATGTTTTCGAGCGTCGATGCTGGACACTCCGGTTCCATGATTTTGACGTGTCGCGAGGGACACATGTTGATTATATCCTCATACTTCCATGCATATGCTTTATGATATTTACATGCATGATGTTTATTGTCATTGGGTGATACGTGGACGATTTCTACATACATATAGTGGATATTGATGATATTGATCACACAGTTGGATGATATCCACATATTCATAGACTTCATGATATAGTCGACATTGATCATACCTTATATTGATGATATGTTATTACCTGAGGTACTGGCACGAGCACTTGGCACTACACTCATGTATAGATATTACATTGCCACCTTATCATACTTCAGACTTATTCATTTGAGGTTTATATATATATCTAATCGTATTGACCTAGGATTGTGTCATACATACGATTTCTGCTCTGTGATGTTTTCTATTCACGAGTTGGAAACTCACCCCCGTTGTGCCACAGTTCTTCCAGGTTTTGCCTACAGGTTCCATTGCAGCTTTTCTGGCACACCGCTTCCTTTATGGGTGATTTGCTTTGGTAGGTGGGTTCTTTTGCATCAGAACCACCATTGTATATGTATTATTCAGTTTATCTAGTAATTCCATCAACCAAACTTGTTTATTGTTTCAGACTTAGAAAACCAGTTATGTATTATTTTGGCCTTAGAGTCGTGCGTTATATTATTATGGTTTTCATGCTGATTTTGAGTTTTGATCCTCGCCATTCGGCGTTGTATATTATATTGCTTGCATGATTATGACCGTCGATTGACGAAGAGCTAGCTCCCGCTTGGGGATGCTTTTTATCATTGTATATATGTTATTCTTGTTGTACCCCGTTCGGGGCCAGTATTTACAAAGGAAACTCTGCCGAAATTTTCAGAAAAGACGAGACATTTTAAAATGTATATTTGGCTTACTTATTTAAAAACCTTGCCTTTAAAAACATGTTTTCCTTATTTACTCCTTAAAATAGTTTTAGATTTCTGGGCTTTTAGCTTTCTTCAATTAGATGGGGTCCTATAGACTTCATATGATTCAAGGGCCAGTCTTGGGCTATTTCGGGTCATGACAGCGCTCGGGCGCTAGCGCCTCACGTGCCCGGCACGTGGGCCCTCGGATGCTAGCGCTTTGGGCGCTAACGCTTCACGTGCCCGGCACATAGGCGCTCGGGCGCTAGCGCTTTGGGCGCTCGGGCACTAGCGCTTTGGGCGCTCGGACGCTAGCGTACCTCGCATGCCCGGCACGTGGGCGCTTGGGCGCTAGAGCTTTGGGCGCTCGGGCGCAAATGCTTTGGGCGCTAGTGCCTCACGTATCCGATACGTGGGTGCTCGGGCGCTAGCGCTTTGGGCGTTAGCGAAAGGAATGGGTTTTTTCTACCCCCAGAAATGAGAATTAAACTCCTAAAGAGGATTTTGAGTGGAGTTAAACTCCAAAATATTTAGATTTGGAGTCAAACTCCTAAAGATCTAGATTAGGAGTTAAACTCCTTTGAGGACTTAGGCCTTGGAGTTGAATTCCCTAAAAATCTTCAGAGGTTCTTCTCTCTTGAATCTTGGATCTTCTCTTGACTGGGATTTTTTCCAAAGTTGGACTTTTGGAGATGGGTCTCCTTCTTCCTCTTCTTGATCGGCTAGATCTTAGAGAAAAAGGGGGTGAGACTTAAAAATCTCCCCCTTTTGAGATCTAATGGAAGATCTGAGCTCCCCTTTGTGGGTTTTGTGGTGAAAAACTATTTAGTTTTTGAAAAGGAAGAGTAAAACTCTTGATTTAATTCAAAGGAAAGAAGAAAGTTTAGAACCTTGAAGAAGGAGAAGGAGGTACAGGAACCCTAGTTTTTAGGGAGAATGAAAAGTCTATCCTTTATTCATCATCATGTTGCCTTATATAGGCTTACACATTTACATATAGCCTCTTGAGCTTTACAAAATGGCATTTTGCCCATCCCATGCCTCATTTGCTAATTTCTTTTTGCACATAAACCACGAGCTTTACAAAAATTTGGCTTTATGCCCATTCATGCATAAAATAATTACTTTAAAATTATTTATTACATGATTTTTATGTTGGCATGGGGGGCCGGCCGTTTCATGTTCAGGATCGACTCGGGCATGGGCCCACTTGACCTGGGCTTGGGCCCACTTGGCTTGGTGTTGACTTTGACTTTGACTTGGTCAACCGGGGTACAATTTTCGACCCCAACAAAGTGCCCCCCATCAATAAATGCACACCACATATGTGAGTCGTGTGCATGAAATTGATGGATCTTCTTTTACGTGGAGGCGACTTGCTTTGGTTTCCACTTTTTGAGATGCACTGCCCTTTTATGACATAGACGGTCGACGTTTGCATCTTCGAGGCGGAGTATCCATGGTAGACGTTTCCCTGGCCCGGAGCGATTTGGTTCCCGATTTGTGGGAAGCCTGCACTGCCCTTTTTACGACATAGACGGTCGACGCCCTGACCCGGAGCGATTTGGTTCAGGATTTGTGGGAAGCCTGCACTACCCTTTTTATTACATAGACGGTCGACGCCCTGACCTGGAGCAATTTGGTTCCCGATTTGTGGGAAGCCTGCACTACCCTTTTTACGACATGGATGGTCGACGCTTGACGCATCTCCGAGGCGGAGCGTCCGTGGTAGACTTTTCCCTGGCCCGGAGCGATTTGGTTCTCGATTTGTGGGAAGCCTGCACTGCCCTTTTTTAACGACATGGATGGTCGATATCCTGACCCGGAGCAATTTGGTTCCCGATTTGTGGGAAGCCTGCACTGCCCTTTTTACGACATGGACGGTCGACGCCCTGACCCAGAGAGATTTGGTTCCCGATTTGTGGGAAGCCTGCACTGCCCTTTTTACGACATGGACGGTCGACGCCCTGGCCCGGAGCGATTTGGTTTCCGATTTGTGGGAAGCCTGCACTACCCTTTTTACGACATGGACGGTCGACGCCCTGACACGGAGCGATTTGGTTCCCGATTTGTGGGAAGCCTACACTGCCCTTTTTACGACATGGACGGTCGACGCTTGACGCGTATTCCAGGCGGAGTGTCCGTGGTAGAATTTTCTCTGTCCTGGAGCGATTTGGTTCCCGATTTATGGGAAGCCTGCACTGCCCTTTTTACGACATAGACGGTCGACGCCTTGACCTGGAGCGATTTGGTTCCCGATTTGTGGGAAGCCTACACTGCCTTTTTTTACGACATGGACGGTCGAAGCTTAACGCGTCTCCGAGGCAAAAGGTCCGTGGTAGACTTTTCCATGTCCCGGAGTGATTTGGTTCCCGATTTGTGGGAAGCCTGCACTGCCCTTTTTTACGATATGGACGGTCGATGCCCTGACCCGGAGCGATTTGGTTCCCGATTTGTAAGAAGCCTGCACAGCCCTTTTTACCACATGGACGGTCGATGCCCCGACCCGGAGCGATTTGGTTCCCGATTTGTGGGAATCCTGCACTGCCCTTTTTACGACATGGACGGTCGACGCCCTGGCCCGGAGCGATTTGGTTCCCGATTTGTGGGAAGCCTGCACTGCCCTTTTTACGACGTGGACGGTCGACGCCCTGACCCGGAGCGATTTGGTTCCCGATTTGTGGGAAGCCTGCACTGCCCTTTTTACGACATGGACGGTCGCGCTTGATGCGTCTCCGAGGCGGAGTGTCTGTGGTAGACTTTTCCCTGGCCTGGAGCGATTTGGTTCCCGATTTGTGGGAAGCCTGTACTGCCTTTTTTACAACATGGACGGTCGACGCCCTGACCCGAAGTGATTTAGTTCCGGATTTATGGGAAGCCTGCACTGCCCATTTTCTGACATGGACGGTCGAGGCCCTGGCCCGGAGTGATTTGGTTCCCGATTTGTGGGAAGTCTGCACTGCCATTTTTATGATATGGACAGTCGACGCCCTGACCTGGAGCGATTTGGTACCCGATTTGTGGGAAGCCTGCACTGCCCTTTTTACGACATGGACGGTCGACGCCCTGGCCCGGAGCGATTTGGTTCCCGATTTGTGGGAAGCCTGCACTGCCATTTTTACGACATGGACGGTTGACGCCCTGACCTGGAGCGATTTGATTCCTGATTTGTGGGAAGCCTGCACTGCCCATTTTACGACATGGACGGTCGACGCTTGATGCGTCTCCTAGGTGGAGCGTCCATGGTAGACTTTTCCCTGGCCCGGAGCGATTTGGTTCCCGATTTGTGGGAAGCCTGCACTTTTTATGACATGGACGGTCGATGCCCGGTTTGACTTTCTCTGCTTCTTATAGTGTCCGGGGTTATCTTGACTTGCTCCTCTTCTTGCGGTGTCGAGATTGGATTCTGACTTGCTCCGCTTTCTGAGGTGTCGGAGTTGAAGTTGACTAGTTGTTGTGATTTGGGTTGACATCAGCATCGCTATACTGGAATATGGTACCAGGAGCGAATCATCATCTATCTTTGAGAGGATTTGGGGATTTTGGTTTTTGATTGGCATCAGCATCGCTACACTAGAATATGGTACCAGGAGCAAATCATCATTTGCCCTTGCCCTTTGAGGAGGGATGGCTTAGGAGACAGGTTTAGGTCCCTATCACCTAAGACTTTTCAATTTTTTGAGCCGTAAGGGTCCCATAAAAGCATTTTCTCCCTACGAGTCGTAAGGACCCCGTAAGTGTATTTTCTCCTTAGGAGTCATGGGGACTCCTAAGTGTGTTGCTCCTTTGTGAGTCGTAAGGATCTCAAGCGGGAATTTTCTTCTCACAAGTCGAGAGGACTTTGCGAGTGCATTTCATATCTTTTTCACGAGTTTGCACCCTTTCGGGTTTTCACAAACTCGTCGGCAGTCCTGCTGTTTTTACTCACGGAGCCCTTTCGGGTTTTCATCCGTGCCCAGTTTGCTTGTAGACATACCTTTTTTTCTTTTTTCTTTTTTTTTAATCTTCACCGCCGGTGGGACTTTGAATGTGGTCTCGCCAGTAGGACTTAGAAGAAATTGTGATCGTTTTACGCCCATGGATTGTATACGGTTTTGCAGGTTGTATGATCCAGACCGTAGGGCCCAAAAAATTTCGGGGCTTTGTTGGCGTCTGCATCGCTGTACTGGAATATGGTACCTGGAGCGACTCATCATTTGCCGTTGGGGTATAGGATTTGGAATTTGGTTGGCGTTTGCATCGCTGCACTGGAATATGGTACTAGGAGCGACTCATCATTCGCCACTTGGGGATTTGGATTTTGGTTGGCGTCTGCATCGCTGCACTGGAATATGGTACCAGGAGCGGCTCATCATTCGCCGTTTTTTTTACCGCGATTGCTCTATCATTTCAGCTTTTCTTATCGTGAAGGTCGTGATTGCCCTATAATTTCGGCTTTTTATTCGCAATTGCCCCATCATATCGGCTTTATTTTTATATTTACTCGCTGATTTTTATTGCGAGTTGCCCCATCATTTCGTCTTTTCTTTTTTTCTTTTTTTTTATTTACACATTTTTTATTTACATATTCTTACATTCCCAGTTTAACGACTTAGAGGTCAACTGTTCCCAGTTTAATGATGTAGTGGTCGATGTTGCTTATCCCAGCTCCTTGAACTTTGATCTTGGCGGATCTGTATTGATGACCGTAGCTCTGTGGCTTGCCGATACATCCGAGGACTGTGAGGTTTTTCCAAGCTTGTATTGGTCCTCTGCCCAATCTTTGAAAACATAGCAGTCTTCAATGGTATGACTCACCACCCTATGGTATGGGCATTATATGGGATTACCGGTTATATTCATTTCATGTGGCCTCTTCGGAATAGGCAATTGCAGACCGTTGTTCGAGACTTCCTCGAATATATTGCGGACCTCATCCCTCCTAAAGGAGTACACCTTCTTCTTTCTCTCCATTAGAGTAGGTGCCCTTATTGATGCTGGTCTTTGAGGCCGATTAGTCTTTGGTTCGCCCTTTTCAGATAATGGCACATGTCTAAGAGGATTAGGTTCCCGAAAGGCTTCGGTCTCCATTTGTATGAAATCGGCGGCCGTAGCTTGACTGTTTGCTAACACGCCTTTAGACAGTTCTATCTCTCCCATCTTGTATTGCTTTTCGACCCAATCTTTAAAGGCAAAGCAGTCCTCAATGGCATGACTTATCACTCTGTGATAGAGGAAATATTTTGGGTCGTCGGTCATACTCGCTTCTTGCAGTCTCTTTGACTCTGGAAGCTTTAGACCATTTCTTAGGGCATCCTTGAATATCTTATGGACTTTGTCCCTTTTGAAGGAATATACCTTATCAAGTTTCTCTTTCAGAGGCGATTCCCCTTCGGTGTATGTATCGGAGGGACTGGAGGCTGATCACGGCCGTTTTTCGCGAAGGCTCTCCACTCTTAGGCTGAAGGGGGTATCAGTTGGCTGCCTCCGAATATCAATCCCTGGCTCATGAACCAAAATTTGATTCTGCTGTAATTGCAATTGGGCGGCTTGGGTCGCGAGATCTGCCGCGACGTTTGCCAATTTGTTGACCTTAGATTGTACCTTGGCTAACTTCTCATCCCTGTCCTAAAGCTGCCTCTGAAGCCACCGGAATAATGCTTGTTTTGTAGTTCCGGTTATGACAACCGGGTCATCCTTATTGCCTGAGCTCAATTCCGCAGGAACCCCGGGCTTTTTGGGCTTATCGGCCTGAGCGAGCTCTTCATCAATTAGACCGAGTCGGCATTGGGTAGCGTCCGCCATATCATCACCATGGCTGTGAAGCATAGGAGGGTTCGTTTCTTCCTGTCCGACTATGTAGACAGTGTGGACCACATATCCAGCCATCTCTTTATCTTTGGCAGGGTAACCCCGTTCTTGGAGCCTAATGAAACTCAGCCTAGCGTGAGCCCTAGCCCTTTTGTTGGCTCTGTATCTGAGCCTTTTCTGCCTCAGCTTCTCGATTTTGAGGGCTTGGCGGGCATCCGTTTTCTGGGAAGCCACCATGAGTCGATTGATAGGGAGCTTAAAGAAGATATCCGATCGAGCAGTTGTCGAGGGTACCGCTGGAGCTTGCCCAAGATGCCCCGTTGCTTTATTGACGTTGATGGCCTTGCCCCCAGCTGGAGCCAAGGAAATTCGTTCAGATACCTACTTGTGTTTGGGTAGTGGTGCCCTCGAGATCACCATATTTGGCCTCTTACCTTTCGAGGCCGGTTTATCTGTTACCGAAGCTTGAGGAGCTCGAATGGCGTTAGCTGGAATGAACAGGATAGAGCCGAACTGTAGCAGCGGCTCCTCCCACTATCGCCCAAGACTGGCCGGGAGGACTGTACTGGAGTCCATCCTCATCGTGTAGGAGATGGGAGCTGAGTTCATCTTTGGAGACATTGTTGAAAATTGATTGCTTAGAAAACTGCATGAAAGAGCATTATTTTAGTATAAACATAGATATGTATATTGATTGAGTTCGCATGAATGTTTAATCCGAAATATGGGAGGAGTGATTTGTCCTACCGGGCATGCCAGAATCTGTAGGGTGTTTTTCGTCACCCCATTGAGATGAGAATACGCGCGCGCTTGTCAAGTGCATTATAGATTCCACTTGCCTAGGGTAAGCTGGGGTTTATTGATTGTGGGGATCTGAATCTCCGGCAGCCGCGAACTAAGCTACCGTTAATTTCCCCTCGCCTTTGGAGCGAGAGAACCTCCGATTGACGGGTCAAATAGGTCACGCGAACTCATGTGCAGTGTTGTGTTTTGAAAGGGTTTTGGATATATGGGGGGGCCGCTATTCGGATAGCAGGCTGGGGGTTAAGGGGCCTACCAGCCCCCTTGCGGGGTACGGGGCAGCGCCCCGTTAGAAATTTTTTCTAACGGGGGAGGTATTTTTAGTGTGGAGTGTGTGTAAAATAGGGGAAAATGGCGTCCAAAAGATGCGTGGGTGCCAGCGCCTCGCGCTCCTAGCATGCAGGCGCTGGGCGATAGCGCTAGCGCTGGCGCTGGGCGCGAGCGCTTGGGCGCTAGCGTCTTGGGCGCTCGGGCACTAGCGTTAGCGCCTCACGTGCCCAGAACGTGGGCGCTTGGACGCTAGCGCCACACGTGCCCGACACGTGGGCGCTCGGGCGCTAGCACTTAGGGCGCTTAGGCGCTAGCTCCCAAAGCGCTAGCGCCTCACATGCCCGGCACATGGGCGCTCGGGCGCTAGTGCCTCATGTGCTTGGCACGTGGGCGCTTGGGCGCTAGCGCTTTGGGTGCTAGTGCCTCACGTGTCCGGCACGTGAACGCTCGGGCGCTAGCGCTTTGGGCGCTAGCGAAAGGAAGGGTTTTTTTTACCCCCAGAAATGAGAGTTAAACTCCTAAAGAGGATTTTGAGTGGAGTTAAAATCTAAAAGATTTAGATTTGGAGTCAAACTCCTAAAGATTTGGATTAAGAGTTAAACTCCTTTGAGGACTTGGGCCTTGTAGTTGAACTCCCTAAAAATCTTCAGAGGTTCTTCTCTCTTGAGTCTTGGATCTTCTTTTGACTGGGAGTTTGTCCAAAGTTGGATTTTGGAGATGGGTCTCCTTCTTCCTCCTCTTGATCGGCTGGATCTTGGAGAAAAAGGGGGTGAAACTTAAAAGTCTCCCCTTTATGAGATCTAATGGAAGATCTGAGCTCCCTTTTGTGGGTTTTGTAGTAATAAACTATTTAGTTTTTGAAAAGGAAGAGTAAAACTCTTGATTTAATTCAAAAGAAAGAAGAAGGTTTAGAACCTTGAGGAAGAAGAAGGAGGCACAAGAATCCTAGTTTTTGGGGAGAATGAAAAGTCTATCCTTTATTCATCATCATGTTGCCTTATATATGCTTACAAATTTGCATATAGCTCCTTGAGCTTTTCAAAATGGCATTTTCCCCATCCCATACCTCATGTGCTTATTTCTTTTTGCACATAAGCCATGAGCTTTACAAAAATTTGGCTTTATGCCTATTCATGCATAAAAAAATTTCATTAAAATTATTTATTACATGATTTTTATGTTGGCATGGGGGGGCCGGCTGCTTCATGTTCGGGCACGACTCGGGCATGGGCCCACTTGGCTTGGGGTTGACTTTGACTTTGACTTGGTCAATCGGGGTGCAATTTTTGACCCCAACATGTACCAAAAGGTTCTGTTCGGGAAGAGTTAATGAAAGAAGCTCACAGCTCTCCCTACTCAGTACACCCTGGAGGTACAAAGATATACAAAGATCTACGTCAAAATTACTGGTGGCATGGAATGAAGCATGAAGTAGGCAGAAGCGTCGCTAAATGCATGGTGTGTCAACAAGTAAAGGCTGAACATTACAGGACTGCTGGATTACTTCAACCGTTATCTATCCCATAATGGAAGTGGTAACACATCACGATGGATTTTATGACTGCACTTCCTCGCAGCACAAAGGGTAACGATGTAGTGGGTTATTATAGATCGACTCACAAAGTCGGCTCATTTCATCCCATTTCGAGTTGGCCAATCAACTAAGACATTAGCAAAGAAGTACGTGGAGGTAAGAATCTAAGTAAGATTTAAACTCTTCAAAATGTACTATCTCTGATACCCATGAACTAATACAGGAAATTGTGAGACTTCATGGAGTACCGGTCTGCATTGAAGTGTACGTATTTTGATACGTACTTAGGTTCGATTAAAACACGTGTTTTTATACACGTACTTTTAATCGGATAGTTTGTTAATACTAGCCGGTTTGAAAGATAGTTAGGTTATCGCATTTTGTATTAAATGCGAGCTAGTACTATATATCTCTTTTAGTATCTCTCTTTTTGGTATTCGTATTTTGACAAAATACGGTATTTATACGATTATAGGTATTTGTATAAATATGTGTATTTATGTCTTGATACAAATACGTGTATTTTGTATCTTAGTACAAATATGGGTATTCGTATTTTATACGAATACGGTATTCGTATTTTGATACGAATACCGTATTCGTGTATGTATTTGTAGTATATACTTGTATTAGTGTATTTGTGTGTGTACACACACACATATGTACAATGAGGTGTCATTCTTTACATTTCTTTTTTCTTTCTACTTTCTTGTAGAATATGGTGGAATTTGTGAATCACCATAGTGTAACAACTCCAATTTTTGTATACATAAAATTGATTTAAATTTGAAGTATATTTGGGGTATTTAATGTTGCTGTTACCACTTTAAGTATTTATTTTCCCACAATAATTATAAGAAGGAGCTTGTAGCTCATTGATAATACCTTGCACTGCTGAACCAAGCCACCAGAGTTCAAATCCCATACCCCACATTATTTTTAATATTGATTTTTTAAAAAAAAACTTTAGAATACCAAGAGTTTACACGTGCATATCTCACAAAAACCCCACTACTCCTAAAGATGTAAAACTTCCATGAGTTAGATGAAACGTCAGGGGGGATCCTGGCTGCCGGACTTGGCCGGGAATCGGCCAACTCAGCCTCGACTCGGCCGACTGAGTGCTCCGACAGAGTCACGACCGAGTCACCCCCGAGTCAGCCGATTCCGGCGACGGCCACAACATGAAAGTTGTGTCTTTTCATATTCCCTATGCACTTGCAAAATTTCAGCCACAGACCACTTCCAGAGCTCTTTAAAAACCCCAATTACTCCATTTTTAATACATTTTTATTACATTTTATCACATTTTTATTTTTAACTTTTCATCTACCCTAACCCTAGCCTAACCCTATAAATACCAACCCTACACACTACCCTCTCACCCCCAAAATCTTAAGCCACACTCTCAAAAAAAATTCCAAGAAGTGTGTACTTTGAAAACAAGTTCGAGGCGAAGCTCCGACGAAATTCCGGCGGGAATTCCGGCGACGTTTTTAGAAACAACCGGCGACGAAGCAACGCCTCGGCAACTCCTTTAGTCCTCCATCACTCCTTAGTACAGATCGAAACCCATAAGTCCCATTATATCCCCATTTCTATTTCTCTAAAATACGAAATTACGAAACCCGACGGAATCGGAACAAATCTGATTTCCGATTCGGTTTTCTATAAAATTTCACTTATAACCAATACATTCATGTCTAAACATCTTTATCTTGACTATTAAACTTTTAAATATCAATTTGAACAAGTTTCGTCACATGAAATGATGACTTTTCCAATTTATCGTATTTTTCACTTTAATACCATCATGTTTTGATTTCACATTTAACCCCTTAACTTTGCTATGCATTCTAGAAGTTTTAGCTTTGACACACTTTTAAATAAATACCTCTTATTAGGAAAACACGATAAGTTGTGGACATCGATCGTTTATCTAAACCTGACTTTGTGGTGCCTAGGCTAGGCAAGTGAGCAAAGGTAACTTTAAAAGGCCCGTCTCACGATTCGTGAGCGGATCCCTCCTTCCTCACTTGTACTTACCTGGCCACAATTGGCGGTGAAGAGGCGATTTGAGGCTTCTAACGACTTGCCGTTTAGACCATTTAGAAATAGGCTAGTTCGCTTAGGAAACCCTAGAATCTAATACGGAAAATTACACTTTGCAAATAAATACCTTTTACTTTATAAAACCGTTTTCTAAAGGATTAGTATTTTACAATCTTTGCAAAGCGCCGCTACAACCCATCTTTGGGGAACCCGTTCGGGATCATGCGGTTTATCGCGCACCCTCAGGCTAGTAGTGCGAGATTCAGACCTCCGCAAGGAGCATTCGGTCTCGAAAGGTTTAAAATACGACATCTTAAGAAAATGAGATTTTTGGAATATAAAATTTTTATTTAAAATTACTTTTTGTATAAAAATATATATATATATATATATATATATATATATCATTTAAGTATCTATTATATTATAATATAAATTTCCACCTTTTTCTAAAAATCACAATAATAAATTTTACACTAAAATACCATGAACTTCAAATAATCAATATTACAGATAAATACCCTTATTTATAAAACTATGATATTTTTACTAGAAATGTCACAACATAAAATCCACCCTCATTACAACTCTAAAGACGAACAATAAATACTTGAGGTGATATTTGAAAATTATATAAAATTATTTTTACATAAAACCCCCTCAAGTTTTACAAATTACCCTAAAGACCTTAGCAATTATAAGACTATGATTCACATTTCTGATTGTCTGAATCGGGTTTGAGTCTGATTAATCTGACTCGAATATGATTCAAGTCAATCTATAATCTACAAGATTCCAATTCAATATGAACACATGAATCCATGAATACAGTTATCAATTTATACAACTTGACTGAACCGAACCATGGATATATTCTTTTTACATGATTCTCAGTTATTCCATTTACATGACTCTACGGTTACAACCGTTTCCTGATATCATGGTTTCGGTCGGTCAGTCATTAATTCTTACAAACAATACAATTTACAAGATAACAATACAAATAAGATATCGCGGGGTTTAAGGGGTAGATTGGTATGGAAGGTGTTAAAGGTGGCACGAGGTGGTCAGATTAAGACACCTAACCTATATTCCGTTGCTGTTGTACCGTGGCTTAACGGTTCCTTGTATATTCCGTTTGCCCTGGTCTCTAGCATATAGAGACTCCCCTCGTATACACTGGCATCCTTCTGTACCAAGCTATAAACAACAGCGTTAACACAACAGTACAACAATAGTATACAACTTTAAAAGATATCTTCTTATTCCGTCTTTTCTACTTTTCTCTTACCTTTGGGACTTACCGAGCGACCTGTTCGCTGACGACATTCTATTTCTTTCTTCTTTGAATGTCGTCAGGTGATTTGGACCCGACAGAGATTGAGCCATCTGCAGAAGACTTGGAGCAGTTTGTCGAAGATCTAGCACTTTAGTTCATTGTACACTTTTCCATTCAGTATTTTACATTTCCTGTTATGCCACTGTTTAGGCATCTTTTTATTTCAGTTGTATTTCCTTCATGTATTGTACAAAGAATGTTAATAAATAAAAGTTGCTGTTCTTTTTATTTTCTTGTCTCTTGTGTACTTATTTTATATTGCTTAGATACGCTTAGCGTATGTACTTCTGAGTATATACGTAGCGGACCTCGTCGCGTCTCCTTCACCGTACACTGGGAAGCGGGACGTGACAGGTTTTGTTGGTGGCCCATGCAGGTCAGAGCTGTATGAATCCCTATCATGCAGTTCTGTTCTGCGTGAACAACCTAAGCAATATAATACAAGGACCAGCAACTAAAACATTATTTACAATTCATGTTCCTTGAATCTTGCAATTTCATATTCCTTGAATCTTATCATTTCATGTACTTGAATCTGTCATAACCTAAATTTTTCTTCAGGGTTATGGATTCTCCGAACAACACCAGCACTAACATCAACAACACACCTCCAGCACTACCCCTCACACCTGCTGTTCCTGCGCCACCTACCGAGCAAACAGTGCTACTTGAGGCAATCCGCAGCTTTCTCGAGGGACAGCAACAACTCCTGAACCGTCCCGAGACTGACGCTCTGGGGGTAAAGCAATTCAGGGCTTTACATCCGAAGCAGTTCTCAGGGAAGGGGAGCCCACTGGAAGCTGAGGAATGGGCTCAAAGTATCGAGGATGATCTGGCCGCAGCATAAGTGTCAGACATAGCTTGGGTCCGTATGGCTAAACTACAACTCACGGACAATGCTCGCAACTGGTGGAAGGCGGAAGAAAGCCGTCTTGCACAGCCTATTGAATGGAAGACTTTTCGCGAGAAGTTCGAAGCGAAATACTTCCCTGTGACTGCCAAGTTTGCCATGGATCAGCAATTCATTCATCTACAACAAGGATCGATGTGGGACAAATCAGTAGATGAATACGACACTGAATTCACCATGTTAAGCCGGTAAGATATGTCACAATAGTTTAATTTTAAATATCACATACTACACAGCTAACACAATCTTTAAACAGATTCACGCCACACTTGATACCGACGGACGAGATCAGAGCCCGTCGCTTTCAACAAGGACTGGACACAGAGATTCAGGCTGCTCTAGCCACGGGAAAATTTTTGACTCATAAGGATGCTCTAGAAGCTGCCCGCAGTTATGAGGCAGTGATAAAAGCAAGAGGCAGACCTCGGTCTGCAGGAGTAAGCGCCCTACCAACCAGATGGCAGGTGGAGCCTCATCCAGACCACCTTTTGTGCCAAGGCGACCCGGAGTACCGAACCACCGTCCCAGCCCAGCCTTTTGTACCTACTGCAAGAGAGCTGGACATATGATGAAGGACTGCCGACGAGCCAACCGCCTTTGCTTAGTCTGCGGCTCAGCTACTCACGATATTGTGTCTTATCCCCAAAGGCAAAACCCAGTTGCTGCACCCAGGCCAGCAAACAATTACTCACAACGCCCAGCCATCCAAGCACCTGCTCCAAGACTTGCACTACCTGCACCACCCAGAGGACCACAAGCTGCACCACCTCCTCGTCAGTTCCATCAAGCACAAAGGAACGTTCCGAGGAATGCTCCTCAGGCCAGGAGGAATGTGCTAAAGCGCCAGGCTTTCATGATGTCCGTGGAAGAAGCTGAGGCCACTGGCCAAGTCATTACTGGTAAACTTTCCTTCTCAAACTTATCTTTTAGTCTTGGTTATCTACACACTTTCCCTATACCTAAAACATACCCCATATACCTTAGGTACAATCCTAGTAGCCTCACTACCTGCACTTGCACAGTTTGATACTGGAGCATCCCACTGCTTTATGTCGCAACGGTTTGTCCGAACCCATGCGATTCCAGTATCACTGCTTGTATCCAGTTGGAATGTCAGTTCCGGAAATGGCATTCTAAAGGCAACTATAGGATACAGCTTGTGTCCAGTCGTCGTCTGCAGTCGAGAGTTTTATGCTGACTTCAAAGTACTGGACATACCGAATTTCAATGTGGTTCTAGGAATGGATTGGCTTGGAACCTTTTATGCTACCATCGACTGTCGTCAAAAGAGGGTAATATTCGAGATTCCAGACCATCCGGTCTTCTATTTCAAGAGCAGTGACCGTACCCTGAAGCCAAGTACCTACAAAGCGAAGCCAAGGGAAGCAGTAGTTGCAGCAGCTCAACCGGAAGAAGAATTAAGACCAGAGGTAGTTCAAGAGTTCGACGATGTATTTCCTGACGATATATCAGGTTTGCCTCCCGATCGAGCTCTTGAATTCAGTATTGATTTAGTACCAGGAGCACAACCGGTGATCAAAACACCGTATAGACTAAGTCCGGAAGGTTTGAAGGAAGTTCGAACACAGTTGGACGAATTATTGGCGAAAGGATCGATTCGTCCCAGCACTTCAAGTTGGAGAGCACCTGTACTATTGGTGAAGAAGAAGGAAGGTTCATACTGAATGTGCATCGATTATAGGGCCTTGAACGAAGTCACTATAAAGAACAAGTATCCACTCCCGCGCATCGATGATTTATTCAATCAACTAAGCGGATCTTGTGTTTTCTCTAAATTGGATCTTCGTTCAGGTTATCATCAAGTGAAGGTCAAGGAAGCTGATATTCACAAAACAGCTTTCAGAACTCGCTATGGACATTACGAATTTCTAGTGATGCCATTTGGAGTGACCAATGCACCAGCAATATTCATGAACCTAATGAATCTGGTTTTCCGAGAGTACTTAGACCGGTTTGTTGTCATCTTCATCGACGATATCCTGGTGTATTCTAAGAGTCGGAAGGAGCATGCAGAACATCTAGGAATTATCCTGGAAACTCTTCGTCAACATAAGCTTTATGCCAAGTATAGCAAGTGCGAGTTTTGGCTAAATCAAGTTGGTTTTCTTGAACATATCGTATCAGGAGAAGGAATTTCTGTGGATCCAGCCAAAGTTTCAGCAGTTAGCAAATGGCCTACACCAAAGTCAGTGAAGGACATTCGGAATTTCTTGGGTTTAGCTGGATATTACAGAAGGTTCATTGAAAGATTCTCAAAGATAGCAACACCCCTGACCAAGCTCACACGAAAAGATGAAGAATTTGTGTGGTCAGAAGCATGCGAACAAGCTTTCGTAGAACTCAAGTCAAAATTGACATCTGCACCTATTCTCGTAATACCGGATCAATCTGAAGGATTCGAAGTGCATTATGATGCATCTGGTAAGGGATTAGGATGTGTTCTACATCAGCACGGTAAAGTTGTAGCTTATGCTTCAAGACAACTGAAGACTCATGAGCGCAATTATCCGACGTATGATCTGGAGTTGGCAGCCGTCATCTTTGCTCTCAAGATTTGGCGCCATTATTTACTTGGTGAACGAGTGAACATCTATACGGATCTTAAAAGTCTGAAGTACGTGTTTACTCAGAAGGAGTTGAATATGCGGCAGAGAAGATGGTTAGAACTCATGGCGGACTTTGACATCAACCTGCAATATCACCCAGGGAAGGTGAACGTAGTACCCGATGCTCTTAGTCGCCAACCATTATCGATGAATCTCACCGCTCAGTGGAACCTTCAGCAAGACTTGCATCAGATGGAGATTGAAGTAGTTATGCCAGGTAATGCTTCGAGTTTGATGAATCTACAAGTTCAATCAACCATTATCAATCAGATCAAAGCAGCTCAAGCAAGTGATGCTACGTTGCAAAGGATCAGAGAACAAATGGAGAATGGACTCAGAACAAACTTCATCATCCATGAAGACGGATCTTTGAGATACGACAGCAGATTGTGTGTACCAAAAGGTCCTGTTCAGGAAGAGTTAATGAAAGAAGCTCGCAGCTCTCCCTACTCAGTACATCCTGGAGGTACCAAAATATAGAAAGATCTACGTCAGAATTATTGGTGGCATGGAATGAAGCGTGAAGTAGCCAGAAGCGTCGCAAAATGTTTGGTGTGTCAGCAAGTAAAGGCTGAACATCACAGGACAGCTGGACTACTTCAACCGTTACCAATCCCAGAATGGAAGTGGCAGCACATCACGATGGACTTTATGACTGCTCTTCCTCGCAGCACAAAGGGTAACGATGCTATATGGGTCATTGTGGATCGACTCACAAAGTCGGCTCACATCATCCCATTTCGGGTTGGCCAATCAACTGAGACACTAGCAAAGATGTATATGAAGGAAATTGTGAGACTTCATGGAGTACCGGTCTGCATTGTCTCCGATCGTGACACCAGGTTCCGATCGCAATTTTGGCAGAGTCTGTAAGCAAGCTTGGGAACAAGTCTGAACTTCAGCACGACTTATCATCCACAAACAGATGGTCAGTCGGAACGAACTATTCAGATCTTGGAGGATATGCTCAGAGCGTGTATGCTAGACTTCAAGGGATCGTGGGAAGATCACCTGCATCTTATGGAGTTTGCATACAATAACAGCTACCAAGCAAGCATAGGAATGTCACCTTTTGCAGCATTGTATGGAAGGAAGTGTCGATCACCATTAAGTTGGGATGACATCGGAGATAGGGAACTTCTTGGACCAGAGATGATAGTAGCGACCGTTAATGTGGTTCGTACTATCAGGGAAAGAATGCGCATAGCCCAAGATCGACAAAAACACTGGGCTGATGCAAAGAGACGACACTTGGAGTTCCATCCAGGAGACCATATATTCTTGAAGATATCTCCGAACCGCGGAGTGATCCGATTTGGAAGACGGGGTAAATTGAGTCCGAGATACATTGGACCGTTCGACATACTCGAACGAGTCGGTGAAGTGGCATACCGCTTAGCGCTACCATCCTCATTGGAAGGAGTGCATAACGTGTTCCATATATTCCAACTCAGAAAGTATGTGAGTGACCCCAGCCATGTACTTGATCATTCCGAGCTCACTATACAGCCCGACTTGTCTTGTGAGCAACAGCCTGTGGAGATCCTGGATAGAAAAGTGAAGACACTTCGGAACAAGGAAGTTAACTTGGTCCGGGTAATGTGGAGGAAAGACACTCCAGGAGAATCAACTTGGGAAAGAGAAGATGAAATGCGTGCAAGATATCCTCACCTCTTTGTAAACTAGTCCTCAAATAAAAGTTGTAAATTTCGAGGACGAAATTTTTGTAAGGAGGGTAGATTGTAACAACTCTAATTTTTGTATACATAAAATTGATTTAAATTTGAAGTATACTTGGGGTATTTAATATTTCTGTTACCACTTTAAGTATTTATTTTCCCACAATAATTACAAGAAGGAGCTTGTAGCTCATTGGTAATAACTTGTACTGCTGAACCAAGCCACCAGAGTTCAAATCCCATACCCTACATTATTTTTAATATTGATTTTTTTTAAAACCTTTAGAATACCAAGAGTTTACACGTGCATATCTCACAAAAACCCCACTACACCCAAAGATGTAACACTTCCATGAGTTAGATGAAACGTCGGAGGGATCCTGGCCGCCGGACTCGGCCGGGAATCGGCCAACTCGGCCTCGACTCAGCCGACTGAGTGCTCCGACCGAGTCACGGCCGAGTCACCCCCGAGTCAGCCGATTCCGGAGACGGCCACAACATGAAAGTTGTGTCTTTTCATATTCCCTATGCACCTGCAAAATTTCAGCCTCAGACCACTTCTAGAGCTCTTTAAAAACCCCAATTACTCCACTTTTAATACATTTTTATTACATTTTATCACATTTTTATTTTTAACTTTTCATCTACTCTAACCCTAGCCTAACCCTATAAATACCAACCCTACACACTACCGTCTCACCCCCAAAATCTTGAGCCACTCTCTCAAAAAATTTTCCAAGAAGTGTGTACTTTGAAAACAAGTTCGCGGCGAAGCTCCGACGAAATTCCGGCGGGAATTCCGGCAACGTTTTTAGAAACAACCGGCGACGAAGCAACGCCTCGGCAACTCCTTTAGTCCCCCATCAGTCCTTAGTATAGATCGAAACTCGTAAGTCCCACTCTATACCCCTTTCTATTTCTCTAAAATACGAAATTACGAAACCCGACGGAATCGGAACAAATCCGATTTCTGATTCGGTTTTCTATAAAATTTCACTTCTAATCAATACATTCATGTCTAAACATCTTTATCTTGACTATTAAACTTTTAAAAATCAATTTGAACAAGTTTCGTCACATGAAATGATAACCTTTCCAATTTATCGTATTTTTCACTTTAATACCATCATGTTTTGATTTCACATTTAACCCCTTAACTTTGCTATACATTCAAAGTAGAGCACGAGGTAATGACCTACCTCCACACACATGCAAATACAACACCAAAACGATACCATCAAAACTTAGAATACGATAAAACAAAACTTTCATTTAAATACCATATTCTTAATAAAACTAATTCTAGAAGTTTTAGCTTAGACACGCTTTTAAATAAATAACTCTAATTAGGAAAACACGATAAGTTGTGAACATCGATCGTTTATCTAAACCTGACTTTGTGGTGTCTAGGCTAGGCAAGTGAGCAAAAGTAACTTTAAAAGGCTCGTCTCACGATTCATGAGCGGATCCCTCCTTCCTCAGTTGTACTTACCTGGCTACAATTGGCGGTGAAGAGGCGATTTGAGGCTTCTAACGACTTGTCGTTTAGACCATTTAGAAATAGGCTAGTTGGCTTAGAAACCCTAGAATCTAAAATACGGAAAATTACACTTTGCAAATAAATACCTTTTACTTTATAAAACCGTTTTCTAAAGGATTAGTATTTTACAATCTTTGCAAAGCGCCGCTACAACCCATCTTTGGGGAATCTGTTCGGGATCGTGCGGTTTATCTCGCACCCTCGGGATAGTAGTGCGAGATTCAGACCTCCGCAAGGAACATTCGGTCTCGAAAGTTTTAAAATACGATATCTTGAGAAAATGAGATTTTTGGAATATAAAATATTTATTTAAAATTATTTTTTGTATAAACATATATATATATATATATATATCATTTAAGTATCTATTATATTATTATATAAATTTCCACATTTTTCTAAAAATCACAATAATAAATTTTACACTAAAATACCATGAACTTCAAATAATCAATATTACAGATAAATACCCTTATTTATAAAACAAGGATATTTTCACTAGAAATGTCACAACATAAAATCCACCCTCATTACAACTCTAAAGACGAACAATAAATACTTGAGGTGTATTTTGAAAATTATATAAAAGTATTTTTACATAAAACCCCCTCAAGTTTTATAAATTACCCTAATGACCCTAGCAATTATAAGACTTTGATTCACATTTCTGATTGTCTGACTCGGGTTTGAGTCTGATTAATCTGACTCGAATATGATTCAAGTCAATCTATAATCTACAAGATTCCAATTCAATATGAACACATGAATCCATGAATACGGTTATCAATTTATACAACTTGACTGAACCGAACCATGGATATATTCCTTTTACATGATTCTCAGTTATTCCATTTACATAACTCTACGGTTACAACCGTTTCCTGATATCATGGTTTCGGTCAGTGAGTCATTCAATCTTACAAACAATACAATTTCCAAGATAACAATACAAATAATATACGCGGGGTTTAAGGGGTAGATTGGTACGGAAGGAGTTAAAGGTGGCACGAGGTGGTCAGATTAAGACACCTAACCTATATTCCGTTGCTGTTGTACCGTGGCTTAACGGTTCCTTGTACATTCCGTTTGCCCTGGTCTCTAGCATATAGAGACCCCCTCGTATACACTGGCATCCTTCTGTACCAAGCTACAAACAACAGCGTTAACACAACAGTACAACAATACTATACAACTTTAAAAGATATCTTCTTATTCTGTCTTTTCTACTTTCCTCTTACCTTTGGGACTTACCGAGCGACCTATTCGCTGACGATATTCTATTTCTTTTTTCTTTGAATGACGTCAGGTGATTTGGACCCGGCAGAGATCGAGCCATCTGCAGAAGACTTGGAGCAGTTTGCCGAAGATCCAGCACTTTAATTCATTGTACACTTTTCCATTCAGTATTTTACATTTCCTGTTATGCCACTGTTTAAGCATCTTTTTATTTCAGTTGTATTTCCTTCATGTATTGTACAAAGAATGTTAATAAATAAAAGTTGCTGTTCTTTTTATTTTCTTGTCTTTTGTGTACTTATTTTATATTGCTTAGATACGCTTAGCGTATGTACTTCTGAGTATATACGTAGCGGACCTCGTCGCGTCTCCTTAACCGTACACTGGAAAGCGGGGCGTGACACATAGTAAGTCACAATCCACTCATATTCATATAATAAAGAAAAAGAAAAGAGAGAGGGAGGGAGACGATGAAGTTGTATTCTTTAGTTGCCATGCCTTCTCACTTGCTCATCTACACCCAAGTTTTCCTTTTCTCCTCTCTTAATTTTTTTTTTGAAAGTTGAGAATGGAAAATTTATGAGAGAACAATTAGAGATTAGCTACTACATCTCTAGCGATCATTTCCTATCAAGTTTTGATCACTAGTTACTGCACTGGGTATTTAGTGTGAAGATGGAGCCTTAGCTTGTATTCTTTCGAGGTGGATCATCTTCAGCAAGGAAGAACAACACCCCAACTCGTTCCCGATGACTTAAGGAGCTAAGCAAATGGAAAGAAGACGAAGGTTTTTCCCCCAATCAGCGCAAAGCTCTGTTTAAAATTCAAATTTTGAAATGAAGCAACGCTTCAGAAGCAGCACCAAGTGCGCTGTGCCCTAAGCAGCGCACCACATGGAAAGCACGTGTGCACTAGCGCTAAGTGCGCTGCGCTCTAATAAGCGCACCACGTGCAAAGCACGGATGCGCTAGCGCTAAGTGTGCTGCCCTCTAAGCAGCGAACCACGTGCAAAACACGGGTGTGCTAGCGTTGGAACTAAAAGATCCTCACCGTCAGATCAGAGATCCAATAAAGATGATAAATAATTAATTAATCAAAATTAAATTCTGTTAAGGAAAGATTCCTCAAAATCTTTCCAAAAAAATGATTGTGCTCTGTAAATCAGAGCACCGTTGAATCAATGATCCAATGGTGATTAAAAATCACCAAAGGTACAGAATAAATTCTGTAAGGAAAGATTTCCCAATCTTGTTAAAAACAAGAAAATTTCCTTCTGTAAATCAGAAGCCCTTGGATCAAAGATCTAACGGTGGGGAAATCTTCAAATCAATTGGAGAAAAGATCTCCTTACCTGATTGAACAAATCAGCTTGCCCTGTATAAAGGCCCCAAGACTTCAAGCCTCAGAGATACAGAAACATAGAGAAAAAACCCCTCATAAGCTTTGAGAGATCTCAGAAAGAAGAGCCAAGCTCTCAGAAAAAGAAGAGTTTCTTCAAAGTAAAAAAAATGATGAACAGAGAGATGAAATCATCTCATAATTAAAAAGAAAAATTCACTTCTTCAAAGATCATAGATCTATAAGACCAAGGTCTTTCACAAAGAGATCAAAGGATCTCATCATAAAATAAAAAGAAGAACATAATTCTTCTCACAGATCATAGATCTACAAGACGCGTATCTTTTTACAAAGAGATCATGAACATCTCATTATAAAAGAAGGGGGGAGAATAATTCAATTCTCTTAAGGATCATAGATCTATAAAGGCAAAGCCTTTCATCAATACAAGAGATTGAAGCATCTCCTATAAAGTAAGAACTTTTGTTCTTAAAATATTGAGACAAAATCTCTTATAAAAAGAGAATTTAATTCTTAGATCGCAAAACTGATTTAAGTTGCATAAAAGAAGATCCTTGGTGCTCCTAATCAAAAAGAGCCTCAGTGCTCCACATCTAGCGCAAAACGCTGTAGAGACTTGGCGCTCTTAATTTTGAAGAGCCTTAGCGCCCCAAACATAGCGCACTGCGCTCATTATCTGGCGCTCAGCGCCAAGCGCGCCACATGCTCGTCACGTATGCGCTATTTAAAAGAAGCATCTCAGCGCTCCTGGACTGGCGCTCAACGCCGAGTGCACCACGTACTCCTCACGTGTATGCCACTGAACTAATAGCGCAATGCGTTTATAAACTAGCATTCCGCGCTCATAGACTGGCGCTAGCGCCAAGCGCGCCACGTGTCTCCCATATGTGCACTTCTTAAACAGAAGCGCTCTGCGCTTTTTGAACTAGCGCTTTGCACTCAAAAGACTGGCGCTCAGTGCCAAGCGCACCATGTGTCCCTCACGTATGCGCCACTTAACAATTAGCGCTTTGCGCTCTTGGACTAGCGCTCTGCGCTCTTTTGACTGGTGCAAAGCGCCAAGCGCACCACGTGTCCCTCACGTGTGCGCTATCCAACAGAAGCGCTCTGCGGTCTTTGACTGGCGCAAAGTGCCAAGCGCGTCACGTGCTCCTCACGTGTGCGCTGATAGAACATAAATTGTTCTTTAATAAGCCCTCAGAGCTATGATAAATGCTCAGCATTCAATAAAAGACAAAAATATTGTCAGAATCCAAATCAATGCTCAGCATTGTTAAAAAGACCAAGCTCAAATAAATGCTCAACAGCCCAAGAATAAATGTTAAACATTTTAACTTGACTGGACTTAGCCCAAGATTGGCCATAAGTACTTAATTCAGATTAATTGAGCACATATGCTCATAAATCTTTTAACAGAACTTAGGCCCAAATTGGACTATAGATCTTTCAACCAAAATTGGTTCAAGGGTACATCTCTGAACCCCGCTGATATATGTCGTTGTAATCCTTCAACATCTTCAAAGAGGTGACGGGTCCCGACAACCATACATTCCATGGACTATGATGTCCTTAACCTCGGACTGTGGGGTCCCTTTAAACCCACGGACTATGATGCCCTTAACTTTGGACTGAGATGTCCTTAAACTAACATTGGACCGTAATGTCCTTAAACTAATTATGGACCGCAAAGTCCCTAAACTAAACAATAGAGCCCAAATGCTCTTTTGTTGGATCTAAATGATCCTGTTAAGTTGATCTTAGTCTAAATTTAGACTAATGTATCCTTAACAAACGTTTAAGTTGATTTTAGTCTCAAATGAGACTAACGTATCCTTAAACCCAACCCCCCAAACCCAAATTTAAGAAAATACGGATTTGGACTAATCCACGCCCTACGGGCGACAACATAAATTAGTCTCCGTATACAATCCATGGGCAATCAAAAAACAAAACAAACACACACGACACGAAGTGACCATCTGGAGAAGGAGAAAGTGGTTACCGCGATGTGGTAGCATAATTAACTGCAGGGGCTTGCGCCTGTAGGGAAGAGCATCCCCACAATCAAAAACCCCTCAACGAGGGGGAATCTGACGAAGTCTGCTATATCGGCCGCATCCGTTTAAACCTTCGATACATGCTGTCATAAATCAACTTGGCATCATCGGAGAGGTGGACGGATAGCACCTAATAGCATCTGCCCTCGAAATTCAGGAAAGACAGACCTACGCGGTCTCGTCCCCATGTTTTCGGCGGAGAACAGATTCTGGCACTCCTGGTGGGACATTTTTCTCTTTCCACTCCACACTTCGTGTATCGTGTTTGCGAACGAATCGCAGTTTAATATGGTTGCCCTTGGGTTCGAGGTACTAAGATTTGGTTTTGCTACCATGCAGAAAAAAGAATATCAATGGACTCTAACTGCTCCAGCTGCAATTGCAACTCCCGTTCCACCTCATCTGAAGGTGTAACCTACGGGCCCCAAGCGACCTCCCTTTTCAAGATGCCAGTAGAGCAATTAACTCATGCCACCACTGGGCTGTTCTTTGGGACCATGATCCCACCGATGAGCTTCAATGCCCCGCTGCTGTCGCAAGAAGCCCCAAAAATGTCGGTCTTTGATCGACTTACCACTACTGCGGCCCCTCTCAACGGGTCGCCTAAATCCAACGCCTCAGTCTTTGACAGATTGGACCAAAGCTCATGTAGGCCCGTAAAGAAGCCTGCAATACCAGAAAGGGTTATCCCAAAAAGGATAGCCATTCCTGCTCTCGAAGTCGTCAAAGCGGCTTCTCCTACCAAAGGGTTGGTCTTCACAAGACTGACTGTTTCAGCTCCCGTTTTAGGAGAAATCGTCAAGGCTACTTCACCTGCTCAGAAGTCTGCTTTCGATAGGTTGGCCATCCCCACTCAGCGGACGTCAGTCTTCAACAAGTTGACAACGACAACTTCTGATCAAGACAGGGGGCATGAGGAAACCACCCCCGTAGCTAAGATAATTCCAACTGCAGGACACGCTCGACGTCGCCACTGGAGCCGAGTGAGGAAGGCTGGGGGCAATTCCCCTTCCGGACTGACTCCGCCGGCTCCAATGGTGAAAGTTGATGCCGCTGTTCCAACTGGGAACAGCTTTGAACCGCTAAGGAGGGTGCGCAAAAACTCTCCGACTGCCGTACTGAAAAGATCTCCTTCACCTAAAGAGAACGCTACTAAGGTGAGGCTAGAGCAGCACCCTCAGCGGCTATCCTCTAAAATTTATAAAGTTTGGCGACAGGTCCAAGACTCGATGATTGATCAAGATTACTCCCGCCGACAGAAAAAGATGAAGGCTCGGCAAGAAAAGAGCCATTCCGTGGTACCACAGAAGATATCATCCGTCTGGGTGACCGCGGCGAACAGCAAGGACACTGAATCTAAACGCCTCAAGTCTGGGGGCATGGCAACACATACCATTTATATGGCTTCCGGAAAAGAGGAAAGCCATGCTTCTAAGGGTCATCAACCGCTTACCGATCGATAACAAAGGCTCAGGAGCAACAGCAGCAAAAACTTCAGAAGATGCTGACTGCAATGGCCGCACTCACTGGGCTGAAAGAAAACCCAGAGACCTCAGAGCAGCGTCAGGAACAAGAAAATGATGCTGAATTCCTCCGAAGAATGCTTGAGAGGAAAGAAAAAGAGGCCGCGGAATAGACGGCCAACATAAAACGAATGGCTCTTTTGTTCCAAGACATGGCCGGGATGATGTTACAGCCGGAACCTCCAGCTGAAGACACCCCGATTATCATTGAAGGCGACAGAGGGGAGACATCGAACCCTCCTCCGGCTTTTTCAGCAGCCAAGGAGGAGACCATCTCCAAGTCTGCTCTGGATGATTACATCGCTCAGCAAATACGAGCTCATCAGGAGAGCCAAACGGCTAGGCGGATCGTTAAGACTGGACGACCCTATCCGGGATGGAATGACCAAATAAGGTACCCGCCGGGATATACGATCCCTAAATTCCATGTATATAAAGGGACGGGCAATCCCCACCAGCATGTCGCCCAGTTCAGGGCTCTATGTGGCAACACTGGAGGTGACGATAAACTGCTACTTCACCAGTTTGTCGGCAGCTTGTCGGAGACGGCGTTCGATTGGTATTCTGAACTCCCAAATGACTCTGTCAAAACTTTTACAGAGATGGAAATGCTGTTCACCCAACGTTTTGCAAGCGCTAGCGAACAAACCCCAATCACAGCACTGATCAATGCTAGGGTGAAGCCTGGAGAGACATGGGTGCAGTATGCGATACTGTGGCGGAATTTGTGGTCGAAGTGTGAGCAGCGCATCGAAGAAGCGCTGCAGTAGGCATGTTCATGGGTAATCTCGACCCTCAGGCGACCATTTCCCAATTCATGATGTTTTTCAAGCCGACCACTTTCCAGGCCTTGATTGACAAGCTGGCCCAAATGGACCAGATAGGCCACAGGCCCTCCTCTTCGAAGTCGGAGCCTCGAAACAAAAAAGGGAAGGGGAAAGCGACCTTCGTCGCCAATACTCAACAACAACCGAGCAACTTAAAACCGGTTGTTCGCCAAAACAACGTGCGTCCACGCCCATCCCTCGAGGAGAGACTGGGACGTCCTTACTCGTTTTTTCGGGATAAAACGAGGAGACTGTTCGAGCTGGCAGTGCGCAACAGACTCATCAATTTTCCGGATCCAAAATGTCCGTTGCAGCCAGGCGATGTCAACAATCCTAATTACTGCCCTTACCACCAAGCAGTAAGCCATCCAATCGAAGACTGCTTCGTCTTCAAAGGCTGGGTTAAGGACCAATACCAACAGGGAAAATTCACGCTGTTCGAAAAATGGAAGATGAACCCGCCACAACCACATGATCCGAAAAAGATGGACATGCCGGGGGCATCGTGCTCATTCATAGAGAAAGCCCCTTGGACCGAAAAGTCCGTGAACTAGAAATTTGCCTCGAATACGGCAACGACGGACCGAAACATCCCTAAACTAACGATGGACCACTATGTCCTAAAACTGGCTATTGACCAGACGTCTATAAACTACTATGGACCGCAGCATCCCAAGGCTGACAAAAAAGGGTATTTCCATAAGCGAGATGGGCACGGATGAAAACCCGAAAGGACTCCGTGAGTAAAAATAGCAGGACTACCGGTGAGTTTTGTGAAAACCCGAAAGGGCGCAATCTCGTTAAAAGACACTTGCAAGGTCCTCTTGACCCTGTAAGAAGAAACCACCTGCGTGAGATCCTTACGAATCACAAAGGAGAAACACACTTAGGGATCCCCACGATTCCTAAGGAGAAATTACACTTGCAAAATCCTCACGACTCGTAAGGAGAACCCTCTTATGAGACCCTCACAGCTCATAAGATTCAAAAGCCTTAAGCTATAGAGATCTGAACCTGTTCTTAAGCCATCGGAACCTCCAATGCTGCCCTACAAGCGGTTCAATATTGACCCTTGTATACAATCCACGGGCGCGAGTAAACATTTCCCTAACAAAGTCCCACCAGTGACTAGGGATATGCTCACACGGTGAACAACCCTTGTAAGTCCTCTCGACTTACAAGGAGAAAACACTCTTGTAAGATCCTTACGACTTATAAGAGAACGCACACTTAAGAATCCTCACGATTCCTAAGGAGAAAACGCACCTACGAGATCCTCACGATTCATAGGAAGAAATACTTTTATGAGACCCTTACGGCTCATAAAGTCAAAAGCCTTAGTCGACAGGATCCTAACCCTGTTTACTAAGCCACCTTTTTTCGACATCGACAAAGGCAAATGATGATTTGCTCCTGAAAATATCCCAGTTGTAGCGATGCTGATGCCTAAATCGGTGTCCAATCCCAAACTCACAGCGAAAATCCAGCGAGCCACAAATGCATACGAAATAGCCGAAATGATAGGTCAACTTGCAACAAAATCAGCAAGTAAAAATGTATGCATAAAAAATAGCGGAAATGGTTAGGCAACTCGCAATAAAAAGTAGCGAGTAAATAAAACAAATAGCTAAAATTATTGGGCACCGCGAAAAATAGCCGAAATGATTGGGCGATCGCGACTTTCGCGACATAAAAAGCTGAAATGATAAAGCAT
The DNA here is from genome assembly GCA_030015575.1 of Agapanthus africanus. Taxonomy (NCBI): domain Eukaryota; kingdom Viridiplantae; phylum Streptophyta; class Magnoliopsida; order Asparagales; family Amaryllidaceae; genus Agapanthus; species Agapanthus africanus. The sequence continues at coordinate 542,382,473 of CM057346.1, read as the reverse complement.
CGCGGAAAGAAAAATATATAAAAACCTACAGGTAAGATCACATCGATCCCTGTATACAATCCAGGGGCACAAACAAAAAGGGAACCATACCTTCCCACCAGGCTCCATCAAAAAGAAAGCCAAGTCTCGATGGCCACCTCTACAGCCTAGAAACCCACAACGGCGTTCCTTCACAGTCCATCAGGATGCAGATGCAACATCAACGAAAAACCTCACAGTTGAAACAAAGCGGAGTGATGGCAAAATCCCAGCTCCACCTCAGCATTCGTCTCGTTACACCAGACGCAATGTCAACAACGGCATTCCTTCGCAGTCCAGCAGGATGCAGATGCAACGTCAACGAAAGACCTCACGGTCGAAACAAAGCGGAGTGATGGCAAAATCCCAGCTCCACCTCAGCATTTGTCTCGTTACACCAGACGCAATGTCAACAACGGCGTTCCTTCGCAGTCCAGCAGGATGCAGATGCAACATCAACGAAAGACCTCACGGTCGAAACAAAGCGGAGTGATGGAAAAATCCCAGCTCCACCTCAGCATTCGTCTCGTTACACCAGACGCAATGTCAACAACGGTGTTCCTTCGCAGTCCGGCAGGATGCAGATGCAACGTCAACGAAAGACCTCACGATTGAAACAAAGCGGAGTGATGGCAAAATCCCAACTCCACCCCAGCATTCGTCTCGTTACACCAGACGCAATGTCAACAACGGCGTTCCTTCGCAGTCCAGCAGGATGTAGATGCAACATCAACGAAAGACCTCATGGTCGAAACAAAGCGAAGTGACGGAAAAATCCCAGCTCCACCTCAGCATTCCTCTCGTTACAGCAGACGCAATGTCACCCCAGGGTCAAAACAACGGAGCCACGGCATAGTCCCTAGTTCCAAATCTCGACGGTTCACAGACGACCTAGAGACCAAATCGACATTCGTCTCGTTACAGCAGACGCAACGTCGGCAAAGCAGAGTGACGGCAAAATCCCAGCTCCACCTCAGCATTCGTATCATTACAGCAGATGCGATGTCCCCCCGGCGTTCTTCCTCTAACAGGATTCGGACGCGCCAAAACAACAAAGCAAAGGCAATATTCCTAGCTTCAGGGTCTTAACGGCAACTCATATAAAACCTGAAAGACTATCGGGGATCATCCCACACCAGCACGGAGTGATCACCACCGCGACATTCGTCTCGATACAGCAGACGCAATGCCAGCAAATGAAGCAAAGGTATTCCTAGCTTCAGAGTCTTGACGGCAACTCATATAAAACCTGAATGACTATCGAAGATCATCCCACACCAGCGCGAAGTGATCACCACCGCGACATTTGTCTCGATACAGCATACGCAATGCCAGCAAATGAAGCAAATGCAAAATTCCTAGCTTCAGGGTCTTGACGGCAACTCATATAAAACCTGAAAGACTATCGAAGATCATCCCACACCAGTGCGGAGTGATCACCACCGCAACATTTGTCTCGATACAGCAGACGCAATGCCAGCAAATGAAGCAAATGCAATATTCCTAGCTTCAGGGTCTTGACGGCAACTCATATAAAACCTGAAAGACTATCGGAGATCATCCCACACCAGTGCAGAGTGATCACCACTGCGACATTCGTCTTGATACAGTAGACGCAATACCAGCAAATGAAGCAAAGGCAATATTCCTAAATTCAGGGTCTTGACGGCAACTCATATAAAACCTAAAAAACTATCGGAGATCATCCCACACCAGCGCAGAGTGATCACCACCGCGACATTCGTCTCGATACAGCAGATGCAATACCAGCAAATGAAGCAAAGGCAATATTCCTAGCTTTAGGGTCTTAACGGTAACTCATATAAAACCTGAAAGACTATCGGAGATCATCCCACACTAGCGCAGAGTGATCGCCACCGCGACATTCGCCTTGATACAGCAGACGCAATGCCAGCAAACGAAGCAAAGGCAATATTCCTAGCTTCACGGTCTTGACGGCAACCCATATAAAACTTGAAAGACTATCGGAGATCATCCCATACCAGCATGGAGTGGTCACCACCTAGATGTTCATCTTAATACAGCAGACGAGATGTCACCACAGCATTCTTCCTCCAGCAGGATTCAGACGTGATAATCAAACAATGGAGCCACGGCATAATCCCTAGTTCCTAACCTCGACGGTTCATCAACAACCTAGAGACAACCGCGATATTCGTCTCGTTATAGCAGACGCAATACCAGAAAATGAAGCAAAGGCCAAATTCCTAGCTTCAGGGTCTTGATGGCAACTCATATAAAACCTAAAAGACTATCGGAGATCATCCCACACCAGCACGGAGTGGTTATGACTCATCGGGGCTCCTAAAACTGAGCCTAACCTCAAGTAAAAAGAGGCATAGCAAAACTCCTAACGCTTGCTCTTCCGACGGTCAAACTGCCTAGGAAGATTGCTTGAAGACGTCTTTTCTAGCCCCCAAAGGGATCAGAGACACGACAGTCGCAAGGCTATTCGAACAACAAGATTGCCTATCGAGAGATACATCAGTCAACGCGACAGTACGACAGGCAAAACCCTAGTACCACAGACCCTAACGGACCTCTGTCGTAAAGAGCAGAGGTTAACTGTAACGTTAGGACATTCTTGCGAGAACTTCTCGACTCGTCTCGACTCTTGAGGAAATTAGTGTCTATGCGAGAACTTCTCGATTCGTCTCTACTCGTAAGGAAAAGCCTTAGGCAGTGGGGATAAGGACCTGTTTCCTAAGCACTGGGGACCTGCAAGTCGGTCCAAAATGGACTGTTGCATACTATTCATGGGCCACACTCTCCAAAGTCGAATCTAGACAAGGAGGGAAACAACTACTTATGAGTCCTCTCGACTTGTAAGAGGGAAAATTCTCTTGTGAGATCCTTACGACTCCCAAAAGAAAGCACACTTAGGAATCCTCACGATTCCTAAGGAGAAAATACACTTACGGGATCCTCTCGACCTGTAGGGAAAAAATTCTTTATGAGACCCTCACGGCTCATAAAGTTGAAAAGCGATAGGCAGCAGATCTGAACCTACTTCCTAAACCATCACTACCTCTCAAAAAGTTCAAGATGGAATGTTCTCTATCATCTATAGACTACAATTGCCAAAATTACATGCCAGAAAAATGAAGATGCTATTCAAGAGTGCGTAAGCTGCTTTGCACCAGATCAAAACGAAAAGGGTGTAACCTACTGACGACAACCACATACCATGCAAAAAAGTAAAAGAACGATGGATTTGCATCCGTTTAAGCGTTCAAAGCATACCCACTCATGCATATGCAAAAGATTTAGTGCATAAAATAAACACACGGAGACGAGGAATTTGCTATTCATACTTCAGAAAATTCTTACATTGATGAAAACAGTGAACAAAAAACATTATTAAAATGATCACAATGGCAAAACATCAAATCCAGGACATGGATTGAGAAATTCAAAAGTGAGGCCATCCAAAATTTTGCAGGCCTCTCGGACCATCTTCGTGTGCATCCTTTCACGATCACAAGCGTCAGGATCCCCACTAATATCCTCCACCCTTCGATAGGCAGCGAGTATCGCCGCCTGCTGAAAAGCTTGATGCAGGATATCAACAAGGTTGTCTCTCCTTTTCTTTGAAATTAAGCCCATCAGATACACCGAGTGCACCTTATCTTCGGTGTCGTCCAATGCCTTAAGTGGCATACCGGCATAGAATAGAGGAAGTGCTCCCCAGATCGCTCCCACAATAATTTTCAAGAGAGAGGAACGACGAGGAAGCAGTCGACCATTATATGCATCAAAGCGACCCATAATTTCAGCACACTGGGCGTTTGTAAATTCTCGGTTTTGGGAACGGCCGAGTGCGTGAATGTCTCCATAAGAAATAATCTTGTCAAGATCATACATATGAGCGTCTATAACGTCTAGAAAGGAAAATCAGTGGAAGTTAGTGGACAGACTGATTAAGGAAAAGCTTACTAAAACATACACGGGATTTAAACAACTCTTGATATCCCCAAGGAGGAAATAAGTGCTAACTAAATCACCCAATGAATTTAATTCTGTGCAATTAAGAAAGGAACCTAAAAAGGATTTCGCATTTAATAAAAAGGTTCCTCGGGATAAGGAGTAAATCTCCCCTTGAAAGTAGTGCTCTGTGACAGAGTGACATCTGTCAACTCTAATGATGAAGAAATAAAAATTTCTCAAGAGCCTTGCTCTGTAAAAACGATGGAATAACCATCAGAAGATTTAAAATAAGAGTTTTAATGAATTAAAAGTTTTGAGATCTTCAAGATTTATGAACAAACTCTAAGAGTTCTTTATGAGCAAAACTCTGTTCATGGGCTAAGAAACCCCAAGAAAAGATCTATTTAGATCTATGGGTTCAAGAGACTCCGTTGATGAAACTCTAAAAGGGGGTTCTCCTCTTCCTATGGGTTCCATTTGGCTCCGGATGATCTTTTTATCCGTGCTTGCCGACATCCCTCCTTATCCGATAGAGATGACCCTAGCGATTCTCGATGCGGCGGAGGACAAGATCGATTGTTTTCACGAGGCACGCTTAATTAGCTAGCCTCTGAAGGATCGCTCGATTCATTTACTGAGTCAAAAAAGAGCTCAGCGGGCCATCATGTTCGCTTTCACTGATGAGTATGGTGCTAACTGGTGGGGAGCGACTCTTCGTGAAAACCGTTGCTTCGACGTGTTGGAGAAGGCAGAGAGGGAATTAGAGAACTTTGTATTTTGTTTTGTTAACCCTTGTATCTCTGATTCCATATTTGGTGAGCTTTTCCCTGTAGAGTAGTATATTTAAATCAATGTATTTCTCTTATCATTAACTGTTGAACGCTTTTCTGTTGAATTTTTCTGTTCGTCGTATATTCGTACGTGCATCCTCCTGTGTACATGAGCTTTATACTTTACCCCTAGAAATTTTCTTTAATTGCGAGTGCTATTGTCGTGTTGCCCGCAGCACGTTTTGGATACCGTTTCCATTTAAGCAGGCATATAGTTGAAAATGCATGCTTAATGGGGTGTATACCAAGGACTCTCCTCATTGCTTTACATAGCGCATGGCTTGCGCGTGTTTTGGGTTAAGTATTGTCGTCGAATGGAGGCTTGCCTATATGGTCTTGAGTGCATACGTATTCCTTCTGAGCTCTTAACTGCAAAGATGAGCCTGCGGGGGTTGATCGAGCGGTGCAGCACCAACTATCGAGGCCACTCGTATGCACGAAATTTGGCGAGTGCTTCAAGAAGTTATCACCGAGGTGGTCGCTCTTGATAAGGCCGTCATTTTTACCCATGAGATGGTTGAAGCTCATAAGGTTGCTGAAAAGGAGATTGAGAGTCGGCTCGCCTCGTACCAGGCTCAACAATCTCAGGTGGAGACCTGTCTCGTAGCAATAACAAAATTTGAAGCCGAAGCCCAGCGGAAGAAGGATGAACTGACGAATTTATTACACCGTCCGCCGGCTTAAAGATTTTTTATATACTCTTCTTTTCTTGTATTCACTTCTGAATGAGAGACTATTTTGTGTCCATTTTGATTCTTTCTACGAAATGTGTCCTGTATTCATTTTGAATTCATGAATAAAAGACGTATACTTTATTTGATATTGGTGTGTCCCTTTTAGCAAATGCGTACCGTAAATAGTCTATCTTGATCTCCTTGCGAGACAGCGACGGTTTAGGGAATAGGTTCAGGTCTGCTACCTAAGACTTTTCAACTTTATGAGCCATGAGGGTCTTATAAAGACTTCTCCCTACGAGTCGAGAGGATCTCGTAAGTGTATTTTCTCCTTAGGAATCGGGAGGATTCCTAAGTGCGTTTTCTCTTGAGAGTATCTCACAAGAGAATTTTCTCCCTTACAAGTCGAGAGGACTCGTAAGTGGTTGATGAGTTGACTTATTTCCTAGTCGAAGATTGTTCCAACGGGGAGGTCGTTGGCAGATGTGTTTCCAAGACCGGGTCATTGAATGATGTATTTCCACGACGGGGTCATTGGATGATGTATTTCCGTGACGGGGTCATTGGATGACGTATTTCTGAGACGGGGTCATTTGCTGATGTGTTTCCGAGACAGGGTCATTGGATGACGTATTTCCGCGACGGGGTCATTTGCTAACGTATTTCCGAGACGGGGTCATTGGATGACGTATTACCGCGATGAGGTCATTGGATGACGTATTCCGTGATGGGGTCATTGGATGACGTATTTCCGAGACAGGGTCATTGGATGACGTGTTTCCAAGACGGGGTCATTTGCTGACGTATTTCCGCGACGGGGTCATTTGCTGACGTATTTCCACGACGGGGTCATTGGATGACGTATTTCTGCGACGGGGTCATTTGATGACGTATTTCCGCGATGGGTCATTGGCTGACATGTTTCCGAGACGGGGTTATTGGATGACGTATTTCCGCGACGGGGTCATTGGATGACGTATTTCCGAGACGGGGTCATTGGATGACGTATTTTCGAGACGGGATCATTTGATGACGTGTTTCCAAGACGGGGTCATTTGCTGACATATTTCCGCAACGGGGTCATTTGCTCCGCGACGGGTCATTGGATGACGCATTTCCGCGACGGAGTCATTTGATGACGTGTTTCCGCGACGGGGTCATTTGATGACGTGTTTCCGAGACGGGGTCATTTGCTGACGTGTTTCCGCGACGGGGTCATTTGATGACGTATTTTCGCGACGGGGTCATTGGAATACGTATTTCCGCGACGGGGTCATTAGATGACATACTCTACGACGAGGTCATTGGATGACGTATTTCCGAGACGGAGGTTACTGGCTGACTCTAAGTTGTCCGTGAACCATAGAGTCTTAGAATTGAAGACTTTGTCGTGGCTCCGATTGGTGATGTTGCGTCCGAATCCTGTTGCAATGAGGAGGAACGCCATTGTTGTTCTTTAGGCTGTAGATGTGGCCGTCGAGATTTGGAACTAAGGACTTTGCCAAGGCTCCGCTTGGTGGTGTCACGTCCGTGCCCTGCTGGCATGAGGAGGAATGCTGTTGTTAGTCTTCTGGGATGCAGATGTTGCTGTCGAGATCTGACTTTCCCTTTGACAAAGTTTGTTGGGACATGTGGTTCCCTTTTCATTTATGCTCATGGATCGTATACAGGGGTCAGTATGGACTTATCTGCAGGGCAAAAGTTTCGTTCCTTTTTTTATTTCTTTCCACGATGCTCTATCATTTTAGCTTTTTATATCGCAAAAGTCGCGATTGCCCAATCATTTCAGCTATTTTTCGCAGTGCCCAATCATTTCGGCTATTTTTGTATGCATATATTTTACTCACTGATTTTTATTGCGAGTTGCCCAGACATTTCGGCTATTTCATATGCATTTTTTTTTCGAGTATGGAACTCAAGATCTGATACCAATCTTAGCATCAGCATCGCTATGACTGGAATGTTGGCAGGAGCGAATCATCATTTGCCATGAAAGGACTTGGAATTTGTTACCGATTTAGGTATCAGCATCACTACTATTGGAACGTTGGCAGGAGAAAATCATCATTTGCCCTTTGTCGGTTTGAACAAAGGTGGCTTAGCAAACAGGGTTAAGATCCTGCCGACTAAGGCTTTTGACTTCATGAGCCATAAGGGTCTCATAAAGATGTTTCTCCTTACGAGTCGAGAGGATCTCGTAAGTGCGTTTTCTCTTTAAGAATCATGAGGAATCTTAAGTGTATGGTCTCTTATAAGTCGTAAGGATCTTACAAGAGTATTTTCTCCTTATAAGTCGAGAGAACTTACAAGTGTCATTCACCACATGAAGACATCTCGTGCTGTTGGTGGAACTTGGTGGGGTGGAACTTGGTGGGGGAGGTGTTTATTTGTGCCCGTGGATTGTATACAGGGGTCAATATGGACTCACCTGTAGGGCAGTCTGAGAAAAGTGATGGCTTAAGAACCGGTTCAGATTCCTGTAGCTTAAGACTTTTGAATCTTATAAGTCGTGAGGGTCACATAAGAGGGTTCTCTTTACAAATCGTGAGGATCTCGTAAGTGTAATTTCTCCTTAGGAATCGTGAGGATCCTTAAGTGTGTTGCTCCCTTGTGAGTCGTAAGGATCTCACGCAGGTATTTTCTCCTTACAAGGTCGAGAGGACCTTGCAAGTGTGCATGAATTTTTTTACGAGTCTGCGCCCTTTCGAGTTTTCACAGACTCGCCGGTAGCCCTACTGTTTTTACTCACGGAGCCCTTTCGGGTTTTCATCCGTGCCCATTTTGCTTATGGACGTACTGTTTTTTTGCGTCAACCTAAGTATGCTGCGGTTTGTAGTAGTTTTAGAGACGTTTCGGTCTGTCGTTAGTTTTAGGATATTGTGGTCCATTGTTAGTTTAGGGACATTTCGGTCCATTGTTAGTTTAGGGACGTTTCGGTCTGTTGTTAGTTTAGGGATGTTTCGGTCCATAGTTGCCATTTTGGAGAAAACGGCTTCGCTGGATACTACTTATAGAGTTTGGGCTTGGGAAGATAGCGAGAGGACATAGGCGTCGTCATCTATCGTTGACCTAGGTCGTGACTCGTCAGGCGTAGTATTTTTTCAGGAACCGGATGTTTATTGTCCTGAAAGGTCTTTCGCCATGCATATCCATGAGCAAGTAAGCCCCACCTTGGTAGACTTTGTCTATGATGTACGGACCCTCATAGTTCGGCTCGAATTTCCCCCGATTGGCACGATTAGGGATCATAGGTCTCTTGACCACTAGCACGAGTTCGCCATGGAGAAATGTCATCGGCCTGGTCAAACTCTCGTATGAGCGCGTCATCTTTGCTTTGTAAGTCTCCAAGTTTTGCTGCGCCATAAGGCGGGTTTCATCGAGGGCGTCAAGCTCTTCAAGCCGAAGATGAGCATTCTCTTCATCTGTTAGCTCGTAATGAACCGCTACTCATAGAGAGGGTAGCTCTATCTCTAAGGGGAGTACTGCTTCAGTGCCAAATACCAACGCAAATGGCGTTGTATTTGTGGCCGTTTTGAACGTGGTCCGGTAAACCTAGAGAGCTTCATGCAGTCTCTCGTGCCAGTCCTTCTTATTTTTGGACACTGCCTTCTTTATGATCTTCGTCAAGCTCTTGTTGAAAGCCTCAGCTAGACCGTTAGCTCGGGGATTAGATCGAAGAGTATCTACAGTCTATATTATGCTGCTATGTTAACCGGCAGATTTTATGACTTCTGTAGGCCAACCCGTTATCAGAGATAATCCGTGCGGAGTGCCGAACCGATAGATGACGTGCGTCTTGAAGAAATGGAGAATACTCTCCGTCTTCACTTCTCTTAGCGGTATGGCCTCTGCCCACTTAGAGAAGTAATCGGTTGTCGCCAATATGAACCGATGTCCTCTGGATGACGCTGGTTCGATGGGCCCGATTATATCGGTTCCCTACATTTCGAACGGCCAGCTAGCCACCGTTGGGTGTAGCGGGTTTAGATTCTAGTGGATGAAGTCTCCATGAATTTGGCACGAGTGGCACTGCTTTGCGTATTCAAGGCAGTCCTGAATTATCGTGGGCCAATAGTAGCCCATCCTCTTGATCTTCAGCTTCATCTTTGGCCTAGCTTGATGAGAACCACAGAGTCCATCGTGAGTTTCTTGGATGATTTTCTTTGCTTCTTCTGGTCCCAGGCATCTCAGCCATAGGAAGTCGAACAATCTCTTATATAGAGTATCATTGACGAAGGCGAAAGACAGAGCTCGTCTCATGAGCTGATGTCTTAAAGATGCATCTTCCGGCGTTTGAATGAATTTAAAGTAGTCTATGAAGACTTCTCTCCAATCCTTAACTTTTTCTTGGTCTTCTATTCGTAGGGTCGTTTGCTTGGTCAGACGACTCCATAGATATTTCAGCCGGTGCAAAAACCCGGCGGCTTTGTACAACAATCCTTACGTCATCGAGGTTTTCGTCAGCCAGTTCTTTGGCGAGTTTGGCTAATGCATCCGCCCTGCTATTTTCTATATGCGGTATGCTTTCTAGAATGTAGGAAGGGATTTGAGTCAGCAGTTGCTGCACTCTCTCGCCGTATTTCACCAACTCTGGTTTGCACGTTTGATAATCGCTATTTACTTGACTAACGACCAGCTGGGAGTCTCCGTAGATAAGGAGGTTTTCGATTTCCATGTCGACAGTGATCTCGAGACCTGCTATCAAAGCTTCATATTCTGCTTCATTGTTCGTCCTCGGCTCTGTTAGGGAAAAGGCAAAGCGCATTATCCCTCCTTGTAGAGTCACGAAGATGAGGCCTACCCCAGATTTGATTATGGGGGAGCTGTGCTTTCGCTTCTTCATGGAAGATGCCCCATCGAAGTAGAGTTCCCACCAGGTATCACTCCCCCTTTCTCCCTGTCGATCGTTTCAAATGTGTGCTCGTCTGCCAATTCACAGTTTAGGGGTGAATTAGCAGGTATTGAATGATCAGCGAGGAAGTCGGCTATGGCCTGGCCTTTCACCGCCTTGAGAGGTCGGTATGTTATCGAGAATTCCATTAATAGTAGGGCCCCTTTAGCGAGCCGCCCCGTTAGTATGGCTCTTGACATAAAATACTTAAGAGGATCCACTTTTGATATGAAATGGACCTCATGCGCCAACGCATAGTATCTGAGCTTCGTTATCGCGAAAATTAACGCCAGGCAGTGTTTTTCGATGGGGGGGTAGTTGTTTTCTACCCCCAGGAGAACTCGACTCAAATAGTAGAGGGCTCTCTCTTTCCCTTGGTCGTTCTCCTGTGCCCATAGCGCGCCTAAGGAACCTTCAAGGGCAGTTGTGTATAGAATGAGGGGCTTTCCCTTGACCGGAGCGGTCAGTACCGGCGGATTCTGCAGGTATTGCTTGATTTCATCCAGTGCGCTTTGGCACTTGCGATCCCAGACGAACGGGGTCCCCTTCTTCATCAGGTGACTTTAGGGGCGACATTTTCCGGAGAGGTTAGCTATGAACCGTCGGATGTATGCGAGCTTCCCTTGTAGAGACCGCAGTTGTTTCAAAGTTCTTGGAGAAGGCATTTCCATAATCGCCTTGATCTTCGATGGATCTATTTTGATGCTTCGATGTCGTACGATAAATCCTAGGAATTTTCCTAATGAAACTCCGAATGCGCATTTCAGAGGGTTCATCTTCAGGTTGCATTTCCGAAGGCGTTGAAACACTATTTTCAAATGCTCATAGTGTTCCCCATATGATTTGATTTCCACCACGAGGTCATCGATATAGAATTCGATGATTTCATGTATGAGGTCATCGAAAAATTTCTTCATGGCCCTCTGGTAGGTAGCTCCGGCATTCTTTAGACCGAAAGGCATCACTTTATAGCAAAATACGCCCAGAGGAGTCTGGAAAGCGGTATGCTTCTGGTCTTCGGGATGCATCTTTATTTGATTGTACCCTGATGAGCCGTCCATGAAGGAGAAGACTTCGTGAGTGGACGTGTTGTCTATCATCAGCTCGGTAACCGGTACGGGAAAATCATCCTTCGGACAAGCTTTGTTGAGGTCCCGAAAGTCCATGCAGATACGTACTGTCCCATTTTTCTTCATCACTGGGACAATATTGGCGATCCAGTCGGGGTATTGAACTTCTTGGATGAAGCCGGAGTCGATCAGCTTCTTGACTTCGGCGTTGATGCTCATTTCAAGTTCGAGCCGCATTCTTCTTGGGGCATGTTTAACTGGCTTGACTCCGGAGATATCGCCAATTTATGCACAGCTATTTCCGGATCTAGCCCCGGCATCTCGGAATAGTTCCATGTGAAGAAATCTTTGTACTGCATAAGCACGTCTTTTAGCATAGCTACCTGCTCTTTAGACAGCAGCTCGCTGACGAACATTGGCCGCGGGTCATTAGTCGTCCCCAAGTCGATTTTCCTTAGGTTTTCCGTAGTGGTGTGTATCTCATCTTCCAATTCTTTTGGTGCTGATGGAAATTCTGAGATCAACTCATCTTCATCTTCATTTTCGAAACACCAGGAGAGGTCATTCATATTCTCGGGCACTCCTTATTCTGACATCGTTATCATGTGACAGGTACGAGATCATTTCCAAGACCGATGTTGATCTGGTTCTACTCCTGCTATATACGTTGCTTTTGGCGCATGCCTTTGTGGTGGGACTACCCTCCAACTGTTGGATAGAGCGAACCTGCCGAGCTGATATTGGTTTTCGACCCAGTTTTTGAAGGTGAAGCATTCTTCAAGAAGATGTCCTATCGCTCGGTGATAGGAGCAATAATCCAGATGATGAACTTCGCTTGCTTGATCGGGGTGATTGGACTCCGGGAGCGTAATCATTTGATGTTTCTCGACGAGGTTGAATATCTTCCTTGTCTTATCGTGAGGAAAAGAATATGCTCGACCCATCTTTTTCATTAGAGACAGATTCCGGCTGGCCTTTTCTTGATTGCGTGACCTTTTGGATCTGTTTTGCCGCTGTTGAACGTTTTTTCCGTTCTTTTAATTGTTTTTGCCTCTATGTCGGGCCTTTTTCTTGTCTTGGGAATACATGGAGGGCTGACGGCGAAGGGCATTGTCGTCTTCCGTAGCCTGCTGAAGGAGGCGTTGCGTCTTGGCTTTCTCGTAAATGGCAAATTCGCGGCTGTGGTAGTTCCAAGCCTTTTTGACTTGCTTCCCTTATTAGCTTGTCCATTTGTTCTTCAAATAACGCACTCGGCATTTTTATGACAGGACCTCGTTCTGGTTTAGCGTCAGCGTCTTTTAAGAGAGCATTCTCTTTTTCATCAAGGCCCTTTATGACATAGCAACCATGGAATCGCTCCCGTTTCTCGGACTGGATATATCCAAGCCCAATCGTTTCCATTTTTCCGTTGGGCAATTTTCGCTGTGTTCCGAAGACGTTCCAGATCCTGTTGTAGAAATGGGCCTGTCGCGCGATTTGCTTGAAAGATACGCCTTGGCGTCTTAACAGCCTTTTTAATCCTTCTGTGTAGTATTTGGGTAGACGGATGGGCTGAAGCCTGTTAAGTGAAGAGTCAGCATCATGCCAGATTTCTTTCTCCACCTTGGTTTCAGTGGATCGATAAAAGAGGATTGCCTTTTCATCTCTTCTCCTGGAAGGGACGTAGAACGTCTGCAGCTCTTGTACACTATAGGTATCAAGTGTGTCGAGTTCTTTGTAATGCTTTTGCGGAACCATGGCGATTTGCAAACTCTGATCATCTCCAATGAGGGCCTGCATTGATGGACGGACCGAGAACACTACGTTGACTTCATCTTTAGAGTCACTGCCAAAGACCAGGATAGGGGTAGAGGGTCCCGGCTTGCTACATTAGGGCGGCCTCGAATAGACTATTTTCTCGTTCTCTTCGGTATCACTCCTGAAGACCGGAATAGTAGTGATAGCTTTTTGTTTGTTCTTCAGTTTTCAACATCTTTCTGTGTCTTCGAAGTCTGGTAGGAAGTACTTGGCATCTTCATATTTACTGATTTCGTTCACGGAGAATGGGTTTAGTTCCCCCGTCACAGTGTACTCGAGACCATCTTTGAAGTACTTCATACACTGATGTTGTGTAGAAGGGATGATATTGTACTCGTATAACCACGTCCTGCCGAGCAAAGCGTTGTAGCAAGTCTTGGCGTCAATGACGTGAAACTTGATGTCGGTAACGAGCGCCCCAAAGCGTAACGTCGGTATTACGGACCCGAGCGTCCGTGATGACTGGGAGTCGAATCCGGAGATAGTGATTTTATCCCGAGCGAGGTGTTGAATGCTTATATAGATTTCTTTTAGCACCCTCACATTCAGGAGATTAACAGAGGACCCATTTTCAACTAAGATCTTCCCTATCTTGATGTCATGGCAGTACCCGGTGACATACAGGGGATGGTTATGCTCACACGTTTCGAGGAGGAGGTCTTCATTGCCGAAAGTGATGTCAGCTGTGTGCACTTCTTCCAGCTCGTCCTTCATCTTTTCTTCGGCAAGGAAAGCTTGAAATTGGTCGGGCTCTTGTAGTGCCTTGATCAGAGAATCTCTCGCCTCTTCAGACAGCAGAAGGGCATCGAGAATGCTTAGCTACGAGGGTATCTTTCTAAGGTATGCCAAAACATTGTAATCCACCTTGTTTTTCTTGGGCGGGTCCTTGGCTGCAAGCTCTTCGACGACTCGATCATCGAGGGCGATATCCTCAAGGACATTTTCCTTCCCTTTATATTTTTTGTTCGATCCCTTGTTCATGGGTCCGAGATTCTTTTCAGGCAACGTGCAGTTACACAGCTGAATATTCTCACAGTTCTTTATCTCTTCTTCTTTTCCTGAGGTGGATTCTTTGAAGAGAGGGCTGAGAGATACTTCTTCGTCAGAATCACTTCCGAAGATGAGAACTTGCGATCCTCTGGTATCAACCATGTGACAGTTGCCGGCAGCTCTTTTATGCTCATCTGTCGTGATTCTCCGTTCCCGACGAGCTTTGCGCTTTATCCTCTTGAAATATTGTCAGTGAGCAACGTACCCTTGCCGCCACTTTTTAAAGGCTATGCACTCTTCAGTAGGGTATGCAATCCTCTGGTGGTATAAGCAATAGTTAGGATGTACATCTGCTTCGTCAAGGTGTGTATCCTCGGGGATATTTTCTTTGGGCGGTGGCAGCTTCATTCCCATGGACAAGGCTTTGGCAAACCGTTTTCTCGTCTTAAGCTTGCTTTTGTTTGCCGCAGGTGCACTTTGATCTGATTGGAGTGTTTCGTGATTTATCTCCACCATGACTTCTTCAAATTGAAGCCAACGCCTGGCCCTTTTGAATATGGCCATTTCACGTTGCTGATCAGCCTTGCTCTTCCGACAGGCTTCGTTCAGCAGCATGTCGATCATCTCGTCAGACGGTTCAAAGGATTTTGGCACTGTTCCTGCCCCCAGCTCCTCTATGTGAGATTCTTCCTCATTTATGGGAAAATGAGAGATCATGTAACAACTTGCCATATAATCCTCAAATTCTTCTGATGAGCCATCTCCGTCGTCATTGTCGTTTTCTCCGCTTTTAGGGATGTTGTTAAGAAATTCTTGGAGCGTGACTGGGGTTCGCGCCTTCTGATTATATTCTTCAAGTGCGTCAATCTGCTTTTGTAGGTCCGTGCGCTTGTCATCAGGCTTTACAGGCTTTTTGGTCTTCTTCTTCCTTTTCGAAGATTTTGACGGCTGGGCCTGGGCGTTTTGCCCATCGCTACCAATTCTTGGCGCCTGGCGTGGTTTCAGCATTCCCTCAATGACCTCGAGTTCCAGCGGGCTTTTCCACCTAATCGCCGGGCATATTTGAAGATCTCTCAGCATTCTTTTTGTTTTGGCTGAAAGGGCGACCTCCCATGGTCTTCTATAAATGAGCATGATGCCCCCGGTGTGTCTACCCTTTTAGGAGCATGCGGCTGCGGCGGGCTTACCTTCCAGTTCTCGGACAGTGCAAATTTACCCTGTTGGTATTGGTCCTCAATCCAGCTTTAGAAGATGAAGTAATCTTTAATTGGGTGGCCTACTACTCGGTGGTAGGGGAAGTAATTAGGATTGTTGATGTCACCTGGCTGCAGTGGGCATCTCGGATCTGGCCGAGTGATGAGCCTGTTGCGCACCGACAGTTCGAACAATCTCCTTGTTTTATCCCGAGGGAACAAGTAAGGACATTTTAACTTTTCGTTGATAAATCGATGTCTGTCGTTTTGGCGATCAGCTAGTTTTGGACCACTCGGCTGTTGCTGAGCATTGGCGATGAAGGTCGCTTTCCCTTTCCCTTTTTCATTCCGAGGCTCCGTCTTTGAAGAGGAAGGCCTATGGCCCATCTGGTCCATTTAGGCCAGCTTGTCAATCAAGGCCTGGAATGTGGTTTGCTTGAAAAACATTATGAATTAGGATATGGTCGCCTGCGGATCGAGAGTTCCCACAAACATGCCTACTGCAGGAGCCTCTTCTATGCGCTATTCGCACTTCGACCATAGGTAGCGCCATTGAATTGCATACTGAACCCATGTCTCCCCTGACTTCACTCGGGCATTGATCAACGTCGTGATTGGGGTGTGTTCTCTAGCGCTTGCGAAACGCTAAGTGAATAGCAACTCCATCTCTATGAACGTTTTGACGGAGTCGTTGGGAAGCTCCGAATACCATTCAAAAGCCGTCTCCGCCAAGCTGCCGACGAATTGGCACAGCAGCAGCTTATCGTCACTTCCAGTATTACCGCAAAGAGCCCTGAATTGAGCGACATGTTGATGGGGATTGCCTGTCCCCTTGTACACTTGGAATTTGGGGATCATATATCCCTACGGGTACTTGATTTGATCATACCAGCTGTGATATGGTCGCCCCGTTCTGACGACTTGGCCAGCAGCTTCGTTCGCTTGATGAGCTCGTATATGTTGAGCTATATAATCATCGAGCGCAGCTTTTGAGATTGTCTCCTCTTTTGCTGCTGAAAAGGCTGGAATGATCACCGGAGGCTCCTCCACTGGGGGTCCGGCTGGATCATCATGCCCACCATGTCCTGGAACAATAGCGCCATTTGTTTTATGTTGGCCGCTTATTCCGTTGCTTCTTTATCTTTCGTCCCGAGCATTCTGCGGAGGAACTCGACATCGGTTTCTTTCTCCTGGCGTTGCTCCGACGATGTCTCCGGGCTTTCTTTTGGCCCAGTGAGCATGGCCATCTTTGTTAACATTTCCTGGATCTTCTGTTGTTGCTCATGGGCCTTTGTTACGGATCGGGTGAGTGGTCGGTGACCCCCGGAAGCGCGGCTCTCCTCTTTCCTGGAAGCCATGTAAACAGTATGCACTACCATGCCTCCAGACTTGGAGCGTCTGGGTTCAGTGCTCTTGAGATTCTTCACAGGCATAGGGATCTTCTCCGCCCTCCTCTTTTTATGGACGATTAAAGTTGAGGGGGCTGTTGATGTAGGCACGCATGCAGACGACATCTTTCATGGCATGACGGAAGGATGGTCCTCCTTTTGCTGAATATTTATTTTCTTCTATCGGCGGGAGTAGTCCTTATCGATTACGGAGTCTTGGACTCTCTGTCAGACCTTATGAATTTTGGAGGACAGCCGCTGAGGGGGCTGCTCCAGCTCTGCCTTTGTAATATTTTCAACAGGTGAAGGAGACCTTTTTAATATGGCAGTTGGAGAATTCTTGCGCACTATCCTGAGCGGCTCAAAGCTGTTTCCAGTTAGAACAGCAGCATTAATTTCCACCATTGGAGCTGGTGGAGTTAGTCCATAGGAAGAGCTGCCCCCAGTTTTCCTCACTCGGCACCAGTGGCGACGTCGAGCATGTCTTACAGATGGTACTGGCTCAGTTACGGGGGTGGCTCCATCATGCCCCCTGCTTTGAAGAGAGGCTGTTGTGGGTGCCAGCCTGTCAAAGACTGACATCCGTTGAGAGGGAACGTCCAATCTGTCGAAGAATGCCTTTTGGGTAGGGGAAGCATTTTGGACGACTCCACCCGTAGCGGGGGTTGGAACGGCCAATCTTGCGAAGACCGACCCCTTAGCAGGAGAAGCCCTTTTGACGACTTTGTCCGTTGGAGTTGGAATGGCTATCCGCTTCGGGATGACTCGTTCAGGTATTGCAGGCTTCTTCATGGACCCACTGGAGCTTAGGCTCAGCTTGTCGAAGACTGATGCAGTAGACTTAGAATTGGACGGCCCGTTGAGAGGGGTCATGGTAGTGGTAAGCCGATCAAAGACCGACTTCTTCGGAGCTTCCTGTGACTGTATTGGGATGCTGAAGCTTGCCGGTGGGATCATGGTCCCAAAGAACAGTCCAGTGGTGGCCTGAGTCATCTGTTCCACTGGCATGTCAAAGATGGAGGCCGCTTGGGACCCATAGGTCACTCCTCCAGTGAGAACGGAGTGGGAGTTGCTGTTGCAGTTGGTGCAGTTGAAAGCCATTTTCTTTGCATGGGAGCAAGACACCAAATCTTAGTACCTCGAATCCAGGCGCAACCACATTAAACCACGATTCGTTCGTGAACACGACACACGAAGTGTGGAGTGGAAAGAGGAAAAGGTCCCACCGGGCGTGCCAGAATCTTTTCATCGCCAAAAGACGCGACCGGGACGTTGGGACGTCTGGCCTGAATTTTGGGGGCAGATGCTATTTGGTTTTATCTGTCCACCTCTCCGAAGATGCCAAGTTGATTTATGGCACCGTATATCAGAGGTTTAGACAGATGCGGCCGTTGCAACAGACTTCGTCAGATTCCCCCTCGTGTACGAGGGGTTTTTGATTGTGGGGACGCTCTTCCCTGCAGGCACAAGCCCCTGCAGTTAATTACGCTACCGCATAGCGGTAACCACTTTCTCCTTCTCCAGATGGTTACTTCGTGTCGTGTGTATTTGTTTTGGTTTTGGTTGCCTGTGGATTGTATACGGAGACTAATTTATGTTGTCGCCCGTAGGGCATGGATTAGTCCAAATCCGTATTTTTCTTAGATTTGGGTTTGGGTTGGTTTAAGGATCGTTAATCTTATTTTAGATTAAGATCAACTCAAACATTTGTTGAGAATACGTTAGTTTAATTTTAGACTAAGATTTACTCAACAGGATTTTCTTTAGTTTATAAGGACATTGCGGTCCGTTGGGTTTAAAAACATCATAGTCCATGAGTTTAAGGACCTCATAGTCCATAATTTAAAGACTTCATACTCTATAGAGCTTAGTTTAGGGACGTTATGTTCCATTGGGTTTAAGGACATCATAGTCCGTGAGTTTAAGGACCTTATAGTCCATAGTTTAAAGACATCATAGTCTATGGGGTTTTGGTTTGGCGGTTTGGGGATGTGCCAAAAGTTATTGGTTATTGGGACCCTCCATCTCTCTGAAGACGTTGAAGAATTACAGCGACATGTATCAGAGGTATGGAGAGATGTACCCTCGAACCAATGTCCCGACTTTGGGGGAATAGGACGAACATTATTTTAGATGCCATCTGTTGGAAACTCATTAGCTATCTCTGGGACTGAGTTCGGATTTGGAGACCCTGAGCATGAGGAGCTCAATTGATGCTTCTCAGGGAATTTGGTCTGAGTTTGGCTAACATCAGCTTTTCGTAGTGTTAAACACTAGTATATGCTTAGCGCTCACATGCTCCCACGTGAGGTGCTTGAAATAGTGTTAAACACTAAAATTTGGAGGCGCTCGCGTAGGGTCACATGAGGCGCTTGAAGTAGTGTTAAATACTAAAAATTTGAGGCGCTGCTTCTTTGGGTTTATTCCCATGCTCTTTTCTGAGTGCTAAGCTCTATTGGGTCACGTGGGGTCACGTGAGGCGCCCCAAGTAGAAACTGCCCTTTTGATTTACTCCCTTTCTATAAGTGCTAAGCACTACTTGGGGGAGGGTCACGTGGGATCATGTGAGCCAGTCTCAATCGTCCTCTTTTGTTCATCAAGGGTGTTCACGTGGGAACACGTGATCTGTCGTTATCATGTTAGATACTCATCCTTTTACATGCATAGAGATCCTTAGTTTCGAGACTTTCAAACCTAATGTTTTGTAAGAATTAAATTCTTAGTTCTTGGTTTCCTTAGTTTCGAGACTTTCAAACCTAATGTTTTGTAAGAATTAAATTCTTAGTTCTTGGTTTTTCTCTTAGGTTTGGGATCTATATGGTAGAATCTCCTCGATGAGAATTAAATTCTCAACATGTGAGAAGATCTGCTTCTGCAGATCTTTCATTATAAGGAAGAACTAAGTTCTTATATGAAGGGTTAAACCCTTGTTTAATCAAAGGAATTAAATTCCTATATATTTTTTGGGAGAATTAAATTCTTTGAACTTAGATCTTCTCCTAAGTTTTGGATCCGCATGGCAGGATCTTCCCGATGAGAATTAAATTCTCAACTTGAGGGGAGATCTGCTTCTGCAAATCTCAACCAAAGGAAGAACTAAGTTCTTTTTAGAAAAGTTAAACTCTAATGGAGGTGAAAAGGAGATGAGATATTCTCTGTGTTTCGTTTCTTCTCTTACCTAGAGTTTCTTTTTTTTCTCTTTTTCTCTCTATAGAATTAAATTCTCTTTTCTTTTCAGCTTACGAGGGGGTTTTCTCTCTCTTTTCTTCCTCCTTCTGTCTCTTTTTGTATCTTTTCTTCTTTTATTTTGTATCCCCCTTTTTTGTGTCTCTTGGCTCCTATTTATAGGAGAAAGAAAAGAATTAATTTGTTCAGAAAATCTTTTATTGAGAGATTTTGATTGATTTTATAATCAACCAAAATGATCTTTCAGATCAATCGGTGAATTTTATTCACCGTTGGATTTTTAATCCAAGGACTTCTGTTTTACAGAAGATATTTCTCACAAGATTAAGAAAATATTTCCCTATACAAAATCTTCTTCTGTAAATTAGTGATATTTAATCACCATTGGATTTTTAATCCAATGGTGCTCTGCTTTACAGAGCGTAATCTTTCTTGTTCAGAAAGTTCTAAGGAAATATTTTCCAAATAGGGATTTGATCCTTTTTGTTTTAGAATTTAATTCTATCGGTTCAGAAGGCATAGGAGCCCATCACGTGTAGCATGTGACCCTACGAAGCTAAGTCCATCAAATAGCATCACGTGCTACCACGTGACCTTTTCTGGCTAATTGTTTATTTTAAGAAGGCGCCTATATACTTTGTATATAGAAGGTCGCGTGTCTGCACGTGAGGCTCAGTTTTAGCCTGAGTTTCAGCCTTGCTTTGTCAAGCGCAGTGCCTTATCACGTGTAGGCACGTGATGCTCCGTTTGGGGACTTTTCCCGTTACTTTTGTATTTCTTATTCAGTTTTCATAAGGAAACAATTCTATATTAAGAAAATATCTTTCTAATCTTATTAAACTAACAATATATTCATCTGATATAATATAATTCTATTTTAGAAAAATATTTTCCTAATCTTATTAATGCAAACAAGAAATCTTTTCTCTTAAACAAAGAGCTCTTGGATTAAAAATCCAACGGTGAATAAAATTCATCGATTGATCGAAAAGATCATTTTGATTGATTATGAATTCAATCATGATCTCTCAATGAGAGATTTTCTCAACAAATCGATTTTTCTCTTCTCCTATAAATAGGAGCAAAGAGATTAAATCTTGAGAGAGAGGGGAAAAAAAACCACATAAGCTTCTGTAAAATCATAGAAGGCTCTCCAAAAGGTTCTACAAAACAATAGAGAATTTAATTCTCAGAGATCGTCTTCCTCCTCAAATCCCTACGTAAAGAAAAAAGCAAAAATCAAAATATCTCATTTACCTATCTAAGGGTTTAACCCTTCTTAAGAACTTAATTCTTTCTCCGGATCTGAGATATATAAGACAAGTCTCTCACAAGTTGAGAATTTAATTCTTATTGGGAAAATCTTATTCTTGAGAATCAAAAATTTAGGAAAGAACAAAGTTGAAAAGAAAGAAGATGGAGTTCATAATACTCCAGGAACTTAGTTCCTTCAAATCAAAAATTTAGTTCTTTAAAATTCCGATCCAAAATCCTCAAAATAGTGATCTTGATGATCGTTAATGGTCAAAATACTATTAACAGAGATTTAACCTCTTTGAAAGCATAAACATGAAGAACACGGAGTCCATAATACTCCAAGAACTTAGTCCCCTCACAAAAGAAGATTATAGTTCTTAAGGAATCTGATCCCAGATCATCAAAATAGTGATCTTGATGATCGTTAATGGTCATAATACCATTAACAGATATTTAAGTTCTCTAAAATATCAACAGAAATTAAATCTCCAAAAGAACTCAGCGCCTTACGTGAAAAGCACGTGAGCACCCAAGGCCAAGTTACATAGTGCCTCACATGAAACACATGTGAACACAAGAAAACAGAAAAGTTTAGTACTTAACACTAGTGCAGTGCCTCATGTGAAACACACGTGAGCGCCTCATGTGAAACAAACTTAATGCTGGGTTTTGCTGGCGCACTGACCATCTACCGTGGCCGAGCGGAACAAAAACTGGCTTTCAAAAATTTTTGGCGCAAACAAAACCCGTTCTAAGATCGAAACCATAAACCATACTAGCTAACTAGAGAGTGCTAAACTACTAGGATAGAGATGGTTATACCGAATGAACCAAGTCTTTCGGTCTTCTACCACCTTCTTTAGCTCTTAGGGATTACGGATCGAATTTGGTTGCCGGTCTTCCTTCATTGATGATGATCCACTCGAGGGAAACGACGCAAGCTCCAGGTTCGTCTAGCGAACCAACTGACCTCCAAGATTGCTAGCAATGGAGAGTGGAGGCGTAGAATTATCTCACTATAATTTTCTCTCATCACTAATGCTCAAAAGAGCAACTCAAGAAGAAGGAGGAGAAGGTGAGGAAACCATGTGGCATGAGCAACCATGGAAAAATGGCTAAGTGTCTCACCCAAGAGGGTGTGAGAGTGTCAAGCAAGTGCTGCATGATCAAGGTGCTAGCATGAAGAATGAATGGCTAAATAATTCCAACCATGGAAAAATACCTTCTCATTTTACAATAAACAAATCATAGCCATACCTCTCTACATACCTCACCAAGCTCATGCCAACTCACCCTCCACCAAATTTAGAAAAAGAAATAATTTTCTAAAAAGAAAATCATCTAAATGAGGTATCCAACTTCTAGAAATTATTCCGTATAAATACGGAATACAACCTGGTATACGTATCGAAATACAGATACGCGTATTCGTATAAAAATACGAATAGCCAAGAGAGAAAATGAATAGTGAACAATAATACTAGAATACATATACATATATATATATATATAAATACATATATAAATTATTAAATCAAAACCTGATTTAATAATCCGGCTTAGTTCTAAGCCGCTAGTATTATCAACCGTCCGATTAAAGTCTGTGTAGCCTGTACACATATTTAATCGGACACCTATATGTACCAACATACGTCATCTACACCATATTGCCCGAACCGTGAAAACCCTCTTTGTGGGACTCTAAAGACTCGTCAATACGCTGGCAGTGGGTTTAACCATAAGCACGTCAGCGGCGCTAGCCGTTCCTAACAGCTACCCAGGTATTAAGCGAAAGGAAGACCGATGAGCAAACTCATCCGTACCTCTACTGAGCTTGACAGTGACAATCTCCATACAGTCTGGTCTGTTCTTCTAAGAGTATCGCATATCGAGTCTAGGGGGTGGATAAAGTCAGACCCCTAATAACGCGGCATTCCGTGTCGGTATGAAACCCATTACCACCTGAGAAACTACTGATCCTAGATCAGTAATTCTTGACTACCTTGGCCAAGGATATCTAGTGATGGCCACCCGTGCAAAACGCGACATCAACCCCCAATTTCGGGAGAGACGAATCCCCGATGATCCGCTCACTGCCTCCATGTGGCTCAGGACTGTACCCAACTAAAAGCTGTTTGCACGACTCCTTTGAGCCGTGGTAGGGTAGTAATCAAAGCACAGTGGGAACTCACACGAGACAAATGACAATCTCAGGTCGAGAGACTAACCTGTACTCATGTCACCTGGGAACTGCAATCTGACAATAGGTGTAATACCTTCTAGCAGGTTCCCGGCGAGTCCATCTAGTATACTCATAACCCAATGAGCACCTGTATACTATCTTAGGTGACTAACTATCACCAATGGCTTGTGAGACCGGCCACCGCCCCTCATTGGGGTCTTGATAAGTATACACTAGTCTACTCCGGAGTATCGATGCCAGTCTTGATACTCCCACGACTAGGGACATTTAAGGATGTGCTTATAGACCACCCTGCTCCCATGTATATGATCGCCATCATAATGCCGGTAGTCAAACAAGAATCCTATGGGCTCTATCAACATGTAATAGTGATCTGTAATACTGCCTAATGCATATACATGATGATAAAGACAAACCAGATAGCATACTATCATCTTGAGTAAGACTATTCTCCCCGTATAGATCCTCCATCAATCATCACAATCGCGTGCCTGCGATTCAATAATTGACTTGAGGGCACTATAGCCAACACTTAATGCCTCACGTGAAATACACATGAGCACTCAAAATAAGCCAAAAGCTCAGCGCTTCACGTGAAACACACGTGAGTGTCACAAAAGATTAGTGCTTAGTACTATTACAGTGCCTCACGTGATATATATATGAGCGCTATATGCAACTGAGTGCTTAGCACCGCTGGGTATTACAGAAACCCAATCTTAGTCCAAATTGGCTAAGCTTATGTTCGTGATATCCAAACCGATCTTCATCCCATACTTTCTAAGTTAATCTTAGTCTCAAACAAGACATATGATTCTTAGATGATCCAACATGATCTTTTCCCATAAATACGGGATTTGGTTCAAGGGTATATCTCTTCACACTTCTGATATATGTCTTTGTAATTCCTCAACGTTTTCAGAGAGGTGGAGGGTCCCGACAACCAACAACTCCTTTCTCGTCCCAACTTGATATAAAATTTCATAAGAACAGGGAATGATACATCTCATATTGATGCACTTCCAAATTAACGTGCACACCTCATATCGGATCGCACTCCAAATTAGGCGCATTCCATGTCACCATCGTTCACTCCGCCACGTAACAAATACACGTGTGCGCAAGATGAATGTTGGACTGAAATGTCCCTAAACTAATATTCGTCTCAAACATGGTAATAATGGATCAAAATGTCCTTAAACTAACATTCGTCCCAAAAAGAGAATGTTGGACCGTGATGACCTTAAACTAAAATAATTAAGCCCATATGCTCATTTGTTTCTAAGTTAATCTTAGTCTTAAATATGACTAACGATTCTTAGATCAAACCCAAATATCTTATGAACTGATGGATCTCATTTATATGAGATATGCGTCCTAAGTTCATTTCTGTTGGCAAACCAAGCCACCAACGTGGACCTCGTCAAGCAAATCCTTGACCCAAACCCAAATCTAAAACATACGGATTTGGACTAATCCATGCCCTACGGGTGACGACATAAACTAGTCTCTGTACACAATCTACGGGCAACCTTAATAAATAAAATAACACACGACATGAAGTGAACTACTAGAGAAAGAGAAAGTGGTTATCGTAACGCGATAATGTAATTAACCGCGGGGCTTGCGCCTGCAGGGAAGAGCATCCCCACAATCAAAAATCCCTCACAAATAAGGGACAATCTGATGAAATTTTCTATATCGGTCGCATCTATCCAAACTTCCCATATACGGTGCCATAAATTAACTTGGTATCTTTGGAGAGGTGGATGGATATGTCCAAATAGTATCTTCCCCTAAATTCAAGCTAGACGTCTCCGCATCTTAGTCCGATCTTCGATGGTAAACAGATTCTGGCATGTCCGGTGGGATCACCTTCTCTTTGCACTCCACATTTCATGTGTTGTGTTTTTCGGCAACCAAATAATCGTAGTATATATGTTTATAGTTGCTCTTGGATGATGGGATACTGAAGCTGGCGTTTCATCTCTATGCAGAATGGCGTTTGCTTCCATTCACCGCAACTCAGGCTCTATCACATCTGGTGGAGTCAAGTATGGGCCACTTGCAGTCTCAAATCTCTGCAATCCAGCCCTTCAAGAAATGAAGGGACTTCTTTTTGGGTCTATGCTTCCACCTCCTACCCTCGGTGCCTCAACGCCAAATGGGAGAGCCCAGAAGAAGTCTGTCTTCCACAAGCTGACTCCTCAAGCTTCAGTTCTGTCGACAGCATCGGTTTTCATACGAATGGAACTAGTTGAGGACCAAGGTCAACACATAGGGCAGAATATTCAAGCTCTCAAAGAAAACAGGGGGCAGGCTCAGTAAAATCCTAAGGATAATCAAATTTCGGCCGTAAGAAATGGTCGACATCGATATCGGCATCATACAAAACAAGATGGGGGCAATTCTCTGTTCGTGTTGACTCCATCCGCTTCAACTCCAAAGATGAATGATGTTATTCCAATCGGGAACAGCTTTGAACTGCTGCGAAGGGTCGGACAAAATTCTCCTACTACAGCACTCAAAAGGTCTCCGCAGCCCATGGAGATCCAAGAAGAACATAAGCTAGTTCACTTTCCGAAGAATCTCTCCTCATCTATTAAAAGGTCAGGAAGCAGGTGAAGGACTCAATCATCATCTTCGGCTCTTCCCCTAAACGTCAGCCAAATCTAACGACTCCCCTTTCGAATACAAGGGGACTCATCCCAAGCTAGGTCCTGATACGATGGCTCCTCCCAAAGAAGCTTCTCATAAAGAAGAAAGACCAAATAAAGCTCAAGTGTCTGAGGCAAATTCCAAAGGCTAAGACTCCAAACTCCCCAAGCCTGGGGGCATGGTAGTTCACACAGTCCATATGGTGGACTTCAGAGACGAAGGTCGTGCCTCTACTAGTCATAGACCGCATACTCGGTCACTGACAAAATCTCAGCAGCAATATTAAAAGTTGCGGGAGATGATTGCTCAAGCGGCGACACTTGCTAGTCCACCGTCTAAGGCAAACCCCGAAGACGCGCCTAATGCAGGAGTCAAATATTGATTTTCTGAAACGCGCTCTCAAAAAGAGAGGTGAAGAAGTGGCAGAGACGTCCGATAAAATGAACTAGATGGCCCTTCTGATCCAGAATATGGCTGGAATGATGGTCTATTCGGAACCACTAGCAAATGAACTGCCGGTAGTCGCTCTTAAAGACTAGGGTGATATTTCAAATTCTTTGCGAGTCTCATCAATGGATGAGGAGGAAATGATCCCAAAAGCAAAGCTGGCACATATATCGCTCTGCAAATCAAAGCTCATTATGCCAGTAAAGCCGCAAATAGGTCAATCAAAACTGTCGACCATATCCAGCGTGCTACGATCAAATATAGTACCCGCCAGAATATATACTTCCGACGTTCCACATATACAAAAGAACCGGAAATCCTCGCCGGCACATCATGCGATTTAAATCCATGTGCGGCAACACTGGAGGAAATGATATACTTCTCCTTCGATAGTTTGTCAGCAGTCTGGAGGGCACTGCGTTCGAATGGTATGCGGAACTCCTAAATGACTCCTTAAATACCTTCGATGAGATGGAGATTCTCTTCTGTCAGAGATTCGCTAGTATGAATGAACGCACTACCGTAACGACGTTGGTCAATGAAAGGGTTAGACCGAATGAGACCTGAGTTCAATATGTTACCCGATGGCGAAATCTCTGATCAAAATGCGAGTAACGTATCGACGAAGGTCCAGCCATGGGAATGTTCATAGCCACCTTTGACTCAAATTCAAAGGTGTTCCCATATATAGCCCTCTTCAAACCGATGACCTTCCAAGAGCTCATAGATAAAATGGCTCGATAGGATCAGATGGGGTCAAGACCCTTCCTCTTCCGATGAAGATGCATGAAAAGCAAAGGCAAGGTTGTCGTCAACGCTCAACAAATAATGAGCGGCTCTGAAGTAACATGTCGCCAAAATAGCAACAGCACGAGTTCTACCTTTCGAAAGATTGGGGTGCGAATACTTGCTCCCCCGGGATATATGCATGGGGCATATTGCTCACTGGCGAAATAATCTCTACGCCAGATGGTCCTTTTTTCATAAAACGGGAAGGATATTCAGGGACCTACAAATGGGTACTACAATTAAGTGGAATATCCCTTTTGAACCAAAAAAATATGGGAGGGATGTGAAATCCATGTCCCACTCCGAATCTGGCGATGGGGAAAAAGCCCCCAAGTCAAGTTCATTCTTCCAAGAAGGAAGAAAATTTAGCAGAAGGAGTGACGTGATATCTCGTTCCTTCGTATGTGAAGATGTTTCATCAGCATCAGAAAGCGACACTGATGAACAGAGGGCAGGTGCCGCGACTGCCTTGTATTTCCCACAAAAATAACCCAATTCGTACGATGATAAACGAAGCAGTCCAAGAGGGTGAAAATAGTTTAAGGTGTGAAGTGTCCATATATACAAAGGATAAGCATCAACACCTAAGCAAACAAGCGTTGGAAGGAATGAGTTGTGCAACTCCCCGACCAAATGATAATATTGGACTGAAACATCCCTAAACTAACATTTCGCCCTAAACACGGCGATAATAGACCGAGAAGTCCCTAAACTACTGCATCGCCCCAAACACAGCGATGTTGGATCGAGATGTCCCTAAACTAGCATTTCGTCCTGAACATGGGAAGATGGACCGAGAAGTCCCTGAACTACTGCGTCGCCTAAAATCACGGCAATGTTGGACTGAGATGTCCCTAAGCTAGTACTTCGTCCCGAACATGGGAATGATGGAATGGGACATCCTTAAACTAGCGTGTCTTCCCAAATACGGCGATGATGGACCGAAACATTCCTAGACTAGCGTGTCGCCCCAAATACGGCGATATGCTCTCTTCAGATCTATATTGCAATCGAAATCCCAACGGCGAAAGTTGCAACTCAAGTCCTACCGGCTACACAGCTCCTCTAGTGATGAAGCCACCCCCAAGTCCCACCGGCAAATAGATGGGTCACCTGCGGTGAACCTACTTTCTAGAGTTTCATCATTTGCAAAAAAATCGGTATGTCTATAAGCGAAATGGGCATGGATGAAAACCCGAAAGGATGCCGTAAGTAAAAACAGCAGGACTACCGATGAGTTTGTGAAAACCCGAAAGGGCGCAATCTTGTTAAAAAAAGAAATAAAGAGAAAAAAGAGAGAAACGATATGTCCACAAGTGAAATGGGCACGGATGAAAACCCGAAAAAGCGCTGTGAGTAAAAACAGCAGGACTACCGACGAGTTTGTAAAAACCCGAAATGGCACAATCTCATAAAAGAAAAAAAATTATGTGCACTTGTAAGATCTTCTCGACCTTGTGAAGGGAAAATACTTACAAGATACCCTTACGACTCGCGAAGGATCAATACACTTAAGAATCCATACGATTCCTATGAAGAAATTACACTTGTGAGATCCTCACTACTCGTAAAGAGAATTCCGCCATATGAGACTCTTACGGCTCATGAGATTCAAAAGCCTTAAGTTACATAGATTTAAAGCTGTTCTTAAGACGTCATATTCCCCAAGCTTCCCTACAAGTAGGTCAATATCGACTCTTATATACAATCTACGAGCACAAACAAAATGAGTTCCAATTGAGTTCCACCAATGGCGATAAATATCCCCATATGGTGAATGACACTTATAAGTCATCTCGACTTACAAGGAGAAAATACTCTTGTAAGATCTTTACGACTTATAAGATAAAACACATTTAGAAATCCCCACGATTCATAAGGAGAAAATACACTTACGAGATCCTCACGACTTGTACGGAGAAATACTTTTATGAGACCCTTACGGCTCATAAAGTAAAAAAGCCTTAGTCAACAGGATCTTAATCCTGTTTGCTAAGCCACCTTTATTCAAATCTGTCACACCCCGCTTCCCAGAGTACGCTAGATTGGGCACGTGACATAGCCAACCATGCTACCTGTGGGTAGGAAGTATCCATCCACAGTCACATTACGGCTGTAGAGATATCAAGAACAAGATAAAACTATCTAAAATATGTCCATAATCCAGAATAACAAGAGTCAATAATAAATAGATGCGGAAGCAAATGATCCAATACAAATAACTGAAAAGTGTGTCCCATAATGCGGGCTCACATCAGGAAATAAATGCAGGAAATAAAACTAACTACTACTGAACTCACAGCTCAGCCTGCTGGCTGAAGTACTCCTGCTCAGACTGCAACAGCGGTACGGAATCTGGGCTATGCAAAACCCAGACGTCAGCGCGTCATGTCATCAAGTAATATAATATGAACAGTGTAGCAGGCAATGTAATATAAAAATGAATACAGCAAGAATAACAATAATATGAATCATACCAGTACAGGGTAGCGTGCAGTGGGTAAACTCTGTTCTATCAGGTTTGCTATTCTAAAGTCTTTGAAATCAATTGATGAATCATCGATGTAACTCAATAGTATCCCGTACATACCCGGGATCACGGCCACAATATTCTCGGCTGCAGCCGAGACATGCCGCTAGGCACAAAACAGGAATGTGTACACTCGATAGTATCCCGTACATACCCGGGACCACGGCCACAATATTCTCGGCCGAAGCCGAGACATGCCGCTAGGTACAAACAAGAATGTGTACACCAGAACAGGTAGTGAACTGTCGAGTTACAAGTCAGGTTTCACCTTTGATTTCCCCATACCCCCAAGTTTTATATGTCAGGTCAAGTATTCAGTAATCAAGAACTAATACCAACACAGGATCAGGTAACAGCAGGTTTGTCTGGATAGACAACAGGAACGGTCCATGAGGACTACATGTCAGGTTTGTTGGCATTAGGCACGGGATCAGGTAACAGGTCGGGTCATGGTACATCGGGTCAAGTCAACAGTAAACGGTACCATGTCAGGTGTATTATGTAGAAATGTCAGGTCAAGGTACGAACATATCGTGGGTGTGCTCAAAAACAGATATATAATCGAACAGGGTATTAACAGCAGGAAATAAGCAATGAGTTAAACAACAATAAGCAGTTTCATTCAATCACAAGAGTGCAGTAATACAGTGCAGCCGTTTTATTATATTAACAGGTTTTGAGCACCCTTAGCGGTGCAATAGTTTAAATGATGATGCAATACAGTTATATCAAGCCTTTGAATACGAATGTCCGAATATAATAGAACTACATGGGTAAGGGCTATCATCTATTAAACAGTAAAATGTGATTAACAGGTAAACTTAGTTACTAGTGTTAAATTGGCAAACTGTAAATTTTATGTTAACTGTAAAATGATATATGTCATATTGCAACCAAATGAGAAACTACTATACCAAGTTAAGTTTTGCAGGTTTAATGAGTCAAAACATATATAAATGTATAGTATAGCATGTAGCAAGTGATACTTGCCTCGACGGGTCGCGAACCGGGAAAAACGGAACGTAACGTCGGCGGGGAAACACGCGACGGACGCACGGTTCACGGATTGAACCCAAACGACGAACCAAGGGACCTCACGGGTCAGAGCACTCCGCTGGATCGTCGGGACACGTCACCGGCACGGCCGGATTCCGGCGAACAGCGACAACAACCAGAAAATTAAAGCACGGCCAAGGGATAAACCGGAGGGAAAATGGAAGGAGGAAGGGGAGAGAAGGCTTACTGGTGTTGCAGAGGGTGTGACAGCGACGAGGTCGACGGTGGTGGGGCACCGGCGAGGAGGTTGCAGCGGTGAGGGTTAGGGCTCGGGTATGGAAGTTCGGTGAAAGGGAAAGAAAGCGGAGAGGGAGAGGAGGTGGTCGGGGGCCGGAGTGGCAAGGTGATGAGGAGGTGCTGAAGGTGGCGCGGGTGGCGACGACGAAGGCCGCCGGCGATCGGGCGACTGCAGCGAACTCTGCAGGGGTTGCGGCTGCACAGGACGCATGGGGAGAAGGAAGAAGATGTTGAGGTTGGGAAGAGGAGGCGGAGGCGAGGGCGACGGTGGCGTTGGCGCCGGCGTCGGGGCTGCGGCGGTGACGGTGAAGGCGGCTAGGGTTCTGGTTCGCGATGGGTTTCTCGCGTGGGGGGGGGTTCTGTGTGTTTGGTTTAAAAAAATGAAGGGGGAAAATATATGAGGGAGAGAGAGAAAGAGAGTTAGAGAGAGAGAGCCAGAGAAAGATAGAGGGAGAGAGAGAAGGAGATGTGAGATATATAGAGAGAGAGAGTAAATGGAGGGGCCCACGGGATAAAAGCTTATGCTGATTGGCTGAGGAAAAAGATTCGTGGGTTAGAAAAATAATTTAAGATTTAAAAGATTAGAATATTAAGGTAACAGTAAGATTATGAATATATATTATGGTTTTGAATATTTTATTAATTTGGGATTTTGGCGCTAAATGAAACATTTCCAAATCGCGCCCGGGTTGGGTCCAAAAATTTAAAATTTAAATAATAGGATTTTAAGCGGATTCCAAATTTTAAAATGAAATGTTTTATGATGAAAAAGCATACCCCCAAGTCGGACACCTGTACGCGCACGTAGCCATCCAAACTCGCCCGTTTCACCGAACGGGACGAGAACTCGATGCACGGACGCTACCACGCGGCTAGGGGTGTCGAGTAGGCCAAGATAGATATTTTAATTTTATTTTAGGTGCTAAAATTTGTTATATGCAGAAATGACTTAGCCAGATAAAATTGCACGGTAAGAGTCAAACATGCAAGCTAAATGAAATGAGTACTATCTAATGCTCAACCAGTAACAGAAAATAGTAGTATTGGGCTCGGGTGTTACAAAATCGACAAGGGTAAATGATGATTCACTTCTGGAAATATCTCAGCTGTAGCAATGTTGATACCTAAACAAGCATCAAACTTCAAGTTCTCTCATGACAAATGATGACCCGCTCCTAGCAATATTCCAGTCGTAGCGATACTGATGCCAAAATTAGTATCAGGACCCAAGTCCTCGAGTCGCAACAAAATTAGCGAGTAAAAAACAGTCGAAATGTTTAGGAACTCACAATAAAAAGTAGCGAGTAAAAATAAAAAAATAGCCGAAATGATTGGGCACCGCGGATAAAAATCCGAAATGATTGAGTAATCGCGACTTTCGCGTTATAAAAAGCTGAAAAGATAGAGTATCACAGAAATATAAAAAATATATATAAAGAAACAATGAAACTTTTTCTTCCCTACAAGTAGGTCCACACCTACCCATGTATACAATCCATAGGCTTAAATGAAATAAAGGAGACCATATATTCCAACCAGACTCCGTTAAAAGTAGAGTCAAATCTCAATGGCAACATCTACAGCCTGACATTCTTATCATTCCAACAGGATGTAGATGCAACGTCATCGAAAAAAGACCCAAGGGTCAAAGCAAAGATGGAGTAACGGTAAAATTCTAGATCCAAGTCTTGACAGTATATATACAACCTAGAGACTATCTCGACGTTCCCCCTCATTCCAGTATGGAGCGGATGCAACAATCAAATAAAAGTGGAGTAATGGCAAAATCCTAGCTCCAGCTCGACATTCTTTCTCGGTACAGACGCGGCATCAACAAAAGACCCAAGGGTCAAATAAAAGTGAAGCAATGGAAAAATCCTAGTTTCAGATCTTGATGGTAACATCTATAGCGTATAGATCATATCGACATGCATCTCATTCCAGCAAGATGCAGACGCGACATCAACCAAGACCAATGGGTCGAATAAAATTGGAGTGACGGCATATCCCTAATTCCATACCTCGATGGCAATACATACAGCATAGAGGTCATATGGATGTCTACCCTACTTCAGCAAAGAATCGGTACGACGTCATCAAAGCAAGAGCGATGTGATGGCATATTCCTAGCTTCAGGTCTTGATGGCAATACATACAAAGCTTAAAGACCATTAGAGATCATCCCACCCCAGAAGGGTGCGGTTATGACTTACCAGGACTTCAAATTAAGCATAACCTCAAATAAAAAGCGCCATGGCAAATACCTGACGCTTGATCTTCCGACAGTAAAATGGATACTCTGGAACGACTCTACATTTACTGTACTGAATTTTCTATTTTAATGTACAGAAAAGAGTTTACAGCCTGAGTTTAAATTGTAGGTCCATTTTGTTAAAGAACAGCAAGAAGCAACTTGTAGCTCACCGGTAAAGCCTTGTACTGCTGTGACGTAGCCTGTGTGTTCAAATCCCATCATACACATTATTTTTTCTGAATTTTTCTTTTTAACTTTTTGGAAGCCCAAAAGATTGCACGTGCAATACATGGGTAAATGAAAAGTTCAGAAAAATCAAACATGCATAAAATGATTTAAACACTGAATAATCCACATGGCACAAATCTAGAGATCAGAAACCCTAGATCGACCTGCCAAACATGCTTACAGGCTGGCACCAACGGTTGATTTGAACCCAATTGTTCCCGGGATTTGCACACTAACCCTTTCACCTACCCCTAACTCCTCTGTACTGTTTGATTTCCCTGAAATCAAATAGTGACCCTTCAATTCATAATTTATCACAATTTTAATACTTTTTAATCCACCATTTTAATTCCCAAATCCTAATTCTCCACTATAAATACCGCTCTACACTTTGGCTCAGCATCATTCTGAAATTTCTAATCAAAACTCTCAAAAATTATCAAAGTACAAGTAGAGTAAAAAGGAGTTAACAAGCGGTCAACTTCCGACGAAAAATCGAAGTAACATCCAGAGCTCCCGCGACACCACGACAACACTCTCCTCTTCTTCTACATTTTCTTAGCATAATCAAATAGTAAGTCCCTCTCAATCTCTCTTCTTTTTCTTTGAAATTCCATTTCAAAACGTATATCGGTAAGTGGAATTAATACGATATCTTTTTAAAAACCCTAGAAAACTCATTCTCTTTAATACTTTGTTCAATCTAACTTATACACATCATTTGTAACCTTAAACCATAATGTTTAGAATCAAATATCATCAAAATTCTCGTGTGAAATAACTTTAAATTTAACTTTTTTCATTAAAATACCATGAACTTTAATAGCATCCCTTTTAATTTGGTTAAAACTATACCTTTAGGAAAAACTTCACGGGGTAACGACCTACCCCTCATGTACACTCGCATTTCATAGTACAATGCCTTTTTGTATGAATTTTTGTACGAAGAAAATATTACATTAAAATACCACATAATTCAAAAACCGGTTTTCTTTTAAAATAATATTTTGATTCCTTTGCGATTATACCTCTACAACCCTCTTTAGAGGACCCGCAAATGGATGGTGTGGATTATCGCACATTCTTGGGTTAGTAGAGCGAGATGCAGACCACCTCACAGAGCATTCAGTCTCGAAAGGTTTTAAATATGGTTTTTAAGAAAAATGAATTTTCTAAATAATTAAAGAAATTTTAATTTTTAATAATTATACAAAAAAATTACAAATCCTTATTTTCAAAATCTAATAAACTTATTTTTCTAAAAAATAAAAGATTAACAAGTTTCAATAAAAAACCATTAAGTTACTAAAAGACAACTCTTTTCAATAAAATACCATGAACTTTCAAAGTTAATTATTTATCACTAAAATATCTCAAATCTTTAAAACTCATGCTCATGAAAATCCTAATAATATAAATAACCCCTTGAGGTTATTTTTAACTATATTATAATATTTTTTTCATAAAACCCGCTCGAGTTATATAAAATAATATTTAAGGACCTTAGTAAATATGGCTTTAAGTGAGATTAATTCTCTTGAGCGCCACAGAGATGGAGAAAGTGAGTGATTGCCTATTTAAGGTAGAAAACTTAACGAGATTATCAATAGTAATTGCCTATTTAAGGTAGAAAAACTTAACGGAGTTATCAAAATCTAAATCAGTTTACAAGTGTCTGACTCAGTCTGAGTCTAACCTCATATCTGAATCTAATTGAAACCTGAATCCAAAATCAAACCTGAATACTTGAACATGAACATGAATTCTTGAATCAAACACCCATATCAAACATGTATATTTGACTTGACTTGACCGAACCATGGTTATAACTTGACTTGACTACTTGACTACTTGATTACATCCTGAATATGAATACTTGAACAACTTGTAACCATGATTTTGGAAAGTCTGATAATTATAATCTATACAATACATTACATGAGGATAAAGGGGTAGATTGGTACAGAACGTATATCGTGGCACGAGAGGTCACTTAAAAGACATCTACATGAATTCTCATGTCATTATCCCGTGGGTTATGACGGGGCCTTGTACTACATGTTACCATAGTCCACAGGGTAAGATGAACTCCTCCCGTATACATGAATACCTTCTGTACCAAGCTACAAACAACCACGTTAGAATAACAATCATATACTTGTACAACTCACCTGTTCTTTTCACAATACTTGTTATATTCTCTTTTTTGGGGGGACTTACCAAGCGCTAGTTCGCTGACGACATTCCTTCTATTTTTTTCTTTGGAATGTTCATCAGGAGGACATGACTCTCAAGAGATCGAGCCTAACCAGAAGGACTTGGATCAGCTCGCGGCACAGCCTGACTTCTAGTTACTTGTACTTACTTTTCCTGTATGCCATTGTTTAGGCACTGCTTATTATCATTATATCTTTTTTTTTAAACAGTTGTATGTAAAGATGAATGTAAATAAAAGGTACTGTTTATTTTATATCAGTTGTCATTCTTGTATATTTTTACATATTGCTTAATTACAATTAACGTATTTATTTCTTAGTAAATACGTTGCGGCCTGCCACATCATCGTTTCTGTCTACTGCGAAGTGGGGCGTGACATACTCCAACCTAAGAAGATTATTTGAAGATGCCTTGTCCAGCTTCAAAAGGGATCGGAGATACGACAGTTGCGGGGCTACTCGAGCAGCAATCTAAGGGACTGCATATCGAGAAATACATTAGCCAACACGACAGTACAATGGACTTAAACCTAGTACCACAAACCTAACGGACCCCTATCAAAAAAGGGGGTTATCTATATTTCACGTTAGGATACACCTGCAAGATCCTCTCTACTCGTCTCGACTCATAGAGAAAAACATCTTTATGAGACTGTCACGGCTCATGAGGGTGAAAAGCCTTAGGCGGTAGGGATATCAACCTGTTTCCTAAGTACCATGGGTCTACAAGTATGTCCAAACTGACTTTGTATACTATCTAAGGGCCACATTCTCCAAAATCACATACCGATAAGAAGAAGAAGACACTTACAGGTCCTCTCGACTCGTAAAGGGAAAATACTCTTGTGATATCCTTACAACCCTCAAGAGAAAACTCACTTAGGAGTCTTCACGACTCCTAAGGAAAAAATACATCTACGAGGTCCTCTCGACTTGTAGGGAGAAATGTTTTTATGAGACGCTCACGACTCATAAAGTTGAAAGGCCTTAAGTAACAGATCTAAACCTGTTTCCTAAGCCATCACTACCCTACAAGAAGATCCAAACTGACTCTTGTATACTATTCACGGGTTACATTCGCCAATAAAGTGAAAATGCACTTATGGGTCCTCACGAATCGTAAGGAGAAAATACCCGAGTGAAATCCTTACGACTCACGAAGGTGATGAAAACATAGGAATCCTCCCAATTTCTAGAGAGAATACGTACGTATGAGATCCTCACGATTCATAGGGAGAAAAACCTTCTTGAGACCCTTAAGGCATATGAAGATGAAAAAGCATTAGGCTAAAAGAATCATAAACTTATCTTCTAAGCCATCAATTCTATGGCCATGCATAACTCTGTACTACTTCAACCACGTACATACTTACGTGGGCAAAATAGTGGGAGGGAATTTGTTCCCGCCAATTTTTTTTAGCTAAGAGGTATTTGTTCCCTTATAAAAAAAAGGGGGAAAGAAGAAAGAGGAAAAGAATTCTCACAGTTCGGTATCATGTGTTAAACACGTGAACGCTTATATGTAAGCTATATAAACGCTGAAAGCAAATAACAAAAAGGCCAAACAGGCCTCATGTGTTAAACACGTGAGCGTTCATATGCAAAATATATGAGCGCTGAATATAAATAACCAAAAGCCAAACATGCCTTACATGTTAAACACGTGAGCGCTTATATGCAAAGCATATGAGCGCTGAAAATAAACAGGCTAAAACAGATACTAAGGGTCACGTGTTAAACACGTGAGTTTTCTTACCGCATTCTTTTGGTAGTGCTCACATGTAAAGCACGTGAGCGTCGCAATTTAAAATACTCTTTAAGGATAGAATTGAATTCTATATAGATTTAAATTCTATTTTTGGGAAATATTTTCTCTGATCTTTCTAATATGGAAAGTTTTTTCTTTAACA
This sequence comes from Agapanthus africanus, assembly GCA_030015575.1. Lineage (NCBI taxonomy): Eukaryota > Viridiplantae > Streptophyta > Magnoliopsida > Asparagales > Amaryllidaceae > Agapanthus > Agapanthus africanus. The sequence continues at coordinate 542,344,703 of CM057346.1, read as the reverse complement.
GAGGATCTTGGATTTAAAATCCAATTGTGATAAATATATCACCAATTAAACCATATAATAGAATTAAATTCCATGTGGGGAATATTTCCCTGATCTTTCTAAAATAAGAAAAATCTTCTCCGTTAAACATAATTAAATTTTATGGTTAGGAAAATATCTTCCTAATCTTGTTAAACTAACAAAATATTCATATGATAGAATAAAATTCTATATTAGTAAAATATCTTCCTAAACTAACAAAATATTCAAATGATAAAATAAAATTCTATGTTAGAAAAAAATCTTTTTAATCTTGTTAAACTGACAATATATTCATCTGATAGAATAAATTCTATCTTAGAAAAATATTTTTTCTAATCTTATTAAAGCAAACAAGAAATCTTCTCTATTAAACAAAGAGCCTTTGGATTAAAATTCCAATGGAAAATAAAATTCACCGATTGATTTAAAAGATTATTTTGATTGATTATGAAATCAATTATGATCTCTCAATGAGAGATTTTCTCAACAAATCAATTTTTTTCTTCTCCTATAAATAAGATCAAAAAGATTAAATTTAAGAAGAGAGGAAAATAAACCCAAAAACTTCTATAAAAATACAGAAAGCTCTCCAAAAATTTCCACAAAACAACAGAGAATTTAATTCTCAGAGATCGTCTTCCTCCTCAAATCCCAATGTAAAGAAAAAACAAGAGATCAAAATATCTTTTTTACCTATCTAAGGGTTTAACCCTTCTCAAGAATTTAGTTCTTTCTCTGGATCTGAGATCCACAAGACAAGTTTCCTACAAGTTAAGAATTTAATTCTTATCGGGAAAATTTTGTTCTTGAGAATCAAAAATTCTGGAAAGAACAAAATTGAAAAGAAAGAAGATAGAGTTCATAATACTCCAAGAACTTAGTTCCATCAAATCAAGAACTTGGTTCTTTAAAATCCGATCCAAGATCCTCAAAATAGTGATCTTGGTGATCGGTAATGGTCAAAATATCATTAACAGAGATTTAACCTCTTTGAAAGTATGAACATGAAGAACATGGAGTCCATAATACTCCAGAAACTTAGTCCCCTCACAAAACAAGAATATAGTTCTTAAAGAAACCGATCCTAGATCATCAAAATAGTGATCTTGATGATCGTTAATGGTCAAAATACCATTAGCAGAGATTTAAGTTCTCTAAAAATATCAATAGAGATTAAATCTCCAAAAGAACTCAGCGCCTCACGTGAAAAGCACGTGAGCACCCAAGGCCAAGTTACATAGCACCTCACGTGAAACACACGTGAATGCCAGAAAACAGAAAAGTTTAGTGCTTAGCACTAGTGCGGTGCCTCACGTGAGTTCCAAAATACAATACCTCACGTGAAATACACATGAGCGCTCAAAAGAAGCCAAAAACTCAGCGCCTCACATGAAACACACTTGCATACTACAAAAGATTAGTGCTTAGCACTATTATAGCACCTCACGTGATATACACATGAGAGTTATATGCAACTGAGTGTTTAGCACCGCTGGATGTTACAGAAACCCAATTTTAGCCCAAATTGGCTAAGTTTATATTCGTGATATCCAAACTGATATCCAAATCGATCTACATCTCATACCTTCTAAGTTAATCTTAGTCTTAAACAAGACATATGATTCTTAAATGATCCAACATGATTTTTTCCCTCAAATACGAGATTTAGTTCAAAGGTATATCTCTTCAGATCTTTGATATACATCGTTGTAATTTCTCAACATCTTCAGAGAGGTGGCGGGTCTCGAAAACCAACAACTCTTTTCTCGTCCCAACTTGATATAAAATTTCATCAAGACAGGGAATGATACATCCCACATTGATGCACTTTCAAATTGACGTGCACACCGCAAATCGAATCGCACTCCAAATTAGGCGCATTCCATGCCACTATCGTTCACTCCGCCACATAACAAATACACATGCGCACAAGATGAATGTTGGGCCGAAATGTCCCTAAACTAATATTCGCCTATGACAATAATGGATCAAAATGTTCTTAAACTAACATTCATCCCAAACAGGGAATGTTGGACTTTGATATTCTTAAACTAAAATAATTAAGCCCATATGCTCATTTGTTTCTAAGTTGATCTTAGTCTCAAATATGACCAACGATCTTTAGATCAAATCCAAATATCTCATGAACTGATAGATCTCATTTATGTGAGATCCGCGTCCTAAATTCATTTCCGTTGGAAAACCAAGCTACCAATGTGGACCCCGTCCAGCAAATCCTTGACCCAAACCCAAATCTAAAACATACGGATTTGAACTAATCCGTGCCCTATGGGCGACGACATAAACTAGTCTCTGTATACAATCCATGGGCAACCTTAGCAAACAAAATAACACACGATATGAAGTGAACTAGTAGAGACGGAGAAAGTTATTATCGCAATGCGATAACGTAATTAACTGTAGGGGCTTGCGCCTGCAGGGAAGAGTGTTCTCACAATCAAAAACCCTCACAAATGCGGGAGAATTTGATAAAGTCTGCTACATCAGTCGTATCTATCCAAACCTCCGATATACGGTGCCATAAATCAACTTGGTATTTTCGGAAATGTGGATAGATATGTCCAAATAGTATCTGCCCCTAAATTTAGGTTAGACGTTTCCGCATCTCAGTCTAGTCTTCGGCGGTAAACAGCCCTTTGCAGCTCGCTATTTTAGGATGTATAACAGTTATATAAATAGATAAGGAAGCATTAGCACCCACCGACGTGGATGATACACCAACTGGATTTGAATTTGCTACATAAATATTGTCACATTCTTTCCAAAAATTCCAACCATCCAAAAACAATGTTATAGAATTTTCGATCTTATGACACCTTCTCAACAACTTTGTTTAGTACCGTACGAAATCTCCAAGCTTCAAGCGAAGTAATATTAAATTCATTGATAACATTATTGCATACATCTCTTGAACTGCCCATACCACATGTTTAGCGTTTAGCGTCCATCTTGAACTGCCCATACCACATGTTTAGCGTTTAGCGTCCATCTTGAAAGGATATAATGTTCAGGAATATTTTGTATATCGAACTTTTGCATCATGATATGCAATATATGCTTGCAAATCAATCCTTCCATCTCAAATTTTGCACAAGAACATAAGAAAGTATGGTCTTCCATATTACACTTCATACAACAACTACTCAGTTTCCCATTGACTATAATTATCACATTATATGTATCAATTAGACTTTCTACAAGCACATTATCATGACGACAAAATAATGCATTTTTAAACTCATCTTGAAATATACGAAATATGTTTCTTGTGTATACCTTTTTTGCATGTTCTTCTAATTCATGCATGTGTTGAGAATCCGGTGATGTCCTTAAGTATCAAGAGTCTTCTTGCTCTTTCTTTGCCTGACGAGATGCTAATACCATATCATATTGTCAAACAAACTCACATAAAGGAGTCATGGAATTAATAAAGCCATCAAAAAAAATCATTTATGCTCACTCCTTTGACTAGATTGCATACCTGAAAGAACCTGCAAAACAGGTGTCTTTCAAATACGTTTCGACCCAATGATGATGTTGGTTGTACGTGCTTTGCAACCACTTCCACGCTTTCGCCTCGTCCTTTTCTTTCTCAATCTCTGGATTTGGAATATTCTTTCTATATTTATTGTTTAAAGTCGACCAACATTCCTCCGCTTCTTCATTTGTTTGGTTTTTTCTAGACCAATTAGATAATCCTTATCAAATTTCTTATCATAGGAGCATAGCAAAGAACGAAGATGTACTTCCTCATGCAATCCAATGTGCCATATGCAAAATTGATGAAGGGTATTTGGAAACACTTTTTTTTATTGCATTCTGAATTGCCGGGTCTTGATATGTGATAATAGCAATTGGAGCTTTTCCCCGCATGCAATTCAATTAATTTTGAAGCAACCAGACAAAGGTTTCTTCTTTCTCATCGGTCAAAAGAGCGCATCCAAAAAGAATATATTGCCTATGATGGTTAACACCCGTAAAGAGGACAAAAGGCAACAAGAACTTATTGGTCATGTACATGACATCGAAAACAAGCACATCACAAAATTGCATATAGGATGTTCGCGCCTTTTCATCGGCCCAAAAAATACTTCTACAAGTGTTGTCCTCATCCACCTCTATTACATAGTAAAATTGATAATCTATAGCTTGTCTTTGGACAAATTTTTGAATCATGGACATGCATTCTTGGCCTACATTGCTCTTTCTCTTAGCTCTTAAGAGATCAATGAGGAGTTATGTGGTGACGTTTGTAGAATTGCTCCCGCTTGTGTTATTTAGAATCTTTGAAATCCCTAATGGTTCACAACTAGAATCATGAAACTGCTCTACCAGAGCGAGATCCAAATTTACCGATAAGGGCGTAAACTTGCAACTTTTGATGGCGTGGTAATCAACATATGGTTGGGTTCATCATTAAAGGTTTGGACGATATAATCACCCTCGCATATTATAATTTTCATTCTTGCTTCACACCTTTCTCTTTCACATCTACGGTGCTTGACTTCTTTCCCAACTTGCCTTTTATCATTCATGCTCTGGAATTCTTCTTTATTACAAACATATAGCTTTTTTATGATTTCCCCTCCATTCCCCTTCACACTTGTCGATTTGCATACTGAAAATCCCTTTTTTTCTTGCAAATGAATTATAAAAGGAATACACTTCATTTTCAGTTGCAAACCTCATACCAAGATATGGAATAACTTGAACCATATTATCATGTAGCTTATCGACTTCCTTCATATTTTTAAGATTATCTTCCTCCTCGTTATAATTAAGTCAAAATTGTCAATATCATGACCAATCCAACATTAATTTGAGAGTGCGCGGCACAAACAATATTAGAAGTGTTTTCCATTCCTATAAAATAAATTAACAAGGTTTATTCAATGACTTAAGCATATGTTATCAAAAACAATTATTAATATTTTAAAAAAAGAAAAAAACAACAATTATTAATTGATTTAGAAAACAAATTATCAAAAAACGCACGCCTAAACAACAACACCCTCCTGCGTTTCGAGAAGTTTGAAATCAAATTGATTTCGAAATTAAAGTAAAAGAGCAGCGATCGAGAGAGTGCTTTTCAGGTTGAAATTGGGGCAGAGATCGAGAAGAAACCTTAGACGAGTCGAGCAAGAAAGAAGTGAGAGATCCAAGGTCAAACGAGAGAGAGGAGATCGCCATGGGTGTCACGACCCAAATGTGGCATATGACCGGCACTTAAATCACGTGACATCTAAAGACGCCGACGTGGTTCAAGTAAGCCGAAACCCGGAATCTAAAATTTTTCTTTTGAAAATATTGGAGGTGAAGTTTTAATAATTATCAGATGGAATCATTTTAAAATAACCATTTAAATTTAACTAAGTATGTTTAAAGAGCATCTATGACAATTTGAAATTCGACAGCACCTTCTTTGTAAATTTTGCATAAAACCCGATACAACTACAACAATAAAATAGTATCCCAACGAGAGCTAGCTTCCACGCCTAAACGGTGGAGCAACCAAGAAAACGATATAAAAAGTCGACTCCAATGAGTGCGACATCACAACACGCAAATTCTAAGTCTCGCTTCTAAGTCTAAATATACCATTTCTAAATTGATGGAGTTTACTAGATACAAGAATATTTGAATAATCAAGTGTGAGTACGATACAATAGTAACTCACTCACCAAAACAATCACCGAAAGGAATGTGTACCCAAAACCGTTGATAATCCAAACGGTAAAACCTGGAAGAAACTGTGGCACAACGGAGATGAGTTGCCAACTCAGTGAATAAAAGTAAATCACAAGGTAGAAATCGAAATGCACAATGATACCTAGGTCATAAGTATAGTAATATCATAATCTGTACTAATATAATATGATATGCATATGTACTATAATGCAATCCTATCTGTCATGCAATTCCAAGTAGAACATATCAATGCAAATGACCTGTATTTAGGTATAAGTCCAAAGTAGCCGAAAATATATGTATATAAAGCTCTTCTTTAAAATAGCCGCAGAATAGATAGGTCACGGAATAAAGCAGACGTGATAGTGTAAAACATAATAAGTATCTTTACTTAGGATATACGCCCTGCTGTTTTGATGGAAAATGTTAAGAGGTTTATAATTTAAAGATCTCAGTGTCATATCAGACATTTCAAAATAATGAGTCTATAGCTCGTGTTTGAATTCCTGTTTATGTATATGAATGCCCGTACAAATATATATACAGGTACGGTTCCCCGGACCATTCCTGCTTGGCTACAATAACTATAATCTACTGTATATCTTATGATAACAACATATCAATATATATGTATGGATGTCCAGCATCGACACCCGAAATCAGAATCTCTCGTGTCCATCACCGAAACATAAATGCAGATATCGTCGACACCATCTCAACAGATGATCGCCACCCGATATCCCTGGCCACGGTCGGTATCCCCTGGATATCCACCGTGCTTAATCGAACCTCGATCAGTATCCCATGGATATCTGCCGTGTTCATCTTTATCTCCGGTATCGAGTATTCTCGCTAGGCTCCCCGCCTCAACTGCGGCTATCATGCCCCTCGGTCTCGATCCGGGTCCACCGTGTATCCGACTGTATAGCTCCCTCACTCGGTCTGGATAAAAACATGTCTGAAACCGTATAACTTCCCCACTCAGTTCGAAATAAAACCATCATAAAATATCAAACTCATGGTGGACATCAACTCATCATATCCAGAATATCAAAGAATTAAGAATACTTGCATAGCATTCTGATGATATATTATATATATACATATATAACAGTATCTCATACCATTGATATATATATCATCAGGAGTAAACATCCAGAAAATCCCTAAGAATTAATATAAACATCCATAGTACCTGTATTCGCAATACATAACAGGTAATAAAGGAAGAATACGTAAATAAATCATACAAGTATAAAGATATCAATTCTACTGTATCATGGCACTACTAATGATGTGTAGTGTAACATACGCGTCTATACTCGTGCAGCATGGCAATCATTAGTATTTGTGCAAGTGTTCTACAGGTGTAATAACCTACTCATATCATCGTATATATACGCATTATATAATATAACGGTCCTACAGTGACATGGCAATATCAATGACGTGCAGTGTAACATATGTGTACATGCTTGTGCAGCATAGTACTCATTGGTAGTTGTGCAGTGTTCTATCAGAGTGTTCGTATTAAGGAAACGTATAATATTAATAATTATAACGTAAGCAAGTAAAGTAAATATAATCTTTATTTACGAGTCTAAAAGTAACTTGGCCGTTATTTGGCATACTAATCAAATTATCATCAATACAGTATAATATCTAGTACAATACCTTACATTATTACTATATCAAATTCACCTCTAGTACTACCTGGTCTTTCGTAATAATTTACCCTAACCATAAGTAAACTACATGCAAATGGGTATCATGCAATATGCAATTTAATTTCAATATCCATATCTTAAATAATTACCAAAATTATTATATACCACACTACTATTTATAAGATTGCGGGGGTGCTATACGCCATCCACCCGACTTCTCCCGTAGATGTAAATCTACTCACCACTTGATGAGCTTGCTGAAATCCACGCTGCTATGTCCGCCAGCTCCGTCTCGGAAATCTTCGCAATTGTATCTATAATCGCCGTTATACCATATTGACGTAAATATCATATCAAAACTCAAAACAACGAGATAGGCACCCATAGATTAGAACCTACAGCGTACTTAACCTAAAATGACAATATAATCATGTTGTTAACGTACAAACGTTAACGGTTCCGTTGCAGTTTAACATACGAAAAATCCGTATCGTAAATATCAGAAATTTGATAAAACCTTAACTATTTACTCCCAGATTTCTCTGTATAATTATTTAGACAAATCAAATAATACAGAAACTTATAAAATACCAAACCTAAGCTGCAGAAGAAAATTCAACATCAAAACCCACCAAAAGTCCGGCGACCTCGGGAATTATGGTGTTCTCGCGGACCAAAACATGGGGTTGGGGTCTCGAGCTTTGAGTAAAGTTCTCCAGTGGTCTCATTATAGTTTTGGTCTTGTTAGTTTTTTTTAGTAGTTATACCTAATGGTTTCAGATTCAAGTTCAGTATGTTAAATATCACAATTTTCTCTGTTTTCTAACATTGCACACTAAAAACAGATATTTGCTAAGAGATTTTATATACTGAAATTATAACATAAACTAACTATACCAAACACCTTAACATAAACACAGAGAGCAACCCTAAAATTTTCAACACCCAACTCCTACACAAAACCGATGAGCTCGGATATTCATTGAATGTCGCCGGCCAAAAATCAGAGGAATAGGTCCATCTTTCTAGTGGTTATTTTAGGTCCAATTTAAAATATGAAGGTATTGTTTGATTTTGTTAAAAATTACCTGGACTAAAGCAGATTCAAAACAGAACCTAAATTTATCAAAATACTATATTTCCGATATCATGCTTCTAAACTAAAATAGAACTAAACTAAAAATCTGCAGAGTTGGAACTCATACCTATTGAAAGATCACTGAAAAACTCCTTCCATGATGCACAAGCTCAAAAGATCCTAGCTTGAGAGTGGTGGTAGTGATCCTTAGCACTTAGTTTCACTTCTCTTCTCTTTTTCTTTAGTGTGATCTAAGTTTTTCTTTATTTTCTAGTTTTGCCAATTGTTTCTAATTTTATCTCTCAACTGAAGCAAAAGAAAGGATAAGAATAGGGGAGTGATGAGGTTTAGGAGAAGGTGTCATCAAGAAGAAGTGTGGTGTATCCATGCAAGTAGGAGATGTGTGAGCATGAAGTGTTATTTAGGATATAATATTCCAAGGGTTTAATTTAACCTTAACCATGACCCTAGCCTTTTTACGCATAAACCCTCACAACATTTCCAATTTCCAAGATTAATTAAACTTTTCACAAAACCCCTCATGACATTTATTATTATATAAACAAACTATTTTCTTTACTAATTTAACCTACTACATATTAAAAGGTCTTATGTTACAATAGGATTTAAATTAACATTTTTAATTAAATAAATTAATTAATTAATTATCTAAAATATCTCAAATTGTTACAATGGGTGAGCGAAATCTCTCGATCGGAAGCCATGGAGCTGGATGGAGGAGTAATCGAAGGAGAGGAACCGCAACTGAAGGCTTATTCTCTTCTTTTTTTTCCTCTTTTTTCAACCGTGAAGAGAGGAGGAGGAGAGAGTAACGAGAGAAGCTCGTTTAAAACGCGTAGAAACACAGAAAACAATAAATGTATAACAATAGTCGCTTTGTACTGTTCTTCTTTTTAAGAGCTCAATTTGGTGGCAGCAAAGAATATTTGAGATTGGTGGACCAAAGAATATTTCTTTTTCACAAATCTAGCTGTCTTCTCATTCTATAATTTTTATTCACAAATCCTTTTCCTATATACATTTTTCTTATATATATATGTATACAACATGATTTCCTCATAATATATAGTTTGCACAATATATCCACATTCAACCAAAAAGAAATTTTAAAAATAAAATCTTAGCCACTACTTATCTTCCTTTGAATCATTGCAAGGATCCTCCTACTGTTAAGTTGATTGATGGCGGACAGAAAGAATAATATTGTCGGAGCATCAGCTGTTGCTGAAGTTGCATGTGCCAAGTTGTCACAACTCCTCTATCTACCAAGTTGAATGGCAACAACTACATCCATTGGTCATAAGCTATGAAAGTCTTCATTATTTGCCAAAATGAAGATCTAATACCTAATTGAAGACCGATCGTCTGAAACTGATTCTAAGATCAGCATCCGGTATGTTGAACATTCAAATTGTCAAGTTGGCACTTTGCAATTGTGTTTCGAGTCACTTGTCAACACCAATGTGATGTTTCGAGTCACAGCTGAAGAAACCTGGTACGCTCTTCATAGAATGTATGTAGCAGAGGGAGATGTTACAAGAATTTTCGATTCATATGAGGAGATTTTCCAGTTTCAGAAAGAAGACAAGTCGCTAGCTGAATATTATAGCATTTTGCTTGCTAAGTTGGAGGAACTCAACCCTTATCAACTACTGGAACTTGATTTTGATGTGATGCATATATAGAGATCAGATTTTAAACCAGTCAGGTTTTTTTTTTTTTAAATCTAGACTTAGGCTTGAATATCGGCATGTGAGAAATCAATCATATTCTTGCGAGTTCAGAGCTCCTTACACTCAATGCAACACATGAAAGAGTCTTGCGAGTTCCTACCTCTTAGAATGCCGATGAATCTTCTAGCAAAGATTATGTTCTGGTTGGGCAAGTTGGCTTTATAGTTAATACTACATGTCATGATCAATCTAGTTAAGGTCATCGTAGAGATGTTGAGGTAGAGCTTTGGTGAGCCGAAAAGGGCGCAGAGGTTGCACACAACCAACTTGTAGATATTTTACAAACTATGACCACTGATCCGTGTTCGTTCAACAAATAAATCCACATCAGAATAACTAATGGCCTACATAACATTAGAAAGACTTGCTATGTTTATAAGTGGTGATGAGGGATGGTCTACAAAGACAAGATACTCAACACGATTTGTAACTCTCAAGAGAAATTATAAGAACAAAACCCTAGATAACTAAGGACGGGATATGATCGCCTCTCCTTAAGAACAAAGCCGCAACTTTTCAATACTAAAAAACCTAATCCAATACAATAGTTTCCATAGAGCGTACTAAAAAGAAAGAAAACGGCTTAACTAAAAAGAAAATATAATAAACTAAAAGTAATTAGATCTAAACAAATGACAAATTAAATTGCAATAAATCTTCTTTCAAATCTTAATTGAAATTGTTATAAATTAAATCTTGTGCAGAATCTTTTCAAATGTCTTATCAAATCTTCAGTTAAAATAATTGCCGAATCTTTTATCAAATGGTGCATCTTCTGCGAAATGTTTCCTATTTGGCCTTGGATTCGGTTCCGGCTCCTATTTTTTGGGCACTAGCCCATAAACCATAACCTATGCACACAACAGATACAATACATCCACACACGCCACACACAAGCACACAACACACACCTAGAGAACCCACGAATTTGTCTCGAAAACGTTAATTTGCAGCCACTTGCCTTCTTGGGGTTCCTGAGATACGAACCCCACACTCTCCCAAGAGCGGAAGTTCCCGTACCAACTGAGCTATCGCTCATTGATGGTTTTCTCTCCTATTTGATTACGGTGTCGACTCCTGCCCCTTCATCAAGCGGTGTAGGTCCTCGTTCAATCTTTTGGATCATTGACCAACGAGAAGCAACGAAATAATTAAGAGGGAAGGTCTCTTTAATATTGCTGCTGGATTGAGAATCCAAGAGCCGAGTGAAAACTAAACTCAAGGTTTATGAGGCGGCACAAACCCTAATGGATTGCTTGTGTTGACGATGGATGATCGTGATTTGCAAGATCCCAAACCCTAGTTCTACAAGGATTCGGCACCTAGCCAAGCCCATACACCCGCACCAATAGGTGTGGTGCGGGTGGCTTATGTCGACACTAGCCCCTCCCCCCCCCCCCCCCCCCCCCCCACACACACACACCGACCCACACACCAAAACAAGAAAAAACCAGAGGGCTTGGTCTTGCCAAGCAGTTCGGGTCGGCTAGCTCAACCAACCCTCTCACATAGGCCAAGTCAAGCGTGGCCGGTCCCAACTTAGAGAAAAGCCGATGGAATTATAATAAGGGACTAATATATATATATAAGTATATAACATCCTTATCCTTTATCTTCATTCAGCACTTAAGACCAATAAACTATAGCGATTTTATTATCGCATGCACCAGCTTTTAACTAAAAGCTTATTATGTCTCGTATATGATAATCCTAAAGTATCTGCTCGAAAGGTGATGATAACGGTTGAATGTGGTGTATATCAACCATTAATTCATGAGAAAATAAACACATTTTGGCTGTGAAGGCTCGCCAAGTAGATAGCCAACCTCTCATCTCGTAAGTACCGTGTTGCCGCAAATATCTTCACATAAAGGACATGTTTGGCACTAAAAATAGTAGATAGGAAAGTGAGAAAGTGATATTACTTAATTTCTCACTTTAAAGTGAATTGCATTTTCTTCCCACATCATGTTTTTTTGCCACTTTCACTCTCTCCAAAACCTTAGATCCAAATGAAAGAAAGTAAAAGGTCGGTTGATTATTTTTATTCAGTAATATCGTCCTTTCTATTTTTCTTTCAGGCTTTCTTACTTTTTACCATTCAAATAAAACAACACAAGCACGCTTTCCATTAACACGTAAGCGTCAACTTAACTTTTTTCCTACTTTCTTTTTAACAGAAAAACAAAAATTAATACTTTCATTTCATTTAACTTTTCTGCCACCTTCTTACTTTTCCAATTTTTTTTAACTTTCCGATTGCCAAACATGCCCTAAGTTAGACACGGCTTGTTCAGGGCAAATAAGCTATAGTTTGCTAATGAAACCAAATTGTTAATTGACTTTTTCAAAGAAAACAGAGAAGTATTTAAAAATTATCCACTATCAAATATTTATGACCAAAGTTATGCCACCTCTTTGAGTAAGGAAAAAGAAGAAGAAAAATCAACTGGAAGCCTAAAACTTTAAAAAGTACCATTCAAATGTTCCATTTCCAAGATTTAAGAGTCCACATATATAGCCCATATTTTCAATGTACAATGCCTATATGGGGGCTTAAATCAATGAAAAAAGTATGCTTTGTGGAGGCGCAAGGCCCAAATCATTTGAAGACGACTGTGGTTGTTGATTTTATAATTTATGTATTTTGCTTCCGCAGGAAATAATGCCTTGGCACCCTAGACTTAATACGGTTTCTTAGGCAAATGGATAAGAATAATCCGATCGAGTTGAACCTGTTGTACTTTCCAATTTCTATCAGATAATACATTTTTTACTCCTATGTGTTAGGGCATGTTTGGTTGCAGGATTATGAATTTGGATTTGGATTTTGGATTGTGGAATCCTGAGATTCCATAACTTTGTGTTTGGTTGATAGATTTGGATTTCTATGATTCCTTTGTTTTTTATGGGGAGGCCCATCACAAAACAAGGATTCTTGAATCCTAAAAGATTTCAAGAATTTTCAAGGATTTGGCACTAATCATTGTACTTTTAGATGGGACCGTATACTTTATTTATTTAATAATCCTCTCTCTATCTATCTCTCTCTAAAATCCTTAAATCCAAATCCCACTTTTTTTATCACCAACCAAACAAAGATTACAAGAATCTACAATTCCAATACAAGGAATCCAAAACCAACCAAACAACAAATTACGAAATCCAGAAATTGCAACCGTACTATTTTGGAATCCAAATTCCATAATCCTGCAACCAAACAGGCCCTTAGTATATATTCTCATCTGTCCTCAATAGTTACTGCACCACAGATGGATATGGTAACATGATAGTGTAGTCATTTTCTAATTTTATATAAAAGGGTAGTATATTCATTTTCCAAAACCAACCAAACAACAAATTACGAAATCCAGAAATTGCAACCGTACTATTTGGAATCCAAATTCCATAATCCTGCAACCAAACAGGCCTTTAGTATATATTCTCATCTGTCCTCAATAGTTACTGTGCCACAGATGGATATGGTAACATGATAGTGTAGTCATTTTCTAATTTTATATAAAAGGGTGGTATATTCATTTTCTAATTTTCCGTTAACACCGTTATGGTAGTTTTGTGATACTCTGAAAGTTCATATAGCAATCCATCATTTTAAAAGTTCAGAATACCGTTCGTGGAAAATGCCCGAAGTTCATGGTACCAAGTTAAAATTTGGCCTTATATATAAACAGCTACTGTTAGATTTTTTTTATATATTATTTATGAGTG